>OU975471.1:1270000-2527500 GCA_918857605.2 Philereme vetulata | reverse complement strand
ACCCAATTACAGCCGATGAGCCTTTGTCTAACTGATCTGTTCACCTTGCTTTTTTACGACTGCCTCGGTTCAGATGAAGGACATGGCCCTTTTGTGCTCTTTGCCGCGGCTTAGCATATTACGGAATCTATTATTGGGAACCATTTTTATTTGTCATTCGTCTGAGTCTGTGTGACTGAGTTTCATAATTATTTTACAAGTGTCATCAAGCAAATATCTCATCAAAGAGTTTGATAAGTAGTGATCGGCGTAGGTAGTGCTATTCACGGGAATTAGTGACCGTTAGCTTAACATGGATATGCCTTCTAAATCCCGGGAAATATATTTTTATTTTATAAAGTCATTGTAGTTCTACACATGAAGACACATCAAACCACCCGTTTCGAGTATAATCAGATCCCGCCTATGGATCAGTAAGTATTATGGCAAATAGCACTGTGCGAGACTAGACTTAACCAGAAATGAGTAGTCTAATATGTCGTCGTGCATACTCTCGGTATCTTAAACAGTTTAACTTCATTTACTACATTCTGAAAAATATTCCCGGGAATCGGGGAATAAATCCCGGGGCATATCAATATTAACTTATCATTCAGGTTCATTGACCCAAAATAGCACTACCTATGCCGATCCCTAGTGATAAGCTTGCAATGATCCAGTTGATGGTTAGCTACGAATACGAGGGCAGTTCTTTACAGTTAGCTTTGTGAAGAAACATAAGACAGCTAATGTGTCCGAACAGATATCGAGAGAGCGATCCTACAGAACATCGGAGAGCAAATAACTGGTTGTGTTTGGAAGATACCGATTCGTTTGTTTACCGAGGCCGGCAGCGCTCGGCGCTCCCTACATCTCCGAACTGTTACGTAAACATGTCGAACACGTAGTGCACAAACATCGCCTGCACTGATCGGTAAAAACAATATTTAAACAACTACCGAGCTTCGCGGTACCTTCGATAACTGTCAACCTGTAATGTTTAGACATTCTCGGTGAAATCATCGAGATTATGCAAAGATCTAATGGAAAATTATCAAGTGCGCAGACGCTTGTATATTTCATTGGGTGTCCCTGTGGTATGTATAATACTGTTACCTAGTTATAACTTGTTTATATCAAAGTACCCACCTACTAAGTATTTTATCGTAGTACATGAACCAACATACGTCGATATAAGACAGGGCAAAGAATAAATAGGAATAGATGGGAATGAACTTGAGTTTAAATAATCAAGACTGATGAAAGTTAATTTGACAGTTATGTCGTAACAAATGATAGATGGAATAGGCAAGGTGTTATTTATTAGAAGGTAAAACCAAACTTGTTTGAGAAGTACTTGTATGTGACCGCTAGTGGCATTGCGCGCTTCGTAAGTTAGGTAGGCCATTAGTCCAAACACACTCATACAAACTTACATAATTTTAGTGAATTGTGGTCCTATTTTGGCGGTTCATATCCGAGTCGCAATGAACTGTATACTTTAAGGAATGCACAATACTATTTAATTTTTAGCCTCTTTCAGGGGCATTCCATTATCTCAGTAAATCATCTATTTTAGGTCGCAAAGCGCTTTTCCACCACCACTGCAACACTACAGTACATACCACTATAGTCTAACTTTTTATTAGCTGCAGTAAAATGACGTTTCTAAATGTCATTCCGTAAAATAATGTTGCCAGCCTAATCTCAATAGGGATGTGATTCAGTTCACAAAAATTAATTAAATAACATTATTATGACG
The DNA here is from genome assembly GCA_918857605.2 of Philereme vetulata. Lineage (NCBI taxonomy): Eukaryota > Metazoa > Arthropoda > Insecta > Lepidoptera > Geometridae > Philereme > Philereme vetulata. The sequence continues at coordinate 2,525,759 of OU975471.1, read as the reverse complement.
TTTTTGTTTCATTTTGAATGTACCTCCCTATACTTCCACTAAAAAAGATCAATCCTCTAGTATAGTAATAATAATAGGTTAAAAAAATACATTACAACTTAATATTAAATCTCAAAAAAAAAAACAAACTGATTATTCATGTATGATTCACTCATTTAGCTACATCCCTATTTATTTTTCTTCAAAAACCGGCAACCCACAAAACGTCATTTTACTGCAGCTAATAAAAAGTTAGACTATAGACCCGTAACGAGTGCTCAAGCGACGTCTGACAATCAGCGCTATCTAACGAGGCAAAAGGAACATTTTAATTTTTAACTTTTTATTTATGTCTGAGAACCTCTCAATCTAATTTCATTTTGAAGTCAGTGACATGATCTTGTATAATTTTAGTAATTAATCATGTCACTCAGTAAATATGAAATAAAACAATTTAATACGCTGACTTTGAGCTATGCTGAGAAAAATAATAATAAGAAGAACAAAGTATCTCAGAATTTGTAAACTTCTCTCTCTCTTTGCAAACAACACAAAGGTTAATGAGGAAGAGAATGCTAGCATTAAGTTCACCTGTGTAGATTGATTTATTATTTAAATAATTTTAAATCAAAGTCCACAGTGAGTGATAAATAATTTACTATGTTCTCTTTACAGCCCGATTATAAATAGCCTGAACTGATATTCCATTCAGCACTCTGTTTTTATCTAACGCTCAGACAGCACCAAGGGCGGATCCAGGGGGAGGGTCATGGGGGTCATGACCCTCCCCTGGGCTGGGTCCAGGACCTAGGTGGACCACTAAATAAAAATGTTAAACATAATGTTTTTATGTATATTTTTTGTTACAATATAGATTTTATGTAATTACATTCAATATTTCATTATATAATATGTATTTTGATTTGAAAAAAAAATGATTTTGTTATTTAAATATAGGTATTTTTAAGTACCTACAGTATGTAAGTAGGTACATTAATAAAATACCTACTTTTTACTTGTATCTATGATTATAAAAATTAAATTATAACTTCTTGTGACTTGACCACGACTATGTGACCCCCCCTGGCACCAAAGCTGGATCCGCCCTTGGGTAGCACACCCTAAACTCGTAATAGCATACGTTAGGTACACACGGCTACACATCAAGCTATAAATTTCCAGTATAAGCTGACCTCGCATTGTGTAGGCTTTTCGTAGAATGAGAGGTCAGCTTATACTGGAATGTTATAGCTTGATGTGTAGCCGTGTGTACAAGTACCTAACGTATTAACAGAAATATAACCGACTACAGAAATCAGAAAATACCAAATTACTAAACCGATTTGGGACCAATCTGAAAGTATATTCAAAGTCAAAATCTTTTATTCAATAAATTCACAAGGATCACTTTGAAACGTCAATTTTACTGCCTGTTCCTTCGCGACCAAGCCAGGAAAGAAAGGCAAGAAAACAAGGCTGGTTGTTTTTTTATGATCCTTTTAGAATACATAACAATACAGGTAATAAATTACGTCTAAATTGTAGCATTTTGAACGAGTTGGAGCAATTTCAATCCCAAGCTTCATCTAAATATTCCAATATTTTATGGTAGGCTTTTTATAAAGATTTTGTTTAATTGGATTTTTAAATTTGTAAATTGCCAATTTTTGTACATCACTTGGAAGTTTGTTATAAAAGCGAACACCTTGCCCTTTAAACGATTTACTAACTTTATAGAGTCTACAAGGGGCAACAGCGAGTTAATCTTTATTTCTAGTATTAAAATTATGATTATCGCTATTTTTCTTAAACAAATTAATATTTTTGTGAACATACATCAGATTTTCATAGATGTATTGATAAGGGAATGTCATAATATTTATTTCTTTAAACTTATTACGTATTATCGTATTATTTTACCTGTAAAGTAAAAAAAACTATGTTTACAAAAAATCAATCATTATTATAAATACGGGAATTATCACGTACTATCTTATCAGTGTATCGACCGACAATGTTTCGGTTCAATATTTGTTCCGGGTCTGGATGTTTTTATACATATATTATAAAAAGTATGTACAGTGTAAATTCCATGTAACGTCACTCGTTTTAACGACAAACTCTCTAAAGCGTCGAAATCACTCGGCTTTGGTCGGTTTAGCTTGTCTTGCATACAATAGTACACTCTGTATAGCATTACACCCACTCTCAATAACGACAACAATTTGTAATAAACAGTTCTTTTTAAGTTGCCAAATTAGTAAAAACTGCGCAGCTGTGTATATCCTTTTGGCGTTTTATTATCCTAGACCATAATAAACTCGACTGTCGGCATCATACACACCAAACTTTCTAAGAAATCCGTTCTTTTGTTTACAAAATGGAATTGCTTGCACGTGTAGCTGCAGACTGTTGTTAGTAGAAGTGATGGATTTAATCTATACGTTGTCATATTCTTAGTAGCTCACAAACATTCAAATTGTAAACATGGCTAGTAAGAGAAAATCACTGTGTATTGACGAAAAAGTTCTCTCCATTTAACGACAACTCTCTATAACGTCAAAATATGCTCAGTCTCTTGAGTGTCGTTATATAGAGTTAACACTGTATTTAAAAAAAATGTATATAAATAATCTATCAGTTATCTGGTTTCCATAGTACAAGCTCTCCTTAGTTTGGGGTTAGATAGCGTTGTGTGAAATGTCCAGCCATATATATTATTTATATTTATATATAACATTTTTTTGATACATATGTGAATTACTTTAGTTATAGAAAGCTATGCTATCCCTGAGTGCCATAGGCTGTATATTATTTTGATAAATATCAGCCCCAAGCCAGGTCGGGTCAGGTGGTTGTAAATAAAGCCTTCAAAAGTGTTGTTTATAGCTACTTTGATAGCATGTTATAATCAACTGTGAGAGTTTTGTTAGTAGGCATGGTTCTGGCCATAAAATAAATAATTTAAAACATAAATAAATTCGATAAATGAAAATAAAAATCGTCACATTGTCATAATCGGAGATGGGTGGCCTAAAAGCCTAAAAACTTCTAGGGCTGTTTATTCTTACTTCTCTAATCTATATTTGACAAGTTCTTAACTTGTGTGCCATGTCTAGCTATTGACAACTTGCGCAAATCGGCGTTTTATGTATGTTTGTTTGTGCTAGGATATCTTTCGAAGCGTTTATCCGATCATCGCGAAATTTGGTATATAGGTAGGTAGTAATGACACAATTTTGGTGTGACTAAATGAGCTAAAAATTTAGGGGGGTTGTTGAGATATTGGGGTTCAAGAGGGGTAAAAAAAAACAAAATGAGATTATCCGGTCAATTGGCACGTTTAATAAAAGGTCATTGTGAGCACATTTTGAGCCTGTTTTTATTTTTAGTTTAAACCTTGTTGTTCATAAGTTATTTATTAGCCATAATAAAAACTAAACTTTGACAAAATTCACAGGGTAGCTACACCAGTTACCCCACAGTGTTGAAATTTGGTATGTGTGTAGCTTTAGTGACACAAATATAGGTAAAAATCTGAAATCTAGAATAACTGCAATTTCTACTCCAAAAAAGTGTAACCAATATTTCTGGTGTAGTTATATTTATGTGGCACTATATTTTAAACGACATCAAAAAAGGAGGAGGTTCTCTCTTTCTTTTGAATGTTTGTTACCTCAGAATTCCGTTATTTATAAACAGGTTTGGAAAATTCTTTGTTTGTTGTTGAGCAGCTAGTTATAGAAATAAGATTTATATCAAGTACCTTTAAGAAATTATTGACTATTCTAATTAAATCTAACATTTAACATAATACTTTATGAGTAACTTCTAAACATTAGTAAAAGTAATCGATATTATAAATTCGAAAGGAACTCTCTCTGTCTGTTTGCTTATTTTCACGCTGGACAGATTTTGGTATAAAAATTGATTATGACCGTGATGGGGACGTGTTACGGGCTACGTTTTACCCGACTGCGCATGAGGGTAATGTTTTTATTGAAGCGCGTGTGAAGCCACAGGCGAAACTCGTGTTAGTATAAAAAAGGAATGGTATTTTTTTTATGTTATTTGTGGGGAAACAGGCTTACGGCCCACCTGATGGTAAGCGGTCACCGTCGCCTATTGACACCGGCAACACCCAGGGTATTGCCGATGCGTTCCCTACACTGCAGAAACCTCTTTACATTTCTCTTGGAGCGTGCCATGTCGTAGCCTAATGGGAAAACCTCAGATGTATTCCTGTTACATATAAAGCACTTTTTTAAATTTTTAAAATAAGTTATTAATTTTCAAAAACTGTTGGTAACATGGGTTGAGATCTCTGTTATGTTGCGATAACCTGTATTAATGGGGTCTCCTCTTTCTTACGGTGATCTTTATAAACTACTTAAGAAATAGGAATATACATAATATAGTATATAAATAATATTTCTGTATTTAAATGTGTTTGGTACACACAACAAACATGATACAAACAAAAAAATGGGAAATGGCGCGCAAGTTTTTTTTTTTTGCACGCGCCATATGTAAGGTGATTGATTACATAAAGCCATACAGCCTACTTCAAAATTATAATTTTAGTGATAAAGTGCAAATATTTTATAACAAGTTATTGTGAATTATAAGTAATTTGAAATAATAAATGTTTTTTTGTCTTAATTAGGGATACCTACATTTATTTATTCTAAAAATGTAAAAGGATTTTCAGCGGCATAAAACCTCATTGTTGTTATAAAAACTCTGTAAGTAAACACCGAGTTTTATTCTATGTAAGTACGGTCTGGTTTATAAATAGCCCGCGGCCAAGCCAGGTGTATCTCGCTGGCAGACGCGTGGACGCCATTGCTTCCGCGAACCTCCTTCGCCCAACTTGGCGTAGGTTCCACTGTAGGTTCTACCTTATTTTAGCCTCGAGGTTTTATGTCAGCCGGTTCTCGGGAACTTAAACGTACTTATATCGAAATAGTATTTGAAATCTATGGGCTTGGTACTGACGTATTTCTAACGAGTATTTATATCATAGTATTAAAAATACATACACACACACATACATATAGGCTGTTTGATAATATACGCACAAATATAAAAGAGGTTATTTTGATGAGCATAATAAATTGAAAAAAAATATTTTGGCATGGAAAAACAAACACTTGATTAAACGTATGTTGTGCTATTGCATAATGCTTGCCATCTAACTACAGATACTGTATTGGTGACGTCTCGAGATATCTCTTGTTGTCCCTTTCTAAAGCAAAACCCGCAGCCATTTTCGAAAGAGATATCAAATCGGTCTTTATTTTTGGATGTCGATTGCAAGAGTAAAAGAGTAGGCAGTAAGTTTTATATCGAATTAATCACTTAAACTTAGTTGATTTTTCTTTAAAATTTGTTAAGATAACTAGTAGTTTTTTTTCGAGAAGTCATTTTTTATGTTTTGAAACATCCTCACTTGAATACCGTCAGTATATTACCAAACATCCTGTATATGTATTATATCAGTTATCTGGTTCTCAAAGTACAAGCTCTGCTTATGTCTCGAAGATCTGACTGCCGTTGGGAATATGTTTTTTGTGTTTTTGTCGTTGCAAACAATCTATGTATTAACTTCCAGGCCAGGCGTGTTCCTTTTTATGATCACAAGATAATATATTTCTATTTCTATCAATAATAGGTCATGCACGTTTGAACCACGCATAGTAAAGGGTTCCGTAGCCAGTAAATAAATAAATAAATATTGCTGGACATGTCACACAGCGCTATCCAGCCCCAAATTAAGCAGAGCTTGTACTATGGGAACCAGATAACTGATAGAATACTTATATACGTTTTTTTTGTAAATACATACTTATAATATATAGAAAAACATCCGGACCCGGAACAAATATCTGTAAATCATGCAAACATTTGTTGTTGAATCGAACCCGCTACCACCTGCGTCTCAGTCGGCTATTCGCCCACTGCGCCACGGAGGTAGTCAGTACAACAGTAACTAAGCATTTTAAAATACAAAGTTAGTTTTTCAGTTGTACTTGTTCATTTTGTATGAACACTACATATATGAACTGTATTAACAAATCCAACTAACCGCAGACATAAGTTGGTCAGCTACTGGTCGTAAACTAGCAGTATACTTAGCTTTGATAATTCTTATAATTACAGTATATGTAATTATAAGAATTAAGAAACACAATTATTACGAAAATTGCCACTTTAATGCTTTTTATTACGTAAACGGATTCTTGTATCAAAACAGGGTTTAACCCTTACAGTATTTGGGAATCGTGTTCTTAAAAGACATATTCAAAAATACCCCACACGATGGGGAGCATGAGTAAAAAACAACATCCACAACTTTCATATTGGGGATGTACCCTGAAAGGACAAATTTATTGAAGTAAAACTTCTTTACGCACGCTTGACTTGGGGAGTAAGCTGGTGAATGCGTGACGAGAGCATTACGAAAAGTGTGATCTGGCGAGGCAAATGGAAGTTATAAGGAAGAGGGAGATATAAGTTAGTGAAGATAGAAAGGGAGAGAGTTACCGTTCGTATATTACTGCAGGGGCAAGAGAGACAGGTGCGCGCGCACGTTTTCTTTTTCTCTTCCTCTTATAGCCAGTGCATGAAATATCTATATACATATAGGTATATTTCAGTCAGTAGTTCGTTTTCGAGTTTGCTAGCGTTAAGAGAAAGGTGATTTCTTGATTATTATTCGTAATTTTATTTCGTTTTTGTACAATTTTATAAATTAATATTTGGAGAAAGAAGTTTTACTTCAGTCGTGTGGTCTAAAGCACACTCGTTTTTTTTTAATTTAATTACTTACTAGGCGTTACTCCAATGTACCATCAAGGCTGTCTCTGACTGTGGTGACGGAAATCTCGTCAAATTCAATGCCTCTAACACGGAAGTATTACTCGTGCGCGATAACTTGGGACCTGCTAGGAATGCAACTCCCCGACCGCTTCCCCTGCACTTCCCCGATGGCGCCCGTATTGTACCGTTCGCATCACTATTTTTTACTAGGGTTTTTAGACTCGTACTGGCCTACGTTACGACGCGCTCTGGAATTCTTTTAGTTTTCGTTTGTGTTATTGTTTTGTTGTTGTAGTTTTTGTTGCTATAGTTTGTGTCATTGTTTTGTTGTTGTAGTTTTTGTTGTTATAGTAAATGTTGTAAATTTATCGGATACCTCTTCGTCAAGTGATTATAGTGAGACTGAGGACGAAGAACAACCTCTAGAAGGCATAAATCCATTAAGTAGTGACGAAGATGAGATAATGTAAATAATAGATAAAATAAATGTATAAACTTAAACATTGTATTTTTATTTTATTCAAATAGTGTAAAAAAGATTAGATAAAAAGCAGCGTCCTCCCTGAGTAACATAATAAATTAGGTTAAAAAAAACAAAGACGAAGCCGCGGGCGGCTGCTTGTTATGTTCGCTTTTTTGCGGGCGGTACAAACACGCCAATATGACGTCACCGCGCTCAGGTCCCAACTTATCGCGCACGGGTAATATGTCTCTTCTTAGCGAAAAAGAGTCAGTTTCTCCAAGTTCCCATTTTCCTAGATGTACCGGTAGCTGTAAAAGGTCACCTCGAGGAGCTCGAGGTGACCTTTTAAGTTAGTGAAGATAGAAAGGGAGAGAGTTACCGTTCGTATATTACTGCAGGGGCAAGAGAGACAGGTGCGCGCGCACGTTTTCTTTTTCTCTTCCTCTTATAGCCAGTGCATGAAATATCTATATACATATAGGTATATTTCAGTCAGTAGTTCGTTTTCGAGTTTGCTAGCGTTAAGAGAACGGTGATTTCTTGATTATTATTCGTAATTTTATTTCGTTTTTGTACAATTTTATAAATTAATATTTGGAGAAAGAAGTTTTACTTCAGTCGTGTGGTCTAAAGCACACTCGTTTTTTTTTAATTTAATTACTTACTAGGCGTTACTCCAATGTACCATCAAGGCTGTCTCTGACTGTGGTGACGGAAATCTCGTCAAATTCAATGCCTCTAACACGGAAGTATTACTCGTGCGCGATAACTTGGGACCTGCTAGGAATGCAACTCCCCGACCGCTTCCCCTGCACTTCCCCGATGGCGCCCGTATTGTACCGTTCGCATCACTATTTTTTACTAGGGTTTTTAGACTCGTACTGGCCTACGTTACGACGCGCTCTGGAATTCTTTTAGTTTTCGTTTGTGTTATTGTTTTGTTGTTGTAGTTTTTGTTGCTATAGTTTGTGTCATTGTTTTGTTGTTGTAGTTTTTGTTGTTATAGTAAATGTTGTAAATTTATCGGATACCTCTTCGTCAAGTGATTATAGTGAGACTGAGGACGAAGAACAACCTCTAGAAGGCATAAATCCATTAAGTAGTGACGAAGATGAGATAATGTAAATAATAGATAAAATAAATGTATAAACTTAAACATTGTATTTTTATTTTATTCAAATAGTGTAAAAAAGATTAGATAAAAAGCAGCGTCCTCCCTGAGTAACATAATAAATTAGGTTAAAAAAAACAAAGACGAAGCCGCGGGCGGCTGCTTGTTATGTTCGCTTTTTTGCGGGCGGTACAAACACGCCAATATGACGTCACCGCGCTCAGGTCCCAACTTATCGCGCACGGGTAATATGTCTCTTCTTAGCGAAAAAGAGTCAGTTTCTCCAAGTTCCCATTTTCCTAGATGTACCGGTAGCTGTAAAAGGTCACCTCGAGCTCCTGGGGGTTTCGCTCACGCCTACTCTCAACTTTAGCTCATACATCAAGTCTAAGGCTAAAACAGCTGCTATGAAGCTGGGAATATTCAATAAGGTCAGGAGATACTTCACACCTGGACAGCTTCTTAGTCTTTACAAAGCACCAGTCCGATCTGGTATGGAGTACTGCTGCCACCTTTGGGATGGTTTGGCCAAATACCAGCTCGCTACCTTAGACTCGATAGAACGTAGGGCTTTTAGGCTTATAGGTGAGCAATATATGGCGGAGACTAAGACCCAAAGTCTCGAACACCGCCGTAAAGTTGCAAGCCTATCGATCTTTTACAGAATACATTTAGGGGAATGTGCCCAGGAACTATACGATCTGACCCCGCAATCTACCTTCCATCAAAAGACAAGCAGGTGCACGGCTCAGTACCATCCGTACCTAGTTTAAACACCACCTATTCGCACACACCGTTTTGGTTCTACGTTCTTGATGCGTACAGCTAAGGTATGGAACACTTTGCCGTGACTCTTTAAGGTAAGAGTGAGTAGGTTTCTTCTAGATATTCGTGCTTCGTCATAGACCACATAATCGCTTACCATCAGGTGAGATTGTGGTCAAACGAAGATCTATATAGTTTAAAAAAAATGACAAATTTCTACTTTACAGAACTAATACTCTACGAGTAAAATGGCTGATCGGACAGACGAACAAACAGACATTGCAAAACTATAAGGGTACCGTGTTCGACTAGGGAACTCTAAAAATGAATGAATAATCCTCACACATCTGCAGATTTACTAGAAGCTATTCCAAACACTCGAGTCTCGCTAGCAAGCGATAGGGAATAAAAAGGAACTCGTTTTAAAGATCGATGCTCTGTCGCAATCCACGACTATTGGCGACTTGAAACAGGAAAACAAGGACAGATATAAATGGAATCCCGATCGCGTTCGCCTGAACCTACCTACTTGTACCCGTATACCTTTCAACTCGTATGCACTTGTAGGGAAACTCGTTTTCAGAAGAAGAAATGACAATCTCAAATATTGCACTCGTACTAAGTCGGCATAGCAAGTGGAAGAATTAATATATAGATTCTTAAAGAAACAATCAGTGTACACTCACTAATAGATAAAACTCCACACTTTCTGTTAATAAAACATAATGACTCGAAAAAAATCACTTTTTTAATGTCATTTCAAATAAGTGAAAATTATGAATACTTAGATAATTATGAATGAAAGTGTGATTATTTTATTTTTGATTTGCCGACAATTTCAAGACGTAACTAATTCGGTACGTATATCTATGTTTAGATATTTCTACTTTTCAATTATCTAAGTGAATGTGCACTGATAGTTTGTATAGGCATCGAACCACCTTTTAATAACTTCAAAGTTAATAACAAATTTGGAAAACCCTCAACACATTAAGACCCGTCGTAAATTTATATATTAAAGCTGAGATTTCTGCACCGAAAAAAAATGCTGATAATCTTCGGATCTTAGCTATATGCCATGAACCATCCCATTTAAAAAAGCTTTCTATTAAAAAACTGAGTCCAAATCAATTCATGTGTTTACAGACATACAGACAGACAAGTAATTTAAAGAAAAACAATTCATCAGTAATTCCTAATAGTAATACCTTCAAATTAACTCTCCCACTACCCGTCTTGCACAACGATCCCTAAACGTATTAAGCGACTAAACATGTTTAAATTTGACGTAGGTATGATTTCATAACTCCTTATATCTAATCTCTAAATACGTTTAGGCATCGTTGCCCTAGTGTTATAAAGTGGACATAAAGTAGCATCTTTATTATCTATGACTCACAACAAATTATTTTTAAATTAACGAATGAAATGATGGAATGAACGAATGAATGAAAATTCTTTATTGTTAAAAATATATATTACTAGCTGTTGCCAGCGGCTTTGCACGCGTGTTTTGCCAATAAAAAGTAGCCTATGTGTTAATCCAGGTTATGATCTACGTACATACCAAATTTGATCGCAATCGGTTCAGCTGTTCTGGCGTGAAAGAGTAACAAACATCCATACATCCATACATACAAACTTTCACGTTTATAATATTATATATATAGTAGGAATATAGTAGGATTCATGACGTGCAAGTTTAGCGTAGCCGGGCTCTACGTGGGCTGAATGAGGATTTTGAGTGTGATATTGATGCACTTTATTGTAAAATACTTATACCAAACCGGGTTCAAAATTACAGAGTTCAAATTTAACTATAAGTACCTATTGTTTTAATTATTGGTTTATACTATTCTGTTGCCACACACTAAACTATATGTTTGACAGCACTAATGCTATCGCCATTATTTTTGTTTCCTAGCGACAGAGAGTGACAGGTGTGATATTTATTAAGGCCGGCTTGCACAATTATCCCTAAATGTATTTAACGACTAAACATGTTTAAATTTGACGTATTTGTATGATTTGACAATCATATTTAACCACTAAATACGTTTAGGCATCGTTGCGCGAGTCGCCCTTAGTACGGGTCTTACCGCAAAAAAGTTAAACACCCGCTAAATTAAAACCCAAAGTCTTACCACAAAAAAGTTAAACACAGTTTAGCGGGTGTTTAAAAAAATCCTATACAAAAATTACTAAGGAGTTTTTTAAACATACGTTAAACAGTTGTTTATCTTTTTAGTGCTAACAAAGCCACTGTTTGAAAAAAAATACCAAACCAAAATTGGTAAGGATTTTTTTAAACACGCGTTAAACAGTGCTTAATATTTTTTGTGGTAACATGTGTACTATGTCTAGTAGGTTTTATACTTTATGGACCCTATGGAACCTTCTAGACTTGTTAGAAGGCCCGTTTTCTAAAAGTATAAGTTTTAATGAAGAATGTGTTAAAGTTACGTGTCTGTCAATATTTCGTTTTGATTTGTATTTAAGAATACGGATGTTCGATTTTTTTTATTGAGACAAAAAATATAACGAAATTTTAGATACCTGCAGGCAGTTTAAGATAAGCAACACTGTTACTTGCTTTCATGTTACATAAAAAATTTGATGCCCCAATAAAAGCTGGTCTTATCAACACGGAACACTCTTTGCAACTTCAAAATGTTTTTTATCTGGATTACAGATTACCGCCGGAAAAAAACAGGCAATTTGGCCGCTAGTTATCCTCAATTTTACGTTTATTAGGTTCATTAATGCCTACGCACATTGAATCTTCGCTTATCATAAATGCAAAATAAAATAAGTTTTTATCGAAATAATCATAAGTTTTGGTGTCGGGTCTCGGAGGTAAATTAGGGTTATTTCTTGTGCTTGGGGTCGTTATGTTGGTAAATAGTGTTTTGGGCTGGGAATAATGACGGCGGACGGTAGACTATAGGGCGCCGAGATGTGACGCCACGCAGCCTCGCGTTACACGATACACACGGTTCAGGAAGCGCATGCGCTTGAAGATGATTGGATTTGTTATGTTGGTGTTTGTACAGAGTGAATGAACGAATGAAATACTCTTTATTGCACACCAAACAAAAATACAGTAATAATGTAAATAAACATTAAATAAAGGTACAATGGGCGGTCTTATCGCTAAAAGCGATCTCTTCCAGACAACCTTTGAGAGATGGCGATGGCGATCAGAGTGATGGCGAGGTAGATCGATTGATTGATTGAAAATACTTTATTGCACTCAAAAAACTAGTACAAAGGCGAACTTAATGCTAAAGAGCATTATCTTCGAGATAACCTTTGTGTATTGTAGATAAAGATCTGTAGGTAGTGCACAGGAAAGGGACCTGATGAAAATTTGCACAGGACTAATAAAAATAGCAAAGGTACATACTACTTAAATAAACATACTTATATACTTTATATCATAGACTAAACTATACCAATATCAAATAAAAATACATACTTAACAAAAGAAGAAGTGCTAAAGAAAGATTTAAGTTGCTCATTTTTGGTCGGTTTGACCGAAAAGGTGCCTATAGTTTCTCAATCTGAATGCTTCAACTGAAGTAGCCTCGAAATAGTTTGGTGGCATATTATTCCAGAGACGAGTAGCGGTTATGGTGTAAGAGTCATTGGAAACGACGAGACGATTGCATAGCTCTGTCCTCGGTAGATAGGCAGCCTGCCTGTCTGCGTCGCAATTCATGATATACAAGGTGAAGGAAATGTACGAGCTCGAAGAAAATTGGATTTATTATGTTGGAATAGTATGATGGCCAGCGGTAGATAATAGAGGATAATAAACTATCGATGTCGCCTGCCTGTCTGCGTCGCATTACATGATACACACGGCCAAACAAGTGTGCGAGCCTCATATTCATTGGATTTGTTATGTTGGTAAGTAGTACTAGCATTTCGTAGCACTTTCGTAGACGTCTACGGATTTTCTCAGAGCACTAAATATTATGAATATAATCTTCAAACTATTCTGTTTGTGTTTACACTTGTTAGTTACTAAATATAACCTTATTTTGAACTAGTTGTTCTATGAAGAACATCGTTGAGCACCTTGTCCTTAAACGTGAGATCTGGATCACGATATTATCTGTAAGGTATCAAAATTCTTTACAGCTTCTATATTTATTAAGCTCGCCGTTTTCCCCGCCCGTAGATACGGCTCTTATGTTACCGTATACGCACCCACCTGCACCAAGTGTGGTACTTGCGTCATTTACAACTTCAAAATAATAAAACTGGTTCTGATTCTGATCTATACGAAGTCGGGCCGACGATTAATGTCCCAGAACACCTGGCCTGCGACCCGACACCACGTAACCCGACGCCGAAAAAAAAACACATTCCATATTCATAAAACAATGACATTAAACAAACTGGTCAAAACTGACATAATCTTTGAACTTGATTTGCGGGCGTAGGTTACCGGTCGAATCGAATATATACGCTAATGGCATCATCGTTTAAATTAAACGATTTAAAATTATGATTTTTCGGAAAACGATAATAATAAATTATAAAAATATGAATAAACTAGTGGACCCATTCCGGCTTCGAACGGATTTTCGTCGTAGGACTCTGGGATAGTTTAGCTTTCTATCAGCGAAACTGTTTTCAGAATCGGTCCAGTAGTTTCTAAGAATACCCCACTACAAACATACAAACTTACAAACAACAATCCTTACCTCTTTACAATAATTTTATATAATTTCCATTATATTAGTCCTCATTTGTTTTCCGCGCACGTATTTACTCGTCAACATAAAGACATGTGACATATTTTTTGAACAAAGACGAGACGGAGCAACGACCTTCCCTTATTTGGACAAGCAAGGCGAAATCGCTTGATTGTACACCCTATATGCGCTTACAAAGAGCAAACCATGCGGACCAAAATGCTCGTTTACATTTTAGCTTGTGAGTGTCCAAGAGAGGATAGATAATGTGACACAGATTATTTTTATAGGTAGTACTGGCCAACTAAACTAGAGGGAAAACATGGGTTTCTGACATCTAACAAAGAAAGAGGTTGATAATTTGACGCATTTTTCTTGTGGGAAAAGAATTGTCGCGCATAAATAGTAGTATACCTACGATAGCAATAAATTATGCCTGAGAACTATGTAGCAGGGCTCCTTTTACGATAGATACTAATTTAACGAACGGCACCATAAACTATCAAATTTAATTAATTATTCAAACATTAATTCAATTTTTTAGCGAAACCGTGATCACAGCACGTAATCGTTATTTCTGGAAACATTACCACTTAATAGTTTAGCGATGTTGAGGCTTGCCAGGTGTACGGGCGACCTGTTCGATCAGAGATCAAGTTACACTAGGTTTCACATTAGGAAATTTATACGACGTCTCATGTGACTACCGACTGGTAATTATAATTATTGTTTTATTGACGAGATAAATTATTATTAATTAATCGGTTCCGAGAATTGCCTGCAAAACAAGGTGATTCATGCGAGCGATTCGCGGGCAGATGGGTGTACCGCGGGGTATCTTGATTATAATGTGACATTTTATTTCGTTGACACATGACATAAATCTCGAATGTTACGAGAGGAGTTATCTTAGCTTGCAGGTGCCTATTGCTGCCGAGAGCCAAAGGTCTCAGTGAAAGGATGCATTTGCATGTAAAGCGATGTTTGCTAAACTCTTGTCCAGCGCGTACGTATTCAGAGAGACAGGTTTGTTTAATTCTAATTTATCTCTCGAATGATGAAAGATTACATAGAGATATGATACTGATTAACATAGAAAATCACCAAATGTATGTAGGTATATAGACTTGCTTCTGAAAGCTTTCCCTATATAAGTATATGTTCTTTCATTGTGAGTATTTATGTTACGGGCAACTTGATTAACCGGGCAGTATTAATATAGACCTCGTTTTATATAATGAATAAGAGCGTCGGTCAAATATATTAATTTTGGACGGCCAGTTTCAATAATGCCGGCGACCCGTAGTCCATTTAATAAATCAAGGTTTTAGATAGCTTGTATTTATCACATGGACCGGTCAGTATGAATACTTTCTTACTTCTGCCGGGCAATGAAAAAAATTGAAATTGAAAAAAATAGAAATTGAAAAACAAAAAAAAAACTAATGACCTAAACCTAATTAACCGAAATAAACAAGTACACTAACAGTTCATTTGTTTTATTATAATGCCTGGTGGATATTAACCCAGCATTTGTATTTCACGCCAAAAACGACTTCCTATTCCTTTCCTTTTTACGCATGCACAACCCTAATTTCGCCGTCGAACTCTGACGGCGACCGCAGACGCCTGCCAGTCGCAAAATGGATTGACCGCTGTAAATATCTCACTTCTAAACCGCCGCCTCATATATACAAACAGATCACGCGCGCTAGTGCCTAGTGCCTAATTGCCAATAATTGACAGTGACTCCACAAAAACTTCGCCTTAGAAAACGTGTGACCATCAGAAACCAGTGAATTCAAGTGTGTGTGTGTCGTTTGCTAATACTCGGTCACAACTTGGCGTGGAAGCCAAAGACGCGGCTGCTGTTACAGAGGAACTTCCGGTACGTGCATGCTTTCTTCTCCTTAAACGTTGCTGTATTTCTATTCCTGTGTTTCTCCTCTGCAGCACCCTCTCTTCCTACCCTCAGAATAATCGTTACAAATGCTGTTGGATTTTTACGTGTTCTAGGAATGGTAAAGACCTAATCAATTCGCATATACAGTCCACTCTCACAAGCTATTGATTCGCCAAAAACAACCCAACTGTGGTGTGAAAGAAATCCTTTGTACCAGCGAGTATTTTCCACCATTGCCCATGATAGGGTACATTATAAATAACAGGGATTTATTTACAATGCCCACTAGATACGAGTGTTTTGTATACAGACCGGTATTTTTTATTCATCATCATCATATCAGCCGTAGGACGTCCACTGCTGGACAAAGGCCTCCCTAATTGATCTCCAGGAACTGCGGTTAGAAGCGGCCTGCATCCAACGCCGACCTGCGGTTCTTACCAAGTCGTCTGCCCATCTTGTGGGTGGACGTCCTACGCTGCGCTTGCCGGTCCGTGGCCTCCACTCGAAAACCTTTCGGTCCCATCGGTCATCTGTTCTGCGCGCTATATGGCCTGCCCATTGCCACTTCAACGTGCTAATCCGTCGGGCTATGTCGGTGAGTTGAGTTTTTTATTAATTATTAATTAATAAATAGGGTAATTAAATTTTAATGCATGGTTTACTTTGTAATGTATTCACATATTTGATTACAATCTAGATTTAAAATTGTATGTTTGGTTTAATAAGTGGATCTTAGTTATCTGTTTTGTGGATTAATAAATAAAATAAATATAATATTTCATTTCATAGTGACCAGACTTCTCAAGTTGCCCGTAACATTTACATAGAGGTTTTTTTTATTGATGATAGCAAAGCGCTTGACCACTACCTCACCTGATGGTAAGTGAAAATGTGATCGAAGATGGAGCACGCTTACCTAGAAAGAATCTATTCACTCTGGACTTGAAGACTCCAAGATTATACTGGTTTGGAAAAACATACGCCGGAAGTGAGTTCCACTTGTGCTAACAAGAAAAGTTGAAGCAAATCGTTTGGTACGACAAGGTGGTATGCCGACCAGGTATGGGTGGTACTTCTCGGTAGGATCACTTTGAAACGTCAATTTTACTGCCTGTTCCTTCGCGACCAAGCCAGGAAAGAAAGCAAGAAAACAAGGCTGGTTGTTTTTATTAATGATCCTTTTAGAATACATAACAATACAGGTAATAAATTAAGTCTAAATTGTAACATTTTGAACGAGTTGGAGCAATTTCAATCCCAAGTTTCTCTATCATCTAAATAATCCGATATTTTATAGTAGGCTTTTTTATAAAGATTTTGTTTAATTGCGTTTTTAAATTTGTTAATTGTCAATTTTTGTAGATCACTTGGGAGTTTGTTATAAAAGCTAACACCTTGCCCTTTAAACGATTTACTAACTTTATGGAGTCTACAAGGGGCAACAGCGAGTTTATCTTTATTTCTAGTATTAAAATTATGATTATCGCTATTTTTCTTAAACAAATTAATATTTTTGTGAACATACATAAGATTTTCATAGATGTATTGACAAGGGAATGTCATAATATTTATTTCTAGACCGAAAAGACCAATCCGTTGATATTAATTTTGGAATAGGATCTTTGTTCGCAATAAATATTATTACTATACCGCTTTGTACCGATAAACACGCAACACCTGCTTTCTATGTAACTGTATTCAAGCGATAAACGAACTGACACAATGTCTACGATATCTGCCGCGCTCCTAATTAATATACGAAACTTTCTGAACATTTATTTATATCGCTGTTCATTATTTTATTCGCAGAGTTGTTTATTAATATTGATATTGTTATACCCATTTAATTTAATATCACTGAGTAGATATAATATATTATAGGTACTTTTATTTATCAATTACTAGCTGACCCGCCCGCGGCTTCGTATGCATGGTATTTCAATAAAAACATTACCCTCCTCTTGCGCACTCGGGTAAAAAGTAGTCTTGTGACCTTCCCCAGGATATAATCTTTTTGACAAATTTCATTACGATCCGTTCAGCCGTTTAGTTATAAAAAGGTAACAAACAAACTAACAAATATACTTTCGTAGTTACTACTATTAAGAAAGAAAGAAAAAACATTTATTTGTGACGATACAAAACGTACACAGCACACAAGTAAGATACACACAATAGAACAAATTCATACACACAGAAACAGCAATACCCAACAAATTTGTATGTATGTATTATACATATAAACCTTCCTCTTGAATCACTCTATCCATTGCTGAAAACTGCGTTAAAACCCGTTGAGTAGTTTAAAAGATCTAATCCAACAGACAACGGAAACGACTTCACTATGTATATGTATACTATGTATAATAATATGTTTTCTTTTTACTATAATCCTATTTACTTCTTTTCGTTGGGTTGAAATTTTATATGTCACTAGCTGACCAATCAGCAGCTTCGCACGCGTAGTTTTTCAATAAAAACATTACCCTCCTTCTGCGAAGTTGGGTAAAAAGTAGCCTATGTCACTCGGGGATAGTAGGTATAGCTTTCCAATAGTAAAAGAATTTTTTAAATCGGTCCAGTAGTTTCGGAGCAAATTCAATACAAACAAACAGATCTTTCCTCTTTATAATATTAGTATAGATGACAAGCCACGTCATGTCTTTCTATCTAGTGGGGGGCCGTTCTAAGCTCCACTTTGGAGAGCGAACTTTTTCCATGCTTACCTACTAATTTCTGATAAATGCTTTCGTATCAAATCTAATCAAATTCTTTAATTGCTTGAAAAATATGTTGCAAGGATGTCAGAAGTCGGTAATATTTTTGAAATCAACATAGGTATTTCTAAGACGCATGCAAAATTTTACATGATAAATAGTTATTTAATTTGTATGTTTATTCAGTTTAGAGGAAATCTACACACTTATTTGTTAATTGATTCCATTGAATCGTGAGACTTTTTATACCTCTGACTTTATCTCATAAATACCGAAGGCTTGTAAATGTCTATACTTACTGTGTGGTTTCAACGCGGTCTCTTAAAACCAACGAGTGGAGCGCACCCAACCCTAAAACATAAAATCCTTGTTCACTTAGAAATCTGGTTATAACCGCTAACCGGTAAAAGATGCGTAGTTTGTACTTTTCGCTGCACATTAGTTCTGTAATTGAATTAAGAATAAAATATTGATCCCAATCCTGAAGCAACCACTCTTTAACTAAAGTCAAAATGACATTAAATCTGTAAGGCACCACAACCATACAAAAATGTATTGACATGGTCCATGACGGGTTAAGACAGCACTATTTGACGAACTCCGTGGCGCAGTGGGCGAATAGCTGGCTGAGACGCAGGAGGTAGCGGGTTCGATTCCCGCCGCGTAACAAATGTTTGCATGATCTACAGATATTTGTTCCGGGTCTGGATGTTTTTCTATATAGGTACTATAAGTATGAATTTACAAAAAAAACAAGTGTGCTTTAGACCACACGACTGAAGTAAAACTTCTTTTTCAAAATTTTAATTTAAAAATTGTTCAAGAACGAAATGAAATTACGAAAAATAATCAAACAAACTACTGACTGAGATATATACATATATATATATATATATATATATATATATATATATATATATGCACTGGCTATGAGCGGAAAAGAGAGAGAGAGAGAGAGAATGTGCGCGCGCACCTCTCTATCTTGCTCCTACAGTAATATACGAAACGTAACTCTCTCTCTTTCCATCTTAACTAACTTATATCTCCCTCTGAACTTCTGTTCTTACTTTTCGTAACGCATTCACCAGCTTACTACTTAAGTCAAGCGTGCGTAAAGAAGTATTACTTCAAAAAAGTATATAAGTATTCTATCAGTTATCTGGTTCCCATAATACAAGCTCTGCTTAGTTTGGGGTTAGATAGCGCTGTGTGAAATGTCCAGTAATATTTATTAATATATGTAGTTAATTAAATAAATGCACAGCTTTGCGCTAATCGTTCATAGTAACCTGTTTTACCTATACACCGGTATACCCTAATATATATTCGTAACCTGCTTCCTATATAAATGCGTTCCATACCCAATCTTACTTTTTCCACTTCATACATTATCGAGTAGGTACCTATATTGTATGTCAATTACATTTGCATAACCGAGCTGTGAATGATATAAGGTACGAAGCGTATTAGAGTATCTACAGACGTTGGTCCTTTTCTGTTATCCTGTGTTACATCAGTAGATTCCCGCTGTAAATGCTGGAGAATCTAGTTAAATTCAAATTTTATCTCGATGCCATTGAAACTTATGGCGTAACGCGAGACACTGTCGTAATGCCACTAAAAGTTGACAGTAGTACTCATATTTTTCGCATTTATTACTGTCATAGTCGCTATCAATAAATCTGAAACTAACCTTCCAGAACCAAATTGTTTCTTCGATTTATGGCGGGTTCCTATATCCGTCGGTACCCAGCTACGACTCGTTTCTCCTGGAAAACGTGTCAAAAGTTTGACATTAGTTTGACACTTTTTCAAGGAGATACGAGGCGTAGTCGGTTACTGGCGGATATAGGAACCCGCCATTAAAGATACTAGTTGGTTTTCATTTATAGTGTCAAAATCTTATCTGTACATTCACTTTGTTTATGAAAATAGTCATTTGGCCAAATCTGACCTGGAATTATTGCGTACAAAAACCAATTTAACTTAGAAAACTTTCGTGATTGATTTCAAACATAATAAATACGGGATTTATCACGTACCGTTTTATTGGTGCTTCGACCGACAATGTTTCGGTTCAATTCATGAACCTTCATCAGGGTGAGTGCAATCCGCTCCGATCGTCTCACCTCACTACGCGCCTGCGCCGCAGCCTTCTGCGCACGAATGATACATGATACGGTACGTGATAAATCCCGTACAAAATAACCAATTTAGTTTTTAAATTGCAAAATACTAGTGGTTCACCCCGAACTGAGATCTCGCGAGTCTTCCATAAAAACAGAAAAATATTATTTGTAATCTTTGACTATCAAAATAGTGTCACGAAAAAATAACCACCTTACTTGACCTACAGTTTCATTGAAATTACAGGTAACGGGACGTCACATTTGACCTGATAGCCTCATTTTAATTTTTTTAATACCCCTCTTGAACCCCAATATCTCAACAACCCCCCCCAATATTTTCAGATCATTTAGTCACACCAAAGTTGTGCCATCACTACCTACCTATGTATTAAGTTTCACGATGATCGAATCAACTTTACGAAAGTTATCCTCGGACAAACATACATTTATACATACAACGCCGAATTGCCCAAGTTGATTTAGAGATCTCGCTTCACTCGATCCAGTATCCTACTATTGATCGGATCAACGTTACGAAAGTTATCCTCGGACAAACATACATTTATACATACAACGCCGATTTGCCCAAGTTGATTTAGAGATCTCGCTTCACTCGATCCAGTATCCTACTATTGATCGGATCAACGTTACGAAAGTTATCCTCGGACAAACATACATTTATACATACAACGCCGATTTGCCCAAGTTGATTTAGAGATCTCGCTTCACTCGATCCAGTATCCTCCTATTGATCGGATCAACGTTACGAAAGTTATCTTCGGACAAACATACATTTATACATACAACGCCGATTTGCCCAAGTTGATTTAGAGATCTCGCTTCACTTGATCCAGTATCCTACTATTGATCGGATCAACGTTACGAAAGTTATCCTCGGACAAACATACATTTATACATACAACGCCGATTTGCCCAAGTTGATTTAGAGATCTCGCTTCACTCGATCCAGTATCCTACTATTGATCGAATCGACGTTACGAAAGTTATCCTCGGACAAACATACATTTATACATACAACGCCGATTTGCCCAAGTTGATTTAGAGATCTCGCTTCACTCGATCCAGTATCCTACTATTGATCGGATCAACGTTACGAAAGTTATCTTCGGACAAACATACATTTATACATACAACGCCGATTTGCCCAAGTTGATTTAGAGATCTCGCTTCACTCGATCCAGTATCCTACTATTGATCGGATCAACGTTACGAAAGTTATCCTCGGACAAACATACATTTATACATACAACGCCGATTTGTCAAAGTTGATTTAGAGATCTCGCTTCACTCGATCCAGTATCCTACTATTGATCGGATCGACGTTACGAAAGTTATCCTCGGACAAACATACATTTATACATACAACGCCGATTTGCCCAAGTTGATTTAGAGATCTCGCTTCACTCGATCCAGTATCCTACTATTGATCGGATCAACGTTACGAAAGTTATCCTCGGACAAACATACATTTATACATACAACGCCGATTTGCCCAAGTTGATTTAGAGATCTCGCTTCACTCGATCCAGTATCCTCCTATTGATCGGATCAACGTTACGAAAGTTATCCTCGGACAAATATACATTTATACATACAACGCCGATTTGCCCAAGTTGATTTAGAGATCTCGCTTCACTCGATCCTATTTGTGTACAGATTTTAAGAAAAACCGTAAATGTTACTAAAAATATGTTAAGAATTTGTTTTGTTATTGCTTGTAAAGGGCCTATTGCGGGTCCAATATGATTATGTACTCAGTACTCCTTAGTAACGTCAAAACACTGATGCCTTCCACAGTAATGTGATCTACGAGTATACTATCGTAAACTCGAGATATTTATTTATACATCTTGTTATATTCATTATACTATGGATAAAATTTCCATATCATGATGCCCAATTATCTTTTTAATCACAAATAAAAATTCTAAATCATAATATAATCGTTGACTGTACCGGCGAGTAGTTCAATTTTGTTGCGGCCATACCTAGCCACACCTTATAAACACAAGTTTGTACACATCTATAGTAAATCAACACGTTTAAATGCGTGTCTGTACATTGCAAATAAGATAGGTACGGTCTTTAATCTTGTGATTAAATTAACATTAAAATATTATGAAGTGAGTAAAATACAAATTATTTCTACAATTCCTGTGCGGTTTATAAATCTAGCGATGCAAATGACGGATATATTGCGAACGAGGTGTTTGTTGGATAATTCAATAGCTACGTAGACTTTGTACTGGGCAAAAACCTTCTGAGATAAATGTAAACACGTGAAGGGCCAAAGTTTCTGAGCGATTGACAAATGATATTACATCTACTCACCTAATACTGGGAGCTGTTGGATGCATGCATGGATGTTGGTCGCTCTGAAACTCTATGGAGAAGGCTTTTATTCAGCAATAACCTGTGATAGCGATTTCTTACAAATTTTTTCAGAGTTTATGTATTTTACGAAAACTTTTCAGATATAATTTCTACAACCAAAAGTATAGGAGATATCTCACACAACACAAACCCAATGCGACAAGTCAGTGCAGATACGAGAGTGATAGATTTGGTTTATTGCAAAATCAGAAATGAGGAGATACGTAAGAGAACTCAAGTCACCGACATAGCCCGACGGATTAGCACGTTGAAGTGGCAATGGGCAGGCCATATAGCGCGCAGAACAGATGGCCGATGGGGCCGAAAGGTTCTCGAGTGGAGGCCACGGACCGGCAAGCGCAGCGTAGGACGTCCACCCACAAGATGGGCAGACGACTTGGTAACAACCGCAGGTCGGCGTTGGATGCAGGCCGCTTCCAACCGCAGTTCCTGGAGATCAATGAGGGAGGCCTTTGTCCAGCAGTGGACGTCCTACGGCTGATATGATGATGATGATGATTGCAAAACAAAATTTTGCCTTACAAAAATGCATGTTATGGCATAAGAGATAAATGAAACAAACCTTAATATAAGATCTTGTATCTTATAATAAGTGAATAAATAAATTTATGATTATCATTAACTTATTATATATACGGGAATTATAACGTACACAATAAATTCCGTATTTATAATAATGGTTTATAAAGCTGTATAATATAGAATTCTTCATTTATAGATTCATAATTAAAATGGGTGGTATAAGTCACTAAGGGCGACTTATGCAATGGTGCCTAAACTTATTGGCTAATGATTTAGAGTGTTGTCAAATCATACAAATACGTCAAATTTAAACATAATTATTGATTAAAACGGGTATTTATCGCGCATGTACCTTTTTTATTTGTTATCCCGACATTTCGGGTTGACGTGAACCCGAGACCATGAATGTTGCAACTTACAACACAGCCGAAACGTCGGGATAACAAATAAAAAAGGTACATACGCGATAAATACCCGTTTTAATAAATAATTGTACAGTGATCGCGAAAGTTTGAAAAATTTAAACATGTTTAGTCGGTAAATAAGTTTAAGGGTCGTTGTACAAGTCAGGCTAAGTGTACATTAAAGATTGTTCTGTAGAATAAATATGTATTAAAATGGGTATAGATTGGAGAGTGTGAGAGAAGTGGTCTGCGAGTCGTGGCTAGTGCGGCTAGGCGGCACACGCGAGGTGCAGTAGCCGACCTTGCGGACGACGGTGTCGGGTGTCGGGTGTCGGCCACATAGCTGCCGTGCGGCGCGCGTGCGATGCATCCCGAGACGGAATGCATCATCTGATAGCTGGCCCACACTCGATACACTCCCTCGATACTGTGCCAGCGAATAACTGCGACCCAGTCGCTGTGACTAGAAAAGCCGTTTCATTTCTCGCTAGATCCTGGATTTCTTATAAACTGGTGTAACACTTTACAGTCATCTATTTATCCTAAAGACTACAATCCGGGCCTGTTTAAGGTAAGCGTAAATAGGTGTCTTCTAAATCTTCGTGCTTCATCTTAGACCACATCTTCGCTTACCGCCAGGTGAGATTGTGGTCGCCCACCATGACTGACGATGCTGAGACATGAACGCTCATGCAGAAGGCTGTGTACAGGTTAAGAGTTGCACAGAGAGCCATTGAGCATGCATTGAGCGTACCATGCTCGGCATCAAAATCTTAGATCGAATTCCAAACGTCGAGATCCGTAGACGAACGAAGGCTCATGACGTTGGGAATCGAGTTATGAAACTAAAATGGTCTTGGGCGGGACACTTGGCAAGACGAGGTGATGACAGGTGCAGCAAGGTAGCGACTGAATGGCGGTCGAAGAATCGCTGTAGGCTATAGGACGTCCGGCAGCGAGATGGGTGGACGACATCGTTAAAATCGTGACTCGCGGGCCGTCAATGGGTGAGACTAGCGTAGGATCGTGGTGGATGGCACAAACTTGGGGAGGTTTATACCCAGCAGTGGGTGAAGTCGGGCTGTGGATGATGATGATGATGAGCCAGCAAAGACCAGCGAGGTATCCGCAGAGACTATATATCTCAAAACCTTCTAAACTTCGTGTAGCCTATATGCGGTTTTTTCACATATTTGCGAAATAACCGAAGCAAAAGAAGACACTGAAACTATTTCTACAACCAGCTCCAAATCGGAAATTAGAAAAAGATATAAAGAAAAAGAGGAAACTAAGAGTTGTTTTGACCAAACTGAAGTGAAAATCTCCTTTAATTTGTAGTAGGTACCTATGTTATTAGAGTACCAACTTATCAGGCCCAGAGGATGAAATTGGAACTAAAACCAACTGGTATAAATCTGGAACTAAACGCCGCGTATTTAATCTACATCCAAAGGTTATCTGGAAGAAATCGCTTCAAAGCGATGATACTGCCAATTGTGCAATTTACCTTCCATTTTGTTTGTATTTTTTATGGTGTCCAACGAAGTGTTTTTATTAATTAATTCTTGATCATATCGGCCATCTTCCGACCACTGCTGCACAATGACATCTTCCAGAGATTTCCATTAGATTGTCTATAGATTTCCAGAGCAATCGTACGTGTGCAGCCTGCACCCAACGGCTCCTAGCATCCTTTATTAGGTTACTCTAATATATATCA
Source organism: Philereme vetulata (assembly GCA_918857605.2). Taxonomy (NCBI): domain Eukaryota; kingdom Metazoa; phylum Arthropoda; class Insecta; order Lepidoptera; family Geometridae; genus Philereme; species Philereme vetulata. The sequence goes on along the minus strand of OU975471.1, from coordinate 2,500,100 downwards.
CTAGTATCCATTGCCATAAAGACTGTTAAAACTCTGCATAGGTATTTATTTTATTGCATTCTGTAGATACATAATATACTAGTTGACCAATCCGCAGCTTCGCACGCGTAGTTTTTCAATTAAAACATTACCCTCCTTCTGCACAGTTGGGTAAAATGTAGCCTATGTCACCCGGGGATAGTGTAGCTTCTTGAAGAATTTTTTAAATCGGTCCAGTAGATTCGGAGCCTATTCAATACAAACTAACAAATCTTTCCTCTTTATAAGTATAGAGTATGTAAAATATATTTAAGCGTTCACCCAAATACCTGTTAAACGCTTTTGTAGCTCACATAATTTTTAGCATGATCGTATACTATGTTTTACTGGTCAGGCCCTTAAGTGGCCTTAAGCTCGTCACCACTCACCACACCTGTTTCAAAGAAATATTAGATTCCAGTTCTAGTACATTTATCTCATTTGCCTTTCAATGCAGGCAAATTGTTGTTCATTAGTATTGATGGATGTCAGAGCTCATATCGTGCAGGATCGTTTATTTATAATGCTAACTAGCTTCTGCCTATCGTTTCGCTTGAGTAGTATAAACCTACACAGACCCCGGAACTCTATGCTCGTCATTTTTATAGCAATGAAATTTCGGTATACAACCGAATTAAATGATGATCAAATGCAAGTCCATTGCATGTTGGGGTTACTTGGGATATCATTCATTCGATCAACAGTTAGTCAATTTATGAGTTTTGTCGGTCCCACTGAAAGACATGATAGCGTTCTATCGAGATAAATTTTGTTACCGTTTAGTATTCTGTCTGTCTACTGCAGGGCGAAAATATATATTTTTTTAAATCACTTATCTATAATCTATACTTATATTATAAAGAGGAAAGATTTGTATTTTTGTGTGTATGTTTGTAATGAATAAACTCAAAAACAACTAGTCCGATTTCAAAAATTCTGTCACCATTGGAAAGCTACATTCACCCTGAGTAACATAGGCTACTTTTTACCCAACTGCGCAAAGGAGGGTAATGTTTTTATTAAAAAACTACGCGTGCGAAGCTGCGGATTGGTCAGCTAATAATATTATAAAAGGAAAGATTTGTTTGTTTGTATTGAATAGGCTCAGAAACTACTGACTCGATTTAAAAAATTCTTTCACTGTTGGGAAGCTACACTATCCCCTGATGACATAGGCTACTTTTTACCCAACTGCGCAGATGAAGGGTAATGTTTTTATTGAAAAACTACGCGTGCAATGCTGCGGATTTGTCAGTTAGTTAATCATAAAGTAACACATACTTATAATATAATTCTACACTTAATAATAAATACAAGGTTTGTCCTAAGTGTAACACAAAGTATTCCTCTTTAGTTTACTATTTATACGTAAGAAATTACCGTAAACGCAATCCACTGTTTCTTTTGCATTTTTACTGTCGGTCTAGCGTTCATCGAGATTTTGTCTGTAGCGATTGCGTGGTATAATCCACATGGATGCACAGCATAAAGGAGACTCTCAGTAAACAAGTGAGGCATATAGCAGAATAATTCAGCGTAATGCATTCACCCTGCAGAGGGTGATGCCAGGATGAGATGCTGTTGATGATATCGCGATGCATGTTACTGCTTCTTTTACTGAAGCCAACTGATACAACGTTAGCTGAAAGTTAATGCTGCCTCCTTGATTGTATTAAGATTGTACCTTGATCCTCTACCCAATGTTCCCCGCAATTTGTACGACCCGTCGTCTACAAATCTAAACTTGATTTTTTTATATATTATAGGCTTGCGTTTGACCACGATCTCGCCTGATGGTAAGCGATGATGCAGTCTACGATAGTACACGCTTGCCTAGAAGAAACTTATTCACTCGCGTCTAAAAGATACCCAGAACACCATTTTTTTATTGATGATAGCCAAGCGCTTGACCACTACCTCACCTGATGGTAAGTGAAGGTGTGATCGAAGATGGATCACGCTTACCTAGAAAGAACCTATTCACTCTGGACTTGAAAACTCCAAGATTATACTGGTTTGGAAAAACATACGCCGCAAGTGAGTTCCACTCCTCACTTGAGCTAACGAGAAAAGTTGAAGCAAATCGTTTGGTACCATTTTTATACCGATAATAAAAGTGAATGACTGCTAGAAACATAGCTGGAAGAACTGACGGCCGTTGGGGCATACTGGAAAACGTAGCGTTGGACGCCCCCCGCTCCCATTAGATGGAAAGGCGACCTTATAAAGGTTGTTAGGAGCCGTTGGGTGCAGGCCGCACAAGATCTGTCACTCTGGTAATCTATGGAGGAGGCCTTCGTTCAGCATATAACGTCCTATGGCTGATATGGTAAAGTGAGAGCTAGAAACTAGATACATATAACTTAGAATACTCTATATATATTTAATTGTGGTAAAGCTTTTGTGAACGGGCTCGAGGAAGTGGGCACCACCGCCTTACCTTTATCTGCCGCCAAATAGCAGTACTTGTGCTGCTGTGTTCCGGTTAGATGGTAATGGTATGTTCCTGTAATTACTGGCACATAGGCATAACAGCTAAGTCCTATAGTATGGCAACGTATCCACATAGAGATCAAGACAACATAATAGCTTGTTTTGAATTCTATGTGGATATCCATGGGCTGCAGTAGCCACTTAACATCTGGTGGACTCGTTTGCCATATAAGTAGTATAAAAAAAATATACATGTATTTCATTCATTCTAAATGAAGCCAGTCCAGGTCAAACAAGAACTTTGAATATTCTAGCAGATACTATTTCCACCAGTTGGTATTTGGACAATTATGAACCTATCAACAGTTAACGTATCGCTGGTGATAGTGAAGGTTTCTGGTCGGGAAAGTACTATATTTATCGATTATTGCTTGAATATTTATTTAGAGATATAGGTCACTGCTGAAAGTAATGTATTTTAAAACATACCTATAACCCACAGGTATCCTATACTCATACTCTGCAACCCTATCCGTAAGAAAACTGTATGTGCTCAATTCGGTATTAAAACTTCATAAAACCCTGGAATATGACCCTCCAAAACTTAAAAAAAGAACATCTAATGTAACTAATAAACTAAATGTTAAAACAACTTCCGCAACACGACAATATATCAGACAGTCTATCCACCTATACAATAAAATAAATGAAGCTTTGAATATATACCTACCCAACGAACAATCACAAATGTAAAAAATTGTTTCTGAATAGCTAATATCATTAAATTATGACGAGACAGAGACACTTTTATAAATTTTAAGTAATTAGTACTGTAATATTAATTCAGAAGACCAGCGAAGTACCAACTTGAAGCTCTAGAATCAATTGAGAGAAGAGCCAAGAAGCTCATAGGCAACGATGAGCTAGTTGATGCAAGGCTCCTCAGCCTGGAGCATCGACGAAAGGTTGCTAGCCTCTCGGTTTTTTATCGAGTACATTTCGGGGAGTGTGCGGCGGAACTTTTCAACCCGATCCCACCATCTCCTTTCTATCAACGGACAACCAGACGCTCTGCAGTGCGCCACCGCTATATGATAGAAATACCTCCCATTCGCACAAAGCGGTTCTCTTCGACCTTTATTATGCGCACCGCCAAAGAGTGGAACGACTTGCCAGAGTCTGTGTTTCCAGATAGCTACAACCTGGGTATCTTTAAGTCGCGAGTGAATAGGTTTCTTCTAGGCAAGCGTGTACCATCGTAGACTGCATCATCGCTTAACATCAGGCGAAATCGTGGTCAAACGCAAGCCTATAATATATATATAAAAAAAAAATCGAGTCTCGAGAGATATAACTCGAGTCGAAAGTCCATCACTGTCACATGGAAGCATACGCCCAAATACCAACACTATACTCATGCACATACTCACGCACATACATTCACACACATTTACTCGTGCAACTACTCACGCGCTCTCATACACACACCATCACACTCACGTACATACATTCACACACGTACATACATACACACCCGTATGTATCACACTCACACACGCACACACACACCCACTTACACATACTTTTTCAGTGTACACTATTAGGTACCTATATATGATAAAAAATAAATATATGTAAAATGTTAGTAGTGGATTTTAAATTCATAGCTTTTTGGAATATTTGATTTTGTAAACATTAAAGGTTTTTCTTGTTTTGTAAGTTACGCCAATTTTTTATATTACGGAAGAGCGAAAACTCCTAATACAGGTATTATTTACTTAAAAGGAGGTTTCGACTATTAGTTACGATATTGTAAACACAAGTTATGGAAATAAAACATTTGTATTTGTATTTTGTATTGTATAGGATACAAAAAAGCATTAAAATTTAAGGGTTTCATTTCAGGGGATTTAAAATGGTTACTTCAGGTGAACCATCAGCAACTGTGTAAGGTACTATCAGCAAAAAGTCCGCTCTGCCACCTTAAGGGTGAATTTTCTATGAAGCGACTAGCAGTTACCCCGCCTTGCTATCTTTTGACCACCTTTTGTAACATTAATAAAACTCTAAAATTCATAAAAACTTTCACAAAAATAAACAGATGTTCAATATTGTTCATCTCTCCGATTGGCCAAAATAAAAGGACAAAAGAAAAAGGCGGTGTCAGCTAGCTAACTACTTGCAAGCGAAACTGTTTCAAAACTGGCAGAGCGGAATTTTTGCTGATTGTACTTGTGTTCTCAGCTTAGCAGTTTTCGGTGAAATTTCATAGTAATCTGTGATTAGGAAACTCTACTGCGCATGCGTCTGCATGACCCGAAACCCACTTGCTCTGTTTCAATGACCATAATAATAACCATAAAAATTTAATGCACTTAGTACTTTATATATTCGCTGTTTTGCATAAAATGTAAGTCTTTAGATATAGTTATGTTCTCGTCTATTTTTAGCCCAGATTCTTGGTTTAGCTTCGAGCTCTTAACCGCAAACGATAAATAACGTCAATAGAGCATTTTGCATTGACACACTAACTAAATATAAACGCTACTTTTACTACACAGTGAGTCGTAATATCATTCATCATCATCATCATCATCATCATATCAGCCGTAGGACGTCCACTGCTGGACAAAGGCCTCCCTCATTGATCTCCAGGAACTGCGGTTGGAAGCGGCCTGCATCCAACGCCGACCTGCGGTTCTTACCAAGTCGTCTGCCCATCTTGTGGGTGGACGTCCTACGCTGCGCTTGCCGGTCCGTGGCCTTCACTCGAGAACCTTTCGGCCCCATCGGCCATCTGTTCTGCGCGCTATATGGCCTGCCCATTGCCACTTCAACGTGCTAATCTGTCGGGCTATGTCGGTGACTTGAGTTCTCCTACGTATCTCCTCATTTCTGATTCGATCCCGTAGAGAAACCCCGAGCATAGCCCTCTCCATAGCTCGTTGAGCGACTCTGAGCTTATTCATAAGGCCAATAGTGAAGGACCACGTCTCGGTTCCATATGTCATCACTGGTAACACACACTGATTGTAGACTTTCGTCTTAAGGCACTGAGGTATGTTGGACGAAAAGACGTTGCGAAGTTTCCCAAACGCTGCCCATCCGAGTTGGATTCGACGATTGACCTCTTTCTCGAAGTTGGACCTACCTAATTGGACTGTTTGTCCTAGGTATACATACGCGTCGACAACTTCAAGAGCCGAGTTCTCAACCATAACTGGGGCAGGGACGACATGGACATTCGACATGATTTTCGTCTTGTCCATGTTCATTTTAAGTCCTACCCGTTGGGAGACTCGATTGAGGCCTTCGAGCATCGTGCTGAGCTCTTCCATCGACTTTGCCATAACCACAATATCGTCGGCAAACCGAAGGTGAGTGATGTATTCGCCGTTAATATTGATGCCCAGTCCTTTTCATTCCAGAAGCTTGAAGGCATCTTCCAATGCGGTCGTAAACAGTTTCGGAGAAATGACATCTCCCTGTCTTACGCCTCTTTTTAAGGGAATCGCCTTCGAGCTCTGTTCATGTACTCGGACTGACATAGTGGCGTTTTTATACAAACACTTCAACACTTCGATGTACCGATAGTCAATACGGCATCGTTGGAGAGACTCAAGCACTGCCCATGTTTCGATCGAATCGAAGGCTTTCTCATAGTCCACAAACGCGAGACATAGCGGCAAGTTATACTCTTCGGTCTTCTGTATGACTTGCCGCAGCGTATGTATGTGGTCTATGGTACTGTAGCCTTTACGGAACCCGGCTTGTTCGGGAGGCTGGAAGTCATCAAACCTGCGTTCGAGACGGTTCGCGACGACCCTCGAAAACAGCTTATAAACATGGCTCAAAAGCGAGATGGGTCTGTAATTCTTAAGCAAGGTGTTGTCACCTTTTTTGAAGAACAGAACCACCACGCCCCCGTTCCATGCTTTTGGCGTCGTACCTTCAAGCAAGGCGGAATTAAAAAGCTTCTGAAGGACTTTAAGTACCGGTGATCCACCCGCTTTCAGAAGCTCTGAAGTGATTCCGTCCTCACCCGGCGCCTTGTCGTTCTTAAGCTGCTTTAAGGCCATCCTGATCTCATACAGGCTGATGTCCGGAATATCTTCGGTATAATGTCGGGTCAGTTTGGCTCTTGGGTCGTTGGCCGCACTGCAAACAGGTTTAGTGACCGAATCGTAGAGCCGTCCATAGAACCTTTCGACTTCCCTTAACACTTCCGCTTTACTTGACGTTATGCTGCCATCTTCCCTCTTCAGCTTCGTCATGCGGCTCTGCCCAATAGAATTATCTCTCGCGAACACTTTGGAGCCTTTATTCCGCTCTATCGTATCTTTAATACGAGATGTATTAAAGGTACGAATATCGTGCCGCAAGGATTTCCAAATCTTTCTTTTGAGCTGCCTATGTGACTGAGCATCATCGGGAGACTGCAGTTGCAAAGAACGTCGTTCAGCCATGAGGTTAAGGGTGTCATTAGAGAGTTTCTGAGGTCTATTGGTACGGGGGGTCTTAAAGAACTGGGACCCCACCGTATGGACGGTTTCTACGAACCGTTATTGATCTCGTCCACTGATGCATCTACTTCTAGACAGTCAAACCGATTTGCAAGTTCGAGTTGAAAGCTCTCGAGGTTTTGGATATGTGCGCGAGTGGGTCGGAGCGTAGATTTCATCAAACGGGACCTTTCAAGTTTAACGTTCATATTCAATGTGGCTCTAACAATTCGGTGATCACTGCCGGTTTTCACCCTGTGAATCACAGAGACATCAATGAATATCCGTTTCTTGTTGGTCAAGATGAAATCAATCTCATTTCTCGTGGAACCGTTGGGACTCATCCAGGTCCATTTCCTGTGAGGCGGCTTCTGGAAAAAAGAATTCATCATAAAGAGTCCTTCTTTCTCCAGAAAGTCGGCCAGCCTCTGTCCTCTGGGGTTCCGTTGCCCATATCCAAATTGCCCCACTCTCAACTCATCATCGCTTCTCATGCCTAGCTTTGCATTGAAGTCCCCCATAACAACAATAAAGTGAGTTTTGTTCGTATGTATGGCTCTACTGATGTCCTCATACATAGACTCTACTTCTTCATCTGGGTGTGAAGAGGTCGGCGCATATACCTGAACTACCTTCAGCGAATATCGCTTAGATATTCTGAGTGTCAGGTACGCGACCCTGCTCGACACACTGTCGATGGTGATAATGTTGTTGATGAGTGACTTGTGAACGAGAAACCCAACACCACCTTGGGACTGTTGGTCGCCCTCTCGGTAGTATAGTAGATTACCAGACTTAAGGGATATCGTGTCCTCGCCCTCTCTACGGACTTCTGATAACCCCAAAATGCCCCAGTGTAATCTACTAATTTCTTCTTCCAGCTCAACAATCTTTTCAAGCTAACAATCTAAGCAATTACTGACATAAATAGTGATCTCCAGAGTATTCTTCAGTGGAGCAAATCATACGGGCTGAAAGTAAATCCAACGAAAACTCAAGTGATTGTTATAGGAAGCTTGCGGATGATTACACAAATCGATTGGCTTGATTTACCTGAAGTGAAATTTGACGGTACATCAATAGAAGTTAGCAAGGTAGTCAAGAATCTGGGGGTACTCATGGATCGTCAGTTATCTTGGGGACCACAACTAGCAGCGGTAAGCCGAAAGACCTTTGCTGCAGCTGCCTCTCTTAAACGGCTGCGAAACTTCCTTCCGACTTCCACCAAAATTGCACTTGCACAGACATTGCTGCATCCCATTCTCGATTACGCTGACGCCAGCTATCTTGATTTAACTGAAGACCAACTCAACAAGCTTGAGCGTCTCCAGAATTTCTCTATTAGATTCATATTTGGCTTGCGCAAGTTCGACCACATTTCTGAGTATCGCCACAGACTTAAGTGGTTACCCATCCGCCTTCGCCGGAATGCGCATATCCTTTCCCTCCTTTACAGCATCCTTTTCATCCCTTCTACTCCGTCCTACCTCAAAGAACGCTTTGACTTTCTTCACCTTTCCAACTCTCGATCCTTACGTTCCTCTGAAACCCTTCAATTAAAAACTCCCCACCATACCTCAGTATTTTATAGTACCTCTTTTACTCTGCAGGCTACCAGACTCTGGAATGCCCTACCTGTCTCAATTCGTCATGCAAAATCTCTCCCTATCTTTAAAAACATGGTCAGACAACACTTTCTGTCATCCATTGCTCACTAGGGCATTTATTTATTTATACATTTTTATAATTAATGTATGTAGGTATGACAATATATATATATATAAATATATATATATATATATGTATTTTATGTATCTTAATATTAATATTTATGTAATTTTATGATTATATTATTTAATATAATTAAGCATTTTATTTTATATTAACTATATTTTTTATAAATTGTAATATATGCTTATTTAAAAAAAAAAAAAAATCTTATGCCGCCGTCCTTATTTGTTCATATAGATCCTGTCCATCCAAAGGTTGCCTGGAAGAGATCGCTTTTAGCGATAAGGCCGCCCATTGTACCTATGATTTGAAATTGTATTTTCTTTTATATGTTTGTATTTAATGGTGTGCAATAAAGAAATTATCTAATCTAATCTAATCTAATCTTTTCGTCTGTCCTCAAAGTGCGGATGTTGTGTGTTACCAGGGCCAGTGGTCGTCGTAGGGTTTGGTAGCCGATCGTCTCCCGGGGATTCTTAGCACCCCTGGCCCCGCCGTTACCGTGACTGCTACCGTAGCCAGGATTAGCGGGGCCGCCGGGGACTCGGGGCCTGGTTTTATGTTGTAAATCCATGAGGGGTTGTTGCCATACTCGCCACGCTTGGCAGGCGGGTTGGCGAGCGCAGTATAGGTGTTGAAACACGAAAAGACGCTGCTGCCCATCTTTCGGAGGTATCCCTTAGCAGACTCCTACTGCGTCCACGGGCAAGAGCGGAGGGGCAACATTCTATTGCCGGCGCCCCACGGCAATAATAATATCATTACAGGTAAGTAATTAGGGTTCTGGACCAAACTGGTAAAAACGGAACATTTATGATGCAACTTTGTCCGCAACTCTGTCTCTCCGTCCGTCTCTCTGTCACAGTTGATTATATGTATATTAATATATATAATAACTATACTATTTCCATTTCTTTATTTTCTCGATGACAGCTCCTGTGAAAACTTGAACGAGCGTCTTTTTAACATTATGTATGCATTGTTTTATAAAAATATGACGCTTACGCACGTACAAAGTTATACCAGAGTCGGAGAAACTGATAGGGATGGAGCTATCGATAAACGTAACACGATAACAGACATTTTTTAACAGATATTTTTTTACAATATGTAAGAAAATGCAGCCGCAACACGCTCTCGCACTTGCGACAGTGGTAATAGCGGGCCACCATTTTGATACTCTGCTTCAAAGTAGTTACGAACCTTGGACACCAGTTCTCTCGCCTGCCTTTTCAGAACAGATCCTTTTGGCATTTTGATATTTGACAGCTGGGCAGCAATCAACACGGAGGAACACAAAATACACAACGTAACGTATGGATAATGTGAAAAAACTCAGCGAACAGATATGTAGTGACTAGCACGACCGTCTTGTTGCAAGTGACAGATTAAAACAAACACAAAATGGCGGTGGGCCATTGAGTGTTCCCACCCTGAAAAAATATATTTGAATGTTTTTGTTGTATTCATAATACCTAGTAAGGTCATAAATTCTGTCACATGTTTAATATAAAATAATTGAAACAAGTTTATTCATTATGTAACCATTTATATACCAAAATGAATTTAACAAAACATAGATTCTTATGACACTAAAGTTTATTCAAAATGACCTCCGTGATTTTGAATACAGGCCTTCAATCTGCGCGGCCAGTCGTCTATCGCAGCACGAACGAGGTCCATGTCAATATCGGCGGCTGCCTTAATCAAGGATGTCTTGAGTGACTCCAAATTGGGATGAGGCTTTGAGCACGCTTTTTCCTCCAAGTGTTGCCATATCTTGTAATCTAACGGATTCAAATCTGGACTGGAGGAGGGCCAATCTTCGTGCCGGATGAAGTCGATTTCACGCGCCGCCAGCCCGTCTTGTGTGCTCTTTGCTCTATGAGCTGGCGCCGAATCTTGTTGGAATACCCAGTGCCTGTTATTGAACATGGTATGAGAAACAGGTTCCACAAGGTTCGTCAGGACTGTATTTTGATACACAACTGCATTCGTTTTTACACCTTTCTCACAAAAATGTACCTCTGTTAAGCCCCAATAAGAAACTCCCAACCATACCATGAGCGAGGATGGAAAATGACCTCGTTGGACACGCGGAATACGGTTGCTCGCTTCTTGACTACTGTGTGCGTACACCTTATCATTTTGTTTGTTGTAGCTCTCTTCTACGGTAAAAACTTTTTCATCCGGAAAAAGAATTTCCCGATATTTTTTTCCCGCGTACCACTTCAACAAAGCGCGGCATCTCTTCAGTCTCAGGTCCATTAGACGAGCATTCAAACGATGTCCTGTTTTTCTTCGATATGCCCGAAGCCCTAAGTCTTCATTTAACACCCTTTTCACCGTGGTTCTGCTTAACCCCATCTGAAGGGCCAACAGTTTCTGCTTACGTTTGGGATTTCTTTGAATTTGCGCCTTCACAGCTTTTATCACTGCTGGAGTCCTAACAGACCAAGGGCGACCACTTCTTGACCTGTCATCTACACTAGAGTCTTCATTGTATCGTTTGATGGTGCGATAAACGAATCTTTTGGTTATATTAAAATTTTTCAGTATGTCAAAAATTTGAATTGGCGCGTAACAGCAACGATGCAACGCAATAACTGCAACACGGTCTTCTTTAACCGTCCACTCCATATTTAAAAATGAGTAAAATTCTAAAAAGTATACATTTTTATTTAAATGAACTATTCGAAATTCGAATTCTATAAACTTTTTTGTGGCCAGCATTCTAAAAGAAAAGTTTTTACTGTATGACAATACTTATGACCTGACTAGGTATAATAAATATATGCGATCGATATCATTACTTATTTGGTCACAATACTACAACTATCAAATTAAATAATAAAGAAATGGAAATAGTATAATAAAGGTTATGGCTTGACTTGAATAACAGGTAGGTATAAATAATGTCTTCCCACCCTCTAAATCTTATTCTAGGTTGGGGGAATCAGATCTGCATTGACGCCCCGCATATGGGTGTATTAGCCCCCTTCTAACGTGACCCCAGCCATTCCAAATCATTGAAACCGAACCCAAAGTCCTGGGTTGATAGCGATAGAAATATCTCGACCATTCGACGTAATAGGACTCATGATCATTTTTAACAGACTTCAAAAAAAGGAGAAGGTTCTCGCTTAGACGGAATATTTTGTTTTATGTATGTTCAGTGATAATTCTTTTACACAATGTCCGATTTCAATGATTCTTATTTTTGTTAGAAAAAAAATGAAAAAAATGAAAATTAAAACATTTATTTGACACGTACAAAATTAAAACACAAAAGAAGAAGGTGACATAGTAGTAATGTTGAGTCTTGACTTCTGGCTCTAAGAAGTAGGTGATGGATGTAAATACAGGGATATGAAGACATAGAACGACAAGAATGCCAAAAGTCGAAGATTACAGGTTAATCAAAGTGTTAAGTACCTCAGGGGTGGTCCTATAAAAAGGTCAAGACCAGCTGATTTTAGAGTACCATTTTCGTTTTGTTTTGATTTAGGTAGGTATAATAACCACTATTATTTTTACATATTAGGACCAAGTAACCCACATCTTATTAAGATCTTTTTTGTACACACGGCTACACATCAAGCTATACATTTCCAGTATAAGCTGAGCTCATTCTACGAAAAGCCTACACAATGCTAGGTCAGCTTATACTGAAAATGTATAGCTTGATGTGTAGCCGTGTGTACAACAGTTGTACAATCAAAATGAAATTTCTGATTATAGTTATGATTCCGATTTTCGATTTTCTGTTTTATTATGAGGGTTATATTTTTTGAAAAAAGTTAATTTGCTTCAAAATGAAAATTGTAATTTCAAGCCATTGACTCATAAAGGTTACAAATAAAAGGAAATAGAAACTATAAATTAATGGTTCTGTCTTATATTAAGTTTAAATTTATACATTTTTACAATCTTGATGCGTACAACTAAAGTATGGAACACTTTACCATCGTAACAAGGTTTCTTCTAGATCTTCGCGTTACATCTTAGACCACATCATCGGTTACTATCAGGTGAGATTGTAATCAAACGAACGAAGATCTATCCAGTTTAGAAAAAAAAATGTTTTTATTCATTCGACGACCTTCGTGGCGCAGTAGGCGAATAGCCGGCTGAGACGCAGGAGGTAGCGGGTTCGTTTCCCGCCGCGGAACGTTTGCATGATTTACAGATATTTGTTCCGGGTCTGGTTGTTTCTCTATATATTATAAGTATGTATTTACAAAAAAAAATGTATATTAGTATTCTATCAGTTATCTGGTTCTCCTAGTACAAGCTCTGCTTAGTTTGGGGCTAAATAGCGCTGTGTGAAATGTCCAGCAATATTTATTTATTTTGTTCATAATCTTCATTCACAGCTCGATTTCACCCACTATTGGGTATAGAGACCTCCATAAATTTGTTCAAATATCGTAACTCATACTCACGTGAAAAATATCTTATCCACCAAAACAGAAGGCTAGGGGCGTTTGAATATTTTCCATTGACACCTCCGATGATACATTGAGTCATCAGAGTCGTGACGCACCCTACGAGTGACAAATGCAACCGCATCCAACAGCCTTCCTTTACCACACCTAGCACCGTTCGCATCGCGAGCTTATGTCGCTACGAACTTTAGCTACATCGTTTTATTGGCTTTTCCTTTCAGAGATGTTCGGTGTCACTTCGTTGAACTCAAGATGACTATGGTTACATAAATTTGATATCAAGCTCGGGTAAGTCTGTAAAGAATAGAATATATAATAATCATTTATTTGATACACACTAAATTACATATGGAACAATTATAAAGAACAGCCGCCATTTTGATATGTACCTACATATCAAAATGGCGGAAGAAGACTAACGCAAACATTTGCCATAGTCATAGTGAATATGGCCAGTGGCGGATTTACCAGCAGGCTGAGTAGGCTCGAGCCTAGGGCGGCAAATTTTGGGGAACGGTTTTTTTTTTTTACCTCATAGAAATCAAAAAGATTTTTCTATGACGGTTTTCTGATGTCTTACAGATAGAAGTCTGCAACAAATTTTGTCGATGACTTTTCTCTCTCACTTGTCATTGCACATTCCGAGAGTAGCAAACTTCCTTAATCTAGAGTAAAACAGCTAGTTCGCCGCCCCTCAACCAGTAATCGGCCTCTCGCCTCTGCGCCCTTTGCTCACACTTCTTATGAGTGAAAAGAGCGAAATTGTAAAAAATATGCCCCTCTTCCCAGTAACAAACCATACATGCCAGTCTTACTACTGGTTGGAGGCTACGAACTGGATGGTTTGTATATAACTTACTACTGGTTGGAGGCTACGAACTGGATGGTTTGTATATAACTTACTACTGGTTGGAGGCTACGAACTGGATGGTTTGTATATAACTTACTACTGGTTGGAGGCTACGAACTGGATGGTTTGTATATAACTTACTACTGGTTGGAGGCTACGAACTGGATGGTTTGTATATAACTTACTACTGGTTGGAGGCTACGTACTGGATGGTTTGTATATAACTTACTACTGGTTGGAGGCTACGAACTGGATGGTTTGTATATAACTTACTACTGGTTGGAGGCTACGAACTGGATGGTTTGTATAATTTTTCGATTTTTATTCGAATATAATGAATAATTTAGTGAATAATTTTACCGATTTCAATCTTATGTATCGACTATTATGTGTTTCACACGCACTAGTAGCTTCAGAAAATTCGATTGGAATTAAAAAAAAACTTGAACAGTAATAGCGAGATAGTCTTAAGTCAAAAAAATATTTTATCCCCGAACGCGGTATTTTTTTAATGCTACAATGTTATCAATGACGTCAATGTTGCACGTGCACGTAGCGAGCTTCATTCTCTATTCCAATAACCGTGTGGGTTACCCCGGTTACCCGAACAAATCGAGGCGAAAAACGAAAACATAATCGGATCACCAAATGTTTATTAATGTGTAAATAGCATACATTATCCCGCCCATACATGATTGAGCTTCGATTAGCTCAAAAATATACCGAAAAATTATTTTACGTGCAATTTCAACGAAATTGTTGCATTGTAAAAATAATGAATGATATGACAATTGTTGATGCAAGGGCGGCAAAAACTATTCAGCCTATACCTTGAAAATTTGTAAATCCGCCACTGAATATGGCCACATATCTGACACTATCAGCGCGCACATAGTTAAGATAGAGCAACTCTTCGTTGAATATAACACCAATTAAAGAGATAAATACAATAAACGATTTTGTTACTGGTGGTAGAGCTTTTGTGAACGAGCTCGTGGAAGTGGGCACCACCGCCTTACCTTTATATGCCGCCAAATAGCAGTACTTGTGCTGCTGTGTTCCGGTTAGAGATGGTAATGGTATGTTCCTGTAATTACTGGCACATAGGCATAACAGCTAAGTCCTATAGTATGACAACGTATTCACATAGAGATCAAGACAACATAATACCTTGTGTTGAATTCTATGTGGATATCCATGGGCTGCAGTAGCCACTTAACATCTGGTGGACTGCATGCTCGTTTACCATATAAGTTGTATAAAAAAAACGATATACTAAAACTAAAAACAGAATGAAATTATTTCATTGCAACTAGAAAATGTGCTATAAGCTCGCGTTGATCTAATCCATATCAACCCTGAATAGGTGAGCCTCTGCAGGTATGGGGACAGATAAGTGCGTTTAAGGTCCAATAACTGCGGTGCGCCGATCGATCATGCACTTATTTTTTTTGACGATGACAGGACCCGGGTCCGTAGATGCACAGAAGAGTTAACAGTATTGCATATAAAAGTCTCACTGACTCCAAAAAACCGAAGAAAAGAAGAAAACGTTCGGAAGATAACTCTTTTTAGGATTCAAAAAGAAAATTTCCAAAAGAGAAGTGCGAGGTAGCTTAGCGGTGAGTGAGGAAAATAAGCCCCCAATAGGATAGTTCTCTGTGCGAGGCTAGACAAATGAAGCAATTCTGTTGGTGATTTTTTTCCTCGCTCACCGCTTAGCAAACCTCGCACATCTCTAATGGAAAGCTCGCCTTTGCAGCATATCCTTCTTGAATATTTTTTTTATTTGTATACAACTAGTGGTTCGCTCTGAACTGAGATCTCGCGAGTCTCCCACAAAACAAACAATATATTATTTTTAACCTTTGACAAATAAAATAGTGACACGAAATGCACAACGAAAACCATTCAAATTATAAGTAACGGGAGTTCATGTTATTTGGTTATCTTTTTAGGGGTAGAAATTGCAGTTATTCTGGTTTTCTGGATTCTTTTCTCTATATTTATGCCACTAAAGCTACGCGAATACCAATTTCATCAGCAATGTGGAATCACTGGTGTAGGTACCTACTCTGTGAATTTCGTCAAAATTCAGTTTTTATTATGGCTACTCAAAAATTACAAGGCTTAAACTAAAAATAAAAACGAGGAAATGTACTAATAAAGACCTCCCATTTGACCTAATAGTCTCATTTTGTTCTTTTTTACCCCTCTTGAACCCCAATATCTCAACAACTCCCCCACATTTTTAGCTCATTTTGTCACACCAGGGTCGTGCAACACTACCTACCTATATCAAATTTGACGATGATTGGATAAACGCTTCGAAAGTTATCTTCGGACAAACAAACATACATACATACAATGCCGATTTGCACAAGTTAATTTGAAAGAATGAAGAACCTAACCTGTGTAAAAGCAACTTTCTCTCAAACGACACTGAGTCTAAAATATACAGACTAATGTTTAAATGAACATGGAAACTTAAATAAGACTACCCTTGAGTTATAAATAACCTATCAAATAAAAAAAAAACGTCAAAATTCCTTCACCCGATAAATGTTATAAAGTAAAAAGACGACGAATTGAGAACTCCTTTTTCTTAAGTTGGTTAAAAATTTTATTTTACCGTAGCTCGTAGAGAATATTATCGGTAGTGTTTCTGCTCTCTACACTGAAATGAAATTTAACTATATTCTTCCGTTTAGCTGAAACTTTTAGGGCGGTCATGTAAGCTCAGCTGGGCAAGCCTACTCCATCTATAAATCCTGTCCCAGGGACAGCATCAGCTACGTCCTCTTTCATCATATTATTTCATTTATCCTCAAACAATAAAATATTGTGTCGAAACTTTTGTCATTCTACAATTAGATAATATTTTACAAATACTTAATTAATGTGAAAGAACAACGATTTTGGTAAATACATAATACAAAATGATAATTAATAACCAGTCAAAAAATTAAAAATACATTATGATATAACATGTCAATGTAAAATAATAATTAATAACATGTCAAGTAAATTCTTAATACTAAATAGTATGATAGTCAAAATATATCATCTTTCAAATATGTCATCTTCTTTCATCATCATCGTATCACCCACAGTACGTCCACTGCTGAACATAAGCCTTCTCCATGGATTTCCAAAGCGATATATCTTGTGCGCCCCGTACCCAACGGCTCCCAGCAACCGTTATCTGGTCTATTCTTCTAGTAGTGGGCCGCCCTACGTTGCGCTTTCCAGTGCGTGTGGTCTCCTTGAACCCCTCTCCCCAATGACCTTTAGTTTTAGTTATGTGCCCACTGCCACTTCAGCTCGCTAATCCATCGGCTATGTCTGTGACCTTGGTTTGATATACAATGTAATTTGAAATGTAACTTATTTATTAGCTAAAACATTATGTCATAACATAACATATATTAGGTCTTACGTGAAGTACAAGTCCATTACATATATATTATTATGCTTACATTACATTAGTATGGTTAGTTTGGGGCTAGATAGCGCTGTATGAAATGTCCAGCCATATTTATTGTTATTATTATATGTACTACCACAATTGTCATAGTATTACAGTTTTGTCTACGGATCTCCTCATTTCTGAATCAATCTCATAGAGATGCATCATTCTGTTCTGTTTAGGGAAGGTAAATCAGTTCCTAAAGCACAAGACTCGCTCTTAGTCTAGGTACTGCAAGCCAACATTTGCATGCTACAAGCCATCATCTAAAATAACTGTAATCTACTCTAAGTTTCATATGTATGTATATTGCGTGATTTGTGATATATTTTTTTTAATCTTCATTAGACAAATACAAAGGCTTTGTTTCAAGTCACGTAGCCAGGTATGAGAAGTGTTGCAGGCCTGATGGTAGCTAGTGAGCGAGTTTCAGTCATTAATTATTTATCTATAGTTTGCATCGGATCATTCGTCATGCTGTCACTGCGACAGGGCCCGAAACAATCAAAGTGACCGCGCGATAACAGTGATGGGCCACTTTCCCATACCTCGGGAGTTGGGTGTTAGACCTTACATATACTGAGAGCTCATTGGTTCATTGGTTATTTCTTGACCAGTATGTTATTTAAGTGATGTATTGAAGTATTGAAGTATAAAAATAAATAAAAGTACATATTTGAAAATAGATTAAAACATCTACTAATAGATAAGAGTTACTACACACTAGACGACTTTTTTTACTACAAGATATGTAAATAAATTTCTACAATAATGATTTCCCTAACCAATAAAATTCAAAACGTAAAATTGCTTACTTACATTACGGGGTACATATAAAGCGCTGGACTCTTGACTAATCAATAAGATCTGACATGTAACATTTTAATACACTTTGTATGAAAGCAATACAACACTGAATACTGTAAAGCCTTGTATGAGCTTGTGGTCAATTCTGGTTGCTTTAAGATCATTACTTTTCAAACGATTCGATTTAAACTAGGCACGCTAGACACACACACAACAACAAGCTAGACACAACAAAATGAGAAATAAGTTAAATGTTTAATGCGCTGTCTTATCACTGAAGAAAGCGGTCTCTTCCAGACCATTTTGGATGGTGAGGAGAGTAAAAGGAAAATTGGCCGAGGTGTAAAATTAATTGAACAATGAAATCCAAATGTACCTACTTCTGCTAATATAACACGTTGTATAGACCCGGAACAAATATTTGCAAATAAAGCTATACTGCGCATGCATACTTCCCTAAATACTTTGTATACCTACAGTGTTGAATCGCTCTGCCAGCTGGCCCGTCATTAGGTACCTTTAAGTTATACAATCGTATTCATTGTTTTAATTAAGTCTCTAAGATAAGAATCGCTTGATATCTCGACATATCAGTGCATGTATCGACGCAGGCACAACAGATCGACATGTGTAGCCTGCAACAACAGGTAGACGCGATGGAATTCCCGATACGCTCCTATAATGATGTTAAAACAAACTGTTACTCTGTCATTAACGCGACTCCACGCTCAAATGGAAGACAACCATTATAAAAATTTGTCCCATCCGTTTCGGTCCAAATTTATGGTTATCGAACCCAGTTTTTCTTAAGGCTTCGGTATTTTATTGCTTAAGATTAGAGGGAACAGTGATAACGATGTTTTAGGGTTAGAATTTTCGTTTATGATGCTCGATGAATGAGCGTATCTGATGGAGTGCGATGCATCTCTGCATTCCGATCTTGTGGGACCTAGATGTGTAAATACAGCCTTTATTTATGTCAAATGTGGGTTCAATGTTTATCTGACAACTTTTTATGATTTTATTTATTTATGATCTTAGAGTTACAGGGTATGTATGTATTTGAAAGGGGAAAAAAGACAATTCTTCAGAAAACTTTTGTGATTTAATTCAAAATACGGGATTTATCATTATCGCGTATCGTTTTATCGGTGTTGTTTCGTGAATGTTTCGATTCAATTCGTGAACCTTCAGGTTGAGTGATATTCCTCGAGGCTGTACTTTTATAAATATAATTTCGCGAACTAGAACAATACAAGATATTTTTTTAAGATAAAATGTCTGTTATCCCCATAGCTCACCGAACATTGCACAAATGTTTCATAAAACTATGAACATTGTTGTGTAATCTTTTATTATATTCTATAAACTTTTCTTCATAATTCAATGCAAGCACCGACTCGAAGGCATCAATTGATATCTTGATGTAAACGGTAATTTAAAGCTGTTGAATTTAAAACAAACCGGTCCATTTTATATTTGCATACATAATTTAGAAACCAGAGTTCAGTTATTTTAAGATTTGTTCAATTGATAATTATAAATCTTCATTTTAAAGTTTTAGTGGAGTTTTCCTAAAAAAAAAACAATGAGTAGGTATATGGCTGAGACGCAGGAGGTAGCGGGTTCGATTCCCGCCGCGAAACAAATGTTTGCATGATCTTACAGCTATTTGTTCCGGGTCTGGGTGTTTTTCTATATATTATAAGTATGTATTTACAAAAAAAAGGTATATAGGTATTCTATCAGTTATCTGATAACTGATATAATACTTATATACTTTTTAAAAAGGTATATAGGTATTCTATCAGTTATCTGATAACTGATATAATACTTATATACTTTTTTTTTGTAAATACATACTTATAATATATAGAAAAACACCCAGACCCGGAACAAATAGCTGTAAGATCATGCAAACATTTGTTCCGCGGCGGGAATCGAACCCGCTACCTCCTGCGTTTCAGCCGGCTATTCGCCCACTGCGCCACGGAGGTAGTCAATATTTATTTTATTTATGTTATCCTCATTTTAAGTAATAATATTGCAAAGCCGCAAAGGCTATATTGAATTTAGTTGACTAAATAATTGATTGTATTGATTATTTAGGATATATTTCTTAATGATTATTATGATATACTCACTTCCAGAAACAGGTCGGAAAACTGACTATTAATCCGTTTATACATATGTACATAGGTGAATACTGTACTGTAATTATGTAGATACAGATGCAATAGTAACAATTAGGAACAATTTAAAAGTAAGCACCGAAAGTGAGCTTTCGAGATTTTACCACCGCACTTCTCGACAACGTAATAAAGCTCATCCACATATCACCGACAATTGGGTATCGCGCACCACACGCTTCACGCGATCATTTCCACCCCATACTTGTAAGATGTGGAATGAGCTAACATCTGATGTTTTCCCATTAGGCTACAACAGGGCACGCTTCAAGAGAAATGTAAAGAGGTTTCTGCAGTGTAGGGAACGCATCGACAATACCCCGGGTGTTGCCGGTGTCAATAGGCGACGGTGACCGCTTACCATCAGGCGGGCCGTAAGCCTGTTTCCCGACAAATAACATAAAAAAAATTAAATTTTTTTAAAAATTTTTTTATGTTATTTGTCGGGAATTACAAGAGAAAAATTACCTGTAACTTTTCTCAAAATGTAGGTTATCAATTGGTTATAACTTATGCAGTAGGTTAATTAAAATGAAAGTGTCCAATAGTAGTTGATTATTCATTGATATTCGTTTTAAAACCGCGTGTCACGTAACGCGGTAGCCGTTGGCCCACTCGTAATGTTTTGTATTTTACGATCGTGGCCTGCGGTATGCAAAACTTGCCTTCGATAATCTCACATACACCAACACAAAAACAACTTTTCCGATCTACAGAGGAACCTACGATCGATTATCAACCTTATATCTTAGCACTCACGATTCATTAATTTAATCTTATTTCTTGCACAGGTACAATCGAAATACATTTACGTGGTACATGCAGATACCCGGTCTCTCAATAAGTTATTATTTCTGCAAATATTCCAGTGTCTCTTTATACAAATGCGTTTGAATTATTACTCTGTGAAGCTTTGAGACTAAATTATGTGGAATTAATGAGTTGCATCCATCATCGTTAATCTAACTTAAACTTGAGGAATTTCCTTTGTACAAGATTTGCTACGTGCACCAAAGAAAATATGCATTTTATAATACCTTGGAAAAATTATTGAACGTTTTTTGAAACCTAAAAATATATTGATTAATAAATTGAAATATTAAATCATTTCATAAAAATAATGCACCAGATGGAATTTGAAACTGCAACATTCCCCTTAATACGAGTACCATTTTCAATAAAATAGGTAAAAAAATTACCTTGTTAGGTTTACGGTGTATCTACTATGATATAAAAATGAATCGCAAAATGTGTTGGTAAGCGCATAACTCAACAACGCCTGGACCAATTTGGCCAATTCTTTTTTTGTTGTATTTCTTACTGTCAGGAGCAGGTTCTAATGAAAGAAAAAATTAAGATAATTGCGCGCAAAATTAGAAAATTTAAGAAAACTTAACCACCATATAGGCTCCCTATATAGGCTTAACTCAAGTGGCTCCCTATACGTCTTCGCCGGAATGCACATATTGTATCACTTCTTTATGACATTCTCTATAATCCCACTTCACCTTCTTATCTAAAGGAGCGTTTCGAGTTTCTGTATCAGGGACACTCTCAAACCCTTCGTTCTTCCGAAGCTCTACAGCTTCGAACTCCCATCCATAGTTCACAATTTTATGGTGACTCCTTTACAGTACAAGCTGTGCGACTGTGGAACGCCTTACCTTTGTCTGTAAGGTCGTCCCAATCTCTTCCTATTTTCAAAGTCAAGGTATACAACCTTTTCCTTTCGTTGTCTCGTAACTGCTAGTTAGTGTTTATGTTATTTATCCTCTTTATGTAGTGTAGTTTATTTATTCTTATATTATTTGTATGTATTTAAGTTTATGTTTATTAGTATAATTAATAGGTATATTTTATTTTGTGGGTTCTGTTTATGTCTGTAGGTACTCTTACACCGCCGTCTTTTGATTTTGTTTATCCTGTCCATCCAAAGGTTGTCTGGAAGAGATCGCTTTTAGCGATAAGACCGCCCATTGTACCTTTATTTATTGTTTATTTCCATTATTGTATTTTTATTTGGTGTGCAATAAAGAGTATTTCATTCATTCATTCATTCATATAATATTATTTATAATCTAACCTTAGCGCTTTTATAATGTAACCTTATGACGTTTGACATAGAATTGACAGAATGCGTGCTGCAAATATCGTCAAAGAGGATGTATAAAAAATGAATATCGTTTGAAACCGATGCTTCGGTAGGAGTTATCCCGAGATATATTGTCTATATATACATATATAAATTTCGAGAGTGGGTGGAGCGATTTGGCTAATTTTGGAATTGAATTATTTGTGGAAGTCATTCATTTTCTCATACATAATGATGGCCGGGGACAACAATTGACAATTCTACCAGGGTGACTTATATTGACAGTCCGCGTTATACTTATGCATGTCAAGCCGATACGAAGTTCGGCGGGACCACAAGTAACTAATAATATAACTGAGCGTAACAACATGTTACAACATGTAACAGGGCCGCCGTGGGCAGTTCACAACATCAAAGAAGTTTTATGTAAGCTCAAGCTCAATACTCGTTTAAACTAGTGGTTGGCCCCGAACTGAGATCTCAGAGTAAAGCCATGTGGTTTTACTCTATCTAAAACACTTCAGCGATTTAATAAATCGTTTCCTGAAACGCAGATTTGAATGCTTGCTATAAACCAAACGGTGAATCATGTGTTTCTTTACAAAATTATCCAGAGAACCAAACATTATACAATAACAAATGTACAGTTTCCAACATTTACAGAGATTCCTGAACAAAACAGAACATGTTTTGATTCGATTTTGTGTAATCCGAAATCAGAATCAGCAAAGACATTACGAAAACTATTTTTACACAAATAAAAATAACATTATAACTGGTTCAGCCAATTAGGGATGCCGTACCACAAAACACAGACGTACATTTTAAACTTACGTTTATAATATTTTGTCGGGGTTAAAAGAATTACGCTCAGAATATGAAGACTTAGGTTATTATGTATAAGTAGGTATATTATTTATATTTTGTATAATGTATATCTATAATGTAGGTATAATACAATTTTTTTTAATATGGTTAAGTGTTGTATTTATTATAGTATATATTATATATTAGTATTCTACTCCAATGTCATTCTCTGTGCACGTACCCACCACTATAATCAAATATCTCTATCTTCAAAGGTTTGCTGGAAGAAAACTCTTATTAGGGTTAAGCTCGCCTTTGTACATGTCCATTTTGTAAGCTATTTTTGTCTGTAAATCTATTTGTGTACAATAAAGAATTAAAGAAATTAAAGAAACAAGTCTTACTTAAAATGTCCCAATGATTAATAACTATTAGTCAGTTTTAAGTGATCAAATCTTGAGCTCGCAGGGAGGCCAGATTCCTTCCATACATCCCGTGGACAGAAACACGTATTCACAATTACCTTATCTGGGGTCCGGCTCTTTACATCACCCGACAAATATTTGTGATCTTTACTTGATTGAAAAAAACCTTTGGAGATCGTTTTTGGAGCGTAAACTTGTCACCGAAGAGCTTTGGGCGTGTTCTGGGTATATTTATATCACCAATAGTAGTGTTGGAATATTTTGGAACGTAGAGAGAGGATATAATCGACGACTTCCGTGGCGCAGTGGGCGAATAGCCGGCTGTGACGCAGGAGGTAGCGGGTTCGGTTCCTGCCGCGGAACAATGTTTGCATGATCTACAGATATTTGTTCCGGCTCTGGTTGTTTCTCTATATATTATAAGTATGTATTTACAACAAATAAATGTATGTATGTATTTATGTATTCTATCAGTTATCTGGTTCCCATAGTACAAGCTCTGCTTAGTTTAGGGCTAGATAGCGCTGTGTGAAATTTCCAGCAATATTTATTTATTTAATTAAGAAAGATATTTAACTAATAGGATTCATTTCTATATTGTTATTGTGAACGACTATTCTAAATAAAAAAAATACAAAAAGATGAGATAGAATACAAAAAGATGAGAAAAGAAATATAGCTTCATTTAATTGTTTTAAGGCGCTCGCTCGCAGAATTAAATTGACATTTCAATAGCAAAAACGAAAGGTTGTGTGCGCATCCCAAATGATTTAGCGCTGCGATGCGCGCGCACACGTTCCCATGGGAAAGCTCCTGCAAATATTGACACTACAGAAACATGTTTATATGCACTTAATGGCCGCTCACTTTTTTCGTTTATTTGTTTTGAACGCGCGAGGTAGACGGAACGTCTCATGACTCTGACTTTGTCGTAATTCTGTTTATCAGGTAGTATCTAATGTGTGCTATAAGAATATGCGTGTGGGATAAAAGATTTCATCACTTTTTTTATTTGTACTACTCATATGGCAAACGAGCATGCAGTCCACCAGATGTTAAGTGGCTACTGCAGCCCATGGATATCCACATAGAATTCAAAACAAGATATTATGTTGTCTTGATCTCTATGTGGATACGTTGTCATACTATAGGACTTAGCTGTTATGTGCCAGTAATTACAGGAACATACCATTGCCATTGGCGGCCGATAAAGGTAAGGCGGTGGTGCCCACTTCCTCGAGCTCGTTCACAAAAGCTCTACCACCAGTAAGTACCACTTGTACTCTGAACGTTGGTTATTGTATACTCGATATCGGCTCCGTAAATGCGATTTACGGCCATAGGGCCGTAAGTAAGTTTTAAAATAGAATGAGGCTCATTGCATTCATAATAAGCATAGAAAAATACAATCTCCATGGCAAATCCATATTTCTATTAAAAAATAAAAAAGGTTACATTCATAAATACTTAAATAACACACCAACGGCCAGCCATAGTCTAGTAGTGAATAAAATTGATACCGGGAATGCAAATTTTCTTTTCTATACTAATACTAGCTGACCAATCCGCAGCTTCGCACGCGTAGTTTTTTATTAAAAACATTACCCTCCTTCTGCGCAGTTGGGTAAAAAGTAGCCTATGTCACTTGGGGATAGTGTAGCTTCCCAACAGTAAAAGAATTTTTTTAATCGGTCCATTAGTTTTGGAGCCTATTCGTTACAAACAAACAAATCTCTTTATAATATTAAGTAATATGGTATCCGAAAGTTTTTTGTTGATATTGATATGTTCTTTAATATTGTAGAACATAATGTTGTTCTATCATCAATAGTTTCCGCAGCGCATGCGATGAAAGTCGTTTCAGGGCACTTTTTTACACCTTGGGTTACGTTACTTAAGTTTTAGTAAGGATTCCTAATCTTTTCTAGCAATAAATATAGCCTATGTCACTCAGGGTGAATGTAACTTTCCAATGGTGAAAGAATTTTTGAAATCGGCACAGTAGTTTTTGAGTTTATTCATTATAAACATACACACAAAAATACAAATCTTTCCTCTTTATAATATTAGTATAGAAGTAGGTATTGATATAGAATATAAAGAGAAAAGATTTATTTGTTTGATTCTTTCACTGTTGGGAAGCTATACCTACTATCCCCGAGTAACATAGGCTACTTTTTACCCAACTGCGCAGGAGGTTGTTAATGTGTTTATTGAAAAACTACGCGTGCGAAGCTGCCGATTTGTCAGCTAGAAACTAAAAATACACTATAACTAAAACTAAACTAACTAAAACTAATAAACTGCTATAAAAAGACATTTTCAATTTTCTCGCATTCGTGATGAAAAGTTATGTGTTACACTCGGTTTTAAGCAATCAATAACACCCTCGATTAACGGTGACTTACAGCCTGTGCTTAACAATGTACTATTATGATTTTAGACGTGAGGTTTCACCTATTTATAGCCGAGAACAGGAATGTCGTCGTTTTATTTAATAGCCGCCATATTTTTCATGTTCATGGTACAGTGGTTGTATGCACTTACTGTCATCATCATCATATCAACCCTAGGACGTCCACTCTGATTATAGACCTCCCAAAGAACCCGATCTTGTGCGGCCTGCACCCAACGGCTCCCAGCAACCTTTATCAGGTCGCCTTCCCATCTAGTAGGGGATCATCGTACACTGCGCTTTTCAGAGCATCCTTTCCGCCCTAACGACCGTCAGTTCTTCGAGCTGTTTTTTTTTATACATTATAGGCTTGCGTATGACCACGATCTCGCCTGATGGTAAGCGATGATACAATCTACGCTGGTACACGCTTGCCTAGAAGAAACCTTCACTCGCGACTTAAAGATACCCAGGTTGTAGCTATCAGGAAACACAGACTCTGGCAAGGCGTTCCACTCTTTGGCGGGGCGCATAATAAAGGTCGAAGAGAACCGCTTTGTGCGAATGAGAGGTATTTCTACCATATAGCGGTGGCGCACCGCAGAGCGTCTGGTTGTCCGTTGATAGAATGGAGATGGTGGGATCAGGTACAAAAGTTCCGCCGCACGGGAGTGTGCAGAAATGTACTCGATAAAAAACCGAGAGGCTAGCAACCTTTCGTAGATGCTCCAGGCTGAGGAGCCTTGCAACTAGCTCATCGTTGCCTATGCGCTTCTTGGCTCTCCTCTCAATTGATTCCAGAGCTTCAAGTTAGTACTTCGCTGATCCGTCCCAGAGGTGAGAACACTACTCCAAATACGATCTGACTTGTGCTTGGTACAAATTGAGCAACTGTCCCGGTGTGAAGTAGTGCCTCACCTTTGCGAGTATACCAAGCTTTTTAGCAGCCAACTGGGCTTTCGACTCAATGTAGGAGCCAAAATTGAGAGTCGGAGTTAATGTGATACCAGCCTGCTGACACATCAGCCTTGGTTATACTTTGTGCTATGTCAGTGACTTTGGTTAGTCTACGAATCTTCTCATTTCTGAATCGACACGCACGGCTATTAAGCAAAGGCAAGCTGTCTAGGCCATAATAGTTAATATCTACCTTTATAAAACCAATCAATAACAAGAAGAACCGAAGACCCAACCTCATAGTACACACGGCTACACATCAAGCTATACATTTCCAGTATAAGCTGACCTCTCATTCTACGAAAAGCCTACACAATGCGAGGTCAGCTTGAGGTGTAGCCGTGTGTACAAACCCACGTTCCACCAATCAAAATAGGCATCGGGAACGGTATAATTACAGATCACATAATAAGAAATAGAATGGCATTTGATCTACGAAAACCAATTAGGCCAATAAATGGGAGAGGCCCGGGGCTGGTTAGGAGCGTTTTTTGGTCCCACGTTTTCGGGTGGAC
The DNA here is from genome assembly GCA_918857605.2 of Philereme vetulata. NCBI lineage: Eukaryota > Metazoa > Arthropoda > Insecta > Lepidoptera > Geometridae > Philereme > Philereme vetulata. The sequence continues at coordinate 2,472,462 of OU975471.1, read as the reverse complement.
GATGTCACACCAAACTGTAACATGACATTTGTATTTCGTGTTTGCGAGCCATTCGCAATAGCTAATTGATTATTGATCTCTTGAATTGTATCTTTTTGAAAGGAAAGATTTAAAAATAGGTTATACTAGCTGTTGGCAGCGGCATTGCCCGCGTTGTTCTGGGGTGTAAAAATACATATACCTAGAAACGTTGACATCCCATTTTTATACCATATAATCTGAGTTATGGGATAAAAAGATGCCTATTTCTTAATCCAGGTCATAATCTGCGTACTTACTAAATTTAATTGTAATTGGTTCAGCCGTTTCCACGTGATTGAGTAACAAACAAATAAATAAATAAACAAACATCCAAACTTTTGCATTTATAATATTAGTGTGATTACCAATTTTACTAACATAGCTTTAAGATTTTATATTTTACTAGCTGACCAATCCGCAGCTTCACACGCGTAGTTTTTCAACAAAAACATTACCCTCCTTCTGCGCAGTTGGGTAAAAAGTAGCCTATGTCATCCGGGGATAGTGTAGCTTCCCAACGGAGAAAGAATTTTTTAAATCGGTCCAGTAGTTTCGGAGCCTATTCAATACAAACAAATCTTCTAACTCTGTCTCTCTGACTGTTTGTAAGGTTTTCACGACTAAACGGCTTGACTAGTTTCGATGAAATTTGGTATATAGATAGGTTATGACTGGGATTGGGACATAGGCTACTTTTTTCCCTACTACGCAGAATCAGGGTAATGTTTTTATTGACAAACCACGCGTGCGAAGCCGCAGGAGGTTCAGCTAGTAGGGATATAAAGCTACGTTCAAAAAACACGACCTATTAAATTTGTTAAACTTAAAGACTAAAGATTTTTCTTTATGACAAAATGTAAGCATTCGTGCTTGTTCAACAGTGAAGGAAAACACCGTGAGAAATCCTGCGGCTTAGGTAGCTCTGCACCTATTGACCATGTCTTTTAAGCTGACAGTATGTTATGGGAAGTCCTGGGCAAGCCTACTCGATCTAAAACTTGATTTGAGTCGTAGTGCCTGCGTTTTTCATCCAGCTAATGCTGTAACTTATCACAAGGCGATGTATCTCACATCTTCAATTGATACATGTAAAATGCCTCGATGAAAAAGCTCTGTTTCTATACTACCTGGAGATAGAAGAAGCGTATAGCCTACCTGTTAAGCGTAACTATTGCCTTTATCAAAGTATTGCTTCGTAAGGCACGTACACTTAGAAACGTGGCCTACATACACTGACTTGCATCCATCGACTTATTCACCGACAACCATACCCTTCAAACAAAAATACAGCAATGCTGCTTGGCGGATAAAATAGGAACGGTTGTAGTACTTTCCTGAGTGAACCCTTTCACGGCTAAAGCGTTTAATGCCAACGAGGTGATAAAGAAGTTGTCTTTAATCTTACTTAGCAGGAAATCCAAAATCCAAAGTCCAAACTCAAGGTTTGCCAAAGCGCCATGGAACACAGCATGTTAGGGGTAAAGAGAATCGACAGGATCCGCAATACCACACTGCGCGCGAAGACTGGCATCGCAGATGCTGGCGACAAGACTGCCAGGCTGAAGTGGGACTGGGCGGGTCACGTCAGTCGTATGATCACAGACAAATGGGCAATAGTCGTCACACAATGGGTGCCTGCAAATGGGCGTCGAAGACGAGGCAGGCCGAGGAAGCGTTGGCGTGACGACCTCGATACATTTCAGGATGGCAGGTGGGACGTGGCGAGTGATCGTGAGATATGGAGGAACAGGGGGAAGACCTTTGCCTAGCAGTGGGAAAATATAGGTTACAGAGGAAGTGTAGCTACCTTCTTATACTGGATCCTCACAACTTGATCACCACAAATAAATACACGACATTGTAAATACGGAGACGACAAAAAGATGTACGGTGTGACCGACGATATCAATTTGCGGTCAAAATAATGGGTCAAAATTATGTGTTGTCCTTGCCGTGACCATGTGGGAATGTGCCGGTTATTACCACTTATTGCGTCACGTCGTCCCTCTAATTACAGCTGATGGGTGCACAAATTATAGACCTGTCGATTGACCAAGGGTCGATTCTCAGGCACCAAATGGCTTTGATTTTTGGCCTAATCATTTGGGACATAATGTTCTGCGTGGTCACACTCAGGTGACGTAGACTCCGACAAATCGCAAACGTTCATGATAATTCATTATCTCATTTATTTAATTTTTTGACAAATTACTTAAGTCAGTATAATAATAATGTACCAAACGTGTGATCAAACCATGCTTTGACTATATGGCATCCAGGTCTCCCCGATCCTGCGAATCCGGACCATGTCCCAGTTGCTTCCAGGTAAAAAACGGAGTCGGATGGCCTCGGATCGTGTGTAGTCGATGTAGGAAAAATTCAAATGTTTGGTTGTGCAACGGATTGGTCAGGGGCCGTTAAAAAACGGCCTCTGACAAGCCAGGACGCCATATAGTCTTAGAACGCCTTAGAAGGTACGAATGTCAAAATCTATACACCAAGGTTTTGCTTGATTTTGTACCAGGACCAGTAGAAAGGTACCAGTATTTGCCAGTACTTTTGTACTTCCTGGCATATCCTTTCACGGCATAAGGTTGGTAATAAATGACGCGTGCATTCAAAACACCCCAATTGGTTCCCAAATACCAACGAGAATATTTTTATGTTTAAGACATCAAAATCAATTATTATGCCCAAACTGGACCTATCCTTTGAGTTATTTATCATTATGATCTCGATCAGAAAAGGACAAGTTGGAATAACTTATTTAGGTGTAGCAAGGGATATTGACTCTTATGCTGTTAAGAAGAGATATCTGAGTTGAGTATCAAATATCGGTCGATGCTCGGAGCGATTTCGATTTGGGATACATGAAAGCGTGCAAAGGATTTGGACTGTTTACGACTACGTGGGTGGTTATGGGCGTGGCACATTCTATCCTCTTCCCCCGAGTGGACTATCCCTATCTCCGTCTCAGTCCCGGCCGCTCCCACAGGACCTTTCTTGTTAACGTTTTTTTTTTGTTCCTCTCAACCAGCTTTATGGAATGGTCAGGCGAGCAAATATTTACTCACGATTTTCAAAATCTTGTTTTCATACCACAAGTCCGTAAAGATGATGACTCGTTACTTTGTTATGCTTAGGGTCTGTTTCACTCGAGATAAGTGCTTTCTACTTTGCCCCTCTATAAATAAACCCCTCTATCTTTTCAATGCTTACCATGTGTGTGGGTATATAGATCGATTATGACCGCTTTATAGATATATACTACTTTTTACCCGACAGCACAGAAAGAGGGTAATATTTTTACTGATAAACCACGCGTGCGAAGCCACGGACGAGCCAGCTAGTTGTCCATATATTGCCCGCAATTTAACTGTGGATTCAATCGAATATAATCTATACTAATATGACGAGTATAAAGAGGAAAGATTTGTATTGTTGTGTGTATGTTTGTAATGAATAAACTCAAAAACTACGGATCCGATTTCAAAAATTCTTTCACCATTGGAAAGCTACATTCACTCTGAGTAACATAGACTCCTTTTTACTCAACTGCTCAAAGTAGGGTAATGTTTTTATTGAAAAACTACGCGTGTGAAGCTGCGGATTGGTCAGATAGTGTGTCAATATACGTACGAGTATATTCCTTGAGTACTGTTCCTTGGGAAAGGGCTCGCCCGGGGAAGTACTACCACCATATATATTTTTGCGGCCAAGCAGCATTGTTGTGTTTCGGTATGAAGGGTAATGTTTCCGGTGAAATTACAGGCACATGAGGCCTTACACCTGAATGCCTCAAGGTATCTAAAGTCCGTGACCTACGCGGCAATACTTTGTTATAGGCGGATGGTTACCACTTAACATCTGGTGGGCCATACCCTTGTTCCATCTACAAGTGGAATAAAGAATATAAACATAAAATCATTTTTTTTATTAGCTCTTCCTTGTACAACAGAGTTAACAAGGAAATTAACATTTACCCGCTCCCTCACAACAAATGTAAGATTAAATGTCTAGAGTGGCTTAAATCTTTAAATTACGAAGATACTGAGGACCTCCTAAGGATCCCAAATAGTGCCTACACACACAAATTCACACACACACACACACACTCACGCACACACACATACACACCCACACACACCCACTCACAACACACTATAAGCCCACGCAAACCCTACTGGTCTGTTGGTTTAGAATTTTAATTTTTAGTTTAGTTTTTGTGCCATTTAACTAATTGGAACTCATTGCTGTAAAGGAGAAGGGCGTTGTTGTCTGTAACACAGTTTTCATACTTATACAGGCATCATCGTTTCAAATTGTAGATACACATAATTTTATATTTGTTGTTCCTCAATAAAAGCTTATTATTTTAAAAAAAAATATTGACGAGCGTAACGAACATATTGCCTTAACATTACTGGCATACATACATACATATATATAGCGCCGATTTGCCCAAGTTGATTTAAAGATCTCGCTTTGCTCGATCAATTAAAGTAATATCATTCGAATTTTACCGGTGTGCAAAGTTTCAGCTCAACCAGACAATTTTCTGAGTAGTTCAAAGGAACAGCTCCTGGCTCCATCATCAGATCGAAGCGTTTTTAGTATATTAAAGAATTTTCATTTTAGTTCTACTGGTGTGCAAAGTTTTACTTCAATCGGACAACTTGCTGAGGAGTTCCATGGAACAGCTCCTGACTCCATCATCAGATCAGAGCGTTTTAGTACAGTAAAGGATTTTCATTTGAATTCTACCGGTATGCACAGTTTCACCTCAATCGGACAACTTGCTGAGGAGTTCCACAGAACAGCTCCTGACTCCATCGTCAGATCAAAGCGTGTTTAGTATAGTAAGGAATTTTCATTTTAGTTCTACTGGTCAGTCATTTTAGTTCTACTCAGCAAGTTGTCCGATTGAAGTAAAACTTTGCAGTTTTACTTCAATCGGACAACTTGCTGAGGAGTTCCATGGAACAGCTCCTGACTCCATCATCAGATCAGAGTGTTTTTAAAACGTACTTCAGGCCGTGAAAATATTGCTTATGTAAAAGTCCCTTTAAGAAGTATTTCATCTATAAATATTAAAACCTGCTGGACAAATAATATAACCAATGTTATAGGTACATATTTCATAATCATCCAATATTCAGAAAAAAATGTTAATAAAATGCTAATTGGAATCGTAGTCTCTCAATTCAAAATGTACCTACAATTATATTGTAAGCCAGAGTTTCTCACGTTCCGAGACATATCAATTTCCCTTTAAATAGTCAATTATTGTTTATAACTATTAGCGAGAGCTTTATGGAATTCCTGTGAGGTTAATTGAAATAGTGGGAAGGCAGTGTGGTGTTACCAACTTTGCTATTGGTTGGATCAAGCTAGTAGCTAGGTATCTACCGGAAAATATAATTTAAATTCAGTCAATTTTAAAAAATATCTAAGTACTTCGTCGATGTCGTCCACGACGTTTGAAAGCTATTGTTTTAGAGACACTGTACCTACTTTGCTTGTCAGTCCAAGGACTGTCTAAAAATCTGAGGTCATAAACTTATGCAACATCCATACTTCCATACTAGGTACTCATATTATGAATCTGTCTCTCTGTGTGTCTGTTTGTAACGTTTTAATGATAAAACGGCTTGACTGATCTTGATTTTAATACTACTGAGAGAGTCTGGATTGTGACATAGACAAAGCTGAGGGCGGAAGCTTGTGTATAATATATTTCCATATTTACACTTTTAAATCTAAATAAGTTTTTTGTTGAAAAACTACTTTTTTAAAACAAGCTTTTATAGAATTCATAATCAGAACCGCAAGCAGAATCAAATGAGTCCAAACACTAGTTGCGTTGTTTTATTACAGTTCCAGTTCAGCCACCTTATAGTTCCATCATCAGATCCTGGATCTAGTATCAGACTGCTTTTTTAATTTTGAAGTATCCTTCTCCTAAATAGATAGCAAACCAATGCTGTTGACGCCTATCTCGCCAAATTAATGTAATGTGATCAAAGTATGAAGTCGACCAAGGCATACTTTTGTTAAAATTCAGCTGTTAATGACTTCAGAAAACCAGAAAACATCCTCCGCCATCTTGGAGTCTCCGCCATATTGGATTTATAGTATACATCTTGGATGGTCCCTCATATTCTGGATTTAATGTGACGTTGTATTAGTTTTCGTGTTCTCCTCAGCAAGCCTTTTCATTTGATACCCACACTATGGTAGTGCAGAAAAAATAACCTATTCCTCCATCTTGGATGATCCGCCATATTAGAATTAGAATGACGTCATATAGCTAAGCATGCATTGTCATCCAAAATAAGCGTGTATACCAAATTTCAACTCAATCGGTTAAAGATATCTGATTTAAAATTCAGTTGCAAGGTTCCACCCGGACAAACATACATACATTGCAAGTTAATAAAAAGCTTGTAAAAAAGTATCTGGCCAGTGTCAGAGGAAAACAGGCGGAACAAAAAAAAGGTATGTTTTCACTAACGTCTAATTTGAAAAGGCAGTTGGCAGCACCCGAGGCTCAAGGCGGACCTCACACGCGCCTTCGTCTTCGCGATAAAGAAATTATCCCCTTTCCGACTAACGACCACCATAACCTGCATGACGCCTAATTGGACCTTTAGATCGACAACTTTCCGAGATTTTTAGTAACATACGGCGTGAAAGTTTTGTCTACAAAATTACCTTGTGTAAAACGAGTATTTTAACCAAATTTAAGACAGTGCCTTGGCTTTTTTTCAATTATGTGTAGTATACCTATATATTACTCGTGCGCGATAACTTGGGACCTGCTAGGAATGCGACTTCCCGACCGCTTCCCCTGCACTTCCCCGATGGCGCCCGTATTGTACCGTTCGCATCACTATTTTTTACTAGGGTTTTTAGTCTCGTACTGGCCTACGTCACGTAACGACGCGCTCTGGAATTCTTTTAGTTTTCGTTTGTGTTATTGTTTTGTTGTCTGGAAAAAATAAGTCAACCATGTGGACAGGCTTCGACAAAAGTATTGGGACGATGACCTCTTACAAGAGACGAATGAATCGCAATTAATTGTAAATTTATCGGATACCTCTTCGTCAAGTGATTATAGTGAGACTGAGGACGAAGAACAACCTCTAGAAGGCATACTCGTAAATCCACTAAGTAGTGACGAAGATGAGATATACTTAAACATTGTATTTTTATTTTATTCAAATAGTGTAAAAAAGATTAGATAAAAAGCAGCGTCCTCCCTGAGTAACATAATAAATTAGGTTAAAAAAAACAAAGACGAAGCCGCGGGCGGCTGCTTGTTATGTTCGCTTTTTTACGGGCGGTACAAACACGTCAATATGACGTCACCGCGCTCAGGTCCCAACTTATCGCGCACGGGTAATAACTATTACAAATCACGCGAGTGTTATAGAGGGCGTAACTTTTATTATTTTGAATATATACCTACTAAAATCATTGATAAAATTAAATTTGCAATTATGGATGATTGTTAAAAAAACAATTTTGATATAAGCGGCCACTTCTGTAATCAATTTTAAATGAAACGACTAAGCGGATGGACCGATTTCGATGAGATTTGGTATACTTGCATATAGATTAGGACACACTTTTTATACGACTGCGCAGTAGCAGGGTAATGTTTTTAATAACCACCACTCGCGTGAAGCCGCGGACGGTAGCTAGTGATCATATATTTTATCAGTAATATCTGCATTATTTACTTTTTAATAAGATTTTAAAGGAAGGCGACGTCGGGGTCGGCGGAGAAAGTGTTGGCGGTACGATTTCGGCACCTTCCAAAGCGGATGGTGGGAGATAGCGATAGGGATGCTTGGAGGGACTCGGGTGAGACCTTTGCCCAGCAGTGGAACGAGATAAGTTAGGAATAAAAAATATGCAAAAGTTGAGGATATAGATTAATCCTGTGAAGCGAAAACTCGATTCCTGAAAACTTTATCGTTAGACGTTAATTCCAAAGTCAAGTACTGAATTTAAAATAAACCCGTAGAGAAAGCCAGGAACACTCGTGGTACTGCAGGCGCGTTGCCTATTATCACTAAGAGTTATAGTCATAGATATTTATCGTTTCATATTTGTTATACAATAACTTAAAAGTAGTAAAGGTCCTTGTCAAAGCCTATTTCTGCCGACAAGCAGCATTGCTGTGTTTCGGTTTGAAGGGTATGGTTGCCGTTGAAATTAGGGGTAAATGAGGCTACACTGTATGTATGCCTCAAGATGATGTATGCATCCGTCTATGGAACTCTCTTCCTCCACACATCAGAACTGTAAAATCCCTTCCCATCTTTAAAACAGTTCTATTTAAACATCTGTCTGTACTACAATGCTGATTTTTCATTTTCTCATCTATCGATACGTTATCGCTACTCTTGGTTTTACTTCACCCTTCTATTATGTACCTACTTATTGTATTTTATATAATGTCCCTTTTATTATTAGTAAGGAATATTTATGTAATATCATGATTTGTGAGTTTATGTTTTCTGCGTTCAGTACAAATATTGTTCTTAACCATGATAGTTTCAAAAGTTACATTTATGTAGTAAGTACCTATGTAAGTACCTATGCCTAAAATAGAGACACTTAACTCCAAAACACAGGTTATCCTAGTGTGGAGTTTAGATAACCATCGTACTATCTGACTTCATCCATGTAGCACGAGTATTGGCGAGACAACGTGTCAGATGGTACGTGTACATATTCCTGACACCCACGACACAGGGAATCTTAGTGTGGGTTCAGGATTGTGTGCCTGTGAGCCTACCCAACGTGCTACTAATATTTTTAAGATGCTTTTATATAAGTTTAAATTTTTTGCTCATAAATAGTTTCAACAAAGATTTTTTGTATTTTTCTATCTATATTATCATGTACCTAATCCATTAATGAGTACTTATACCTATATATGCATAGGTACATGTTTATATTTATTTATTTTGCTTATGTAAGTAAGTAGGTACACTGTTTATTCAATATTCAATTATTATTTATTTAAAGCTACCGTCCTATAACGTTCTCGTGAAATCCAGTCCATCCAGAGGTTGTCTGGAAGAGATTGTTTTAGCGATAAGACCGCCACTTGTATTTCTTTGTGTATTCTTATTTGATTTTTATATTGTTTTATAATTTAAGTGTGATTTACAATAAAGCGTTTTCTATCTATCTATGCAGGGCAGTGCCTCGTAGGGCACGTTCCTAAGGTGCGTGAACGACGAGGCAATACTTTGCTGGAGGCGATGGTTACCACTTAACATCAGGTAGGCCATATGCTTGTTCCATCACCATGAGGTATAAAAGAAAATAAATACATAACAATAAAGTACAAAAAACCTTGTTCCAAAACATGACTACAATACAATAATATTATTGATCGAGCGATGTATGTATGTTTGTTTGTCCGAGGATAACTTTCGAAGCGTTTATCCGATCATCGTGAAATTTGGTAAATAGGTAGGTAGTGGCACAATTTTGGTGTGACTAAATGAGCTACAAACATGCGGGGGTTGCTGAGATATTGAGGTTCAAGAGGGGTAATTAAAACATAATGAAACTATCCGTCAAGTGGCACGTCTAATAAAAGATCTTTATGTGTAGGTACATTTTGACCCCGTTTTTATTTTTAGTTTAAATCCTGTAGTTTTTAAGTTACCTATTAGCTATAATAAAAACTGAACTTTGACAAAATTCACAGGGTACACCAGTAACCCCACAGTTTTGAAATTTGATGTCAATGTAGCTTTAGTTGCACAAATATAGAGAAAAGTCTGAAATATAGAATAACTGCAATTTCTACCCCAAAAAAGTGTATCCATTTAACATGAACTCCCGTTCTCTGTAATTTGAATGAAACTGTAGGTCAAGTTATTTGGATAAATATTTCGTGGAAATATTTTCATAGTCAAAGATTACAAATAATATATTTATGTTTTTATGGCAGAGTCGCGAGATCTCAGTTCGGGGCGACCCACTAGTTACGCACTTAATTTTATGTCTATGTTGTCTTCTACATCCCTCTTGAACCGTCACTATACAGTACATATCCTATCCTATACAAAAGACATCAACGCGCTCCTCTGAACATTCACCTATGAAAATGACTTTTCAAAAGTCTCAGACCAAAAGTGATAAAATTTAATTCCAACGAATATAATGACCGTTAATAAATATTGTCTAATTGATCAATCAATACATTAGTTGGTATTAATTTTATCACGCCCATCACTAAAATATCATTATTTTTATCATCTTTTAAGTTTACGAATAGGTATAAATGTATCTGTTTAATTTATACATATCATTAATTTTTATTATATTTGACAGGAGATAAATAATACGGAGTAATATAAAATTAACACCTGTGTTATGGTAGTGAGGAAAACAAATTAATATATAAATAGTAACTACAAAATGACACAGAATATCTGATGGCATATGATATGCGCATCTAGGTAATATTTGGGCAATCAACTTGGGCAAATCGTCGTGGCATGTATTACCCGTGCGCGATAAGTTGGGACCTGAGCGCGGTGACGTCATATTGGCGTGTTTGTACCGCCCGCAAAAAAGCGAACATAACAAGCAACCGCCCGCGGCTTCGTCTTTGTTTTTTTTAACCTAATTTATTATGTTACTCAGGGAGGACGCTGCTTTTTATCTAATCTTTTTTACACTATTTGAATAAAATAAAATAAAATGTTTAAGTTTATACATTTATTTTATCTATTATTTACATTATCTCATCTTCGTCACTAATTAGTGGACAGGTAAACAAAACGGTTTGTTCCGTTTTTCCTTTTCAAAAAACTCTAACACTTTTAGCACGGGGTTTCTTTCTCCGCTATGCAAAGGTTTACCCTTCATAATGATAACAAAAACACTTAACAAGAACTATAACAACAAAAATTACAACAACAAAACAATGACACAAACTATAACAACAAAAACTACAACAACAAAACAATAACACAAACGAAAACTAAAAGAATTCCAGAGCGCGTCGTTACGTGACGTAGGCCAGTACGAGACTAAAAACCCTAGTAAATGATGCGAACGGTACAATACGGGCGCCATCGGAGAAGTGCAGGGGAAGCGGTCGGGGAATCGCATTCCTAGCAGGTCCCAAGTTATCGCGCACGAGTAATATGTATGTATGCTTGTTTGTCCGATGATAACTTTCGAAGCGTTTATCCGATCATCGCGAAATTTGGTATACATGTAGATAGTAATGACACAATTTTGGTGCGACTAAATGAGCTCAAAATGTGGGGGGGTTGTTGAGATATTGGGGTTCAAGAGGGGTAAATAAACAAAATGAAACTATTAGGTCAAATGGGACGTATATTGAAACGTCTTCATTAGTACATTTCCTCGTTTTTATTTTTAGTTTATGCTTTGTAGTTTTTAAATTATTAGCCAAAATAAAAACTGAACTTTGACAAAATTCACAAGGTACACCAGCGACCACACAGTGCTGAAATTTGGTATGCGTGTAGCTTTAGTGACACAAACATAGCGAGAAGACTGAAATCCAGAATAACTGCAATTTCTTCCCCAAAACAGGTTACCCATTTAACATGAACTCGCGTTATCTGTAAATTGAATGAAAAAAAAGTATGTTGGTTATCTATTTCGTGGCACTATTTTGACAGTCAAAGGTTACAATATTTTTTTTTGTTTTTAGGGAGACTCGCGAGGTCTCAGTTCGGGGCGGACCAGTAATTATTTTAGTCTATAGTATCCATACTAAAGCTTTTAACACGCGTTGAAAAAGTTTTCATAGCATACCAGGAGTCCCAAAACTTCTTTGTGAGCCTAAAAGGCCAGCTGTCAAAATAATGGCTCTAAAAATTAAGGCTAACACCATAATAGTATTTTTATTTATAGTGTTATCCGAACACATGCGGAAAATTCCAAGATTTTTTTTTAAATCATCTCAAAAATTTCAAGCCTAGACGGGACTTGAACCCGGCGCTTTAGTCGTAACTCTGAATGACCTCACTAATTTCGACCTAGACGTAAATTGCCTTGTAGCACAGATGGTAGTGCATTCTCGTATCAAGAGGAAGGTCGCGGAGTCAAGTCCCGTCAATTTTTGAGATGATTTAAAAAAAAATCTTGTAACACCATAATCTTCTTTAATATATAAAAATCTCGTGTCACGGTTTTAGTCGTCGCACTCCTCAGAAACGATTCTTATCAAATTGTTTGTATATTTGGTAGGTATGAGAATAGGTTGTGTAAAGTATTTTTCCACCTCCTACCCTCACCCCCCATTTTTTAATCGTGATTTAAATATTTTTGTATGAACAATATCCATATACATAATCTAATCGTCGTTCATTAACGTGAAATCTTTTACATGAAGTATCGTGTCACTTTGTCAAGAGTGTTTAATATAGTTTTTATCTCGAAGTTCCCACCGGAACCGGAAATTTTAAGCGTTCGAAGCCGCGGGCGGGTCAGCTAGTTTATAATAGTATTTTTAACTAGCCTACATCTTCCCACTGCTGGGCAAAGGCCTCCCCCAACTCCTTCCACCTATGATGGTCCTTGGCAGATTCCCACCATTCCTTCTCGAATCCACTGATGTCGTCGCGCCAATTATTCGTCGTCGCTATTATAATTTTATAGCTATTTTATTTATTTTAAAGGTTCTTAGCTTTTTATTTTTGGATCTTATTTAGAACTTATTTAAATGGTGCGCAGTGATTGACCAAAGGTTTGAAGCTACCTCAAACAGCAGATTTTTTGTGTTTTACCCAAAAATAGCAGATTTATCAACTACATAACTGATATTGGGTATTCTAATAGTCATAGTTCTTATTATAGAGTATTATTTCGTATTAATATTACTCGTGCGCGATAACTTGGGACCTGCTAGGAATGCGACTCCCCGACCGCTTCCCCTGCATTTCCCCGATGGCGCCCGTATTATACCGTTTGCATCACTATTTTTTACTAGGGTTTTTAGTCTCGTACTGGCCTACGTCACGTAACGACGCGCTCTGGAATTCTTTTAGTTTTCGTTTGTGTTATTGTTGTAGTTTTTGTTATTATAGTTTGTGTCATTGTTTTGTTGTTGTAGTTTTTGTTGTTATAGTTCTTGTTAAGTGTTTTTGTTATCATTATGAAGGGCAAACCTTTGCATAGCGGAGAAAGAAACCTCGTGCTAAAAGTGTTAGAGTTTTCTCAGACAGTTTTTTTAGACAGGCTTCGACAAAAGTATTGGGACGATGACCTCTTACAAGATTAAATAAAAAGCAGTGTCCTCCCTAAGTAACATAATAAATTAGGTTAAAAAAACAAAGACGAAGCCGCGGGCGGCTGCTTGTTATGTTCGCTTTTTTGCGGGCGGTACAAACACGCCAATATGACGTCACCGCGTTCAGGTCCCAACTTATCGCGCACGGGTAATACATTCGTATTTTAGGACACTGTAATTTGCTTAGTTTATTTTTCAGTTGTTGAGAATATCTGAATTGAGTGACCGATTCATACAAAAGACTTTAACGCGCGCTGCTAACCCTATTTATTTAGTTTGATATATGTATAGATAAGAACCAATATGGATTATATATTTTTTGTTTTACTTAGTTTTATTAATTGAAAATTAAAATAAAATATTTTTCTTTTCAATCTCAATAACACTTACACATACCCTATCGTTCTTACCCTCGAGAGACTCGCAAACGTAATTTGTTTGCGCCTATTCCCTGCAAAACTAACGCCGGTGAGCGCGCACCTGACGAACCCTGAGCGCAACTTCAATTCGGACGCGTCAAAAACTTCGGCCTGAATATCGCTATCCCTGTTTAGTGACGAAGTTTGGCCACGCAGAGCGACAGTGATAGCAACAGAACGATTCTAAATTTGGTTAGATTTTGACCGTGTTCCGTTATACCAAAAATGATGACAGAAAACTTGTTGTATTTTTCTCATTGTGTTGTTATTCTGTAACTAGACGATATAATCTATGTTCCCATGACTAGGATACGTAAGATGTTGTTGTTTTTAATACGAAACAATTAGGTTGAAAGCCGGTCTTTTATGACGTAAAAACATGCAGAATGCGATACGCTTCTATTTCATTTTAGGTAAGTATTGTAATCTAATATACGGTTGGGAACCTAGATAAATACTATTCAAATTAAAATAATACCTTATTAAGGTAGAAATATGCTCCAATTAGAAATGATCTTGGTAGTACGTGTTGTATGGGCGATTGTCACTCCGGTGTCCCCTTAAACAGAATCATGAAACAACTTAATGATCTCTTTACTGGTATCGAACTGTTTGCAACCTCACCCGGCTCTTTCAGAAAGAGTGTATCTGATGTCATAATGTCGGATACACTATTTCTGTCTGACCTAAAGTAAAAGGTAAAATCTTGTTCTTGTATGTAATGTAACCTACATACGAGTATATTGTTTGTCTTCTTTCATAAGCCTGCACTATATGCCCCTATAATTTGTCAACCCAATCTGTGGACACCGCGGCTGATTATATATAAAGAACCTTATTTAGTATTAGCATTAAGTAACCTAATTGTATAATTGTTTGTTGTCCTTAATAAAGAAAAATAAAATAAACACTTGAGGAAGGCGCTGGCATTGCTAAGTGGTATTCCACTTTTACAGTTGCTAAGTATTTTATTTGACGTCTGATACTCTGCTAAATTGTTACAGAAGAAAATATATACTTACTTAATATTCAGAATTCAAATCTTTATAATTTTTCTTATTCTCATTCAACGTTTTTTGTAATTATTTATTGAGATTTTCTTACCTTTATCCTTTGAATATATAATTATCGACAAAATAATTAATACCATCCGCAGTTATGTAAATTACATAGGTATTTAAAACGGTCGTTTCTGCAAATTCCTAAATGTAACAATTAGCCAAGCGGCCAACAGCTCGGGGCGAGTCATTAAGCTTTTATTCTTTTTAAAAGAACTATTTGAATTCTTCAATAAAGATCTTCTAAATAGTGAGTCAGGATATGAATCACGATACTCTAACCACTAACTTCTAATGTTTCACTGATAGAGATAACATTAATGTTACACCAATTGTATGCGAAGAAAAGGGCCATTGTCCACCAATTTGGTTTTTATATGTTGTTACACAGAAAAAAGCTTTAAGTCTATTGCGATACGAGTTCTCACGGTGCAAAGAATAAAATGTTCTGGATAAAGAAGTGTTCTTTCAGATGCCGGCTATGCCGATGGCGCTAGAGATACAATGCCGATTATCTAACTCGCAGACAAAAACACAAACAGGCCACCTCGATATTACACCCTCATGAAAAAACACCAACCAGCGCTAAGGGAAAGTTAACAGGTACACAATAGCGTTAAAGAGGCTTGAGATAACGCAAATATGCATTATTTGGAATTTTTCAACGCTCAAAATACGGTACTTTTTTGTGATTCTTTAATTGCTGGGTAATGTCATATTTCA
The DNA here is from genome assembly GCA_918857605.2 of Philereme vetulata. Lineage (NCBI taxonomy): Eukaryota > Metazoa > Arthropoda > Insecta > Lepidoptera > Geometridae > Philereme > Philereme vetulata. The sequence continues at coordinate 2,456,935 of OU975471.1, read as the reverse complement.
AATGAAAAGTTTTGAAAATTATACGATTTTGTGTAATTTTAATTATATATCACACAATTATTATTATTACTAACTAGCTGTTGCCAGCGGCTTCGCACGCGTGGTTTGCCAATAAAAAGTAGCCTGTGTGTTAATCCAGGTTATGATCTACGTAGTACATACCAAATTTCATCGCAATCGGTTCAGCCGTTCTGGCGTGAAAGAGTAACAAACATCCATACATACATACATACAAACTATCGCGTTTATAATATTAGTAGGATAGTAGGATTTGATTACATCATAATACCTATTACATTTGATGGATATTAAATACATCTTCTAAGAAATTCTTATTTCGTTGATATCAAATGTCATTCATTACTTCAACGACTCTAAGATTTTGAATTTTAATTGTAAAGAGCGCATATTAAATTTTAAATTCCAAAACGCCAAAGCAATGACGCACTGAATTGCGGTTATTTCGTACAAACACACCAGCCCAAAGGGTCCAGGGTAGTCAGAAAGGTAGGTGGCGCTAACAGCTCCACAAGCCTTTGTCTGCCTTAGCGCCGTCATAAAAACATACTGACGGAAGTAGGCTTAACGAATGCCGTCGAGCAAAAAAATAGAAAAAAAACTGCACAGAGATGAAGGTGAGGTCGGCAACTCGAGCGCTCTTCTGCAATTTACAACAGCTTTATTTTGTTTACCTGCTTGAGTCCACTTGATATTGTTTCGTAATTGGGGCCATTTTACGATGACTTATTAATTTATTGACAATGTTTATTGAGCGTAGTTTCGCTTGAGTTTTTATGGAGGTGCTAAAATGTTCGTCTTTTCGGTTTTGTTTTTATACGGTCCTAGGCTTGAGCAACGTTATAAAATATCGTTTTATTTGGTTTTATTGTAAAAAAGGTTATTTATTGTGGCTCTAAGTGAAAAAAGAGCTTTTATGCCGTGATGTCTTTGTTTTTAATTTTCAACGAGATTAGACTAGATCAAAAGATATATCAGATGTAGAAATGCTTCGATTGTGCAACCTATCCAAAAGATTTCCTATGTGTTTTTTTTTTATTTTGATATTATCTCGTAAAAATACTAACGAATATACTTTACTGCCAAGCATATAACCGTAATCTCAGTCAAATCTAATATTTATGGCCGAAACAAATATTAGTTTCCCAGTATTTTACTTAGAAAACTTTCGTGATTGATTTCAATCTTTATTATAAATACGGGATTTATCACGTACCGTCTTATCGGTGTTTCGACCGACAATGTTTCGGTCCAATTCGTGAACCTTCATCAGGGTGAGTGCGATCCGCTCCGAATAACATCTCGCCTCGCACTGAGAGAAAGATCGTCGGTCGAAATCACAGTATTGTGAAGAAAATGCTTTGAGACAAAGTGGAGAATGAAACCGCACTCTTTCTTTTCCATTAAGCTGATAATCGCATTACTTTGGCATCTTATAAATGACTAGCTGACATGCTTCCGGCTTCGCACGCGTAGTTTTTCAATAAAATCATTGCCCTCCTTATGCGCAGTTAGGTAAAAAGTAGCCAATGTCACCCGGGGATAGCGTAGCTTCTCAACGAAATATTTTATAAATCGGTAAAGTCGTTTCGGAGCCTATTCAATACAAACAAACAAACGAATCTTTCCTTTTTATTATATACAAAGGTTTTTGTATATATTGATATGTTCTTTAATATTGTAATACATACTTTTGTTCTATCATCAATAGTTTCCGCAGCGCATGCGACGAAAGACGTTTTAGGGCCCTTTTGTACGACTCGGGTTACGTTACTTAAGTTTTAGTAAGGATCCCTAATCTTTTCTAGAAATAAATATAGACTATGTCACTCAGGGATTATGTAGCATTCTAATGATGAATAATTTTTGAAATCGGAACCATAGTTTTTGATTTTATCCGTTACAAACATATACACAAAAATACAAATCATTCCTCGTTTTAATATTAGTATAGACTAGTATAGATATACAATTATTTTCAAAGCCACGTTAACAAACTTAAATGTCCGATAATAGAGAAAAGACCAACGTTCAGTCTAGATGAAGAGACTTAGCCCGGCTTTCACAACGATCGTTAAAAATACTTTGCGACTAAACATGTTTAAATTTGACGTGTTTGTATGGTTTGACAACTCCTTAAATAATATTTAGCCACTAAATATGTTTAGGCATCGTTGCGCAAGTCGCCCTTAGAGCTAAAAATAACTAAAGTTTCAAAAATACCAAAACACTCCCTAGTATTTAAAGTTTTGAACGCAATAAAGCCTACCACGTATCAGTTGCATTTCAACATCATCCGAGCAACGCTGACGCCCGTTTGTCTACTACACCTGTGACCTACACCAAAACGTATCCAAATCTCCTCGCATTCCACGTCACGATTCATATGTGTGTTGTATAACGCATGATACCAAGGCTGTGTTTGTATGCAGCTCTTTGCGAGAGAGCGATGGAAACGCGACATGCGATAAGTCGTGTTCTAATGTGGGATGTAGTACCGGCACTCTATTCAGGTTCTGTAGGCTGCAGTTTTCTAGAAAGCAGGTACTTGTGTGTACCGGTTGATACGCCCCATTACTTTGTCCTAGTTACTGCAACTTAAGAGGCTGTGGAGGTGGTCACCTACTCGATTTCTTGTATTTTGTTATCATTATTTTCAGATCAAAATGCCTGAACATGTAAAACTTGTAGGTATTCATAAACAATATGAAAAACGATGGTAGGTACTGCTTTATTCTGTACGTACTAATTGTCTTAAGTCACGGTAATGTTATCTGTACAGTATTCTGTCTTCATACAAACGGCCGGAACGTGAGTCATACCTACTTGCCTCGTGTTCGGTACCCACTCGGTACACAGCCAGTCACAAATGCGCCGCAGCACGGTAATGTCGTTGCCACAGTGACGAACGGTGTGATTTTTTTTGTAAGCAGCAAGCGTGCAATTTGTGAATATTTTATTGAAATAAGTACAAGTACTAACTTATTATGGCAAAAAGCACGAATAGACTATATTGTGCTGTTTTTGGTTGTTTGAATTCTTCAATAATAAACCCAGATATACCATTTTTTTATAGGTTCTGTACAGACCATGTTAAATTTTGCATCGTTTTGGATATTATTTTATTACAGGATCTGAAAGTGTGCTATTTAGTGCACCTATCGAAATAGCTGTACGTTTTGTAAATTAGGACTAATAGTCAAGTTAAGTTAGTTCCTACAAAAGTGAATAGGTAATTACCTAAGCAATTACGTGACGTGAGGACCGTTTTACTTCGTTTTTACCGTTTTTATATCCTACTATATAATATTATAAACGCGAAAGTTTGTATGTATGGATGTATGGATGTTTGTTACTCTTTCACGCCGGAACGGCTAATCCGATTGTGATGTTATTTGGTATGTACATAGATCATAACCTGGAATAAAACATAGGCTACTTTTTATTGGCAAACCAAGCGTGCGAAGCCGCTGGCAACAGCTAGTGTATAATATTTTAAAGTTAAGTAGAAGGTCGGGGCACTTATTTTTGCCCCTACCTTTTAATAACTACTAACGTAGGTAAGTAGGACCCTATTTTAAGTTGATCGACTGATAACTTGTAAAGTACCTACTTTAACTTCGGAAGCCGGTTGTGGCGGGTAGCCTGTCTAAATACCTACATACCACCCACTCTAAAGTTAAGTTTGATGACCTCCTATGATGAGACGATGGTCATCTCTTTCTCTAATAATACTATGATAGGATAGATCATCATCATCATATCAGCCGTAGGACGTCCACTGCTGGACAAAGGCCTCCCTCATTGATCTCCAGGAACTGCGGTTGGAAGCGGCCTGCATCCAACGCCGACCTGCGGTTCTTACCAAGTCGTCTGCCCATCTTGTGGGTGGACGTCCTACGCTGCGCTTGCCGGTCCGTGGCCTCCACTCGAGAACCTTTCGGCCCCATCGGCCATCTGTTCTGCGCGCTATATGGCCTGCCCATTGCCACTTCAACGTGCTAATCCGTCGGGCTATGTCGGTGACTTGAGTTCTCCTACGTATCTCCTCATTTCTGATTCGATCCCGTAGAGAAACCCCGAGCATAGCCCTCTCCATAGCTCGTTGAGCGACTCTGAGCTTATTTATAAGGCCAATAGTGAAGGACCACGTCTCGGTTCCATATGTCATCACTGGTAACACACACTGATTGTAGACTTTCGTCTTAAGGCACTGAGGTATGTTGGACGAAAAGACGTTGCGAAGTTTCCCAAACGCTGCCCATCCGAGTTGGATTCGACGATTGACCTCTTTCTCTAAGTTGGACCTACCTAATTGGACTGTTTGTCCTAGGTATACATACGCGTCGACAACTTCAAGAGCCGAGTTCTCAACCATAACTGGGGCAGGGACGACATGGACATTTGACATGATTTTCGTCTTGTCCATGTTCATTTTAAGTCCTACCCGTTGGGAGACTCGATTGAGGCCTTCGAGCATCGTGCTGAGCTCTTCCATCGACTTTGCCATGACCACAATATCGTCGGCAAACCGAAGGTGAGTGATGTATTCGCCGTTAATATTGATGCCCAGTCCTTTCCATTCCAGAAGCTTGAAGGCATCTTCCAATGCGGTTGTAAACAGTTTCGGAGAAATGACATCTCCCTGTCTTACGCCTCTTTTTAAGGGAATCGCCTTTTTAAGGGATAGGATAGATAAAAAGAGTTAAATAGGGATAGTTAAGAATAGATAAGAAAAACTAAAATATTTATTTTATAACTTAGGCATATTATGTACCTACTACATATACGAAGTAGGTACACACACTTCCTATTCATTTTCTATTTCATTTACAACGAATTTAATTTTTTTATATATAAAATATACAATCACAATACTAGAAAGAAATTCAAGTAGGTAGATGAAATAAAAATACTGTAGGCTGGCAGCCCTAACGCGTGTGTACGTACCACGCGGGTGTAGGTAATTATTTCAAGGACAGGGCCGAGTCACAATACTGTACAGATAACATTACCGTACATAAGTACTCTGTCTGTTATGTGTGTGTGCCAAATAAATGTTCTCGCTCTTTTTTTAAAGATTAATACTAAAATTCCTGTATTGCATTGCTATATTAAACTTCCCCACTGAAGTTTATAAAATTAATTGAAATCAATTTATTTGAATACATTATAGACTTGTAGTGTTTATGTATAAGTGAGGAGAACATGCTTTTGCCTCACGAGCATACAAAAGTGATCAATGTTTTAGCACCAAATTGAAGTTTTGATAAAAATAAGCTTTTGACGGACTTATTGTGCAAATGTCTTGTATAACGGCGCTCAAGAAAGCTAGTTTTTTATCATCTGGGTCACAAGGCTTAGTCAAAGTTATGACAAACTTATCTATCGCCTGGAGTGTTTTTAAAAACAATACAACCGTATAAGTTAAATACGTTTGCGACACTCGGAGGACGGAAAAAAACCGAAATTATTCAAAGATATTTAATTATAAAAAATATAAAAAGTACATGAAAACTTAATGATAAACTAACGTAGGTACAACCAATTCGAAGTAGGAATTAGAAGTGTGCAACGCTATGTCGATTTTGCAGTCCTCGGTCGATTGACGTCAATGCTGCGTCGACAAACGTGTCACTCGATGCAACTGCAGCGTCGGCGGTCTTCCTCTAGGTACTATACGTAATTCCTCCATCCTCAGAACAGCGACTATTTTAAAACGTTTAGTGAAAATGTCGCTGGAACGTTCCCGGGGTCTATAGAGAGGGGAATAGTTGGTGGTTCCATGTTCCTTTTCTCGGCTGGTTTGCGGTTGCTCAGATATCGCCGGACGAAGAAAATGAGGGCGAGTACACCTGTACCTGTTATAACTGCATAGAATGGTATTGTAGTGTGGTACAGTGGATCTGCTTTGAAATCTTCCAATTGTAGGGGTGTTTGTATCGTGATCTTGTCTTGGATGCTGTGTAGTCCCTGAAGATTGATTGAGTTGAGGTGAATATGGGTTGGAGAGTCTGCGTACTGTTTCTCGACGTCGTAGGGTATTTTCGTTAATTTAAGAGGGGTGGCTTGGATAGCATCGTTTACGCTAACAATGGTGAATGCTTCGGACTTAAGATGATATCCGACAGGAATAGTAGTGAGGAAACTTCCTTGAAGTGTAGTGTAATCGTTTCGATTACAGAAGAGTTGTACTTTCGTTTGGTGGGGGAAGGACAGTATATAGTGTTTATCGTCTAATTTTTCCATAGCTTCTCTCGACAGGGTGACATTGGTGAACTTGCAGGACTCCTGAAGGACTTGATTGGTGATCAGCTCTTTGATGCAGTCTGGTTTGGACCGAACTTGGTTCGTTGTGTCCTTCTCACAGAGATACCGGCCTTTTATCTTCGGGCATTCTGCCTCTATGTACACGAATGACATCTCGGTAGTTGCTATGAAGGGGAAGGATGGGACGAGAGCCTGTGCATGCCTATTAGGTACTACAGCTAACCTAAATAAATCATACGTATCTTTAGAAACTATCGGGAACTTAAAAACGAATACTATCTGATTTTTAGAATAGTAGTATCCCGGTTTAATAATATCATAGTATTCTCTTAATTCTAAGTCTAAAATGTACTCTTTGCCGTATATGATTTTAATTTTATCAATCATGGCTCCTAAAGTGCTTATATCTATCATAGAATGGTGCGTACTTTTGACACGAATAAAAGCTGATATATTTTCTATCCAAATTAATTCATTCATAATGTCTGGTATATTTTCGCCCACTATTTCTAATAGTTGAGCAAACTTAGCGTATTTAATTAAATCATGTTCTCTATATGCGTTACCTTTAATTATTAATTCAATGGTTGTGTTAATTTTACTTTGGTTTTCTACTAACTGTACCAATACGTTATTATGTTTTGACATCCATTCCTTACTCAAACTAATATGATTATTGAATTCAGAAGAAATTTTATCCTGATTATTATTCAGAGTTCGAATTGCCTCATCATATTTTATCGCATCAGTGTGATCTAAGTTTCCACTTATACTTTGAATAACTGAACCTAAGCCATCTACGAGACCTCTCTTGGCTCTGTTGGGCTCTAGAGATTTTAACTGAATGAGAACTTTATCCATTTTTCCAATAAGATAATGAATTTGAATTTCATATAGTAAGTGTCATTAGTCATTCGCTCTTTATAACTAAGTAATTGAGTGTATAATTTGTTAACATTGTCCTCGATGTCGTTCAACTGTACGTATTGTATGAATGTATGATGGTGGGTAGTTAGTCGCATAAGTCCAAACTTGTAAGGTAATAGTCCTGGTCCGTCATCGAGACTCTCAAGTTTGATTTCTTGAGATAGAGTCCTTTGGAGAAGTATTACCAACAGGGTTTTGTAACAAGTTTGCTGCTTTAGGGATACGCTTGAGGCGTGATTTGGCTATAGGACCACGTTTTTTTGAAGTGTATATATGGATTGGTAAGTCCGCTAATACTGTGTCCTGGGTATAGCGAGCAGCTGTTTTTTGGCGGCTCGCAATCGGATTTTTAATAAATATCTGTTGTTGGGGTGCGTACTCTATTTCTGGTTCCCGTGTTTTATTTCTATTTTCGATCAAAGTCGTACGATCGGCGAGTGAAGAGCTATTAACAATGTTGTAGACCTTTTTCATTTGGTCCCTATGAGTTTGTACATACTGTTGCAATAGTTGTTGGGTTATGTCAATGTCGAGGCAATCACGAGGGTCGAAATGTCCGGTAAGTAAATCAAAGGGTCTGCATCTCGTAAAACTGTGAATTGAACTATTATACGCTATTAGAGCGTATGGTATAAGATTGATGGTTGTTTCGTCTTTATGTTGTAATTTTAAAATTCTAAGATGTTCAAGAAGAGTCGAATTGAATCGTTCGATATTTCCATTATCGTTTGGGGAGTGAGCTAATATTCTGTGGTGGTTGATTTTGTGAAATCTAGTGAATTCCATGAACAGTTGGTTGGTGAACTCTGTACAATTATCAGTAATGATAGTGGAAGGGACACCATGATGGGTACAATAATGCAAAAGAGATTGTAAGATACTAACGGCCGTCCCATCACGAAGGTGATATGCTTGCCCGTACTTAGTAAATACATCAATGAAGGTTACAAATTTTTCGCTCTGCACTGTAAATAGGTCCATGTGGACTGTTTCAAAGGGTTTGGTAGCAGGAGGTACGACATTAAAGTGCGGTCTAACAGGATTTCTATCGTATTTAGCCTGTCCGCATATGGTGCATTCATTTATAAATTTAGTGACTTGGTCCTTCATCTTAGGCCATTAATATTTTCGAGATAGACTTAGATAGCTCTCATTAATTCCACGATGATTTGTTTTACCATCATGATAGTGCCGGATTATATCCTGCTGTCGGAGGTAATCTTTAACGTTTTCCAGCTCAGATTTGCATAAAACAAGATTCATAGATGAACTTCTGAATTTATCTTGTAATATACATAGGTATAATAGAATACATTGCTAAAGATGGGGTGATTAGAATAGCTGTTTTAACCTTTGGGTTAACGTACTCCTTAACGGCTTTTACGACATCATCTTCTAGGTTGGTTTCGGATAGTTGGATGCTGGTACGAGTGTGAGTGTCAAAAGGTTTAGTCACTGTCGGTCGTTTTTTAACGTCGTTTACAATTGTAAAGTGAATTTGTCTATGAAATTTATTAAGTGGTTCATCTGGAATAGGAAAATAGGATTCTCGTTACTGGTATGAACTGTTTCAGTGGATGAATTAATTTGGGTTGGTATACATTCGGATGGGTTGCCTAGAAGGGAGTTTAGTTCATCAATCTCCTCTATTAAAGACAATGTTTCGCCAACATGTATTTCGACGCGGGAAAGGGCATCGGCATTTGTATTAGACTTTCCTTTATACCTAACAGAGAACTGGTACTCACTCATTTTAAGTCGCCATCTAGTGAGGCGTGAATTTGTTTTTTTTAAGTTTACCATCCATTGTAAGGGCTTATGCTCAGTAAGGATTTGAAATTTGCGTCCAAAAAGGTAAGGTCTAAAATACTTCGCAGCCCAGACTATGACAAGAAGTTTTTTCTCAATAGTGCTGTAGTTCATTTCGCTTTCATTTAAAGTTCGAGATGCGTAGCAAACTGGTTTATCTGATCCAACTGGATCTTGTGAAAGAATAACTCCAATTGCTACGTTGGACGCGTCAGTTGTTAGGTTAAAATCTTTTTCGAAATCTGGGTATTGCAATATGGGGTCATTAGTCAGGAGGGTTTTACATTTCTCAAAGCAGTTAAGATATTCAGTATCCAAGGTGATTTTTCTGCCTTTTTTAAGACACTGAATGAAGGGTTTCGTGATACGGGCGAAATCCGGTATAAATTTTCGATAATAACCTATAAGACCTAGGAATTGTTTAATTTCCTTTGAAGTTTTAGGGATGGGATACGTTTTAATAGCCATGATCTTATTGGGATTCGGTTTTATGCCGTCTTTTGTGATAATATGCCCAAGGTAAGCTGTCTCAAGTTTCAGAAATTCCGATTTATCCATTTGGATCTTAAAGTTGGATTCTCGCAGTCTCTGAAATACCTTTTCCAGGTTAATCATGTGCTCTTAAAGAGAGGTACTGAAAACTATAATATCATCTAGGTACACCAGACAGTTTTCATTCTGGAGTCCTCTGAGGACATTATCCATCACTCGTTGAAAAGTGGATGGAGAGTTTTTCAGGCCCATTAGCATCCAAAGAAATTCAAAATGGCCGTGTTCTACGTTGAAAGCTGTTTTTTCAATATCTTGTACATCCATTTCTACCTGATAGAAGCCACTTGCCAAGTCTAAGGTTGTGAAATATTGACACTTTCCTAATTTGTCAAGTACGTCGCTAATGTTCGGTATAGGATATTTGTCATCTAGTGTCTTTTCGTTCAGCTTACGAAAGTCAACTACTAGCCGCCATTTTTTCTTTCCTGATGCGTCCATCTTTTTGGGAACGACCCAAATTGGTGAGCTCCATGCGGATTCAGATAGTCTAATGATTCCTTGCTCTAACATTTTGCCTATTTGGTCTTTAACTTCCTGACGATGAACGAAAGGATATCGATAGCTCTTAGCATGAACCGGAACTTCGTCGGTGGTTCTAATGCGGTGTCTTACTTTATTGGTGAAAGTGAGTGGTTCACCTTCGATATAAAAAAACGTCCGAGTAATGAGAACAAAGAGTTATGAGGTTTGCTTTTTCCTCTTCGTTCAGATGATCAGTCCGTAATCGTGAAATTACATCTTGTGCATGGTTCGACAACTGTTCGGTGCGCGTGCACTCATTATAGAGTTCTGCGTGTGCTGGTTGATCTAGTGAAAATATTATATCATTCGATGTTGGGCTTTCCACTTCTAGATAACCACGATTATTAACTACGGTAGTAATACAGTAATGAATTATACAGTTGCATAGAATTTGTTCTTCTAAAAAGACATCGCCATCACAAGTATCGATAGGTACGCGAATTAGCTTGGTAGTATTCGATGGAACAATGTCATCGTAAAGGTTAACATTACGCGAATTGTACATTCTGATAGGGTTCGACGCATGTTTTGTTATGAGTTGTCTTTCTCTTAAATCAATTCGGGCTTAGATTAGATTAGATAATACTTTATTGCACACCACGAATCAAATACATATAAAAAACAACTACGTAAATCTATGGATACAATTGGCGGTCTTATCGCTAATTAACGATCTCTACCAGACAACCTTTGGATGGAATGGGCTTCCCAGTTACCTAATAAATCTAAGCCTATAAGCCCATCGAAATAATCGTGAAATCGATAGATAAATAATTTCATATCATCAGTATCCCTAAATTCTGAAAAACACGGTAATGTAATAGAATAAATACTTCTGGTAGACGCGTGTATGTTCGTTACTTCAAACGGATCTAAGTTCAGAGGATAGTCAGAAAAATAGTGTTCCACGGCTTCGGGGCTAATAAACGATTGATTGGCTCCCGTTTCTATGAGTAATTTTAATGGTGGATTCGCGATCTGTATGTAAGGTAATTGCCTTTGGGTCTGGAGATTTAATTCTATTTTGGTTTTGGTGACGTTACATCCTCCTGAAAATCCTGCTCTTCTTGGCTTGGTCCTGCTAGTGGTTGAGGATCGTTCAGCAGTTGGTTGTCAGTACTGACGTCATAGTATGGTAACTCATAACTATAGCCAGGGGTGACTGCATTGCTATAGTCATAATAGTCGGTGTAGTAGTCATACTCGGGTTCAGGAAAGTAATTGTAATATGAGTCGTCATATGTCATACAGTCGTTCATGTTCAATTCCCGAGTCTTAAAATAGTTACTAGGTGGTGGGTTCCCGGATTTACTCCAGTCGTGTCCTGTTATCATCCTAGTGGGAGGTAACACCTTAGGGGTGAAATGTTGAATACTGCTCATTGGTTTAGGGGGTTGGTTATAGTGATTCGGGGTACTGTGTCGTGGCTGTAATCTAAACATCTTACTGTGAGGATTGTAGTTAGGCGGTGATGCAGAGAACATTCTCTGTGTATTTGTTACCATCCGCTGGTTGGGTTCAGCGAATTTAAAAGGCTGAGGTGGGGGCCTCATGGGTCGTTGGCCTGTAGGTGCAGGCCAATTCGGTACTGGTGTTGGGAGAGACAGGCGTGGTGGGTTAAATCCTGTCGGTGGCATGTAGGGGGGCAACATAGCGGCGACCTTAGGGGTCGTATAGGTTCTAGAAGGTTCGCTACGTTGATGTGTGTACATAATGTTCAATTCTTCCTGCACGTATTCTAGGGCTTTTTCTATAGTGGCGGGGCGCATGCAACGTGTACGGGACCCAAGGGGTTCCTTTAAACCTCGTATATATCCCTGCATAGTTACCTTTCTATAAAGTTCGCGTTTTGCTTCTATAGTCGTGGGTATATTCTCATGTAAAGTCACATATGTCATTATCGTACTGAATAAAGTTTGACAATAATCATAAAATTCTTGAGGAGTTCTACTACCCTGTGAAGCCAATGAAAGGTCGTTGTACAAGGCTGTCTCATCACGTTGATCCGAGAAATTATTGATCAAGGCAGTTCGAATGCCTAGCCAGTTTTCGGGTATCCCATTCGAGTTAATAGTGCTAGCAGCGCTACCCTTGATTTTATTTAAGATGCCATTCAACAGACATAAGTTGCCTAGTTCGTTACCAGATCCTGTTTTTAAATACTCTACAGCTAGTTGGTCACATATCTTAATGAATCTGGTTAGAACGTTCGGGTTCCCATCAAATTCCGGGACAAGGCGGAGTGCCTTATAGATAGCTTCTGGGTCTACTGCCATGTCTAAATTGAATAGTTGGTCTAACTCTAAATCTAGGTCTAAGTTACTTGTATTCCTAAGACTATCAACTACTCGACGGCGGCTCTGATTAGATTCAGGCGCCCGCGATCTAGAGGCTCTGGGATGGTAAATCTTGAAGGTTAAGAAATACTAAGGTCCAGGAAGCAACACAAGAGAAGTATTCAAGTGTACTTACATATACATTATTTTCCCGTTTCTCCCCGTGAATCGATGTCTGGATTCTCCTCCTTGTATGCCGCAGGCCCGTAGGTTCGTTGTTCGGATATTCGTTACGGAGCTTGATAGCAACCGGGGTGCTCGCGACGCGGAATCCCGATTTTGAGGTCCCGATTTCGCGAAATTCCCGTGAATATCCTACCGGCTGCGCCAAATACGTTTGCGACACTCGGAGGTCCGAAAAAAAACCGAAATTATTCAAAGATATTTAATTATAAAAAATATAAAAAGTACATGAAAACTTAATGATAAACTAAAGTAGGTACAACCAATTCGAAGTAGGAATTAGAAGTGTGCGACGCTATGTCGATTTTGCAGTCCTCGGTCGATTGACGTCAATGCTGCGTCGACAAACGTGTCACTCGATGCAACTGCAGCGTCGGCGGTCTTCCTCTAGGTACTATACGTAATTAGATTATAGATAAGTGTCATGTTTAGATTTAAATTCAACGTCATAATAAACAAAGATTATTTTAAAAAGTAACCTTTAATAAAAAAAGTGAATAGGTAAGGCGTGTTTTTAATTGATATCTAGTAGTCGTTTAACTTGAAGATGGAACCCGCTTAGCTAGTACTAACCCAAGATTTGAATAGTCCAACAAAACAAACGTCTGGAACTAGTTTAGGTAACTTTTTTTTTATTCATAATAACATTAAAACTCATTAAAAAAAAGCTTTCAGGGTTTCAACTAATTATAATTTACTGGCTGTTCTAATAAGGTTTCTTTAAAAAAATCTTATAAGTAAGTTATAGCTAAAAACGATTATTTAGACCAATGGTCCCCAACCAGTGGTCCGCAGAAGACAAAATAAGGTCCGCGAATGAATTTAAATTTAGCGGTGAGCCGTTGGTCGCCGTGCCGTTGAGTCGTTTTGGTGTAAGAAAGCAATTTTTTATACTAAACTTCGAGAAATCGCCTTGCAATATTTTATGGTTTTCTCAACAACTTATTTATGTGAACAAGGACTTTCTGCTTTGTTGGTAATTAAAAACAATGCGAGGAATCGTTTGAAAGTAAGTGATGATTTGCGTAACTTTGAGTAACAATATTAGTCCTAGGATAGCCGAACTCGTGAAGAAGATGCAAGCTCAGAAATCACATTAACGCTAAATTAAGTTAAGTTTATCGTAAAAATATTATTATTTATTTTGATATAATTTCCTATTGAGTTTTTAATTAAAGTTTCAGTTTGATTATTACAGTTTAAATTTTATAATACCTACATCCCTGCTAACAAGAATAATATAAAAGTGGTCCCTGACCAAGAAAAGGTTGGGAACCCCTGATTTAGACAATGAAGATTACACAGGCGCGAGGTAACGCCGGAATAGGTGCCGACAACCCGTTTCCTTTATAAATGCGGGCATACGGCACCTCACAGCACCTGTAGACGAATGTGCCATTTACATTGTAATACGCGCTGCTTCCAACCAGTTCGATTAAGATGGGAATGCTGTTCACATACCAGCATAGAAGAAATAGTAGTACTGACTCCAGAAGTTTCACTCCAGAGGCTTCTGAGAGTATAACTAGAAACAAGAAAAAAAAATTGCGTTTCTCTCATCGTTTTCTAGATGTGCACCGCCACGCTGTCTTCATAATTTCCCATAGAGGAGCAAAGGTTGCCTGGAAGAGATCACTTTAAGCGATAAGTTCATCCACTGTATTTTGATTTTTCTTGACAATGGTGTGTAGAAAAATGGAAAACACAATAACACCCACACCCTAAACAAATATCTGTAAACATCTTGCAAGCATTTGTTCCGCGGCGGGAATCGAGCCTGAAACCTCCTGAGTTTATTCGCCCGCTGAGCAACTAAGCCACTGAATTTAAGTTGAAACAGTGTTTATGGTCAGATTAATTAACCATTTCTGGTCCTGCTAGTGGTCTTGAAACTGACGATAGTAACAAGTAACTCTTTAACAAAAATATAACAGAATTCAGAGACAGAAATAACCAAAGTACTGAACCGATTTGAAGAAATTTATTTGGGACCAATCAGAAAACATATCCTTTAAAATAAAATAATTTTCCAAATCGGTTGATAAATGTTCTGAGGTAACAAACATAAAAAACAACCGAATTGAGAACTTCCTCCTTTTTTGAAGTCGGTTGATACGGTAAATTAAAAGGAGGCTACTCATAATCAACCCTTTCACCATCTCCGGTTAAAAACACGGTAGTATTGCTGCTTAGAATAGAATAAAATAATTTATTCGACCTCCGTGGCGCAGTGGGCGTATAGCCGGCTGAGACGCAGGAGGTAGCGGGTTCGATTCCCGCCACGGAACAAATGTTTGCATGATCTACAGATATTTGTTCCTTGTCTGGGTGTTTTTCTGTGTATTATTAGTATGTATTTACAAAAAAAAAATGCATATAAGTATTATATCAGTTATCTGGTTCCCATAGTACAAGCTCTGCTTAGTTTGGGGTTACATAGCGCTGTGTGAAATGTCCAGCAATATTTATTCTTTTATTATTATTATTTATTTTGTCTGAGTTTAGAATTTTCGCAATTGAATCACTTTTGAGAAATATTGAATTTAATATTATCAATATTGAATAGTAACGATATTTTACTCAAACTTATTTTTATAACAACATTTACGAGTAGATTGATTTGAACTCGATACCCAGTCCGTTCTTAATCCATTCCATGGTTTAGTGTAGCATATCCAGATTATTGATTAATGATCCCACCTAGTGCTTACTAAGTGCAACCCTAATAATCTGGAAGACTAGCTTGGATATTGTATTGGCATTGGAAAAAAATTATTAGAGCGACAAAGCTCTAAGGAACTTTTACTATTGTGATGTTTATCGTAGATGCAAACGTCTCAAAGTCCTAACTATTAACTACTAGCTGACCAAACCGCAGCTTCGCACGCGTAGTTTTTTAATAAAAAACATTACCCTCCTTCTGCGCAGATGGGTAAAGCCTATGTCACCCGGGGATAGTGTAGCTTCTCAACAGTGAAATAATTTTTTAAATCGGTCCAGTAGTTTCGGAGCCTATTCAATACAAAGCAACAAACAAATCTTTCCTCTTTATAATATTACTAACTGACCAATCCGCAGCTTCGCACGCGTAGTTTTTCAATAAAAACATTACCCTCCTTCTCCGCAGTTGGGTAAAAATTAGTCTGTGTCATCCGGAGATAGCATAGCTTCCCAACAGTGAAAGAATTTTGTAAATCGGTTCAGTAGTTTCGGAGCCTATTCAATACAAACAAATCTTTTCTCTTTATAATATTAGTATAGATTATTATTATTATTAACTATAAAAAAATATATATTAAATTGTCTCGTCTAACAATACATATAACTTTTATGTAAGTAATTGATAACACAATATAATGTTCTTTGTCCACAATTCAACTGGACAGCGCAATTCGCTTCAAGTAATTACAATCAAATAAACTTTCTTTTGAAAGCTATTGTTATTTTCAGATTCCGTGTGGATTCTATTTCTGTTACTATGCCTATACTATTTTAAAATAAATAAATAAATAAATATTGCTTGATATTTCACACAGCGCTATCTAGCCCCAAACTAAGCAGAGCTTGTACTATGGGAACCAGATAACTGATATAATACTTATATACATTTTAACTGAAACAAAAGATTAAACATAAATTATTTTATGTAAATTGTGCAGATACCATATACTAATTATATGAATGAATGAAAATTATTAATTATAGATACCTTACAAGCTAGATACAAGAAAATGAGAAACATGTCTGTAAGGTATTTATAGACATGGAGCATGTTATATTTTTGTATATACACATTGTTGCCTGGAAAACCCCTATATTATTATTATTGAAAAAGCTTTACAATTTAGATTTAAACAGAAATAAAATAATGTAATTTAAAGCTTTTAAGTCATAATATCCAAAAAGATCTGCTTGGATTTTTGGTCTGTCTTAAAAGTTATGATCCTAAGATTAGATTTTTCTTATCCAGAAAAAATAGGATCACATCATGTTTTTAGATCTGTGTGCACAACTCTCTTTTGTATTTTTTTTAATTGTGGAAATATTTACGGAATCCATACTAAATACTATATGTATTATAAATTCAAACGTAACCATAGCTCTGTCTGTCTGTTTGTTACGTTTTCACAACAAAACGGCTGCACCGATTTTGATAAAATAACTTAGGCTACTTTGTACCAGAATACGCAGAAGGATGTTAATGTTTTTATTAACAAACTAGCTGTCCAATCCGCAGCTTCGCACGCGTAGTTTTTCAATAAAAACATTACTCGCCTTCTCCGTAGTTGGGTAAAAAGTAGCCTATGTCACCCGGGGATAGCATAGCTTCCCAACAGTGAAAGTATTTTTTAAATCGGTCCAGTAGTTTCAGAGCCTATTCAATACAAACAAACAAATCTTTCCTCTTTATTATATACGAAGTTTTTTGTAGATATTGATATGTTCTTTAATATTGTAGAACATACTTTTGTTCTTTCATCAATAGTTTCCGCAGCGCATGCGACGAAAGACGTTTTAGGGCCCTTTTGTACACCTTGTGTTACGTTACTTAAATTTTAGTAAGGATCCCTAATCTTTTCTAGCAAGAAATATAAACTTTATTATTCAGGATGAATGTAGCTTTCCAATGGTGAAAGAATTTTTGAAATCGGCATAGTAGTTTTTGAGTTTATTCATTACAAACATACACACCAAAATACAAATCTTTCCTCTTTATAATATTAGTATATATATATAAGTATAGATATCGATTAGTAAAGAGTATAGAAGTGTAGATCAAGCTGCGGTCTAGTTTTAGTTCAGCTAGTTCTAGATATAAGTAAAAAGAGGGAAGGTAAGCCTTTGATGGTTTATGGTCTACAATACAATGTAAGAAAGAGTGAATGCATGGTCTTTCAGGCCAGGGGTCGCGAATGTCCGTCGCTAATACCTACCATCAAATTGTATGGTACGCCGCTGAAGCGAGTTGATCAATTTAAATACCTTGGACATTGGATAACCTCTGACCTGAAAGACGATGTAGACATTGAGAGGGAGCGGAGGGCGTTGTCTGTAAGAGCAAACATGATTGCACGCAGGTTTGTTCGTTGCTCCACTGATGTCAAAATCTGCCTATTCCGAGCCTACTGTACTAGTTTCTACACGAGCAGCCTGTGGGTTAATTATACGCAAAAACAGTACAGCGCCCTACGCGTACAATACAACAACGCGTTCAGGGTGCTGGTTGGGCTGCCCCGGTTCTGCAGCGCGTCGGGGATGTTCGCCGAGGCGCGAGTGGACTGTTTCTACAGCACTATGCGCAAGCGGTGCACATCCCTGGGGCGCAGAATTCGGGCCAGCTCCAACGGTATACTGAATACGTTCGCAAATAGGTTCGACTGTGAGCATCTAAACCATTGTTGTATGGTACATGCGCAGTACCTACACTAGATGCTCACATACCACATATATTGTTATTTAATTGTTGTTATGTCACAATTGTACTAACCATTTGACATGTATAATTAAGTTTACTAACAAATATGGATTTTTGACATCTGAAATAAATGAATTAATTGATTGATTTGCCCTGAAGGCACCCTAAAGACTCTACCAGTGAAAAATACCTAAAATAAAAAAATCTAGGTGACAAGATTCCCCGGGCGAGATCGATCCCATCAATTATCCCGAGCTAAACACAAAAGTTCCTGGCAAATTGGGCGGATGTAGCACAGGATCAGTAAGTAGGAGTAGAGCTCCTTGTAAAAGAGTTCGCCCACCGAAGTACTACCATCATACCTATTTTTGAGGCCAAGGAGTAATGTTCGCATAATTTCCCCCATGTCTCTCTAACTTTTGCTGTTATCATTCACTGTTTCCCAGCGATTTCTGTGATGTACCTAGTCAGTCCATCTTTTCCTTGGAATAAACTGAAGGAGGCACAATGAGGGGTTCCTAACCATATCTGATACATTAAAACTTTAAAAAAATTTACTAAAGAATAAGGAAATAAGAAAGCTTTATTAATATTATTATTCACACATATTTATTTTAAAACTCGTTTATAAAAAATAGTTTTTTCACTACAAAGTATCTTACAAAAAACAACATTATAGTAAAAAATATATTTATAAAAACTGGCCAAGTGCGAGGCGGACTCGCGCACGAAGGGTTCCGTACCATTATCTATAAAAACGGCAAAAAAATCACGTTTGTTGTATGGGAGCCCCCCTTAAATATTTGTTTTCTTTTAATTTAATTATTTATTTTTAAAGTTAATATATAACTAAATATTCTGTGAATATTTTAAGCGTCTACCTGTTGCCGTTATCAGACAGACAGCGGAGCCTCGTAATAAGGTGCCGTTTTACTCTTTGGGTACGGAACCCTAAAAGCGGTAAACCACCGACCGCTATGCAAGGCCCAAGCGATCGGTGGCTAGGGCTGCAGAGAGAGGAACCTCCTGACTATGCGTGCCGAGTCCAGGAGTACCTACCGCCTGCTGTATCTGACCCTTGATTCAACTTCCTAGCCAACTTCCTTTTATGGTATTATTATCAATATGGGTTTAATTTTGAAGGGAAGCCAGTGAAATTATTCCAAAAGGTTCCTGTCGGTGTGTATCAGGGTGATAACGCGCGAGTGACGCCTTTAGTGTTTAACGAGGGTAGATCCACTTTTTTTCCCACACTCAGTGCCCCCGATATTTATTGGAAAAAAATTGAGTTAATTACAAGCTTTTTATACATAATGGCTGTTCGCACATAACCAAGCAACATTTTCAAATTATATAATGAAAATTAACAACTTGTTTAGATTTTCAGAGTAACTCAGTGTACAAAAAAGTAGTTCGATACAAAAAATCCCTATCCTAGAGCATAGTCCCTCATTTAAATTATATTCAAAGGCATTTTTCCTATGGATATAACGACCTTAGGCTACTAAGCCTTTGCCCAAGTGAGACAAAAACTGCTAGAAATAGAACTACAATGTCATTTACGCATTAGCTGTTATTAAATATTTATCTATTGCACCAGTAGGGATGTAGGTAGTGATTGATCCCAGTGAGAAGAGAGGGGGGGGGGGGTGGAGGGGGGATGGAGTCGGGCGCAGTGACCGCTGCAGCCAGGTGCGTGCGGCCATCGACACCATAAAATTAATAACCCGTCGAGCCTTCTAACCAATGCACTCCGCCGGATTTACGTGGTAAACAGGTTGCAACTTGCTGGTTTTAAGAACTAAGTTTTATCCTTTTTTACACCTTATCTATTGTAGGTCAAGTTAGTTTGGTTGAGCATTTCGTGGAACTATTGTGATAGTCAAAGATTAGGTAGGTACAAATAATATTTTTTTGTTTTTATGGGAGACTCGCGAGATCTCAGTTCGGGGCGAACCACTAGTTATTGAATATTTTTGTGTTCTTACAAAGAAGAGCTTAACCCTAATAACAGTTTTCCTCCAGCAAACATAGATAGTGGATTATAGTGGTGGGTAAGGTTGGTAACTTATAGTTTATAACTACTTTTTACAGCAAGAGTGAATAGATGTCTTCACGTCATGTCTACGTGTAACATGGACCACGAAAATCTGTTCCATGTTAGACCACATCATTGCTTACGCTCCTTTGAACACAATCAAACGAAGTGCCTAATAAATAAAAAAGCGGCCAAGTGCGAGTCGGACTCGCCGGTGGAAGAGTTCCGTAGTAGCAAGTAACATAATATAAAAGTTCTTGTAGTTCGTTGTAACTTTTTTTTATATTTGAATTGATTGAATGAAAGGTAAATTGCGGTTTACGATTTATGACGTATTAAAAAAAACTACTAACTAGAGACCTCGTTCTAAATAATTTTCGGTGGAAGTTTACATGGTACATCACATATTTTTTTTAGTTTTATGATTCTCTTATTTTAGCAGTTACGGGGGGAGGCAGGAAAAAAATGATATTAGAAACCTCAATATCATTTTTGAAGACCTTTCCATAGATACAACATAAGTATGGGTTTGATGAAAAAAAAATTGAGTTTCAGTTCTAAGTATGGGGAACCCCAAAAATTTATTGTTTTTTTTTCTATTTTTGTGTGAAAATCTTAATGCGGTTTACAGAATACATCTACTACCTAGTTTCAATAGTATAGTTCTTATAGTTTCGGAAAAAAGTGGCTGTGACATACGGACGGACAGACAGACAGACAGACATGACGAATCCATAAGGGTTCCGGTTTTTGCCATTTGGCTACGGAACCCTAAAAAGTAATTTATTCATCCAATAGGTACCTTTAATGCATTGAAATTGAGCTTATCGGAAATTTACCTACTTTTCATGTTATTGCGTTCTAGGGCATCGAGCGCAATCCACCAGTGAGCATTCGAAAATACTTAAAACTGATTGCGAATGTTTAACCTTATGTCTAATAACGTAAGACCATTTTTCTTTAGCCTGAAAGAGTAAGAAACGCAATATAAAAATTCATTCTTAGCAGGCAGGAAGAACCTAGGTACTAAAAGCATGTTTATGACACTTTTTTTTAAAGTCTAGTTATCATCAAAATTTCTACATTTATAAATTTGGGACCAGAGGGTCAGAAAGTATACGTACTATTATTAAAAAATCGAAAGTAACTGTCTCTCCGTCTGTATGTTTGTTAACGGTTTAACCGATTTCGATGAAATTTGGTATATAAGTAGATAGGATTGTTGTGACCAGGATTATGACATATCCTACTTTTTACCCAACGGCTCAAAAGGAAGGTAATGTGTTTACTGACACACCACGCGTTCGAAGCCGCTGACCGGTCAGTTAGTTGTTTTATATAAGTAGGTATATTAAAGGTCTTCAAGAATGCACCAAGTTACGATCGAGAGGGCACGTTAATAAAGCTCTTCCTGTATGAACGGTCCCATCACATTGCGTTGGCAATTCCTAGACCTACGTCTGGCTACTAATGCGTTTTTATTCACCCAGCTGCAGGTAGAATGAAAAAATAAAGATGGCCAATGAATTCCTTGAGCATCCTGATATAGTCTATGGTTACAAAAATGTATGTTCTAAAAAGATGCTCTTGAAATGTACAAAATTTATGTGTGGTTTTCTGTTTATTTTTACCCATCACACCCATGGTTTCGAATATGTGACATCCGTTTTAAAGAGCCATTATTTATGTTGATGCTCTGAAAGTAGATACGTCATTGTTATTTTGAAAACTGATTCGTAAATGGGTTTTAATATTATTATGGTATAATAATATTATGAAATGAGCAATGAGCCTCATTCTATTTTCAAATTTACTTACGGCTCTAGGTGTAGATTGACATATGACAAATCCTTTTTCTATTTTCAAATGGAACTGGCCACATTCATAAGCTATAATGAAATACAATTTCCTTGACAAATAATTGTTTCTATTTATAAAAATGAAATATACCACAGTCCGGTTGTAAAAAAATACATCAATAGACACCGGGACCGCAAATTTTCTTTTTAGCAACAAGCTGTTATAGACTTTTTTAATTTCCTCGCGTTTGTGATGAAAAGTGTTGTGTTCTACTTTAACATAGATCAGAGTTTTCGTTCATACGTGCCGTTTTATGAAAGTATACCAGTTTTGTACAACGCATTATAAATTCTGAGGTGCGCGTAGATAATTTAATTTTTTTATGAGGGTTTCACTGAGTTTTAACTTTAGCAGAATATTGTAGCCATGATACTGAGAATGATATTGGTCTAAATTAAAAACAGTATACAAAGTATCCAATCAAATAATTAACCTCTTCGTAAAAACAAGATCCGTATCGGTCCCGTTTCATAGGCAACACATAAAATATATCTTTTGTCCGCCCACAAATTGAATTATCATATTTTTGATCCTTTCAACGACTTAAGATTCATTCACGTTAATGTTAGATTTTTATTTAATGAGGGCTTTTCGGCTGCTGGCACAGACGAGCCGACGACGCGGACGCCGCGGGGCAGGGCAAGGCAGGGCAGGGGGGAGGAGGGTCGAGACGGTGAGTCTGCTGATAAAGGAGGATTTTATCCGCTCGATTTAGCATGAAATTGGAACACAAAGTGAATAAAGCCACAAGATTGTAAACATTACGAGGATCCCTCTTTAGTATGGGCATTCGGCTTATTTACGGTGCTCTTTTTATTGGTCACCGGGCTCAGCCTATTTATTACCTTGTTAAACTCTAGTTAACGAACCGATCGCTCAGTACAGTCATTGCGATGCACTTAATTGGAAATTTATCGCTTTACCCCAGAGCTTAATTGATTCGCGCTGGACGCGTTTCTTAACTGCACAATTTCAGTTGCACATATAATTGAATTTAAATAAAAATGAAGGAGTCCATCCACGTTAAGATGCCGAAGTAGCCGTTGTAAATCGTGTAGGTGATGCGTTCCCACGCGGGAGGGTAAAGTCAGAACCGAATGAATGACTCACTAATCTCGAAGCTCCATTTCCACAAGTCATAGTGCAATTAATAATATACGGCATCCTGTCGAATTATCTCTCGCCGTGGCAGGGGTCCGGCGGCTTTAATTTACCACAATGGAAGTGGGTTCCGAGAAGTTCCGAGCGAGGCGGGCCGATTCGAACGAAAACAAACAGAAAATAATTATCATAAAGATGAAGAGCGGCCGCTCGAGCCTAATGGGGGCCCACCTGGCAGCGTGCTCCTCCGCCCTCGGACCTACAGACCTACCTATCCACACATGTAGGTACGCATTCCACAGGCTCCGAGATATAGCTGATTTCCGATAGCCGACTCATCTCCGCCCGTAAAACTAATAAGGACATGATTGGTTTTTGATTGCCGCTGGTAAAATCCGATGCGGTTGTTCTAGAAACATTTATTTCTAGTTTTAACAAATGAAATTGTGCTCAGGCTTTTATTGAATACTTTTAATGCATGGTTGGCAATCAGGAAAATGTCTTGCTTGCATTTTGACATTTCAATTAGGCACTTAGGACTATCTTAGACGCTACTGCTAACTGATTTGGTTTTATGATAGCTTCTTATCGCCAAAATCTGAATTGACCTTTGCTAAAAGAACATGCACAAGAATACCACAAATATGTTAAACAACTGTTTAACGTGTGTTTAAAAAAAACCTTACCATATTGTGTAAGTATTGGATTTTCTTAAACACACAATAATCAGTGTTTAATAATTTATTGTGGGTTTTAAAAGATTCGGCGACGATTAGCTTTTGGTACACACGGCTACACATCAAGCTATACAGTTCCAGTATAAGCTGACCTCTCATTCTACAAAAAGCCTACACAATGCGAGGTCAGCTTATACTGGATATGTATAGCTTGATGTGTAGCCGTGTGTACCTATACACTGCTACGGAATTTAGTCATGTATTTTATTTTTGTCAGTCTGCATTATGTAATGATCCAAAAAACTTCAATCAAGACATGTGCATACCAGTCAGTTAAGGCCTAAGATCGAAAGGTCTAATAAATACTTTCATTGTTTTCTAAACATAACGGAAAAGGCTCTTAGTAAGTACCTACCTATATCCATTTGTTCCAGGAACTTCACGAATAAGAAGCCAAAACCACCGCTAAACGAAAATGGGTCGTCCTTTCGACGTATCCAGTAATAGAATGGAATTTCGAAGGTTTCACACACTCGCTTTGTTCTAAGAGTACCTTGCGGTAGGGTTCTGTTCCCAGGAACTTTCAATAGGTGCATTTTACTGTTACAATTTCGACCCGTTTAACTCATTACGATAACGAGTCCTTTATTGCTGCCTACTTCTCAGGATCAATTTACTGCGTTTCAATGTTAACATTTACTTCATCTTATTATCATTGTGGGAATCTAATCTATGGATACTTTGCGGCACTCGAACGAAATCTATAGAAAAAGTATTGTTTGCGAAACTACTACTCTAAATGTTTTAAAGAATGTTGAGAATTCTTTTAGCGATATATTATCTATAAGTATGTCGGGGCTTTGTAGATATCTTTGTCGACAATTTGACACTGCCCGCCATCGAACTGTGAAAGCAGATAAAATTCTTTGTCGAATTCCTCAGCTACCTTGCTCGTCTTTGATGGTCGAGATGTCGTTTTTCGTATTGTTTTTTCGTCGGACGGTTTTTGCGAAGCCGCGACGCATCGCACGGTGGTCCATTGGATTGGAACAATGGTCCACTCTGTTTCTATCCGTTTTATCTAACTTTGACGCAGTTTATGTGAATTCTGTCGGGGTTTGTTTTAATGGGCCTAATGATAGTGACTAATCAGAGCCTGCCAGAGGCACTTGACTCATTTAAATGAATGAATATTATTTCAAAAAAATGGTTTTACAAAGTGCACTTAATTTTTTTTTTCCTAACCTATCTCGTCCCACTGCTGGGCATTTAATTCAATTCATATTAATTCAATAAAAATAGTTTACAACTTTACAGTACAAGACCAAAACGTTATAACTTGTTAGGTACCTACCTACTATAATCTGTCGCTATTTCCCACTATCCTCTTTGGAAGGTGTCGAAATCGTACCGCCAACGCTTTCTCGGCCGATCCCGACGTCGCCTTCCGTCTTCAGGCGTCCATGGTGTTGCAATATGGGCCCATTTCTCGGAGTGCATTCGGGCAACGTGGCCCGCCCATTCCCACTTAAGCCCAGCCGATCTCTTCCCTACATCTGCAATGCCGGTAAGTGAGCGCAGCATGGTGTTACGCACTCGGTCGACACGTTTAAAGCCGAGAATGCTGCGCTCCATTGCCCTTTGACAAATCTTGAGCTTTGACTTTTGGGCTTCTGTCAGATACCATGTCTGCGCACCGTAAGTTAGGATGGGCAGGATACACATGTCGATGAGTTGGCGCCAGTGTCAGTCAGATCACTTAAATAACTAAGTTATAATTCTAGGATACCTAGGGTGTTGTATATTGTGGGTCTGCACAACAACCTTATTATCTATAATAAATGCTTTGGTACCTTGCTCTAACTAAGTTTAAAAAACTTGTGTTTAGACGCAAAGGATCTCTGCTTTGGCTCGATATACATAGGATGGGCATGACAATGTAGGTAGGTATGACTGACTACAGATACTATAGGTAATATAGCCAGACTGAGCCTTATACTACTATGAATATGTACTTCATTAGATTGCTTCTTTAGGAGCAAGGGAAAAACTACATTAAGAAAAATTATAGACTAAAAATAATACTTATCAACTAAAGCCCATGTTTTTAATTTAATTTGTTTTTGATTTTGAAGATTAAATTATAATATTTTATCAAAAAGATGTTTTTATAGTGTACCTACTGCTGAAATATGAAATGAATTTACCAAACCACCGGATACCAGCGGTTTCTAGTGTGCAAGTACATTTAATGGACCTAAAGTAGATCCAATATAAAGCCATACTACCCGACACTGCTCTCAATAAAAAACATAAGAATTTACGTAGTTTTAAGAATTTCCCACACCACCATCATTTTATAAAATTAAACAAACAAAATAACTCAAATTCATAAGACAAGAATGCTGGAGGAGATAAAAGAGTGTTGAGAATGTCATCAATTTATAGACAAGGTTTTGCCCCCCGTCGCTTCAGGGCCTTCAGAACTAATATGGATTGTGTTATCTATGGCGGCATCTAGTTAGAATATTATTTTCCGGATTTCAATTGATAACTTATCGGGCTCTACAATTATCGTAAGTATTTGTGTTTAGATTATGAACATAGTGCCTTTCACGAGAGGTCCCGAGGCTGTTTGAGAAACTACCGGTTATCAGATCAGTACATGAGGTTGAAATGTTAAGTTTTTAGATACTAGAACTATTTTCAGTTTTCGGAGTATTTAGGGATTTCTTTCGTGAAACTGACTCTGAGCAAACCTGTTGAAATACTCAATGGGTACCTTCAAATTCGAACCTTTTATTTAGACTTCATTTCGCTTCAAAATTTGTAAGTTTAATTTGTGTAAGGTACACTGGATTCGCAATCTACAGGCTGAAAATAAAATTAATATGAATTTCCACTCAATCGACACTACGCAAAGGTTAGCTGGAAGAAAATAATAATTACCATTAAGTATAGATCAGATAAGGACATTCACTGCTGAATATAGGCCTCCCCCATATATTTCCATAGACAGCCCGCCACTAGATGGAAAGACGTCCTGATAATTCAATTCAGTTTAATTCAATATAAATAGTTTACAACTACGGTACAAGACTAAAACGCTATAACTAGTTAGGTACCTACTATAAAACAAATATAAAATATGAAACATACAGTTATCCTCACATAAATAAACACAAATAGAACACGAAAAAAGTTATAAAAATAGGAAAATACAATAAAATGAACACAAAAATATAACACTAAATTACTCAATATACCAACCCATTATGCAACTTCACACCTATAGCACAAATGAAATTGATGTAGGTATATATCTCATTAGGTACTCATTCATACGTGCTTCACAAAAGCTGAGACACGTCCTGTCAATGGAATGTAGTGTATCCGCGAATATGTCAGCCTCGGTGTACTTTTATAAGCTCATTCAGATGCGTTTGAGCACGGCAGATGGGTGACTGTTGTCTAGCGACAGTACGCGGAAGGATCGCTGCAAAGAGCTGGTCTCGCCCCAGGCGGAACCTAGCTCGCTGCTCAGGCACGTATAGGCGGCTCGCTTCGCTCACCAATTCCGGGCAATCTACCACACCACGCAAGACGCGACAAACACTCATGAGCTGATCCCACAACCTCCGCGTTTCAAGTGAGTATATGTGAGATAAAGAGTGAAAGGTTGCTGGGAGCCGTTGGGTGCGGGCCGCACAAGATCGGGAAATCTAAGTTCGCCTACTTATGTATAATTTTATTAGTGCAATAAAGAATTTTCTATCTATCTTAGCATATCTTGGGATTCTCGTAAGAGATTTCGGTTTCGATCGCTCTACTATTCACAAGGGCGGATCCAGCTTTGGTGCCAGGGGGGGGGGGGGGGGGGGGGCACATAGTCGTGGTCAAGTCACAAGAAGTTATAATTTAATTTTTATAATCATAGATACAAGTAAAAAGTAAGTATTTTATTAATGTACTTACATACTATACTTAAAAATACCTATATTTAACTAACAAAATCGATTTTTCAAATCAAAATAATGTATTAAATTAATTAAATATTGAATGTACACACGGCTACACATCAAGCTATACAATTCCAGTATAGGCTGACCTCGCATTGTGTAGGCTTTTAGTAGGATGAGAGGTTAGCTTATACTGGAAATGTATAGCTCGATGTGTAGCCGTGTGTACTTACATAAAATCTATATTGTGACAAAAAATATATTAAAATATTAAGTTTAACAATTTTAATTAGTGGTCCACCTAGGTCCTGGACATAGCCCGGGGGGGGGGGTCATGACCCCCATGACCCTCCCCCTGGATCCGCCCTTGACTATTCATTACGTAGATGATTTTTATATGGTGGCAAATACTTACTAGAACGCAACCGCTGTACCTAATGCCTGGGACAGGATTTGAAATGGAGGATGATGACCTGATAAAAGTTACTGGGAGTGGGGGGATCTATGGCCTATGTTCAGCTGTGGATGTCCTATGGATGGCATGACTTATTAGGTACCTAGGTATGCCTATTATCAATATGTTTCTTCTTTACCAAGGTTCAAACAGTTTGATAATATTTTTACTTAGAAAACTTTCGTGATTGATTTCAATCATTATTATAAATACGGGATTTATCAGGTACCGTCTTATCGGTGTTTCGACCGACAATGTTTCGGTTCAATTCGTGAACCTTCATCAAGGTGAGTGCGATCCGCTCCGAATAACGAATAATAATTGTGCGAGGCGAGACGTTATTCGGAGCGGATCGCACTCACCCTGATGAAGGTTCACGAATTGAACCGAAACATTGTCGGTCGAAACACCGATAAGACGGTACGTGATAAATCCCGTATTTATAATAAAGTTTGATAATACATAAAGGTCTACGAAATCAGTCTCTACCTTATCTGTTATTTTACTTACGGTCTTTATTAGCATACCTTCTACTCCAGGAAAAAAGAAAGATATTGGACATTTCAATATTGATAAAAATTGCACAGTCTCTCATTGATTCTCCTCACCTTCTTTCCATGATACGGTTACGAGTCCCAACAAGAACCGTAAGGATACTTTTTCTTTCCCTTTATGTTCCTCGCTGTGAGACAGACTATCAGCAAAACGCCTTTAACAGATCTGCTAACTATTATTATAAACTGGTTGACTTTCCTGAGTTAGATTTATTTAACTTAAATCCCTCGCAATTTAAGCGCGTTCTTTAGAAGAAAACAAGCTCATTTAGATATTATATGCGGAAACATGTAAGTGTTTAAAATTGTTTCTTATTGGATATAAGTACTGTTTGTTTTCCGAATTGTAATTTGTAATTTATTTATTTTCAGTGAACTTTTTTACATGTGATTAAAAACAATGTGAACACTGGAAACTGAATTAGTAAAATACTGTCGCAGTTTCCAGTGCCCGTACATACAATTTAAATGAGTTAGACGTTCCTGATTATAGGTAGGTTACAATTAACTAATTTACAAAATTTTGAATTAAATAGGAAAACTTAAATAAACTTACATGCTATGTCATGGTAACTCGGCTTTTTGTAAGTATGTGTGTGAATGTGTTTTAGAGTGTTTTAGGGTAGTGGGTGTGTGTGAGAGAGGGTGTGGATGTGTGTATACGGGGGTCTGTGTGTGTCGGGGGCTCGATGGTGTGTGAGTTTGTGGTAGTGTGTGTATGTGTGAGGGTGGGTTTTTTATGAGGGTTATGTTTGAATAAAATAAAATAAAAATAATAATTATGACGACCTCGGTGATGCAATGGGTGAATTGCCAGCTGAGACTCGAGAGGCTGCGTGTGTGATTCCCGCTGCGGAACAAATGTTTGTATGATCTACAGATATATGTTTCGGGTCTGGTTGTTTTTCTATTTTTTATAAGATGGTATTTACAACAAAACGTAGGTATATCAGTATTCTATCAATTATCTGGTTCCCATAGACCAGGGATCCCCAAACTATTTTGGACAAGTGACCCCTTTTCCAAAATGAACTGTTACCTCAGTGGCCTCAGTGACCCTCATGGCCAAATTACCTACTTTTAAGATCAACCCCCTTATTCATAATGGTCCGCTAACTTAAAACAGCTGATACAAGTGTTATTTTTAATTCTGACTTAGGTCAATAGAAGAAAACAGAGTGAGAATTAGCAATGCTTCAAAATTAGTCAGCGGACTATTATGAATAAGGGGGCCTATCTTTCGTTTTTTCCTATTGATACAAAATACCTAGGTACTAAGGTACCAATTGGACAACTTTGCACTTGGTTGAGTAAAGTTGACTTCATCAAAATTTAACAAAATAAAAAGACATACAATTCAGTAAATATCAAGTTTAATTTATAATGATTATTACAAATTAAGTACCTAACAAATCTTAAGTAGGTAGGAAATTATATTTAAAAAAAAATTATTCGCAAAGGGAAAATAAAACATTCAGTGTGATGGATGAACCTGGTAACTATCTATCAATCTAGCTACATCCGGTGCAATATTGGCCTTAAATCTCCACGTTCGTTGATTTTCAAACGGTTTCTTTGTTTCGTCTAAATGTTTGTTACCACACTGAAGCTTTTTTCAACTAGGTATGAAGATGGAAATGCGATAAGGTATTTTTCAGCAATGTTCCACAATGTAGGATACTGTGTTTCAATGTTGCGTTGCAACCAGAACTTCTGATAGCCTTGGGTGAACTTCTGCTTAAGCTCTTCGTCTGTGCTGATGGTAATCAACTCTTCTTGCATTTGCTTACATTGGCTTCTTCTATAGCTGTGGTATTGTACGGATTTATTATCCATTGACGAATTTGTAAATTTAAAAGATCCTCAAACCTCTCCGTAAAATCCTTGTGTAATGCGTCCAAGTGAGTGACATACAATAAAATGTCATCATCTTGAAGCATTTCTGGTAATTTTGATAAATGCGGAAACTGCGAATATTCTTTTCTGCCTACATTTTGTTTATAAAGGATTAGTTTACCCACGAAGGCCGATATTATTGATTTTGTTTTAATAAAGTTAAGATCGTCACCCTGCAGCTGCAAATTAACTTTGTTGAATATTCTAAAGGTATCAGTCAAGTAATAAATATCTGTTTTACAATTGTTTAGATTTTCTTTCAAATTCGGATCTTTTTCTTGTAAAAACTCCAACACAGATTCAAAAATGCCTGAAAATCTTTCTTCAAAGAAAGAGTTCAAAGAATTGCTTCGAATCTTGTTGATAGCATTTATTACATATTGTAAAGACTTGTGCAATCTAGGACTCAGCTTTTTTGCTACTAAATGCTGCCTGTGAATCACGCAGTGAATGACCAGTACATCAGGCAGTTGTCGCTTTAAGTGAGCTATAAAACCACGATGACGACCAACCATAGACGGTGAACCATCAGTCGCAACAGAAACAATGTTTTCCATGGAATAGCTTTGTCAGTAAAAAAATGTTCCACGGCCTGAAAAATCGATTCTCCTCTGGTATCAGTCTCTAAATATGTATGTAGCAAAAAGCAGTTCTTGGCACATATTTTCATCTTTGATATATCGAACATATCCTAACAACAGAGCTTCATTGCCGGGTAATGTAGACCCGTCCAACTGGAGAGAGAACCTGTTGGTCTGTAAGAACATAAAATGTTTTCCACATCACGTCCCATCTCGTCTATGCGTCTCTGAGCGGTGTTATTGCTCAAAGGTATTCTCTTAAAAATTTCATGTGCGGGTTTGTGCAATACATTGTTAAGGACCTCCGCAATGGCTGGTAAGATAAGCTGCTCTCCAATTGTGTGGGGTTTCCCCGACTTCGCTATTAGTAAAAATATATTATAGGACGCTCGTAAACCATCATCGTCTTTAATAGATGATGACGCAAACATCGATCTTATGGATGGTCTTTTGTCTAGTTTTTCTTTAAGTGCTTGAAAAAATGACAAGGGCTTACTTTTTTGTCAGCATGTACTCTTGATAAATGGTCATCCATTTTTGAAGGCTTCATGACATCGTTACTGAATACTTTTTCACATAAGAGACACATCGGCAACTGTTGATTTGATAGAGATGCAATAAATCTGAACTTGAAGTAGTCCAAACTGTATTGTCTGCACTTTTTTTTCGTGTCCACCATCATAAAACTCTCAGTAATCCTGCAAATAAAAAAATAAGAAACTACCTAAATAAAAAACAATAATAAACTGTTAAATTTACTGGTAATTTTTTACAATTGAAACAACTGAGGCAACTGCAAACTGTTGCAAACAATCTACACATAGCTCAACTGATCACTATCACACAGTGGGGCAATGCTGATGCGCTGTGCCGGATAAAAACTGTTTGGTACTTACCCTGTTAATTTTTCATAAACTGTAGATATTGTATGGTTACGCTATTAACTCTCGTAGGGAGCTCGGCATTTTGTAAATTATTTTTCAATCATTTTATTACACTTAATTTAGCTATGTTATAACTTTGTAATCTCTTGAAATAAATGATTACTTATATGAGTCATTATTGTTCAAGCTCCAAGGAATTTCAAAACGCAAATGAACTTTCAACCTAAGTGCAAGCTCGTTAAATAGTAAAATATCGAGAACATGTTTGGACTTGCAACTTGATCATGAATTCGTTGGTATTTAATCGCGTAAGCGTCAAATAGAGAGCAAGTCAAAACGCGCCTGAAAGACGTACGCTCGAACTCATTCATCATCATCATATCAGCCGTAGGACGTCCACTGCTGGACAAGGGCCCCCCTCATTGATCTCCAGGAACTGCGGTTAGAAGCGGCCTGCATCCAACGCCGACCTGCGGTTCTTACCAAGTCGTCTGCCCATCTTGTGGGTGGACGTCCTACGCTGCGCTTGCCGGTCCGTGGCCTCCACTCGAGAACCTTTCGGCCCCATCGGCCATCTGTTCTGCGCGTTATATGGCCTGCCCATTGCCACTTCAACGTGCTAATCCGTCGGGCTATGTCGGTGACTTGAGTTCTCCTACGTATCTCCTCATTTCTGATTCGATCCCGTAGAGAAACCTCGAGCATAGCCCTCTCCATAGCTCGTTGAGCGACTCTTAGCTTATTCATAAGGCCAATAGTGAAGGACCACGTCTCGGTTCCATATTTCATCACTGGTAACACACACTGATTGTAGACTTTCGTCTTAAGGCATTGAGGTATGTTGGACGAAATGACGTTGCGAAGTTTCCCAAACGCTGCCCATCCGAGTTGGATTCGACGATTGACCTCTTTCTCGAAGTTGGACCTACCTAATTGGACTGTTTGTCCTAGGTATACATACGCGTCGACAACTTCAAGAGCCGAGTTCTCAACCATAACTGGGGCAGGGACGACATGGACATTCGACATGATTTTCGTCTTGTCCATGTTCATTTTAAGTCCTACCCGTTGGAAGACTCGATTGAGGCCTTCGAGCATCGTGCTGAGCACTTCCATCGACTTTGCCATGACCACAATATCGTCGGCAAACCGAAGGTGAGTGATGTATTCGCCGTTAATATTGATGCCCAGTCCTTTCCATTCCAGAAGCTTGAAGGCATCTTCCAATGCGGTCGTAAACAGTTTCGGAGAGATGACATCTCCCTGTCTTACGCCTCTTTTTAAGGGAATCGCCTTCGAGCTCTGTTGGTGAACTCGGACTGACATAGTGGCGTTTTTATACAAACACTTCAACACTTCGATGTACCGATAGTATCGTTGGAGAGACTCAAGCACTGCCCATGTTTCGATCGAATCGAAGGCTTTCTCATAGTCCACAAACGCGAGACATAGCGGCAAGTTATACTCTTCGGTCTTCTGTATGACTTGCCGCAGCGTATGTATGTGGTCTATGGTACTGTAGCCTTTACGGAACCCGGCTTGTTCGGGAGGCTGGAAGTCATCAAACCTGCGTTCGAGACGGTTCGCGATGACCCTTGAAAACAGCTTATAAACATGGCTCAAAAGCGAGATGGGTCTGTAATTCTTAAGCAAGGTGTTGTCACCTTTCTTGAAGAACAGAACCACCACGCCCCCGTTCCATGCTTTTGGCGTCGTACCTTCAAGCAAGGCGGAATTAAAAAGCTTCTGAAGGACTTTAAGTACCGGTGATCCACCCGCTTTCAGAAGCTCTGAAGTGATTCCGTCCTCACCCGGCGCCTTGTCGTTCTTAAGCTGCTTCAAGGCCATCCTGATCTCATACAGGCTGATGTCCGGAATATCTTCGGTATAATGTCGAGTCAGTTTGGCTCTTGGGTCGTTGGCCGCACTGCAAACAGGTTTAGTGACCGAATCGTAGAGCCGTCCATAGAACCTTTCGACTTCCCTTAACACTTCCGCTTTACTTGACGTTATGCTGCCATCTTCCCTCTTCAGCTTTGTCATGCGGCTCTGCCCAATAGAATTATCTCTCGCGAACACTTTGGAGCCTTTATTCCGCTCTATCGTATCTTTAATACGAGATGTATTAAAGGTACGAATATCGTGCCGCAAGGATTTCTAAATCTTTCTATTGAGCTGCCTATGTGACTGAGCATCATCGGGAGACTGCAGTTGCAAAGAACGTCGTTCAGCCATGAGGTTAAGGGTGTCATCAGAGAGTTTCTGAGGTCTATTGGTACGGGGGGTCTTAAAGAACTGGGACCCCACCGTATGGACGGTTTCTACGAACCTGTTATTGATCTCGTCCACTGATGCATCTACTTCTAGACAGTCAAAGCGATTTGCAAGTTCGAGTTGAAAGCTCTCGAGGTTTTGGATATGTGCGCGAGTGGGTCGGAGCATAGATTTCATCAAACGGGACCTTTCAAGTTTAACGTTCATATTCAATGTGGCTCTAACAATTCGGTGATCACTGCCGGTTTTCACCCTGTGAATCACAGAGACATCATTGAATATCCGTTTCTTGTTGGTCAAGATGAAATCAATATCATTTCTCGTGGAACCGTTGGGACTCATCCAGGTCCATTTCCTGTGAGGCGGCTTCTGGAAAAAAGAATTCATCATAAAGAGTCCTTCTTTCTCCAGAAAATCGGCCAGCCTCTGTCCCCTGGGGTTCCGTTGCCCATATCCAAATTGCCCCACTCTCAACTCATTATCGCTTCTCATGCTTAGCTTTGCATTGAAGTCCCCCATAACAACAATAAAGTGAGTTTTGTTCGTATGTATGGCTCTACTGATGTCCTCATACATAGACTCTACTTCTTCATCTGGGTGTGAAGAGGTCGGCGCATATACCTGAACGACCTTCAGCGAATATCGCTTAGATATTCTGAGTGTCAGGTACGCGACCCTGCTCGACACACTGTCGATGGTGATAATGTTGTTGATGAGTGACTTGTGAACGAGAGACCCAACACCACCTTGGGACTGTTGGTCGCCCTCCCGGTAGTATAGTAGGTTACCAGACTTTAGGGATATCGTGTCCTCGCCCTCTCTACGGACTTCTGATAACCCCAAAATGTCCCAGTGTAATCTACTAATTTATTCTTTCAGCTCAACAATCTTTTCGTCTGTCCTCAAAGTGCGGATGTTGTGTGTTACCAGGGCCAGTGGTCGTCGTAGGGTTTGGTAGCCGATCGTCTCCCGGGGATTCTTAGCACCCCTGGCCCCGCCGTTACCGTGACTGCTACCGTAGCCAGGATTAGCGGGGCCGCCGGGGACTCGGGGCCTGGTTTTATGTTGAAAATCCATGAGGGGGTTGTTGCCATACTCGCCACGCTTGGCAGGCGGGTTGGCGAGCGCAGTATAGGTATTGAAAACACGAAAAGACGCTGCTGCCCATCTTTCGGAGGTATCCCTTAGCAGACTCCTACTGCATCCACGGGCAAGAGCGGAGGGGCAACATTCTATTGCCGGCGCCCCACGGCAACAACTCATTATCTTGCACAAACTTGTCCACACTGACTTGCCGAGTTTTTCATCTTGTACGAACTTGAGACTTTACATTACTACAACAATGCTATTTCCTGCAAAAATATTAATTATTCTTAGTACACGTAACACAACATAAACAATACAGTACCTACCTACCTATCTTGATTTAAGATTTAAATAAGAACTTGTGTTAATTAAATAGGGGTCGATTTTTAGACCTCGTCGACCCCCAAAATCAATTTCCGTTTATGTCGACCCCTAGGAAACCGATATTGACCCCAAGAGGTCGATATCGACCACTTTGGGAGTCCCTGCCATAGTCCATAATACAAGCTTTGCTTAGTTTGGGGCTAGATGGCGCTATGTGAAATGTTCAGCATTATTTATTATATTATAATCTAGATTATTTTAACCCTTTATAAGGCCGAGAAAACCAGAAGTGGTACGAAAACGAAATTTTGGTATGTTACTAAGGATAATTTTCTATGATTTTTAAGATTTTTTTTAAGTCGGAAAATCGTTGGGAAATATTGGGAAAATTTGGTGGCAGTATATGTGCCACTGCCCATACTAAAAGGTGATATTTCTGTAAATTTCAGTAAATTTCATGTTTATTAAATTTTTTATAGTTATTTTGGAATTACAAATAAAACAGTGTTACAAAACACAAAAATATTTATTTATATAATAAATATGCAGTTTTGGTTCTACATTTGTTGGTACCTACTTATCATTATTATTTTTAGGTAATACGTCCTTATACATTATTATACCTACATAATATGTTATGGTAGTCTTCAGTTCTTTGTGTGAAATTGGGTAAAGCAAGGGTAAGCACACAGAAACACCTTACATGTCGTACATGAAAACTTGCTTCTTACATTATTGGCTTTTGTGCTGCACAAACGGCATCTGCGCGGTGTGTCAGTCTTGTCTATCAAATGTTTTCCAACATCTTGAAAACGAATATCATCTTGCACTCCTACAACTTTCTGATAGCTGGTACTGGCAGTACTTCTTGCTTGCTTCTTTTTTGCAATGAAATTGGGTTCGCTAGATAGGCTCCTCTTTCTGGACGTGTAGTTTCCTATGAGCGATCTAGCAATTGCAACGCGAAATTGTAGATTCGACAGGGGTCCATGATTTCTCGGTGAAACAGAGTGCAATATGAAAGCATCCGTAATAGCCAGGTCGATCAGGAAATAAAAAATTCTGCACCACCAACGCCTATTCCTTCGTCCAACCTCATACGTCCCTCTTTTTTGATCGAACCTATCTACGCCTCCCATTCTCTTTGTGTACTCTGTTATTGCCAAAGGGCAAGGAAAATTTTTCTTTGAGCCATCTTTCATTGTTCTCTGACAAACAGTCTTTTCTTTGGGATGGAAAGCTGTACTCAACAATGTTACGTTTTTTGTATCTTTCCAAATCACGAATCCAACATCTTTCTTCACTCTCCATTTGTAATTTCCTCTATCAAGCTTTACTTTACTTTTCATTCTTTGCGCTTTTACAAATGTAGGTAAATCAGCTCTATTTATATTGACAGTGGCAGTATAATGAATCCCATTGTCATAAAGGTATTGCATCAAGGGATACGATGCAAAAAAATTGTCGAAAGCTATGTGCGCTGGAACTTTCTCGTCAATCAGAGTTTTAGACAAGGATTTGACCACATTAGCACCCAGACCTAATTCCGGTGTATTGTTTTCATTTTTACCAGTGTAAATCTGAAATTCAAATACATAGCCAGTAGAACTATCTGCTCGAACCCAAACCTTGAAACCCCTTTTTATAGGTTTAGCTGGCATATATTGTTTCAAAGATGATACTCCCTTGAATCGTATCATAGCTTCGTCTATGCTCTGGGAAGTTGTTTGTTTCGCTTCTCTTTGACAAGCAGTGTTCAACATTTCCACTACAGGCCTAACTTTATATAACTTGTCATATTCAGGACTTGTTTTTGCAGGAGTCTTGGAGTTATCATTCAGATGAAGGTTTTCTAGTATCTTTTTGAACCTTTTGCATGTCATTGTTTGTGCAATTTCGTCGACTCTAAAAAATGGATCACTAGACCAATATAGGTCCATGGATGGTAAAATATGAATACCCATCAGAATGATAATTCCCAAAAATGCTTCAATATCAGGCTTTCTTACCGGTTCCCAATGTAAAGTCGCTTTCTGAGATGCATACAAATTAGTTTGTTGAGCTATGTGATCAATCACTTCTTCCGAAAAATATCTCGAAAAATAAGCCATTGGAGAAGTTCTGCTTGGAAAGAAAACTTTAGGCTTCAAGACAACTTCATCATATTTATCTGCATTTGGCCTGGCCGGCCACATAATTCCTTTTTTCCAGTCATTCTCATCCTCGTCATCTGAGGAAGTCTCTGCAGAAGATTCCGAAGACGATTCAAAAATATTTACTCGTGAAGGTCGGACTGGTCGCAATATTTCTTCGTGTTCGCTATCGCTGTGTACAATATTAGGTACTCCTGTGTTAGGATCTATATTTTCTCTCATTTCACTATTTCGAGAAGATGGAAAACTTACAGGGCTGCGTCTCGATGGTCCAGGCGTTGGAGTTCCTTGATTTTGAAAAATATTCCTACCCTCCAACACCGCACGTACATCTAAACAGGTTTCTACGCCATCTTCGTCCTCGTACTCGTCTACCGAGTCGTCTGGATCTTCAGGAAGTCCAAACATTTGCTCCAGCTCATTCTCAATATCTTCATCATTCAGGTGTGCCTGGAATACAAACAGGCAATGGCATATATTCTGCCACCAAAACAACGCTGTAAGCGGGCAGTGGCATTTATACTGCCACCAATAAACATTGAAATAAAACAAGTTACAATAAAATGAGAAACAAAATCACACGTAAAACGTAAGCAATATACCTAGAAAATTGTAATAAATAAAGAATCTTACCATTTTAGCCAAAATCTAAGAAGATTCAACTGGATGAAAATTTTCAACTAAAAAACACCACTTTCGCGCAATCATGGCCGACATTAGTTTGACAGCTTTCAAGTATCTGTCAATGTGACACTCACGTATTAAAAAACAGTGTTACCATCATTGAAAAATAAAATTACCGTCACCAATACAAACATTACAAAAAAAATAAAAAAGTTGGTGGCACGTATACTGCCTCTACCTTAAAAAGGGTTAACGCAGTTTCTGTTATACAGGTTATATATTTTTTTATATAAAAACTAGCTGACCCGCCCGCGGCTTCATACGCGTGGTTTGTTAATAAAACATTACCCTTCTTTTGTGCAGTCGCGTAAAGTGTATTATATGTCTCAAGTCTATTCATAATCTATCTAGGTATATAGGTACCAAATTCCATCGAAATCGGTCGAGCCGTTAAGTCGTGAAAAGGTAACAAACAGAAAGAGACAGAGTTACTTTCAAATCGGTATGTACGTAGGTTATAACCTAGATGAACACATATACTACTTTTTGTTGACAAACAACGCGTGCGAAGCCGCTGGCGGCAGCTAGTTATACATACATACCTTCCTCATGAATTACTATATCTATTGCTGAAAACTGCATTAAAATCCGTTGAGTAGTTTAAAAGATCTAAGGTAACAGACAGCGGAAGCGACTTCATTTTATACTAAATATGTAACGATAGACCAGATAATTCAGCGGTTAACATTGTTCTGTAACAATTAAGTATAATCTAGCAAAATTCGTATTCTAAGCCCGATTTCCGACTACCACCGTGGCGCAGTGGGCAAATAGCCGGCTGAGACGCAGGAGGTAGCGGGTTCGATTCCCGCCGCGGAACAAATGTTTGCATGATCTACAGATATTTGTTCCGGGTCTGGATCTTTTCTTATATATGATAAGTATGTATTTACAAAACAAAAAGTATATAAGTATTATATCAGTTATCTGGTTCCCGTAATACAAGCTCTGCTTAGTTTGGGGCTAGATAGCGCTGTGTGACATGTCCAGCAATATTTAGGTATTTATTTATTCTGTCAATAAAAATATTTGACGTAACTGAAACTTCATAATTAACAAGATACGCGAGGTAATCTATACTGGACTCAGCGGAAGACCAGCGCTGCGGCATATAAACATGCTGTAGCATCATGCTGAGCTGAGTACCAATTCATCTCTACACAGAGCTTTTAAGTTTGTTACTAGGTACTTTATCACACAGGTTACGTCTAACTAAAACTTAGTCTACGTATCATTACATTGCGCCCTGCGACATACAGGTCAATTCTCATATGCCAGCTATTTTACTGGCACCCAGAAACTTCAAATCGAAACACATAAATGCGAGTATTACTACTTAGCGGCAAATACAGATACGGTGGTAGTACTTCCCTGGAAGAACTCTTACACAATGAACACTAGGTACTCCTAATCAGAATCTAAATAGGATGTTTTGAAACAATTCCCAGTTTTTCGTATCACAAATACAAAGCAACTCAATGGAAACGAACGCAAAACATTGTGTTCAACTGTTCACCTACTTTCCTTGGAACTTATTTAATCTTAGCGTACGAAAAACACGCTCCCAATGTTTGTAAACGCGTAAGTCGGTAAGCCTTGAGAAGTGCAGCTTAAATGTTCCATCTTTAGTAAGCAAACTCGCCTCTGCATTCCAATTTCAACTCTATCTTCAGCGCTCACAAAACAATCTACATTGTAAGCTTAGGTTTGTGTAAACTCACGTAACTATGAGCTTTGTCTACAAGGAAATAAGTCGGATTTTTGGTCAAAGGGGTGATGATATGGTTCGGGAGCTAAAGACCAAAAAGTGTTTACTCATAAATCACGCTCATTGTTTGAGTAAACTTCTATTTCGATGGGTTAATGTGAAGTGCGGTTTCGCGCTAACAATCTCAGTACAAATACCTAGACTTAGTGCTTGCACAGCTAATGTTTGTAAATAGCGACCAAATGGAATATTTAAATAGGTATGCCTGAAGTGGGTAGGTGATCTAAAGTACCTAGGCATATAGCTAAAATCTCTAGAATGCCTTAGGTCAATATTATGGATGTTCGATATGTTTACTTCCATTTATCGTAGGTTAGGTATCTTCTTATAGATAGGTACTTTTTAGCCGGCTTGCATAAGGATCCTTAAACGTATTTAGCGACTAAACATGTCTAAATTTGACGTAGGGGAGACCGGGTACAAAAGTAACGGCGGGTCGAAAGTAACGAATGTTCTATAGGTATAATTTGACAACTCCTAATCTCTCTAATTGATCATAATTAGCCACTAAATACTATAGGGTGGTAACGCCTTCTTTTCGACCATATATGTATGGTAACTCTTTCCTTGACCCATATTCTATCCGCAAAACCATTTCCTTTACCTGTCATGATGGCGCTAGCTGTAAAGAAAACAACAGAAGTAACCGCACCGCTCCGCGAGAAAGTCAAAATCTTTACTTGCGTACGCGACCCGCTGAAAAATACCGCTAATTACCGCTGAATTCCGACGCAAAAATATAATTAAATTGTGTTTTACAAAAGGCATAGCCTCTAACTTCATGTGGTGTTGCTAAATTACCGCGACTCCTGTGAAGTGTGCGCAAGGAACATTCTAGGCTGCTTCAAAGGATCTCAAGGTTAGTGGGCGCTTCCATAATCCTTATCTTGTTATCCCGATTTTCCAGTTATCTTATGGGCTGTAAAAAGCCAATTCGAAGGCGTAAGATCCGCAAACGGCTGCACCATAGGGTGACTTGCAGATCGATGGCTAAACGTACTTACTTCGTGGCTAAATATCACATCACACTAATATTATAAGTGTGAAAGTTTGGATGTTTGTTTATTTATTATTTACTCAATCACGTCGTAACGGCTGAACCAATTCCGATGAAATTTAGTATATACGTAGATTATAACCTGGATTACCACCTAAGCTACGTTTTATCCCATAAATCAGTTCCCATGGGATAAGAATGGGGTGTCAATTCAAGTTGCAACAGCGAGTTTAGCTTTATTTCTAGGTTACCTACACATTTAGTAGTGTAACGCGTACAAAGTCACAGGCACAGCTAGTAATAAATAAAATATGATTTATGGAGTTGTGAAATCATACAAATACATCAAATTTAAATATGTTTAGTCATTAAATACGTTTAAGGATCGTTAAGTTTATTGAATTACTTGCGTGAATTTTATACGGTATACATATATGTAAATGAGTAACTAAACAATGTTACATAATAAAGAATTATCTATTATGTCAACTTTTCACTTTCAAGGGTTTTTTAAATGAAACTGTGAATACCTACATAACTTTATTTCTACTTCATTCATATAACTAAAATCACTTAATAAATCGTTTAAAATCTTTCATCTAATAAGAATTCTTGTACACTTTTATTATATTTGTCGGGTAGTGATTCTGTCATCTCGTTCCTCGTCACCCAGAGCGGTTCGTTCTTCGTTACTTTGCCGCTTTTGTAGTTCGCATAGTAAAAGAATACCTGAAATAAATTGATTTTTATAATTATAAAAACGCAAATTGTTTTACACTGAGAGTATGTTTGCGGTTCTTTTGTGGATTTATAAATATCTCACAATCATTCTCACACACAAACACAAATTCTTTATTGTACACAAATAGATTTACAAATAAAAATAGCTTACAAAATGGACATGTACAAAGGCGAGCTTAACCCTAATAAGAGTTTTCTTCCAGCAAACCTTTGAAGATAGAGATATTTGATCATAGTGGTGGGTACGTGCACAGAGAATGACATTGGAGTACAATACTAATATATAGTATATACTATAATAAATACAACACTTAAAAAAATAACAATAATACCTTTATACTATACCTACATTAGAGATAAACATAATACATTATACAAAATATAAATAATATACCTACTTATACATAATAACCTAAAAGCTTACAAGGACAGGTAATGCTCTTTGACTCTAAGCTTAAAAGTGCTTAGTGATGGACTTGCGCGGATAGAGTGTGGTAGAGAATTCCACAGGACTCCATGGACAGTGAAGGAACCGCCATAGCGACTGGAGGAATGAGGGGTTTTGAGAAGGAGGGACTTAGATGACCTACAAGTCATCTCCGGTAGGACAAGAAAATCAAAGCGCTCACGGAGGTAGGAAGGGGCTAAAGGATTAAAAAGAGTGTTGAAGAGAAAAGTTACAACATGAAGATCACGTCGACGACGAATGGGAAGCCATTTTAGCTGGGATCTAAACATGGAGACGTGATCAAACTTGCGCAACCCGAATATGAATCGGATACACAAATTCTGAAGACGTTCCAGTTTATTTAGAAGTTCCTCCGTGGCGTCAAGAAAACGGACAT
Organism: Philereme vetulata; assembly: GCA_918857605.2. NCBI lineage: Eukaryota > Metazoa > Arthropoda > Insecta > Lepidoptera > Geometridae > Philereme > Philereme vetulata. The sequence continues at coordinate 2,414,026 of OU975471.1, read as the reverse complement.
CGGCATAGTCTAAAAGGGGTAACATGAGGGTTTGAGCAAAAGTAATTTTAGTTTCAAAGGGTAAAAACTTTTGGAGACGCATAAGGGATTGAAAAGAGTAGTTAACCCTTTTACTAATCTTATTAACATGCCGCACCCAAGACAGATGATTGTCAAAATAGACGCCAAGGTCAAGCTAATCGGTGCTCCTGCGTATAAAACCGGAGGAGGACCACACTTATCGACAAGATTTAACATATAAGGGCTCCCAAAAAGTACAACCTGAGACTTTGATGGGTTGACCAGGAGACCAAAAGCCTTTGCCCACGAGTAGATATGGTTGAGATCAGAGTTGATTTGGTCAATACCTATTGAAATCTCGTTCAACTTGAACTGGCGATATATTTGTACGTCGTCAGCATAAAGATGGTAGTGCGAAGTAAGAACGTGGGTTATGGCGTTAATAAACACTGAAAAAAGGAGGGGAGACAGAACACCACCTTGAGGTACGCCAGCGGTGATGTCACACCAGTCTGAACAAGACTCGTCCGAGCGTACACACTGCGTGCGACCCGAAAGATAGGAGGCGAACCAAGAAGTTACTGAGAGAGAAATATTTAAGGAGGAGAGGATGGATAGGAGAATGTCGTGATCAACCGAATTAAAAGCACTGCTAAAGTCTAATAATACGAGGACTGTAAGGTATTGGTTATCCATGCCCCAGCAAATGTCACCGGACACTTTAGTTAGAGCACTAACCGTGCTGTGACCTGGACGGAACCCGGATTGGTAAGGACTCAGCAGGCAATTAAAGGTAAGGAAGTGGGACAGTTGCTTATGCACAACGTGTTCTAAAATTTTAGATAGGAATGGTAAAATGGAGATGGGTCTAAACTGGGATACCAGGGAGGGATTAGATGTCTTTGGTACACAAACATACACAAATAGGCACCCTCCCACGCACACACACAGAACCCCCCCCCCCCCTCCCCTCAAACACACACCCTCTCACACACACATACACACACACACACACCATCACTGATATAATAATCATAGCACCATGTAGTAAAAAAAATATAATTCTTAAATTAAGTGTGGTGTAACTAGGTGGGCAAAGGTCGTAACTGGATGGACCCCGGTGGATGGAAAGCGACACCTTGGAAGGCCTAAGCAGCATTGGCGCGATAATTTGGACGCTTTTACGAGTATAGGGATTGGCGGGATTTGGTACTGGATCGAGATAAGTGGAGAGATGACGGGGAGGCCTTTGCCCAGCAGTGGGACAGCTTAGGCTAGATAAAAAAAAACTAAGTGACCTTAATTATGGGAGAGGGCACTGACTTTTGTAACACAGGTCTTTGTACCGAGCTAAGATGTCAGAGATTTCATAGGCCGTCAGTTACAAAGTGTCTTTGAGGCAATATTTTTATTTATTAGTCATCTAGAAACATTTACATAGTTTGAGTTATATACGTTGAGTTATAACTAAAAAAATAATCAACGATTTGGACATAACTATAATTTCGTCATTATTTTACAGATTGACAAATTGTGATGTCAAGAATTCAAATTATTAAAATGTAGGCAAAATAAGTAAAAAAAAGGTATAATACGAGTAAGTAATGTTTTACATGAAATTAATAAAAAACCTTCAATGTTTTTAAAGTAATTTGTAATATCCTTTTGCCCACTAGTCTTCCTGTAAAAACTTTCCTGCTCAGAGTATCATGGTATAATAAGAGATTATTTAACGAGGAGAAAAATCAGTGTCTCGCGTCACGGGCGATATATTGAACTCCGAACGTAACGAAGGATTCTGGAGTTAACTCACCTCGTTTAATAATCTACTATAAAATCCGTATATTTGTATCCTTTGTTTAACCATAACTACCTACTGCCATCCATTGTGCCTGGTTAGTAGTAGGTCGTTCGGTTTTTTAACTAACCAGAATATTGACAACGAAATGTATTAGAACTTTTTAAATTTTCGCGAACTACACTCATGTTTTCCAGTCTCTCGTGACCACGGCCGATGTAACTTGGCCGTAACGTCGAGGTTAGTCAAAATTATAATTTTGATATAAATCTGTGCGTGAAAAGACCCGTTTTGTCTTAAAAAAGTAGTAAAGTGTATTTATCAAGAAAGCAGTAGTGAAAGATCAGTAGTTCAGTTAACCAGAGTAACAAATGAACTACTGACACTACGAGGGCTGCTATTTATGTATCCGGAATAAAATAAAATAACTATCATTGACTGTTAAATATGGTTTTATTGCTTTTCAAAATATTCGCCATGATGATCAATGCACTTTTGCATTCGGTGAAACCAGTTTTCATAGCACTTTTTCCAATCGGAAGACGGTATCTCCAAAACATGATTTTTGAATGCCTCAACGGCTTCTTCTCGGGTTGAAAATCGTTGACCACGTAATTTATTCTTCACGGTTGGGAATAAAAAGAAGTCGTTGGGTGCCAAATCAGAGCTATATGGCGGATGACCCGTTAATTCCACCGTTTCACCCTCCAAATATCGGGTCGTTTCACCCGAAGTGTGACAGCTTGCATTGTCGTGATGGAGAATGATTCTGCGTTGTGGATTATTCTTCCTGATTTCTGCAAAGACTTCTGGCAAACAAATGGTCGTGTACCACTCTGAATTAACAGATTTACAATTTTCTAGGGGTACAGTAGCCACGTGTCCATCTATACCAAAAAAACAGGCGACCATTTGCTTCAAAGTGCTTTTCGCACGAGCAACTTTTGTTGGGTTCGGCTCATGTTGGAAGACCCAAACTGTTGACTGTTGCTTAGTTTCGGGGTCATATGCATAAATCCAGGATTCATCACCTGTGTAGATATTATATACAGCTTTTGATGCACCACGATTGTATTTTTTTATCATTTTTTTGCACCAATCGACACGAGCCTGTTTTTGATCTATTGTCAAGTTGTGCGGTATCCAACGCGAACAAACTTTTTTTGCAGCCAAGTGTTCGTGTAATATCTTATGTATACTCGTCATACTAATGCCCAAGATTGCCTCTATCTCTCGATATGTCACATGACGATCTTGCATTATTAGTTTACGCACTGCGTCGATGTTTCGTGGCACAACAACTGATTTAGGCCGACCATCTTTAATTTCGTCCGTGAGCATACGACGTCCACGATTAAACTCACTAAACCAGTGATACACAGTAGTCTTCGATGGTGCTTTATCCCCAAAAGTCGAACTGAGTTGATCGATACACTGCTGTTGAGTTAGACCACGTCGAAAATCATAAAAAATCATCGCACGAAAATTTTCTCGAGATAAATCCATTGTGATAATGACACGCAATTTTTGAAATCGCGCCACACAATGAAAACAATTGACAGACGGACGAAATAACCTGCATTCTACAACCAGAGTTTCATTTTCAAACGTGATAATTTCTTTTTAAATATTATTTATGCAGTGGCCAGTTCCGGATTCTTAAATAGCAGCCTATGTAAAAGGGTGCCGGATAAGTACACACGGCTACACAACAAGCTATAATTTCCAGTATAGGCTGACCTCGCATTGTGTAGGCTTTTCGTAGAATGAGAGGTCAGCTTATATTACTACTAGAAATATATAGCTTGATGTGTAGCCGTGTGTACATTAAAAATTACATTGTACTGTACTTAAGAAACTATGGTTATATGTTGAAACTACATGACCCGCCCGCGGCTTCGTACGCGTGGTTTGTCAATAAAAACAATACCCTCCTTCTGCGCACTCGGCTAAAAAGTAGCCCATACCTCAATCCCGGTATTAATCTATTTATAATGCGTGTTTTGTAAGTAGGTACCTGCAGCATCGTCGCAAAGGCGCCGCCAATTTACGTTAAAGTGGTTTCTGGGAATGTATCGATTACTGGATAAATATTCAAGCTACCGGTATTTAACGCACCTCTAAATTTCGTTAATACGATACCGGATGTGTGTTTTAAATTAATGTCGAACAGGTTGTGTACTATATTTCATCGAAATCGATCCAGCCGTGTATTCGTGAAAACGTAACTAACAAAGTCAAAATATTTTATTCATTAAAATCACAAGGATCACTTTGAAACGTCAATGTTACTGCCTGTTCCTTCGCGACCAAGCCCAGGAAAGAAAGGCAAGAAACAAGGCTGGTTGTTTTTTTAATGATCCTTTTGGAATACATAACAATAAAGAAAATAAATTACGTCTAAATTGTAACATATTTGAACGAGTTGGAGCAATTTCAATCCCAAGCTTCTAATTGATAAAAATATATAAATGACTAAATGACGAAATGTATAGTATGTATGGATTACCTTAGCCCCGACTTTCCCATCGATCTCCATGGGATACTTGTACTTGTAGAAGCCGCACGGCGCGTTAGAGACGAACTTAACCTTCAGCTCGGGGCCGCATTGCTCCGCGACCACTCTCTCTGCACTCTGAAACAAGAACCAGCGCTTACATTAGATTAGACACATCATAAAACAATAAAAAAACAAACCTATGAATAAATAATGCTGGACATTTCACACAGCGCTATCTGGCCCCAAACTAAGTCAAGCTTGTATTATTGTATTATTAAGATAACTGATACAAAACTTATATACTTTTTTTGTAAATATACCTAGTCAGGTCATAAATTCTGTCACATGTTTAATATAAAATAATTGAAACAAGTTTATTCATTATGTAACCATTTATATACCAAAATGAACTTAACAAAACATAGATTCTTATGACACTAAAGTTTATTCAAAATGACCTCCGTGATTTTGAATACAGGCCTTCAATCTGCGCGGCCAGTCGTCTATCGCAGCACGAACGAGGTCCATGTCAATATCGGCGGCTGCCTTAATTAAGGATATCTTGAGTGACTCCAAATTGGGATGAGGCTTTGAGCACGCCTTTTCCTCCAAGTGTTGCCATATCTTGTAATCTAACGGATTCAAATCTGGACTGGAGGAGGGCCAGTCTTCGTACCGGATGAAGTCGATTTCACGCGCCGCCAGCCAGTCTTGTGTGCTCTTCGCTCTATGAGCTGGCGCCGAATCTTGTTGGAATACCCAGTGCCTGTTTTTGAACATGGTATGCGAAACAGGTTCCACAAGGTTCGTCAGGACTGTATTTTGATACACAACTGCATTCGTTTTTACACCTTTCTCACAAAAATGTACCTCTGTTAAGCCCCAATAAGAAACTCCATACCATACCATGAGCGAGGATGGAAAATGACCTCGTTGGACACGCGGAATACGGTTGCTCGCTTCTTCGTAAAATTTTTTTCATCCGAAAAAAGAATTTCCCGATATTTTTTTCCCGCGTACCGCTTCAACAAAGCGCGGCATCTCTTCAGTCTCAGGTCCATTAGACGAGCATTCAAACGATGTCCTGATTTTCTTCGATATGCCCGAAGCCCTAAGTCTTCATTTAACACCCTTTTCACCGTGGTTCTGCTTAACCCCATCTGAAGGGCCAACAGTTTCTGCTTACGTTTGGGATTTCTTTGAATTCGCGCCTTCACAGCTTTTATCACTGCTGGAGTCCTAACAGACCGAGGGCGACCACTTCTTGACCTGTCATCTACACTAGAGTCTTCATTGTATCGTTTGATGGTGTGATAAACGAATCTTTTGGTTATATTCAAATTTGTCAGTATGTCAAAAATTTGAATTGGCGCGTAACCGTAACGATGCAACGCAATAACTGCAACACGGTCTTCTTTAAGCGTCCACTCCATTTTTAAAAATGAGTAAAATTCTAAAATGTATACATTTTTATTTTCATGAACAATTCGAAATTCGAATTCTATAAACTTTTTTGTGGCCAGCATTCTAAAAGAAAAGTTTTTACTGTGTGACAATACTTATGACCTGACTAGGTATACTTATAATATACTGTTGTGCCAATATATATTTAAACACACCTGCTTCTCACTCTTTCATAATCCTTCTTACAATAACTATATATAGAAAAACACCCAGACCTAGAACAAATATCTGTAGATCATACAAACATTTGTTCCGCGGCGGGAATCGAACCCGCAGCCTCCTGCGTCTCAGCCGGCTCTCGCCCACGTTGCCAGGTCGTGTGTGTTGTATCTATTGGAGATCTTATCGCTATATAGCGATCTCATTTCATTTCATTTATTTAATCTTTCGACAAATTACTTGTTCTTAGATATGTCGTAGAATTGGCGACCAGTTGGTGGGGTATTCTTCTGGAAGTAGAGCCTTCTGGTCTCTTGCCAAAGCTGCTGAGGGTAACTTCTGCCAGTCCCACTTACCATCTTTACTCAAGTCGGACGGATCTCTGGCCCATAGTGCAAAATAGAAAGCCGATCTCCTTGGATCTCTTTTTGCCTCCAATTCAACCCTCCTCGACGGAAATGCTTCAGCACCGGTTATACCTCGGTGTCCGAGTTCCATGCCAGAGGTACGTTTTCATCAGAAAGCGGTACGGAAGGAACTCCTTTCCCTTGATGTGAGAAAGTCGAGTGGGCCGGGTGGCATTCCAGCCATTGTGCTCAAAAAGTGTGCTCCTGAGTTGTGTTCTGTCTTTACGTCTCTCTTTGAATTGTCTTATACCACTGGTATCGTGCCGTCTTCTTGGAAAGTGACCCATGTCCACCCAATCCCTAAAAAGGGGATCGAACCAATCAGTCTAACTATCGGCCTATAGCAATTACCTCCCTACTCTGTAAAGTGATGGAGCGAGTAATTAATACTCAGCTTCTTAGGTATCTTGAGGAACACCAGCTGATCAGTAACCGCCAATACGGCTTTCGTCATGGGCGATCAGCTGGTGATCTTCTAGTTTACCTCACTCACCGCTGGGCGGAAGCCGTTGAGAGTAGGGGGGAAGCTCTAGCTGTTAGTCTAGACATCGCGAAGGCGTTCGATCGGATGTGGCACAAGGCACTTCTCTCGAAGCTTCCCTCATACGGCCTCCCCGGGGGACTTTGCAGTTGGGTCACCAGTTTCTTATCCGGGCGGAGCATAAGAGCCGTTGTAGATGGTTCTTGCTCGGATTCAATGCCCATTAACTCTGGTGTACCCCAAGGGTCAGTGCTATCGCCCACACTGTTTATTCTTCACATCAATGATATGCTGCACATAAGCGGCCTTCATTGTTATGCGGATGACAGTACGGGTGATACTTTCTACACTGGTCGCCCTAATGTCTCTCGGTCGGAAGTGGAAGACAACAGACAAAGACTTGTGTCTGAGGTTGAAGGCACTTTGGAGCGTGTGTCAGATTGGGGTAACCTTAATCTGGTCACCTTTAACCCAACCAAGACGCAAGTCTGTGCGTTCACCACAAAGAAGGCCCCTTCCACAATAGCCCCACGGTTCCAGGGCATTCCTCTCACCGTCTCGGCGAGTATAGGGATTCTGGGAGTCGAAATTTCTAATGAGGTCCAGTATGGGAGTCACTTAGAAGCAAAAGCTGTGCTCACCTCCAAAAAACTTGGAGTCCTTAACCGTGCCAAACAGTATTTTACGGCACAACAACGGCTATTGCTGTACAAAGCGCAAGTTCGGCCGCACGTGGAATACTGTTCCCATCTTTGGCACGGAGCTCCAAAGTACCAATTGCTTCGTTGATCATCGGTGATCCCAAACTCGCCGACAGGCTGGAACCGCTGAGTCAACGCCGTGACATCGGATCGCTCAGTGTATTCTACCGCCTGTATAATGGGGAATGTTCTGAGGAGCTATTTGATCTCATCCCGTCGTCGAGATTTTACCACCGCACTTCTCGACAACGTAATAAAGCTCATCCACATATAATCGACAATTGGGTATCGCGCACCACACGCTTCACGCGATCTTTTCTACCCCATACTTGCAAGATGTGGAATGAGCTACCATCTGAGGTTTTCCCATTAGACTACGACATGGCACGCTTCAAGAGAAATGTAAAGAGGTTTCTTCAGTGTAGGGAACGCATCGACAATACCCCGGGTGTTGCCGGTGTCAATAGGCGACGGTGACCACTTACCATCAGGTGGGCCGTTAGCCTGTTTCCCCACAAATAACATTAAAAAAAAATGTTAGTAGGTACAATATAAAAAATTCAATTCAAAATAGTTAGCCTAATTTACAATGTCACATTGGTAGAAACTTAATTATAATGTCAATAGCGACTAACAAATTTTACAATATAAAATAAACACCTACTTAAACAAAAGAAATCAATAAAATAAAATAATAATAATAATAAATAAAATTAGAAGTGTCTGCAAAAGCATTGTCAATTGTATAATAAAATTAAAAACTAAATAAAAAACTAATTACAATGTATGAATTTGTATGAATGTGTACTACAATGCAAAAAGGTTTTTATCTGCAAAAGCTCTACCAGACAACCTTTGGATGGAATGGACTGTGTGGACATTGCCTGGGGTGTAATGGTGTACCTACTATATGTACATACTAATACCACACTTCTGAACATAGGCCTTTCCCATAGGTTCCCAGAGCGCCCGATCTTGTGCGGCCTGCACCCAACGGCTCCCAGCAACCCTTATCAGGTCGTCTTTCCATTTAGTGAGGGCTTTCCAGTGCGTGGTCTCCAATCGATAACCTCTCTGCCCCAACGGCCGTCAGTTCTTCAGCTATGTGCCCCGCCCACGCCGCTTCAGCTTGCCAGTCCTTTGTGCTATATCAGTGGCTTTGGTTCGTCTACGGTTTCTGAAGACAAGTCTTTGTTCAGTTTGTGTTACCGGTGATGCTGACGACACATGCCACAGATGAACGAGGCTAGATTACGCTCGCTATGCACATGCAGCGAGCACTTGACTGATCGCCTTGCTGGAGACACGCACGCAAATCCGTTACATAATGCGTTAGTATAATTTTCTCATAGTCATAGACAATATCTAGTATCACCTCTATGACGCAGTGGGCGAACCACCACCTACGAAGCCGGTGGTTGCGAATTCGATTCCCGCCGCGGAACAAATGATTACATGATCTACAGACATTTGTTCCGGGTTTGGTAACTTAAGTAAGTATTTACAACTAAAAATAAGAATACAGTCTGTCACCGCATTCACGACATTAATTTAAAACACATGCTGAATCGTATTAACGGATTTTAGAGACTGATTCTATACCGGTAGCTTGAATATTTATCCAGTAATCGATACATTGCCAAAATAAACAATTTTTAACGTAAATCGGCGTCGTCTTTGCACCGGTTCTGCTTAGTCAGTTTAGCAGGTACCTACCTACTTACATAATGAATTAAAATAATTTGTTTACCTATTTTATACAGGTTGTTTCAATGATATTTTAGGACTTGAAATTAGGGTTGATTGAAAATTTAAAAATATCCATGGTTCAATTGTTCAATTTGAAAAAAAAAATCACAACAATACTAGCCATCAGCCCAACCCGTGATTGAAGTTAATGTCGTAAATGCGGTGACACGCAGTATGATTATTCTATCAGTTATCTGGTTCCCATAGTTACTATGCTTAGTTTGTAGCTAGTTAGCGCTGTGTGAAATTTCCAGCATTATAATAGTAAGATATCCTCTTTGTTTATACCTGTCTTAAAGTCTCTCCTTCCTTCCACTTTCCTTGAGGCAGAATAGACTTGACATCTTTGCCTAGCTGCTGGGTGGTTAAGAGGATGAGATGCCTCTGCAATGCCCTGTCTAAGGATGATTTGTCTGCTTTCTTATCTGCATCTGGAATAACACATGAGAGAATATATACTTACCCAAACCAACACGAGGTAATCACCTTGTACAAGGTGAATCTCAATTCAGTGTCATTAAATTTACAGCATTAATGGTCTATGAGTATAACAGCTATATCAGGTCGGACGAACAGACAAGCAGACACGGCGAAACTATAAGACACAAGACAGATGGAATCATCAAAATGTTACTATGTTTCACCTACTTGGGGTAAATAAAATTTAAAAATGCTAAAAAATTTACTATAAGCTTTTATTTAACTTGCAATGTATATAAGTTTGTCCGGGTGGAATCTTGCAACTGAATTTTAAATCAGTTATTTTTAACCGATTGAGCTGTAATTTGGTATACACGCTTATTTTTGATGTAAATGCATGCTTAGCCATGTGACGTCATTCTAATTCCAATATGGCGGATCATCCAAGATGGCGGACTAGTTATTTTTTCTGCACTACCACAGTATGGGTATCAAATGAAAGGACTTGCTGAGGAGAACACGAAAACTAATACAACGTTACATTAAATCCAAAATATGGGGGACCATCCAAGATGTATACTATGAATCCAATATGGCGGGACCTCCAAGATGGCGGAGGATGTTTTCTGGTTTGTATAAATTGTCTAAAAGCTTTTTGAAAAAGTAATTTTTCGACAAAAAACTTATTACATGAAACAAAATAAATCAACCAATAAGATATCATAAGGGTTCCTAATTTGACTATAGAATTCTAAAATGTGTAAACATCACAATATCTTGACTCTGTGATTGATCACCTAAAATGCCAGTATAGATGCAGAAGCATAGAATAAATAGTTTCCTATTCCTCTTAAGAAGAATAAACAGTTTCCTATTCCTCTTAAAAGAACCCAACAGTCAGATACATTGTTCTAATCCCACACGTGGATTCCCTGTATAGTGGGTAACGACAGCACCCACAACTGGAACAAACATTTGCAGATCATGCAAACATTTGTCTAACACACAGCCTCTTGCATCTTAGTTAATTAGTTGCCCACCTCACCACAGAGATTGTCATTTCAATAGTAGAAATAAGTAACAAAAATTTTTATTAAATTAATCTGTTTACCAGTTTCAACTTCAGCAAATTTGAACTGAGCGAGCTCTTCATTGGATGCATCTAGGAAGTCTTGTGCTGTTATCTTACTGGCAGCATCCACATCAAGATCTGCAGAATCCTTTTTCAACAGCTCTGTGCGAATTCTAGAAACAATTTAATTAAATTATCAATCCAAAACTGAGTTTTGTTAAAAACAAAGTCTGAAAACAAATTGTGTGTTCAATAAAGAACAATTGTTTTATTTACATAATGGATTACTAGAGTGAATTCAATTTTCACTTACATTAATTCTGGTTTACACTAAATCTATTCTTACATAATAGTAAAAATCAGTTGGGGCAACAAATCCACAGCCAGGCTTCACCTACTGCTAAGTTTATACCTCCCTAAGTTTGTGCCATCCACCGCAATCCTATACAAGTCAATGTTCCTATCATCATCATCATAAATCAGCCATATTACTGCCACTGCTCGACATAGAATAGATAACTCTTTATTGAATAACCACACAAACAGAAATAATACTAAAATAATTACTAGGCTAGAATAGATATGGTAATACAAAGAGTGGCCTTCATAAGGGTTCCCCATAGATTTCAAGAGCGACTGATCTTGTGCAGCCTGCAGCCAATGGCTATCAGCAACCATTATCAGGTCATCTTTTCATCTAGTATGGGCCCATACTACGCTACACTTCCGATACATCAATGTTTATAGGAACATTAAAAGGCTCTATCCGGCATGGCCATACATTACAGAGTTATCAAGAAAGAATAGCTACTTTAGTTAGAGGTAAATTAGCTAAGCAATTGCTTTTATTTCAACATACTTATCACTTTCATGTCTTATCTCATGATCAGATTTTAAGCTTTTCTCAATTTCAACAGTCTTCAGTAAGTTCATGTATTTCTTCTGAATTTCATTAAAGGGCGGTGTGACGACGGGCAAACGCTCTACACACACCCCAGTTAGTATGTCCCATGTTGTTGATAATGTTGAACTGGTACTAAGCCCTGAAGAAATAAAGTAAATTTAGTTCGGCAAAAATTTGCATTTAACTTACAGGATAATCACAAACTCCCGTTTAATGATAATTATATGTTATTTTAGTTTTAAGTTTTATTTTTATTGCTTGTAATGTATAATGTGTGCCTTAATAAATAAATAAAAAGAAATATTGAGACTTACAAGAAATCAAGAGAGTTCGGTTTAAATTAACAATGTTTTGGTTTTTGTAAGGTTAGGTTAGTACGTATCAGTAGCATACCTCTTGTGTAAATCCTGTAGCAGAGGCTGAGCTCTCCATTCAACAAAGTTCTACAAAGCATGTTTCTGTTTTTATAAATTGGTTTCTAAGTGATAAATTTAGAAAACTACGAAAACAGAAAACCCTTAGAAAAACAACTCCAGGCCAGAATGACATTTACTGATACTTGACATTAACAGTAACATAACAGCTAAATAGCCAAAAACAGCTGGGCGGTTTTCGTTCGGAAACTCAAGGAAACTCTTCTCATACCTAGCTTTTTAAGCCGTGTGTACACTTAGGTTAAAGCCTCACTTTCATAATCCGTGCGGCAAACAATCCCCGTTTGCTCCTTGAACTCAGACAAGTAAGCCAAAACTAAACAGTAGACAAATCGTAACACCTACAGCTGTATCGAGAATTCGAGAGCCTCATAGTCACACGTATGTTTGTTGCTTTTTTTGCAGCTTGCTGTCTGGTTTGGACAAGGCTTAAAATATTTCTTAGCCATAACGAGAATGTCATTCTATGTTGACGTAAATTTTTTATTGATGGCAACAATTTATGTCTGTCAAACTCTTTTTCCGGTTCTAGTGTCAAAGAACGTAGGTGAATTTGATTTTGTTCAAGAAAATCCTAAAAAATCTAATGAATTAACTACGTTATCGATAATCCAGTGACTGTTTACAAAGCTACATATTGTTTCCCAAAAGTTCTATACTATATTTCATTTATGTCCATGCCCAAAAACAGTTCAACACAACTTGTCAACTGATGCTTCGAATAGGTTAGAATTCATCGGTTTGTTTCTTTTTAGGCCTAGACATGAAGCAAATTGTTGCTAACCAAAAGGTGAAGATCCCTGATGGGCTCACAGTAAATGTGAAGTCCCGTTTGGTGACTGTGAAAGGGCCCCGCGGAGTTCTGAAGAGGAACTTCAAACACTTGGCTGTGGATATTCGCATGGTGAGCCCTCGCCTGCTGAAGGTGGAGAAATGGTTCGGTTCCAAGAAAGAACTGGCCGCAGTAAGAACAGTTTGCTCACACGTTGAGAATATGATCAAAGGTACGTAGGTGAATAAGATGTGAAAACAATAAAGTGATGAAAACAATAATTCAGTGACTGTAGGAGTCTTGGTTTTTGGTATCTAAAAATGATAGTCTTCTGTTTTTCCTTGCTAAAATTTGTCTGGTGTCAAATCAATGGAATGTAAACAAAGACCAAAAGCCAATGATAACCAACAAACTGTTACTAGGGCCTTACAAATAAGTGTGAAATAGCCTGGTGTTTTCTATTTAGCGTGCCTTCAAGTTTACCACTAAGAGACAAGTAAAGTTACTTACTTGAAGCATCAAGTTTACCACTAAGAGACAAAACAAGTAAAGTTACTTACTTGGCTTTTACACTGTTTATTTTTAGAGCCTCCGAAGCATCAAGTGTAGTTTCTAGAAATACAAACCAATACATTTTTGTTGAACTATGCAGACCTGTATGGCTCAAAGTTTATCTGGTTTATAATATTGCTAAACATACTAGAGTGATTGGGAATCAGATAGATAGTTGAATGATTAATTTGTCATACAACAGCGCATACTTCTGAAGATTTAACAGGCATTTAAAAAATTTAACAAATCTGATTATAAGATTTAATTAAGTATAATTAAGATTATATTTTATACTGGTATAAATTTAATGCTTTTTATAATCAAACATTGCCAATCACGCATTTTGTTCTATCGTGACAATCTTACTTACATAATAATTTTATAACTTGTGATTTTATTGGCCTAATAAATAGTATACTCTGAAATACATGTTATTAAAATATAATTTGCATTGTTTCAGGAGTGACAAAGGGATTCCAATACAAAATGCGTGCTGTATATGCCCATTTCCCCATCAACTGTGTCACCACCGAAGGTAACTCCATCATCGAAATCCGTAACTTCCTTGGTGAGAAATACATCAGGAGGGTAAAGATGGCAGCCGGTGTCACCGTAGTCAACTCCCCCAAGCAAAAGGATGAGCTGATCATTGAAGGAAACTCCTTGGAAGATGTTTCGAGCTCAGCCGCCCTCATCCAGCAGTCCACCACAGTCAAAAACAAGGATATCAGAAAGTTCTTGGATGGTCTTTACGTATCCGAGAAAACAACTGTTGAACTTGATGAGATATAAGGACATTAAATAATTTTACCAACAGTTCTGAATTGTTATTTCAGCATTACCTTCCTTCAAAGTCCCCTAGAGTGCCACCTCAATGTTGGATGTTGGTGTGCAAAATGAGGGCAGCAGAATTTATTCCTTCCATTAGGCATGGGCGTTTATTCAAAGGACTAGTCGAATCAACCGTTGATTAACATTCGACGCTTCAACGGTCTATCGTTTACTCGTAGACTTGTTGAATTCGTAGATGGTTGAATAAAATGTTGAGACGTTTGTTTCAACTAGAGCGCGACGGCTCGACGCGTAAACATAGTCGTATAATAAGGGAACGATAGATAGCTGGCTCGACGCGACGATAAAATAAATTTGAACTTTAAAGTTACGTAGGTAGCGTTCATATTTGAATAAATAGTTATAGTGAGTTAAGCATTTATTTAAATTATCCTGTCGATTAAAGAAAAAGGATAGCAATTACTTAATTTTTGCGTGCGTGAAAGAGACAGCTGCGTTGCAATACACCGGGTATCGGTTGTTTCTTGCAATGTTTATGTTTTGATTTTTTAGGCACAGTTTCTGACGAATTTCGCTTAAGGTCAGAGGTCCTTGCGTAATTGATTATTACTACTTCGTTTTGTTTTATAAAATATAAAAAGTGTACACCTATAGATACTTAGTTTACTTACTTAATTAGTTATAATTAAATATCGCAGCCAGCCGTAGGACTGTATCTACTTGTCGCGACGAGATTGCGTCGACGTCGAGCGGCTTTATCGTTGACTTTCTTAACGAATAGACTATAGGTCACGTTATGAACTAGTCGAAAAATTCAACTACTTGATCGACTAGTCGACGATGAACGGTTTCGTTTCGTTTATGAAAAAATCGTCGACGACCCATCTCTACCTTCCATCTGTGTGTAGCTGGTTGAGTTCTCTGGTTTGATTCCTAGAGTAATTTCATAAACACCGCCCACCGGGTCCTGTCGCACCAGCAGTGGGGTTTGTGACAGAATATGAGGCTAAGAGAGTCATAAATGTCAGGACCACGGATGTGGTTCTCAAATTTTGTCAAAATATCTAAATAGGTACTCCTAATACCTCAAACGATAAATTTTTTTGCAGTCTCCTTTCTGATGTCAGATTGGGCATGCGATGTAAAGCAAAGTAAAATACATTTATTGTCGGACAACAGTACAGTACAGTACATACAAAATAAAACAGAAGGTAATAAAATAAAAGATTGAAATACACATTAAAAATAACATTATGAAAATGGTAGGCACCTACCTATAAAAACGCAGAAAGGCATAAAAACAACAGAATTAAAAACGGTCGTTATAGGCAGGTACCTAACAAGAGCTACATAAATACGTGGGCGCTAAAAGGTTCTGTACTGTGTGGTGTCCCAAAAAGGATCAGTCTCAGCTTTGTGTTGGTCCACGCTTACGCACTAAGTGCAGACCAACGCTGGTTTTCAGACTGAGCCTGTTATAGTGACCTCACGACCAGAGGGAGACACCGAAGAAACATGAAAAACAGGCATTAGTAGAATACATACATATAAAGTAACTACGTATAAATAATGTGAATAAAATAAATAAATAAAGGAAGGAACGATTAAGAAAAGTACAGAGAGAGACCAATCAAAAACCGGTTGACGACCATCTATGAAGAGTATAAGTAGAGCAGAATACAAACCCACCAATACTCGAAGCGCATTGTCCAGTGAGTGGAAGCAGGCGTTATATGCATTTCTGGCGAAGAATGAGCTCCTTTTTGAGTACCGACTTGAAGGTTTTTACGGTTTTTAACGCTCGAAGTGGTGGGGGTAAGTCATTCCAACACCGTGTGGCCGCGAATCGGAATGAACCCCGAAAGGCTACGGATTTATGCCTCGGCGTTAAAAAAACCAGATGAGTGCACAATCGTTTGGCGTAATGTGAGCTATCACTAGCCCACTTGAGCCTCGAATAAAGGTAGGAAGGTACTCTGTTATGGGTAAGGCCAAATAGAAGAGTTGCAAGGTGAAGTTCCCTACGTGCTTTCATTTTCAGCATATTAGAAGTATTAAGGTAAGGGGTAATATGAGTGCAGGGGGAACAGGGAAACAGAAACGTGCGCAAGCATTCGGAACACGTTGGATAAGCTGTTCAGTGCGACTCAGAAGGCACGGACCATAAACTGTGTCACAGTAATTTAGGCGAGAGAGTACTAAGGATTCACACAGTATGATACGTACCTCGTCACTGAGATATGGCCGGATTTTATACAGAAGTCGAAGACGGTACAGAGATTGACGTACACATTCAGCAACATGAGTTTCAAACCGGAGATGGGTATCCAGTATCAACCCCAGGTTTTTTTGCTTCCGTTACATGTTCAACCAGCTCTCCATTAATCTGTATGCTTATAACTGCGTCGGATAGTTTATTTAAAGCTTTCTTTGTCCCAAACAGCATATACTTGGATTTCATGGGATTAAGGACTAAGGAGTTGGAGATGGACCACTGAATTATTTGTTCTAAGTCCTTATTAACGACAGTTACACCACGAGCATAGTCCGAAGGGGGGAAAGAATGATATAGCTGTAAGTCATCAGCGTAGAGATGGTATTGACAAGATGCCACCCTACTAACTATGTCAGCGCTAAACATAATGAAAAGGATGGGGCCAAGGATGGATCCCTGCGGGACTCCTCGTGGTACCAGGCGGAGAGAGGATCTAGATGGCTTTCCACTTGGCAACTGGAGTTCAACGCATTGTTGTCTGCCATCCAGGTAACTGGAGAACCATTTAATTGTATGCGAGTCGAAACCGTAGTAAGCCAACTTGGACAAAAGAAGAGGAATGTTAATGGAATCAAAAGCCCTGGAATAGTCCAGGAGAACCAGGACACTGCACTTTGCCTCATCCTGTGCTGCAAGCAAATTATCAACTACATCGAGGAGAGCAGTTGATGTACCATGTCCTTTGCGGAAGCCGGACTGGTATTGAGGAAGTATCTGATGGTCCTCCAGGAACTTAATCATCTGCATGCAGGCAATTTTTTCCAAGACTTTTGATAAGCAGGGAAGAAGGCTTATGGGTCTTAAGTCATTAAAGGAAGATGGCTGATTATTTTTGGGGATGGGGTTAACAACTGCCACTTTCCATGACTCTGGGAAGATACCACTAGATATGGATCCATTGATAATGCTAGTAATAGTAGGTAAGGACTGAGGTAATGTCAAGTGTAACATATCAATGGAGATACCATCTACGCCTAACGCGTTAGATTGAATACTCTCGATTACCTTAAGGACTGTGTAATCACTCACAGGCTGTAGCGAAAAACTGTGCGAGCCATACCGATGAAACTCAAAGTAAGTTAGCTGAGAGAGTTCGACGTGGTTAGGCCCAGGCACATTGAGAAAATGGGAGTTTATAGAGTCAGGGTCATTAAACTGCGGGGCAAGCCGAGTTGTCTGCTTTTTATTAGGAATAATATTATTCTTCAGATTTTTCCACAACTTTTTTGAACTGCCAACATTATCATTAATTTTGTGGTATAAAAAAGCACGTTTTTCACTATCAATAGCTATATGTTTCATACTTTGATGTCTAGATTTGTTTCAGTATTTACCGGTAAAACGACAACTAATTAGGGAAGGCTGGTGTCAATTCCAAAGTTTATGAGAAAATGGTTAGTGTGACTTCATTTCGTCCTATATCTATTTTGGTAATGGATTTCAGTTACTAAACAGTTTATGCGAAATAAAAATTGAAATCAATCAATCTGTGTTGTTTAAAATATATATGTAGTTTCATAAACCCTACGGGTGGGGTAACATATTTCGATAATTATGGTCATAATCCTCTTCCACCACGACCGCGTGGTGGGGATTGTATTCTTGTTTTTTTTTAATTTGTATCCTAAGCCCCACAAAGGTAATTGTAGGTAAGGTAGGTAGCGATGCCACACTGAAAACAGGGCTGCAGAAGCTCATCGAATCCTCATCCGCCAACACCACAAAAACATCCACGGGGATCTTGCAAGGCTGCTGCCATCAACCCAAAGTCCCTACTCCGTTATTTCAAGGAGTTAGGATGGCTGGGGTCATGTTAGTAGGGGGGTTATGCACGATACACCCCAATGCGGGAAGTCAGTGCAGATCTTATTCCCCCCACCCCACCCTAGAATTAGAAGGTAGGTAGGTCGAACTTTGAGATAGTACTTAGTCGTTCGACTCAAGATCTCTCAGTGAGCTGTGGAGAGGACGCTTGGCGTTTCTCTACGAGATCAAATCAGGAATGCTGATATCCGTAGAGGCCGAAGTCACCGACAGCCCAGGGGACTGACAAGTCGAAGTGGCAGAGTGCAAGCCACAGCTCTGAGAACTGACGGCCGCTGAGGCAGAAAGGTCTCCAAGTGAAGACCACGCTTTCACGAATATTAGGAGGTACCTACTTACATATTGCTGAGAACCTTTAGGCGCCAGATCGCACAAGATAGGTTGTTCTGGAAATCTATGGTTTAGTTTAGCAGTGGACGTCCTATGGGTAATAATGATGATTTATCCCGTGGTCCCATTGCACATTATAGGTATTTGCTAAAAATTTACGTAGACGTTGTAGAACGTAGACATTTACCTAGCTCAATTCACACTGAGATGGCAGAGATAAGAACAATTTAGGTACTTACCTATCAAAATTGTCACAGCATTTGTCACTTAATCTTCTTAATCATAGTATCGTTCGAGGTATCACCTGCTCTTGGCGTTCTTGATGCCGAGCTGGGCGTTTGTGGCCGCTGCCATCTCGTGTGAATTGAGCCTTATCATACCTGTGCAGCCTAACTTCACCCTTAGGGTCTCTTTTTGGTGCCACAAATCACGAACCTGAACCCAGAAGTTATGCAGTTATCACCGGTCACAAGACTGCGAAGGCGTAGAGTAGGTCATACACAAGATGTCTGGCGGAAATGCACTAAGGAATGAGTAAAATGAAATTTTAGCGTAGAAACATTTTTACGTTGCAAATGTTTGTACCTACCTACTATCTACGCTAAAATAATATTTTACTCTATTCTTTCGTAGAGATGAACTGTTTTAGTGCAGTCATACAAGCTTGGCTAAGTTGGGAAAACATTATTTTTTCCTATTTCCGGGGTATCGGTGCTTGCTAGGTTTTGATTATCTACCGAGCACCAAGAACTCGCGTATAAGTTACAGGTAAATAAATATAAGTTTTTATTTATTATGCAGATATTTAAGGCTAGTATATCTTTATGGACCTTTCGTTATTTCCTATCCTGTATTTTTTATTGTTGATAAAATAAATAATATTTTATTAATATTACTAGCTGACCCGCCCGCGTGGTTTGTCAATAAGAACATTACCCTCCTCCTATGCAGTCGAGTAAAAAGTAGCCTATGTCCTAATCCCGGTCACAATCTAACTACCTAGTCAGGTCATAAATTCTGTCACATGTTTAATATAAAATAATTGAAACAAGTATATTCATTATGTAACCATTTATATACCAAAATGAACTTAACAAAACATAGATTCTTATGACACTAAAGTTTATTCAAAATGACCTCCGTGATTTTGAATACAGACCTTCAATCTGCGCGGCCAGTCGTCTATCACAGCACGAACGAGGTCCATGTGAATATCGGCGGCTGCCTTAATCAAGGATGTCTTGAGTGACTCCAAATTGGGATGAGGCTTTGAGCACGCCTTTTCCTCCAAGTGTTGCCATATCTTGTAATCTAACGGATTCAAATCTGGACTGGAGGAGGGCCAGTCTTCGTGCCGGATGAAGTCGATTTCACGCGCCGCCAGCCAGTCTTGTGTGCTCTTCGCTCTATGAGCTGGCGCCGAATCTTGTTGGAATACCCAGTGCCTGTTATTGAACATGGTATGAGAAAAAGGTTCCACAAGGTTCGTCAGGACTGTATTTTGATACACAACTGCATTCGTTTTTACACCTTTCTCATTAAAATGTACCTCTGTTAAGCCCCAATAAGAAACTCCCAACCATACCATGAGCGAGGATGGAAAATGACCTCGTTGGACACGCGGAATACGGTTGCTCGCTTCTTCACTACTGTATGCGTACACCTTATCATTTTGTTTGTTGTAGCTTTCTTCTACGGTAAAAATATTTTCATCCGAAAAAAAAAATTCCCGATATTTTTTTCCCGCGTACCGCTTCAACAAAGCGCGGCATCTCTTCAGTCTCAGGTCCATTAGACGAGCATTCAAACGATGTCATGTTTTTCTTCGATATGCTCGAAGCCCTAATGGGCCTACCACACGCGCAAGTATCACCACAGTTTTGTCTGCGCAAGCCGGCTTGTACTCGGAACACCGTGCGTGCGGTTGGTAAAACTGTATCACGCGCCAATATATATTAGCCCATAGCGTGGCTTGCGCATTTTTCGACTTGTTTGAAATTTTACTTGCGCAGGCCCGGCCTGCGCGTACTTGCTTGCGTGTGTGGTTGCGTGTTCAGTGTTCAAGCCACAGATGAGGCTAGTTGTCGTGAGGTGAGGTACGTGGTCGTCCATCACAAAATGGCTGATTTGCGTTCCTACAATCGCGAGTTCATAACGGAATTTATAAATTTATACAAATCTCTGCCTGCATTATGGAAAATTAAATCAAAGGCTTATTTCGACCGAAATAAAAAGAATGATGCCTATGAACAGATGATAAATAAAATGAAAGAGGTAAGTACAGAGTTTTTAAAGGGAATGTTCTATTTAACAGCCATTTTTTGTCCACTTCGATCGTTTACGCTTTGACTTTTGCATAGACTTTTTTTTCACTAGCAAACATTAAAAATATACCAGCAGAAGAAATAGTTCCTCATTGGGAAACATTGTTTCCACGCCGAAGATTTTGACAAAAATGAGGCGCTTGTGCGTGCTTAACTGTGCCGTGAGGTAGCTACGTCCGTGTTCAAGTTTGACAACAGTTTTACCTGCGCAGCTATAACTGTGGTGATACTTGCGCGTGTGGTAGGCCTTTAAGTCTTCATTTAACACCCTTTTTACCGTGGTTCTGCTTAACCCCATCTGAAGGGCCAACAGTTTCTGCTTACGTTTGGGATTTCTTTGAATTCGCGCCTTCACAGCTTTTATCACTGCTGGAGTCCTACCAGACCGAGGGCGACCACTTCTTGACCTGTTATCTACATTAGAGTCTTCATTGTATCGTTTGATGGTGCGATAAACGAATCTTTTGGTTATATTCAAATTTTTCTGTATGTCAAAAATTTGAATTGGCGCGTAACCGCAACGATGCAACGCAATAACTGCAACACGGTCTTCTTTAAGCGTCCACTCCATATTTAAAAATGAGTAAAATTCTAAAAAATATACATTTTTATTTTCATTTATTCGAAATTCGAATTCTATAAACTATTTTGTGGCCAGCATTCTAAAAGAAAAGTTTTTACTGTGTGACAATACTTATGACCTGACTAGGTATATAGGTACCAACGGTACCTACATAGGGAGTGCATCTAAAATAAAAATAAATAAAATAAAATAAAAATATTTTATTTCAGACAACTAGAGTCCATATCTTAAGACTAACATACACACAAAAAATATATATATAACAACAAAAAAGAACAGCTAAATATACAAAAATAAAAAATAGGCACTGGGTGAAAATAGAAAACACCATTTTGTGCCAAGGGTGACTAACTGAGGAAATTATTTCCTTCATTAATCACCCTCTGCACAAAACACTTCCAGAGCGGAGATGTGCAGCACTCAGCCACTGTCCTCAGGATGCTGTTGCGACTGGCCCGAATTCTGCTCATCAGCGATGCCGTTTTTTTGCGCATGATGGCGTGAAAGCCATCTGTGTGATAGTAGGCAAACATCCCCGATGCACTGCAGTATCGGGGCAACCGCAACATCATCCGGAAGATATTGGATGCGTAGGCCCTCCAATGATCTTTTGGTATTTCGGACCCACAGACTTCCCGTGTAAAAGCTCTGACAGTACGCTTTAAAAAGCTTAAAGGATTAAATCTAAAGGATTCCTTATAATTTTAACCCCTTACTTTATCCCCCCCCCCCCTCTTTAGGGATGATTTAAAAGTTGAAACATGTATTTTTTTATTTCTTAAGTAAAAGCCAAGTTGACATAGCAAATGAAATAGAAAACATTTCTAAGTCAGATTCCTTTACTTGCTCTCCTGAAAACGCTTATCAGTACTGTAACTTTGGCAACTCGCTTAAACTGCTTCACCTAAATATAAAAAGTATTAACTGCAACTTTGATGCATTCTTGATTTTAATGCACGTAATTAAATTAAATCTAGATATTTTAATACTTTCTGAATGATGGCTGAGCAAGTGTCCTATCCTAACCTACCTTCTATCCCTGGATTTATAACTCATAGCTCTGGCTACGAGACGCAAAATGAAGGAGTGGTAGCATTTGTTCGAGAAGGCTTGGCCTGCTGCGTTGTGCCCACGGTGCTTGCGGACTCTAACTCCTTATTATTAAAGCTTGACAATGGGGTTGCAGTGGTGGCAGTCTACCGTTCTCCTTCAAATAAAAATATTGATGAATTCCATAATAGCCTCTTTCCGAGAGTACTCTTTCCCAACTTAACGAGTTCTCTACTATTGGTTTAGTTGGTGAAATTAACATTGTCCCAAACTCAAGCGACTCTAACTCTGATGAGTAGAACCTATCTTAATCTGGTCTCATCACATGTGATGCACCCAGCACACGTTTTACCTACTCGTAATAGTAACTGTTTGGACCACATCATATTTAAATCTCCTTATTCCGCCGTAACTATGGTCCTTGACTGTCTGATCACTGACCACGCCCCTATTCTTTTTTGTATTAATATGAAATCACAACGTAGAGCTCCAAGAAATCCACAGCCAAACTAGACCTCGCTGCAATTGATAAAGAGATAGCAGAAACAGACTTTTCATCAGTCTTCACGTCAATTGACCAAAATTCTGCTGCTCAGATTCTTGTTACCTTGCTCGACTCTATTATTCAAAAATACAGACAATCTGTAAGTATTTCAAATAAAAAGCGCATCATAAAGCCATGGATTACTCCTGGTCTTCTGAGGTGCATTCGACACAGAGACTCGCTGTACAGAAAATTTAACAAAGACAGAGAAAATCTAACAAAAAAGACTATATTTACCCGCTACCGCAACTTTTGTAACAATCTTCTAAAAAAAATTAAGCGCGAATACGAAAGTGACGAGCTACGGAAGGCCAGGAATAATCCAAAGGCAACGTGGAATCAAGGATATGGCAATCCTAAATAAAAACAATCTTCCTCTGAGGACCTACTTACACTGTCTGTAGACCCATCCACCTCTCTCAATATGGTTAACAGTTTCTTTGCAAATGTGGGAAAAGACTTGGCCTCTAAAATACACCTAACCCAACCGTATCTAACACATAAGAAAGACTTCCCAAACCCTCCTAATTCAGCTCCTCTCGACTCTATGGCTTTATATCCCACTGACAATGAAGAGATAGAAAACATTATCTTAAACCTCAAAACGAAATGTGCCGCCGGTTGGGACGGCATTCCTACATCTGTCGTTAAGGGCTTCAGACACATCCTAGCTCCCATTCTCAACTATCTTTGTAATTTATACATGTCTACCGGCACCTTTCCCTCGGTATTTAAGAAAGCTTTAATTCATCCCATTTACATGGGAGGTGACAGAGACAGAGTCACTAATTATCGGCCAATTTCAGTTCTCACCGTATTCTCAAAAGTATTTGACAAAATTTTGAACAACCGTCTTATAAAATACCTTAATGATAAAAATATATTGGCAGATAACCAATTCGGCTTTAGAAGAAACAGGTCGACTGAAGACGCTGATACTGAATTCACTACTGCGATTGCCAAAAACCTTGACAAAAAGCTTAAAACAATTGGTATATTCATTGATTTATCTAAGGCATTTGACACTGTCTCTGTCCCCATCCTATTGGATAAATTCGCGGAGATTGGTATTAGAGGTATTACTAACAGACTTTTTGAGAGCTACCTCTCCGACCGCAGGTAGTCGTAATTAATCATTTGTCTAGCAAGGAAGAGGGTATAAGTTTCGGTGTCCCGCAGGGCAGTGTTCTTGGACTCTTTCTTACATACATTAACGACTTGTGCAGTTTGTCTCTCCCGAACTGCAGTATATTTACGTATGCTGATGATACAGCTCTTCTAATCGCAGGTCACGATTGGGCAGAGGCTAACTCACTTGCGGAATCTGCTCTTAAATCGGTCCTGACATGGCTCTTCCTTCTTACTCTAAATGTTCCTAAAACTAAATTCATAACTTTCTCCCCTAGTATCAGAACTCAACCTCCCTGCTCTTTCATTCTTCGTGCCCATGCCTGTTCTGCAGCAGGACCAAACCCATGCCACTGTCCCAAATTGGAACGCACTCTAAGTATTAAATATTTAGGTGTCTGGTTGGATAGAACTATATCTTGGGTGCCGCATATTGAGTGTAGGTACAGTGTCCAGAATCAGAAAATTAATGTACATTTTTAAGCAACTTCGTAACAGCGCTGACATTATTTGCCTTAAATGGTTTACTATGCTCTAGCTCAATCGGTTTTATCCTATTGTATAACTGCATGGGGCGGTTCTACTAAGACCGTCATGTTGAGGGTGGAAAGAGCCCAGAGAGCTGTATTGAAGGTCATGACTCCTAAATCTACTTAGATTCTTTCCCACTGCTACCCTATATTCGATCTGTGAAGTTCTTACAGTGCGACAACTATTTGTCCTAGCGACAGTTTTGCGGAAACACGGTGAACTTTCTTTCGATCTAGTTTTGAGCTCTCTTAAGCGTCGCTCTGATAGGGTTTGCAGCATACAGCCCCGCAGAACTGCCCTAGCTGGAAGACACTACTTTTATATAAGCTGTCCTTTGTACAACAGAGTAAACAAAGCTATTGAAATTTATCCGCTGTCATTCCACAGATGTAAAATTAAATGCAAAACCTGGCTTCAGTCACTAACGTACGATGATACCGAGAATATTTTGATCTCTCCTACCTAGCAAACTTAACAACAAGCGAACACGTATGCACTCACACACAAACTCGCGCACACACTCACATCTACACACACACACTACTCACATACCCACACACACGCAGTATTCAACTTAAAATCATAATCATATTTAGAATAAACATTTACTTGCATCGACTTGTTTTAAGCTGGAACGTTGTTCGGTTTGGTTTTGTAAGAGGGCGCTGACACTGCTTCTCAGTTTTTTTTTTAACTTTTGCAGTTGTCAACGTTTTCATTTGTCTATTGTACTTTGTTTATGTTCCAAATAAATAATTTTGAATATAAACCTTCCTCTTGAACCACTATCTATTGCTGAAAACTGCATTAAAATCCGTTGAGTAATTCAAAAGATCCAAGCGAACAGACAGCGGAAGCGACTTCATTTTATACTATGAAAAGATTATAGCTGACCGACCTATGGAACTGGAGCCCACGACGACCAACATTCCTGTAATAAAGCAATACGACCGACGGGCTTCTTCATCACTTAACAGCATAATTTATGGACTTAGGAAAACAATAATAGATTTTTCAACGTAAATAATTTTATTCAAACTATTCTATTGAACATCACTAACTCATAAACATTGTACATCTGCAAATATGGTTTCAATAATGTTAAAATGACATTAATTACACTTAATTTACAAATAATCACACACACAATTAAATAAAATGACTACTTAACAAAATAAATAGGGTCCTATTAAAATAAAACATTCTCTTATTAATTAAATTGTTAATACATCGGTATTGAACTTATAAATAAATTAAATTTTATTCTATTTATTTACAACAAACAAAAACATCACAAAGAAATTAGGACAAAAAGTGCCAATCGTATTTTTCTTCATTTCTAACATTTTCTAGAGAATTTCGAATCTTTGGCAGTTTTCCATCATACTCACAGAACAAGTATTTTATTTCGACGCAGTTATATTTTGTCATAATTTCTTTCTCGTCAAAATTTATAAAACTCTTGTCATGAATTAAAAAATTAATACTCTGTTCGGCTGTATAGGTCAAAACTACATTAAAATATTTAAGTACATACTATTATTGTAAGTGACACGTCTGAAATAAAAAATATATCAACTTAATTAAAATAAAAATTGATTAGAAACTTTACGCCACAACTTATTAATATCCAAATAATAAAATACAAGCCACTATTATGTCAGCTCATAGCTCCATATTTGCAGATGGGCATTCCTTTAATTCGTAAGAAAATAAAATTTTCAATAAATAATAGTCAATCACTATTTAAACTGGTGAGACATTTGACACCGTATAACACAATTGCTTACATTAAAATGATTAACAAACAAGTTTGCACCTCGCCTAATGTGTCGAAGAGGACAGTATCCGTGTGCCATGAGATTCAACATTACAATAATAGGTTGCCGCTTGAGCAAATAATCCTGAATATTATGCCTTAGCTTAACCATGCGTGAGGTGGGTTCTACTCCGCGTCAATACTCCGTTCCTAACTAAATTACTCATTATTACTATAGCACTTTAAAATCACCAGTGCTTATTGATGCGTCTCATACAATTCACTATCTGAATATCGAAATTACTAATTATCAACAGATGAAAATTTTAACCCGAGTAAATCAATATTTAATATAGTAATTACCATTTTAAAAATGTATTTAATATACAATAAATGTACATAGTAAGTTGCAGCACGCTAAAAAGGCTCCGTCAAACAATCTAAAATTATTCTCGACGATAATTATTAAACATTCAACGAAGTTGCCACTAGAATATACTTGCACAAAAACATAAGCATATCTACAGTGATGGATGATAGCGAATTCTTGGTCAACAATTTATGCACAGGTGATATTTTTCATTTTAATTAAGTATTAAATTTAAGCTAAAACAACGTTGAGGTCGTGTCTACGTAGCGGTGATAGAAACTGTTAAATGTAGAATGCGTCGCGAGCGCGCTTGCGGGTACAATGGTCGCGGCGCGTTCGCGATTTAAAAACGTTTGTGACCAAGAAATACTGGAGATTCGATTAATCTACGTAAAAATATGGGAGCCGGCTATGATGCATGGCGAGTGAACTCGAGGCACTATGATAGGTACTAGATTACTAGCGCACAAGTACACAGCCCAAACTTCGTTCGTTTAATTGCAACCGGACAAGCGGTCTTTGGTTACTTGGTCCAAAATGTATACAAGGTCAATTTGTAACAGTCAACAAATTTTGAGGAGCACTTTTTTGCCTGCCCTTTTCCCACATTACGTGGTATCGCCACAATATTTCTATCCGTTACTACATAATAATCTGAAATTATTTCAATCCAATGATTTTGAAAATCTACCTTCTGATACTTTGCGTCTTTAGACAGTGCGATTTGTATGGAACAGTGGATTTTCAACTTCAATGAAAAACAGATAACGGACAGAGCCTCTACATAATTTGTAGATTGTATACAGATTCCTGTATTCTTTCAGTTCGAGAGATATTTTCCCTTAAACATTATGAAGGTTGGGCTAGGCGCTCGGTGCGCGAATGGGCGGGAGGGGGCGGGTATGGCACGGGGCGCGGGGCGCGGGGCGCGGGGCGCGGACGCGGCGTTCAGAGCGGCTCCCGGCGCGGCACCCACACGGTCGGCCCGCTCTCCGCCGTGATGACGGCCTTCACCTTCGTGTAGATCTCCTCGGGAGTGTCACCGGTTACTACTGCTGCAAATCAAAACAATCATTATTCGTTTTCTTTTCTTATTCAGTTTGAAATGAGTGTCTGTTTTACCACCTCAGAGTAACATTAATTGACAGATAAAAATCATTCTCTCTTTATCTTTTTTCATGTGAAAACAAAAGACGTATATAGTTTTTATCCGTTGGATAGCGTTGCTCAGGGGTGGTGAAACAGGTACTAAGAGTCATCATCATCATCATCAGCCGTAGGACGTCCACTGCTGGACAAAGGCCTCCCTCATTGATCTCCAGGAACTGCAGTTGGAAGCGGCCTGCATCCAACGCCGACCTGCGGTTCTTACCAAGTCGTCTGCCTATCTTGTAGGTGGACGTCCTACGCTGCGCTTGCCGGTACGTGGTCTCCATTCGAGATCTTTCCGACCCCATCGGCCATCTGTTCTGCGCGCTATATGGCCTAAGAGTAATTTGGTTTAATTCCTAAATGTACGAACGTCTTACCGGTAAAGTATTCGGTGAACTCATGTTCCATTTTCAGAGCTCGTTCGTGCGTTTTCTTCGCTTGTTCTTCAGTCATTCGTTTATTCATTTCCCTGGGAATATTGAAGAAAAAAGATTAGTTAACTGTCTATTCGAAACAAAGGATTCAATTTATCAATATTCTATGAAAATATGCCTCTTCAAAACTGTTTAGCCATATCACACTACACTGTGAGTCACCGACTCGACTCAAAGTAAAGCATGAAAGGTGAGCTTTATATATTATGAGTGATCATAGGCCTCCAATAGATTTTCAGAGCAACCGATATTGTGCAGCCTGCGCCCAACGGCTTTCCATCTGGGGGGGGGGGGGGGGGGGTGTCGGGGGTCCTACGCTGCGCTTCCCAGTAGTCGGCACTCCAGAACCTTTCTGCCCCAACGGCTGTCAGTGTTTCGAGCTATGTGCCCTAGTCATGTATGTAGGCATTTTGTGATGACAATACTTACAATATAGATTCTACACTCTTTGGTTTGATAAATATGGCAATAGGATACAGTTGCGCCACTTGCAATCTCTTGATAGCGTTCCCGCTCACGTCCAAAATGCAGTGTTTGCCCTGGAACAATAAGAGTACAAAATTCAAATATATAAAACAAATGCGCCTTACCATAAAAAAAAATACACATCCATTGAACACCTGTTTAAAAAAATTATCTGCAATTTTCCTCATAAATGTTTGAAACAGGTGTTCAACGGGTGTTTAACTATTTTGTGGTATGGCCCAATGTTTTTATTCAATAAAATCACAAGGATCACTTTGAAACGTCAATTTTACTGGCTGTTCCTTCGCGACCAAGCAAGGAGAGAAAGGCAAGAAACAAAGCTGGTTGTTCTTTATAATGATCCTTTTAGGAAACACAATAAAGGAAACTACAATAAAGAAAGTACATTACGTCTAAAATGTAATATTTTTGACCGAGTTAGAGCAATTTCAATAATACGAAATACAAATTTAGTAAATACGAAATACGAATACAATAAATATTCTCAATATATCTTATTTTTTTATTATAAAATTTTTCCTGCTACGTTATGTTATGCACTACCTACAAAAATATTTTTTTCAACACTACGCAAAGGTTAACTGCAAAAGAATGCTTGCTAGCATTAAGTTCGCCTAATGTACAGATTTATATATTTTGTGCAATAAAGAAATTTCAATCAATCAATCAATCAAGCTTCTCTATCATGTAAATAATCCAATATGTTATAAAAGGCTTTTTATTAAGATTTCGTTTAATTACGTTTTTACATTTGTGTCAATGTTTTGCATAATTTGGGAGTTTGTTATAAAAACGTACACCTTGCCCTTTAAACTAATTTCTAGCTAGTCTAGTTCTAGGAGTCTACAAGTTAAAAGATTAGTGTATTTTCTCATCTGCATAAGTGAGTAGTGTGTACTGTAACCAATTGTTTTTTCCAATGTTGTAATTAGTTTAGTTTTAATTAAACAAATATTGCTGGACATTTCACACAGCGCTATCTAGCCCCAAACTAAGCAAGCTTGTACTATGGACACCAGATAATTATTTATTTCTATTGTTAACTGACATTTCTAATAACTGCGTGTCACTGCATTTATGACATTAATTTAAATCACGGGTTGAGAGCTGTTGTAAAATAGCTATTTTCAAATTAATCTAATCTACCTTAATGTCAAGTCCCAAAATATCAATGGAACTGTATAAAATAGGTAAACAAATCATATTCATTCATCATGTAAGTATGTACCTGTTAAACTGACTAAGCGGCATCGGAGCAACGGCGCCGCCGATTTACGTTAAAAATTGTTTATTGGAAATGTATCGATTGCTGGATAAATATTCAAGCAACCAGCATTAAACCAATCTCTAATCAGTTAATACGATTCTGCGTATGTTTTAAAATAATGTCGTGAATGCGGTGACAGACTGTATATTGTTGACATACCAATATTATGCTATGTAATGAAATTGGTAATAAATTAATACTGAATTTTACCCGCCTATGAGAGTAATGTTTTAAATTAAATGATAAACTGCGCGTGCGAAGCAACGGGCGACAGCTAGATTATTATATTTATAGTGTTATCCGAACACTTACGAAATTCCTAAGATTTCTATAACCATCTCAAAAAATTTCAAACCTAAACGGGACTTGAACGAGGATGCACTGCCGATTGTGCTACAAGCTCTTGTCACGTCAGAGTCCACAGAACACAAAAAACAATAGAAGTAGTAAGTAGGCGGAGCCCGCGTAACACCAAGTACGCGGAGTTCCGCGCACTACAAGCTTCGCTCACTTCAGTCGTGTTTCTATTACTGTGGGGTAAACGTACTTAAAATAAATATAAAAATGCCATATTGTGTCGTTTTGGAGTGTAAATATTATAGCCGAACCAAAAATTTTACAAAAGGGGGCATATCCTCGACGACCTCCGTGGCGCAGTGGGTGATTATCCGGCTGAGACACAGAAGGTAGTGGGTTCGATTCCCGCTGCGGAACAATCGTTTGCATGATCTACAGATATTTGTTCCGGGTCTGGTTGTTTTTCTATATATTATAAGTATGTATTTACAAAAAAAAAAGTATTTAAGTATTCTATCAGTTATCTGGTTCCCATTGTACAAGCTCTGCTTAGTTTGGGGCTAGATAGCGCTGTGTGAAATGTCTAGCAATATTTATTTATTTATCTATACATTCATATTAAAAAAGTCCTAACACCGGTAAGTATTATTTTATTGTTTTTTGTAAGTTTTGTTTAAAATGTAAAATCGTCAAACAAAATAGACTGTGAATCATACTCTTTAAGGTCGTGTTTCTCTTAAACCTCAACTTACGCTACTCAATTAGGGATGTGACCCCAATATACTGATGAATGTGTTATAATTAGTTACCCCCTATTAAAAGGTGTATAAGTTTTAGGGCGTTAATTCCTTTTGTTGTTTTATTGATGATTTTTTGAATGCATTTTAGACCTATGGTGTGAAATATTATAATAACTTCTGTTTTCAGTTTCCCCAAGGCGCCAGACATAAAAAAAAAAATGTACAACTTATGAGTCATCCAGCATACAGAGTCCTGACCTGGCACCGTGAGACTTTTTTCTGTTCCCAAAAATCAAGAACCAATTACCCGATCAACGGTTTTCATCACCAGAAGAGGCTGTCGAAGAGTATGTAAAAAATGTATCTGACGTCACCACCGGAGGAGTGGCACAAATGTTTTCAAAATTGGTTCAATTGTATGAAAAAGTGCATTGACGCAAAGGGAGAATATTTTGAGAAATAATAAATAAATTCATTTTTGATCATTAATAGTATTTTTGTATTATTGATTCCGGAAACTTTTAGTGTGCCCCTCGTATAATAATTCAGTATTAATATTCCAGTAATATACAGGGTTTCCCAGAAATGGTGGATAATCCTGCACGTGCGTGTGCGGGGGGGGAGGTGGGGACCCACATCCCAAAAAAAAAAATTCTATTCCCAACAGTCCGCGGTCTACGAATTTTTTTGTAAAATTTAGAAATTTCCCAGTTTTCCTCACATTTGTGGGCATCACGTCCGCTACATGAGGCCTATTTCGGATTTTTTTCTTTTAAAGTATTCCCTAATAATGGTATTCCTAAATTACCTTTAAAAAAACGCAACTACTTAGGATAGTAGTTAACTAGTAGTCCCTAAACATAAATTTTATTTCTGAAATTTATTTTACTGCAAAGTTTGAGCACCTCTGCTGTAAAAAAAATGTATTGGAGTTTTATAGCCAACCACATAAAAAAATTACCTACATCATAAGGATTCTAAAACAGTAGCATAAGTACCTACTTTAATGGTAAAATTACTGAGCTATAGCTACTAATGTGTAAAAGTAGGCGTTTCATTACAAAATAGCAAAATTATTTGCAGATATTTTTTTTTAGTTTTTACCAGTTAAGTAGCGCTGTCGACCCTAAAATTAGACTTTACTACCTGCTCGGCACATTCAGTTGAATTCTAAGCTGTGTGAGCGAGACAAAACTGTGCTTGGGAATATTGCGAGTGAAAGGGTCAACAAATCTCCTTTGTATGGTAGAATTCGTGTTTGGTTATTGTTTTGTCTCCGTAGTTAAAACTATTTTAATTTTAGTGCGTATTTCGACGTTCTCGACATCGCATGTGCTCTTGTTTTTCTGATTCTCGGTGACAAAATTCTACATTGGCATTCTACTGGACTCGATTTGTGCATTTTGATTGGATTTTGTTTGTTTGGTGATAACTGCGACGACTCGGCATTCTACTGGACATTTGTTCTGTATATCAACAGGACTGTGTGATGTCACGAGAAATTTATACACCCCAAGAGTATTCCAATATGCATTACATTTACGGAGAATGTAGTGGCAACGCAAGTGCTGCCGCAACACTTTATCGGGAGAGATACCCGAACGCGCGTCACCCCGACTATCGAGTTTTTACAAGAGTGCACCAAGCTTACTCAGAGGGCAGAATACCTGGTACTGGCGTTGGTGGCCCTAGGAGCAGAGGACGACCCCACAATCCTGTAACTGAAGATATTGTCCTTGACATGGTGGAAGAAGATCCCAGTATTTCGATGCCAGATATCGAACGCCGTACGGGAATATCAAAATCTACAGCACATCGTATTGTGAAAAAATTTAAACTGCATCCTTATCACGTGACACGTGTACAAACATTGCTACCACGAGACTACCAAGCACGGATTGTTTTCTGCAATGAAATGTTAACAAGAATTCAAGAAGATCAAGATTTTTTCAGAAAAATTTTATGGAGCGATGAGACTACATGTAAAAGGGATGGGTATCTTAACCTTCATAACTTGCACAGTTGGCAATTGACAAATCCACATTTGATGAGAGAAGATAAATCCCAGTATCAATTTAAAATAAATTACTGGACGGGCATATTAAATGGAAAAATTATAGGCCCATATGAATTGCCGGGCAACCTAAATGGCAACAATTATTTACAATTTCTTCGAAACCAGTTGCAAATATTATTAGAAGATGAGCCACTAGCCATCCGGCAAGGAATGTGGCTCCAGAACGACGGTTGTCCGGCACATTATGCTGTGCAAGTAAGAAATTATCTAAATGATGCCTATCCCAACAGATGGATCGGCCGATTGGGGCCAATACTGTGGCCACCACGGTCCCCAGACCTAAATCCTCTGGATTTTTTTTATTGGGGCTGTTTGAAGGAGCAGGTTTACAAGAAACCAATAAACTCATTAGAAGAACTTCGACTTCGCGTCGCCGAAGCAGCCAGAATTATATCATCAAAAAATTATAATAACAGATTACAAAAATCTTTTATAAAAAGGTGTAGAGCTTGCATAAGGGCATCAGGAGCCCAATTTGAACATTTACTTTGATTATTTTTATAATAAATACTTTTTTGGTCATTACTTGTTTTATTTTTTTCTTTTGCAATTTTGTAATGAAACGCCTACTTTTACACATTAGTAGCTATAGCTCAGTAATTTTACCATTAAAGTAGGTACTTATGCTACTGTTTTAGAATCCTTATGATGTAGGTAATTTTTTTATGTGGTTGGCTATAAAACTCCAATACATTTTTTTTACAGCAGAGGTGCTCAAACTTTGCAGTAAAATAAATTTCAGAAATAAAATTTATGTTTAGGGACTACTAGTTAACTACTATCCTAAGTAGTTGCGTTTTTTTAAAGGTAATTTAGGAATACCATTATTAGGGAATACTTTAAAAGAAAAAAATCCGAACTAGGCCTCATGTAGCGGACGTGATGCCCACAAATGTGAGGAAAACTGGGAAATTTCTAAATTTTACAAAAAAATTCGTAGACCGCGGACTGTTGGGAATAGAATTTTTTTTTTGGGATGTGGGTCCCCACCTCCCCCCCCGCACACGCACGTGCAGGATTATCCACCATTTCTGGGAAACCCTGTATATATTTTTTAAGAATTTATGAGTTGGAAACCTGTGATTATGTTATGAAAGAAAGAAAAGCTGTTTATTTCGACCACCTATATTATAACCTGACGTACCTATTTCGTTATCCATAGTAGGTAGGTGATAATCGATATCGATACATTCGTCTTGTATCCTCATAGGTACATCACTAAAGCAGTAGCAAAGTATTTTGGACTATCGAGTAACAGCCATGGCATTAT
Organism: Philereme vetulata; assembly: GCA_918857605.2. Classification (NCBI taxonomy): domain Eukaryota; kingdom Metazoa; phylum Arthropoda; class Insecta; order Lepidoptera; family Geometridae; genus Philereme; species Philereme vetulata. The sequence continues at coordinate 2,379,380 of OU975471.1, read as the reverse complement.
CAATCTTATTCTTTGCTGTTAGATACTATAACAAAAATCGTTAGCCACAGCGCCATCTGTTGTTGAGTGGCTTTGTTTTTTGGGTAATCAAGTAACATCCATTGCATTATCAGTCTTATTTCTAATTAATAGGGTCTAAAATAAAAATATTTTCTAAAGCTTTTGGTGAGTAGACTTTAATTTTTTATTACTATTTATTTTATTGAATTTTAAATCATGTTCCCTTAGAGGCTAAGGTTTTATATCCGTAAAATTAGTTTTATGGTTTTATGACTTTTTGAACGTTCTCTTTCAACCAATGATAACTTTTATTTCTAAGAGTGCTAGTTTTTACATGTGTGAGTTTAGCTACATTGGTTTTCTTAGTGAAAAGTCAACATGCTAGTTCTATTGTTTTTTATGTTCTGTGGTGTTGGGCCACGAAAGGAATGAGTATATTAGAGGGAATTTAAAAGTAGCGCCAGTCATAGAAAAATTGAGGAGTACGAGGCGAACGTGGTATGGGCATGTCATGCGTAGGGAAGAAAATCATGTGACTAAACGAATAGAAGATATAGAAATAGAGGAAGGTCGGAGAAGAGATGGATGAACTGTATGAAGAAAGATATGGGTAGGAGGGAAGTGACACCGGAGATGACGGCTGATAGAGAAATGTGAAGAAGGAATATATGTTGTGCCGACTCCGCGAATTGTGGGAAAATGACAGGAAGAAAAAGAAGACAAGAGATGTCGCATTGCTTATAGGTAGTTAGTTAGTTGTACAGTTGTGTGTTACCTTCTCAGCGACCTCTCTAACGGAGGCGACGGATGTTCCGTACAGATTGTCATTGTACTGGCCGGCCTCTATGAACAGGTGGTTCTGAATGTCGCGCTCCATCTGCTCGCGACTCGCGACGAAGTGATAGTCGCGACCGTCCACTTCGTAGTCACGTCGCGGTCGGGTCGTGTCTGTAATTATTACAAAACAAATAAATAATGCTGGACATTTCACACAACGCTATCTCGTCCCAAACTAAGCAAAGCTTGTACTATGGGAAGGGAACGAGATAACTGATAGAATATAAATACTTTTTTTTTGTAAATACATTCTTATAGTATACAGTCTGTCACCGCATTCACGACATTAATTTAATTCGTCGCAGAATCGTATTAGCTGATTTTAGAGATTGGTTTAATACCGGTAGCTTGAATATTTATTCAGTAATCGATACATTTCCAATAAACAATTTTTAACGTAAATCGGTGGCGCCTTTGCGCCGATGCCGCGTAGTCAGTTTAACAGGTACCTACTTAAATGATGAATGAATATGATTGGTTTACCTATTTTATACAAGTTGTTTCATTGATATTTTAGGACTTGAAATTGTAGATTGAAAATGAGAAAAATTTCATAGTAATGAATTTGAAAAAAAAAATATTTTACCACAGTACTAGCCATCAGCCCTACCCGTGATTTAAATTAATGTCGTAAATGCGGTGACACACAGTATAGAGAAATAACCAGACCCGGAACAAATATCTGTAGGTCGTGCAAACATTTGTTCCGCGGCGGGAATCGAACCTGCAACCTCCTGCGTATCAGCCGGCTATTCGCCCATTGCGCTACAAGTTTTTTTTATTCAACAAAAACAAGTTAACAACAAATAATGACAGCGGTTGCTGGGAGCCGATTGGTGAAGGCCGCACAAGATCATCAGGTCATCCTGAAATCTATGGGGTAGGCCTATGTTCAGAGAGTGGACGTTCGATTGCTTATATGAAGTAACAACTTCGCACGCGTAATTTGTCAGAAAAAGTAACCTTTCTTAATCCTGGTCATAATCTATCATATACTAAATTTCATCATGATCGGTCCAGCCATCTAGTCGTGAAACGTAACAAACATACAGAGAGACTGTTACGTTCTACGACTTTTCTAAATTCTATGTTTTTCATTTTAATTTATTCTTCCGTAGTCTCTACGGAACTTTTCTAGGTCTGGACGTTCATCAAGCATTTTCAGGAAATAGCTAGACTTATGTCGGTGCCAAACAAATGTGCAAAGTTTGAACAAACATTTGCACTTTGCCATCCAGTGTCGGTTTTCAAAGTACAAACTCCCTTTGTTCATTTTATTTTGATACCACCTGGAGATGGAACAAGCATATGACCCCATCTGATGTTAAGTGATAACGCCTATAACAAAGTATTGCCTCATAAGTCACTCTCCTTAACATGCCTTATGAGTTCCATGATGCACTGCCCTGCGTCCAACAGCGTCCAGTGTCTGAAGACCCGCTTATTCAACAAATGTTTTCTGCCCACCATGATCTACGGTCCCGAGACATGGGACGCTCACGCAGGAGGCTGTGTACAGGTTAAGAGTTGCACAGAGCCATGGAGCGTACCATGCTCGGCATCAGACTGTTAGATCGATTTCCAAACGTCGAGATCCGTAGACGAACGAAGGTTCTTGACGTTGGGATTCGAGTTACGGAGCTCAAATGGTCTTGGGCGGGACACATGGCTAGACGTGGTGATGACAGATGGAGCAGGACAGTGACTGAATGGTGGCCGAGGAGCGGGTATAGAAGGGTAGGACGACCAGCAGCGAAATGGGTGGACGACATCGTAAAGGTCGTGGGCCGTCAGTGGGTGAGACTAGCGCAGGATCGTGGTGGATGGCACAAAGTTGGGGAGGCCTATTCCCAACAATGGGTGAAGTCAGGCTGTGGATGATGATGAGTTCCCCGGGCGAGCGCTTTCACAAGGAACTCTACTACTCAGTTTGTTAGTGTGAGATGTTGTAGTTGTTGTGTTTTGGTTTTGAATATGTTTTCTTTGATAACCGGATAATGGATAGCAGTGCAAATGTTTGTTCAAACTTTGCGCACACTTGCAGCGCTGGTTTAGCAGTGTATTACGGCTGGTGATAATTTAATGAATGGAAAACGATGAACATCATGCCAAAATGTTCTATCCCAAAGAACATTTTTAACATAACCTCCCGAACAAGCCGGGTTCCGTAAAGGCTATAAAATATTTACTGTGAGATATTTCTAAGATTTTTAAAACCATCTCAAAAACATTCAAGCCGGACTGGACTTGAACCCGACCTTCCTCTTGATACGAGTATGCACTGTCAATTGTGCTTCAGGCTCTTGCCACAAGTCCCAAACATTATCTTTATAAAAAAGCCTACTATAAAATATCGGATTAGATGATAGAGAAGCTTGGGATTGAAATTGCTCCAGCTCAAAAATTTTACAATTTAGACGTAATTTATTTTCTTTATTGTTATGTATTCTAAAAATATCATTAAAAAGAACAACCAGCCTTGTTACTTGCCTTTCTTTCCTGGCTTGGTCGCGAAAGAAAAGGGCAGTAAAATTGACGTTTCGAAGTGATCCTTGTGATTTTGATCAATGAAAACCTTTTGAATTTGAACTTTCCCGTCTGGCTTTTAAGTATTATGATGGTTTTAAAAATCTAAGAATTTTCCGTATTCCGATAACACGGTAAAAATACTATTAGTAAGATATTTGTTGAGTTACGTACGAGGCACGCAGCTGCCGAATTTGTCCGGGAACTCGGATATAAGATCGTCGTTTATCCTGTCCTTGAGCGGGCCCAGAATAATCACGGGCCGAGTGTACGTAATCGTCAACTGCTGAACAGTTTCGTAAGATACCACCGATTCGTCCTGACCTGAAACACATTAGCGGCACAACTTAGGATATGTTTCACTGAATTTATGCCTGGGTTATATTATCGAATATGGCGAATTGATTGCGTTTTTGCCTTTCATGTGACGATGAGAGATACAGCACGAACATTCACTGTAGTCCGACAATTGGGGCTTTCTGTTAGCACAAGCTATATTGAGGGTTATGCACTAAACACTGCTGTTTCATAAAAATAGACAGTGACAGATGTCATTTTAGCGCTTTCAAACCTAAATTTAGGTTTTTAAAGTTTGTGTCGACAGAATAACTTCCACTATAGAACTGAGGCGAATGTTTGCGTTGTCTTTTATGTGAAGAATTAAAGAGACACACAGCACGAATATTCGCCGTAGTCCGAAAATGTAACCCAAGCATTAGACAGTGAATGTGTGTGTTTGATACCGGTTAAAATGTATGTCTAATTCACAACAATGATCGTATTTAAAACTATGGATCTTGCAATAGTTAGTATATTCTTATGTGATATTATAGTAAAAAAAACATCTATAGAACCTTCGTGCTACGCGTGCTTTATCTATATCGATAGCGTTTGGTGTGCAGTAGCGTTGCAAACGTTTGAAATTGAAATAATACACGATACACCAACACCACGTCTTAATACATCTAGATAATTCGTAGCATCAATCTTAAACGAAACTAAACAGCACAGGTAAAGGATCTAACAAATAAAACAAGTAACTTTTTAACAAAAATAAAAACGACTTCAGGTAACAGAAAAAAAGCAAACTACTGAACCGATTTCGATGCAATTTCTATGGGACCAATCCTTTCAAATAATAAAAGAATTTTCCAAATCGGTTGACAAATGACGGAGTTATGAGGTAATAAACATAACATACAAATTAAACAAATTTAAGACTTATACGGTTTTCTCGCGGATGCCATTGTCAGAACTGGACCAAACGGAAATGGGACCACACGGGAAGCACCAGCTTTCAAATAAAAAAAGATACATCAAAATCGGTTCACCCAGTCGAAAGTTCTGAGGTAAGAAACATAAAAAAAATACAGTCGAATCGAGAACCTCCTCCGTTTTTGAAGTTCGTTAAAAATAGATAATAAAGTAAAACCTATCAAGTAATAAAATAAATACAAAAAGTGTATTTCTCGATTTAAGTTTTCTTGTAAACAGATTTTAATAGGGCTTCTAGGGTAAGTAAAGTACCGCGGCCGAATATTAGAGTGTAGTGAATATATTTTTGTTTAGAAAACAAAAATGTTTCCAAACGTTCTCCTAGCTTAAACTAATGTAGATAATTTTTATCCTAATAATCTAAACATGATCGTGAGTCTAAGTGAGTATTACCTACGCGGTTAAATGTTTGCCAAATTATTGCATTTTTCCATTGTAACAGTATGGAAAGTTTAAACTAACGGCTTAGCCATGACGCTCTATTTTTAATAACATAGCCACAATAACGCAAGTCTATAAAAAATAATACTACAATATTCTAAATCTAAGATTAAATAAATATTTACAAGTTTCATATTCCATGCTCTTGCATACAACCAGAACTAAGCCATAAACTGTAATAGAGACTTCAGTGCTACCATTAATTCTGGCTAAGCTTACAAACATGGTTTCGACAAAGCAATTTACAAAAATGTCAGCGCTAAGTACTTCACAGCGCTCCCCACTATACATTTATGAAGCGAAAACTATTTCTAGAAGTAAACCATAAAACCTAATCTGTGATTTGCGCGCAAAAAATTGTGAACTCTATGCACGGGAACAGAACAGCAACCCTAAAGGACACTTTGTGAAGTTCTTCTTTCCATGCAAGAATCCGTATTGCGTTCAAAACTCAGATCAGTATCTCAGCACAGCGAAACTTTAAACAAAAACCAAGCTCGTATGAGAATGTCGTGATAGGTACGCTCTGAGACATGCCAGTGAGCCAATGAGCCAGTGTCGCAGCGCAGGCGCAGTGTGCAGGCAATGCGCGGGGCAAAGCTACGTGCGGAGGCGGCTCTCGTGTCCTCGTGTGCTTCCAGTGGCCCACTCACCCTCCGCAGCTAACTATCGGATGCGAGTTGTACTGTATGTACGCGCCGGTGACCCCTTCGCGGGCGTGACGATACAATCATCGAAACACTTTCGTGAGCTCGATGGCTGTTCGAGTGCGGAGTGGCTATTAGAGTTCGCGTTGTATGAATCGAAAACCAACCGAACCAAAAGAAATAATGACAAAAATAAATAAAGAAAAAACTTGAGTGTTATTATTATGAAAACTACGTTTCTAATTGATGATCATAACCAGAATGCGGGAGGTAAGGTATCGGCTACGGCACTCGCAAGCTACGCCTCACTCCCAACACTTACACTCGTCCTCGAGATATATGAGCGTTATCTCCTCCATCATGGGAAGTTCCACTCGGTACAAGATTTCCCCTACACGTAGAAAAATTAACGTTACATACATTTATAACATGTCGGCGACGACTCGGGACTAGGGGGAGGGGGGACTGACGTGTCATCGGTCGTGTAGCACGAATATAATTAGCGGCTTTCTACATTCATGAATAGCGCTTAGAAAAAACAAAGAGCAAATAAAAATAGGGTTCAGACGAGGATGATTTGTCAATTAAACACGTAGGTATGTCTCGCTTCGGTAAGGCAACTAGAAGCACTGGACGGCTGCCGGACTCGACTCATTCCGTGTGCTCGCTGCGACCCATTCGTATACCAGTAACTACATGTGGAACACCAAAGAGTACTCTCAGAGCTAGTACTGCACAACTGACACTCTGATATATTGAATTCTTTGACAAACCAATTTAAATCGATGCCATAGTACTATAGAAGATATCGTAAGTTAAGCTCGATCGGAAATGTTATTCAGTTGTAAAGTATAGCTCTTTGGATACATAGAAAATAAAACTATCTATAACACACAGGTAGAGCACAGCTCGGCGAGTCGCTTACAACATCGTATTCAAGCGACAAATTATACTCCCATACGAATAAATATGGCTAATATCGTTTTATAGAATTGAGGCTTCACCATGCTTCTCCATACACTACAAGCGAATAATTTACTCACATAGATCCGATACAGTTTAAACATTGTTCATACCAAGGGGAAGGAATACTAGTCTCCAATGTATATCAATCGGTATAATACTGTTGTCTTGCCTAAATTATTTGCATTGGAAAAATATTTATATCTTGAGCATGTTGTTCACATGATCTTCAATGATACTTTGATAGCTAAACAGAAAATCCGTAATTCCTCTTTACCACTAAAATCACAACCTTTAAGATAATATTGAGATATGGATACATACGAGATATTATTGTGGTAACCAGATTGCTTTTACAGTGTTATTAATGTCCAAAATGACATAACTTTATGTGCAAGTATTTCAATGGTTAGAAAAAGCATTTAGCTTATTTCCCGATACTTTGTTATTGGCGGAATGACGCGTATGACCTCGATATTAACAGCGTTGTAGCGGTACGTGTGTTGTGTGTTCGTACACTTACCGTCAGCGTTCGTATCCTCCTGAGTGTAACAAAGCATGAAAGCTGTAACAAAATTGTTATCTTAGTGCCTATTTCACCACCTCTGAGTAACGCTACCCAACAGATAAAAAATATACAACCTGTTTTGTTATGTTATTAAAACGACGTAAAACGTTATTGTAATGTAACGACATTAATTTAAAACACACATCTGGAATCGTATTAACTGATTTTAGAGGTGGGTTTAATACCGGTATCTTGAATATTTATTCAGTAATCGATACATTTTCAATAAACAACTTTTAAAATAAATCGTCGACACCTTTGTGATGCCGCTTATGGCGGGTTCCTATATCCGTCGGTAACTAGCTACGACTTGTTTCTCCTTGAAAACCTGTCAAAAGTTTGACACTAGTTTGACACTTTTTCAAGGAGATACGAGGCGTAGTCAGTTACCAAAGGATATAGGAACCCGCCATTAGTCAATTTAACATGATGTGTGAATATGATTTGTTTACCTATTTTATACAGGCTGTTTCATTGATATTTTAGGACTTGATATTAAGGTTATTTGAAGATTTAAAATTTTCTAAGATATTAAATTTAAAATAAAACTATTTTACAACAATACTAGCCATTAGCCCCACCTGTGTTTCCATTTAATGTCATACATAACAAAACACGTATATATTTTGTATATGTTACACGGACGGTAGAAGTTAGCGGTGCTTTCCAGATAAGCAATACACAAGAGTTATTTATCTCTGGAATTTGGCAATAATAGAAAATATTCCTTTTCCAAATGAGAAGACACCATTGCATAGTCTCCCTGGCTACCCTGGTTTCCAGTGCAAACAGTTGAGTGTTGTTTTACTTAGAAAACTTTCGTGGTTTTTTTCAATCATTATTATAAATACGGGATTTATCACGTACCGTTTTATCGGTGTAACAAACGTCTATGTTTAGTTCATAGCATCACTCGTGGTTCTTCATCAGGGTGAGTGCGATGTTAACTGATTTGTCCAACAGGAACATCTTTCCTTGTGGTCAGACTGCTGGGATAGGTCAAATGCTTACTGGGTAATGTTATAAAATAAAACACATTGCTTTGATAAAAAAACGACCTACTGCCAGCCAGTGGCAGATGGCAGTAGGTCGTTAGGTTGTTTGTTTCTATCAAAGTAGTTTGAACAAACATTATTCCTGTTGGGCCAACCAGTTAGACTATTTGACCACGAGGAAGTTGTCTCGCGTCCCGGCGACTAGTGCGAAACATTATCTGTCTTAACACCGATAAAACGGTACGTGATAAATCCCGTATTTATTAAAGTTCAGTGTTGTAGATTCGCATGTATTTACAGTACTCACGTTCTTGATCCGAACCGTCCTCCGACTTGCCGTCCTCTCGACTCTTCATGAATGGGAACTTTCTGCTGAACGAGAGCGTTTTCTTTTTCCGCTCGAGAGTCGATTGGCTCTGTAAATACAAATATACATAATACTATCTCTATTTTGTTTGTTTGTAGTAGATAGGTAGATAAAGCAATATTGTACACCAGTTTACAACCAATTTCATTCAGCCGGTAGAAAACCCGACCAATTTATAAAGTATTAAATTAGGAACCGTCGTACATTGAAACGGAAGTTAAGTAATCATCGTACACACGGCTACACATCAAGCTTCCAGTATAAGCTGACCTCGCATTGTGTAGGCTTTTCGTAGAATGAGAGGTGAGCTTATACTGGAATTGTATAGCTTGATGTGTAGCCGTGTGTACAAAAGGATTACTTTGAGAAAAAGATTATATTACAATGGTAGGTATGACAATATATATTTTATGTATCTTAATATTAATATTTATGTAATTTTATGATTATATTATTTAATATAATTATGCATTTTATTTTATATTAACTATATTTTTTATAAATTGTAATATTATACTTGTTCTAGGGATTCTAATAATATCTTACGCCGCCGTCCTTATTTCTTCATATAGATCCTGCCCATCCAAAGGTTGCCTGGAAGAGATCGCTTTTAGCGATAAGGCCTCCCATTGTATATATGATTTAAAAGTGTATTTTCTTTTATATGTTTGTATTTAATGGTGTGCAATAAAGAAATTAGCTATCTATATATCTATATTAGACAGAGTAGAATAGGCGGTCTTATCGTTGAAAGCGATTTCTTCCAGGCAACTTTTGATGGGACTGTAAGAAAGATGGTGCACAGAGTAAAATGTAGTATTAATATGTATGTACAACTTGTCGGATATCCTGAAACCTTTAAGTAGGCATATCAGTAGAGTTACTACTACGCAGAGGCAGACTTAATCTAATTTGTAGTGTCTATATACATAACACAATACTAGATGGGCATGCGTTATTTGGAAAAGAGCGTAAGTATTGGTTTTTATGCTTAACAAAAAATAACTCTATATACAAGTGAATTTTACATGAGAGAATCTTTCCAATACCGTATTAATTTACTTCAACTAAGTGTAATAATATAATGTAAGTATAAACATAGGCTTTGTGATAAAATGTGCTGGGAATTCTCGGTTGATTTGCATTACCGATCACTACCTTATTCAAAGTGGTTACAATACAGTGTGGCAACTACTACGAGTCATACTCGTAATATACAAATCTGGTACCTTGTCATCCTATTTGCAATAAAAGAAAGTACAGTTATAGACAGACAGACAATATGATTCAAAATGTTAGACAGGGTTATTAAAATGCGCAAACTTGTTTATGAAAGTTGAATTTGAAATATTTTTTTTTTATATATATATAAAAAAAATATATTTCAAATTCAACTTCAGGTCTAGTAGTTTTGGAGCCTATTCAATACAAAGAAACAAACAAATCTTTCCTCTTTTTAATATTACTAGCGGACCAATCCGCAGCTTCGCACGCGTAGTTTTTCAATAAAAACATTACCCTCCTTCTCCTCAGTTGGGTAAAAAGTAGCCTGTGTCACCCGGAGATAGTGATAGCTTCCCAACAGTGAAAGAATTTTTTTAAATCGGTCTAGTAGTTCCGGAGCCTATTCAATACAAACAAACAAATCATTCCTCTTTATAATTTTACGAAGTTTTTTGTTGATATTGATATGTTATTTAATATGGTAGAACATACTTTTGTTCTATCATCAATAGTTTCCGCAGCGCATGCGACGAAAGACGTTTTAGGGCACTTTTTTACACCTTGGGTTACGTTAGTTAAGTTTTAGTAAGGATCCCTAATATTTTCTAGCAATAAATATAGTCTATGTCACTCAGGGAGAATATAGCTTTTCAATGCAATGGCGAAAGAATTTTTTTAAATTGGCACAGTAGTTTTTGAGTTTATTCATTACAAACATACACACAAAAATACAAATCTTTCCTCTTTATAATATTAAGTATAGATGATCGCCAAAAAATATTATTTTCACTACTCTACGAGTTTTTCTAAACGTTAACAAATATTTCTGACGGCGCGAAGCGGCAACACCTCGCCTCGCCTCCTCGACACTTTTTATTTCTATAGCAGTTTGACGACGTCGCATAACAAAGAGTAGACTAGGAAGCTAGATACATTTTCTACCATGTGTTTTGTATGGCGAAATTAAATAAGAAATTTTGTAATAAGATAACTACAATAGTAAATTGTGTCATCAGGGACCAAAATAATGTATTGAGGGCGAGAGCATTTGTTTGAATCCTAAGCAAGGGATTCAAAGGACGTCGCTCGAGATTAAATAATTTTGGTACCGTGTACACTGCTTTTCATCGCCCTCTAAGAGGAAAATAAATAAAAGATGCTTTTATGTAAATATAAATATTCGCCACTGCTGACGAAGACGAATATTTATATTTACATAACCAAGTTACAAATTTATATTGATATTAGATACGTTTTCGCAATTTTGAAAGTTTATTGTAGCTAATTACTGATTAAAACGGGTATTTATCGCGTATGTACCTTACCGAAACATATGCGATAAATACCCGTTTTAATCAGTAATTAAGTACAGTGATCGCGAAAGTTTGAAAATTTTTGTTGTAGCTGTTTTGATACGAACTGAAATTGTCGTTGACTTATTTATCAATTATTTATTTACACTTGGGTATTCGTAATAACTTCAGACTCTGGTTGATGTTGCGGAAATGGTGACATATCACGCTGTTTTGAATAAAGTTTCTGAAAATAACTGCTTCATTTTCATTATTCCGTGTACTGAAATTTTCATAGCATTTTAGATATTTTTTTTCTCGATTTGTTTGGCAGTAAATTGTTTATGACAGTTTCTGCGATTAATTTTACACTTTCAGGTGTTAATATTTAACTTTCACTCATCTTTTATTCAATTTATGTGAATAAAATTAAAATTGTCTGTAATATTTTGATAAAAATAATAAAAAAACAAATATGAAGTTCCCGCGTATTTTTTATTTTTATTTGATTAAACAATGCCGCGTCGGCAGGCGGGCTTATTTTATTACCGGCCAGCACTTTATCGAAGCGAATTGCGTTCAAACTTTTTAATTAAATAGTGTTCCAAATTCAAAAATCATTTCGTCACTGTTATTAAGTGCGTCGGAATGACCCATTTTACGCGCACTTATCGAGGAACCCTGGGCCTGTTTTCGAATAGATAGGATGAAAAGTTTACGGTCTTGATATCACTTCGTACCTAAACAATTGTGCGCATTTTACAAAAACCCTATATTAATTAGTAAATGTACTGTAATGTATATACTTACAGTGCTAACAGGCGTGCCTTGTCCCTGGAACTTGACCTGTCGATCCCGTGCCCGTTGTTTCCTTTCCCAGCGGCGCTTTGAAGGAATGATGCCGATTGCGTCCGCGTCTGTCGTATCTATTCGCCTGTGAAGAGACATTTCAAAATTGTATGTCCGTATTGCTTGAACTTGAAGGACAGGATAAATGTGTAAATTGTTCTTCTTTTTTGATTCTGACAAATGTCCGCTGACGATTTATCAGTTATATGCAAACGAGGAACATTTCTGGAACTTTAGTCACACGTACGTAGTTCATCAGAAGTGCAGAATTATTTACAAAATATAGAAACGAAACAGCTAAGGTACCTACCCATTCTAGGTAGGTTACCTGGAGACGTTTTTAGCTTTTGCAATAAGGCGACGTAAACAGTAAGTATAAGTTTTTAGGGAAGTGTATTTGCTAAATATGTTTTTTATCCAAAATCATCATTAAAATTTTGATATAAATCTGTGCGCGAAACGACCCGTTTTGTCTTAAGAACAATATAGTTAGTATAGTTCACGAAAATTAAAAAAGTTCTACATGTTTTTTATGTAGGTACATAGGTTAAATTGGAATTAGTTTCAATAAATGTACTGTTTACCTACTTTCTTATGATACATACCTACCTAACACATTCAACGTGCGACTTCAGGACGAGCTAAGTGCTTGCACAAGGTTACTTTGCAAATTGTAATTTTTTTTTTATTAAACTTATTTATTCACGTATATAATAGACAAATGAAAACGTTGACAGCGACAAAAGATAAAAAACTGAGTAGCAGTGTCAGCGCCCTCTTCCATTTTAAAAATACATTTTAGAGGTTTTTACCTGACATGGATTTAGAATAACTTCTTATATTTTTTAAGAACCCATCATCATCCACTACAGCCTGACTTCACCCACTGCTGGGTATAGGCCTCCCCAAGTTTGTGCCATCCGCCACGATCCTGCGCTAGTCTCACCCACTGACGACCCGCGACTCTAACGATGTCGTCCACCCATCTCGCTGCCGGACGTCCTACCCTTCTACAGCCATCCACCTGTCATCACCACGTCTTGCCAAGTGTCCCGCCTAAGACTATTTGAGCCCCATAACTTTTAAGAACCCAGTACAATTATATTAGAATATTGCCAATGTTCACGTCGGCAGTACAATTAGCTCTAGCGATACTAACCCACTCAGACCACGAGAAAATGTCACCAAGACATTGTCTACAATAAGTATCTGTTATCCTTTCAAGATCTATGTACAGTCATCATCATCATCATCGGCCGTAAGACGTCCACTGCTGAACATAGGCCTCCCCCTTAGATCGCCACAACGAGCGGTTGGTAGCCGTTTGCGCCCAACGGCTCCCCGCGATCCTTACCAGATCGTCGGTCCACCTTGTGGGGGGCCGGCCTACACTGCGTATTCTTAGCACCCCCTGCTCCGCCACTGCCCTGGTTGCTACCACTTCCAGGGATGACGGAGCCGCCGGGGACTGGGGGCCGTTTGTGTGTTGTGTCTGTCATAGGGGGGGGGGGGGGGTTTGCCATAATCACCACGCTTGGCAGGCGGCTTGGTGATCGCAGTGGTTGGTGTTTAGTACACAGAAGAATGCTGCTGCCCATTCCCTGGAACAACTCCCTTTGCCGGCTCACACGGCTCCCGCGGGATGAGAAGGGGTGGCCCTATTATTACGCCGGGACCACACGGCAACGCCGGGACCACACAGCACCATGTACAGTGCCACCAACTTATCTGAGCAGGTGGATAAAATTTGAACTAATCCCGACAAGAACCAATCTAGATACAAATTGCAGCTGTTCAGTAGACCCTAGCGACCCCCTTCAATTCACATATAAGATGGTAAATCTGTACAGGCGCTAAACATTGTTACAAATCCAATACAAAAAGTGTTCCTTGTATTCCAAAAGTGAATAAATTATATAACTGTAACTTGTAGACTTTCCTTTCTTTTATTTATGGTTAAAGACTTACCTAGCTTGCCACCATTCGTCGTCAGAAGCGTTGGTGACGTGTAGAATGTCTCCGTAGCGGAATGGCAGCCCTCGGGATGGTAATCCGTCGTCTCTTATCGGATCATAGTCAAATAGCGCTCTGAAATCATATCATTTCGTTTTAAACATGCCATAAAAACAGCTTATCATCGAGAGTAACTATACTAATATCATAAAGAGGAAATATTTGTTTGTATTGAATAGGCTCCGAAACTATTGGACCGATTTAAAAAATTCTTTCACTGTTGGGAAGTTACACTATCCCCGGGTGACATAGGCTACTTTTTACCCAACTGCGCAGAAGGAGGGTAATGTTTTTATTGAAAAACTACGCGTGCGAAGCTGCGGATTGGTCAGCTAGTATGGTTCAGTAAAGAATATAAATACAATTGTTTTTGCTAATATGATAAAAATGATGCCATTTTATATGAGTGTCTTTCTCTAACCAAGTCTCTCTCTCTTATCTAATCAACATCTTTGGCGGGTTTAAATACGACGTTAATAACATTGTTGTTTTTTTTAAATATTGAAGGTATTATTATTATTTCCTGCCCTTTTTGTCCTACTGCTGGGCAACTACATCCCCCATTATTTTCTACGCTAGGATGGTCTAGTAGGAACTTAATAAGCTCGTCCTTGAATAGGTAATAGGTATAAAGGTGAACTTACCTCACATACAAAGATCGTTTTTGGGATGTTCTCAGAAGAGTGTGGTGCTGTTTCAACTCGTTGATACGAGCTTCAAACTTATTATACTCCTGTGGCCTGTACACAACCGTCAACTTCACTTGCTGTCCCGTACTCTGATAGAGGAATACTATCATTAGTTAAGACTTTAGGAGTAATGGATTGAGGTATTAGGACTTAAAATCTTTATAATTTGCTTATATTTTGCAGTTTTCAAATAGCAAATATCATAAGTAATAATTCGTAATAAATGAAAACTAAGTTTTTTACTAAAATATTGATTCCTTAGTTCCTGAAGGTAAAATAAAGTTTGGTTAGAAGGAGTGAACAATGGCGATTTTTTCGAAGAGTTATGTGATTTTCATAATATTGTTTATGAGTGATATTTTGCTACAAATGTGATGTTTTTTATACCATTAGATAGCCTAGACATCAGACTAACGGTGTGTAAAAAGTTAAATTCAAAATATGTCACAAAATATATTGAAAACAACATTTTTCTACAACAGTTGCAGAAATAGACTTTTGGTTCGATTGTCTGAGGAAAATCAAAATGTAAAAATGTTTTAGTTATAAAATATAACATGGAAAAGATACATTAGTTATCCAACTAACGAATAAAATCAATACTACTTATGTACACCAAACATTTTATTGCACAAAATCAATAAAATCCAAACACTAACATTGCGCTTGATTATCACGCAATGTCGCCGCAGACGCGGTAACATATTCGCGAGCCTTTGCCGCGTCTGAAAGGTTAAGACTTGAGGCTTTAGGAGTAAGGCAACATGAAAACAGAAACTGTATACCAATGCAATGCTCGAGTCAAAATGTGATGAATCAAGTAGTAGTATAGTAGATGATTTAAATGGGGGTAAACACTCCAATGCAAGACGTTAATGCAGATCTTATTCCCCACATTCTTGAATTAGAAGGATGGCGGAGGCGGCGAGGACAGCTTCAGTTTCTAGATGTTCTATCCGCGGTACTAATAAACTAGAAACTCTTGGAATACACGGACGCTTTATCTCTTGCATTGACGCGAGTCTTAACCCTTACTAGGGCAAGATGAATATTATTCCCACTTCAAATTTTGCTCTCTAAATGGTCAAAAGGTATAGTGATCCCACGAAATGTCACTGTCAATTTATACTTTAATATTTTATCTGTGCAAATAGTCTATTACATTACTGACAACCACAAGAAAAAAAACAATATAATGCTGTCAATGTCAGAGTTTCAATTTCGTATCAACAGTTAGCTGAAAATTGTGTTATTTGTGAATAATAAATGCGAAAATGCCGAAAAAAAATCCGGTGAGTGTGTTATTTTGATAGTTTTTGCTTTATTTATAAAATCAGGTTTTAATAAATCATCTAAGACGTTATAACTATTGCACTTATTATGTGTATGAAATATATTTCCCACCTGTTGGGAAATATATTCCCATAGATTTTTCAAGGTGATGTTCAAAATGGGCAAAAGTAAATATTTTCCCACATGCGTTTCTGAAACCTATGTCAAAATACAGGATGTGCTAACATAAAATTATAAATCAGTATGCATCTATATTTATATATTTCCATCTGAAAATCACCAACATCATCTAGATTTACCACGCCCTATTAAGGGTTAACTCTGTGTGCTTTGGCTCTGCCTAAACTAACAATAACAGTTCAAGGAGTGCAGTCGACTAATTGAGATATCCAATACATCCTATGTTGACAAGCCGAGCGACTCGAGACTATAAGTCCGTTCCGGGCAATCAAGTGTTGGAACAATATTCCCCTACCACTTCGACATATAAAATCACAGATAGTCTTTAAAAAACGTTTAAAATCCTTAATTATTAGTAAACAAAAAACTGGGTTGCCTGGTGCGGGCAGCATTAGTGCAACTTTCACGTGCGTTCATTACGGCGGGCATAATGCTGAGTCGAGTCCCATTTACTGGTGTAGCGCACAGTATCTACCAAGTTCTCCCTTATCTTTCTTTATGTTTTACGTTTATACTGTATAATTGCTTCATTTTTTGTATTTCCTGTCTCTTAAAATGTAACTTTTTTTATATTACTTATATGGCAAACGAGCATGCAGTCCACCAGATGTTAAGTGGCTACTGCAGCCCATGGATATCCACATACAATTCAAAACAAGCTATTATGTTGTCTTGATCTCAATGTGGATACGTTGCCATACTATAGGACTTAGCTGTTATGCCTATGTGCCAGTAATTACAGGAACATACCATTACCATCTAACCGGAACACAGCAGCACAAGTACTGCTATTTGGCGGCAGATAAAGGTAAGGCGGTGGTGCCCACTTCCTCGAGCTCGTTCACAAAAGCTTTACCAACAGTAATTGTACATTGTATTGTACCACTGTATTGTATATTGTGTGCTTATGTAGTGAATATATGATTGTCTATGTCTAAGTGTGTAGCGCAGGGGGTGTTGCGTACCTTGAGAGCTGTAGCGGCCTGCTCGTGCGTGGCGTGCGTGATGTCGGTGTCGTTGACAGCGAGCAGGCGGTCGCCGCGCCGCAGCGAGCCCGCGCGCTCCGCCGGCCCGCCCGCCAGCAGGAACGACACGTAGATGCCGTGCCCGTCCTCGCCGCCCACTATGTTGAACCCGAGACCTGCCAATTAACTTTGTTTAATACTAGCAATATTGAGGATTCCTACTGAAAACCACTGAAACACCCCCCCCCCCCCTCTCCCCCCAGCCCTCTCCTGGCTACGCCCATTGCGTATACAGTGATAGACACTGCATCGTATATTGAACAAATGGACATTTCACACAGCGCTAACTAACCCCAAAACAAGCAGAGCTTGTCCAGGGAAGCAGATAACTGATAGAATAATTACATACTTATCATTTTTCTATATTTTATTTTTATTTTATTTTTTATTTATTTTTATTATTTTAAGGAAACTTACAGCTAGGTACACAGAAAACTAAATAAATTATAATACATGCAAAACATACATGTATTCTTAGAGCCAATTACAAATTTCCACAGATAATTTAAAAAAAAAGATTTATATAAAAACACAGTTACAGTGGACAAAAACCGTTTGATATTACAATATTCATTCTCAAGAGTTTTAGGTAGGTACATTAATTATTACAGAAGAACTTATCTGCAAGCAAGCTTTTTAACTTGCTTGTCGAAGTATTGAATATATCAATATCTGCATCTGCCAAAGTGTTAAGCGAGGCGCTTGCTCGAATAACAAATGCGTTTTGCCTGTAATTGGTTTTAACTACCGGAACATGTAAAATGTGCGGTCTCCTTATTCTGACTCTATACGTGCATAATCCCAGTAGCTCCAGTAACTCGGAGCAGTCAACCGTGCCATTTGCAATGCTCAGAAGATACGACAAATCGGAAATTTTTCTACGTTTATACAGGGGAAGGAAGTGAAATTTACGACATCTGGTTATATAATCAGGAAGATAAACTTTAGCACGAAACTGCAAGTATCGCATAAATCTCTTTTGTATTCCTTCTACACGTGTAGAATACACGTCATAGCAGGGATTCCAGACTTGAGAGGCGAACTCCAAGTGACTACGCACATACGCGCAATATAGGATTTTAATGGTCTTAATGCTTGTAAATTCCGAAGACATTCTAAAAACAAAACCAAGTGCACGAGACGCTTTGTTCACAATATTCTCAATATGTTCGTCAAAAAGAAGTTTACTGTCAAACAAAACACCAAGGTCCCTAACTGTGTCTACCCTTGTAAGAGGTAAGTTGTGTAAGGTATAGTTAAACTTGATACTAATTGGCTTACGTGTAAAAGAACAGACATTGCACTTGGAAATATTTAAATCTAACTTGTTAATTATGCAATAATTTTGAAAAAGAATAAGGTCGTCCTGCAAATGATATGCATCATTTATAGTGTTAATTTTATATAGGATTTTCATATCGTCTGCGTAAAGAAGAATTTTTGAATAAACGAAGTATGATGAGATGTCATTCACAAAAAGTGTAAAAAGCAAGGGGCCCAATAAAGATCCCTGAGGAACTCCTGAAGGGATATACATTGGCAAAGAAGAATACCCGCTAAGAACGACCGTTTGACATCTGTTTTGGACATAAGAAGTGAACCACCTGAAAAGATTCCCTCTGATGCCAATCCGTTGCAGCTTCTTTAATAAGACTAAGTGGTCAATGCGATCAAAACACTTGCTGTAGTCAGTGTAAATTATGTCAACTTGCGAGGGTTCAGCCATGAAACGGGATACAAACTCGGTGCACAACAAAAGATTTGACGTAGTAGACCTATTCTTTAAAAATCCGTGCTGCTGCGGTGCAATATCTTGCTTGAGCGCGGAGTACAATTGGGTGTGTACTATTTTTTCAAGCACTTTAGCAAATAAGCATAATTTAGATATGGGCCTATAATTTTCAACTTTATTCTTAGGCCCTTTCTTGTGAACAGGAGTGATAAAAGCTGATTTCCAGATGTTTGGCACCACGCCTTCCGATAACGAGCGACGGTACAGGAGAGTGAGGGGCAGGACTAGGCTTTTAGTGCACTTTATTATTACAATAGGGGGGATGTTGTCGGGACCCGCTGACTTGTTTAAGTCCAACTTCTTAAATAATTTAAATACTTCTTCTTCATCCACTTCAACCATGCTTATGTCACAGGAACATGCAGCATCCTGTTGTGAGCTTACATTCTCTGGTAAATCGGTTGAAATACTGTTTTGAAGAAAAGTGGAGTGAAAGTAATCACCAAACATATTGCATATGACATCACCCTGACCAGAAGAAAGAGTACCATACTGCATCACTGCGGGATAAGCATTATAAGTATGTACATACAACAAAAAGTTATTTATTTATTTATATTAGCTCATCGGTGTTCATATGTAGTGCAGTCAAATAGCCCCAAAATTACATAAAATGTATCTTTGATAGAAAGTAAAAATTGCGTGTCTCATATTAATGTACAATTATATTACATGATTAAATTGCTTTAAAAGATACAATACCATAATAAAAAAGCATAATACAGCTTTGACATATTGTATAAAATTAATCACTTTTTGCTGTGACGAATGATTTCCAAATACCTCCGACTACTTTTGACTACCTCCGTGGCGCAATGGGCGAATAGCCGACTGAGACACAGGAGGTAGCGGGTTCGATTCCCGCCGCGGAACAAATGTTTGCATGATCTGCAGATATTTGTTCCTGGTCTGGATGTTTTTCTATATATGATAAGTATGTATTTACAAAAAAAAAGTATATAAGTATTCTATCAGTTATCTGGTTCCCCTAGTACAAGCTCTGCTTAGTTTGGGGCTGTATAGCGCTGTGTGACATGTCCAGCAATATTTATTTATTTAATACCCCATGACCATGGGATTCGTAATCGAATCAGAAATTGTCGGACCGATCCGATAGCTTTTCGACGTATTAAAATAGCCCCGCTAGTCTGCTTATTAGTACTGTTATTATAATAGCTACCTTGAGTGCCCTTCTCGATTTCTACGACGCGAGTCTCTTCAGCGCTGTCCGTGACGTCCTCGCGACGGAGCGAGTTAGCCGCAGAAGATGCTGTTGCTGTAAATGTAAAAAAAAATATCAGAGTGCTTAGTTTCTTTTATTTTTTTTTCTTTTTCGCGTTTGACCACGATCTCGCCTGATGGTAAGCGATGATGCAGTCTGCGATGGATCACGCTTGCCTAGAAGAAACCTGTTCACTCGCGACTAGAAGACAAACAGGTTGTAATCATCAGGAAACAAATAACGCCGTGCTAGTCACACCGAATAAGTATAATCTCGTAGTCAAATCACGAGTGAATAGGTTCTTTCTGGGCAAGCGAGCGTGCTCTATCTTCGGTCACACCATCACTTATCACTAGGTGAGATAGTGGTCAAGCGCTTGACTATCATCAAAAAAAACTGACAAACATTTCCAAATGTATCCGAAAATAATAAATAACATAAATAACACACACAACTTTTCATGTTGCATGTCAGAATGATATATAGAAAATTTGCGTTCCCGGTGTCCACTTTATTTTTTTCACAACCGGACTCTATATTCAATATTCATTAAAATCACAAGGAACACTTTGAAACGTTAATTATACCGCCTGTTCCTCCGCGACCAAGCCAGGAATGAATAAGGCAAGAAACAAGGCTGGTTATTCTTTTTAATGATCCTTTACACAATATAACAATAGGAATAACACAAAACTAAAAGTAATAGGTACCTAATATACATCAATTGTAAAACAAAAGAAAATGTAGTATTTATATTTTTATAGTGTTATCCGAACACATACGGAAAATTCCAAGATTTTAAAAACATATCAAAAATTTACTAACGGCGCGTTAGTCGTAATCTGAATCATCTCACTAATTTCGACCATGACGTGAACGAGCCCGGTAGCACAATTGGATGGTGCCTCCTCGTATCAAGAGGAAGCTTGCGGGTTCAAGTCCTGTCAAGGCTTGAAAATTTAATGAGGTAGTTTTATAATCTTGGAATTTGCCGTATGTGTTCGGATAGCACTATAAAAATAAAAATACTATTTGAAATAAGCAACGCGACATCTCTTGTCAATGTACTAAACTGCAACGTTTGGCATTGAGCAGGTCAAAAACTGTATATTTTCCTGTAGATGGGGCTAACGGCGCTTTACTCGTAATCTGAATCATGTTACAAAATTCGACCCTGACGTGACAAAACCCGGTAGCACAATTGGATAGTGCATCCTCGTATCAAAGGGAAGGTAGCGGGTTCAAGTCCCGTCTAGACTTGAAAAAATTTTGTGATGGTTTTAATATCTTAAAAGAAAATGTGTACTGATATTGCATTTTGCAAAATGAGAGCAAATTTATCAGCTGTCGAGAGGCTGAGCGAGATCGGGCCACGCGATTTTATCATCAATATAGTCAGGTGGCGATTCTGTTGTTTACACTGACTAACTAAAATTGTGTAAAATACGAACGGTCTTATTTTGTTTATAATAGAGATCAAATTAAAACGACATTTAACCCGTGGAATGTTTTACGAACACACGGGTGTTCGAGAAATTTAAAAGCCCCGCGTGTCAACCGAACACACCGGTGTACAAACTAGTTTGAGCCCATTGGATCCGGTTTTTTTTCAACTTCGTATTATCTAAACGCCCATTGGCTGTACTTTGTATGAAGTAAGGTTCATTACAATCAACATACAGATGTGTGATTGAGTTCAAGACCGAAACAAACTGTTAAAAATAATACATCTAAGACAACAGTGCTCACGGCGCTGTCATGGCGGCAGCGTTTTGTTTTAGTTTATAAACGGCTTGGCGGTGTAGTTATTGTGTTTCAAAGTGAAATGAATATCAGCAATTATGCATAAATATGTATACTACACAGTAATAGGTATAGATTTAGTGAATACTTATCGTGAATTGGTAAAATATGGCAAAATGTGTCAAGATTTTGACTCGAAATCATGAAGTTGAAAAGAAATTTAATAATTTCTGCGTCAAGTAAGTATATAGCTGATAGGAAATTTTAAACCGAAAGCAAAGATATATGATTTATATCATAATTATAATGTAATGCCGTATATCTAAGTTTTCCGATGACCTGTCGATGAATAAATATGCGGCCGAAATCTCTTGACACTTGAGGCACTTTTGGGTCAGAGCAAGGCTGGCGCGCGACGGTTTAAAGTGACATTTCTAATATTAAGTAATTTTTACTAAGATGGCGTGTTTGTGAGCTAGTTTTAATCAACACCAATTTGGCTGCTGACTAAACCTAGCCCAAAAACACGCCATTTTAGTAAAAAATACTTAATTTTAGAAAGTTTACTTTATATGTCATTCTTATTTGATCTTTAGTGTAAACAAAATAAGACCGTTCGTATTTTACACAATTTTAGTTAGTCAGTGTAAACAACAGAATCGCCACCATTGTGTAATAAGCTTTTTTTTAATAAAATTGCTTTTTATACAACCTGTTTTGTTATGTATGACATTAATTTACAACACACATCCGAAATCGTAATAAACGATTTTAGAGGTGCGTTTAATACCGGTAGCTTTAATATTTATCCAGTAATCGATACATTCCCAATAAACCATCTTTTACATTTTTAAAGATGCCGCTTAGTCAGTTTAACAGGTACCTACTTACATGATGAATGAATATGATTTGTTTACCTATTTTATAAAGGTTGTATCATTGATATTTTAGGAATTGATATTAAGGTCGTAAGAAAATTAAAAAAATTCTATGGTAATGAATTTGAAGCGCATTCAGAAAGCCGTGTTTGTGATAAGATGGTGATGATAGGGAGAGTATAGTTACGAGTGTTAGCACGCGATGTCCTCGGCGACGGCTGTCCGTGCCGCGGGCCCGGGACGAGGACTAGTATAACGCGCTCGCCCGTCGCCTTCAGGGCTGCGACGGCGTCTTCGTGTGTCACGTTGTCGAGGTCTACATCACCGTTCTGTAAACACGAGATTATATCTATTTTTTTATACATCCTTGAGATGGAACAAGCTTATGGCCCACCTGATGTTAAGTGGTGTAATGATGTTGATGTTCAACGCCTAAAAGCCTGATAAAAGCCTCTTTTAGTTCTTCTATCAACGATATCGTAAGTGTGTGAATGCTGGGTTGTGTATGTTCCATTAAGTAATATCACGACTTTTGATATTTAAGTATTAGAAAGTATGTTTATTGAATTACCTAGTGTGTGTCTAGGTTTAGTTATACATACTTATTTATTCATATCTGTCTCTTCTACCAAACATGCACTACCTACAATAACTGTTTGTCCGCATTATACTAAGGTTAACTGGAAAAGAATGCTCTAGCATTAAGTTCGCTTATGTATATAATATTTTTATTTTATGAAATAAAGACTTTTTCATTCATTAATTGATACGATGCTTACAGAAGTATTCTTGACCATAAGCAGCTTGTCGCCGACTCGGAGCCGCCCGTCGCGATGCGCGGCGCCGCCCGCCATTATCTTCGTCACGTAGATGCCGTTGTCCCCCGGGATGTGCTGGTTGCCGAGCCCCCCGGCTATGCTGAAGCCGAGACCAGCGCCGCCTTTCACGAGCTCGATCTCCACTGATTCCTCCTTCGTGGACGCTTGGGTTACGTTCAGGGTGTCCGTTTCGAGGGCTCGACGTTTTACTTTCTGTAATGGGTTGCATAAGTAGTTGTTGACACATGTAGTACTCGTTGACCGATGGTAGGTACCTAGCTGCTAGGTAGATGGACACAGGCTCGACAACAAGCGATGAGTACAGACGGACACGGCTACACTCGCCCGCGGCTCCCGTGACACTCCCGCGCCGTCTTACTCCTCGCAAGCCCGAGACCATGTTGTATCAGCTAAATATCTAATACAAACACTACATCTAGGATGGTCAGGCCAACCATGTCATTATTTTTACTGGTTGGTGATGTCTAAGTTCAATTTTATACTTTATGTTCAAATGTCAAAAACGCACGCATTGCAATCATAATGACGCCACAGAACAAATGTTTGCATGATCTACAGATATTTGTTCCGGGTCTGGATGTTTTTTTATATATTTTAAGAATGTATTTACAAAAAAAAAAGTATATAAGTATTCTATCAATTATCTGGTTCTCATAATACAAGCTCTGCTTAGTTTGGGGCTAGATATCGCTGTGTGAAATGTCCAGCAATATTTATTTATAATAATTTACATTTGTGATGCCTGAGCGATTATGCTTTATGTAAAATTGTTCATTTAGAAATTCAATGTCCATGGAGTAGGTTTTTTCTTCTAAGAATTTGGTCAGAAAATTTTAAATGCCTTGTAATGTCATAGTTATTATTATAGTGTGTTTGTATTAAGAACTAACTATTGTAAACTAAACTAAAAAAAATCACTATAATAAACATACTATCGAGACTAGAAAAAAGTGCTAACTGCAGACAGAAAGGGCGATGAAAAAGTTCAGATTTCAGAATTCACCATTATAGTTTTGCCAACCAAACAAAAAGTTTGCGTCAAGTATTAAATTAAATTTGACGATGATCCACCTGTTATTACACGGTTTTTGGGCATAATTATCGTAATTATCCAGAGTAAAAATGTTGCTTTTATGTATATATAGAAATACCTCCCATTCGCACGAAGCGGTTCTCTTCGACCGCGCCAAAGAGTGGAACGACTTGCCAGAGTTTCCTGATAGCTACAATCTGGGTATCTTTAAGTCGCGAGTGAATAGGTTTCTTCTAGGCAAGCGTGTACCATCGTAGACTGCATCATCGCTTAACATCAGGCGAGATCGTGGTCAAACGCAAGCCTATAATATATAAAAAAAATATACAGAGTGTGAAAGCTTACCAATCGCACATTACTGCCGGCTTTCTTCAGAGCATCCACCGCGTCTGCATGAGTTACATTGACGACATTCACATCATTTACCTGTAAATTAAAAAAAATATTAACTGTATTTATAGTCTGGTACATTAATTTTATCAACCCACTGAATCTGTTTGGGAACTAAGTGCAAAAGCAAGGGTTTCTAACAGTGCGAAACATATCGTTTTCTATACCTGTAAGGGCAATATTCGAACGGTCCTGTACAAACAAACATGCTTTGCTGTTTTAGGTAGAACATTATGCCCTAACTCAGAGGTTCTCAATTTTATTTGGCCATGGAACCTTAATTGATCATACTTTTTTTGGCGGAACCCTAGCTGGCTATTCTGATAACTAAAGTGTTTACCTTGTAGTTTGAATTTATTCATGTTAGACTCAAAGAATTAACAAATTTAAATGAAAATAATTATTATAAGTATACATCATCATCATCATCCACAGCCTGACTTCACCCATTGTTGGGTATAGGCCTCCCCAAGTTTGTGCCATCCACCACGATCCTCCGCTAGTCTCACCCACTGACGGCCGACGACCTTTACGATGTCGTCCACCCATCTCGCTGCTGGTCGTCCTACCCTTCTATACCCACTCCTCGGCCACCATTCAGTCACTGTCCTGCTCAATCTGCCATCACCACGTCTAGCCAAGTGTCCCGCCCAAGACCATTTGAGCTCCATAACTCGAATCCCAACGTCATGAACCTTCGTTCGTCTACGGATCTCGACGTTTGGAACTCGATCTAACAGTCTGATGCCAAGCATGGTACGCTCCATGGCCATTTGTGCAACTCTCAACCTGTACACAGCCTCATAAGTATTGCAAATAATTTATTGTAACAAAGAAATACAATGTACCTAGGTAATAATTTATTGTGAAGAATGAAATTTTTTCACATTATTTCTTATAATAGCCGTAAAATTAGGCTTTATGTCTGACAATTGAACGCAAACCAATCTCGCATCGGTAATTATTCACAAACTGAATCAGAACCAGGACAGCTTCCTCAACGATTGCCGGGTATTCATCTTTAAGTAAAATTCAACCTTAACTCTCGGACAGACCGCGGAACCCCTGTGACCCAACCACAGAAGTCCAGGGTTCCGCGGACCACCTTTTAGGAATCACTGCTAACTAATAGTAAACAGTATTGACGCTTACATTTTTAGTATTGGAGCACATTCTCAGTTCAGAAAGGTAGTGTCTAAAATTAGACGAGTAAATAGTTCATACAAGTTTATCTAGTGATCTACGCATTGTGTGAGCATCTAATTACGATACGACCGAGTATGCGCTCAAGGTCTGAACTCAATGGAATAATTAAGTACTTCCATACTCCATATTTACAACCTTACTTACGTAACTTCATTAGGTACCATAATAGAATATCGACTAGTTAAAACTGCCATAGATTATTTTCGGTATTATAGCTTGTTTGATGGTATTGTTTGATAATGTAAGAAGCTCAACAGTTAGGTATGTCAATCTGTTAAAAGTTACTGTATGTCGGTCGACCATACGTTAGTATTGATAGTATAATAGGTATGATTTGTTATGGTTTGGGTAGCTACTACAACAGAATACAAAGAAATTGTTGCTGTTCTACGTATTAATTTTGACATTCTACGTAAAATTTACATTTTACTCTATGCTTGCAGAGAACTAGTTATTACAAGCTTTTATTTAACTTGCAGTGTTTGTTTGGGTCAAATCCTGCGAGCTGAAGTGGAACCACTTCCTCTAATCCTACTGAGTTGATATTGTACTGTTGGTGCAGTTCCGATGACAATGCATTTTTATGGTAATCATGACCTGATCCTACACCCTGGATTGGCTCCGAAGAAACTCCTCAATCAGCAAACGCAGAGTCATGAAATTTTGTATACGCGTATATAAAAGCTTGTATTTAAAATGGTTTTTGTATTATTGTTTTTTTTAATTAATGTTTTAAACTCTAATGTGGATCTTCGAAGAAATTAAAAGGCATGTGCCATTGTGTTAGTTTTCTAATAAGCGGCTATGGGCTTTCACGAAAAGTTGACATGTATCAAACACAGTCAATGCTTTGACTTGCCTCTCACTACTCCCTTCGTCGCTGCTCTGACTAAGTGACGTAACCGACATTTTGACGTAACTGACATTTGTAATGTTACTTTTAGGTATCTACTTTTGAAGATGAACCGATCTATCTAATCGGCGTATCTGTATCTTCTACGTATGTCTAGATGTATGTTTGACGTATCTACATATCTTAAAATTATAAATCATTTCAAGTGTCCTAAGTACACTTACGACATTTAGTAATATTTTCTAAAATGTCAGTTACGTCACTTAGTCAGAAAAGTGACGCCTTATGGGATATCTTAACGAGCCTACTTACTGAGTTAAACATCCTAAAATGTCCATCATGGAGGATTATTATAATGTCAAAGTTTTTAGCCCGAAGACCTTCGATATCTTCACGGTTTTTACAGCCGGTACCAACGAAGTACGGAAGCGTTCAGTTTACCCGTCTCGGTTACTATTCAGCTAGCCAAATAACCAGGAAGTTATGAAATACCGATAATAACAAGAAACTCATTGTGATGGGCAAATTAGAGGGCAAAAGATCAAGACGCAGCGCCAAGAGTTGATCAGATTACGGAGCAACTGGAAATGCCGGTAAACAAAGCTCTACATCAAGCCACCGACCGCTCCAGATGGAGATCAATAATCCATAGACGATGGGAAGGTCACGAGCTTCAACAATGAAGGTTATATTTTGACGACCTCCGTGGTGCAGTGGGCGAATAGCCGGATGACATGCAGGAGGTAGGGGGTTCGATTCCTGCCTCGGAACAAATGTTTGCATGATCTACAGATTTTGTTCCGGGTCTGGTTGTTTCTCTATATATTACTAGCTGACCCGCCGAACTTCGTACCGCCCTGACATGCATATGACACGGGCTGCCAATGTCGCCCCGGTATTGTCAATCGGCCAATATTAGCTGCATCTATGTATGAGAAAATGAATTTTCTTCATAATTACATGTTGCGTGAATTTTTTCGATATTTTAATAGTTATTCTGCTATTCGGAGTGGAGACAAATCCAACAAAATATAGATCATTGTTTTTTTTTAATTTAATTCCGAGCATTTTCATATTTATTCACCTTTTAAACTTTCTCTGGACTTCCACAAATAATTCAATACCAAAATTAGCCAAATCGGTCCAGCCGTTCTCGAGTTTTAGCGAGACTAACGAACAGCAATTGATTTTTATATATATATATAGATAAGTATTTAGAAAAAAAATATGTATCTAAGTATTCTATTAGTTATCCGGTTCCCATAGTACAAGCTCTGCTTAGTTTGGGGCTAGATAGCGCTGTGTGAAATGTCCAGCAATGTTTATTATTTATTTATTATAGTTTTAGTTTGATTGTTCAAGATAATATTAATACAAAATTTGCGCCCTACGCTGCGGTTTCCACGCGAGAACTCTTCTGGTCAGACGGCTCCCGAGCTATGGGAGCTGTTGGATGCAGGCCGCAAAGATCGGTTGCTTTGGAAATCTATGGAGGCCTACATTCAATAGTGGACGTCTTGTGGCTGATATGATTACAAATATGTACATACGGCTACACATCAAGCTATACATTTCCAGTATAAGCTAACCTCTCATTCTACGAAAAGACTACACAATGAGAGGTCAGCTTATACTGGAAATGGATAGCTTGATGTGTAGCCGTGTGTACTGCTTGTTGATATTTGTCAGGTATGTTTTCAAATAATCTCACCGGTAATCCTAAATTCCAGACAGCAACGCTTATTGAATCAATTCATAACGATATCTATCGAATATTGGAAGTACACGGCATGCCCTACCTATTTGGAGATGCCAGATTAGTGGAGCCCGCTTGGAACAATGCTTCTATTATCATACACTAATAGAATGAAGACTGAAAGATATCTGTACAAGCTTCCGCCCGCGCCTTCGCACGCGTGGTACGTCATCACACACAGCCGGACTTCACCCATTATTGGGTATAGGCCTCCCCAAGTTTGTGCCATCCACCACGATCCTGCGCTAGTCTCACCCACTGACGGCCCGCGACCTTTACGATGTCTTTACCTTACTTTATGCCTCAATTCTTGTAATTATCAATCGATATGTATCGATAAAAATCAAAATCAAAAATGATCCAGCCGTTTAATCGTGAAAACATAACAAACTGACAGACAGAGAGACAGAGTACCTATTTTCGAATTTATAATATTTGTAGGGATGAGTAATTTATGTGCTAATAATGTTAACCGATAATGTCGCCATTTTAACTGTAGGTAAGTCATATAATCACAGAAAAATACTTTTATATATTTTAGGTACGAGTATAGATTCCTAGTACAAGCCTTGCTTAGTTTGTGGCTAGATAGTGCTGTGTAATATGTCTAGCTTTGTTTATCTATAATTTACTAGTTAATTCGCTTCGCACGGATTTCAAAATATAATATAGCCTAATATATTATATTTATACTTAGAATATAACTAATAGTCTTGAGTTCATACAAAATCAACTAGAAGAAAAGCACTTTCAGTGTTTCCAGAATTTTCCCACCCAGGCACCTTTTCAACATTTTCCTTCATACAAATCTTGTCCTGATAATTTTGCCAGACTAATGCACGGTAATTGATTTTTTTATAGATTGTATAACATGCTAGAAACTCCAAATGTATAGTATGCTATCAACTTGCAATGATTACAAATACTAACCGATAATATAGCATCATTGATTAACAATTGGCTGGCAGCAGCCGCACCTCCGGGAATCAGTTTTGTAACATAGATATGTGGGTCATCAGCAACATGAGGGTTGTCTGAGCCCCCAGCGATGCTGAAGCCCAGTCCAGCGCCTCCCGCTCGAGACAGCACCACTGTGAGGTGGATGTAGCCCTCTTCATTCTGAATGCCTGTGCCACCACCTTCGATCCCGTTTACCTGCAACTTTCACAGTTTTATTAAAGGTCAAGAATGTAGAATCTAGTGATCTTGAATGGGAGATTAGATAACATATTTTATTGTATACCGCCCGCGGCTTCGCATGCGTGGTATTTCAATAAAAACATTACCCTCCTTTTGCGCACTCGGGTAAAAAGTAGCCTATGACTCCCTTGACAAATTTCATTACGATCCGTTCAGCCATTTAGTTATGAAAAGGTAACAAACAAACTAACAAACATACAGTTACTTTCGCAGTTACTATGTATGTATTATACATATAAACCTTCCTCTTGAATCACTCTCTCTATTGCTGAAAACTGCATTAAAATCCGTTAAGTAGTTTAAAAGATCTAAGCGAACAGACAACGGAAGCGATTTCATTTTATTTACAAGCTTTTTATTAACTTGCAATATATGCATGTTTGTTCGGGTGGAATCTTGCAACTAAAATTTAAACTCGTTCCCCTCAACCGATTGAGCTGAAATTAGGAATACATATGTCACTTCGGTGACAATGCAATAATATGGTACTCAAGATGGAGACGGATGATAGACAACGGAACTTCTGAATGGATTATAGTAGGCTACTAGTGTTTGGGTTCATTTGAATCTGCTTGCGGTTCCGATTATGAATTTTATAAAAGCTAGTTATGAAAAAGTAATTTTTCAACAAAAAACATATATACCTACTATGTAAAGATAAATGCCGAATCTTTTATTTAATTTAATAATCTTATCTAATTGTAAATACTACTAATATCGTAAATGGGATGGATTGGATGTGTGTTTCTAAATCATACCTAACTTGCTTTATTATTTAGACATAGTTGAGAATATAGTATCAAGAAGAAAACAATACAGAGCTGCCTTTTTTGGAAGTATCAACAAAGCAAACATTTTTGCATATATATTGTAAGTTAGTAATATTTAAAAGAGTGTTAAAGTGATACTTTCTACAAAAAAGTTGGCTAAAATTTAACTATTGATAAAAACATACTTCATATTATATTATTCTGCACAATAAAGGAAATATATAAAGTTACCTGCTTCATTTCTGGTGATGTAACGTGAGCCTGAAACATTAAAACAATCATTTTGGGACTTGCAGCTTGCATAAAATATATGAAAATTGATGTTAATTTGTATGTGAACACGTAAAATGTGTTAAAAATCAAAGGTAAAATGCTTTGAGATCAGATTCCTCATTTGTTGACATAAAATAAATTTCTGTTTTAAAAATTTGACTTTTAAAGCATAGAAGGATAATATAAAAATAACATTAGATGCCACCAACACAAGGTTAAAATTTATTTGGTTTAAATAAAGGTTCTAGCTAATTAAATAATATAAATAGGTAGGTATGTACTTTAGGTTAGCTATATATTATTGAAAACAAATGACAGGAAATTATCATTCGAAAACATATATAATATAGTCTTTCCATATCTTTATTTTCTCGATGACAGTTCCAATTTGATAGTCGTAGTGTTGTGACCTCATGGGGAGAGCTCATCAAGTGACAGTGACGATTCATCAGATTTTGATTAAAATAAATAAATAAAGATTACCTGTCGTTATAATTATTTCGTTTCATTGTCGTTTCACCTATACCTACTTATTTTACAACAGCTTCGAAAATTTTAAAGAAGTTTGCATTATCAATCAAGAATGAATACGTGTAACATCTTGTAATGAAATATAATATTAGTTAATAAATTTGTACAAAAGTATCCGGCAGTAGTTTAGTTTCTTACATTTTGTAAACAAATATCGGGTCTATTATCGTGTTACGTTTATCGATGGCTACATCCCTATCAGTGCGTAATCGTCATATTTTTATAAAATAATGCATACATAATGTAAAAAAGACGCTCGTTCAAGTTTTCACAGGAGCTGTCATCGAGAAAATAAAGAAATGGAAAGACTATAGGCAATTAATAAAAGCTATTAAAAAAATTTGTAAGTAAGAGGTACATAAATGTTACAATAAGTATTAGTTTTAGGTATCATACAAATTTAGTTTTGTTAGAACACATAGCTAGCAGTATAAATACCTACATTAATATTATTGTACATGTTATTAATCTAGAGACAGCACATCTGTTGTAGTCATATTGAGTTTAATTGAGTGCCAATTTGTCACCTACTTACCGTGTCAAGATTAAACAAGGAAGACACTTTCCGTAGGAATCCATTATGTGATTTTTTCTTCCGTCTTTCTGTCATTTTGGAGACTTTGTGTGCATAGCCCTTGTTTGGGAGTCTCAAACAGTTCTCACACTATACTATGTACACAGCATGCATTGTTAGTTACACACTTGTGTCCACTTTCAGCACCTCGGATGATGGTCTGCATGCACCATTCTCTACCTAGAACCCACAACTAACATACACCAAAACATTTCAGGTATGTGACCTCTTTTAGAAAGTAAGACCTGTTCTCTTGGTTACAGATAATCCCTTCAAATGAATAAGCTCATTATCATGTTAGCAGGCAGAACTGCAGCAGTCCTTATCTAATGAATGTCCCAATCGAACCGAGCCCTTTTCTGATAGCGATTTTAGTAGTTTATAGGTATGACTGGGT
Organism: Philereme vetulata; assembly: GCA_918857605.2. Lineage (NCBI taxonomy): Eukaryota > Metazoa > Arthropoda > Insecta > Lepidoptera > Geometridae > Philereme > Philereme vetulata. Next base: position 2,346,739 of record OU975471.1, on the reverse strand, counting down.
AATTAATAGGCGTGTTACCGATTGGCGACTTGTGTATGCAGTGTACGATGATAGGATGGTATGAATGTCAAAGCGATGAACCTTATTTATAATGTCTGTGTTACGTTAATATTGTGCGATTCATGAGCACTCGTTATTATTGAATATGGATACAAACATCGGTGAGTAACAGCGAATTGTTACAAGCAAAACTATCACTGAAATCGCATTATTCTCACCAAGAATCAGAAACGTTCCCAGCGTAAAGAAATTACTAAACGTTTAAAAATAGATTAGTGTTTATTGGCCTTACTTGAAACGAATAGGTACGAAATATCAGCAGTGTGAATGTCAAAATTTTGTGTACAATATCATTTCACTGATTTTTTATCAGGAACATAGGTATACTTTCAGTCGATGCAGCGTTCGGACGTCATTGGCACAATTGTATTTAACGGCACCAATTCACAGAACGAAGAAACGTAAGCGCACATATCGCCGAAAACCTGTAGTTTAATTTAGGTTAAAAATAGTACTACGAGACGCGAAACACCAGCCAATCCGCCATTACCGATCAACTTGTTGTATCTACGTTCCGTTTAGTTACTGCCTTTGCGCAGCTGTCACGTCATCACCTCAAAGCTGACCTAACATAAAGTAGAACGAAACGTTATGCGTGAACAACCAATCGATTGATTCGATCGAACGCAGAACCTAAAGAAAATCTCAAAATGTTGGACAAGTCTGTTCAAAAGGTGGCGTTGGAGACAACCTCAATTGGATAAAAGTGTGCCAGTGGGCCAAGTCGAATAATCAAGCCAATTCAAGGTGCAGGAATGTTGTTTAGAGTTCGTGTGTTTACTTTTAAAATTAGCCCACGTTATCATCGTAATCATGGTCGCGTTTTTTATACTTTAAATGTTTGACTCTAATAATTAAATATCGAAGGTACTTACCTGTAACAATCTACTAACACACTTTACCATTGCAGTACCACCCTTAGGCGTACTCATAGCACCTAGGTACTATTACTAACACCTGCGTTATGTAGATCTGTTATTTATTTAAATAAACTATTAAATTTATAAAAATATTAGTCAGGACTTACCTACTTACGCAAACCTAACTACATTATTGCTGTCATTCATGTACCTCCTACGCATATAAAAAAGCCTACACACGTAAACATACCTTAGTTCACACAGAATACCGACTAGTTTTTCGACCATTTACCTTTTTTTCCTCTGTGTGCCCAGATGGAGGCGGTGAAGACACAATCGATCGCACCTGTGCAACAAAGGTCTCATTTTATTTTATCGTCATGAGTGAGCTCAGGAAACATAGTTCAAGACATATAGACATTTTATTATATTCCATTACATAGAAACTAACCTTAGTAGAGTCCGGTGTTGCATTGCGCGACTCCGTTTTTCTATTGCTTTCTTGGAGAAATGCATTTGATATGGATCTGAAGTCAATCTCTTCAGACGGTATCTGAAAAGCGAAATAATTTATAGATGATCAAAAATACGCTCTAAGTGGAACATCGTAGAATATTAGTATTTCGAGAATAGTAGTTTGCCTCTTAATTTCATAAATTTGTGCACCCTGAGCCGCTTCGAATCGATTCGATTTCTACATAGGTTTGTTGTAGAATATATCACGTGGTATTTCCATAGCATGTGTCAAATCCATACATTTTCGGACTTAAGACTAGCGTCATCGCTAATTGAATGTAAACTTGGCTAAGCCCTCTGATCTTTTTAGGGCCCGGCCACACTATGCTTAATCGTGTTATTTTTAAATACATAGGTAATAAATAATAATAAGTGCTTAATAGATTTGTTATAAAAAGTTTTTTAAATGAAATTCCGCTTCAAGTAAAGGCAAGTTTCCTTTCTCGCAAAATAAATAACGAATAGACGAGGTAAACGTAGCATAGTTTACCAAAAATGTAGAGCTCGATCGCTCCAGAGCAGAATAAATATCTCACTAATTAACTGCAAATAACTAACAGTTTTTTATTACAAATTGCCGACGGAGCATTTCCGATTTCAGTTCATTTTTGTTTGTTGTTTCTGAATTCTGTTGTTCTGAATGTATAATAACTGTTACGAAGAAATTCGACGAATGTGAGTACCTACCCAGACAAACCTTGCACGGTTTTTAGGGTATAATATTAAGGTTATAATGTACTTACTTGTAATAAATTAATTAAAAAAAATCAATGTTTCATTATTTGCGTTCCCTTTTTATTGAGAACGAAGCATAAAACATTGTCCACCTGTGCAAACTGGCTTTGATACGGTAGGTATGTACTTAGGTAGGTAGACATATTAAGAAAACTTACGTCTCGTCGTGTTCCGTCCGTTTCCCATTTATTCGCAATGCGTATTGTTTCAGCAGTCTTTTGTTGCAATGATTTAGTGTCATCGAGGAGAGTAAGCTCATAAAACTCTTGAATATCTGAAAGAAAACATTCACGTGTTATAAATTGTTAATTTATTTACGAGAATTAATCTTTTATATTATAAAGTCTTGTAGTCAAAAAATGATGTATGTAATATTGCAAATTTTAAGTTATAAATTATTATTAAGGCTTAACGAATATTTCCTTTATAAATAATTTATTATTTAATTTTTGCTATTGTTAATATTATTTTGTTACTAGCTATATCAAGATAATTAAGATTAAACTGGATTATGACGAGTATGACATTATAAACATTTTATTGTAATTATTTTATTTATTTTTGCTCTATGACATTTGATGACTAGGTACTCTATTGTATTAGGTATAACCAGTACTAACAGATGTACCTACCTATTGTTTTAAATAAAAATAAATAATTTTTTTTTATTTATTTACATAGGTAGACAACATCGGATGACGAAAATTAGGAGACCATAGTCCAACCAATCTAACACAGTGACACGTCGATTAACCGAACACATCAGCTCTAGCTGACTATAAAATATAATCCAATACAATGACCGGTAGGTATTGCGGGTATCAGGGAGTACGAGTACCGGAACCACAACACCTAGACCCGAAACAAATACTGGTAGATCATGCAATTAGTATAGTCCCACAACGGAAATCGAAGCTTCACCTTTTGCGTCTCAGTCGTAAGGTCGCCCACCCCACAGACTATTGAACTTTACATTTTTCGTTTTCGAATATATTATATCCATGTATCTCTAGAATATTTTACTTAGAAAACTTTCGTGATTGATTTCAATCATAATTATAAATACGGGATTTATCACGTAGGTACCTACCGTCTTATCGGTGTTTCGACCGACAATGTTGCGGGTCAATTCGTGAACCTTGGGAATTCGTGAACTTTAGGGTGAGTGCGATCCGCTCTGAATAAAGTCTCGTGAGTGTTATTCGGCTGTGCAGTGCGAGGCGAGACGTTATTCGGATTCGGATCGCACTCACCCTCAAGAAGGTTCACGAATTGAACCGACACATTGTCGGTCGAAGCACCGTTGAGACGGTACGTGATAAATCCCGTATTTACAATAATGATCTCTAGCATACATACATAAATACTCCACAGTATTGATTTGGTACAAATTAATACGAATGCTTTTAATCTGGAACAGTTATCTGCAACAATTTGTGGTGTAGGCGAGTAGAAATATCGCGTGAGTCGTGTCAAAGATCGATATCGACCCAGTTGACGGCGGGCGGCGACCCCACTGCCTCGTAGTGTAGATGAACTTAGATAAAACACAATATAAAACATACTCGAACATTTTAACGGAACATTTTCGGCTGTCTCAATGAGGAGACTTCGCAATTTTCTTCCTACCGCCACAAAAGTTGCGCTCGCTGTTTCTCTTACTCCCTATACTAGACTACGCTGACGCCAGTTTCCCCGATATTACAGAAGAGCAACTTAATAAGCTTGAGCGCCTTCAAAACGTCTGCATTCGATTCATATTTGGCTTGCGCAAATATGATCATATTTCCGAGTTTCGCGTTAAACTCTTGTGGTTGCCAATCCGCTCTCGTCGGAATGCTCATATTCTAACTCTTTTATATAAAATTCTATTTACTTCTTCTTCTCCGCCGTATCTCAAACAATGCTTTGAATTCCTAAATCTATCCCATACCCGCAATCTGCGTTCTTCCACTACTCTCCAGTTGAAAACTCCATCCCATAATTCCAGCCTCTTTAGTAACTCGTTTACGGTACGAGCTGTCGGATTATGGAATGACTTGCCCGTTTCCATCATACTTGCTAAATCTTTACCTATTTTTAAAAATGAGGTCTGCAAACTATACTTAACGGCTTCTTAAAAGTAAACATTGTATTTCCTTTCGATATTTATTGTAAAAGTATATATGTATATATTTTATATTTATTTATGTAAGTATATGTAGGTATATTTTAGGTTTAGGTATTTATTTATTTTTATCCCACATAAATAGGTATTTATTGTACACCGCCTCCTCACACGTCTTTTCAATCCAGTCCATCCAAAGGTTGTCTGGAAGAGATCGCTTTGAGCGATAAGGCCACCCATTGTACCACCATGTATAAGTCTTTAAGTTTTCTAGGTTAAGTTATTTTAATTTGGTGTAACAATAAAGAAATTATCTATCTATCTATCATCTATTTTCATAGCCCTATTTTCCACCTGTAAGCATTGCAAAGCAAACGGGGCCCGACGTTGTCTAGTATGATATGCTTATCTTAAGACGTGCAAGATGAATCCTATCCTACTTACTAAAATATTGAAGCAAAAGTTAGAATCGTTTTTAGGCGGCATAAAGACTGAACTGATTTTGATAAAAGATGAAGCGAGTAATAAAATGTTAGTAAGTAATACATTTATTAGGTAACTGAATTAATATACAATTGTTTTCATAACTATATAATACCTAGGTACTATGAAACAGTCGAATCATTTATAGAAGATCTTTAAGCACTTGTTTCACCGCCGGCGATGAGCAAGAAGCGAGAAACGAAACTAGAAACGAGTTGGCGAGCAGTGAGAAGCGAGTGTGTAGTTTCTATAGTTGTATCGCTGGACTATAAAGCAAGTGAACGAGTGTGGCGGGCGATACCCATCATCTCGCGGCCTGTGTTCTGACCGCCAAGCGAGCATCGCTGAGCGCGTATCGCTGAGCGCGTATCGCTGGGCGAGTATTGTAGTCGCTGCGACAAAATAGTGGAGAGCGTGTTCTCGCCGGCATCGGCAGTGTGAACGGCCAGGAATCTATATCTTTTGTTGGTTTCTTGAGCGAGAAATTAGTTGATAGCTAATCGCTTACTCGCCGGCGAGGCGGTGAGACAAGATAGCTCAACTGCTAGATAGATTTAAAAGATTGGGAAACTTTTATTTCAGTAGGTACCACTCAACCTAGTCAATATTATTGCTCATTATTGTATACGGAGTTGGGTCACACTACGACTTGGTAGATAAAATTAATAAAAATTGTTTTAAATGTCAAAATATACTCATATTTCCTTACATAATAAAATCATTTTCAATCGCTAATTTTAAGCCTGTTTTTCTGTTAACTACTAACCACATTGAACCATATTAATATGTATTCATTTAGTAGTTGTATGTAGCAAAATATAAGTTTTTTCGTACCACTTGCTCAAAAATGTGACATTCTATGCCACAAAAAGCGAACATAACAATAGTCATTTTTAATCTGTTAAAAACAGGTAAAGAAAATTGTACTGAATTTCATTCATTCTCTAGGGGGAGAATGTGATATATACTTACCGAAATTTATACTGAACTACATCTGTGTTTACACCATTGAGTTTGTATATAAAGCATTATACATCTTTTTGAAAAAGGAATACGCATTTATTATGCAGTTATGATTATTAAATAAAATTACGAAAACCGACGAGGCCGTATGAGCTTGATGTCTTTGCTTTTCCGACAAAAAAATATTAGTCTAGGAATTTGCCGCGTTTTTGTTTTCTTCAAATACATAAACGTTAAGTTTATTTTAATTTATTTTTATAAATAAGTTAATGTTCTAAAATACTCAAATCAACTCATCAACAATAAATGTACCAAACAAAAATGTAACTCTCTCTATCAATAATTGGACCAATGTTTCGAATGTTAACTTTTACTTTTAATTGTCATTATTTTTAATAAATGCTTATCTCATATTATTATTGTGTTAATTTTTTCGCAAATGGTACGAAAAATAGAGTATTTTCCTAGGTGATAAAGCTGTCTTAGTCTTGGGTGAACTTAAATCCCTCGCTACACTCAGGACTCGTCTTAAATCCCTCGCTTCGCTCGTGATTTAAGTTTTTAACACCTTTGCTACGCTCGGGAGTAAACCTCGAGTCCTTCGTTACGCTCGCGATTTAAATCGTCACTCGCGACAGAAGACACTGCTTTATCCCCTTGGTTAATAATCTCCTATTTTATACCTTTATTTCTTTAGGTAGGTACTATTATTATCAAGTTATTTATTAGAGGGGCAAATATTGTTACTTGTATGTTTTTTATACAAAAAACAGTAGTTTCTGAGAATATATTCTGGAAATTCTTTCAATGTATCTAGTTAGAATGTAGCTTTTAGAATGTAGCTAGTTACATTATCCCTGGGAGATAGCTAAATGTGTGGTGATGATAATTATTTTATCTTGTTAATAATCCGTACAAAGCCGATCAGCTAGTATTGTCTAAACTGCGGATTCGTGCAAATCAAAACACAATAACAAATTTATCTATGACGTAGACGTCAAAAGATTAATAGGTCAGTATTCTAAACGTGACAGATAAAAATGGATTTGAACAATACAGAGTCAAAGGTTCCCGATCGATAATGTTATGAACTCAGACCCTAGGCTGGGTAAAGTGTCAAGCTTTAAAATGTTAATTAAAGCCAGTTAAAAAGTAAAATTATGTCAGCGGCTTCGGTATACTCGGTGACCCGTATCAACGATCTAGGTCAAACGGATCATCGCGCATATCGTGAAGTTTGCAAACGCATCACCCTTCCGCAGTTTCAATCTCATGCCATGTACCTACCTAGGTTAGGTAGGTCAAGAAAACTCATAAATAAAAGCAATGCTGGAAGGAATCTGTTATCGTACCCAATCCTTCTTATTCCTACATTAAATTAGGACTGCAAAGGTTACCGTAGTCAGTGCGTATAACATATTCATTTTAAAACACAAAGTTATCTTAGTACTTAGTTTATTTTGGTAATTTTCTATAAACATTATCTGCAGCATATTATATGCTACTATTGTGGATACTTTTAATAATAGCGGTTTGCGGTTAGCAGATGTTAAAGAAGTAACTTCAGCAATTATAATATTATTTTAATAACATTTTCATATAACAATTCAAAATCAGCAGTAGGTACTAGCTGTAGGTACCTACAGTATCTATCTTTAGGAATATTTACAGTCAGCTGCAATCAAGTGCGCCATAACAACGGCGGCATTGCAAGGCTAATCCAGTTGGTATAATATACAGAGGTTAAGTAAAATTCGCCGGAGACAATGCATATGGAGCGTTCATGTGGGTTATTTTAATAAAATATCCCTCAATACACATTTTTTATGAGGTGAGTACTTAGCAACTGGCTAAATATACCTAATGCGGATCACAATATAACAGACAGCCAGTGTCGTGGTCAAGGAAGACTCAAGAGCGTCGGTGACGTGTAGAGCAGTCACGCGCGTGTGTCGTATATTTATAGAACCAGAGCAACTGATTGTACTGAATCCCTTTGATTGATTTATTTTTATGTACCGACTTATATTTCATCAAAATATTTAAGACTAGCTGACCAATCCGCAGCTTCGCACGCGTAGTTTTTCAATAAAAACATTACCCTCCTGCGCAGTTAGGTAAAAAGTAGCCTATGTCACCCGGGGATAGTGTTGCTTCCCAACAGAGAAAGAATTTTTTAATTGTCCCAGCAGTTTCGGAGCCTATTCAATACACACAAACAAACACACAAATCTTTCCGTATAGATTGCAGTGCAAACTCCTTGATTGGCCTTGCTATGCTCCTTGGTATGTTTTATTAAGCTTGAAAATTGGCTGTTCCAATAAAACATCGATCAAGTCAAGACTGAGCTCAAAATGTATTACAACAGGTTAGTCATGATATTATCATCATCATTATATCAATTGAGAGACGGCTTTTGCTGTACATATTTATAGGCCACGTAGAATAGAAGACGTGGAACATCACGCCCACAGAAGGCCATCGCCGCGCAGCGTAACCACAGCGAACAGTCCTGAGTCGCCTCTATCTACTGATCCCCTGTGATTTTGACCTTCATATTTAATGTTAGGTGTAGAGAAAACTTGTAGGTAAGTATAGGTGGTAAATATCTAATTGTTATAATACGGCAATAACGAGTTTTTAAGTTTTTTTACATATTGTCTGCTTTTCTGCCGTATATTTAATTAACTACCTACTGCGTCAATTTGTTTACAACTCCAGTACCATACCACTGTTAACTATTGGTCTATATCAACTAACAATCAATTATCTATCAAATTGTTTTCAAAAGTGACTCATATGTATGCACATGGGACGAGAATTTTTACTTTGCTGTAACACAGTGGTAAACTAACACGGAGGGTAAGTTCTTCAACTGTTTAGTTACCTACCCTCATTATTTCGTAGATTTACTTACGATTGTTGTGCTATTTTCAGATTAATTTTATGTTAAGCAAGTAGGTATGCTACTATTTTTTAAGAAGATAAATTCGTTTATTCTTATTCTTGTTTTTAATGATGATGGATGTTGTTCTTACCAAGAAGAGCTTGAAATAGCCGTGATTTGAAAATTCTGATGACTCTCTCGATCGCAAGCCGAAGTTGTCGATCCTGTGGCCTTGTTAGTTTGCTGTGATAGTCTTCCAGCAATTCTAATGCACGATGGGCTTCTGTCAAAGAAACACGCGACTGTAAATTAAACCCATTCCTTTAATTTTTATGAAGTAGGCAGAAAACTACCTTGAAGCCGGCAGTAAAATAATAATCAAGAAATAAAAATAATGTTCTATATTCAGAACTTTATTCTACTACTCAACTTTACCTGTTATTATGCTGAGAGTGCGTACAATACTTTGTTTTGGGATTTAAAAAACCTTTGGTAAATGTTTGATAAGTTTTCTAATACATACACAAATATTTCTAATTAAATTAAAAAATAAATAAATGGATTATAAGAGTGATCTTCTTAGCTATTCTTATTGTGTCTCTTTAATTATGGTTATGTTAACTACCCTCCAATAGATTATTACTCGTCAACTTCTAGTAAGAAAATAGGTCAAATGCGAGACTGGCGCAAAACGGAACAGGAACAATCATATTGTCGTCACAGGATAATTATTGATAACGGATGGAATGTGGGTGTATTGAACAGTAAGTATGTATCTGTACCCGGTTTCAATAGGATATTTAATTGATTACGTGTATTCACGGAATAAGGAGAACAACGTGGAATTGCACATAACTAGACCACCTGGCAACCCACTAACGTCGAGTCGATAAGGGTGCTAATAAAGACGCATACAACCCTTTGCGCAAATTAAATAACTGTCAATGACAATATCCTCGCTTGGTTGCACCTCGAACAATGTTTTAGCTGAATTGGTTACAGTAGTAATTATATAAAAATATACCTTGCTTACGAACTGGCATCACGGCGCCACCCCCAAACGTAATTTTAGAAAGTACCTAACACACTTTGTACATAAATAAAATGAAAACAATATCTCACAGTTAACTCGGTAAGAATAGGTTCATTTTACACAATTTTAATCACCGACAAGAACATTTTGGAAGGGTACATAATTGTTGCACGATGAAAACATTTAGAAATGGTAAAGCATGAGCGAACCCGCGGTAGTGGTGCCGCTTATGAGAGCCATCGAACACTGCGTCTTAGGGGATGGATTGGTCGATTTTCACGGTGACTTCTGGGGGGTGGCAGGCTGGCAGCATAGACAAGGAAATTGCGAGGGTTGGGGTTGGAATAACAGGGATGCCAGACTTAGAACGGTGTTGGTGGTTAGAATTCAGTTATGTTAATTTAATATTTATCATGTATAACATTATTTTCATTGGATATGTTGAGCGGTTAACCTATATTTTAACTTGTATCCTACTTATCTACCTACCTTATTGTTTGAAAATTATTACCAAATTATATAAAGTTCTGATACAAATATAGGTACTGGTTGTACCTATCTAATAGAAATAACCGTTCTCATAATCAAGTTAATATTTTGAATAAAGGTGACTATCTAGAGAAATATAATTAAATAATCGTAGTACCTACATACATACACCCAAAAATATAACAATCATTAACCCTGTACCCACTTTTTAAGATCTTTGTTGTAAATATGTATGTACCTACTACATACTAACAACAATATATTTTTTGCGGGTCTTCGGGTTCTTAAATGAATTATGTTATAAACACAGTTTTAAAAAGTGATATCTTAATTATGTATCGACAATAATATGAGATCATCAATAAATTGATAATAAATACGATTAATAATAAAATAATAATATAAGCCTTCAGTGTGTGTGTGGTACCTTTAGTGCAAATTATTACTCGATTACGTTTAATTTCACGTAACAAAGTAGATTGAAAGGTTTTTACGGGCATGTTTTCTTATCTGCTAACAGATGGCATTGCTCTGTCATAAGCTGAATAACAAAGGAAAGAGAATTATCAATGTCAATTGCCATGTCATCATTATTTTTAGTAACATATAACGTTTTTTTTTAATTTCCTCTAAAAATAATGATAACCGGCTAAGACGGCTTTTCATTTTCAATTTATAAAGAATGAACTAGTTCCTAGTTTGGTTGTTATGCCAAAATCTCAAACACATTAACAATATCTGTCTTCTCACTCACTTCGTCGAGACAATCTCACTTCGTCAGTTATACAAACACAAATGCTTATTTTACATTGACAATTCAGAGTATGACAGAGCAACGCCGCCTGATAGAAGTTATAAAAACCGGCCAAGTGCGAGTCGGACTCGCGCACGAAGGGTTCCGTACCACAAAAAAAGGAAGAACTTGGTAGATACTGTGCGCTACAGCAGTAAATGGGACCCGACTCAGCATTATGCCCGCCGTGATGGTAAACGCTGATATTCATATATGTTAAAGTTTTAATCCTAATACTTAATATACTTATATTATAATAGACTAATATATAGGTGTATAACTAACAGATAAAATTCTTAAATAGGTACATAAATTGTAGGTAATTCTCTCCAGTTTTATTATTTTGTATATATAACTGTTTTTATCGTAAAATAAGTTGGAAAGGAGGTATTGTCAAAAAAAAAGCTTATCGGCGCCATTTTTTCAATATGGCGGCGCAGACGGCAAAAATACGATGTGGCAAAGTCAAAATTCGGGAAGAGCACATTATAATCTATAAAAATACCAATATTCAAAACTCCCGGAAAACTTTCCAGGTAACCACTATTTTTCGAACCAAATGACTGTTTTATATAGTGTCTTTGAGATTTTAGCATAGAAACCATAATTTTTGGCAGCTTATCTCCAGATACCGCCATCTATTACGCTAGTAAGAACTAGTTTTTTTAAATCGATTATGAAAAGCCTACACTACAAGGTTTAAGTAATTGGTTCACTCTGAGTGTAACGAAACGCGAAGCGAATTTTTGACAAACTGCTGTTGCTGACCTTGGGCGCCCGCCCAAGCGACCAGCCGAGCGAGCGAGATTATTGTCCATGTCCAGTCCAGCCAAGCCAGACTTGGTGTGCGTGTATACGTAGTTATTTTTTATTAAAGTAGTAGTGTAGTCAAAATCTGTGAAAGTGGGGCGCAAATATGCCTCTTTTCGGTAAAAAAGATTTCGGGAGAAAGTCAAAAAAAGATGTCAAGGAAGCAGAGAAACCACCATCCATTGAGGATAAGTTCAACATCAAAGATCTTCTTGGAACGGGTGCATTTTCCGAAGTGCGTTTGATAGAAAGCAAAGAGAATGGGCAGATGTTCGCTTGCAAAATTATCGACAAGAAGGCTCTGAAGGGAAAGGAAGATTCTTTAGAGAATGAAATAAGAGTATTGAAGCGTTTTAGCGAAGCCAAGGCTGAAGGTGCCGAGAAGAAAATGTTTTCTCATCCGAATATCGTCCAGCTGTTAGACACTTTTGAGGACAAAAGCAAAGTTTACCTCGTTATGGAGCTCGTTACCGGCGGCGAGCTGTTTGATAGAATTGTTGAAAAAGGCTCATACACAGAGCAAGATGCTTCCATCCTGATAAGACAAGTTCTGGAGGCTGTAGATTACATGCACTGTCAAGGAGTGGTCCACAGAGATTTGAAGCCAGAAAATCTCTTGTATTACAGTGCAGATGAGGACAGTAAAATTATGATCAGCGACTTTGGTTTATCCAAAATAGAAGATTCTGGAATAATGGCTACAGCTTGTGGTACACCAGGGTATGTTGCTCCCGAAGTGCTGGCTCAGAAGCCTTATGGAAAGGCAGTTGATGTTTGGAGTATAGGAGTTATTTCATACATCTTACTCTGCGGTTATCCTCCTTTCTATGATGAGAATGATGCTAATCTCTTTGCTCAGATCTTGAAGGGCGACTTTGAATTTGACTCACCTTATTGGGATGACATCAGTGAATCCGCTAAAGATTTCATTCGGCATCTAATGTGTGTTGATGTTGACAAGAGATTTACCTGCAAGTAAGTAACAAGCTATACCTACTTCATTATTTTATTTATATATTATTAAAATATATAAAATGGTAATGCACAATACACCCCAATGCGGAATGTCAGTGCGGACTCCCCTCACCCCTAACACCCCATAATTAGAACAATTAAGGTACCAATTCAAGAAAACTTATTACTCAATTTTTTTAAAAAAATAATCGCTATTAGAAGGGAAGACTTACAACCTCCTATACTTAGAGATTTACTAATAAATTCAAATTATACATGCTATAATAGTAACACTGTTTTGCGCTTTTCAAACATGTGCAAAACTATTGTAGTTTATATTCTAGTGTTGCAATTGAAATTACAAATAAGAAAGAGTATATTTTTGAGACCACAAATAATAAATGGTTCATAATGTTTTTTTTAATAAAAAATATATTTTTGAGTTTTTGTGCCTAGCATGTTAGTACTTACCGGCCTGCTGTACGCACCGTCTTTTGATTGGTTGGGTAGATTGACCGGGCCAGGTCATTGACTGGGCAGGGTCAATGAACGATCGAGGTCGTTGAATATCTTGTAATAAATTTTTAGTAATCTGTGGCAGTGTTACGCTAGTTCTCTAACATTTCGTTTGGCAGCATTTTATCGATTTTCTTATAAAACAAGAACATTTTAAAGATACTCATTATTCGACAATCACATCGAAATTTTGTATTTATAATGGGAATATTTGTTTTGATTTTACAACAAGGAAAATATAGGTACCTACTTACTTTAAGTAAGTAGGTACCTATATTTTCCTTCACCTATATTTTCAAAATCACTCATACCTAATAGGTATGAGTGATTTTAAGTTGGTTTGAAAAAATAATAATTCAAGCCTTGAATAGTTGAATCTGATAAACTTGTACAACAGTCCTAGTTATTATCACACACCATATATGAATTAAAAATGATTTATTCTAGAAAAAGGGTTAGCTATATTGTTGTTATTAAAATTATATCACATTCCACTGATTCAAGTATGCAGTATGATATCCATATTAATTTAGACATGCTATATAATATGTTAAATGACATTGGTATTTATTCACAGGCAGGCATTGGCCCACCCTTGGATTTCCGGCAACGAAGCCAGCAACAAGAACATCCATGGCACTGTCTCCGAGCAGCTCAAGAAGAACTTTGCCAAGTCTCGCTGGAAACAGGCCTACCATGCGACCACGGTCATTATGCAAATGCAGAGGATGGCACTCAACAGCAGCAGTTCCAGCCGCCACGTCAACCAGCCCAAGCAATAGTCCCAAGCTACCATCCAACCATCCCACCTATTTTAATAAGGTACTTAAAATTGCTACCATGTTTTTACAACCCCTAGCAAAGAAATTATCATACAGCTATAATGCCACTATCATGGCTTCAAGCTTACTACAATCTTGATTGGGGGTCAATAATGATATAGCTTGGTTCAATCATATTATCAAATAACTATTGGCACTATATAGAGAGTGTGCAGAAGGTTGGCTCACAAGTTAAACTAACAAATTACTTTGGTTTTTGTATGTTGAGAAGAAAAGTATGTACCAAAAGTACCAATGTATTTTAAATCGGAAATGCTAACTCTTGCCCCCTTGAGCCCCAAAGTTGTTAGTCCAAAAGAGTTGGTGGTAGAACTTAGCTGGCCTTCTGAAATCTCTATATTTTGTGTTATTTGTTTATGAGACGCTTGTTAAATTGGTTGATGTCTCAAACTAATTGAAATTCATTGTAGTCAGTTGCTATGAGTGCAATATTTGTGTCATAGCTGTTTGTAACAGCATAACTTATTTGTATTATATCAATACTTCAAAATTTATATGCGTTATACGGAGAAGTGCTTGAATATAGCTATTTATATGAAATTGGTGAATCAACGAACTTTAAAGACATAAGTCTAGTCATTTTAATTCTCTGCTTGCATACACAGAAAATATTTAAAAAAAGTTTCACTAAAAAGGCGGCATTTTATTGCCTTTACATGTGATTGTTGAACTATCCTAGTTGCCCTCCTTGCTTGGGGGACAAATAGGTACTTAAGATTCGTAAATTTTGGCTCTTTACCTTAGCGTAAGACTTACGGCCTTAACTTGCGATTTGAATGTCTATCCTGCAGTAGAAGCATTGTCTAATGAACATATAATTTGACATCTTTCTCCTGTACTGGAATCTCATGCTTACGATCTGTCCTATTTAAAGTTAAGAATTATCTGCTTGAGAAAGTAGAAAGAAACAATATCAAGACTAAGGTACACGTTTGAGTGACGCAAATTGTGACGACTTTAAATCGAATATGGCGCAGCCGGGTTGTTTGGCGTCAATATGTCTTTGACTATCCTGTCACTCAAGTTAACTTTAACTTCAAAATTAAGAATATTAAAATATTATTATTGATCTTTTGAGAGTTTCGTTATCTAAAGGTAAAATACTTTGATAATCGTCTGTCTGTATTTTTAAAGGACTGTAATAGCTTACATGCAATTCATTTCTTAAGGAAAAACTACTTATGGTAAAAATATCTAAAAATAAAAATGCCATCAAAAGGATTTTTTTATATTACACAAGAAAAAAAAAACGAAGTTCCTGACACGTATTTTTCAAACATCACTAACTGTTTAAAAATGTGCAATTTCTTATGGACAGCATAACCCACACGTGCGAGTCGCTCTTATTAAAGATATATAGCTAGGTTTATAATGTTCTCTGACTAGTTATAAAATTAGATATGAATTATCACTCTAAGTAAGATCTGTTGATAAAATTAAATAAATTGTTGAGGGGTGGTGGGGATATACTGTGTTATACAGTGTTATATAAAATTACGACTTGTGAGTAGATTAAAAAAAATTTCGCTATTGCGGTCGCGTGTCTTTGTGATTATAAACAATATTAATAATTAATCCCTTTCAATGTAGTGGTTTTCAATTCGTTAAATCCCATGTTATTCTTAGATTAGATTGTGATTTTAAAAGTTAAACCTACCTATCTATGCACTCATAATAATCAATTACCATAATGTAGACAGTAAAATATCTGTTTAAATGTTTCTCACATAAATACTCTGTAATACGATTCTTGGAGATCGATCACTATTTTAATACACAATTATATCGAAAATGATATATTGGAATACGCTATAATCTTGACTTCCTAGATAATGTCTACTGCATTTTATACTGTCTATCAGGCAGTCTGAAGTTAAAAGTGTTATCAAACTATTTAATAGAACACTATCACTACCTAATAATCTTGGCGTGTTCTTACTCCTCATTAGGGTATTGAAACACGGTATTTATGTTTAAATGGAATGCGGTCGGTGTAAATCGCTAGATTTGCAATTTTTCTATTATTTTATGACAAAACAAGCTCCCTGATTTAAACGAATCTCGTTTTACATTAAATCTTATACAATTGTAATTTGATATGAGTTATGCCTTGTTATTTGTCCCGTAATTGGTGGAAATGCAGCGGTCAATAAAAAGGTATAATTCTAGACAAACTCCTTATCTCTATTTACCTATTTTATGATGTATATTTGTAAGAGTCTTTATCAGCAATATTATAAATAACCGTGCTATCTAAATTACATTCCTTGTCATGAATTTTTATTGCTAACGTTTTGAAAGTTCATTTCTTTTGAATTTCTTACATTCCAGAATTCAGTATTTTATACAGTGTTATAAAATTTCGCGCGAATGTTTATTTTAATTTGTAATTGTGCGTTCGCTTTTTTAAAGGCTTCGAAGCTGACTTTTTTTGTATTGTTTTATTTATTTGCGACATTCCAAATTATTTGCCATTACATTATAACTATTAAAACAATTGATAATTTCAAGAAACAGTTTGTAAGAGCATACTGACTGTCCGTCCATATTTTGCTTCTATTTTGTTACCAATTGTTTCAACATTCACGTTTTCGAAATGAATAGGATTTCTAATAAATGTTATCAGACATTCTGTATATCAATACTTGTTATTTATGTCATGATAATGTTGTATTTAATTGTTTTTGTTATTATTTGGGCCTGGATGGAAAGTTGATAAAGTGACATTTCCATCTAATTATATTCTGCTTCATTATCTACATATAAGTTTACCTACTAACTTGTTAATGTTATTGTCGCTTTGAATTTGTCATAATAATGATTATAATCGCTTTATTGTTATGCACTGCTCTGTATTTTAATGTCTAATATTTTTTAAGGACTAGTGAAATTCAATAATTATCTAAAAACGCCTTAATATTCTATAAAGTTCCATAGTCTTCTGTGCTCCTTGTAGTATCCTCTATATAAGTCTCTATAAGTCTTCTACAGTTTGACCACATCGTTTTTAACGAAACACTAAAGGAAATATATTATATGTTTTAACTATAGATAATTTGTACTGACTTTCGTGTCTTGTGTATGTATCGTCAAGCGTAATGTATTGTATTGTGTTACCTAATAAGACAAAATTAATTAGCCATTGTGAGAGAATTTGCAAGATTACTGAGAGATAAAATCTCGGGTTTGTGAATTGACGTTACAACTAGGGTTACCAACTTTTTTTCTATCAAATATAGTATTTTCGAACCTGTTACCTCTAAAAATGTAGAGGATGACAAAAAGATAAAGAAGAAATATAGTATGTGGTTAAAATATTTATTTTTTAAATTAAATTTTTTGCTGTGCTCCGCCTTAATAATGATTTTTTTTATCTTTAAGAAAGCATTCTTAAGCTTGATGGCAGTCCAAATTTAAGCTGAAAAACAGCATTAATTCAGCTTTTATTAAATTCAAACTGGCAATGTTCCGCTCATCTTTCGTCTTTCGACATTTCGTCTTCATGACAGATGATGTTGCAGGAATTGAAAGAAGAAATGATACAATTCTTAATATATAGTATATAAAGTCTGAATGATTTAGGAGACATTTTGCCATTTTTTAACATTTTGAATTTATTGATTTAGTAGAAAATGTTTGGTCAGAAAGTACAATGTCCAAAATTGTGTTCATTTGATTGATTTCTGAGTATGAATTGTTAAAATTAATTTTTAGTTAATTCTCAGCAATTTATAATTTTAAAGAGGAGCGGGATTTAAAAAAGATTAAAGCCTGAGTTCCGCTTTACGCAAAACAAAAAAATATATATAGTAGGCGAAACTACTATATATATTTTTTTTAAATATAGTATTTGATCACCTAATATAGTAGGATACTATATTAAATAGTAGGGTTGGCAACCCTAGTTACAACTGGGCTTTACTATAAATTTTATGAAGAGTTTTTCGTTGTATGTATTTAGTGCCATTGTGTTATGTTCGTTACCTACTAATGTGTTGATAATTTTATAGAGATTTTTCAACCGCGCACAACACTTTAATATGTTAACCCTACCACTTTATGTTCATGGCAAGGGCATGCGCTGTTAGGGTTAAAGGGTGTAAACTGCTAAGATCTGATACTAATTAAAAATATTCTCTTTTAAATCTCATAAAAAGTATACTAAGAAGACTTTCGTGATTTATTTCAATACTTATTTTTAATGCTGGGTTTATCGCGTACCGTTTTATCGGTGTGCGACCGGCAATGTTCCGGTTCAATTCGTGAACCACAGAGTGCGCACCACCGGTACAACGGTACGTGATAATTCCCCTATTTATAAAAAAAGTATACAAACTAATCCAGAATATACTTCTACCTTCGCCCTTTCCTTCGGCGTATGCCGATTGTCACAGTTAGATACTAACATGTTTAGTTTTAGTACTACCAAGAGATTATGAAATTTTTTACGGCACAAATCAATTTGTGTGTTCTAGATAACATCGAGTCTTGCCAGATTCTTGGTGGCGATTCTGTTGTTTACGCTAACTAAAATTGTATAAAATACGGTCTTATTTTGTTTACGCTAAAGATCAAATTAGAATGACATTTCTAAAATTAAGTATTTTTACTGGCAGAGTCAAATGTATAATTTCACATTGTATCCATATTTTCTAGTACCTAAGTAGATCTTTATTTTTACTTACCCTTGTAAATATTAGAGACTTCGACACTTGTCGTTGTACTCTTAGTAGGGAATGCAATCCCGACTCGAGTTTGCAAATTCGGGATTCGAGATTTTCACGAAAATTCCGGGATCCCGCGGGATTGATATTTCTAATCCCGCGGGATCCCGGAATTTTCGTGATCCCGTCTAGTTTAAAAAAAATGTTAAATTCGGATGACTGAAAAAGCTAATAACTGCTTGTTTGTGATAGTGAGGTTAACTAAAATAACATTTACTCGAAAGAAAATAAAAATCTTTATTCGTTAATCTTACCAACTAAATAATTATCGTCACCTGTCGCTAATATTCGGAATAGTTTTCTAACGCTGTTTGGCGTTCCTGCCGCTCGTGGCCGTCAGTCAGCGCGCCGCTTGCGCCCCGAGTGGACGTGTGTAGCGTCGCTGACCACTGCCGCCCAATCCCGTCAATCTCGAACGGGATCTCGTCATATGATGCGACGGGATTGATCCCGAAAAATTACACGAGATCTCGCGAGATCGGGATCGGGATTGCAATCCCTAACTTTTAGACTCTTTAACAGCTCCTTATTTGTAACAAGTATTTGTTTTAATATGTTGATAACGTTGTGGGCTACATTATCAATAACTTTTACATTCCCAGAATGTACCTACACGAATTGTATTTAAACAGTATAATGTAGTTGTTTGTTGTTCCTCAATAAATAACTAGCCCGGAAACACGCCATTTTAGTAAAAAAATACTTGATTTTATAAATGTCATTCTAATTTGATCTTTAGCATAAACGAAATAAGACAGTTCGTATTTTACACAATTTTAGTTAGTCAGCGTAAACAACAGAATCGCTACCATTATTGAACTTTCACTTTGTAAAGTTTGCTCTCTAAAGTTGGCATGTTGTTTTCATTGTGCCAAAACCATATCATGAACAGTGATAATTGTTAGTTCTCGTAGTCGCCCGTCGGAGTTTGTTTCCGCGGCGTTGGGGTCAGCTGTGCGAGATGACAAGTTCCTCGTTTTAAAATTTGTTTGTTCATTAAAGTTTAGTCTAAGTGAAATCTTACACATATTTACTATTTTTCGAGGGTTATTGACTATTATATATTTTAAAAACGAACATTCGGGGTCTTACCGCAAGAAAAGTTAAACACTGCTTAGCGTGTGTTTAAAATTCCTGTATGATTGGTAATTTTTTAATTGTTAAACAGTAGTTTAACTTTTTTTTGTGGTAGCAAGGACACATTTTAGTTTCTATTTTACTAATTAAGCACAATAGTTATAAGGGTTGGGATATAAATTCAACAAGTTTGTTTTATACTCTCTGACATTTTGTTATCTCTGTTCTTAACTAATGTTTCATCGACTTTCTCTATGGAAATGTTTTTAAATGCGGGGTTAAGATCTGACTAATGTTGAATTATACTAATCTTGTGATTTAGATTTTATACTTCTTGTTTAAAACAATCAAAATTATTAGTAGAACTATTAGATGTCAGCTATATTTTCAATGTCATTGTAAATAAAATGCCAACTTGTTGAGGTGTTCGTTTGATTGTGTATTTAACCGCCCAAAACATAATTTAATTATGTCACAGTATTTATATAGTTTCTATGTATAAATTAGAATGTAGCAGGAATGTTTACTGGATCTCCTCGCCCAGTAGGGACAGTTGTTTGAGGAACTGCGTCGCGTTGGGGAGGGTGGTGGAGCCGTAGATGATCTTCCGCGGGATGCCGTTTGCGGCTTGTTGCTGCAATAAAAAATTATTGAATAAATAATGCTGGACATTTCACACAGTGCTATCTAGCCCCAAACTAAGCTAAGCTAATTACTATGGGAACCAGATAACTGATAGAATACTTATATGTTTTATTTTGTGATTAAATACTTATAATATATAGAAAAATACCCAAACAGTGGAACAAATATCTGTAGACCATACAAACATTTGTTCCGCAGCTGGAATCGAACCCGCAACATCCTGCATCTTAGCCGGCTACTCGCACACTGCGCCACGGAGGCCGTCAAATGAATATATATATTGGGTATATTATTTTTACCTTAGCCGCGTCCATTAAGTTATGATATTCGATATAATTCCCCCCGCCTACAACGAATACGACGGCGTCCGTCGGCTGCGGATTGCGTGCGGACCGCGCGCGGGCCGCGGCGTCCGTGCGGGCCGCACGCGGGTCTAACCAGTCCAGGTCTGTGTTGGCTTCACCGCTGCCGCCGGTTAGTGCCGCTTCTACTGTGCGGCTTACTGGTAATTTCTACAAGTATAAATTAAAAATTAAATAACCCCCGACACATATACAACCTACTTTGTTATGTACGACATTAATTTAAAACACATATCTGGGCTCGTATTAACTGATTTTAGAGGTGGGTTTAATACCGGTAGCTTGGATATTTATCCAGTACAAACAAACATAATACGAGTATATACATTTCTAATAAACATTTTTTAACGTAAATCGGCGGCGCGTATGCGACGATGCCGCTTAGTCCTATATGTTAGTAGGTACCTACATGGTGAATTAATATGATTTACCTATTGTATACAAGCTATTACCTATTTTTATATTTTAGGACTTGATATTAAAGTTGTTTGAAAGTTAAACATTTTCTATGATAATGATTTTGAAAAAAAAACCTACTTTACAACAATACTAGCCATTAGCCCTACCCGTGTTTTCGTCTATTGTCGTACATAACAAAACAAGTAGTATAATAATAATTCACAGTACAATCATAATCTATATTATGATTGTACTGTGAACTATTGACTCGACAGAAGAGGAAGTAGGTACATTAGTAAAATTCAATAATATTTTCGTCTTGATTGCCAAAAGGGGTCAAAACAGGGTTATTAGATGAAATGGCCATAAATTATTATTTTTTAAAACAATTAAACACCCTAAACACATTAAAACCAGTAATAAATTTCCATTTTATTGCTGTAATTCAACCATAAAGGAAATGTGCTGATATCTTTGGATCGGCTGACCTGATCTTTACATAGCTAGGAACCATCCCTGTTAAACTAGCTTTCTGTTAAAAAAGGGTCCATCCGTTAAAGAACTACGATACCATAGACGTCAAACTTATAACATCCGCCTTTTTGTGTTGGGGGTAAAAAATATCAGATATGTAGACAAGGTTTTTTTATACTACATGGAGATGGAACAAGCTCATGCACCTGATGTTAAGTGGTAACCATCGCCTATAACAAAAAATTATCACCTTGAGGCATACGGGTGTAGAGTCTCATACGCGTGTAATTTCACCGGCTACCCATACCCTTCAAACCGAAACAACAACGCTTCTTGGCGGCAGAAATAGATACAACAAACTCTTACAACTCGAGGTTTAGGACCGCGGTAGCGATGGAAAGATGTTGGACGCCCATCGTCAATTTACATTTATTCAATAAGGGACACAAAACAAAATACAATCAGACTGATACAAAAAAAATATATTTATCAACTTTTAGACCAAGTTGTACTAGCTTTAGACCTAGATTGTATCCCAGAGCATGTACACAGCATGACAATTCCTGAGCAGTTCTGTGGAGACTAGCTAAAGCTTCAAACTGGCAAGAACTGGCCGCAGGATAGGAAAGATGTTGTTTATCGGAGGTCCAAGACACATTGGGTCGGGGAGCCGTTGGAGTAAGTAGTTTTTAGTCGTTTGAATTAGTATGGACTAAGTGACATTATGGGATGGGTTGCGTTCGGCAAGCTGGACGACATCCTTAAGTCGCCTAAAACTCCACAGAGTCTGTAGACCCGCTTATTTAGCCAATGTGACCCACCATGACTTACGGTGTCGAGACATGGTCACTCACGCAGGAGGCTGTGTACAGGTTAAGAGTTGCACAGAGAGCCATGGAGCGTACCATGCTCGGCGTCAAACTCTTAGATCGAGTTCCAAACATCGACGAACGAATGTTCATGACGTTGGGAATCGAGTTATGGAACTCAAATGGTCT
Organism: Philereme vetulata; assembly: GCA_918857605.2. NCBI lineage: Eukaryota > Metazoa > Arthropoda > Insecta > Lepidoptera > Geometridae > Philereme > Philereme vetulata. The sequence continues at coordinate 2,324,011 of OU975471.1, read as the reverse complement.
CGGGCGGGACACTTGACAAGACGAGGTGATGACAGGTGGAGCAGGGTAGCGACGGTGGCCGAGGAATGGCTGTAGAAGGGTAGGACGTTCGGTAGCGAGACGGGTGGACGACATCGTTAAAGTCGCGACTCGCGGGGCGTTAGTAGGTGAGACTAGCGCGGAATCGTGATGGATGGCACAAACTTGGGGAGGCCTATACCCAGCAGTGTATGAAGTCGGGCTGTGGATGATGATGATGATGAAGTGACATTATTGGATTGTGAATCTTAAAAAACTTTTATTTTTATTGATGATAGCCGAGCTCTCGACCACTAGAGTCTGTCAAATGAAAGTAGACCCTGAAAAATCGCGGCAAATTAAAAAAATATCAGCGTGGCAACCCAAACATTAGGGAATAATAATGATGCCACACTCCGATTCTCATTTTCCATAATCTGTTGAAAAAAAGTCAAGAGTACATAACTTAAACGACGACCTATTTGAATAATATTAAGAGAGTGACTGAAACGAAAGAAGTAAGTCAGATTCATGGAAAATGGTCATCCGAGGTTCCTGCCTACATCTTCGGGAAAAGGCATTTTTTGCCTATTTTTCCGGTTCAGAATGACATAATCTATAAAATAGTTCAATATTATTAATCTGCAGTTGATAAGAGTGGGTTACAATTTGTTATTATTATAGTTATTTATAGTACGTGCAATTATTTATTTATACCACCCTAAATTTACCCAGCTGTAAAACATAGCGTCCGTAGGTGGAAACACATTAGTATTGCCATGTAAAAAGTTACGAAAAAATGCGAATGCCTACTTTCGTTTGACAGACTCTACCTCACCTGATGGTAAGTGATGGTGTGATCGAAGACTGAGCACGCTTGCTTAAAAAGAACCTGTTCACTCTGTACTTGAAGACTCCGAGATTATACCTAGTGAAATCTAGATTTACCTTAGTAAGTAGCGCCCTTTTTAATTTAATTAAAATTTATAAAAACCCCGTCCACTTCTTTTGGAGTGGGGGGTTAAAAACTGTAAAAATTAACGTGTTGACTATTGTAAAATTAGATAGATATACTCTTTATTGCACACCAAAAAAAAATATTTTACTTGGAAAACTTTCGTGATTTAAAAATACGGGATTTATCACGTACCGTTTTATCGGTGTTTCGACCGACAATGTTTCAGTTCAATCCGTGAACCTTGTTCATTGTGAACCAGCTGAGGCGAAACGTTGTTCGGAGCGGATCGTACTCACCCTGATGAAGGTTCACGAATTGAACCGAAACATTGTCGGTCGATACACCGATAAAACGGTACGTGATAAATCCCGTATTTATAATAATGAAACTTAAATATACAAAGAAATACACAAAAATAAAGATAAGTGCATTGGGCGATCTTATCGCTAAAAGCGATCTATTCTAGAAACTACAGTATCTTTCCGTATTTAAAGCTGGACTCAAAAACTTTTATCTCCATGAAGAGTCGTGATTCATCTGACCTCTAATATTATTAATGTACGTATAAGTATGTAAGTACATATGTATTTATTATATATATGATATTTATTTATTTAAAATTATTTATGTACCTAATACGGTTAAAGAAACTTTATTCTCAAAAAAGAATTATGCATTCACCTAATATGAGAACTTAAAAAAACTAAATAGGTATTTAAAACTATGACAAATATGTATGTATACAACTATTTAGGGTTAAGTAATTTTTCTTTTTCTGTTTTTAAGTTTATTCTTTTTACACCTCGCCCAATCTTCCATTAAGCTATGATCCTCTCCATCCAATGGTTGTCTGGAAGAGATCGCTTTGCTAAGCGATAAGACCGCCCATTATGCTTACTTTTATTTGTTTATTTCTTTAAATCTGTTGCGTCTAGCTTGTAAGTTATAATAAAGAATTTTCATTCATTCATTCATACAGTAAAGGAGATGAACATAACGATAAACTAGAACAGTGTGCAGACAAAGAAAGGAAATGGATACTTACATGTTTCTTCACAACTAAGTTCTTAACGCCTTCCATAACGAAGGAAGATCCCTGAGACACGAGCTTTGAGAACATAGATACTGTTTTGGTGCCACCACCTTCGTATTGACTGGACATTTTCGTGAAGCCTCTGGAAAATTGAAGTTATATTATGACGGTGAAATTACATCACAGCCAGAACTTTTTTTTATTGATAACAAACAAATTTTACCAACAAAAGTGGAGATGGACAGGTCACATGATACGTACTAGGCAAGACAAATGGACCCAAATTGTCACCAATTGGCATTCACGAGATGGCAAGAGGAGCCGAGGTGGACAATACCGAAGATGGGAAGATGAGATCAAGCTAACAGCGGGTCCCAACTGGAAAAGGGTTGCCCGAGACAAATCCCAATGGAAAATGCTGGAGGAGGCCTTGGTCACGAGACACATTGAACTGAGAGACTTATTGATCGAGCGAAGCGAGATCTCCAAATTAACTTGGGCAAATCGGCGTTGTATTTATGTATGTTTGTTTGTCCGCGGATAACTTTCGAAGCGTTGATCCGATCGCCATGAAATTTGGTAAGTATATAGGTAGTGATGGCACAATTCTGGTGTAATAGATGAGCTATAAATGTGTGTGTGTGTGGGGGGTTATTGTTGAGATATTGGGGTTCAAAAAAAAAAACATAATGGGACTATCCGGTCAAGTGGCACGTCTTAATTAAAGGTCTTCATGAGTACATTTCTACATCGTTTTTATTTTTAGTTTAAACCTTGTAATTTTTAAGTTATTAGCCATAATAAAAACTGAACTTTGACGAAATTCACAGGATACACTACGGTCCCCCCCCTCCCCCCCCCACAGTGCTGAAATTTGGTATGTGTGTAGCTTAAATGACAAATATATTTTATTTGAAAGAATATACTTTTAGATTGATCCCATGGAATTGTCATCAAAATTGGTAGAGTAGTTTGGTTTTTACTGTTATCTGAAGTTGGTTATATTTTTGTTAAAAAGTTACTTGTATTAAAATTACAAACAACAGAAATGCACAATTGGCTTACTAGTAAAGTTCTTATAGTTTTTGAGTTATTATCTATAATAAAAACTGAACTTTGACAAAATTCACAGGGTACACCAGTGACCCCACATCGCTGAAATTTGGTACGCGTGTAGCTTAAGTGACACAAATATAGGCATAAGTCTGAAATCCAGAATAACTGCAATTTTTACCGTAAAAAATTAACCAATCAACATGAACTCCCGTTACTTGTAATTTGAATGAAACTGTAGGTCAAGTAAGTTGGTTTATTTTCGTGGCACTATTTTGATAGTGAAAGACTTTACGTAATATTTTTTTGTTTTAATCGGAGACTCGCGAGATCTCAGTTTGGGGCGCACCACTAGTATATTTGATTAAAAAGTGGTAAAGTTTGAAGGGTGTAATTTCAGAAACTACTGACTGAATCGATTCTGAAATTGCTTTCTCTAATAAAAAGCTTCATATCCCCGAGTGCTATCCATTCTGTTATTATAAATTCGTTTTCACGACTAAACCGCTGGAAATTTAGCAAATTTGGAATATAGAATATAGATACCTGGATTAAAACATAGGCTACTTTTTATTGACAAACCACGCGTGCAAAGCCGCCGTCGGAAACTAGTCACACTAATATTATAAATGTGAAAGGTTGGATGTTTGTTTATTTATTTATTTGTTTGTTACTCAATCAAGTCGTATCGGCTGAACCGATCACGATGAAATTTGGTATATACTTAGATTATAACCTGGATTACCACACAGGCTACCTTTAATCCCATAAATCAGGTCCCATGGGATAAAAATGGGGGTGTCATCTCAAGTTGAAACAACGAGTTTAGCTTTATTTCTAGGTTACCTACACATTTAGTAGTGTAACGCACACGAAGTTACGGGCAACAGCTAGTTATTTATAAAAAGAACTCACTTCCATCTTTTCATATAGGCCATGGGCTTCACATCACAGTTGGCCGCGGCAAGAGCGGCTTCGAACTTCTTATACTCGTCCTCACCAACATCAGTGCACAAATAATAAATTATAAAGAGTCTCATCTTGTCCACTTCCGTCCCAGCTGTGGGATCTGATATGAGGTCGATGACCGCTTTGCTTTCGACGCCGATGCTTTTGCTCATAATCTTCTCTTCGAGCTCGAAGAACGAGTCCAGTCGTCTCGATTTGATGGAGTTTAAGATTGCTGTAAGAATGGTTTCATTAAAACACAAACAAGACTTGAAAAACGCCAAATAGCAGTACTCGCTCTTCTTACTTTTATGACAACTCCTTTGAAGTAAAGCAAAATAAAATACATTTATAGTCGGACAACAGTACAGTACAGTACAGTACAGTACAGTACATACAAAATAAAACAGAAGGTAATAAAATAAAATATTGAAATACACATTAAAAATAACATTATGAAAATGGTAGGCACCTACCTATAAAAACGCAGAAAGGCATAAAAACAACAGAATTAAAAACGGTCGTTATAGGCAGGTACCTAACAAGAGCTACATAAATACGTGGGCGCTAACAGGTTCTGTACTGTAAACCCTCCGTCGTCCGAGACACGTTCTCGGAGACCCGGATGACGAAATCACTTCCGCTAATGCGGGTGAGTCATCCACAATAGACAGAGCAAACACTCCACAAACACACCGACCTCGCCGGCGAGGTCGACGAGTCCCTTTAGTCGCCGCCTACACGAGGTACAACCACGTACCCGGGCGTTTCTCTCCTATCCCCGTCCCGGCAACAGCCCAAGCCGAGGTTTGTACCTAAGTGGTGCCCTTGCACTAGTTGCCTCATCAAAAAAAAAAAAATAAATTAAAGGGCTGAGCGCCTTCTGCGCTCGCCAAAAGCTCGGTTAAGCTGCAACGGCCTCAGAAGCCAACAGCGAGATAAGTCCATTCGAAAAAAAAAGGACCGAAGAAACATGAAAAACAGGCATTAGTAGAATACATACATATAAACTAACTACGTATAAATAATTTGAATAAAATAAATAAATAAAGGACGGAATTAAGGAAGGAACGATTAAGAAAAGTACAGAGAGAGACCAATCAAAAACCGGTTGACGACCATCTATGAAGAGTATAGAGCAGAATACAAACCCACCAATACTCGAAGCGCATTGTCCAGTGAGTGAAGCAGGCGTTATATGTATTTATGGCTAAGAATGAGCTCCTTTTTGAGTACCGACTTGAAGGTTTTTACGGTTTTTAACGCTCGAAGTGGTGGGGGTAAGTCATTCCAACACCGTGTGGCCGCGAATCGGAATGAACCCCGAAAGGCTACGGATTTATGCCTCGGCGTTAAAAAAAACCAGATGAGTGCACAATCGTTTGGCGTAATGTGAGCTAACACTAGCCCACTTGAGCCTCGAATAAAGGTAGGAAGGTACTCTGTTATGGGTAAGGCCAAATAGAAGAGTTGCAAGGTGAAGTTCCCTACGTGCTTTCATTTTCAGCATATTAGAAGTATTAAGGTAAGGGGTAATATGAGTGCGGGGGGGAACAGGGAAACAGAAACGTGCGCAAGCATTCTGAACACGTTGGATAAGCTGTTCAGTGCGACTCAGAAGGCACGGACCATAAACTGTGTCATAGTAATTTAGGCGAGAGAGTACTAAGGATTCACACAGTATGATACGTACCTCCTCACTGAGATATAGCCGGATTTTATACAGAAGGTGAAGACGGTAGAGAGGTTGACGTACACATTCAGCAACATGAGTACTGTACAAGCTATCCGTTTATGGAACTCTCTTCCTTCTTTTATTAGATCTGCCAAATCCCTTCCTATCTTTAAAACGCCATTGTTTAAGCACTATTTGTCTGCATCAGAGAGCTGAGAAATCTTATTTTGTTATTATATATGTCGTTGTTACTGTTTGTATTACAGCTGTTTCATATTCTTTTTATTATTAGTATATTTAATATCATAGAATGTTTATGTATAATATTTATATTAATATTACTTACCCTGGTATCTATTTATTTTGTTTTGCTTATGTAAGTATACCTACGGTTAAATAAAAAGCTTATGTTATAAAGCTACCGTCTTTTAGCGTTTTCGTAAAATCCAGTCCATCCAAAGGTTGTCTGGAAGCGATCGCTTTTAGCGATAAGACCGCCAATTGTACTATCGCGTGTCTAGTTTTAAGTGTTTTAATTGTGATTTGTTAATTTAAGCGTGGTATACAATAAAGCGTTTTCCATTCTATTCTATTCTACTTGTGCTGCTGTGTTCCGGTTAGATGGTAATGGTATGTTCCTGTAATTACTGGCACATAGGCATAACAGCTAAGTCCTATAGCATGGCAACGTATCCACATAGAGATCAAGACAAAATAATAGCTAGTTTTGAATTCTATGTGGATATCCATGGGCTGCAGTAGCCACTTAACATCTGGTGGACTGCATGCTCGTTTACCATATAAGTTGTATAAAAAAATGACCGGTCAAGTGCGAGTGAGATTCGCATGCCGAGGGTTCCGCATCTACCTATACAGATTTAAGTTAATTTAGTAGCGAGCGCCGTCTAGTTATGTGAGTGGTAAACTCAGAAAAAATTTAAGGCAGATTTCTACAAGTAACAGCAGGCCTGGTAGTACTGACGCACCAACATCATTCGGTTGTCATTGTCACCACTGCTCGTTATAAAATATATAGAAACTCTGTGCGGACAGGTCGCGGCGCCTGCAGAAGTACCTAACATTGATTTTATCTATATATATATATATATATTGCTGGACATTTCACACAGCGCTATCTAGCCCCAAACTAGACAGAGCTTGTACTATGGGAACCAGGTAACTGATAGAATACTTATATACGTTTTTTTTTATAAATACATACTTATAATATATAGAGAAACAACCAGACCCGGAATAAATATCTGTAGATCATGCAAACGTTTGTTCCGCGGCGGGAATCGAACCCGCTACCTCCTGCGTCTCAGCCGGCTATTCGCCCACTGCACCACGGAGGTCGTCAAATCTTCGTCAATCTATCTTTATTTCCCCATCTTATATTGTATCTATTTTCTCGTATGTTGTGTTAAATGAATATTTTTATTTTGCGTTTCCATGCTGTGCCAGAGGACTGGTATAACCTAGTTTCAACAATATACTACGTGTTTTGTTATGTACCACATTAAATGGAAACACAAGTAGGGCTAATGGGCTAATATAAGTCGCGGCACGTAAGTCTAGCGCTGAACGATACGCGGAGGGGATAGCTGCGCATGGGTACTGTCGCGCCAGCAATACAATAGCCAATAGCCACTATTGGCTTGATTGAAGATGTTCCTTACGGTTGCAATTGAGGTATTTGTAGACTCCCTAAATCGCCATTTAATTTAATGTTTCCCGCCTTAATAATTTCGGCAGTTTGTTTTATCTGACTCAAATTTACAGTGCTGCTGTCCGAATGACTGAGTAAAGTACTTGTAGCTTCATCAATCTCACTTTTGATTTGTTTCAAAGAATCAATTAATTAATAGATTCCCTTTAAAAAAAACAATTCACGTCATAAACCATTTTCCTTGCATGTCTTTTCAAAACAGTATTTCTTTTAGGCATATTCACTTTAAAGCCACAAACAAACTTAAAAAACTAAATTTAACAAACAAATTCAAATAACAGCAATAACAATACAAATAAGAACGCGACTGTACACTGGATGTGCGCGGGGTGTCGTATCAATGAGGGGAACGGAATGCGACTGGAGAGCCAATCGGTGCTACGCACGCCCGCCCTTCATCCCGCTAGCCCCCCTCAGGTACCATATTTTTACTTGTGCGCAATAACGGTCAGCGCTAAAGTTTCGTGCCGCTACTTATATCGTTGTAAAATAGGTTTTTTTCAAATTAATTAGCAAAGAAATCTTTAATTTTTCAAACCACCTTAATATCAAGTCTTAAAATATTGTTACGTGCTGAGGGTTCGGGATAAAATAATGAAAATCAATCTAACCAAAATAACACTTTTATTCCACACTAAAACAATAAATACACGATCTTCATCACAACACACTAATTCACAACACTATCGCACAATAAACCACTAAATGTCACCGAAATGTTCGCACGTATAGCCAAATACAGACTGACTCTGCGGACGTCTCTACGCACTATTTATACCGAGCATTATTTCCAGAACCTTCCACTAGTATCTAGAAAAGTATAGGTATTTCAATTGTCTACTATTTCTTAATCTGTGCAACGGTAGGTAAAAACGTGGTATGTAGGTCATTCCATACCAAGTATTACCTATTCTGTGACGCAGTAGGTATAACTTCGAGAAAAACCGACTATTACTTATTCTGTAACAGCCTCGGCGTAACACTGCCCCCTCCTAAAACATGCTCGTCCCGAGCATTGTTAGCCCCATAATATCGCGCCAGTCGATCAACATGAACAATTTTAGGCGCACCTCGCGTACCCTTCTGAATTCGGTATGTGACGTCATTAATCCTGGTCAACACACGGTATGGTCCATCCCACTTTGCTTGTAATTTAGGGGATTTTCCTTTTTTCCGTATCGGAATGTGCAACCAGACCTGCGATCCTTCATCAAATCCCAAGTTGTTCGAATTTCGGTCATAACGGGTCTTCACCCTCTCGGACATTTGTTGACCAGCTAGTCGAACGCGTTCATTTATGATAGGAGATGATCCTGCACTATCTAGGGCTTTACGCTCCCATGGGGCTCCAACGTTATACAGTTTTAACGCTCCTCTGCTGCGTGTATGGGGCCCTCTCACTGCCGCACAAGTCGTGCATTTTCGGCACCAGTCTTTAACATTTTCTTTACAATGGATCCAGTAAAACCGCTCCCTTATTTTTAGCAGTGTCCTTTTTACTCCCATATGGCCTCCCGAACATCCTTCATGACAGAGTTGTAGCACGTTAAGAACCTTGGCTTTGGGAACCACCATTTGCAGATGACAGTGATCTCCACGAGCGTTTTCCCATTTATGAAACAACACACCGTTGTGGATAACCAGACTGTCCCACTGTGCCCAATAACTCTTTGTTGTTGTGCTCATAGCAGCAACGTCACTCCACAAAGGCTTCGTGGTACCCGCTGTGATCCTTTCCATGATGGGTTTAAGGTCTTTATCGTCCTGTTGTGCCTGCTGCAAAGTTTACTTCCATTCGTCACTTAGGTCCGTTCTCAAACTTCTCAACAGTCTGATGGGCACCGCTTCCTTGGTCTCTCGTTTGGCACAATGTTCAACGTTTTCAGGGCAAGGTCTTCGTGACAACGCCCCCGCGCTCTCGTAAGATTCTTCTCTTCGATGGTCTTTATTTGTCAGACTATTTTCATCATGAACTTGTGAGATCGTAATTCTTGGGGCAGCAAGCACTGGCCCCGTAGTTCTGACGTTTACTTGTTGCTGCTGTTGGTGGACCCTGCAAAACCTCTTCTCTTTTCGGGCAATTAGACCTCAGATGCCCTTTCTCTTCACACTCGTAGCATCTAGGACTAAATTTTGGACGACTGTAGCCAGTATAAGTGTCCTTTACTTCTCTGATGCGGTGAGCTCGGTAGTCCTGACGCACAGCCTCCACCTCCAACACATGAGCCAAGGCATTTTTCAAAGCAACATGATGTCCAAGCCTTACAGCAGCTCTCACTTCTATATCACGTATTCCATCAACGAATGCCTGGACCAAGTAACCGTCAGGGGGGGGGGGGGGGGCTGGAGAGGTTTGGTATGCCTTTCGAACTAGCTTTTCTATCTCGAGGGTCCGCTGCTGTAAACTCTCTGAGTTACGCTGGCTCCGGTCCTTTAACTGCGCTCGAAAAGCATGTTCCAGATGTGTTTCACCAAAGCGTGACTCCAGCGCCTCCAACAGCTGTTCATAGGTGAACTCCTTTCCAAGAGCCTCCAAAACCGTAAGTGCCTGGTCACGAAGGCCCAGTGTTAAAGCCGTCATGGCCTGCGCCGTCGTCCATCCGTTGGCCTTGACAACAGCCTCAAACTGAATCTTGTAGGCTGACCATGAAGAACTTCCATCAAATGATGGCGTTTTAAAATCTCTCACTGAAGGTGTAGCAATGATAGGAGCCACATTGCTGTATCCAGACTTCAGGACATCCAGCGATTTTTTTACCTTGGCGATCTGAATTTCAATATCAGAAATACGGCTCTCATGATGTTCTAGCTGCTCTTTCACAACCTGGAGTTCCTTTCCCATTGAACTGAACAATTCTTTCAACATCCGAGCCTGCTCTTCTTGTTGACGACGCTGCTCTTCCTTATCCTGACGCCGCTGTTCTTCCTGCAAACGAGCCTGTTCTTCCTGCCAACGTCGCTGCTCTTCCTGCAATCGAGCCTGCTCCTCCTGTTGATAACGCTGCTCTTCCTTATCCTGACGTCGCTGTTCTTTCTGCAATCGAGCCTGCTCCTCCTGTTGACGACGCTGCTCTTCCTTATCTTGACGACGCTGCTCTTCTTGACGACAAAGCATTGCCATAACAGTAGCAAGATCGCCTGTCACAGGAGCTTGACCCACGGATGATGATGATGAATCTCCAAATGATTCAGCGGTGGCTGATTCCATCTCTATCGGCTGACGCCTCTGCTGAGCTTTTTGAACCGGAGACTCTCTAAACCGACTTTCATCTATTTCTTGTTGTCGTTGACCTCTCGTCCTTTCACCGTCCACGTTATCTTTTGGCAGAACCGGCATTATTTTATCCCACTTCTGACACCAAATTGTTACGAGCTGAGGGTTCGGGATAAAATAATGACAATCAATCTAACCAAAATAACACTTTTATTCCACACTAAAACAATAAATACACGATGATTAAGAATCACAACACACTAATTCACAACACTATCGCACAATAAACCACTAAATGTCACCGAAATGTTCGCACGTATAGCCAAATCCAGACCTGCGGACGTCTCTACGAACTATTTATACCGAGCATTATTTCCAGAACCTTCCACTAGTATCTAGAAAAGTATAGGTATTTCGATTGTCTAGTATTTCTTAATCTGTGCAACGGTAGGTAAAAACGTGGTATGTAGGTCATTCCATACCAAGTATTACCTATTCTGTGACGCAGTAGGTATAACTTCGAGAAAAACCGACTATTACTTATTCTGTAACAGCCTCGGATAACAAATCATATGCATTCATCATGTAGGTACCTGTTAAACTGACTAAGCGGCATCTTCGCAAAGGCACCGCAACAACATACAAAATTGTTTATTGGAAAAGTATCGATTACTAGATGAATATTCAAGCTACATGTAATCCCACAGGTAGAAGTGGGTTAGTACGATTCCGGATGTGTGTTTTAAATTAACGTCGTACATAATAAAAGAAGTTGTATAATTAATCCTCTGTGGATTACCCTTTCCAATTTACCTGTGGCAATTGTGGTGTGCATATCAATAAGGCGTTTCTTCTCCATCAACTGCGGCAGCGAGTTGACGGCGCTCGTCAGCCGTTGCGTATTATCACTAACCATGCTTAGAGCGACGTCGCTTTCTGCGTCCAGCCCCATCGAGCTTTTTAGCTTCTTCACTTCTGCTTCTGAATTCCTGTGGAGAAAAAAGGCATAAATTCAATTCATTTAATTCAGATGTCACAGATCCATATTTGTTAGTAAAAACCTTAATTAAACATGTCAAATGGGTTAGTACATATTAAATTCAAACACAATTAATAAATATAAAATAGAAATAACACAAAATAATTGGTAGATTTTATTAATCCAGCATTTGTATTTCACGCCAAAAATGCATTTGTAACGACTTCCTATTTTCTTTCCCTTCTCCGCACGCACAACGCCATTCTCGCCGTCTCACTCTGACGGTGATGTCAGTCACCGCCAGTCGCAAATTGGAATGACCGCTGTAAACACTTCGCTTCGCAACCGCCGCCTCATACAAACATATCACGCGCGCGTGCCTAATTGCCAGTGGCTCCACAAAAACTTCGCCTTTGAGAACGTGTGACTATCAGAAACCAGTGAATTCAAGTGTGTGGGTGTCGTTCGCTAAGACTCATTAGTTGACCTTGGCGTGGAAGCCAAGGACGCGGCTGCTGGTACAGAATAATATCAGGTACGTGGATGCTTTTTCCCCCTTCACGTTGCTGTATTTCTATCCCTGTGTATTCTCCTCTGCAGCAGCCTGTCTTCCTACTCTCAGAATAATCGTTACAAATGCTGTTGGATTTTTACGTGTTCGAGGAATGGTAAAGACCTAATAATATATTTGCATATATAGTCCACTCTCACCTCATTGACTCTCACTCTCATTGATTCGCCAAAAACAACAAAACTTATGATGGAAAGAAACCTATTGAACCAGCGATTATTATCCTCCAATAATCATAAGTCACATATACCTAGTCAGGTCATAAGTATTGTCACACAGTAAAAGCTTTTCTTTTAGAATGCTGGCCACAAAAAAGTTTATAGAATTCGAATTTCGAATTGTTCATGAAAATAAAAATGTATACTTTTTAGAATTTTACTCATTTTTAAATATGGAGTGGACGCTTAAAGAAGACCGTGTTGCAGTTATTGCGTTGCATCGTTGCGGTTACGCGCCAATTCAAATTTTTGACATACTGAAAAATTTGAATATAACCAAAAGATTCGTTTATCGCACCAAAACGATACAATGAAGACTCTAGTGTAGATGACAGGTCAAGAAGTGGTCGCCCTCGGTCTGTTAGGAATCCAGCAGTGATAAAAGCTGTGAAGGCGCGAATTCAAAGAAATCCCAAACGTAAGCAGAAACTGTTGGCCCTTCAGATGGGGTTAAGCAGAACCACGGTGAAAAGGGTGTTAAATGAAGACTTAGGGCTTCGGGCATATCGAAGAAACACAGGACATCGTTTGAAAGCTCGTCTAATGGACCTGAGACTGAAGAGATGCCGCGCTTTGTTGAAGCGGTACGCGGGAAAAAAATATCGGGAAATTATTTTTTCGGATGAAAAAATTTTTACCGTAGAAGAGAGCTAGAACAAACAAAATGATAAGGTGTACGCACACAATAGTGAAGAAGTGAGCAACCGTATTCCGCGTGTCCAACGAGGTCATTTTCCATCCTCGCTCATGGTATGGTTGGGAGTTTCTTATTGGGGCTTAACAGAGGTACATTTTTGTGAGCAAGGTGTAAAAACGAATGCAGTTGTGTATCAAAATACAGTCCTGGCGAACCTTGTGGAACCTATTTCTCATACCATGTTCAATAACAGGCACTGGGTATTCCAACAAGATTCGCCGCCAGCTCATAGAGCGTAGAGCACACAAGACTGGCTGGCGGCGCGTGAAATCGACTTCATCCAGCACGAAGACTGACCCTCCTCCAGTCTAGATTTGAATGCGTTAGATTACAAGATATGGCAACACTTGGAGGAAAAGGCGTGCTCAAAGCCTCATCCCAATTTGGAGTCACTCAAGACATCCTTGATTAAGGCAGCCGCCGATATTGACATGGACCTCGTTCGTGCTGCGATAGACGACTGGCCGCGTAGATTGAAGGCCTGTATTCAAAATCACGGAGGTCATTTTGAATAAACTTTAGTGTCATAAGAATCTATGTTTTGTTAAGTTCATTTTGGTATATAAATGGTTACATAATGAATAAACTTGTTTCAATTATTTTATATTAAACATGTGACAGAATTTATGACCTGACTAGGTATATTCAGGTACTCTCACTGTCAAGTCGACGGCCTACTGCGCAATGGAATGAATTTAGCCTCGCAAGCGTCCCCCACCGCGTCGCCGCCACAGCCACAGAGCTGAGTGAGCGGTAACATTCGGCCGTTCGATTTCGTTCACTCTCAATCACGGCTTGTCTGCGTCGTCATGTTTTGTAAAACAATTTAATAAAATTAAGCAATACCTAAACATTTGCATGTTAACAGTCCGCTCTGCTTTTACTTTATTTATGGAACCTGGGCTATTGAATAATCACTCACAAATACTTATAATGCTCTTTGGAAGGGCTTGTGTGGCACATGCGAGCTTACAGCAGTGGTTCAGATAGGGACAGTCGAGGCGGTCTGCAATCACGCTGAGGAGGACGTTCGTACTCGACCGCACCAGGGGATGCACAGCGCAGGCGCATCGTCGCATACAAACAATTGATGCGCGGGGAAGCCCCAACATCATCCACAGCGCGTTGTTGTACTGGACTCTGAAGGCTGTGTAAAGCCTTTCAACTTTATATTGAATCCGATATGGAAGTGCTAAGTGTGATCAAACCCACCTAGGTTGGTCACTCTCAGCGCGAAGAATGGTTTTTTTTCTCTATTCTGTGCCTACTAGTCTAGTCATTAAGTAATTAGAATAGAATAATCATTTATTTGGTACACTCAAAATAACACATGAAACAATTATAAAGAACAGTATGTACAAATGTATTTATTTAGACAGTTCGACTCGTGTCTAAGTACCAAAATGGCGTTCAGTTTGTCACATGACTTATAGTCTAACTTTTTATTAGCTGCAGTAAAATGACGTTTCTAAATGTCATTCCGTAAAATAATGTTGCCAGCCTAATCTCAATAGGGATGTGATTCAGTTCACAAAAATTAATTAAATAACATTATTATGACGTTTTTGTTTCATTTTGAATGTACCTCCCTATACTTCCACTAAAAAAGATCAATCCTCTAGTATAGTAATAATAATAGGTTAAAAAATACATTACAACTTAATATTAAATCTCAAAAAAAAAACCAAACTGATTATTCATTTATGATTCACTCATTTAGCTACATCCCTATTTGTTTTTCTTCAAAAACCGGCAACCCACAAAACGTCATTTTACTGCAGCTAATAAAAAGTTAGACTTTATGTAGAATGTATAGGTTAAGAAGGTAAATTATTAGCTAACAGTTTAAACAGATTTCTGCAATATTCATGTTTTAGTTGTATTTATTGCATTTATTTATTTATGTAAAATCCTTCTGAATGTTATAAATCATCGACTTCATAGTTATCTTGATCGACAAATACCCGTGGAGCAGGCTGGCTTCGTGAAGGGCAAGGGAACCAGAGAACAAATTCTCAATATTCGCCAGGTCATTGAAAAGAGTAGGGAGTTCAACAGCCCCGTATTGCTTTGTTTCATTGACTACAGCAAAGCATTTGACTGTGTGAAATGGGACAAACTATGGATGGTTCTAGGTGAAATGGGAGTACCCGAGCATCTGATTGGGCTTATTCGTAATCTCTACGTAAACAACCGCTCCTTCATAAGACTCGAAACCGACTGTTCTGATGTTTTTGTAACAAAGAAAGGAGTTAGACAGGGGTGTATACTTTCTCCAGTGTTGTTCAATATATACAGTGAATACATCATCCGTAAAACAATGGAGAATTGGAAGGGAGGTTTTCCTCTGGGTGGGAAGCGGGTATGTAACCTCAGATACGCCGATGACACTGTCCTTGTTGCAACTTCCGTCGCGGATATGAAAATGCTTCTGGAGAAACTGGAGAACGAAAGCCTGGAACTGGGTCTGGCGATCAATAGGAGCAAAACAAAACTAATGGTGATCGACCGTGCTCAGACACTATCTGATATTGAGAGCATCGGTGTGGACGTTGTTCAGAATTACATCTACCTGGGCTCACAAATAAGCGATGATGGTAGTTGCGTATCAGAAATAAAAAGACGCATTTCTGTTGCCAGGGATGCTATGACTCGCCTTAAAGGGCTGTGGAGGAACAGAGGCATCACAAATAAAACCAAAATGCGTCTGGTGAGGGCTTTGATTTTTCCAATATTTCTGTATGGCGTAGAGACTTGGACCATTAAAGCGAGAGAGCGGCAGAGAATTGATGCATTCGAAATGTGGTGCTGGAGGCGAATGCTGAGAATCCCGTGGACGGCCAAACGCACAAATGCATCAATCCTATCACAACTGCAAATAAAGGAGCGTCTTTCATCGGTGTGCTACCAACGCGTTCTGAGCTATTTTGGTCATGTGATGAGGCGTGGGGATGACAGTCTCGAGAAACTAGTTATCGTTGGCAACACAGAAGGCAAAAGGCCAAGAGGCCGCTCACCAACTAGATGGACAGACCAACTAAAAGATGCCCAGAACTCAACGACTTTCTATCAAATCGTCAAAATTGCTACCGACAGAGGTCGCTGGAGACAGTTTATCCATTCCCGTATGAAATCACACCATGGCCACGATCTTCAGTCATGAAGGACCGACCAGAGAGAGAGAGAGAGTTGTATTTATTAGGTACTTTATTTCCAAATTCCTGTAACGCAAAAAATTACCCCCATGGATTATCGTGTTCCAGGGCCGCCGGTAGGCCATCCGCCGGGCTTTTTGCAGCGTCACCGTTCCAGCCGTTCTCGAACTGAACGGTCTGATGCGTGACGATGGTAAGAGGCCTGACGGTATGACTCTTATACCTTGGGAGAAGGGTAGGCCTTTGGTGTGGGACGCCACGTGCGTCGATACCCTTGCGACATCTCATCTGTCTGGTACATCAGTTGGGGCCGGTGCGGCGGCAAATTCAGCCGAAGATATCAAGCGGCGCAATTATAGAAATCTCGATAGAGCTTACGTATTTAAGCCATTTGACGTTTCAAAATTAAATGCGTCTGGTCGAAGCGACGTGTGATCCGAGAGCTGGCGCTTATCTGAGTCAACGCATAAGCATTGCAATTCAGCGGGGCAATGCAGCCAGTGTCTTGGGGACACTTCCGCCTGGTATTGATCTGGAGCAGTTGAGCTATCTATAGATCGTTTGCAACGGTCTTCAGATGATTCAACTGTTTCTCTTTGTATTTTATTGTAAATAATTGTATAAAGTATAACTAGCTAGATACGACGTTTAGTATAGTCGAATAAAACCCGATTGTATACTAAATACACAAACTAAATACGTTTCGTTACGCACAAAATAGTTTTATAAATAGCAAGGTGGTCATCCTCAAACCTGATTCCTACTCTCAGGAGTCCCCCAAGCGCCTAGGTAGGGGCTCATCAACATATCCAGCCTTTGGACGTACACTGCTCAACATAGGCATCCCCTATAGACTTCCAAAGCGGCTAACGGCTCCCAGCAACCTTAACGGTGGCGGCAGAGACCGCTACCTTCTTTAGGGTCCAACGTTTCCAACGTACTTAAAATAGTCATGAAGCATCTCCGATTTTAGAGGACCCCGAAGAAATCCATTAAAATACCTGTATTTATCTAAGTCTTCCTGTATAGCTTCAGCGACAGTGGGGAACGGGCTGCCTTTGTGCTCCGTCCACAGAGGGTCCCTGGAGTCCAGGTCACAGACCCTCGTCTTCAGCTTCTGTTCCGCGGACGGTGAACCCGTGTTTTCGGGAACTGCTGCTCTGGAATTAGATAGCAAATGCGTTATTACGGTCAGGTTAGAAGGGTCACTTTTTTTTTTAGCTAGCCTTTATTTTCCCACTGCTGGGCAAATTCCTCCCCCAACTCCTTCCACCTATCGCGATCCTTGGCAGATTCCCACCATTCCTTTACTTATATACTTCACTTTATATAGCCTTAAAACTTGCCTTATTGAGCTGTTCCTGATTGCAAGTAGAATATAAAAGCTTGTTTTCTGGTTATCTGGTTCACGCTGACCGTCGACGCTGATAGGTCAATATTATGTATCTATGTATTAATATGAAGTGTTTCTGAACAACGCTGATCGGTTGGCGCTGATGAGTGTCTTTTAAGTTTGTTTAAGAGTGTATTTTAAGTACCTACTTGGACTTTATGCTTTCCTTCGCCGTTTAGAGCACGAGTAATAGACATACATTTTTAGATAAAAAAAAAACGAGTGTACTTTAGACCACACGATTGAAGTAAAACTTCTTTTTCAAAATATTAATTAATTTATAAAATTCTTCTATTACCTACCATACCAACCATTTCTTAAATGCTTTAATTTGAGAAACTAGTCGTTCATGCTTAAAAAAATTTAGATAAGTACCTACTATTCCTTAACCGGATCAAATGATTAGCATCGACTAGGGACTCGATCGAGTTTTACCTACCTACGTAGCTATGAAACCCAGTTTGTACGTGAAGTTTAAAAAACAGTTTATTTATTATTTTAAACTGATCTGTACTTACCTACCTATTTACTCTTTGAGTTCAAAAAATCCTTTTGTTCTAGTGACTATTGCCATTGGCTAGCGGAAATTGTCAAAACGATACCGACTACCAACTTAGTTTTGATTGGTCTGCTACCAATCCGTCTACCAATTGCAAAGACGCGGCGTTTCTTTTTGAAACGCTTTTTAGATAGACATAATACAAATGGGTTCTGTACAATTTTTTTTAAGTAAATGAGCAAATATTTTTTTACCTAACCTTTTGATTATAGGGAAGAGGGAGGAGTAGGTGTTTTTTTTACATTTATATTTGTATGGGATTTTAAACAGAGAACGGGTTATTAATTAAAATAGTTCAGAAGTAACTACATAAATCCGATGTTCGAGTTAATTTTAATGCCAATAGCTTAGGTATGCTTTAGATTATCTTTCTATGGTAAGGTTACCATTCGTTTTGTCACAACATAACGTAATACATCCATAGTTATGACATCATGACCGACCCTAAGATTCCTTGTGTCGTGGGTATCCATTTCTCCGGCAGCGGGAACCGAACCAGCAACCGTCATGTTGTGTGTAGCAGACAAGTTAATGAGACAGACAAGTTGAGAGTTAGTACCTACCTAGGTACTTACAAATTTTCTTTAAGCGATCTTGATGAAAATTGGTGAGTAGGTAGATACCAACTATCTAGGTGGGTACAATGTGTTTGTGTCCGTCTCTCTACACGGCTAACTTCACGTTTATCTCGTTACGCCGACAGTATTACTGTACCTACCTAAATTATGTTTCCGTTAACTTTTATGTTACGGATGATCACGGTCCCATAGAAATTTAATTAAAATCGGTTCAGTAGTTTGGTTTTTAAATCGAAATAACTGAAAAACATGTGTTTAGATTCGGGTTTTTTAAATATCCCCTTGTTTTTATACCTGGCGGTAAGTGGTAATCGTAACCTATGGAATGAACGCTTGTAACACCAAATATATTATTCATGTTTCATAGATTTTTATTTCTTTGCCAAAACGGGACCCTAAAAATGTTCGGCTTTTGTAAAAGGCGGTAGGTATTTTAAATTAAAATTATGAAATCTATTTTTAATAATGTGTCGGCTTTTGTTAAAAGGCGGTATTTTAAGTTAAAATTGTGAAATCTTTTATTAGTAATTATTAGGATTCGTTGCTGTCGGACGTGCATTCGCTGTAATTTTTTCGTGCTGTACGTATTCGGACGAGTGATTCTTGTGAGGTGTTGTGTGTGTTAGTCAGTTCACGATATGATTATGTGTGTTGGCGCTTCAAGGAACAACGAGCTGGTGGCAGCACGGAATCTGAACCAAGAGCGGTATCCCCAGAGACCCGTTCCATCTTATAATTGTTTTCGGAATCTAGTGAACAGACTCCACTCCACCGGTTCGTTCCATAGAGTTTCTGGGCACGCAGGGAGGTCGGAAGAAGTGTCGACGCAAAGAGAAGAGAAGGTGTTGTTACTGATGGACGAGGATCTTGGGCGTAGCACTCGACACGTTGCCGCTGCTGTTGAATTGTCGCAGAGGAAGGCGTGGAGTGTGCTACATTACGACCACCAGCATCCGTACCACTACAGTAAAGTGCAGGAACTGACCGCGGGCGACTTTCAACAGTGTGTTCAGTTCTGCCAGTGGTACGGAGACCGACTAAATGAGAGGCCGGAATTCGGTGCACAAATCTTGTGGTCTGACGAAGCCACTTTCACGCGATTTGGAGTGTTTAACCAACACAATGAACATTTTTGGGCACATTCAAACCCCCGCCTCCACCGTGAAAGTAGGTATCAACATAGATGGAGCTTCAATGTCTGGGCCGGCATGATTGGGGACAAACTTGTCGGCCCGGTGTTCCTGCCGGCTAGATTGGATGGTGCCAACTACCTGGAGTTGCTGAAGGGTCCGTTGGAAGATCACCTCGAGGATTTTTCACTGGCAGCGTACCGGGATGTGATCTTCCAGCAGGATGGCGCACCGGCACATTACTCACGCGCCGTGCGTGAGACTCTGGACGACCACTTTCGGATGTGGATAGGCCGCAGCGGCACTGTGGCCTGGCCTCCGCGTTCTCCAGATCTAACCCCACTGGATTTCTTCCTTTGGGGCTATTTGAAGGGAGTAGTGTACGCAGAGGACTGTGATACGCCTGAACAGATGCGCGAGCGTATAACATCTGCATGCGCCAGAATCACTCCTGAGATGCTGAAGAAAGCGACAGGCGCCGTGCTTCACCATGCAGATGTATGCGTGCTACGACAGGGCAGGCACTTTGAGCAACATCTAGGCGGTCTGTGAACGTACGAAAACATACCTACCTACCTACCTACCAACAAGTAGTAACGTGAATGGTAGTTAATGACGTGACTTTACAAAATTTAGTGAACATAAAGTACCTAGTCAGGTTACTACTGAACACTACGTGAATGTTGTGTGCAAAATCTACCTCGATAGTAGGTAATGTGACGTAAAACAAAGTGTTGATAGAAATGTGATATTTTGTGTAGTACCTACTTATCGAAACAAAAGGCTGCTTACCCCGGTAGAACCAGAAAAAATGATAGGTATGTATTTAGCTCCTAACTTTATTACTAAGTACCTAACAAACTGTAGCTCCGCCTTACTGATCATATGATTTGAGGGTTGCCACGCACAAGTTAATAAACCTTTTGTATGAAATTTTGTAATCACTTATTTCTAAGGTAGATTCTTACAACTTGTCGTCAACCATCACCCCCTTTCGGGATAACATACGAATTCAAACTCAACCTGTATATACCAAATTTTATCGAAATCGATCCAGCTATTTAAACGTAAAAACGTAACAAACATAATGAAATACTTACTTTAGAATTTATAATATTAGTAAGGATTAGGCCAAGTTACTTATACAAAGGCCTACCTCGGCCACCTTAGTCTAAATTAATTGAGTCTTAGTTTGTATGTTCAGAGGGCGCTGACACTGCTACTCGAGTCTAACTTTTGCATTCGTCAACGTTTTCACTTGTTTATTGGTTTACCTTGTTTGTGAATAAAATACAATTCATATTTGAAAAGTTAAAATCTAAACATATAAAACAAAGTCGAGTTAGATACACCATTTGAATGAATGAATGAATGAAATACTCTTTATTGCACACCAAATAAAAATACAATAATGGAAATAAACAATAAATAAAGGTACAATGGGCGGTCTTATCGCTAAAAGCGATCTCTTCCAGACAACCTTTGGATGGACAGGATAAACAAAATCAAAAGACGGCGGTGTAAGAGTACCTACAGACATAAACAGAACCCACAAAATAAAATATACCTATTAATTATACTAATAAACATAAACTTAAATACATATGTACAAATAATACAAGTATAAATAAATTACACTACATAAAGAGGATAAATAACACAAACACTAACTAGCAGTTACGAGACAACCATTTATAACGCAAGAACGGCTGGACCGATTTTGATAATAATAATAAAAATAATAAATATTGCTGGACGTTTCACACAGCGCTATCTAGCCCCAAACTAAGCAGAGCTTGTACTATGGGAACCAGATAACTGATAGAATACTTATATACTTTTTTTTGTAAATACATACTTATAATATATAGAAAAACATCAAGACCCGGAACAAATATCTGTAGATCATGCAATCATTTGTTCCGCGGCGGGAATCGAACCCGCTACCTCCTGCGTCTCAGTCGGCTATTCACCCACTGCGCCACGGAGGTCGTCAATCGACCATGATCATTGATTTGTTGGATTTGTCTCCGCCCCGAATTTACACGAACCCCCGTTACTTGTAATTGAATGAAACTGTAGTTTAAGTTATTTGGTTTGTATTTCGTGGCACTACAGTGTAAACTCTATATAACGACACTGAAGAGACTGAGCATATTTTGACGTTATAAAGAGTTGTCGTTAAATGGAGAGAAGTAAAATCTGTGTGTCACAGTGATTTTCTCTTACTAGCCATGTTTACAATTTGAAAGTTTGTGAGCTACTAAGAATATGACAACGTATAGATAAAATCCATCACTTCTACTAACAACAGTCTGCAGCTACACGTGCAAGCAATCCTATTTTGTAAACAAAAGAACGGATTTCTTAGAAAGTTTGGTGTGTATGATGCCGACAGTCGAGTTTATTATGGTCTAGGATAATAAAACGACAAAAGGATATACACAGCTGCGCAGTTTTTACTAATTTGGCAACTTAAAAAGAACTTTTTATTACAAATTGTTGTCGTTATTGACAGTGGGTGTAATGCTATACAGAGTGTACCATTGTATGCAAGACAAGCTAAACCAACCAAAGCCGAGTGATTTCGACGCTTTAGAGAGTTTGTCGTTAAAACGAGTGACGTTACATGGAGTTTACACTGTATTTTATTAGTCAAAGATTATGAGTACCTAATTATTTTTTTGTGTTTTGGGAGACTCGCGATTTCGGGGGCGAACCTCTAGTATTTTACAGAATCACTAATTAATTCGTTAGTAATAATGTTACCTAGTCTAGTTGATCTTTGAAGAAAAACTCAGCTATGACACAAATGTCTCTGGAACAAAGTGTAGTTTTAGATAAAGAAAAAAAAATCTATAAACAAACTGTATACCTATTCAACGATAAGTCCAAAACATCGTGGGCTAAGGCCTGATACGTCCACGTATGATGCAGCGGTGTTGCCATATCAATATTCCTGTCCAACAGTATGAGCATAGGTCTTGAGAAGCTAAACGAGCCGGATTGTCCAGTGTTGCCGTGAAATAGGTTGTTTCTTGCGTCCCATAGGTTTTCTCGAAGCTTTTTATCTAGTTTTTTTGCGACCATCTCTGCTGCGTTGCCTTTAGTGTTCCTTATGATAGGGACGTTACCTAAAAAAAAAATTGGTTCTTTTAAGGTACTAATTCAAACGACGCTGCCGACTGCAACTTCCGACTGCACGTGCAGCTGCCACAGCGCTCGGAACGTCATTGAAATACATAAAACCACGGGTCCAATTTTAGTGAACCAATCGCTTTACTATGACAATGGTATCCTCCCTTCCTGTGACTATAGGCAGGGAAAATTTTGGTATTCTACTAACCCAGTAATCATTCAATGTCCGCCATTGCTACATGACAATACCATTATAAATTTGGCAGCGTATGATAGGAACCCCCGTGGAGCTCCCTGGGGCACTAAATCTAGAAACTGTAGACACCTTATATACCCATGTATATGAAGCTGTCTACAGCATCTCTAATAACGGCTCCTGCGAACCCGAAGTGCGTAGAAGGATAGAGATGGCTAAAAGCGCGATGAGCCAGCTTGGGGGATTATGGAAAGACAGGAGAATATCCAACAGGACTAAGATAAGACTCATCCGTAGCCTAGCCTTCGCCATAGTCCTATACGGTGCAGAAACGTGGACTCTAAAAGCAAGGGATCGCAGACGTGCAGACGCTTTTAAGATGTGGCGCTGGAGACGAATGCTGCGAATTCCCTGGACGGCCCGAAGAACTAACCTTTCAATACTCAAGGAACTCGAGATAACTACCAGGCTATCAACCATCTGCCTCCAACGAGTCCTTGAGTACTTTGGTCAAATAGCGTGGAAACATAGTGACAACTTGGAGAAACTCATCATCACTGGCAAAGTCGAGGGCAAAAGACCACGGGGTCGTAGCCCGATACGTTGGTCTGACCAGATCCGCACAATTCTCGAGTCTAAGCTTCATGATGCCATGCATGTCGCCGCCAACAGACACCGATGGCGCAACATAGTCAAAGAACAAAATCACCAACGACCCTCAGCATTGAGGAGTACGACTCGAAGAGAGAGATGACAGGAAGAACATCATAATCGTTAAATAATGGTATGGCTCCATAAGTTTTCTCATAAGGCCCCAGTAATGGAGAATTGGGCCCCAGTAATGTTGCTGCGGCCGACTGCGTGCAGCCGCGGCACTTGCAGTCGGCAGTGTCGTTCGGAGAATACTACCTTTAAAGTTTCACGACTTTTTGTATTACATAGCGCTTTTTGTTACTTAATTAACTTAGATATAGCATCGTTTTATTATCCCTGCAAAATAAGTGTTCTTCTCAACTGTCACACATAAAATGCACCACAAAAAATGCTTTCCATCAAGCGCCCTTAAAGCGCAAAAAACGACAGTGATCATCATTCGTTCAAATATTAAATGAAAGTTTTCGAGAAAAACGATTACTTTGGAACTTATTGTGTACTGGAAAGTGTAGTGTGGGACGGAATCTAGGTTCTGTCCGGACAGATTTAGTTCCATCCACTAAATGGAAAGACGACCTAATAAAGGTTGCTGGGAGTCGTTGGGTGCAGGCTGCTCAAGATCGGTCGCTCTGGAAATCTTTGGGGAGGCCTATGTTCAGCAATGGACGTCTTATGGCTGTATGATGATGAATATTGTGAGCGCAAGAAAAATAAACAGTCCCATTTTCCATACATATGGATGAACTATTTTCGCTCACAGCAGTGTATATTTTGTAAAATGGCATACTGACCTAATGTAACAAATACTGAAAACAAGCTCTCTACAATATTGTCCATAATTGCTTCCATTTCCGTGTCCTTTGTGTCGCCTTTATTGATTGCTGTAAATAAATTACCATAGTTAATGTATTAAGATAAGATAACTCTTTATTGTACACCAAAGTAAAATACAGAACATAATTCTTACAAATAGATTTAGTACAATAGGCGGTCTTATCTTCCAGACAACCTTTGTATGGACAGGATCAAAATGTAACACATGTCGGCGGTGCATCTATATAAATTTAAAAACATATCTACATACTATAAACCTAAATTACCAGTAATAACACAAATTTAATTTAAATAAGCAACTCTAAAAGTGGTTATGATGAATTAACAAGCAGCTACAACTTCAACACAAGGACAGATAATGGGTGTGCACTTTTGTTTTAAAATTACTAATAGACTTGGATGTTCTTATAGAGGGGCAAAGCGTTCCACAATCGTACGGCTGTTACAGTGAAGGATCGACTATAAAACTCTGTCGTATGGACAGGAGTTTTAGATTGGAGGGAATCTGAAGAACGCAAATTGCGATCATTAGCCTGGTGGAGAAACTCAAAACGCTCCTTAAGATAGAAGGGAGAAGAAGGGTTAAAAAGGATGTTATACAAAAGGGACAGTATGTGTGCATTCCGGCACACATACTGCATTGTATTGTACACATACAGTATTGTTATGAAAATTCCTCAAAAGCTGAAATATATACCAAAATAGGTATGTCGGTATCATAGTAAGTGGGGATTTGGGGTTCTGCCAACTTTTAATTACAACATAACAAAAACATTATGTGAAAGTGAAGTCAGATGTACACACGGCTACACATCAAGCTATACCCTTCCAGTATAAGCTGACCTCGCATTGCGTAGGCTTTTCGTAGAATGAGAGGTCAGCTTATACTGGAAATGTATAGCTTGATGTGTAGCCGTGTGTACAGTCACAAGCGTGAAGATATAACAAATTTAGAATAATGTTTCATTAGAGTACTGACAGACTTTGCTGTCCTTAAACAAGTCGAATTTTAATGCAACATGGTACTAAACAGTTTAGATCTTATTGCTCTTGACTGTAAACTATAAAGAAATTGTTTTATTTTTTCATATTAAGTAATTATTTCATACAATTATAATAGAAAGCTTGATATGAGACATCCTTAGAAACTTGTGAAATGGCTCGCCCGGGGAATGCATGTTCCAGCATGAAGGGTATGGTTTCTGGTGAAATTGCAGGCTTTACACCTGTATGCCTGAAGTTGATGGGCCCAGAGCAGTTTTTAAGGTGCGTGACCTATGCGGCAATACTGTGTTATAGGCACTGGTTACCAGCTAACATCAGGTGGGCCATAAGCTAGTTCCATCTCCAAGTTATATAAAAAAAAAAAAAAAAAAATTGTTATATTTCTGATTCGCTAAAATTTAATGTAATACATACCATAGTATGACAAGGAGTCAGATTGCTGATGCTTCATAATAAACAGATCATCTTCCAAGCATATAAAATTCAGGTACTGATCAAACACTTTATGTATATTTACAGCAGAATTCGACTGAATAGCAGAGGCTGCCAGATCTTCGAGTTTTTGTCTCGTGATCGGTGATATAAAGTTCAGATGGTACTGGTCATATATTCCATTGTCGAGGTCTTGACATATGCGGCCCAGGTTCTCTTCTGTTGGGGAGCAGAAGTATACCGCTGGCACTTCAGGTATGGGGTCACGATCTGAATGTAATTGGCTGAAATTATAAATAATAATTAGTGTAAGATATAAAAATATACATAAGGTCAAGTTTCATTATGAATCATTGTTTGCAATGACATAGCAATAATAAGATTACTAGTTTACATATTCTTAGAAGTGTTATTGATTCTAAGGGATACTTCTGCCTAGTCATCTGGAGTAGTTAATCTATCTGCAGATTACGATTATTAGACCATGACAAAAATTATGAACCGTTTGATATTTGAACACTAGACATTAGCTTAGGGTTGCCATAAATTCCCAAGGCCCCGTCAGGACATTTACAATTTGGGGTCCTTTTTTTGTATACAGCGTGTAACAGAAATCATGGAAAAAAATTCTAGGTATGTAATAATAATGGTAATAATGTCATACACATCTGTATCTCTAGCTAGATGTAAGGAACCTACACACCTGAAAAAAATACTTAAGATAGATGATAGATTGTGTAGATGATACATAATAGATAATCTGACCCAAATAGCACAAATAAGAAGAAAAAAAAATTTAAAATTAGCATTTAAATAAAAAAGTCGTGTGTTGGCTGCTTGCGCATCGCGCAATCGCATCGTGCATACGCGGCGCGGTCGATTGTGTATGTCGGGGCATTTAAGAGCTTGTCGGGACACCACTGTTAATAACAGTGACATGTCCCGACGTATCGGGACAAATGGCAATCCTACATTAGCTCCATCTATAGAGGAAACTATACAGTTTTTATCTGTTTAATGACTACTACTGCGGTTCAGTACATTCACGAGAGATAACATTGCTTATTTCCAATAGTTATTTTTATCTGTACATTGTTTGCAACAGTGTTTAGACAGCTCAAATGTTTCTTTTAGTTCCATAAAAATGCTTGTATTACATACATACTGTCAAGCCAGTTTCTCAGAAGGGTAGGCAGATACAAGGTTCTCCACTTGCTACAATCCTGATATACTTACCTCCATTCAGTCACATCAAAGTGGTTAATGGTTTAGGGTACTTTAGACCTGGCATTTCACCAAAATGTCTTAAACTTGGTTAAAATACATAGGTACTACAAATGTTGTTTTTAAACTTACACATGAAGAGTTACACCCATTTCCCTGAGCGCCTTTACAGATACAAGTGGAGAAATTATATCTTGACCAACTCTGTCGTATATCAACACTTTCCAGGTTGGTTCATTGGCCACATTCTTCGTAAGAGGCTGATTCAAGTTAAGCATTTGCTTCAAAGCATCTGGAAGTATCCAAATTAGACGATTAATTATATACTCAGACAAGAAATATTGAACAAGTCTTGGAAATTTTGTTGAACTTACTAAGTTGGCGTTCCCGTAAAGTCGTCATTTTATCTTATTAGTTATTTTTCCTTTCATCAAAGAGAAATTTCGCTATTTATTGCTGTAATAACACTAAAAATAATAAAAATTCGATTTCACGTACACACACAGCTACAGTTGTCAAAACGGAATGACGTTTCTACAGTCGTTCAAAAGTCGATGACACGTTGCCAAATGTCAAAGACATCTGCGTTCGAAACCCTGGGAAACGATTTTAAAGTAAGAGACTAAACTAACCAATAAGGGGCCCATACACGTTACGACAAACAGTCGCACGGATCGGTCGTGACAATTTCAACGGACTTACCACAAGACCTAGGTTGTACAATCAGCTGAAAAATTGAAATATATATTGATTGAATTGTTTTGTGGTGTATTAGATATATATTTTTTAAATTGTAAAAAAGTGCCCTTAGTAATCATACGTTTGCAATGCTTGTAATAGGCAAACAAGTATAAAGTGCTTTTACCTGGTTTTATGACTATAAACTTGTCTAAGCAAATAAATATCTTGTAGGTATCTTGCTTTACGACCAATATATAGGTACACGATCAAGCTTGTCGCAATGCGGCCGAAGCCCGTGGAACGGTCCGTGCGCGCGACTGTTGTAACGTGAATGGCCCTTTTCAGCCAAAAAATGATAGATTACCTTGTATAGACATAAAACGTTCCTTGTTAAAACTAGATTACTAGCATAGATAAATACTGAATATTAAGTAGATAATCTCCAAAGAGAATGATAAACCCTTGAATTATACGAGGTACATAATTTCCATAGAGAAATATAGACAGTTAGTTTCTGTCAATAATGTCAAGAAATAGCATGAAAACCATAATACCTACAATAAAAACAGAAAAATCTATAAAATGAATTCTGGCTCCCATGTATCTCTGTTAGACCTATCTTTACAATTTCCTTTCGAGATCGGTATGTATGTGTCGTGTTCCTAGCTAAAATTATATTTGTACTATTAATTACAGGATAAGGATGCCTCGTTGGTGAAAGGCAGTAGAGAAGCAAAGGTAGTTACTAAGGTTTAGCCGCCGTACCTACAAGTATATTAATTAGGTACATACATAATTAGTTTTAGTGCGCATTTTAAATACAATTACATTTTTTGCCACGCCCTAACAGGGTAGGTTAGACTTTTTATTACTCTAATTTTTAGTTTGTATGTGACTGATTTCGTGTCGCAAATAAAGAATGAAATATGAAATAACCTACTTAGGTAGGATACACAAGCAAACGGTGTCTTTTCTTGTTCATAATACTCCCACCTAAGTAGTACTTTAGACTAAATTAAGCAAAGTTTAATTATAAAAAAAATAAAAAAATAAAAATTGTTTATTTCAAGTCATTTCAACTCATACATATTCATAAACTAAATAAGAAATCCAAACAAAAATTATATTAAATTAAAATTAAGTCAAATCAAATTAAACAAGAATTAAATTAAAATTATACAATTAAATTAAATGACACATAAACACATACCTACTTAATACATACACGTACACGTACGCGGACACGAGGGACTATCAGTGACCGGGGCAACGTCCCTTATAGGGGGTTGCATGAAGGCTTAACCAGTGCCCCAGAAACGGAGAGTCCCACCTGTCCGCCAATGTGCTCAGAATGATGTTGGGGCTGCCACGCAGGCGTTTTAAGAGCGACGCACACCGCTTTCTTATAATGGCGTGGAAGCCATCTGTGTGCGCCTCACTGAACATACCTGATGCACTGCAGAAACGTGGCAACCCCATCAGCACTCTAAACCCATTGTTGTACTGTACGCGCAGCGCGTTGTACGCCCTCTGCGTATAAGCTACCCACAGGCTGCAGGTGTATAGTGACTGACAGTAGGCTTTAAAAAGTTATGCCTTGATCACACATACCGAGCAAACGGGCGAGACAGTGCTATTCGCCGAGTACTCGGTACGTATAAACATAACGCCGAGTGCTCGGCCGAGCGCTCGGCCAAATGAAGCGGCGAGATAGTAGCTCGGCTCCGTTCTGCGTACTAGGCCGAGTGTCCACCCTCCAGGTACCCCGCAATAAAAATAAAACTTTATTATAAATACGGGATTTATCACGTACCGTCTTATCGGTGTTTCGACCGACAATGTTTCGGTTCAGTTCGTGAGCCTTCATCAGGGTGAGTGCGATCCGCTCCGAATAACGTCTCGCCTCGCACTGTGTCTCGTTTTTAAAAATTTTGCTTAAAACAATCATATCAAATCAAAATTATTTATTGCGAATATGGGTTAGTAACTGGTGGTTAGTGATACAGTTTGAGTTCGTCCATAATCAGCGTTTATCGCATGCAATTTCAGTCAGTCTTACAAGTAGTTACTTAGAAACGATCAAATAATGATTAAATTATTTACAATATTCAACATGTCAGCTCTTACCTTAAAATAGAAAATTAATAATAAAATGTCAGATTTAATAAAATTATTCAAGGGATTTATAGCTAAGAAACTCATTTATGTTGTAGTATGCCTTTTTTATTAATATTAGTTTTAAGTTTCTCTTGAAAACATTCAGACTTGAAGAACCCAGTATAGACTCAGGTAGGTGGTTATAAATAAGTGGAGCCATACACATCACTCTCTGATTAAAAAAGGCTATCTTGTTAGGTGGGAGACAAATTTTATTATGATGCCGTTTACTCTTAAGGTTTATAAAGAGGTCCATATTTGTTTTAATGAATGTAGCGAGTTCGTAGATATACAGATACAGACACATAGATACAGACACGGGAGAGTCAAAATCTTAAGCTCCGTGGAATAGGGCTTACAGCTGTCAGTTTTCTGCAACTTGCATATTGCTCTGATACACTTCTTTTGAGAGACGAATATGTGTTCTTTGCACGTGGAGTTGCCCCAAAAAATAATTCCATACCTTAATACTGATTCTACGCATCCATAATAGGCGGTTATCACAGTAGACACATTAACAATTTTTCGGAGCATGAACATTGCATACGAAAATTGATTAAGTCTTACATATAGTGTCCAAATAAAATAAAATACAGCATGTCTACTAATAACAAATGGGACGTCGAAACAACTCTTATATTTATACAGTTATATAAACTACATCCGAGTCTGTAGAACTCAATTTACTCAATATAACTGAACTGACTGTGCTAATCTCAAAACATGTGTGAACAGCTACTCGCTACATCACTGTCTCGGCCGAGAAATATTTAATATCTCGCCCGTTTGTTCGGTACGTGTGATCAAGGCATTAGTAAATTAGTAAAAAAATGTCTGGTAGGTCTGGTAGATACCTACGTAACTTAATCAGTAGGCAGGTACCATAACCCAAGTGACAAAAAGGTAAAACGTTTTTGTTAATTTATTGGGTAGGTATAATGAATATCAATTTATTTTATTCAGATGATGCAGTGAAGAAAGAGATTTGTTTTGGTGAAACTCTGATCATCAGTTGTGGTCATAATGACGGAGATATCGAAGATGATTCCTCAGATTCTGACTGGTCCTGCAATGACACTCCAGAACGAGTAAGTTCGCAAGGAGTCAAAGATACATTGTTCGAAGTAAAAGATAAAGTCGAAGTGGAATCTGTTAGTGAAAAGGTAGAAGATGAAGAAGGCGACTTCCACTTTTATTTTTTTCCTGACTGTAAAGAACAGCAGCTGCCTCAGGATAGCAAAGCGAGTCTTACGATAGTTGATGGACTGCCACAAATCAATCCAGCAGCTAAAGGCCAAATATTTTGCACCTGCGGTGTCGATCAAAAAGGCAACTGCGTATGCCACACAAAGCTGCCATGCCGTTGTGGGGCCAAAACAGCTATGGAATGCACCTGTCAGAAGCTAGAGGAGATCTGCGTTTGTCACGATGGAAAACCCATGCCAGTCTGCACTTGCAAGGGCAGCAATGTCTGTATTTGCCACCCCGACGGTAAATTGCGTCCAATTTGCACATGCGATAAAGTCGATAAACCTTGCTTTTGTCACCCGGGAAAGTTTCCTAGTCCTATTTGCACGTGTAAACATAAGCCGAAATTTAATTTTGACGAGCTTATGTCTACCGGCGAATTAAATGAAGAGGAAACCGAAGAAGAATCTATAGTTGTAGATGAAGGTAAGATGGAGTATGAGCCATGCGTATGTCAGAAACCGGATCCCAAACCCACGTGTATGTGTTTGAAAGGAAAGGAATGCATTTGTAATGAAAAATCATGCATATGCGGGGTGCAAAAAACATGTATCTGCGAACCAACTGGTAGCCAAGAAGTAGTCTTTTGCGAAACAGATGATTCGAAATCGATTTGTAGCTGTCCGATTCCACGAGAATGTACGTGCGATGCCAAAACCGATGACTGCAAGTGTTTTCCAAAGAGGAATTGCACTTGCGGAGATCCCGATAACTGTAAATGTTTCTTTCCTTGTGATTGCACTGATCCCTGCATTTGCGACACCGCTGCTCAAAAAGCTAAGGAATGCATTTGCTCAAGTAAATCGAATCATGATTTCGAAGGCGTGATTTGTACCTGTCCTCGCAAGGAAGAAAAGTCTAAGAAGTTGAAAAGAGTACGAGCCGGCAAGGACGGCTACCGATGGTGCCACGAGGTGGATCCACAACACACGTATTTTGACTACGGGTACGGACGTCATGATAAAATATCTTACAAGGAGCAGGAAAAAGAGAAAGTAAAAATTGTAGGGCTCTACAAGGAAAAGGAGGAGGAAGAAGCCTGCGCCATACACGGTGTCCAAGCTCCTCCATACAAAAAGGAAGTTAGGAAGCCGTCTTTAGACTGTTGCAGCGCCGTTGGGGGTAAATAACTTGTTCCTATATTTTTACTTTTACCAATTTATCTATACTAAAACTTATCTATATAACTTCGCTCCAATAGGGATCAGCATTTGCGTTGAAACTCTGGGTGAAGACAAAGACAAGTTCTTAGTGCAAGTAGTGTCCCATTCGTCGAAAGAGGGTGCCAAAACTGGGTCGAAGCTCGTGGGCATTTTGGATTGCAACTTGCATACTTTGGAAGAAAATAGGTCCGAGTAAGTTTCAAACTTTATACGCGATTCAATGTAGGATCCGCCTTTATTCATGTGAAAACTGACGAGTGGAAAAATAACCACAGTTTCCTGAAAATTATATATTAAAATAAATGCAATACATTTTTGAAAAAAGAAATAATATATTGTTTAAGATTTTTTATTTATTTGTTGAGGTTAGGAGTATAACTTGAAGTAACGACGGTAACGGTCAACTGAGACTTGGCCTACATGATATCACCCTGAGACATACAGGTTTAAAATCTCAAGTGCTTGTAATAAGTAAAAGATTGAGTAGCATTAACAACACATTAAAGTCAACAGATTTTAAAGATTCTGAATTTTTAAGGCATATCACAAAGAAAGAAATCACAAAAGAGCGTCGCAGCTACCTAGCTATCTGTGAAAGCGGATACTACAACAAAGTGACCCGAACGCACGGAGAACGACATTCGGTTAAGCGTCTCTACCACTCTTTCGAAGAATCACGTAACTTTTTGCTGGAAGCGGCTAATGTCGTGCTATTGCGATATTTCGCCCTGAGAAGATATCGAGGAAATATAAAAACTGACACCGTTCTTATGGATGGAATGATTTGCGAAAGTATTTACGTAAGTGCTATTATAGTCATTCCGTAATTTGTAGATAGAATACTCTCAACAAAATAAATTAAAATGCCATAATCATGGATGTTATAGACGAACTTAATGTTAGAAAACAATATTAACCAGTTAACCTTTGTAATGTGGAAAAACAATTTTGTAAGTGCACAGTGAATGGTGGGATTTGTCTTTTTGAAATAAGTATGGTGTTTCTTTTATTACATTTAGGTCTTTAATTAAATAAGAGAGCACAGGTGACCAATAGTGTTTGCTACCAGTCTAGCTATGTGGCTAGACTGGTAGCAAACACTATTGGTCACCTACACACGTAGGTACGTGTGTAAGCGCACTGCTACAAGAGTCTACGAGTGTAGCTTCACTGCTACGATAGTCTACGCGCATAGCAGCACTAATACGAGAGTCTACGAGTGTAGACTCACTTCTACGAGAGTCTACGAGTGTAGCCTCACTGCTACGAGAGTCTACGCGCGTAGCAGCACTGCTACGAGAATCTACGAGTGTAGCCTCACTGATACGAGAGGCTGCGCTCTTAGCTAAAATAAAGTACTTTTTAAAAGATGTATTTATCTTGAAACTGATTTTTAACCGACTTCAAAAAAAGGAGAGGTTCTCAATTCAGTTCTATTTCTTTTAATTATTTTAATGTGTCTTACCTCGGAACTCCGTCATTTGTAATACGAATATGAAAGGATTAAAAGTTTATTGCACGCCCCTGAGTGGGGTAAAGTTTAGTGAAACTAATTTAAATGAAATCTGACATCTTTCTGTATAACCTATAATCTGGAAATAAATGATTATGATTAATGATTTATCAACCGTTTTTAAGTGTTTACTTCTTTAGACGCGTTGGGAATTTTTTGACATGGAAAAAAAACCATTGAACTCGCGACACTGTTACCGTTACCGACACCTCTGTATATAAGTATCTCGTAATTATTCAAGTATTCACTTCTGTCGGCACTACCGGAGTGCCACTTTTTTATTTAAATCTAGCTATTTATTAAACTATTTACTGGTAGTAGAGCTTTTGTGAACGGACTCGAGGAAGTGGGCACCACCGACTTACCTTTATCTGCCGCCAAATAGCAGTACTTGTGCTGCTGTGTTCCGGTTAGATGGTAATGGTATGTCCCTGTAATTACTGGCACATAGGCATAACAGTTAAGTCCTATAGTATGGCAACGTATCCACATAGAGATCAAGACAACATAATAGCTTGTTTTGAATTCTATGTGGATATCCATGGGCTGCAGTAGCCACTTAACATTTGGAGGACTTCATGCTCGTTTGCCATATAAGTAGTATAAAAAAAAGCTTATGCCTGCGACTTCGTACGCGTTACACAACTAAATGTATAGGTAATCTAGATATAAAGCTAAACTCGCTGTTGCAACTTGACTTCACACCCCATTTTTATCCCATGGAAACTGATTTATTGGATAAATGGTAGCCTATGTGTTGATCCAAGTTATAATCTACGTATTTACCAAATTTTATCGAAATCGGTTCAACCGTTACGGCATGATTGTGTAACAAACAATCAAACATCCAAACTTTCGCATTTATAATATTAGTGTGATAATATACTTTTAGATAGGTCACATTGTAAGTTTATCAAAATCGGTTTCTAGTATGGTTAGATTGGTTATATTTTTGTTTGGAAGTTACTTGTCTAGTCCATAATAAGGCACAGTATTCATGCGTGTTCTAGAACTATTCCGAAGAGTTAATTAAGTTACCATAGTTTTATATCTAGTTTAAATTATCAAAAATCTGAGCCATTTATCCTTTATTCTTTATTGTACACAAGAAAATACATTGTAAATTACAGAAATAGAGGACATGTATAAAGGCGAGCTTAACCCTATGAAGAGTTTTCTTCCAGCGAACCTTTGAGGTTAGAGAGAGAGATGATTTTAAAGGTATGTAGGTGCGTGTACAAGAATCATAAATATGTACATATATCTTAAACAAATAAAACGAAATATACCAAAAGGACCATTATCAATTGAAGGTGATCTATTACTGATATAGTTTCTGGTAGCAAGAAAATGACCCGCCAATTGTAGTGGTTGGACAGTATTTAAACTTAAAATGAGCAAAGATATACCTGTACTAGGAATAATTTTAGTTTAGTTCTGAAATTACCTGGCATAGATCATTTATTGGATTCAAAAATGAAATGATATGTTTTAATTGAATACCTAAGTTAACAAGCAAGCAAATACAATGTATATAGATACTAGAAATTGAATGTATGTATCAATTAGTTGTTTGTCTGCCGTTGGATATTCATCAATCAAATCCAACAAGTAATATTTGATGAATCGTCCTTAGCTGTACCTATGATGGGTGTTGACTCTGCTGTGTTTGCAGTGCTAATGAGTCTTTGTGTGGTTTCTCATAGATAATGAGATAATCTGTGTCTATGGCAATAGATCATTAATATTTATGGTATTTGCCCACTTGCGCTTCCGTCGAATAGCTGGCGTAATTGGCTTTAGTGTCTTTTGATTATTATGTTGTAATTAACGGGTTTTTTAAGACTTACGATAATTTATAGTATTTGTTAGAGTTCGTATGTACGTGTGTTAAAGATTATTTAAGGTCTTCTTATAATAAATAAATGGTTGGGTACCAAGAGACGAAATTGGTAGAATATTGGGGAGAGACAATAGACGGTTTTCAGTCTAATGTGATGATTAAGTAGGACCTTCGTCTGTTTTTCTTAAAGAATACAATCTGAGGCTCTTTAAGGTAAGAGTGAATAGGTTTCTTCTAGATCTACGACCACATCATCGCTTACCATCAGGTGAGATTTTGGTCAAACGAAGATCTATACCGTTTAAAAAAACCTTTCAAATACCTGTCATTTTTACTTAGTTGCAAAGTGGGGACTTGCTAACTAAATTGATAAATATATGTACAAAAAATGCTTTTTAGCAGACTGCGCAGATTCAATTAGGCAATTACGTATAGCTTTCAGTTTTAATTTAAAACAGGTATATGGATTACATGGTTGATTAAAATTGGTTTGAATGCTTATAGGCGGTTCCTACAATAACAATACTATGTAAATTGGTTGGGTTCCCTGCAGACTCATTAAAATTATTCATAATCCCATGGCTGGTATGACCAGCGTATCTGCTGTATATTTAGTAAATGAGTGAAATGTTGTCAGAATGTATCGCCTTTATAGATAGATAGAAGATAGAAAACGCTTTACTGTAAATTACTCTTAAAATAAAAAACAATATAAAAAAAACAATACACATAGAAATACAAGTGGCAGTCTTATCGCTAAAAGCGATCTCTTCCAGACAACCTCTGGATGGACTGGATTTCACGAGAAAGTTAAAGGACGGTAGCTATTAATAATAATAATTGAATAACTGAATAAACAGTGTACATACATAAGCAAAATAAATAAATATATAAGTACTCCTCATGATTTATAAAAATGGAATTTATAAGTATTGGATTTCCGTCCACCTGGACGGAAATAAAAAATGACTACACTGGAGCATCTGCTCCGTGGCATATTCAGTATTTTTAACTGACTTCAAAAAATGAGGAGGTTCTCAATTTTGTTGTTTTTAGTGTATTGTTCATTTGTATGTGATATGGGTCGTATTTTTTGTGCCTGATATAAACGAATTTAATTTAATTTTTTATTTAATGGATTAGGTACATTTTATTTTATTTTTTTGATTATTTTATTTGGGTAACAATCAGTACAATAGAGAATAAAAATAAGTATATATAAACTTATTACTAAAACTAGTGAAGTTTCCACCATAACATATTTAATAAAAAAACGTGTGAACAGACTAACATGAATAGTTAAATTTAAACTAACATCAAATTAAAAAACAAAAATATTCAGTCTTTGAAAAATATAAAAACTTGCGGACTTTAAACGTCTATTTTAACGTTACGACCTACAACATAGTCAGCGCGCTGACCAGTAGCTACTAGGTACCTATCTAACTAAGGAGTAGATAATACGCTACGGCTAGCGTACCCATGAACTTTACGTCACGGTTAGTTTTTTAACAAAGTTAGACTTATTTGAGAAGGTCTAGATTTTTTTACTTTATTCTCTTATTTGATGCTATAAAAAGTTATTAGACCATGGTCTGAGCAACGTTTGTTCTGAGAAAACAGTGATTTAAAGGTCACCGTGTATAGTACATAAATATTCCATACTAATCATAAAAAGGTTTATTATATATAATACTATAAGTAGGTACACATACATAGGTGCATAATAGAAGGGTGAAATAAAAAACCACTGAAATGCCACTAAAACTTCATACCAATCTGCTGATTAATTATAGTGATTCAATGGATTATTGGAAACTTAATACAATTAAAAAAGAAGCTTTGGCCACTTGCTTTCAGGAAGAGTAGGAGTTCGCTAAAATATCTGTTTAAGTTATAAAATCACTAACTTCGAATATCCGCTTGAAGATTCTACTTATATATAAAAAAAAAAGTCTTTATTTGGTATATAAACAGCGTACAGAAACAATATGAAAACGGTGATTACCTGCAGGAGTAAAAAAATACTGTGTCGCCGTAAAAATACTGTACAATAAATATATAATTTTCTTTTAGTTTCATTCTATTATTATTATAGCTTAGTTCCAATACCTACTACTTGCAAAAATATATCATGTTGTGTACGTACACATGTTATAAGATTACGACCCTCATAACGTCTTGGGTCTACGTCTTTACTAAAACTCGATTGTATTCTGTTTTATGTGCCATCCCACTAATATTATAAATGTGAATGTATGGATGTTTGTTTGTTTGTTACTTAATTACGTCATAATGGCGAAACCGATTTCGATGAAATTTGGTATATACGTAGATTATAATCTGGATTACCACATAAGCTACCTTTTATCCCGTAAATCAGTTCCCATGGGATAAAAATAGGGTCTCAAGTCAAATTGCAACAGCGAGTTTAGCTTTATTTCTAGGTTACCTACACATTTGGTAGTGTACAAAGTCGCGGGCAATAGCTAGTAATCTATAAATGATATTAAACGTTTAAAGTAACATTCTCAAGTAGTTTAAAGAATGTCCATAAACGTAGTGTGGTGAAATAATACTTGTATACCTAATAGTTTGGTAATGGCTAACCAGGTCTGCCTGGGAGTGAGCCAAACCATCGTGAACGGTACTCCCTTGTTTGTGGTAAAGGTCGAACGCCACATTATTGAGCCGAATGGTTTCATCCATCAGACCCTGACAGTTCTTACTCTGAGAGGTAAGATCATTCATATTTATGCATACCAGCAGCAAAACAAGTACGTAAGTTTGTTTTAAAATAAGATTCCTTATTTTTTTTTAAAGATCTCTTTTCTGTTAGTTTTTGTAAAAATTCATTAGAAAACTGGATGCTTTTTTAAAACAAAAATGTTTAAACCTCATTAAATATGTAATTAGCAGTTTATGGACTAAAATATTCATTAAATTTTAAGGTACAAATTCATTCTCTATTTGTATCGTGTCAAAATGTATACCTGTTACGCGTTGGAAAAATTAGACTAGAAAATCTAAAATTGTGAATCAACTTATGGCTGACTGAACCTACTGTACAGTTCTTAATTCATCGTTTTTTGTGACATTAAATTGCACTAGTTTTATGACTCTTTATAGAACGATTTACTGGATCACTGACCTCTTCCCCGTTTTTAAGAACCATTTTTAGGGTTCCCTACCTCAAAAGGTAAAAAAATTAAGCCTTATAAGATTAGTTTCTTGTCCGTCTGTCTGTCCGTGTGTCACCACTGATTTTCTCAGGAACGGGTAGACCTAGCCGGTGAAATTTATACCAGATACTGAGGTCTATAGTTCTTATTAGGTGTATAAAAATCAAGGTCGTGAGTCAACACGATAAAAAGATATAGGAAAATTTAAATTTTCGCGTAAACTTGTAAGTACCAAAATGTACCTTAGTTTTCAACTTTTGTTTATTTTTCGGAATTTTCGCTTTACTTGTGCTGTAAGGACTGCTTTTAACCAAAATTGACAGCTCTAGGTCAACCGGAAGCACTATATAGGTTTTGGGTCGAAAAACTATAAGGTAGTTCCTGTTGACCTAGAATCACAAAATTTGACAAAAAGCAAGGTTACACAAATAAAGGAAAAATCCAAAAAAATAACAAAGTTGAAAATTAAAGGGTGTCCCCATACATACATAGTTGACGCCAATTAAGATAGTCCTCTGAGTTGTATGGGCGCTCATATGATTTAGAGGACCAGCTTAATCGGCACCAACCTCAAATAAGGTAAATAAATAAAATGATGCTATGGACTAAAATAAATATTTAAGCGGGGCTCCCATACAACACACATGGTTTGTTTGCCGTTTTTATAGATAATGGTACGGAACCCTTTGTGCGCGAGTCGAACTCGCACTTGGCTGGTTTTTCACGTTTAAAGGATTAACCTGGCTAGACGGTCTAGGATGGCTAACGGTCTCGGTTGGCAGACTTATGTTGGGATGCGCCGTGTAACAATTCCTTTCGTGCATTCCATATACCAAATGCAGGGTTACTGCCAGAAAACCTAATAAAGGTCATGTTTGAATGAATTCTACAAAACTGAGGACTACTGCTCGTAGACCCTCTACGACGTATAGGGTGCTTTCTCGTTCACTGAACACTAAACTCGTTACATTTTGTTAAAATAAATTTAAAACGGTTTACTCAAACATAATATGTTTTGGGCCAGGCTATATAGTTACCCACGAATGGGCCCATAACTGCTACTTGCTGCACATAAATCCACTCTTACGCATCGTGCCCGAAAAGGATGAGATTGAGCCGCACGCGCCGCTCCGCGAAAAGTGGAGAGAAGATCTACAACTGCTCTCCGACTATTTGGAATTCAAGGTACATTCAAAATTGCCTGCAAGAGATCGCTTTTAGCGATAAAGTCGCCCATTGTAGCTATGATTTAAACAGTTTTTTTGTTAATTTTTTTATTTATATTTTAAAGGTGTGCCATAAACAAACATTTTATGTATCTATCTATCTACACAACTTTCCAGTTGATTAATGGTTGTACGTTTTGGTGCCATGCGTGGGGCCGTGTGACATCTTAGATTCGGTATAGCAAGTTGGTGTAATTTGTGTCTGAGTAGATTGCCACTGACCTTAAATACAATTTTATCTATAACTAGTTGACCAGTCCTGCTTCCATTTAAAATAACATATAGCCTATAACGCGGTCACATTAACTATGTGAAGTCATTTTAGCGCTCAAGTACGGTGTGGAAAAAAATCATCTATAAAAGATAAGTTTCTACCTGTTTATTAAGATCAAAAATTGAGTAAAAATTGCTTAAAAATTAAGTTTGTTAAAGGAATAAAAAATATTTATTTATTTTGAAAGGAATATATACAACTACATATTATGTGAAAATTTAAGGTGTCTACCTGTTACCGTTATTAATATTGAGCATAAAAATAGGAAAAACACACATTTGTTGTATGGCTACCCAATTAATATTTATTTATTTGGCATTTTTCGACAGGAATGTAGTCGATTATCTTTTAGTCATCATCGCTATAAACAATGGATTGAAAGTTGTCATTAAAACTGATCTAAACTTAAGATGCTGACCGTACTGACACTTGCCAGACGAGAAAAGGGAATGCGGGGAGAAGCGGGCGGAGACCCGCATTCCAGCGATGCGTCGAGTTAATGTGACCGCGTTATATATGGCATTTTAGAATCACTCAAGCTTTCTACAAGTTCAAATAGTTATTAAAATCGTTTTAGTATTTCCGTAGATAACCACCTACATCCAAAAAAACTCATTAACTTTATCTGTTTATAATATACTAGCTGACCAATCCGCACGCGTAGTATTATAATAAATTCATTACCCTCCTTCTGCGCAGTTGGGTAAAAAGTCTATGTCACCCGGGGATAGTGTAGCTTCCCAACAGTGACAGAATTTATTAAATCGGTCCAGTAGTTTCGGAGCCTATTCAATACAAACAAACAAACAAATCTTTCCTCTTTATATTATTACTATAGACTAGCTGTTGCCCGCGACTTCATACGCGTTATACTAGTAAATGTGTAGGTATCCTAAAAATAAAACTAAACTCGCTGTTGCAACTTGACTTGACACCCCATTTTTATCCCATGGGAATTTTATGGGATAAATGGTAGCCTATGTTGTGATCCAGGTTATAATCTACGTATATACCAAATTTCATAGAAATCGGTTCAGCCGTTACGGCGTGATTGAGTAACAAACAAACAAACATCCAAACTTTCGCATTTATAATATAAGAATGATAGTGTAGACAAATAACTCCTTGTCACAGTTAACATTGTGTTGCTCGTCCTAACCATCATTTACCTAATCAGCCCACATCCACCCACTTCTTGATCTCCAATTATAGTTCTCCTCATTTGCACACTATTTTTGCCGATATGTTCCAATCGAATCCACTTTATATTTCAGCACCAATTAACCCAACTAATATACAATACACAGTTTAATTACTCAGAAAGAGGGCTAAATGCGGATAAATTAAAATGCATGTAAACAAGCTTATTACATAAACAAAAACCATTGAAAATAGTGTGTACGGAAATTCAATAAAAGCTGATGCGAAAGCGACTCACCTTGTATTGCACCGTCTTGCGTTCCGCGTGCCCTCAGGAACTCCGCAATTCCTCTTTCCGTAGGCTGCTGTGGTTGATGGTAGATGTAGGTATGTCTTCTACTTCTGGGATGTAACACGCGCGAAAACTACCACTTAACTACCGGACGGCGCTGTAAACTAAT
Organism: Philereme vetulata; assembly: GCA_918857605.2. Lineage (NCBI taxonomy): Eukaryota > Metazoa > Arthropoda > Insecta > Lepidoptera > Geometridae > Philereme > Philereme vetulata. Next base: position 2,281,753 of record OU975471.1, on the reverse strand, counting down.
ATGTAGGTGCTTGCCCTGAGAGTGGCGCATGAGGACTGTTCGGCCCGCGGGGACGCGTTCGGTCACCTTGGTAAGTCACTTCGCTCAGCCAATGCGGGTAAGTATATCAAGAAAACATGCGGATTGATATACCCTCCAAATTGTGTGATCTATTTAATCAATTCCGATACGGAAAATAGTGTTTGGGCATAGTGGCGTGAAAGCCATCCTTGTGATTGCACGTTGGTTGCTAAAAAACTTCTTTCTTCTCAGAGTACCCGATCATCCGAAGGCGCTCGCTTCGTCACAGAAAACGGAACTCTGACAAAAACCGTCAGAGACTATCTCCAAGCCTTGTTGCTCCTGCGTCCCCAAGATGCCTTGCACTTCACCAGGCATTACTTCGGTTCTGTCTTATCAGCTCTGGACCTGCCACATGATGAGTTTTTTGATCCGTCTGCGAAACATGTTCGGTATTATTTCTTTGAGGAGTAATGTTTTATTTAGGTTCTGTGGTGCTTTTACATGGGCAATTTTTTAAGCAAATTATGCCCGGTGGAATGAAATGGAGCAAGAGTGGAACATTAAAAAGTAGCAATAGTTTTGGCTGTATGTCCTTTCCCAAAAAAGCAATGCCAATAAATTGCTTAGTGTGGTCGTAACGTTAGAATCTCCTAGTGCCTCTCTAAAGGTACTATTCCGAGCTACGCTGCCATCGGCAGTCGGCGGTTGCAGTCGGCAGCGTAGTTCGGAATAGTGCCTTAATTAGAGACATTTGAATTGCCTATGTAAAAGCACCTTTAGAATTTAAAACTTCAGTTTTTATTTATCGTGTTTATAAAAAAGATTTTATTATACCAATATTTTTAAACGACCTCTTCTTGTGACTAGTATATATTGTTTTCTCCATCGCAATAAAATTACTGGTTGTGTTTGACAGATACCAAGATTTTATTTGAATATAACTAGTGGTTCGCCCTGAACTGAGATCTCGCGAGTCTCCCATATGAACAAAAAATATTATTTGTAATCTTTGACTATCAAAATAGTGCCACGAAATGATAAACCAACAGTTTGACACTTGACCTACAGTTTCATTCAAATTATAGTTAACGGAAGTTAATGTATTTTGGTTTTTCTTTTTTGTGGTAGAAATTGCAGTTATTCTGAATTTCATACTTTTACCTATATGTGTGTCACTAAAGATACACGTGTACTAAATTTCAGCACAGTGGGGTCACTGGTGTACCCTGTGAATTTTGTCAAAGTTCAGTTTTTATTATGGCTAATAACTTAAAAACTACAAAATTTAAGTTAAAACTAAAAACAAGGTCAAACTGTACTCACGAATACCTTTTATTAAACGTGCCACGTGACCGGATAGTTCCATTTTGTTTTATTTACCCCTCTTGAACTCCAATATCTCAACAACACCCCTACATTTTTAGCTCATTTAGTCACACCAAAATTGTGCCATCAATACCTACCTATATACTAAATTTCACGATGATTGGATAAACTCTTCGAAAGTTATCCTCGGACAAACAAACATACATAAATAAATAATAAATAATAATAAATATTGCTGGACATATCACACAGCGCTATCTAGCCCCAAACTAAGCAGAGCTTGTATTATGGGAACCAGATAACTGATAGAATACTTATATACTTTTTTTGTAAATACATACTTATAATAAATAGAATAACATCTAGAACAAATATTTGTAGATCATGCAAACATTTGTTCCGCGGCGGGAATCGAACCCGCGACCTCCTGCGTCTCAGCCGGCTATTCGCCCACTGCGCCACGGAGGTCGTCAATATACAATGCACGTACATACAATGCCGATTTTCCCAAGTTGATTTAGAGATCTCGCTTCGCTCGTTAAAGAGTATATAATCTGCTTTTCTGCATATTAAGTAGGTTTATATGCCATGTCTCAACATTTTTATTCAGAAGACCTACCCAAGTGAATTACCTCACACCATTTTTCTTGGTCTTTAAAAGCTTATTGTGAGTAATTTAATTTCGTGAAGTACTAAGTAATGTACGCATGTCTTATACTCTCTATGGGATTTGGAAATGTCACGCGAGATCCCCTGCCAACAAGATGACAAAACTGCGTCCCACGGTATCCTGGGACACGGAAGGAATTTTAATTTTTTGTTCCTTTTACACAAAGGAATTTATTATTAAGCTCTCGCATAGCAGGCATACGGTTATAGAAAGGGACGAATCCAATTCACGCGCACCTTTCCGAAGGTGTTTTTATGTACAAAGCAGTTTTCCAGCGCCTTTACACATGTAAATAGTCAGCAACTTAGCTATGCAGTTGACCGTCTTGCTAGTGTCATCTGAACAGCCGTGTTTAGTTCCACTGAAGTGGTAAGTGAAGTTGGTAGTACTCTGGTAGATCCATTGTACAGTTTTTTAGCCGTCTATCGTGTTTCTATCTCTTGGATTGTAAAATTTCCAGGGAGTGAAAGTGTAGTAAATTAAAGTTTTTTTGGGGATAATTCCAAACTGCCCGTTATGTACGAGCTCGAGGAAGTGGGCACCACCGCCTTACCTGTATCTGCCGCCAAATAGCAGTACTTGTGCTGCTGTGTTCCGGTTAGATGGTAATGGTATGTTCCTGTAATTACTAAGCTGTTAATAACAGCTAAGTCCTGTAGTATGACAACGTATGTACATAGAGATCAAGACAACATAATAGCTTGTGTTGAATTCTATGTGGATATCCATGGGCTGCAGTAGCCACTTAACATCTGGTGGACTGCATGCTCGTTTGCCATATAAGTTGTATAAAGAAATGTTTATAATAGTAGAATGAATGAATGAATGAAATACTCTTTATTGCACACCAAATAAAAATACAATAATGGAAATAAACAATAAATAAAGGTACAGTAGAGTATAAGTTTGTAGCGACAACCATCGCTGAATGGGAGAATCTACAGAGCGAGCGTCAATACGGAGACTAGGAGACGGCAATTATATCTAACGGCAATTGTAGGAATGTAACCTAGATCGCGCAAGCAACTGAGAATTGAAAGATTCTCAACGAGACCTGTTGGTCTTAGGTCGCTCGGTAGGGAGATCTCTTTTCATTGGCAGGCACCTATCAACATTGCCGTCCGCCAATAGAGACTCAATAGTCTCTAGTGTTGTTGGTATCCTGCTTTCATTGTAAATTAGGTCTAAGTAGAAGAATTTTGATAAATATCGTGTCGTTTCCTTTTCAATTTACCCGTCTCGTCGCCCGTAATGTTATAACGCTCATTTATTTTACATTCGAAGGAATGGGTTCAGGTTTTATTTTCATTCGTTCCATGTTATTAACATTAGATATATTTTACTCATACATTAGGACCAATGTTAAGGTTGTTATCATTTTGTATTATTAAAAACTAGTTGACGCGCCGGAGCGCCGGAGCTTTGCACCGATTTCAAAATAAAATAAAAACCGGCCAAGTGCGAGTCGGACTCGCACACGAAGGGTTCCGTACCATTATCTATAAAAATGCCAAAAAATCACGATGTATGGGAGCCTCCCTTAAATATTTGTTTTCATCATCATCATCATATCAGCCGTAGGACGTCCACTGCTGGACAAAGGCCTCCCACATTGATTTCCAGGAACTGCGGTTGGAAGCGGCCTGCATCCAACGCCGACCTGCAGTTCTTACCATGTCGTCTACCCATCTTGTAGGTGGACGTCCTACGCTGCGCTTGATATTTGTTTTATTTTAATTTAATTATTTATTTTTAAAGTGATTATATAACAAAATATTCTGTGAATATTTCAAGCGTCTACTTATTGCCGTTATCAATATCAAGCTAAAACGAGCAAAAAAATCACGTTTGTAGTATGGGAGGCCCCCTTAAATACTTATTTTATTCTGTTTTTAGTATTTGCTATTACAGCAGCAACGGAAATACATCATTTGTGAAAATTTCAACTGTCTAACTATCACGGTTCATGAGATACAGCCTGGTGACAGACAGACAGACAGTGGGGCCTTGGTAATAGGGTGTTACCTTTTGGGTACGGAACCCTAAAACTAATATAATTTAAAAGATATTACTGTGCTACAAGTTGGTTGGGCTTGTGTACCTTCACCCAGTGTCTCATTATGTCGGAGCTAAAGTTATGAATAACTACTGTCAGCATGCTGCTGGTGCTGTCGCTGACCCAACGCATCAGGGAAGCAAACATTCCAGATGCACTGCAAAATCGCGGCAACCCCAACAGCATCCTGAAGCCGTTATTATACTGAGCGCGTAGAACATTGTAAGCTGTCTGCGTATATTTGACCCACAGGCTGCACGTGTAAAATGTTTGACAATAGGCCTAGAAAAAGGTATTTTTGATATGAATCAAACTTATCGAATTTGAGTCAAACTAGGTAACTTTGTAAATGAGTTTCCACCTCTACAAATTACGTTGACAGAGTATTTCAAGTGTTCATCCGTGTCCATCCATCAGTGAAGGAAATGGAGGTTGGCAGCGCTGCAAATTTATATTAGTGTATTAGTATGGCCGTAGGTACTAAAGGTATACTATGTAGATTGCATGTCAAACTAGTCTTTTCATTCCTGAATACAAATGAGGAAATAAAGTGTAAGATGAACTTGTTACTACAAACGACGACTTCTGAGGCAAGTAGCATTTAAAAAGAGGTTTCCTGCCTCGAAATATATGTTTGAAATAATGTAAAACTTATTTATTTGTAATGTATCCGATCACTGGATAAATATTCAAGTTACCGGTATTAAACCCACCTCTAAAATGAGTTAACATGATTCCGGATGTGTGTTTTAAACTAATGTCGTACATAACGGAAAGGAATCTGTTTTCAAAGCGCAGAAGAAATATTTGACGGCAATATGTAAATTAAAACAATCTGACAGCTGTAAGCCTTTTTTCGTTGACCTTAATATCTTGACATTTCCCTCACTGTATATATATATATGAAATAGCTTTATTTGTAAAGAAGAATATGACATTATTTAATAACTTTAAAAGCCAACGTCATGGCTCCCTAATTTGTTGTTCTAAAAGCAGTACTGCATTATATAATAACAGTCTTCTGTATGGCACCTAGGATATTCAATCACCTACCCAAATATATATTAGAAATTGACCAAATTCATAACTTTAAAATAATACTTAAAAAAGTACTCTTACAGAAAGCTTACTTCACTATAGATAAATATTTAATGTAAAAAATTCCAATGACTTGTCATATTTTTAATCTATTTGTATTAAACTGATAATTTTGAATTAACTTTGACGACCTCCGTGGTGCAGTGGGCGAATAGCCGGCTGAGATGCAGGAGGTAGCGGGTTCGATTCCCGCTGCGGAACAAATGTTTGCATGACCTACAGATATTTGTTCCGGGTCTGGTTGTTTCTCTATATATTATAAAGTATGTATTTACAAAAAAAGTAAAGTATATAAGTATTCTATCAGTTACCTGATTCCCATAATACAAGCTCTGCTTAGTTTGGGGCTAGATAGCGCTGTGTGAAATATCCAGAAATATTTATTTTATTTTTTAAATTAATGTACATATAATATCTGTTAAATCATGTTGCATGCTTGTATGCTGGTCATGGCTGTACCTAAATTATTTTATTATCAACTGATGTAACCCATTTATCGTAAATAAAAAAGAAGAGTGTACTTTAGACCACACGACTGAAGTAAAACTTCTTTTTCACACGTCTGTAGGTCGATCAGTCTATGTTCATTCTGGACAGACGCAATTCGCACTCGAGCATTAACGTTTAAAAATATACGAAACGTAACTCTGTCTCTTTAAGTGTCTGTCGCATTAAGTTCGCCTATGTAGTATTTTATTAGTGCAATAAAGAATTTTCTAATCTAATCTTTCTATCTTATATCTCCCTCTCAACTTCCGTTCGCATTTTTCGTAACGCATTCACCAGCATACTACCCAAGTCAAGCGTGCGTAAAGAAGTTACTTCAATAATAAAACAGGTTGTATGCTCGACTACGTCTTCTTTTGTATGGAAAAGGAGTCGTTTGACTAGAATAATTGCGAAATATGCCTTTACGACGTTTGGTTTAAAAGTTTTTTAGTTAACCTATATTGTCCCAATTCTGGGCAAAGGTCTCCCCTCAATCCTTCCACTGTCCGTTGTCAAATCCGACCGATCTAGTTCGAATGCATCCAGTTCGTATCTTTATCTCTTTAGGGGCACAAAGTTATCTTAGTCAAATTTATGTTGAGCAAAAAAGAGTCTGGAAATGTAAAGCCGTTTCACCTTCTAAGGCATCAGCGCATAATTCAGTTAAATAAACATTATCCTTTAAAAGCAGAGCTTAGTTCTTGAGGAAAAGCACCGTGTGTGGTACATCTGTCATAATCAGCTTAAGCTGTAGTTTGCGAGGTTGTGGGCTATCCAGGTGACGGTAAGCTTCTTTAGGCTCGGTTGGATGCTATGTGTTTGCTGCGGTTACTGTGGGAATTTCGGGGAGGTTAACAAACACCGGGGATTGATGACGTTTAACAGTCATGTGACGACCCTTGTACGTGTGCGAGAAGCCGACTGAGGTTGCGTCCGACATAATACAAATACAAATATTTTTATGACATATATGTACATAATGAGCTCCGCACTAGGTGTAACACCTGTATCGCGGATGCCCTGTATAGATTTGCAGAAATTAAACATATTAAATGCAAGACAAAACCGAGTAAGTATAAATTTTGACTATTAGGAGAACAGAGAAACAAAAACAAATTTAGGTTAATGATAAAAGATAAGCATTAATATTATAGAATTACAAATCTAGTAAGAAAAAAAATTGGGGACTCGTGTAAGTGATGCATTTGAGTGTGTGAGTGCGAGTGTTTGTGTGTGTGGGTTAGTGTGTGTTTGAGAGGGTATATTTGTGCGTGTGGTGAGTGCGTGTGTATTGTGAGATAATAAATACTTTATTGCACACCATAAACCACAAACAATTAAAATTAACATTATTCAAATTAATGTATACAATTGGCGGTCTTATCGCTAAGTAGCGAACTCAACCAGACAACCTTTGGCTAAATGCCTAGGGTATCAATGGTGTACCATATACATAGGTAAGTACATACTTTAAAATATATATATATATATATACAATAACATACCTACGATAGGTTACGTTTACATTAAAAACATAATACATTCTAAAATATATATTCATAATATGAAAGAGATAAGCAATAGTTATGGAGCTCAAATGGTCTTGGACGGGACACTTGGCAAGACGTGGTGATGACAGGTGGAGTAGGGTAGCAACTGAATGGTGGCCGAGGAATAGCTGTAGAAGGGTAGGACGTCCGGCAGTGAGATGGGTGAGACTAGCGCAGGATCGTGGCGGATGGCACAAACTTGGGGAAGCCTATACCCAGCAGTGGGTGACGTCGGGCTGTGGATGATGATGATGAAGCAATAATTATCGACAAGTAGTCAAATAATGTCCCTTCACCATACGTCTGAAATACGTCATATAATGGGTCACTCAGGAAAACTATGGGGAAGCCTAATTAACGACCTTCAACTGATATAATGATGATGCTGAGTTAATAAATCAAAAAGAAAGATGGAACCTATTGTTACACAACTAAGTGTGACTTTACCGGAGCTATAAGGACTGGGTAATGTCGACAACCATCGGTGTATTTCTTAGAACCGAATTTTCAGACATTATCCGTAACGTAAATTCATTAATTCTTGAGCGCACAACAGTGGTTTGAATTGCATTAGGTTACTCTGATTCCGTGGCAGGTTTTAGATATCTCCCAAACAAAGAGGGAAGAGATACGATTTCACTACGTTGAGCTTGGTTTCTGGTATAACTCGAAGCAGAAAAGCGCGTTGGAAGTTCGCGAAGTCATAGAGCGTTACAAATACAAATGCTTCAAATTTAGATATGTTTAGTCGCTAAATACGTTTAAGTATCGTTATGCAAGCCAGGCTTAGTGTCTGTTCACGGCATCGTAGTTAAAAACGGATAGGACAAGTTCAATGAGCTTTATGTTATTTGAAAGCAGGTATTTGTGAGATAGTTCATTTTGCGTCCTTACCAAGCATTGGTGCGAGCATTTAAAAACGAACGTTCATGTGGTTATCGTGCTAAACATATTTAGGCACTAAATACAATTAGCCATCGTTGTGCAAGTCGCCTGCAATAGTAAAGTAAGAAGTCCTTTAAGTAAGTTCTTTAAAGAAAAACATACATAAAATAAATATAGATTCAAAAGATATTTTATTTCGTTATTTCCCGTTTTGTATGAACTCGACCATCGTCACTGTAAGTTTTCTTTGATGTCGACTATCAACCCAGTTTTATTTTATCTGTGCAATTGAGATGGCTAGATCTCGTTGCAGCATCTTTGAAGTATCGGTGATTTTATCTCAGCGTTTGACCCAGATCTTGGTACTTTTGTGATAGTTTGTAGAAGGAAGCTCTGTTTAAATGTGGTTCGGTTCTGAAGAAAATAAATTGCAGTAAATGATTAGCAAACTGTTATTTTTTACATAAAACCTCTTAAATTTTTACAGATTCTTCCCACAGAGGCTTGCGTAAGCCTTATACAAGCCTCTGAATTTGAAACATATTGTTATTCCCACAAGGCCTGCGAAAAGAAATCGTTACGATTGTGGCCTCGGTTAGTATGATAGATAACTTACACAATATGCTTAGCAAATAATATTTCGTATCTTTTACACCACTGTCGAATAGACAAAATGTATATTTTATATTTATATTTATTAAACAAAATCCACAGCCACAGTATATGTTTGTATCTTATATAATAAATATAAGATACAAACATATACTAAGCGTAGCAAACGGATTTACTTTATATAAAAAAGAATTTATAAATAGACAGTCTAAATTAAACTAAAAATATTATGCAGGCTGTTTGACGCATGGATGACTTTTTCTCAACTGCGGATGGGGATGGGGGGGGGGGGGGGGGGGCATGTGCTAGTTTTCACCGATATAACCTATGTTCACTGTAGTAAAATCACCCGAAATCTTGCCTTTAAATCGTTATTTTTTTTGTAGCGGCTGAGCCGATTTCGATGATATTTGGTATGTCCATATATTATAACCTGGATTAACACATATACTACTTTTTGCAACAAACAACGCGTACGAAGCCGCTGACGGAAGCTAGTCCCAAATAAATGATTATTTGATACAATTGATTGTGTCAGTTCAAGTGCCAAACACCATGTACTATGTACCTTCATACAGGGTAGCATTTTTTTATACTTCCTGGTGATGGAACCAGCAGCCACAGCCAACAGCCCACCTGATGTTGAGTGTTAACCATCGCCTATAGCAAAGTATTGCCTCGTAGGTTACGCAACTTGAGGCATACAGGTGTAAAGCCTCATGTGACCGTAATTTCACCGGAAACCATGCCCTTCATACCGAAACACAGCAATGCTGCTTGGCGGCAGAAATAGATATGGTGGCAGTACTTCTCCGGGCGAGCCATTTCACAAGGAACTCTACTACTGCATGTTACTGTAAAGTTTAGAACTACGAGTATAACCAAAACATGTCCTTTATAACCACTGAATAAAATAATTCTATATAATCTGTATAACTAATGTGTCCTGCCAACAATGACTTACGGTGCCGAAACATGGGCGCTCACTAAGGAAACTGTGTACAGAGTACGAGTTGCACAGAGAGCCATGGAGCGCGCCATGCTTGGCATCAACCTGCTGGATCGAGTTCCTAATACCGAAATCCGACGCCAGACGAAAGTCTAAGACGTCGGAACAAGGGTGGTGGAACTCAAGTGGAACTTGGCAGGACACTTGGCTAGACGGAGTGATGGCAGGTGGAGTAAATCTGTGACCAAGTGGTGGCCAAGAACAGAGCTAGGAAGTCCAGGACGCCCGTCGGCGCGGTGGGTCGACGACATAAAGAAAGTCGCGGGCAACTCCTGGTTGCGCGCAGCACAGGACCGGGAAGGGTGGCGTTTACAAAGGGAGACCTACACCCAGCAGTGGGTCCTTATGGGCTGTGGATGATGATGATATTCTATAAAAAATACTATAAATATATGTTAAAAGACCGAGCCTGATAATTTTTTTATGAAAAACTGGGGGACAGTTTTTTGTAAAAAAAATATCAGGCTTGATATACATATACTGTTGTCTCGTATTTATGGTCTCCGCTCTATTGTGTTTAAAACATCTAAATAATTCAAAGAGACTCAGGAATAAACATTGTTTAGATGTATAATTTTAAATTAATTATACGAAGTAAAGAAGATTGGCGAATATCTAAGAAGATGTGATGATGTAGAATTCAGTCAGAGAGCTTAGAAATAAGCTTAATTCCCATTAACTCAGTAACAACCAACGCTAGTAGCATGACCTTCCAACTTTTCCAAAGTTTCTCTCTGCAGAAGTATAGAGTAAAACTTTTCTTGCGCGGTCAGGCTTGCCCAGCTGGCACCACCAATACAATTTGATTTACTATTTATCAAAGTTACTATTTACAATGTATCTATAACAGTTCCTGCTATCTTGACCTCACGGAGGAGCAGCTCAATAAGCTTGAGCGTCTTCAAAATTTTTGCATAAGGTTTATTTTCGGACTCCGGAAATACGACCACATCTCCGAATTTTGTAATAAACTCAAATGGCTCCCCATTCGACTTCGCTGGAATACTGACATCCTATCCCTCCTATTCAACATCCTTCGTAATCCTTCCACGCCTTGTTATCTGAAGGAACGCTTCGAGTTCCTTCATTGCACAAATTCCCGAACACTCCGTACTCTGAAAACCTCCTCAAAACCCCGATGCATAGTACCAGTTTCTACGCAAACTCCTTTTTCATCCAAGCTGTTCGATTATGGAACACCTAGCCGGTCTCCATTAGGAAATCCCCCTCACCTACCGTATTTAAAGCTAGACTCATAAACTTTTATCTCCATGAACAGTCGTGATTCATTCATCTGATCTCTAATATTAATAATATATGTATATGTATGTAAGTACATACTAATTTATTTTAGATATGATATTTATTTATTTACAATTATTTATGTTATATATATATATATATAACTATATGTATAAGGTTAAGTAATATTTCTTTCTCTATTATTAAGTTTATTCTTTTTACACCTCGGCCAATCTTCCATTAAGCAATGACCATCCAAAAGTTGTCTGGAAGAGATCGCTTTGATAAGCGATAAGACCGCCCATCATGCTTACATTTATTTGTTTTCTTGTTATTTTTGTATCTGTTGTGTCTAACTTGTAAGGTATAATAAATAATTTTCATTCATTCATTCAACAGTTGGATCCCGCCATCTCCCTTCCATCAAAGGACAAGCAGGCGCACTGCTCAGTACCATCCGTACCTAGTTGATATACCACCCATTCGCACACACCGTTTTGGTTCTAAGTTCTTGATGAGCACAGCTAAGGTATGGAACAATTTGCCATAGTGTGTTTTTCCTAAAGAATACAATCCGGGCCTCTTTAAGGTAAGAGTGAATAGGTTTCTTCTAGATCTTCGTGCTTCATCTTAGACCACATCATAGCTTATCATCAGGTGAGATTGTGGTCAAACGAAGATCTAATCAGTTTAAAAAAAAAGTTATCACACAATGGGTGCCTGCAGATGGGCTTCGAAGCCGGGGCAGGCCAGCGAAGCGTTGGCGTGACGATCTCGATGCGTTCCAAGATGGCTGGTGGGACGTGGCGAGTGATCGTGAGATATGGAGGAACTTGGAGAGACCTTTGCCCAGCAGTGGGAAAGTATAGGTTAAAAAAAACGTATTTATCTCTGTTTTTTGTATAACCTATTAAGTCTTCTACCAGTCTTTTTCATAAGCCACTAGATCTTTCTTTATCTTTGTCGTCTCAAAATCCAGTATAGGATTTAAGTTTCTAAATTTTGTTCATCATTTACTACGACTACTATCACATTATTATTATAAATGCGAAAGTTTGGTTGTTTGTTCCTTACTTAATCATGTCAACGACTGAAACGCTTTCTATGAATTTTGGTATAAAAAAGACTAGTAGTTTGCCCCGAACTGAGATGTCGCGAGTCTCCCATAAAAACAAAAATATATTATTCCTAATCGTTGACTATCAAAATAAAGCCAGAAATACATAACCATACACTTGACCTACAGTTTTTTTTATGATATTTTTGGGTAAACAGGCTTACGGCCCACCTGATGATAAGCGGTCACCGTCGCCTATTGACACCGGCAACACCCGGGGTATTGTCGATGCATTCCCTACCCTGTAGAAACCTCTTTACATTTCTCTTGAAGCGTGCCATGTCGTAGTCTAATGATAAACCTCAGATGGCTCATTCCACATCTTGCAAGTATGGGGTAAAAAGATCGCGTAAAGCGTTCGGTGCGCGATATCCAATTGTCGGTGATATGTGGATGAGCTTTATTCCATTGTCGAGAAATGCGGTGGTAAAATCTTGACGACGGGATGAGATCAAATAGCTCTTCAGAACATTCCCCATTATACAGGCGGTAGAATACATTGAGCGATCCGATGTCAGGGCGTTGACTCAGCGGTTCCAGCCTGTCGGCGAGTTTGGGATCACCGATGATTCTAATGGCTCTTCTCTAAAGGGAGTCAAAACGAAGCAATTGGTACTTTGGAGCTCCGTGCCAAAGATGGGAACAGTATTCTAATTTCATTCAAATTACAGATAGCGGGAGTTCATGTAATATGGTTACAATTTTTTGGGGTACAAATTGCAGTTATTCTGGATTTCAGACTTTTGTGTATACTTATGTTACATAAGCTACACGCATACCAAATTTCAGCACTGTGGGGTCAATGGTGTACACTGTGAATTTCGTTAAAGTTCAGATTTTATTATGGCTAATAACTCAAAAACTACAAAAGCTTTACTAAAAATAATAACAGAGTCAAAATGTACTAATAAAGATCTTTTATTTGACGTCCCACTTGACCTAATAGTCTCATTTTAATTTTTTTTACTCCTCTTGAACCCCAATATCTCAACAACGCCCTGACAGTTTTAGCTCATTTAGTCACACCAAATTTGTGCCATCACTACCTACCTATCTATCAAATTTCAACGCTTCGAAAGTCATCCTCGGACAGACAAACATACTTACATACAAACAACGCCGATTTGCCCAAGTTGATTTGGAGACCTGGATTGAAACATAGACTACTGTATACTGAAGCGTGTGAAGCCGCGGGTGGAAGTAAGTTTAAAATAAAAAGACAAGGTATAGTCAGCGAGATAGGTCGATCTCGCTGTCTATACCTTAGTACTTATACCGGGCGAGTAGCCGACTGAGACGTCTTGCGTCTTAGGTCGTAGACGTCTAGGTAGCGGGTTCGATTCCCGCCGCGGTACAAATGTTCGCATAATCTGCAGATATTTCTTCAGCGTCTGGTTGTTTCTCTATATGTTAAAAGCATGTATTTACAAATGTAATATGTATATATGTATTCTATTAGTTATCTGTTTTCCATAGTACAAGCTCTGCTTAGTTTGGGGCTAGATAGCGCTGTGTGAAATGTTTAGAAATATTTATTTATTATAATAGCTACTCGCTGACTATACCTTACTACAGTAAAAAAGTGCAGTAGCTATTGTTTGTTCCTAGTGGCTATCTACTGTGTTACTGAAGCAAGCCTATGCCTCAGTATATACAAACAAACTGAGAAGTAAGTAGGTACTTATGTTGTACTTCCTGGGTCGTTCCCTGCAGTAATTGAGTCCAGTAATGGTTGATTAAACTCGTTTGGACAACAAAGACACTTAAACTGAACTATGTGCTATTGTAGGGGATCCAAATTGCTAATTTGACCGCGTAGATTTAATTATGCATGCCGTCCGCCGAGAGCGGTCATAAAGGAGCGGTGTCACCGGCAAGCACAGGGCAGGATTCAGGATGGGTTGTAGGGGTACCAAGGTGCCTAAACCCATCATTGTGTTTACATAACTATTCTTCTTATCTGATCGAATCAGAAATGAGGAGATTCGTAGACGAAACAAAGTCACCGACATAGCACAAAGGATTAGCAGGCTGAAGTAGCAGTGGGCAGAGCACATAGCTCGAAGAACTGACGGCCGTTAGGGCAGAAAGGTTCTTAAGTGGAGACCACGCATTGGAAAGGGCAGCATAGAACGGCCCCCCGCTAGATGAAAAGAGGGCCTGATAAGGGTTGCTGGGAGCCGTTGGGTGCTGGTCGCATAAGATCGGTCGCTCTGGAAATATGAGAGGAGGCCTATGTTCAGCAGTGGACATCTTTTGGCTGATATGATGATGATGATTCTTCATGTATGTTACAAGATGTAGAAGATAAAAGGCTTAGATAGAGACACTGATATAGAGCCGCATTATCCCCGAGTGTTACAGAATATATTTTTATATATAATTCCACACGAATTTGTGGCGTGTCAGCTAGTATATTACATGTTTTAACAAAGCTCTACGTCTAGTTATACTCAGTATTTAAAACATGCCCTTAAGGTGCAAATCAGGATAATCTATGCAGACATTTTTATTTGCCTACTTTTTGAAGAAACGCTTACTTGCCTACAGACTCAACCTGCCTATGTAAATTAGTTAATTAACTTTTAATGTAATGTAAATAACAATGTAATGTAATAATTAATTTGTTATATAATGTAAACAATAACAATTGGACATCGTAATAGTTAAATAGAATTTAGAAATGTAAATAACCACAATACTTATCACAAATACTGTTGTAAGATATCGAGAAGATAAGAGAAAAGTTCACAAAGAAATATGTAACTAGAATAAAAATGACAGCTAAATAAAGAAAAGACTACACAGGATTTAAAAACAAGTTAAAACGTTGCATAAATAATAGCAACGTTTTAACCTTAAATGATTATATAAAAAAAGCTGCCTATGTGCCAGGGCTAGGGCAAATTCTAAATCCAGCCCTGTCAAGCTTGTTTATAATGTAGCAAGTAATGCGCAATCCAGCCGACCCTGCTATGTATTAACTTTTTATTATACTCAACGAACTTTGCGGTACACAGCCGCACCGGGCAGTGTCACTTTTTAATCTCCGGCGTTAAATTACCTAAATAATTCGGTGTAACAAAGGCTTAGAAGTTTGCTGCTGTTTATACTCTTCGTTTTTCTTCTGAGGAATATTGAATTATCTGGGAAGGAGGATTACTTTTTCTTGAAAAGGGTCCTCCCAAAGCACTAGGCACTGTACTTTCAAATTTGCATTATTGCAAGTAACAAGTCACCCGAACGAGCTCATTATACATTTTACTCTGAGGCCTTATATAACATTGCGTGCAGTTTTCGTCAGCGCGATCTAGGAATTGACACTTTTTAGTCGCGACATCTAGTTTTGAATTTTGGAACTAAATGTTGTATAAGACCTTTACGGCTGATATGAATAATTACCATTATTACTAACTTATATTCAAGCTGTATACGGAGCAGTCGGGTTACTTCATAACCGCTTAGTCGGGGATTTTTTGTTCCGGATTTTTTTAGCTAATAAATTAAAATAATTGCAAATTGTTAAATGTTTTTTGATGTAATTATTATGAATATCCAAATAAAGATCTAGAACAAACGATTTCAAACAGAAAAACTAATCATATATATCTCAAGTCAGGCTTTTTAGTTTTCAGCTGATTACTTTCTTCGTGATTTTTTGGCAAAACACACAACGATTAAACAATTACTTACCTACTAGCTATTGGCCTAATATAATCAATCTCATTGTATTGTACTTTTCCTGTCTGTCTACCTATTTTGTTTGTGATCCGTTCTCTTTCTTTGTGTGTGTCAAATAAATCATTATATCCTATTCTTAATTATTATTTCTCTCATTCTTCATCTTGTTTTCATTCTGGTGTAAGGAGAAAAACCACTTCATGAGAAGTTTTAATGATATTGGATTTTTTCATAAAATTCAGACGTAATACCTAATGAGGTACTTAGTGAAGTTCCAAGGTAGGTATTTATTCAGATTTTAGCTAGATCCGTTTTAATTAGACTGAAAACGCTGAAGTTCACTTTAATCCTGCTTCAGAGTCCGAGTCCCATTCCATATTTACATAGAAAGCAGGCAGTCCAACTGTCTACCGGTACGCACCCTTGGCTTTGGGTCTTTGATTATCTAAAGCTTTTAAGTCTCCGGTCTGATAGATTTTTGCATTTTATTTCTCTATTGTACACCGTTTTAAAAGCAAAATATATTCACAATGGGCGGTCTTACTGTATGTGGCAATCTCCCGTTATCAAAAGCGTCCGCTGATTCGCTAAATTCTGGTTTGAATCTTGTGAAGCGTTTCAAGTTCACTATAACTGTCAGATGAAACAGAATCGGAACATCGTAGCAAATGCTAATATAAGTTAGTTGGTGGTTGGTGACATAAAGTTGGTGACCCAAAACTTCCTCTAAGACACCAACTTAATCATGCTTTTTGTAACACACCCATTTGTACATAATTTATTCAGTATCATTAAACATACTGAGGCTGTTGTTACTGCCACTTCATATAACTCATTTAAAAACGGCTACGAACGAATAAGTCAGTAAGTACTATAAAATTGAACATTAACCCCTTGACTCTCAGCTGACTCGATATCGAGCCATAACAATTGGAAATCTATTGTGTTTTAATCCAGGGCTTTGACAGGTAAAGAAACTCACAATATTGCATGATGGAGACAGTGATAATACTGCTCGTCTATAATCAAATAATTAAAACCTAACCATTCAAGCATCATCGGTACGGTTACAGTTAGTTTGCCTACATGCCTAGTTTGTAACCAGGTACCGGTATACCGACAACCAGTTTTCTGCAAAAACGAAGCCCCAGTCTAGAGTTTGCGTGATTAACGGATCTGCATACAGTGGGAGTGTTCTAACTTCTTTGTTGTCTGCTTGTTTGGAATATTCACTATTAACTCAATGTGCCTAGTTTAGTGGGCAACTTGTGCAGAACTCTCAAGCGGCTCATGTTTGTATTAAGTTCTTGCCGAAACACTTGTATAGGCCTGCTTGCATTTATTTAATTTTATTTGGGTAACAAACCAATACTTTATTTTTAGAATTAAAAACAACTGTAAATAATGCACAATCCAAACAAGTTTCCACAATTAAGTTAACAAATCTAGAGGAAGGAAGTGAACAGGTTAATTAGGGTAATTTAATTTAAATGCATTTAACACTTTTTTATCGTATTCACATATTTGATTTCAATATAGACTGTATGAGTAGTTTAATTAGTGCTAAGTGGATTGTTAACTGTTTTGTGGGTTAATAAGTAAAAAAAAAAATAACTCAAGGTAATGGATAACTAAACAGCAGGTATTTGAATTTTACTCTAAGAAGAAGTTATTTATTTTATTTAAACCCCGATCTTTCTCACTGCGGGGCAAAGGCCTCCCTTCCTTCCATTCACAGATCTCTATCTTGAGCTATATTGGGCTAAATATTGGGCACTATATTGGCTAACATAAGTAGAAAATATAAACATGAATAGAACGTCGCGCCAAAATTAACTAATTATTAAAAAAAATATCTCGACTTTAGATAGACTCGTAGCCTACTGCTGTGTGAAATGTCCAGCAAAATATATGTACTATTATTATTTATTGAAAAATGTTGAGTATTGGGCTAAATATTGGACACTATATTGCTAACATAAGTAGAAAATATAAACATGAATAGAACGTCGCGCCAAAATTAACTAATTATTAAAAAAAATATCTCGACTTTAGATAGACTCGTAGCCTAGTGCTGTGTGAAATGTCCAGCAAAATATATGTATTATTATTATTTATTAAAAAATGTTGAGTATTGGGCTAAATATTGGACACTATATTGCTAACATAAGGAGAAAATATAAACATGAATAGAACGTCGCGACAAAATTAACTAATTATTAAAAAAATATCCCGACTTTAGATATACTCGTAGCCTAGTGCTGTGTGAAATGTTCTAAAACAAAATATATTTATTATTATTATTTAATAATAAATGTTGAGAATTGGGCTAAATATTGGGCACTATATTGGCTAACATAAGTAGAAAATATAAACATGAATAGAACGTCGCGCCAAAATTAACTAATTATTAAAAAATATCCCGACTTTAGATAGACTCGTAGCCTAGTACTGTGTGAAATGTCCAGCAAAATATATTTATTATTATTATTTAATAAAAAATGTTGAGTATTGGGCTAAATATTGGGCACTATATTGCTAACATAAGTAGAAAATATAAACATGAATAGAACGTCGCGACAAAATTAACTAATTATTAAAAAAAATATCTCGACTTTAGATAGACTCGTAGTCTAGTGCTGTGTGAAATGTCCAGCAAAATATATGTATTATTATTATTTATTGAAAAATGTTGAGTATTGGGTTAAATATTGGACACTATATTGCTAATATAAGTAGAAAATATAAACATGAATAGAACGTCGCGACAAAATTAACTACTTATTAAAAAAAATATCCCGACTTTAGATATACTCGTAGCCTAGTGCTGTGTGAAATGTCCAGCAATATTTATTTATTTAAAACAGTTGAGTGTGTGGGAAAATATGCCAATGTCTAATAAGCTTTGACTATAATACATAATTTGCGAATAAAAACCTTAGATTCGTAGTTAGTACGGGCGGTGGCGTGCTGAAAATGATTCATTTTTGTATAAATAAGTCGAGGCCATTTAAATAATAGTTTCTGTAGCAAGTAAGGTGAATCTAACTTAAAACGATCTTTAATCCGTCGGTAATTAACTCTATAATAATTTTAAGTAAAGTTAAGTTTTATCTCTTGGGTAAGCAAATGAATAGCTAACTCTTGTTTGCAAGTTATTGAACTAACATTTGTTGAAATAACAATCAGAGAGCTCATCTATCATGAGGCGCTGCTGGATGGCTTTGCTTAAGCCGATCACGTGCTTGGTGTCTCACTCATGTTCCAATATTGCCACTCTTTTTGTGTACTACTAACAATATTTTTTATGTAAGATTTTTCTGTGTTAACTAACAAAAATTATGGATTCCTGTCTGGTTTGAAATAAACATTTTTAGGGTTCGTACCCAAAGGGTACCAAGGGTAAAAAAAACAATTATTTAAGGGGGCTCCCATACAACAAACGTGATTTTTTTGACGTTTTTATAGATAACGCTTTTAAGATTTTATAGGACTCGCGAACGAAGGGTTCCGTATCATTATCTATAAAAACGGTTTTATGGGAGACGCCCTTAAATATTAATTTTATTCTGTTTTTAGAATTTGTTGTTATATCGGCAACAGAAATACATCATCTGTGAAAATTTCAACTGTCTAACTATCACGGTTCACGAGATACAGCCTGGTGACAGACGGACAGACAGACAGCGGAACCTCAGTAATAAGGTGCCGTTTTACCCGATGGGTACGGAACTCTAAAAAGTTTACCGCTGGCTATAGGTTCTACTTAATGGTCTACAACTCTGTTATTCGGGCGGATCTTATTTTAGTTGTATAACTAACCGACGGATCAAATATTAAACTACTTATCTTAAATAAAAGCATTCTCCCTAGACAGATGTTCCCGCCTGATAGAGTCGCACATGTCTTCATAATGTAAACGACAGAGGAGTGTGAGACATAGTAAGCGTTGCGTTGCGAACAGAGGACTACCGAAGAAGACAGCAGTGATAACAACGATGCAGCGATATTATGACAATACATTTTATCACAATTCCCGCAAGTGTTTTTATTAGAATCATTTTAAATATTAGACGTAAATTATTGTAAACAATTTCTACTCAAAAGCTTCTTTCGCAATGAAATAAATATAAATAAAAAAATCAAACATATAATAAATATTTATTCTCGTGACGGCTGCGAGCTTCCAATAAAGTGCGGTGTGTCGATAAGTGTATGGAAATCCAGCAAATTTCCCAATCGCGGTAGGAAAATGGTGTTGGATGGAACATTTATGAAGATCGTCTTTGACATTTGCCATTCGGATTTAATATGTACTTTGTGGTCTTACCTGTGTGTCCATGAATAAAATATAACAATTATATAATTATACATCCTCCCCGTTCTAACGTATGGTGCGCAGACCTGGTCTTTGACTAACATCCAAAAGTATAAACTCAAGGTTTGCCAACGTGCGGTGGAGCGCAGCATTCTCGAGTTCGAGCGTATTGACCGCATACGCAACTCCGAGTTGCGCTCGCGAAAACAAATCGTAGATGTAGCTAATTAAGCCGCCAAACTCAAGTGGGACTGGGCTGGTCATGTATGCCGTATGTCGGGTGATCAGTGGGCTAAGCTCACCACCGAGTAGAACCCCAACACAGCCCGAAGACGTCGTGGCAGACCAAAGAAGAGATTGAGGGATGAGCTCACTAATTTCCGAGCGGACTGGACCACCTTAGCGCTTGAAAGAAGTGTCTAGAAAGAATGGTGGGAGGTCTTTGCCCAGCAGTGGGACACAGTGGCCTGATAATAATAATATAACTATACAATATTAATCCCCACGTTGGACATCCTTGGATCTCTTACTCAGTATGAGTTAGCAAAGGTGAATATAGAGCGGGATATCTTTAACCCTAAGTTATATAAATTTGTCACACAACTCAAAGACATCCTCCATTTTAACCGGGATACAGACGCTCATAATAGCGTCGTGGGCTTCTAAGTCGGTTAATAGTATATTCAGGTATTTTGTATATATTTCGGGTTTGTTTTCTTTTTTTGTTTTAATTATTGTTTATTCGTTTTTTTTTCTTCTGATTCTCAGTTTTGTGTGTATTCATTTTAATTATTTAGTAGTAGTTATGTACTTAAACATGCTTTTCCTTTTGTTTCCTCGATGTTATGTCTGTTTTTCTGTGCGCACATAAGTTACGTTTCAAGCCAGATAAAATTTTTATTTTATTTAAGTTATATTTTTTTGCTTGTAATGTGTAATGTGTGCCTTATAAAATAAAATAAAGTATGCAGACCTATAAGTTAGGGTACACCCATAAGATTAGGTACACACCTATTTATGTATATTTAAATAAGTGTATTAATATATACAGTGTAAACTCTATATAACGACACTCAAGGGACTGAGCATATTTTGACATTATAGAGAGTTGTCGTTAAATGGAGAGAAGTAAAATCTGTATTAGAAAAAGAAAACGTTTATTTCTGATTTGTCTTGTTAAATAGTACCTACAATAAAAATTTGTTTTAATTTTCTCTCCCGCCTCTATCATGAAAACTTTTTCGTCAATACACAGTGATTTTCTCTTACTAGCCATGTTTACAATTTGAAAGTTTGTGAGCTACTAAGAATATGACAACGTATAGATAAAATCCATCACTTCTACTAACAACAGTCTGCAGCTACACGTGCAAGCAATCCCATTTTGTAAACAAAAGAACGGATTTCTTAGAAAGTTTGGTGTGTATGAGTCGAGTTTATTATGGTCTAAGATAATAAAACGACAAAAGGATATACACAGCTGCGCAGATTTTACTAATTTGGCAACTTAAAAAGAACTTTTTATTACAAATTGTTGTCGTTATTGAGAGTGGGTGTAATGCTATACAGAGTGTACCATTGTATGCAAGACAAGCTATACCAACCAAAGCCGAGTGATTTCGACGCTTTAGAGAGTTTGTCGTTAAAACGAGTGACGTTACATGGAGTTTATACTGTATCTATTTGTATTCATTTATTTTTAAAATCCTTCTTAGTCTTTTTTTTTATTACCCCTGGAAGAAACTAGCTGCTCACGACACACGGAATCTTAGTGTGAGGGCTAGTGTTCACCAAATGAATACTAAACTACTTTTTTTAAAAAATATTTTCACTTATTGTTTTAGTATCATAAACTTTGACGTGGGTGCGTGGATGGAGCTTCTCTCGACATAGGAAAGTTCTATCCACGTACCTACCTATTACCCGTGCGCGATAAGTTGGGACCTGAGCGCGGTTACGTCATATTGACGTGTTTGTACCGCCCGCAAAAAAGCGAACATAACAAGCAGCCGCCCGCGGCTTCGTCTTTGTTTTTTTTAACCTAATTCACTTACAACCGTGGAACTTGCCGAAGTACCTGGTGTCGGTGAAGTATTTTGTAAGCGCTTGGCTTCGTTTTTTATTCTCATCAACGTGGTTTTAGATATTCCCGTTGCCATGCATGTTCGTTTTACTACCTGGTCAACAGGTAAACAAAACTGTTTGTTCCGTTTTTCGTTTTCAAAAAACTCTAACACTTTTAGCACGATATTTCTTTCTCCGCTATGCAAAGGTTTACCCTTCATAATGATAACAAAAACACTTAACAAGAACTATAACAACAAAACAATAACACATACGAAAATTAAAAGAATTCCAGAGCGCGTCGTTACGTGACGTAGGCCAGTACGAGACTAAAAATCCTAGTAAAAAATAGTGATGCGAACGGTACAATACGGGCGCCATCGGGGAAGTGCAGGGGAAGCGGTCGGGGAGTCGCATTCCTAGCAGGTCCCAAGTTATCGCGCACGAGTAATACATTATGTCCTACCGCATACCAGCATAAGTAAAATTTTTTCATTTATATGTTTTTGCTTATACTGGTCTGTGTTTCTGCCTACATTATGACTACATTTAATTATGATCTTTCTGTCCTTTTATTACTATGATGTAGGTAATGTTATTGCCTTATTTTTGTTTTTAGTTTTAATTTTAGTATGTAAGTTGCATGTTCTTATGGTGAAATAAACTTTATTCTTATTCTTATAAGATATCTCACATGGGGGTAGTCAGAGGAAAATCTAAACCTATCGTTTGATAAATACTTCTTTTTGCATAAAAGCTGCATTCACGTGACATGTTGCAAGCCCATCGCTGCTGATTACTATTTACTTGTTATAAAATACATCAGTAACTCGTCCGTAATCATGATTGTCAAATACAATCGAAACAACAAGTACAATATCAGCCGTTAAAGAGATACCATCTTTAATATGACCTTATACCAAACTTTTTTTATACATAAACTTATAACATTGCTTACAATTAATCCGATCTCAATTTTTTTTAAACTGCGTCAATCAAAATATAAAATTATATTTATTTTATATATATACGATTATACAACAGTGTATCTTCAATTTATTTATTAGTATAAATTTATTGTTAAGGGGACTCTTTGAACACAGGTCAATGCAACTTAGTTAGTTAGTTAACTAGAAGAGTTCCCAACCCTAGTTAAAGTGACGACCTCCGTGGCGCAGTGGGCGAATAGCCGGCTGAGACGCAGGAGGTAGCGGGTTCGATACCCGCCGCGGAACATATGTTTGCCTGATCTACAGATATTTGTTCCGGGTCTGGTGTTTTCCTATATATTAAAAGTATGTATTTACAAAAAAAACGTATTCTATCAGTTATCTGGTTCCCATAGTACAAGCTTTGTTTAGTTTGGGGCTATATAGCGCTGTGTGAAATGTCCAGCATTATTTATTTACTTATATGTAAACTTTGTCGCCTTCGTCATGCTTCTCATATTCTGTTTCTTCTCTATTCTATTCTATTCAATCCTTTCTCCCCTTGCTATCTTAAAGAAAGGTTTGCTTATCTCCATTCATCCAATACTTTTTCACTCAGGTCATCGGAAAACTTATTCCTCAAAATATCCGTACACTCCAGTTCCTTCTACAGGAAATCATTCACTGTTGAAGCAGTGCGTCTGTGGAATGCTTTGCCTGTAGAAATTAGACGGGCTCCGTCACAGCACTCTTTTAAGCTGAGAATAAAGCAGCATTACCTTGAAGCCTAGCTTCCTTGTCATTTGTGTTACCTATTTATTTAATAATTATTATTTTAATTGACTCCATTTTAGAAGATTTGTAAGCGTTAAAGTAAGCGTTATAAGTTTAGATTAGATTAGATAGAGATTAGAAAAAATTCTTTATTGTACTAATAAAATAATACATAGGCGAACTTAATGATAAATAGCATTTTCTTCCAGCTAACCTTTGTGTAGTGTTGAGAAAGTGGTAGTGCCAGAGAATGGAAAGTTAAACAGATAATGTATTGATATGTATTTGCATAATCTACAGATATTTGTTCCAGGTCTGGTTGTTTTTCTATATATTATAAGTATGTATTTACAAAAAAAAAAGGATATAAGTATTCTATCAGTTATCTGGTTCCCATATTACGAGCTCTGCTTAGTTTGGGGCTAGATAGCGCTGTGTGAAATGTCTAGAAATATTTATTTATATATTTAAACAAACTTTAGCTTATATATAAACTTACAAATATTAAAAATAATAATAATACACATACATAAACGAAATAAATAAATATATCTACATAAAGTGCTCAATTTTGGTTTATTAGTCTATCATATGGTGTTTATTTATGTATTAGGATTATAAGTACAGTTTTTTTATTAGTCTTCATTTGTAATTATATTCAGTGCACCGCTGCCCATTACTGCTTCGCTCACTTTCCATCCAAAGGTTGCCTGGAAGAATCGCTTTCAGCGATAAGGCCGCAAATTGTACTATATTTAGAATGAATTGGGGTTTTTTAAGTATTCCTGGTGTACAGTAAAGCATTATTCTATTCTTGGTGTAAATTTGGATCGAGAAGTCAAGTTTCAGGAGACGATCACCATTATTTTTCCATCGATTACCATTTTGGATTGCAATTCGCGGGCTGGCTGGCGAAGCAGGCGTGCGCGACACTGATAAAAGATTTAAGGGTGTTTTTCAATTTAGTGTCGGTTCGGGTGCCAATAATATTATCTGAAATAGATTTGTATTCCAATAAGCGGCGATGGGCTTCGAGCCCGCCACCTATGAAATGGTTATGCAGGTGTGCGATTGTGCGTGTATCATAAATGTAGGTATTTTTTGGCTTATCTCTTAGGGGGATGCGTTCATAAAAATATTTGGACAAATAGTCACCGAAATACGTGGATTAATTTGTGTTTTTTTAACCTCTAATGAAGTAATATGTTTTTAACAATAACCTTTTCAAGGTTATTGCTTAATTTGCACTTATATGCATCTTCGATTATATCCTCATACTGATAATTCACCTTAGAGGATCTCTTCCAGACAACCATAAGATGGATTGTATTTACAGTATAATATATGAAGCTGACGCTTATAGTGATAATTCACTATAAAGGATCTCTTCCAAACAACCTTGAGATGGATTGTATTTACAGTATAATATATGAAGGTGGCGTTCAAAGGATTACATTACCTAAAATGAAAACCTTAAATGGAAAACTCCTTATCATACCTCAGTATTTTATACTAACTCCTTCACTCTTCAGGCTACCAGATTCTGGAATGCACTACCTGTTTCAATTCGTAACGCCAAATCCCTTCCTGTTTTTAAAAACATGGTTAATAATCATTATCTGTCATCCATCGCTCACTAAGACTTCGCAACTTTAAATTTGTATGTATAATTTGTTTTACTTATGTATTTAGAAATAGGTTATTTAGTTATTATAAAAATATTTATATTTATTTATATATATATATTATTTTAGTAATATGTTGTTCTGTTAGTTATTATTTGATTTACGCCGCCGTCCTCATTTGTTCACATGGATCCTGTCCATCCAAAGGTTGCCTGGAAAAGATCGCTTTTAGCGATAAGGCCGCCCATTGTACCTTTGATTTAATTGTGTGTTCTCTTTTGTTTGTTTTATTTTTAATGGTGTGCAATAAAAAAATTATCTAATCTAATATAAAATGCAACTGTTTTGGGTAATTTTCAAACGTAATTACGATTTCGAAAATATCAATAATTCAACCAATTTGTTAATCTAATTTTTTTTAAAGATTTAGTTAAAATCGTAATACCTACCACACCATTGACACACACAAGTCTTTCTTCTACATTCGTTCGTTCAAGTCACGCACGGGCGATATTTTATCAAAGCTTAAGTCTAACCGATATTTATAGGAAAGTGGTAGATTGTAAAAAAACAGTATCTACGAGTACATCGTTTCTATTTTAGCAATATCTAATATCCGTCGTTGGCAAATGTTGTATACACCTGTAATTGGTGCACGTATCAGTAATGTGTTTATGACTATCGTCATAAATCTGGTAACTAGCTATATAGTGATAAAATATGTGTACTATAATATTGGTGTATCTTTAAATAAATATGTAGATCAGTGTTTCGCAAAATTTTCGTGTTCAAGGTATACTTACAAACTCGGGCAATTTCAGAGGTACACCACAAATAAAAAATCAAATTTTAATTATATATTTATCGTTTATTCTAATGTTTTAATCAATACAGAAAATTACACTTAATTATAAAGAATTAGTTGTATTTAATGCGAAACATTAGCTTGTTTTATGGAGCAAAGGCGATCCAAATTTGGAGTACCTAATCGTCGACTGGGCTGCATTTCCGTCCGCCTTTATAATTTTATAAGAAATTGATTTTTCCCGCAGCACACCAATTAATGACCACGGTACACTAATATGCCGCGGCACACACTTTGCGGAACTCTGATCTAGATTATATATAAAAAAATAAGAGATATAGATATAACTCTTCCTTGTATGTACATAACAGTTTTTTTAACAACTTATAACGAGCATGCAGTCCACCAGATGTTAAGTTGCTACTGCAGACCATGGATATCCACATAGAATTCAACACAAGCTATTATGTTGTCTTGATCTCTATGTAGATACGTTGCCATACTATAGGACTTAGCTGTTATGCCTATGTGCCAGTAATTACAGGAACATACCATTACCATCTAACCGGAACACAGCAGCACAAGTACTGCTATTTGGTGGCAGATAAAGGTAAGGCGGTGGTGCCCACTTCCTCGAGCTCGTTCACAAAAGCTTTACCACCAGTGTAATTAATTATTGTACATAGCACTAATTATTATAAAACAATAAACAAAGAAAACTATTTTTAAACTAAAAATAATAGAATTACGTACTTTATTCCCTGGGATAAAAAATAGCTAAGAATACGCTGGGTTAAGACACTCAGGAGTACAATACAACGATTGTGGTATCTGACAAACGGCTGAACCGATTTTGATAAGGTCTCTTTTGTTTGAAAAGTGACTTGATAGAGTGTTTTGTGTTCTGTTATAATAAGTTTTATTTAGAGCAAGTTTCGTTTAGTTTCACGTGTCTAAACTAAATTATATATGCCTTAAACTATTCTAAACATAGCTTTAAACGCTTTCAATTGAGACACTTTTCAAACAAAAGAAACTCTATCAAAATCGCTTCAGCCGTTTGGGAGCTACGATGCTACAGACACACACAAGTTTACAATTTATGAATCTTCTACGCTGTTTGCATCGTGCGTTAAAAATAACTCGCAATTTGTTCAATTTTAATTTCCAAATTTGATAAAGGCTTTAGACCGTAAAAGCCGTCACTTGTTTCCTTATAATTAACGGACTTTGATTAGGTTTTTGGGCAGTCTTATAAACAAACTTTCAATTATAGAGGACGCTGTAACAAATTTTCATCAAGAAGTTACATCAAAATATATTCCGTGAACCTAGGATTAATTTAAACTTTGCATTTAATCGTGTTGGCTTACGAAACTTTTGCAAAGTGAGATAAAGTATTACCTAAAATATCAGAGTTCTGCGGTTCCATAGATAAGGTTCCGGATAGATCGGTATAATTTCATGCTAAGCGTGTCATAGAAGAGAGAAAGAATTGTAGTTAGTAGTGCGTAAGATAGGGGGAGAACTTTGCCCAGCAGTGGAACAATATTGGTATTACCTTCCGGTGATTCCCATTCTCACGAATCATAAAAACACACAAAGATTATTAGGGTTCCGTACCTCAAAAGGTAAAAAAGTAACCCTTATAAGATCACGCTCTTATCCGTCTGTCCGTCTGTCTGTCCGTGTGTTACCACAGATTGTCTCAGGAACGGGTAGACTTAGCAAGTTGAAATTTATACCAGATACTGAGGTCTACAGTTCCCTATTCATCATCATCATCATCATCCACAGCCCGACTTCACCCACTGCTGGGTATAGGCCTCCCCAAGTTTGTGCCATCCGCCACGATCCTGCGCTAGTCGCACCCATTGACGGCCCGCGACTCGTCCATGTAACGATGTCGTCCACCCATCTCGCTGCCGGACGTCCAACCCTTCTACAGCCATTCCTCGGCCACCATTCAGTTGCTACCCTGCTCCACCTGTCATCACCACGTCTTGCCAAATGTCCCACCCAAGACCATTTGAGCTCCATAACTCGATTCCCAACATCATGAACCTTCGTTCTTCTACGGATCTCGACGTTTGAAACTCGATCTAAGAGTTTGATGCCGAGCATGGTACGCTCCATGGCTCTCTGTGCAACTCTTAACCTGTACACAGCCTCCTGCGTGAGCGTCCATGTCTCGGCACCGTAAGTCATGGTGAGCAGAACACATTGCATAAATAAGCGGGTCTTTAGACTCTGTGGAGTTTTAGGCGATTTAAGGATGTCGTCCAGCTTGCCAAACGCGGTCCATTCCAATTGGATCCTTTTAGATATCTCCTTTTGTTGATGCTCTTTACCAAAGGATAGAATATGTCCAAGATAAATATACTGGTCAACCATCTCCAGCTTCTCATTGCCCACTGTTACCGCAGGATTTGTGATGCCAGAGACATTCGACAGCACCCTCGTCTTGGACATATTCATCCTCAAGCTTACTTTCAAAGAAGCATCATAAAGGAGTTTTAGCATTATTTGGAGATCATCACAATTTTCGGCAAATAGTTGGAGATCATTTTATGATCTCGTACCAACGGGTAGGACTTAAAATGAACATGGACAAAACGAAAATTATGTCGAATGTCCATGTCGTGCCTGCCCCAGTTATGGTTGAGAACTCGGCTCTTGAAGTCTTGTCGACGCGTATGTATACCTAGGTACCAAACAGTCCAATTAGGTAGGTCCAACTTCGAGAAAGAGGTCAATCCATTTCGGATGGGCAGCGTTTGGGAAACTTCGCAACGTCTTTTCGTCCAACATACCTCAGTGCCTTAAGACAAAAGTCTTCAATCAGTGTGTGTTACCAGTGATGATATATGGAACCGAGACGTGGTCCTTCACTATTGGCGTTATGAATAAGCTCAGAGTCGCTCAACGAGCTATGGAGAGGGCTATGCTCGGGGTTTCTCTACGGGATCGAATCAGAAATGAGGAGATACGTAGGAGAACTCAAGTCACCGACATAGCCCGACGGATTAGCACGTTGAAGTGGCAATAGGCAGGCCATATAGCGCGCAGAACAGATGGCCGATGGGGCCGAAAGGTTCTCGAGTGGAGGTCACGGACCGGCAAGCGCATCATAGGATGTTCACCTATAAGATGGGCAGACAACTTGGTAAGAACCGCAGGTCGGCGTTGGATGCAGGCCGCTTCCAACCGCAGTTCCTGGAGATCAATAAGGGAGGCCTTTGTCTAGCAGTGGACGTCCTACGGTTGATATGATGATGATGAGTGCGAGATCGTCGGCGAATCTTAGATGGGACAAGTTGACCCTATTAGGTATACGTTCCCTATTAGGTGTATAAAAATCAAGGTCCTGTGTCAACACTATAAAAAGACATGGGCAAATTTAGATTTTGGCGAAAACTTGTAAGGACTAAAATTTACCTTAGTTTTTAAGTATTTTATTTTTTGGAATTTTCTCGTTACTTGTGCTGAAAGACATTGCTTTTAACCAAAATTGGCAATTTTAAGCCAAACGGAAGTACCCTATAGGTTTTGGGTCGAAAAACTAAATGGTAGTTTCCGTTGACCTAGAATCATGAAATATGGTAAAAAAGCAAGCAGTACACATAAAGGAAAAATTCCAGAAAATAAAAAAAGTTGAAAATTAAAGGGTGTCCCCATACATACATAGTTGACGCCAATTAAGATAGTCCTCTGAGTTGTATGGGCGCTCATACAATTTAGAGGACTAGCTTAATCGGCACCAACCTCAAATAAGATAAATAAATTTATGCCATTGAATAAAATAAATATTTAAGTGGGGCTCCCATACAACATACATAATTCTTTTGCCGTTTATGTAGATAATGACACGGAACCCTTCATGCGTGAGTCCGCTCGCACTTGGTCAGTTTTTTTAGTATAAAGTCTAATAAAGTACTTAATTTTAATTTGTTCATTTTATTTTATGACTTGAGTAGCCCCTTTCTGGCTAACATCTTCCAAAGTAATTTGCAAATAATTTGTTAAATAATGTACTGAATTGTCCGAGTTTATTTATTTTACCTTTTGCACGACTGAGAGAACTTCCAAACTGAGTAGAAATATGAAAAGCTGATTGAGTATTTTACTGGATAAGGTCACAGCTCATTAGGACCACCCGGCATCTGACCCGCACTGCCTCGCATCGTGCGGTTAGTATTCTTTATATGGATGTTTGCTCACCACATCAACTTCGTAGCGTCACCTGATCGCCTGTGTTGTAAGCCGTCCACGCGCGTACTGCGAGTGGACCACTCAGCGACAACTGCTCGCATGCTTGCCTTGCGTTGTTGCGCATTGCCAACGCACGAGCCCCGAGTGGTCCGTGTACGGCACGCGAATGATTCACACGAGGACAATGCGCCGCTCCCCACCCACCTTTGATGCCCGGCCTTTCTTTCTAACAAGTCGGACGTATCTTTTTTTAACACGTGTAGACCTAGTGCCAATCACTGACAGACTACTCGGAAATTCGGGGATCACGCGAGGTCCACTGGTTGACCACTAGACGGTTACTGGTGACAATGCGGCGTCCACCCGTGGACCACCTGTCGACAACGAGTGGACGCCGAGCGACGAGACGGTGCTGATCTGGTGCCGGATAGCCCTAAAGAGCTGTGACCTTTAACCAAGTAACTTGTAAAGCTTGTTAAAGTCAAATTCAGATTTTCTATTTAAATGACAATAGTGAGTTTGTAGGTCTTTTTCTCGAACGAAGCCCAGTGGCCATTTGGAAAACTAAGTGTCCAGATAAAAATAAGAGCGAAAGTCATATAAATTATCAATATAAATTATCTTAATAATAATTCCAATCCTGGGCGTCGACATCTCTAGCGAAGTGCAGTTTAGGGGTCTTGCCTCCGAGAAACTCGGTGTACTAAACCGATCAAAGCGGTACTTCACGGCGGGGCAGCGTCTTGTGCTCTACAAAACGTAAATCTGGCCCCACATGTAGTACTATTCTCACATCTGGAACGGTGCACCGAAATACCAACTGCAGCCCCTAGACTCCTTGCAACGCAGAGCCGTTCGTATCGTCGAGGCCCCAGTAGTATCTAAGTATCTGGAGCCGCTGAGTCTGCGCCGTGACATCGAAGCGCTCAGCCTTTTCTATTCTGTAAAATATATAACGGCGAATGTTCTGAAGAGCTTAAGATTGAACCTCCCGCAACAGGCAACGAGCTCATCCACATATTGTAGATGCGTGGAAGTCTCACACGGTGCGTTTCACCCGCTCGTTTCTTCCTCGTACCTGCAAGATGTGGAATGACCTTCCTCTGGAGGTTTTTCCTGTGGGTTTCAAAATGAACGCCTTCAAGAGAGGTGTAAATAGGGTATTAAGTGCTAGGCAACGCGACTGCAGTACCATGAGTGCTGCAGGAGTTTATTGGCGGCGGTGACCACTTAACATCAGGAGGCCCATCAGCTTGTGTGTCTACAAGTTTAATATAAAAAAAATTAATCCTTAAAATATAGAACTAGCGTCTAAGCCATGGGAAAAACTCGAATATCAAGATTTCGTAGCACTTTCGTAGCACCCTCGTAGCACTAGGTATCACCATCGTATAATTCTCGTAGCACCCTGGTAACAAACGGTACGTATCTACGAGTATGTAGCGTTGGTTACGCTATGTATACTTAGCGAATATTGCGAAACTCATTTTTGGGAAGTAAAACTGAAGTTATTGGCCACAAAGAGCGTTTAAGACATGTATGTTTTTGCAATGAATCCTGTTGATATCGACTTATATAAACCATTGTATTGCTGGTCAAGCCTCATTTATATTAATCGCTAGAGTTTTACATCATAAACATACTTCCCAGCTCCTTTGTTATCAAACCACCTGCAACACAATAGTTCTCAATATTCGAGACGAGTATAAATTTTAATAAACGGAATTTACACAGAACTTTCTCAATCTCGACGTAATATTGGTTTCCATTCCACTCGGGGCGCTCTTCGCAGCAATAGAGCCAGCTTTAAATGCTGGAAAACCTTTCTGCGAATGTACGAAACACTTGATACTTGCAAGCTGTTGTGTATTTATAATGTACCTTAGGTTTACTAGGAATTGATTTTGACCACAATAATAGAATGAACAATAAAAATGTGCACATTTGATATATACACTTGAGAGCAATAAAATCGCACATCCGCACATTTTTACTTAAAAGTTAAATTTTTTTTTTACGTCTCTTGTAATATTTTATTTTTTATTCTTCTTTACATTATCATCTGAGTGTTGGGTTAAGGTCTCTCCAATAGTCACTGTTTTTTTTGATTTAGCTTAACCAGAAGGTTAATTAATAACAGGTCAAAATGATTAAGATTAAAAGTGTTTTGCTCGAATTCTTTTTAGATATTATATCCACTTTATAAGAGACGAACTCACAAAATACTCGATAAATAACAATAATTATGACCAAAAATGAGCGAGCAACTTAATTTTTCCTTATCACTTCTTCTATTGTTAACTATGTATTTTTATTTGATATTAGTATAGTTTAGTCTATCATATAAAGTATTTAAGTAGATTTATTTATGTAGTATGTACCTATATTATGCTATTTTTATTAGTCCTTTTCAAATTCCCTTTTCTGTGCACTACCTACATATCTTTATCCACAATATACAAAAATTATCTGGAAGAGAATACTTTTTAGCATTAAGCTCGCCTTTGTGTAATAAAGTACTATTTTAAAAGTAGTAAATTTTATAAGTGCAATCAAGTATTTTCAATCAATCAATCTTTAAATCCCGGGTCTCTTACCCAGATTCTACACGTATTAGCTCCCTCGTACGCTAACATATTTAGGGCGTAGATCGCTTACAGCCCTTGTATAACATTGTACAAATGACCATAACAAATTAACTTACCAACGGCCATTATTAAAGCTCCTAGTTAAATAAATTGAATTTTACTATTGAACTTCTTCTTATTTTCAGTCAATAGTTCACTTTACAAGCATAATATAGATGCATTGAAATTAGCCACGTCTCTTACGCTAACAGTGGCTTGGTTTAGGCCGGCCTTTGTGCAGGTGGTAGGCACAAAAGTCGAGCGTATGAGAAATGCTTTGTATGCATTCTCCACAGCCACAGCCAGTCGGCGTAATAATTCCCCAACTACAGAAATCTTCCTGCACCGGCCAACAACTGTAATAACATGAATTAATGAATGTACATTCTTTATTGTACCGTATAAGATAACCACAACAACAGTAAAAAAGTAAGCATAATGGGCGGTAGAATCGATAAACAAAGCGATCTCTTCAAGACAACCTTTGGATGGAAAGGATCATTGCTTAATGGAAGATTGGCCGAGGTATAAAAAGAACATGATATATAATAATAAATAAATATTGCTGGACATTTCACACAGCGCTATCTAGCCCCAAACTAAGCAGAGCTTGTACTATGGGAAACGGATAACTGGTAGAAAACTTATATGCATTTTTTTTGTAAATACATACATATATAGAAACAACCAGACCCGGAACAGATATCTGTAGATCATGCAAACATTTGTTTAGCGGGAATCGAACCCACTACCTCCTGCATCTCAGCCGGCTAGTCGCTCACTGCACCACGGAGGTCGTCGTGATAATGTTGCCAGACTATGAGTTTTACGAAATATGTTGATATAATAATAATACACCATTTCTTCCCAAAAAATTACAATATATTTTAAACAAATTCATAATATTTTTGAATTCCACATCAATACTGATTTTATTTTTACCATACCATTACGTATCTATGTATATACTTAAATCTATTATCTTACCAAACAAGTCATTTCCAGTAAGTTTGTATCGTAGAATCTGTTTGTTTAGCGACTAATTAGACAAAGTTGGCCAAGTTGGGCGGATGTCTGCTCAAGCGAACGCCAAGAGGTAAGTATCTTTCTCGTGGGAATAGCTTATTCTGTTGTGAATAACTTTCAAATGTCAGCTGCTACTGTCGATAGTTGGCTATGAATGTTCTCTAATGGTAAATCCTCACACGCGTACATGCTTGACGTTTTTGCGTTCAATCGAGCAAGATCAAACGTGTAGACCGATAGAACTTAAGGCGTAGCCCGGTTTGCATAACCTGAACTTAGGGCGACTTGCTTAACGATACCTAAACGTATTTAGCGGCTAAATATGATTTAAGGAGTTGTCAAATCATACAAATACGTCCAATTTAAACATTTCAAATAAACCTTAAATATTGCTGAACATTTCACACAGCGCTACCTATCCCCAAACTAAGCAGAGCTTGCTGTATGGGAACCAGATAAATAATGGAATACTTATATACTTCTTTTTTTGTAAATACTTACTTATCTTCCTCTTGCCCTTTTCTCACATTACGCGGGGTCAGCACGGCATGTATTTTTCTTCCATTTCTCTTTATCAGCCGTCATCTCCGTTATCACTTCTTTCCTACCCACTTCTTGGGCAATTCGGCGTTGTATGTATGTATGTTGGTTTATCCGAGGAGAACTTTCGAAGCGTTGATTTGATCATCGTGAAATTTGATATATAGGTATATATATAGTGCTGGCACAATCCTGACGTTAAATTTTGCCCCACCCTGTATATATTCAATGGACATTATTTTTGAATAATTATGTCATATTAGTTGTTGTTTTAAATATTATATCTCCGAGATTTTACACTCTGATTATATTCCTATCATTCTTCGACCCACCTCGCCAGTAGATATCCCATTGTCCATTCTCCAGTTCTCGGCTTCAACTTGGTTAACGCCTTGGTCCACCAGTCATCACTACATCTGGCCAAGTCTCTTATTTATTTAGACATTTGTAAATAATACTCACCATTAAAATATAAACATAATTATTTTAATAAATGAGAATAATTCAAATATTTCCAGAACAATTTTAACACTGGCATTATAGGAAGTTGGCATACCTTTCCGGTATCGCATAGCATTATAAAAGAGGCATTTACATAGAAAACAGGCAGCCAATGCCTATTACCTACCGTTTACTGCTAACCATAAAAAACATATTAGCTTTGCGCAGGCCATACCAGTAAGCTATAAATGTTGATCATTCCAACATAATAATCAAAACCCTATTCTTCGAGTTTCTAATTATAAACATATGTGTCCAGAATTCTTGACAGTTTATTGTTATAAAACGATATCATGAGTTCTTGACACGTTTGTCTTTTGTCATTACCTCAAAATACAACATTGCAACCCAATGGACTTTAAATTAAAATGCGAATGAATGAATGAAAACACTTTATTGTACACAGTATAAACAATGGGCGGTCTTATCGCTTAGAAGCGATCTCTTCCAGACAACCTTTGGATGGAGAGGATTTTGTTATAACAAAGATAATGGTCGGGGGTGTACATTTATTGCCAAACTATTTAAAGAGAGTGCGTCTAATACCAAAATAAAAAATATAACTAGATAATAAATATTATAAATAAATACTAATACAAATAGAACATATGTATTAAATATATATACACATATAGAATATAATAAATACATATTATTATACATACTTTATATAACAATATGGTTTATAAAGATAAGCTGATAAATGCGATTACATACTCGTATATACGAGTAAGTGAGTTGTGCGATACTACGACGTTTCTGACAAAAACAAACTTTTAACCCTGGATTTAAATATGGCTAAGGATGGGGCTGGCGAATGATAGCTTTAATGATCGAGCGAAACGAAATCTCCATATCAACTTGGGCAAATCGGCGTTGTATTTATATATGTTTGGTTGTCCGAGGATAACTTTCGAAGCGTTGATCTGACCATAGTGAAATTTGATTCATAGGTAGGTAGTGATAGCACAAATTTGGTGTGACAAAATGAGCTGAAAATTTGGGGGGGGTTGTTGAGATATTGGGGTTTAAGAGGGGTAAAAAAATACAAATTTGGTGTGACAAAATGAGCTGAAAATTTGGGGGGGGTTGTTGAGATATTGGGGTTTAAGAGGGGTAAAAAAATGAAAATGAGACTTATAGGTCAAATGGGACGTCAAATGAAAGGTCTTTATTGGTACATTTAGACTTTATTTTTATTTTTAGTATAGTCCTTTCAGTTTTTGAGTTATTAGCCTTAATAAAAACTAAACTTTGACAAAACTCAGAGTACACCAGTGACCCCACAGTGCTGTTATATGGTATACGTGTAGCACAAATATAGGCAAAAGTCTGAAATATCCAGAATAACTGTACCCCAAAAAAAATATCAAACTAACATGAACTCCCGTAACCTGCAATTTGATTGAAATTGTAGGTCAAGTAATTTGGTGTTTATTTCGTGACACTATTTTGATAGTCAAACATTACGAATAAAATACATTTTTTTTATGGGTGACTCGCGAAATTCCGAGCGAACCACTTACATAACAAGCTTCTGCCAGCGGCAACGCATGCGGGTTTTGTCAATAGAACGTATATACCTACTTCTGCCACCAAGCAGCATTGTTTCGGTTTGAAGGGGATGGTTACCAGTGAAATTACAGACACATGGCTTTACACTTGATGCCAGAGGAGCGCAGAGGGGTGCATCGTAGGGCAAGGTGCGTGACCTACGAGGTAATACTTTATTATATGCGATGGTTACCACATAACCTCAGTTGGGCCATAAGCTTGTTAAAACTCCAGGTCGTATAAAATAATAATCGAAATCCTTCCAGCGGTTAAGTCGTGATAACATAACGAGCAGACAGAAAGGGTTATCAAAGATTCGACCCATCTCCCTATTGACACGAATAGGATAGAATTACTTTAAAATCTATGATGTACTAGCTTCCGCCCGCGGCTTTGCACGCGTGGGTTATCAATAAAAAGTAGCCCTTTCGCGATTACGCTAAACTCAAGGCTCAATTGTTCTTCATTACGATGTTGATATTCTACCAATCCACGTAAGTCACCATCACGCGATTATTTAAAACTTGTTTCTGTTGGTTGTTATTTTTATGTTCCGTTTACCCGCTCCTCGAATTTTGTACAAAAGATATACGCCATTACACGCATTGTGGCAACCAGACAAAGATCTCTTTTAATTTAAAAATAACCTGAAATCCATCAAAAAAGTATCCAGTAACTAGGCCGATCGTCGAAATAAGTACCTGGCAATGCACAGTAGGTACATGTAGGTACAGTAGGTATGTCCTAATCCAGATTATAATCTACGTACATACCAAATTTCATCGAAATCGGTTCAGCCCTTATGACGTGATTGAGTAACAAAAAACAAACAAATATGCAAACTTTCGCATTTATAGTGTATGTGTGATAAATTATTGTTTCCATAAAGTTTGAAATAGAAATAACGAGAAAAAACTACATTTAACGCTGGATTAAGGTTAAGGAATCGATACAATTCACTATTCTAAACATTTTTTATTTAAATTTTATATTTTGAGATCGAGTTTGAAAATGTGCACTGACCTGTTTTTTACGTGAAAGATCGCGAACTATGCTTGCTATCTGAAGCACTTGAAACTCGTTGACAATGAGGCTCGATCTAGTCTAATCTCTGCTTAGTCTCGGCCCAGCCACTTACTGGCTTTTACATTGCTCGTTTGCTTTGAAATTTACATAATATACCTGCCGCCAAGTACATAGTATCGTCTGAGCTTTTAGAATAAAAGACAGAGGTTGCGATCCATTGAATTTTGACCCACTTGTTAATTGACTCAACTAGTGATTCGACGAACAAAGACGTAGAGCTAATTAGATTCAAACTGGTAAAATCATAAGGAAACAATGAAACGTATGTACCTATAGGCAGGTTTAATTATCTAATCTAATCTAAAGAGACTGCTGGATCTCACAGCTGGACAAAGGCCTCCCTTCCCTTCTTCCATTCATCCCGGTCTAAGGCTTCTGTCAATCAGTTTGCACTATGCGCGTCAAGTTTAAGAAAGCAATCAATCAGACAATCCTGTCTGATTGTCTAATTTTAATTTAAAGCGACTAAGTTACTCATTATTAAATGTGAACCTGTATTGTGTAGGTACGTAGGCTCCTAGGCACTTGCTTGCCTGCATAATATAGGTTCATCCATATATTTATATTTTTTGTACCTATGTATTTGTATACACTCATACCCATCATCTGTCTATAGTGTGACCATCCCTGAGGTATGCGCGGCGAGGTGGGAGGCAAAGAAAAAATTGCATGAGTTCACATGAGATCAATACATGTTGGACATATCTTACGATATCAGTTTGCATTTCTAAGGCAAGACTTGTGGCGGGACGATGGTCGGAGGCTATCTATCTGTAATATATTATACTTACTTAGTTGATTAAAATGTAACTTAAATATACTCATATTTTATTAAAAATATGCACGTGATAAATAAGAACTAAACTTATAATTCAAAGGTCTTGTTTTATTGAACATTGTTTATATTTACAAACAATTATATATTCTAACGAAAGTTATTCTGACATAGATTCTGTTTCAACTTCATCTTCCATTTCATATCACGAGATAACGCACGACCCATCTTTGAATATTTATCTCATGTGCGTCTGACATAGACAGTCCGATACAAATAACACTACCTGCCGCCACGAGCGTTGACGGCGAACTGACAGAGCGCAGCAGCCGATTCTCCCCCCCGTCTCGCCGCGCGCATACCTCAGGAGTGCACAGCACTAATGGTCACACTATAACGTAATCTGTGGCCAACGGTGCTGGTTATACCTGGAAGACATCTTGTAATAATTATTAAGACTAGTAATATTTAGGCATAAAATTGTTTGTTGTCTCAAATAAATAAAGATAAAATAATGTTCGTCCCGCCGTATCCGCCTGGGCCGGTCTCGCGCCTTATGATTCTAAAAACAGATACCATCACTAGAAGTTGGTGGAATGGATTCTTTGATTTTATTACACACAAAAAAGTTAACTTAATTTAAAACGTGTTAAAATTAATCACCTTGTATAATAGTTATTCTAGCGTAATTTGCATATAAATAAATCGCAATATGCATGAATATAATGTTACAAAGCCACTTTATTATTGAAGTATAACTTCTTTACGCACGCTTGACTTGGGGAGTAAGCTGGTGAATGCGTGACGAGAGCGTTACGAAAAGTGTGATCGGGCGAGGCGAACGGAAGTCGAGAGAAAGATATAAGTTAATGAAGATAGAAAGAGAAAGAGTTGCGTTTTGTATATTACTGTAGGGGCAAGAGAGAGAGAGAGCGGTGCGAGCACACATTTTCTTTCTCTCATTCTCTCATAGCCAAGTTTCGTATATCTAAGACACAGTTCAGGCCTATTGTATGTACTGTATCGCATTGCAGGAGCAAGAGAGAGCAGTGTGCGTGCACATTTTCTTTCTCTTTTTCTCTCATAGCCAGTGCATGAAATATCTCAGTCAGTAGTTCGTTTGCGAGTTTACTAGCGTTACGCGAACGGTGTTTTATTGATTATTTTTCGTAATTTCATTTTGTCCTTAAACAATTTTATAAATGCGGTCTGAAGCGCACTCGGTTCTTTACGAAGTTTTTACGAATACATGGCGTTATTCAAAATACTTTTTCCAAATTATCACAAACGTCGTAACTTGTACAAAAGCAAAACTAATTTAAACATAAAAATACTTGTGTGGAACATATTCATAGTTTGCATAAAGTTTCAGTAAAATTAGTAGCGTTGTCATAATAACAAGGGTCCCGAGTTTCCAACCCGTTCCGTCTCCGAAGACACAACAAAAGGGTCAGAGCAGATATAAAACGGAATCTTAGAAGGAAAACTTTGTCATTGTTACTGCTGAGCCATGGGTCCCGCATTGTTCAAGTTATATTATAGTGGGAGTTTAATACTTCAAAGGATTACTGTGAGATGTGGTCATGAGGCTGTTACGACCTTGTGGTAGGCCGTTTGAACGATCCAGATTAATATTACGTCATAAAATTGCTGCCGGGAACCTTAAGGAAGTGCTGCTTTACGTTGAAACTAATTCTTAAGGTTTTAATATCTGGGCTGAAATGGAATTAAAAGTTATCTTAAGCTTAAAAGTCAGAGCTTAAAAGTTGGTTCTTGTAGGTATTAGGTAGCACGGCATATTCAACGTTACTTAACTCGTAAATTTTTACGTCCATTTATTCTGTTGGGGGTTAAAAAGGGTTTGTACACCGAAAAACTGTATAAGCTCTGGTTCAGGTCAGTATTTCAAGTTTATAAATATTGTAAAACATAATTTTCATTAAAATCATACTAATATTATACGTGTGAAAGTTTGGATGTTTGTTTATTTATTTGTTACTTAATCACGTCGTAACAGCTGAACCGATTTTGTTGAAATTTGGTATTATTTTTTATATACTACATATATGGCAAACGAGCATGCAGTTCACCAGATGTTAAGTGGCTACTGCAGCCCATGGATATTCACATAGAATTCAAAACAAGCTATTATGTTGTCTTAATCTCTATGTGGATACATTGCCATACTATAGGATTTAGCTGTTATGCCTATGTGCCAGTAATTACAGGAACATACCATTACCATCTAACCGGAACACAGCAGCACAAGTACTGCTATTTGGCGGCAGATAAAGGTAAGGCGGTGGTGCCCACTTCCTCGAGCCCGTTCACAAAAGCTCTACCACCAGTACTTACGATTTACGTAGATTATAACCTGGACATGGGCTACTTTTCGTCCCATACACGTTATTTCTAGGTTACCTACACGTTTAGTAGTGTACGTAAGTCACGGACAACAGCTAGTTATTGATAAATTACTCCGCTAGATAGAATTACTAGTATCATTAAATAATAGCTTTTTTTATACCGAACATAACTGTTATCTATTATAAGGTGTTTCTAGCCTAAATTTTGTGTATAAGTGTATATCTTTACACTTGTGTAATAAATCAATATTCATTTATTCATTCAAATCACAAGGATCATTTTGAAACGTCAATTTAGCCTCCTAGTTCTGCTAACGTGACAATAGATTAGATTGATTTAACATTACACAATATGAAATGTTCAATCATTTCGTATTGTGTAGTTAGCAGAGCACTGGAGCTACATAATGCGCTACATTTGAAAAATAATGATAATCTACTCGAAAGGTCAAGAAAACAAATCAACACAAGGATAATAAGTACGCCATTAATCTTTCGCGGCAAAAAATCTTACTGCTAATGTATTTTTGATTGTTCAGATACCGCTCTGTAAATATAGAGGCATGGTTGTACATTCGGGAGTAAGTTCTAATTTCACAGTAGCACGAAATACAATCAGTGCATATTTTTATAACTAGATGGCCCGTTATAACTTACCTTCGTCTGAATTACGTCACATTTATACTTATACCACAAACAGTACAATTTTAAATTAAATAGATAGTTTTTTTGTTCTATTATCCGGCCTAAAATAATCATGCACTGAAACTATAAATGTTGCTAGTTTTACTTAGAAAACTTTCGTAATTGATTTCAATCATTATTATAAATACGGGATTTATCACGTACCGTCTTATCGGTGTTTCGACCGACAATGTTTCGGTTCAATTCGTGAACCTTCATCAGGGTGAGTGCGATCCGCTCCGAATAACGTCGAGACGTTACCTCGCACCGAATTGAACCGAAACATTGTCGGTCGAAACACCGATAAGACGGTACGTGAAAAATCCCGTATTTATAATAATGGTTGCTAGTTTTGACTGCGGCACTGTAAAACACTAAAAAATTGATTGTCTTCACATGTTATCACGACGAGGAATATTGAAAAAATACTTAGTATAGGGGTTTATTAAGGGTAGCCATGAACGTATTTCTTTTGGCAATATTCGATCTTTCTACAACATAAATAATTGTAATATATTTTGTCACATCCAAGCAGGCTCTAGTGTACAGGTCGAAAGACGTAGATTAATACGCACAAATACACACATATATATATATAAACTCACCCCCCTCACATAATACACACATGCTCAAACATGCATTCTCAACCACACACAACACAAGACACGATCACACTCATACACCCGCAAACTATCACCATCACTCACACTTTAACCGTTTCATAGAAAAACACACTTACATTTATATCTAGATGTACCATTGCTGAACGGAAGAGAACTTATCTCCACAACACAGGTATTTACCTAGAGTGGAGGTAAGTGCACTACAAAATTTTGCACCCATGTGTATATCACGTATTTTAAGTTTTATACCTTTTTTTGTGTTTTTATACCTTTTTTATACCTGGTTTTGAACACATGTGTTATATATATTTTGAATAAATAAATAAATTAATATCTGTTAGATGGAGTGGTTTTCTCATCACTGCAGCCCCCACATGGTGTGCGTTGAAGGGCGTGCGCGTATTTGATAAAAATAAGTTTTATCTGGAAAGCAGATAGGTTCAGGACAATCTTGTACTATTTATACATCTACCTCGTAAATAAGGCTAGGCATTTTAATAAAATTATGAGAATCTTTTTCTATTATGGTCCATTATTTTTCATTTAATTTTTTTCATTTATTAAGTACTGAATAAACTTCAATTCGGAGTGTAATTTATATAATTTATAAGTTCTCCTGCTAACTTTTAAACGTTACCAAACATCCGTTATGGGTGACGTTCAATTGCATAGAAAATACGACTACATCACGACATCCGTGGTGCAGTGGGCGAGTAGCCAGCTGAGACGCAGGAGGTAGCGGGTTCGATTCCCGCCGCGAAACAAATGTTTGCACGATCTACAGATATTTGTTCCGGGTCTGGTTGTTTCTCTATACATTACTAGCTGACCAATCCGCAGCTCCGCACGTGTAGTAGTGTAGTTTTTCAATAAAAAACATTACCCCCATTCTGCGCGCAGTTAGGTAAAAATTAGCCTATGTCATCCGAGGATAGTGTAGCTTCCCAACAGTGAAAGAATTATTTTAAATCGGTCTTAGTTTCGGAGCCTATTCAATACAAACAAACAAACAAATCTTTCCTCTTTATAATATTAGTATAGATAAGTATGTATTTACAAAAAAAAATGTATATAAGTATTCTATCAGTTATCTGGTTCCCATAGTACAAGCTCTGCTTAGTTTGGGGCTAGATAGCGCTGTGTATAAAATGTCCAAAATAGAAAAAAAAATGTATTGCCATACAAAGATTTTTAAAACCATCTTATAAACTTTCAAGCCGGACGGGACTTGAACCCGCAATTTTCCTCTTGATACGAGGATGCACTGCCAATTGTGCTACAGGCTCTTGTCACGTCAAAGTCAAAATTAGTAAGATGGTTCAGTTTACGACTCAAAGCGCCGTTAGATCTACA
The DNA here is from genome assembly GCA_918857605.2 of Philereme vetulata. Classification (NCBI taxonomy): domain Eukaryota; kingdom Metazoa; phylum Arthropoda; class Insecta; order Lepidoptera; family Geometridae; genus Philereme; species Philereme vetulata. Next base: position 2,238,153 of record OU975471.1, on the reverse strand, counting down.
AAACTTTTTTATAGTATTTGAGATGGTTTTAAAATCTTAGTATTTTCCGCAAGTGCCGGAAAAAACTATAAAAAAAAATTGCCTTACAAAGTTCTCTATGATGCAATTCATAAATAGGTGCCTATTTTAGTTTAGTATCTACTTATTTTTTGTTTTTACATGTAATACATTAAAGTGTCTACATTAATACTATAAAGAATGTAATCCTGTCATTAATATAAATACGGAATTTATCACGTACCGTCTTATCGGTGTTTCGACTGACAATGTTTCGGTTCAATTCGTGAACCTTCATCAGGGTGAGTGCGATCCGCTCCGAATAACGTCTCGCCTCGCACTGACGAGTTCACGAATTTAGCCGTAACATTGTCGGTCGAAACACCGATAAGACGGTACGTGATAAATTCCGTATTTATAATAATGATTGAAATCAATCACGAAAGTTTTCTAAGTAAAAATGTTATTCTGTATCTGTCTGTGTCATAGACATATCTATACTTCAATACTAATATTATAAAGAGGAAAAATTTATATTTTTGTGTGTATGTTTGAAATGAATAAACTCAAAAAGTACTAGTCCGATTTCAAAAACTCTTTCACCGTTAGATAGCTACATTCACCTTGAGTATGATGATACCTAAATGGTGTTAGATCAAGCAAAAATAAAATAGAGCTAGGCGTACCGCAGGGATCGATATTGGGTCCATTGTTGTTTCTAATTTATGTAAATGACATTTCTGTAGTTTGTAAAGATATTGACATTATATTATTTGCTGACGACACAAGTTTGATGATAAAAGACAAATCTAATGTAGATCTTGGTCATAAGCTAAAGAAAGTTATAGTTGGTTTACAGGAATGGTTTTCGGTGAATAATTTACTTCTTAATGTTGACAAAACTCATGTGGTTAAATTCTGTTTAGGAGTCACTGGTAATTTACCACCTCCCTTAATTGAAGATGCTCTAGTTGAACTATCCTTACCAACTGCTGACCGTATGAAATTTTTAGGTATTTGGTTAGATTCTAAATTAACATGGGCAGTTCATGTGGAAGAAATATCTAAAAAATTAAGTTCTGCTACATATGCTATTAAAAAAATAAGGGGGCTAGGAGGGACTAGAGCAGCAAGAGATATTTATTTTGCATACTTTCATTCAATAATGAGTTACGGCGTAATGTTTTAGGGTACTGCAGCAGAATCAAAAAGGGTTTTTATCTTGCAAAAACGCTCGGTTAGGTATATTTTAGGCCTTAAATATAGAGACTCCTGTAGAGATAGGTTCAGAGAGCTGAACATCATGACTATGATTGGAGAGTATATATACCAGAGTATGGTATACATACGCGAAAATCTGAAACATATGACATCAAAATTCGAATCCCATGGCTATAATACAAGAAATAAGGAAAATGTTGTCGCCCCTCGTTGTAGACTGGCCAAAACATTAAAAAGCTTTATGTATGTATCTATAAAATTGTATAATAAAATTCCCATTGAGATTAGAAATAAATCAGACGTTGAATTTTTTAATTGTATAAAAAAACATTTATTACATAAAAGTTATTATAATATGCACGAGGCTTTGTCCGATAAATACATTTTTTGTGTTGAATGACTATAGTTTTGTAGTTGATACTAAGTAGTAATTACTTAAACAATTTTTTATATGTATGATACAATTTTTTTTTTAATTAACAATAATATAATTTGTAATAAAAATTTGATATTAACTTTAACTGTAGTAAAGTTAATCTCTGTTAGTATATAAGAATTAATTATTTTACATAATCAACAACCTGTCTGACATATCTAAGTGCATGTAAAATGTGTAAAGAGGAACATAAATGAATGAATGAATGAGTAACATAGGCTACTTTTTACTAAACTGCGCAAAGGAGAATGTGTTTTTATTAAAAAACTACGCGTGCGAAGCTGCGGATTGGTCAGCTAGTTATTAATAAATCACCCGTGCGAAGCTGTGGGCGGAAGCTAGTTCGTTATAGTAATAGGACGCATCATCAGTACCTATCAACACACGTACATTGCAGAACAGTAAGTAGGCCACCTACGTAATCTTCTATAGTAGGCAGGTATGTACAGAACATAACAATCTCGATATAAACAGGATGATGCTGTGGAAAACTTTTATTCCCTCACATTTGTTATTTACGATTCAAAAGATACAACAACAACACATTGGGAAATGTACTGGTAATTTACGGAGGTAGTAAATGTAAGAATATATTATGTTATTTATTGAATAATATATGTAACAAAAACTTCATTATTATAAATACGGGATTTATCACGTACCAATTCGTGAACCTTCATCAGGGTGAGTACGATCCGTTCCGAATAACCGAAACATTGTCGGTCGAAACACCGATAAGACGGTACGTGATAAATCCCGTATATATAATAATGATTGAAATCAATCACGAAAGTTTTCTAAGTAAAAGTAACAAAAACTTATTTTGAACGCCTGAACTAATGTCACCCGTATATCTCTAGGTTTTAAACTTATTTTTTTTATTTAATACCTAAACCTAGTGTTCCACATATAGTTTTGACGAAGGTGGGATTAATAATAAGTAAAAACTCTAATACTTTACATGTAGTACGATACACCTAGTGGTAGTATGAAAATGAGTTTACCAATTTATTTATTTAATTAGAACGGATTAACCAATTACACTAATTAATATAAAATCATTAAAACATTAATTACATAAACCATTGGAAAATTAAAATCTAAATTACAATAAGAATCTACACAGTATACAAATTAACAATAAAATTAAACTAAAATAATACACATTAATATAAATAACTTCATTAAATCACACAAATCATAAATTGAATTATTAAATTAAAGACCTTTCACACATCAATCTCACAATACCTCAGACATACCAGCATCAATTCCTTCCATTCGTCAGCAAACACATCGCATTCAGGATTGGCATCTAGGAGTTTGTTGAGGGCGGTGAGTGTGCGAGGCAGCGGGGAGTTAGCACGGGATACAGTACGGCTCGAGGGTACGGCAAGAAGCCTGTGTCTTCTGCACCGGATATATTGATTTGGGACATAAAAGTGAAGTAGCTCGTTAAGCAGATCAGGTGCATCAATTTTGTTGCGAAATATTTTGCAGACAGTGGTTATCTGCTCACACGCTCTCCTAGTTTTGAGGGAATTATAACCTAAGTATCCTAAGAGGAATTGAGTTGGGTACATGAAAGGGTAATACCCTGCACTTATAAAGGTACCTAAGAAATGCCTTTTTTACTTTTTCCAAACGGAGAGTGTACGTAACCTCGTGTGGGTTCCATACACAGGAGCAGGACTCTAATTTGCTTCGCACCAAGGTGCTGAAGAGAAGTCGTATTACGTGTACGCTCTGCAAGTCACGAGCATTTCTTAAAACAAAACCAAGTCTACTGTATGACTCCTTGGCGACGACGCCAATGTGGTCATGGAACGTACGCCTGTAATAAATCAATAAATCTGTCTCAATTTTATTAAGTATATCTTTAAGATTTATTGATTTATAAATAATAACTAGCTTCGCACGGGTGGACATTTATTTTTTAATCATTTTTATGGCAATGTTTTTACATCTTGGGTTACATATTTGAAGTTTTAGTAGGGATCCCTATTTTTTTCTAGTAATAAATAAAGGCATGGACGCTCTCGAACTAACATGTTCACAAAATTAGAGTTACCCAGAGAGCAATGGAGCGTGCCAGGTTAGGCATCTCGCTGTTGAACCATATACCAAATATTGAAATGCGACGCTGAACCAAAGTCGTGGATGTGGATAGAAGGGTCAACCAGCTGAAGTAGAGATGGACTGGACACTTGGCAAGGAGGAAAGACGGAAAATGGACGAGACCGAGTGGTGGCCGCAAGAAGGGCGCAGACCAGTCTGCAGACCACCAGCCAGATAGTCGGACGACATTGCAAGAGTCGCGGAAAGGCAACGGAAGCGCTTGGCACAGAACCGGAAAGAATGACGTGATAACGAGGAGACCTATACCCAGCCGTGGGTAGATGTAGGCTGAGATGATGATGCTGAATAATATAGTTTATTTTACTCAAGTATAATGTAGTATTCTCATGGTGAAAGAATTTTTGAAATCGGACCAGTAGTTTTTGAATTTATTCATTACAAACATACAAATCTCTCCTCTTTATAATGTTGGTATAGATGATGTCAAGATGAGAACTGGATTTCTTGACAAATTATTTACATAAAAGCTAGTTCCTACATTTTAATTTTAATAAGTCTCCAGCTACGAGTAGTCTAATAAAGTAATTAGGAACGGAAGTAGTTTGCTTACATTTTAAGTAAGAAATAAGATCCACCTTAGACTTAATCCGGGCTCAGAGAAGGCTATTTATTAAAACTTCTTTATTTAATCTCGCAAGTTATAATTTTTGTGGCGAAGTTCAGAAAAAGTTTTAGATAAAAGAAACAAAACAGCGGAAAGCTTTTTCAGACTGTTATCAAAGGCCATTATCTCTTGACCTGAAAAGTGGAATTATATTTTGTTTCTTCTTATAAGGAGTAAATAAGTTAGCAAAAGCGGAGACGTAATTTAAAAGTTACCTTGAAGTGGCTCTTCCTCCCAGGGCGAGTTATAAAACGCTCAGCGAAACAAGATTTGACGGCAGAAAAAATGTAAATTAACTTGTTTGATGACGGATAACCGACCACCTACTCCAATTTTAGGGCTTTTTACCCGTAAACAGCGCTCGTGGTGAAGCCTAGTCCTTCCTGACAGATCTAATACGAAAACAGCATTTATTATTTAAATGGTTGATCATTACTAGCATTTAAAACTGAGCCGTTTTGCCCTTGTAAGGGCGTTTGTGCACTACAAGGAATTTTACTGTCCGGCAGTCCGATTTTTTACGGTCCAGTGTGACATAAAAAAAACGGAGGATTAGCTTGTGCACTGCAAGGAATTTCACTGTCCGGCAGTCTGATTTATGTGCACCGTCCGTCTTTACTCGCAAGTGCGGCGCAATTTAGGGTAGCTCTGTTTGAAACTACACGCCACGCGTAAATACGCTAGGAAAGATGATTTTCTTGGAACGTCGGCAGTTGCTGGCTTTATTACCTACTCTACGTGCGAAGACGTAGAAGACAAAAATTATTTTGAGTTCATCGATTTTTATACGAAAGGTACCTGACAGGGTCATTTTACATACCTAAATCACAAGAAATTGAGGCAGGACGAAAGATTATTTATTAAACGGCCCGGAATGGGGAAAAGTAAAAAGTCGGACGGTAAAATTACGTATAGTGCACAAACTTGTATATAAATTTATGGCGTGCCATATCGGACCGTAAAAAATCGGACTGCCGGACAGTAAAATTCCTTGTAGTGCACAAACGCCCTAAGAGTGAATAGTTGTCTTCTAGATTTTCGTGCTTCATCTTAAAACCACATCATCGCTTACCATCACGTAAGATAGTTGTCAAACGATCTATTCATGTAAAAAAACATTTTAAAAAATGTTATGCTTTTCGTTCCCACTAAACAACAAAACAAAACTACCTATAAAATACTACAATACCACTATCCTAAATTAACTATTAAAGTACTTTATGGACTGTACCTTCCGTAAACAAGGTTGCTGGTAATACCGCTTTTAATATCGCAATAGCTTTAATTATCAAAAATGCTACGTATATTAGTAGCGACATGACATCGAAATTAAAAATGAGTGCTAATTTCTCTTCATCCATTTGGTTAATGGACATATATGGCACAGGGGACTACAGCGCAACTTTCATCATACTAAAAGCTACGTACGGAATATGCCCTCAGATTAATGTACTTACTTCATAACATTTTCTCTTTTACTTGTGCCGAAATGAAATTTTTGTGCGGCAAGATTCATACTTTATTTAGCTCGCACATTCGTAGGCCATGTTCCATGCTGTCATGAATTAATAACCCACTAATATTTAATTTTTCAAGAAAAACTGGGTAAGGTGAACTAAAAGGTTGAATAATAGGTAACTTTTGTGAGAGTTTTTCGCTACGGTCGAGTATCAAACAAAGAAAATTTCCATTTAGTAATTTCCAACTCGAAACAATAGCCGAATTTCCTAAGAAAATTTATTTATTTGGCTTCGTTTAGTCTGCGTGAAGTGCTAAAAACAGCAACAACATTTTATAGCTTTCCTGCCTCGGGCCAATATAACAAAGGTTATTATGCAAAATTTGTGCCAAAACCATCCCTGTGTGTGCAGTTTGGGCGGAAACCGACGCCTTTTGATGTACTTGCTGGCCGGATGCAATAAAATAGCTATTGTGGTGTGAAATTCCGCATGACAAATTGTCAAATGATTTTGGTTCGCTAATTAATGTTTGTGAGTGATATAACCAACATTTCTCGATACCCATCGCTAGTGTACAGTCTAGATGTAGTGTTAAATTGGATTCGGTGCCAACAAGATATTTCCTAAATTAGTATTTGCTAGGAAACTAATCATTACTAACACAACTATAATCCATATTCCTAGAATTATTTGATTGCTCTTTGCTCATATTTGCTTATTCGTACTTTGAATACATAACATTCACGTATATAACCAAATATAACTATAATGTTGCTGGGTGAATAGAATAGAATAATCATTTTTTTGGTTCACACAAAATGACACATGAAACAATTTTAGGGAACAGTAGATACAATTGAATCCAATAAAACAGGTTCGACTCATGTGTCTGCGTACCAAAATGGCGTTCAGCTCCGCATAATGTTGGATGTTAAGCACCCAACGCTTATTTTCAGCTGAAACCAGAAGCAATAGGTAGTGCAGCAGCTACGTAGAAAAATAAAAAATAAATAAAAAAGTGAGCAAACAAAAGGTGTATACAGTTTTATTAAAATGTAAATAATATTTTATACCTATATATATACCTAATGACCTATGTACTTACTAACGAATTCTAAGGTTATGGTAAATAGTTATATATATTAATAAATAAATAAATATGGGTAACTATTTAAAATATATTGATTTTATTAAACTTATGTAAGAAGAGTTATTGGATGACTAGATCAAAGAGAAAAATAAACTTAAAATATTTCTAATGGAAGCCCAAATACAACATGGTAGCATCAATGTAGGCGACATTGATGTTACCATGTTGTATTTGGGCTTCCATTAGAAATATTTTAAGTTTTTTTCTAAAACTGTTGCCACTTTTGGCATTTCTAATTGGTGGTGGCAAATGGATTCAATGGTTAATAATTAATTAGATATTCAATTTTAACAAAACTTTGCCAAGCTCTGGCGTTCGTTTTAAAACGTACTCATAACATCTGAATGTAGATAACTACATTAACCTAGATTCAAATAAATAATAGTTTATGATATTTAAATTTAGAGAAAAGTACATTATTTCTGGGTTCTCGAGTAGAGACCACGGACTGGAAGACGCAGCGTAGGCCGGCCCCCCACAAGGTGGACCGATGATCTAGTAAGAATCGCGGGGAGCCGTTGGGTGCAAACGGCTACCAACCGCTCGTTGTGGCGATCTAAGGGGGAGGCCTATGTTCAGCAGTGGACGTTTTCTGGCTGATTATGATGATGATGACATTATTTCTATATGGGTTGGTTTCAAAGTTACTTTATAGACACTGTCCAATTCAAGGATGATGCCTCTGTTTCTGAAAAGTAATAAAATAATGCAAGTGATGCCCGTGTTACCCTGTGGAAACTAAATAAAGCCCCCCTACGTAGCTATGTTACACCTGCAGAGAAACTACCTCCTGGTACTACCTATTTGTACTACCTACCTTGGTCAGTGTGGAGGACCCTCAACAGACTGCGTACCCAAGTCGGCCGCTCCAGGCGTAATCTTAGTAAATGGTGTATTATAGACAAAATCGGCGACGCAATGCCTACGTGGTGCCCAGCTCCAAACAATGGCACACGTCATTGCATGCACATCCCGCCCTACCACCTGCACGATGGACCACTGATGACCTGCTCCACCGCTGCCATGAACGTGGTGACGTACTGGTCAAAATGGCTATAGTCTTGAGATATCAACACGAAAGAAGAAGAAACAGATCTACCTCGCTCATTGCACCATAATTTCTGAGGTACGCTGAGATGGTAGTCTGTTCGTTGGTACTGTGGTATTCGTATCCCATGATACTGGTAATCCTACTGTGACGTAACGTCTACGTATGTTGTTGCTACGTATGTTATTGTTGGGCGCAGTTTCTATTGTTTGTTTCACAGAAAAACCCCAGCACTTTCCCTAATAAAATAGCAGAGTATTGTTTGCAAGCGTCGCTAGCATTAATTTGGTAGAGACCGCGCCCTTGTTTCTGTCACCTCATTCCCTAAATTAATGACAAATAGAGTCCCACCCTGCTTCTAAATGTCGGCGGTGTTTCGATGGCTAATTGACTCCTAACCCTTTGTTAGTGATGATGGTTGTAATGGGCTAGTTAACCTATGATACGTCACATACATGCCACACTATCAAGATTTACAATGCCTACCCTTGTCAGTTCATTGGGCTTGTCTTTGTGGGCGTAATAGAGGAGATACTAGTGACTTCTCATGGTTTTGCTTCTTATACTGTGACTTATACATCTATCAATTGAATATTATTTGTATAGCGTCTAGTGATAAGTTGCAGCATTCGATGGGTGAACGACGTAACCGCTGTTTTCAACCGACTGCCAAAAAGGAGGAGGTTCCCAATTCGTCTGTATTTTTTTTATATTTGTTAGAGGCGTCCACTCTGTGGTGGCTTTAGCCCATAACGCATCCGATCGATTTCGTGGCAGACCGCGGTGAAGATGGAGGGACGAAATTGAAATGAAATGAAAAATGATTTATTGGTTTACATAAGAGTAAATACGAAGGTATATATATATATTGTATACTAATCTATTACAAATCAATCAGGAAATAAGTCACCTAAAGTATATAATGACCTAAGTAAATACTATCAGTATAATGGTGCGTCAAAAACTGTACTAGATTTTCTGTATCCCAGTTTTTGACGTCTTCTATTGGACAAACGAGGCTGATCTTATAGTAATTATCTTAGACTAAAGCATAGTTTATACGGAGCCAGTAATGCTGGTGCCAGTCCTGCATACAAGCCAGCGTAGGCCTGGCCCCTGCTGTTTAGACGGTGCCATTCATTTACGGGTTTTTCTTCGGGTGTGCACACGTTTAAATAAAAAAAAAATAATGGAATCGCGGCAAAGTCTGTTAAAAAAAAATGTTTAAGGAATATCTCTGCACTATTGAGAGAAGAATTGATTGATATATTAGAAAAAAAAAAGCGAAACGAATTTGGACTAGAAAATGGTTAAGCGATAGACCTATAACTGGAGCTTCTGCCTTGTTGCTAAAACAACTAAGATTAGAAGATTCTTCTGAGTACAGGATGGCGTTGCGGGTTACTACTGAAAACTTTGATGAGTTATTTTCACTTATACAGAGCTCGATTCAACGCCAAGACACTCTGATGAGAGAAGAATTACCAGCAAAAATAAAATTAGAAGTAACGTTATCGTTCTTAGCAACTGGGATGAGTTATCGAAGCCTGAGTCATTTTTACCGTGTTTCCAAACCATCTATATCACAATTCATACCAGAAGTTTGTCGAACAATGTATGAAGCATTAAAACAGTATATTCAGGTAAGTGTTTTATATTTACTTAAAATCTTAAAATTGAAATAATAAAGCACACATTGTTTCAAAATACAACAACCATGTGATATTAAGCGTTACTGAAGGCTTGTTGAATGACATCACTGCTGTCTACGCTTTCGACATAACTGTCATAATTACATGGAGTTTCTGGGGATAATACACTATTAGTGATATACTGGGAAGACGAAGAAGAACATGTCGATGGACTGGGCTCTGGAGGAAGGATTGTAGGTGTCGGCATAGAATATTGGGGTACTGTGTAGCTCGGAAGAACTTGTGTAGAATTCCAACTAGTAGGTAGCGTATTTTGCGACTGCTGAACCGATTGTTGTATTTGATAAGAATACGCATTCTTGGCTCGTATATCTTTAAGTCTGCATTGAGTCAATATACTCTGTATCTTTTCCTTAGCAAAGACTGGCTGTTCCTCTGTCAATTTTTTCAATTGTGCTGAGACGCTTTTTCCAAATAGATCTAGATCCGTTTCTTCGTTGCATGTTTTGTCGTTTATTTCTCTTAAGTCATTTATCATGTTAGATATTTGTGACAACTTGCTCCGCTTAGGTTTTGTGGGTGGGGTAAATAGTGGTGTCTCTTCTGCAGACTCATTTTCTAACCCATTTTCAGAACGTGGTTCATTGTTATTTGGGGTATCTATGTTATCTATGTTATCTATCTATGTTATCCTGTAATTAAACAAAATAAATTAATGTAATTTTAATGTTATAATATTTATGTGGCTAAAAATGGTATTAAATAGGTCGCTTTAATACAACTCTTTTTTTACAGGTACCAAATGCAGAAGAATGGAAAAAAATCGAAAAGGGGTTTAAAACACAATGGAATTTTCTCTTAGTGATGGTTCTATAGACGGAAAACATGTGACAATTAAAGCTCCTCCTAAAAGTGGAAGTTTATTAATTCTTTTCTTCAATTATAAAAAAACAAGCAGCGTTGTATTGTTAGCTATTGCAGATCACGCCTACTGTTTTTCGTACATAGATATTGGCGCACGTGGTAGCGCATCTGATGGAGGAGTTTTTAAGAATTATTCGATTTACCAAGACCTGGAAAATAACTTACTACCTGACAACGGAGTCATTGTGGGAGATGCGGCATTTCCACTAAAGACTTATTTAATGAAGCCGTACCCAGGTGCAAACCTCAGTACAGAAGGAAAAGTATTTAACTACAGGTTGTAACGTGACAATTCTCTGTGTCACGTTACAAACTTCAATCACCAAACACTCACACAGTTCTTCTGTACGATGTCGGATTTTACACTCATATGCCACGACATCTGGCGGTGTGGCGGCGTACTCACTGACCGAACACTCGATTTTCAAACATCGATATACAAGCCTCTTTCAACGCAGTTCGCCAAGCCTGCCGCAGATGGCGTTGCATACTCGTTGTGCATATTCACACGTATCTTCATAATGAATAATCAAATTTTAATTGCTCATGCCAGCTTTATTTATCTAATCAAATAATCCTTCTCGTATTTTAAAAACAAAATAAAAATAAGATCTCAAATAATAAATCAATAGTTCAATCAGTTTGTCTATGAATGATGAATGCTGGAGAGCAAAAGTTGTCTTTGCCTAGTTTGACGGAAGATAGTTGTCAAGATTTTTACTCTATGGTATGATGTAAAGGAAATTACATCATATTTTCTAGAACAAGTTGGAAGAAATATTTCGTTTTAATTGATATGGGGAAGGTAGTTTGACTTGGGCTATAAAAAGGGAATTTCGTCAGTGCCCGCTCTCTTTCACCCACCTGATTTCAATTGAAGAACTTCTCATCTGCGAGCTACAAAAGTTATTTAGTTTGGACAATACTTCCTCGCCGTTTGATCGTGATAAAATCAAGCATTTTACTAGTTCGCGAAGTCTGTGAGGGGCTATCCAATTTACCGTGGACCCCGACACCTGAAGCCCGCCGAAAAACACTTATTGGAGCCGACGAGAAGCGTGGTGTTTTGAGTCGCCGCGTAGCTGAAACACTTTCACAAATCGACCGCCGCGAGCCTTCTTCCCTAGACAACCTGTCTCCTGCCTCGGTTGACACCAAGACCACGCCTGCGCAACTCGAAGCCCATTCCACCACTCCGAAGCGGACTCCGGACGTTCGGCCCCTTCCAACTTTATTCTTTCTTTCTGACGCTAACGTCAGATGGCGCCCAATTCTCTATTTTAAACATTACTGCTGTATTCTACTGCTCAAATAATTCTGTAAATCTCTAATTCTAATTCCTTTTTTGTTGTAATCTCTAGCCTTAAGCCCTAATTTAAGAAATAGATACACCGTTGAACCAAGTCATTTTTGATATAGCCTATATTTATCTTGCCGCATGTATAAGAAATAATAAATAAGTAACTACTCGCTCTACCGACTAAGCTCCTTGATTATATATATTTAAAAACTTAAACTAATTTTATTTTAACCAACTACCTCAATTAAATGTTACAAGGTTATCTCGGGCAAGACGCATAATCGAAAATGTATTTGGAATCTTAGTAAGTAGATTCCGGGTATTAGAAAAGCCAACACTAACTAACTTGGAAACAGTAGATCCAATTGGAACAGCAATCGTTTGTGCTTGTTGTGCCCTTCATAATTGGCTACGAAAGAAATCAAACTCTTACATCACCGCTACTTGTGTTGATAGGGATGATGAACAAGGAAATTTTCTGCCCGGTTCATGGAGAAGCCAAATACATGCCTTACAGAGTATTGGCAATCAAGGTAGCAATCATTCAGCAAAAACAGTAAGAGAGAAAAGAGAAATTTTGAAAAATATGTTCAATAACGAAGGAAGAGTTCCTTGGCAATTAAATAGCATACATTAACAATCAACATTGAAACGGACATAAATAAATACAAACATACATACTTTTAGACCAAATACATGGTCTTCTTTTGTTTTAAGTATGCGTATCTGACGAGTACTTATGTATCTAACAAAACGCGTGTCTGTAAGTGGCTTTATAATCTTTCTTAAATGTAGGTAATTTTTGTTTAAAATAAATAATAATACGATTTTACTTACTATGGTTTTTCTTCTTATAGAAATCGGCTTTACAAATGAATCGCACAGTGTACTCACGAACGTAGTATGAGCATTACACTGTGCCAATATTTTAAAAAGTTAAAATACTTCTACGCCGTAACTAGAAATGCGCTTAGTGTATTTATGTTGTGTTGTGGACAATCGTCCTGTGTGAGTATTTGTGAGGCTAAGTGTTGTGCGATATAGCTTGTAATCAGTGATTAAAGTCTAGACTAGCATCATTATTTTTTATATCAGAGGGTAGTCCTGGTCAGCTGATCGCATGACCGACTCATAGATTGCACAGTGCGGCACAGTACAAGCTCCCTGGACCTTAAACCCTGGATCTCCCTGGACATGGACTCCATGGACCTAACTCCCCTGGACCAGTATCTGGACGTAAACCTGGACTCCCTGGACCTAGACCTTTTGGACCTGAACCTCCTGGATTCCCCCTGGACCTGGACTCCCTGGATCTGGCCCCCTGGACCTGAACCCCCTGAACCTGGATTACTGGAGCTGGACTCCCGGACCTGCACCCCCTGGTCCTAAACCTTCTCGACCTGGACCTGGACCCCCTAGACCTGGACTCCATGGACCTGGACCTGGACCCCTGGACCTGGACCTAGAGCCCCTTGATCTAGACCTGGACCCCCTAGATCTGAACCACCTGGACCTGGACCCCTTAACCTGAACTCCTTCGAGCAAAGTCAAAGTCAAAATCTTTTATTCATTAAAATCACAAGGATCAATTTGAAACGTCAATTTTACTGCCTGTTCCTTAGCGACCAAGCCAGGAAAGAAAGGCAAGAAAACAAGGCTGGTTGTTTTTTTTAATGATCCTTTTAGAATACATAACAATACAGGTAATAAATTACGTCTAAATTGTAACATTTTGAACGAGTTGGAGCAATTTCAATCCCAAGCTTCTCGATCAAATAATCCGATATTTTATAGTAGGCTTTTTTATAAAGATTTTGTTTATTGTCAATTTTTGTACATCACTTGGGAGTTGACGACACCTTGCCCTTTAAACGATTTACTAACTTTATGGAGTTTACAAGGGGCAACAGCGAGTTTATCTTTATTTCTAGTATTAAAATTATGATTATCGCTATTTTTCTTAAACAAATTAATATTTTTGTGAACATGCATACGATTTTCATAGATGTATTGACAAGGGAATGTCATAATATTTTTTTCTTTAAACTTATTGCGTAATGATTCTCTGGAGCCCATATTATAAATTGCACGAACAGCCCTCTTCTGCAGCACAAAAACGATGTTTATGTCTGCAGCACTCCCCCACAGCAGTATGCCGTATGACATAATGCTGTGGAAGTAGCTGAAGTAAACTAGTCTAGCTGTGTCTACGTCTGTAAAAAGACGGATCTTTTTGACTGCGTATGCTGCAGAACTAAGTCTCTTCGACAACTTATCAATGTGAGGGCCTCATTGACGCTTATTATCTAGGGTTATACCTAAGAATACGGTAGTGTCCACAAGAGCCAACTCCTCATCTTTGATTTTTATATCTGTTTTAACTTGTGTAACATTAGGTAGTATAAATCTAATACACTGTGTTTTCGTTTTAATTAGGAGTAGATTGTTTACATTGAACCATTTTACGACCTTAGAGATTGCATTGTTTACATCGTCAAAATCGGTTTGTCGTCGCTTTAATTTAAATAAAAGTGACGTGTCATCTGAAAACAATACAACCTCATGATCGTCCCTTATAAGATGGGGAAGATACTAAAAACAAAAATGGTCTAAGAATTGATCCCTGTGGTACACCCATTTTAACCAGAGACCCCGGAGAACACTTCCCGTTCACGTCAACTTTTGTACTCTGCCACTTAAATAAGAAGTGAGAAAGTCTAGAGCAACGTTCCTAATGCCATAATGGTGTAGTTTCCATATGACTTGGACAAATCACAAAAAACACCTAAAGCGTCATGAGACTCCTCCCAGGCATCAAATACGTGCGATATTAACTCAATACTAGCATCAGTGGTTGAGCAACCCCTGGTAAATCCGAATTGTTTATGATGCAGTAAGTTATGAGAATTAAAATGTCCAAGCTGTTGATTTAAAACTAGTTTTTCAAATATTTTACTAAATATCGGAAGTACTAAGATTGGTCTAAAATTACCAGGATCAGAACTAGTGCCTGATTTGAAAAGTGGAGTTACTTTACTGTGTTTCATTAAATCAGGGAATACACTCGTTGAATATTAAGTAGAATAGAATAGAATAGAATAATCATTTATTTGGCACACACAAAATGACACATGAAATAATTTTAAGGAACAGTAGTACAATTGAATCTAATAAAACAAGTTCGACTCATGTGTCTGCTTACCAAAATGGCGTTCAGCTCAGCATAATGTTGGATGTTAAGCACCCATCGCTGATTTTCAGCTGAAACCAGAAGCAAAAGGTAGTGCAGCAGCTACGTAGAAAAATAAAAAAATAAATAAAGAAGTGATTAAATAAAAGGTGTGTAAAGTTTTATTTAAATTTAAATATAAATTTTATAAACATACTTTTCTTAAATAATATTATATACCTATATACCTAGTCAGGTCATAAATTCTGTCACATGTTTAATATAAAATAATTGAAACAAGTTTATTCATTATGTAACCATTTATATACCAAAATGAACTTAACAAAACATAGATTCTTATGACACTAAAGTTTATTCAAAATGACTTACGTGATTTTGAATACAGGCCTTCAATCTGCGCGGCCAGTCGTCTATCGCAGCACGAACGAGGTCCATGTCAAAATTGGCGGCTGCCTTAATCAAGGATGTCTTGAGTGACTCCAAATTGGGATGAGGCTTTGAGCACGCCTTTTCCACCAAGTGTTGCCATATCTTGTAATCTAACGGATTCAAATCTGGACTGGAGGAGGGCCAGTCTTCGTGCCGGATGAAGTCGATTTCACGCGCTGCCAGCCAGTCTTGTGTGCTCTTCACTCTATGAGCTGGCGTCGAATCTTGTTGGAATACCCAGTGCCTGTTATTGAACATGGTATGAGAAACAGGTCCCACAAGGTTCGTCAGGATTGTATTTTGATACACAACTGCATTCGTTTTTACACCTTTCTCACAAAAATGTACCTCTGTTAAGCCCCAATAAGAAACTCCCAACCATACCATGAGCGAGGATGGAAAATTACCTCGTTGGACACGCGGAATACGGTTGCTCGCTTCTTCACTACTGTGTGCGTACACCTTCTCATTTTGTTTGTTGTAGCTCTCTTCTACGGTAAATTTTTTTAATCCGAATAAAGAATTTCCCAATATTTTTTTCCCGCGTACTGCTTCAACAAAGCGCGGCATCTCTTCAGTCTCAGGTTCATTAGACGAGCATTCAAACGATGTCCTGTTTTTCTTCGATATGCCCGAAGCCCTAAGTCTTCATTTAACACCCTTTTCACCGTGGTTCTGCTTAACCCCATCTGAAGGGCCAACAGTTTCTGCTTACGTTTGAGATTTCTTTGAATTCGCGCCTTCACAGCTTTTATCACTGCTGGAGTCCTAACAGACCGAGGGCGACCACTTCTTGACCTGTCATCTACACTAGAGTCTTCATTGTATCGTTTGATGGTGCGATAAACGAATCTTTTGGTTATATTCAAATTTTTCAGTATGTCTAAAATTTGAATTGGCACGTAACCGGAACGATGCAACGCAATAACTGCAACACGGTCTTCTTTAAGCGTCCACTCCATATTTAAAAATGAGTAAAATTCTAAAAAGTATACGTTTTTATTTTCATGAACAATTCGAAATTCTAATTCTATAAACTTTTTTGTGGCCAGCATTCTAAAAGAAAAGTTTTTACTGTGTGACAATACTTATGACCTGACTAGGTATATATATAAACATATATCTTATGAACTTACTTATGAATTCTATGGTTATGGTAAATGGTTATATATATAAATAAATATGGGTAACTATTTAAAATATATTGAATTAGTTAAATATCATTGGGCGGTTTTGACCCACTTTTTTTTTTTCGCGCACAGTGTTCAAATCACTTTTAAAGTAAAGTATTCAATTCCACTTTTCTAAATATGTAAATTTTTTTTATGTATCTGCTGGAGGAAAAATGTTATGTAACAGTATGTATGTGAGTCTAACTATAATTCTATTAGACTAAAAACTAAAGATTTTACTGTCAGCATTGTGAAAATGTATGTACAAGCATAAGAAAAATGTTTGTATCGCATAACAGATTGTATGTCTCTCTCGCTCGCACTTTCGACAGGTAGAAAATAACAGTAAGGTATCGAAGTGCGCGTGCGACGCGCCGCCTGCGCCCCACCCGCTCTGACCGCCCCGCAGTCGTACGTCATCCTTCGTTTCGATCTGTGCGTTTAAACTCGTGTTTCCGATTTTTGCATTTTATTGATTACTTGAGCGTGTTTTATGGACCCCTGATTTTGCTTGACGATTGGTTTACATTAACATGGAAAGACAAAATAGTTGCGTGTCGTGTAATCGATCTGTTTTACGTCGACGAAAACACATATTGACAGTTCTCTTTTTGGAAAGACAAAGGGATCTTGTAGATTTATTATTGCAAGAAATAATACCACGTGAGGTAAGTACACTACACTGTCATCGTATGTGTATGACTCGTCGCGTGCTCTTGATTGTACAAATGTTGCTTTGCTCAATGTAATGGCTCATTTTACTTCTTGATAAATGGAGGAATATATATTTTTTTTTTCAATTGTTTCAGATTACTTTTAATGGCTCACGGGCCATGTGCCATGCTTGTTGGTCAAGGTTAGATCGTCGTTTACGGAATCAACCCGTACAAAATGAACAAGTACAAAATATACCAGTACAAGATCAGCCAGTTGAGAGCAACCAGTGCAAGATCAAGTACAATTGCAGCCTAGTTTTGTTACGACTAGAGGATATAAGCGAGCATCGAATACAGCGAGACATTGTATTTTTACAAACTGTAGAAATGTAGTGGCCCATAATGTTCCACTATATGCTAAGTTCCAACTCTTACACAATCACAATTTTTATATACCAGAATTAGCTCGGGTTTGCAATGCTCATTTTATGAGGAATGATTGGGTAGACTTGCTCAACACTACATCCCACGAAAACTTTGACAGTACTCATGTTGTTGGTATGATGAATTTATATAAATGGGGTATCGAACAAAGAAGCAACCTTGATTTCGAAAATATTGAAGAAATAGAGGACAATGAATTTCACTTTTGGACGGGACTAACAAAATATCAATTTAATGTTATTTTGAACCAAACGCCTTCACTGGGTGATCGATCAGTTCATCCTGCCACAGTTCTTGGAATTTTTTTAACAAAAATAAGAACCGGTGAACCAGATGAGCGATTAGCCACTAAATTCAATATGTCGAGGAGAACCCTAGAAAGGAAGTTGGCGATAGCAAGAGAATGCTTAAGTAATGATTTTGTTCCACAGCATTTGGGCTTAAATCATATTACTAGGGAAGATGTGGTGGCCAAGAATCTTGCAATTCCAAGCCATTTTTTTGGTGGTAACTATAATGAACCGGCGGCCATTCTCGTATGTGATGGAACATATATTTATCTACAAAAGAGTTCGAATTTCCTTTTCCAGCGCAAAACTTACAGTCTTCATAAGTTTCGGAACTTAGTAAAACCCTTCCTTATAGTATGTACCGACGGCTACATAGTAGATGTTACGGGGCCTTACACTGCGACTACTTCGGACGCAAGCATTATGCGTGACCTGATGCAAGAAGATTCTCCGATTCATGGGTTCTTGAGAGTTAATGATGTTTTTATATTGGATCGTGGATTTCGGGATTCGATTGATAAAATTGAGGAATGCGGGTATAATCCTCACATGCCGCCTACAAGAGTAAGAGGAGAACAACTGACGACACTAGATGCTAATAAATCTAGATTAATAACAATGATCCGGTGGGTAGTGGAAACCATTAACGGCAGATTCAAGAAAGATTTTAAAATCTTCCGCCATGTATATTTTAACGTTGCCATGAGAAACATGATGGTCGACTTCAAAATAACTGCGGCCATAATTAATGCTACTCGCCATCCATATGAGGACCATATGTATGCGGAACAATTCATAAGAATTATAAATGAACGAATGAATGAACCCAATGAGATGGCAGAATATGTGATTAACCATAATTTAAACAGGCAGAGAGTAGCGTTTGTGCGACTCGATGGCAATGATCCGGATTTTGATGAATTTCCTCGGCTTACATTTGACGAATTAATATTGTTTACGTTGGGATCATACCACTTGAGAATCGCAAGATCGTATTGCCACGAGCACATGCGTGAGGATGGTGTATACACTATCGAACTATACCGGCACCAAGAAATGATTGAAAATAAGATATTGATAAGAGGCAGAATACAGTCACGACACGTCCGTGCAAAGCAGTACTACACCTATATTTTAGTAGATCCTACCCATATTGGAAGAAATAGCATCCAACAGTATTACTGCTCGTGTATACACGGCCGTCGCACTGTCGGAAGCTGTGCACATGTTGTAAGCGTCGTATACTTTCTGTCATGGGCCAGGCATCAAGACGTGATAGATGCGCATGCAGCCTTTTTAGATGAATTAACTATAGATTTTGATAATGCAGAATAAAAATATTATTACCGCAAAATGGATTTTATTTTCGTATTCCTGGAAATTGTTCAAAACAACTGTTTTACAAAGTATTTTTACAGTCAGGCCAATAGTTTTTACTTAGTTCATTATAAAAATGCTATAATAATAATTTAAAAATGCTATAATAATTATTTTAAAAATGCTATAATATTAATTAAAAAAATTTTTTTTGCGGTTCTCCCATATCCTGCAATAATGCGACCCATACCATTAAGTAACATATACATTTAACTACATACCTAGCCCTGTTTCGTTTTTGTGCGCCGTGGGTCATATGTCCGAACAAAATGCCCAATGACCTTTATGTAAGAAGAGTTATTGGATGACTAGATCAAAGAGAGGTCGACATTGATGTTACCATGTTGTATTTGGGCTTCCATTAGAAATATTTTAAGTTTTTTTCTAAAGCTGTTGCCACTTTTGGCATTTCTAATTGGTGGTGGCAAATTGTTCCAACACTTGGAAGCCGCATATTTGAAACTACCCCTGAAACTCTCTGATCGGTGACGTTGAGTAGACAGTTGCTTGGAGCAATGCCGACTTGCACAGTCTCTTCGACTAGTCATCCAAATTAGCTTGTCGTATAAGTATTTAGATGTTCTGTAGTTTATAACACCAAAAAGAAGACAGGCCAGATTTAGCTTTCGTCGCAATTTCATTTTTAAACTAAAGTGCTCATTAAGAAAAGGTGTAATATGGCTCCTAGGTAGTACAATAAAACAAAACCTTGCGCATGCGTTTTGAACTCGCTGTATAAGGCGTTCTGTTCTCGCTAGCAACCTTGAGCCATACACAGTGTCAGCGTAGTTAAGTATTGACAAAACCAACGACTCGACAAGACGTACGCGAACCTCTTCACTAAGATACGGTTTTATCTTGTACAAAACTTTCAGCCTGTAGAAGCAGTTTCGTACACAGTCTGCAACATGTTTTTCAAAACGCAAGTCCACATCCATGTTAGGTTCCAAATTACGTGCCTCAAAGACACGCTCAACAGGTTGATTCTTCAGCAAAATACGTTTATTTAAGTTCAATGAGGCTATATGGTGCTTACTTCCCAGGATCATATAGTTCTTTTTAAGTGGATTAAGGACAAGATTATTCGCATCTGACCAGGATGAAATCCTCGCCAGATCTTCATTAATCTCAGCAATAGCTTTGTCAATATCTTTGGGCTTGAACGAGACGTAAATCTGTAATCATCGGCATATATGTGATATTTACAATTCAGTATATGGTTTATCGGAGCTGTAAAGGATAAATAAAATTGGACTAAGAATAGAACCTTGGGGTACACCTCGACTCAACTGAGACATCCGCGATCAAAGTGAGGAACCATTGATATTTTTAAGCTCAACAAATTGTATCCACTACTTAAGTAGCTATTAAACCATTTAAAGGTATTACAGTCGAAACAATAATAGCTCAGCTTTGATAGTATTAATGACGTAGTCATTGCATCAAATGCCCGAGAGAAATCAAGCAAAACCAGCAAAGTACACATTCCCTGGTCTTAAGCATACATAATATTGTCTGTCACGTCCATTAGTGCTGTAGCCGTGCTACGACTCTTTCTGAAGCCAGATTGAGTGTCAGGTAAGATGTCATTCCCTTCTAGAAAATCAGTTAACTGAGAGCAGACAGCGTTTTCGATAACTTTTGAAAGGCATGGTAATATACTGATGGGCCGCAGATCTTTGACAACAGAAGAGTTATTAACTTTAGGCAGCGGACGCACAATAGCAATTTTACAAACATCTAAGAAAGTTGACGTAACAATTGACCGGTTGACTATAGCGGTTATAGCTTCTAAGGATTGTGGAAGATTTAGCAAGAGCATATTGAGGTTAACACCGACAAAGCCTTCAGCGTTCGATTTTAGGTTCTTTATAATTTTTATGATACAGTTTACATCTACGGATTGCAAGAAAAAGGTTTTAATATTACTGTCTATGAAATTCAAAAAAAGTAAGAAGTGAGACAGTGACATTGGATGAACCCGGTACATCCAAAAAGTGATTGTTTATTGCGTCTGCATCATAAAAATGTGATGGCAAAGTAGCATCATTCTTAGGGATAAGTACAAAATACTACTAAAGCTAGTTCGGGAGCAATAATGTTAATCAATGTTTTCACGACGCTAACAGAGATACCCCAGAGGTCCGTGGTTTTCTTAACATTTATCAGTTTGAAAGTTTTTATGATGTCATCACTATTTACATAATCAAATTTGAATTGTGTTTTGCATACCGTTAAGTTTTCTTTTAACAATGACTCTGCGACTATGGAAGCTCGATTTTGTGGTAGAGTCTGAAATATCGGCAAAAAAGTCTTCGAACGCATTAGCTACATCACCATCCTGATTGATCGTGGCATTGCCAATTTTCAAAAAAAACTTATTGTTCTTAGTTGTGACTCTTTCAGTCTCGCTGTTGATTATTTTCCAAGTGGCTTTTACTTTGTTTTGACTATTTTTGATTTTAGAACTCAAATAACGCGCTTTTGCTTCGCGACAAACCTTTTTAAAAATCTTTGAATATTTATTTACTTTTTCTTTAAACTCCTCATTAAAATTATATTGTTTTTCAGCATAAAGATCATACTATTTTTTTCTGCATTTATGTATTCCCACTGTTGCCCAGTCACATAACTTATGACCATCAGAGACCATGATCGATTTAGGTGTAAAAATTGAATTAAACATATCACTAAATTTCTTAAAAAGACGTGTTGTATAAATTATTTGGATTATTATTATTATGTATACATTGAAGTACAGAAGTTAAGTTCAATTTAAGTTTGTCCAATCGATCTATGGTCATAGGTACACAAGTAATTTTACTTTTTACAAGATTTTTTGTTTGAATTTCTATTTAAATTATTTGACCAAGATGATCCGATTTAATATTACTATATAAACTTCTATTTAGAATTTTTTTTAGAATTTTTACCGGGATTTTTTAACCTGGACCTGGACCCTTAGATTGGAAACCCCTGGACCTGCACCCCTTGGACCTAGACCCACTGGACTCCTTGGACCTTAACCCCCCTGGATCCCTCCTGGACCTGGACTTTCTGGACCTAAATCCCTTGGACCTGAAACCCCTGAATCCCCTGGGACCTGGACCCTCTGGACCTGGACCTTCTGGATCCCCCCTGAAACTGGACTCCCAGGACCTGGACCTTCACGACCTGGACCTCCTCGATTCCCCCTGGACCTGGACCCCCTGGATCTGGCCCACTGGACCTGAACCCCCTGGACCTGGACCCCCGGACCTGAACCCCCTGGACCTGAAACTTCTGGACCTGAACTCCCTGGACATGGACCCCCTAGAGCCATCCTGGACCTAGACTTCCTGGACCTGGACCCTGGATCCCCTCTGGACCTGGACCTCCTGGACTTGAACCCTCTGGACCTGGACCTGGATCCTTGGACCTAAACCCCTTGACCTGAACCCCTCGGACCTGAAACCTCCTAGACCTGGAACTGGACCCCCTGGACCTGGAGCCCTGGACCTGGACTCTGTGGATTTCCATGGATCTGAACTCACTGGACCTGGACCCCCTGGATCTACCCTGGACCTGGACTCCCTGGACCCCTAAAGGGTCAAGCTCGAGAGGTTCAGGTTCAGGGGGTCCAGATCCAGGAAGTCCAGGTACAGGGGGGATCCAGGGGGTCCAGGTTCACGGAGTCCAGGTCCAGGAGGTTTAGTACCAGATCCAGGGGGTTTCCAGATTCTGGACGTGGACCCCTGGATCTAGAACCCCTGGACTTGGACCTCCTGGACTTGGACCCGCTGGATCTGGACCTGCAGCCCTGGACTTAGACCCCCGGAGCTGAAACTCTTGGACCTAGACCCCCTGGACCTGGAACTAGACTTGAACCCTCTGGACCTGGACCCTTGGACCTAGACTGGGACCCTCTGGACCTGGACTCCCTGGACTGGGACCCTTTGGATCCCCCCCTAGACCTGGACCCTCTAGATTTGGACCCCCTGGACTTGGACCCTCTGGACCTGAATCCCGTGGACCTAAACCGCCGGGTCCTCTCTGGACCTGGACTCACTGGACCTAGGCTCCTTGGACCTGAACCCCCTTGATCTTCCCTGGAAGTGGAATACCTGGCCCTGGACTCCCTAGACCTGGACCCCTTGGACCTGAACCCCCTAGACCTGCACCCCCTGAATCGCGACCCCTGGACCTGGACCACCTGGACCTGGACTCCCTGGACCTGGACCCCCGGATCCCCTTGGACCTAAACTTTTTTGACCTGAACCCGCTGGATTCTCCCTGGACTTGGAGACCCTGGACCTGGAACCCCTTGATCTAAACCCCCTGGACCGAAACCCCCTGGATCCTCTTGGACCTGGACTCCCTGGATTAAGACTCCTCGACCTAAAACCCCTGGACCTTGACCCTCTGGATCTAAATCCTTTGGGTCCCCTTGGACCTAAACCCTATAGACCTTTACCTGGACCCCGTGTACTCCCTGGACCTGAAACCCCTGGACCTGCACCGGCTGGACTTCGACCCTTGGATCTGGACCTCTTGGACCTGGACCTGGACGCCCTGGACCTGGCCCTTTTAGACATGAACCTGGACCCCCTAAACCTGGACCTGAACCTCGACCCCTGGATCCCCCCTGGACTTGGACCCTCAGGATCTGCACCCCCTGGACCCGAACCTCCTAGACCTGGACACCCTGGACCTGGAAATGGACTCCCTGGACCTGAACCCCCCGGACCAGGACCCTCAAGACCTGGGCCTGGACCCCCTAGACCTGGATTCCTGGACGTAATCCCCCTGGATCCCCCATAGTCCTCGATCCCTTCGATCTGGACCCCTTGGTCCTGAACCCCCTGAACTCATAATTTTGTGACATAATTCAGTCAGTCAGAATAGTAATCCAGTTGTATATAATATAATTTCTAGTATTAAAATTATGATTATCGCTTATTTTCTGAAACAAATTAATATTTTTGTAAACATACATCAGATTTTTATAGATGTATTGACAAGGGAATGTCATGATATTTATTCCTGTCCTTAAGTGGGTGATAGACGTACGAACTTAAAGTACGCGGTTTTTAAGATCGCGAACTTACTCGGCTCGACGTTAGTGACACACGTGACGCTTACTCACTCTGCATTGCGATGTCGTCGACAGAAGAAGCTTTGTGTTATTTAGGAATTATATCGTACTAGCTGCCACCAGCGGCTTCGCTCGCAATGTTAGTCAATAAAAAGTAGCCTATGGGTTAATCCAGGTCTACATCATCTACATTTATACAAAATTTCATCGCAATCAGATTAGCCGTTCCGGCGTGAAAGAGTAACAAACATCCACACATCCATACAAACTTTCGCGTTTATAATATTAGTAGGATTACATTTTAAAAGCTTGAAGCTTCATATTTTTGTTGTTGTAATCGTTGCTTGTAATTTTCCAAAGACAAGGGTTATTTCGGAAAGCTTCTATTCATTCGGTTAACAGTTTGTAACGTGACAATTCTATGTCGCGTTACATCCTTCACTTAACTTAACATTACACTTTTAAACAATAATACGATACAACATTTACACTCATATACTAACAATATGCCACGACATCTAGCGGTATGGTGGCGTACTCACTGCCCAAACACTCGATCCGTAGATATCGAAGTCCAAGCGTCCTCTCAACGCAGTTCGCCAAGTTTACCGCAGATGGCGTTGCATGCACCTTGTAAAAATCCAACACTTACTTTCATTGATTTAAAATCAACTTTGATTCAAAAATCATCTGTATTTACTAAATTAAATAATCCTTTTCTTAGTAGAAACAAAATATAAAAAAAATATTAAATAACATAAGACAAAATTCAATCAGTGTCTATGACTGAAACAAAACTGATGTAAACTTCAAACCTTTTCTTGACTGACACTGGATTGTGTCAGTTTTTTTCTCTATGGTATCACGAAAATATTACATCAGATTTTCTAGAAGGCTTTGGAAACAAATTCGTTTTTAATAATTAATAATGCCGGTAGTTTTATATCGGGTATAAAAGGACAGTTTAGTCTGTAGTCATTCTCTTTTCCACGCCTGGACTCAACTGTGAAACTTCTGATCTACGTACTACAAACTTATATTTTTGGACAGTGATTCTTTTGTCCTTTTATTGTGAATTCGTGCTACTTCCAAGTTGGGAAGTCGATTCACCGCCTTTGCTGCTGATCTCTCTGATTACTGCTGAATATCCACACCTTGACGAATGTCAAAACCGAACACCAGAGCCGTCGAGAAGCGTGGTGATTCTTGCGTCACCCTGTTGGCCGACCACGCTCTCACACCAAGTCTACCGCCACGAGCTCGATCGCCAAGCGTCCTGCTAACTGCTTTAGAAACACCAGGGACCACGCCTGCCCACGAGGTCTACCACCAGGGTCAACTCCACTACATCTCTTCGAGCAGACGCCAAGGACGTTCGACGAAAATAACACGAGGTGTATTTATTCCATTAATTTATCAGGGTCAAACCCAAGTAATCTTCTCTCTTCTTTTCTGACGCTTATGTCAGATGGCGCCCACTTACTTAAATTAAGACAAGTCTGTTGAACCAGGTGCACAACGTTCTGTAACTGCCGTACTATAGGCCATAGGCCCTAATAATCTAAGCTCTTCAAGCAGCATCTTTCTATACTACCTTCAATGTAAAATATTTAATCTAAAGTCTATAATCTATTAATCTGTAATCTGTAAATCTTTAATCTAAGTAATAGATTCACCGTAAACCAAGTCATTTCTGATATAACCTCTGTTTATCTTGCCAAATGTATAGGAATTAGAATCTACGAACCTACTCGCTCTACCGATCTCTCTTATTCTATAATTATATGTATTGAAATCAAATTTAGTTTCATTTATCTTTAATACCTAAATATCACTGTTACAAGTTAATGCGAATAACTTTGGAAATGACTCATTTTGAGAAATTTTTGAATCAAAATTAACAAAAATTGCTAAAATCTCTAAACACGACAAGCGTGCGCGTCCACGCACTAGCGAACAAAATGGCGGCTCGCGGCTCGCAGGGCTGCCACACGTACGAGCCAAGACGAACGACGAGCAAGATTTCAAACCGGTTGGATCGCCGATGATTTTGCGCGGCGGTGACACACAAGCGAAAAAGGTCGTCGAGCCATAAGTACGCGTACTTGCTCGTACGTCTATCACCCACTTTACAATCCTGTCGATACCAAAAAGATACATTAAAAACAAGTGGTTTAAAGTGCATCGTTATAACCTTTAACTTTTTATAAAACCTAAATGGTCTATCTTTTCTGGAAAGTTCATTTTACGCCTCGTAAAGTACAGGTTAATACCTGCGTGATAATAACAAGCACGAACATAATCTGGAACATGTGAATCATGTTTTACGATGTATTTTATGTCCTAGCTTCTTTCATTTTACGCTTATGGAGATAATTCATGTTAATACTGCTTACAAGGTGATTTTGGTATTTGTATTACAATTCTGGTAATATACAAGTTAACTGTCGATCTATAGAGGATCTACAGAGATTGACTTGCTGTCGATTCGGACAAAATATATTAGGACGCAATGTCCCAATTGACACATTTGATATTAATATTTTTGTCATTGTCGATTCGGACACCATTAAACATTTCTGCATTGTCAGTTAAAAAACAGGTTTTTACTAAGGCGCGGCGGCGGAACAGCAAGATGACGAAATAGATGCATAGCAAGGTCACACTCTCTCTATCTCATTATATAAGATATTTTTAAGTGATCATTGTATAGATGCCTAAGTATACAAGATCTTGATTTATTTATACCAAATATATCATGATGTAATACGAATGAATTACTAAATCATAATTATTTAATAGACTATACCCTAGCTTACAATACAACAAAAAATAAAAAGGGGTAATATATAATGGGCAAGAAATGCCATAGTTAAATTTGACTGACTTTGATTATAGAAATTGGCTTTGAGGACAATCAACTTTTTTGGGGAACGAAGTAGACGTGACAAATAATGAATTGAAAATACTACTATAAATATTTCAGTGACGAAAAGGGATCTGAGCGATTAATTGTAGGCACTGAAAAATAATATTAGATATTGTGCAATGATTAAATTGTTATTATCACAATAATCACACTAATATTTGTTTATTTATTTGTTTGTTTGTTGAAGTAAAACTTCTTTACGCACACTCTTGACTTGGGGAGTAAGCTGGTGAATGCGTTACGAAAAGCGCGAACGGAAGATGAGAGGGAGATATAAGTTAGTGAAGACAGAAAGAGAGAGAGGGTTACGTTTCGTATATTACTGTAGGAGAAAGAAAGAGAGGTGCGTGCGCACATTTTCTTTCTTTCTGCCTCTCATAGCAATATTAGATATTGTGCAATGATTAAATTGTTATTATCACAATAATCACACTAATATTATGAATGTGAAAGTTTGGATGTTTGTTGATTTATTTGTTTGTTTGTTGAAGTAAAACTTCTTTACGCACGCTTGACTTGGGGAGTAAGGTGGTGAATGCGTTACGAAAAGTGCGAACGGAAGATGAGAGGGAGATATAAGTTAGTGAAAACAGGAAGAGAGAGAGAGTTACGTTTCGTATATTACTGTTATACGGACTCGAATTTTCATCAATGTTTCATGTTATAAAATCGTCGAAATGGCTTTCCAAATCTGCAAATTGGATTAAAAAAACACAAATTCTTTGTTTATTTTTTACCGACGCAAAGAGGAGGGCTATAAGTGTTATAAGTTTGACGTCTTGTTTTTCTATATATTGCCTATATAAGTATGTATTTACAAAAAATAAGTACATAAGTATTCTATCAGTTATCTGGTACTCATAGTACAAGCTCTGCTTAGTTTGGGGCTAGATAGCGCTTTGTGAAATGTCCGGCTGTATCTATTTATTTATTTAGATTTATGTCTGTGTGCCTGTCTATTTGTGGCGTCGTAGTTGCCAAACGGATGGACCGAATCGGATGCGAGTTTAGATAGAATAGATGTATGTAAGTGATATTGGGGTGGTTCTTACATTTGTCAGTTATTAACCTCCTACGGAAAAAGAGGGGGTTGAAGGATTTTAAAATTTATGTTATATTTTGATATTAAGTAATGTCCCGTTATTACGCTACTACTTAATATTATAAACGCGAAAGTTTGTATGTATAGATGTATGGATGTTTGTTACTCTTTCACGCCGGAACGGCTGCAATTGCGACGAAATTTGGTATGTATGTAGATCATTTTAATTTAGAGTATTTTTTCTTTTTCTATTATTAAGTTGTCTCTTTTTACACCTCGGCCAATCTTCCATTAAACAATGATCCTCTCCATCCAAAGGTTGTCTGGAAGAGATCGCTTTGTAAAGCGATAAGACCGCGCATTATGCTTACTTTTATTTGTTTAGTTCTTTATGTCTGTTGTGTCTAGCTTGTAAGGTATAATAAAGAGTTTTCATTCATTCATTCATCATAACTCGGATTAACACGTAGGCTACTTTTTATTTGCAAATCACGCGTGCGAAGCCGCGGATTGGTCAGCTAGTAATATATACCTAGTCAGGTCATAAGTATTGTCACACAGTAAAAGCTTTTCTTTTAGAATTCTGGCCACAAAAAAGTTTATAGAATTCGAATTTCGAATTGTTCATGAAAATAACAATGTATACTTTTTAGAATTTTACTCATTTTTAAATATGGAGTGGACGCTTAAAGAAGACCGTGTTGCAGTTATTGCGTTGCATCGTTGCGGTTACGCGCCAATTCAAATTTTTGACATACTGAAAAATTTGAATATAACCAAAATATTCATTTATCGCACCATCAAACGATACAATGAAGACTCTAGTGTAGATGACAGGTCAAGAAGTGGTCGCCCTCGGTCTGTTAGGACTCCAGCAGTGATAAAAGCTGTGAAGGCGCGAATTCAAAGAAATCCCAAACGTAAGCAGAAACTGTTGGCCCTTCAGATGGGGTTAAGCAGAACCACGGTGAAAAGGGTGTTAAATGAAGACTTAGGGCTTCGGGCATATCAAAGAAAAACAGGACATCGTTTGAATGCTCGTCTAATGGACCTGAGACTGAAGAGATGCCGCGCTTTGTTGAAGCGGTACGCGGGAAAAAAATATCGGGAAATTCTTTTTTCGGATGAAATTTTTTTTACCGTAGAAGAGAGCTACAACAAACAAAATGATAAGGTGTACGCACACAGTAGTGAAGAAGCGAGCAACCGTATTCCGCGTGTCCAACGAGGTCATTTTCCATCCTCGCTCATGGTATGGTTGGGAGTTTCTTATTGGGGCTTAATATTGGGGTTAGATTACAAGATATGGCAACACTTGGAGGAAAAGGCGTGCTCAAAGCCTCATCCCAATTTAGAGTCATTCAAGACATCCTTGATTAAGGCAGCCGCCGATATTGACATGGACCTCGTTCGTGCTGCGATAGACGACTGGCCGCGCAGATTGAAGGCCTGTATTCAAAATCACGGAGGTCATTTTGAATAAACTTTAGTGCCATAAGAATCTATGTTTTGTTAAGTTCATTTTGGTATATAAATGGTTACATAATGAATAAACTTGTTTCAATTATTTTATATTAAACATGTGACAGAATTTATGACCTGACTAGGTATATATAGCTATTTCTTTCTTTCCTCCTTTTCAAGTACTCAAAACAAAAATCACCTTGTAGGGTATCATTTTCCAGATTTTATTCAAAGTTACTGAAGGTTTCTGAATGGCTGTGACAAATGTATATATTATCCCCCTTATATCGCCGTGCTCTTTAAGTAACGCGAGTTTGGGTATTATATTCAGGGATTTCTTGAAACCCGATAATATCACTGTAATGTGGAATTGAAATAGTGTTTTTCAATATTTTTCCTCGTTTTATAGAGTTCTGTGAACGGAAATATATAGGGACTTTTTAAAAGTGAGATAGACAAATATTTTTGTTTGTACTAACTGAATTAAACTTTAAGTTGGTAAATTTAATTTTAGAAAAAAAATATCCATATATCTATCCAAACACTTACGGAAAACTCCAAGATTTTTTAAAACCATCTCAAAAATTTTCAAGCTCAGACGGGACTTGAACCCGCAACCTTCCTCTTGATACGAGTATGCACTACCAATTGTCTCTTGTCAATGTACTAATCTGCAACGTTTGGAATGGAGCAGGTCAAAAACTGTATAAGTTTTCCTGTAGATGGTGCTAACGGCGATTTAGTGGTAATCTGAATCATTTCAATAATTTCGACCCTGACGTGACAAGAGCCTGAATCACAATGAGTAGTGCATCCTCGTATCGAGAGGAAGTTTGCGGGTTCAAGTTCCGTCTATGCTTAAAAATTCTTTAGATGGTTTTACCAATCTTATAAATATCATCACACTAATATTATAAATGCGAAATTTTGGATGTTTGTTTGTTACTCAATCATGCCGTAACTGCTGAACCGATTTCGATGAAAATTGGTATATACGTAAATTATAAACTGGATCACTACATAGGTGAAAATTTATCCCATAAATCAGTTCCTATGGGATAAAAATGGGATGCCAAAGTTTATATATATTTGCTGGCACCTGAAACACAGTTTTATACTAGTTCGGGATTCTACGGATTCAAATTTACTATGTCATACTTAATTATGTCAATAAATACATTTTTACTTTACTTTACTTTATAAAATATATGTATATTGCACCCCAGAACAACGCGGGTGAAGCCGCTTGCAACAACTAGTAAAACATATTTGTACAAGTTTTATGTTTTGATAGAAAATCTTAAAACATTCACACCGATGCACAGACTTAGAGTAGAAAGACCATAATCACTTTATTATAGACAGGGGACTGTTTTGATTAATTAGCAGTATATATTTAATAGGAATAGACATTGACGGGTGGTTAAACTCAAGATGGCCTGACCCAAGCTTATAAGTAATTGACTAACGCACTTCGGTCGGGTGACGGTCCTCTGGGATTATTTATATTTATCGAGGAACAATACATTAGATGGAACTCTATGCTCATCAATCACTAAGGTGAAAGTTCACCAGCAAATAAACGAGTGGTTAAACGTTTGCCGATCTATGTAGAACTGAAGTGCTCGTAGCTCACTTCTTTGTCCTTAACAGATCATCATTGTATCAGCCACAGCAATACTGCTGAACATAGGCCTCCCCTATGAATTTCCAGATCGACTAATCTTTTGTGGCTTGCACGACTCCCAGCAACTTTTATCAGGTCGTCTTTCCATATAGGCTGTTTGATAATAAACGCACAAAATTGAAAAGGGTTACTTTGATGAGCATAATAAATAAATTTGTGAAATGTTTACCATAGATATGTAAAATTTATTTTGGCATGTAAAAACAAACACTTTATTAAACTCGTGTTGTGCTATTGCATAATGCTTGCCATCTAACCACAGATACTGTATTGGTGACGTCTCGAGATATCTCTTGATATCCCTTTCCTATCCAAAACCCGCAGCCTTTTCCGAAAGAGATATCAAATCGACCTATATTTTTGGATGTCGGTTGCAGGAGTAGGCAGTAAGTTTTATATCGAATTAATCACCTAAACTTAGTAGATTTTCTTCAAAATTTGATAATATAACTGGTATTTTTTTTTCAAGAAGTCTTTTTTTATGTTTTGAGAAACCGTCACTTGAATATCGTCGGTATATTACCAAACACCCTGTACAGGACGGGGAGAGGGCATCTTACGCTGGACTTTCCAATGCGTTGTGTCCATCCAACAATCTTTCTTCCCCAACGGTCGTCTGTTCTTCACGTTATGCATTTCAGCTACTGGCATTTGAAAAGTGATATAGAAAGTTTTCGATAGCATAGCCATTGATAACCGTAAGAGCGCGTTTAAATGTCGATGAACGCAGTCAATGTTTTTTGACACAACAATATTGTTTGTTGTCTCCCTTCTCCTTTAGTTTAGTTTGTGCCAGACTTACCTCCAGTGACTTTTATACAGCACTACCTAACACTAAACTAAGCAGTGCTTATTTACTAATATTAATCGGGTATTTATTGCATATTTACCTATTTATTATATCATCCCGACGTTTCGACTGCGTTGCAACAGCCGCCGTGGTCACGGGCAGACTGGAGTATTTGGAGCTACCGTCGAGAAGTGATGGCAGCTGCAGCAACTACCATCACATAGTCTTCAGAATTTGATAAGTCATTGAACCTTCATTGTTATAAATACGGGATTTATCACGTACCGTCTTATCAGTGTATCGACCGATAATGTTTCGGTTCAATTCGTGAACATTTATCAGGGTGAGTGCGATCCGTTCCGATCCTCCTCGCACTGCGCACCGCAGCCCCCTACGCGCGAGTTGACAGGCGCGGTGGTGGGGATTGCATTAACGATGGCCCAGCATGCTGATAGGCTGCGTCATCATCATCATCATCACTGCTGCTCTCTCCGGTAGCTTTTGGTACAGGCAAACACACAACACTAAGTCTCTACCAGGTTCACTCACTCTTCTGCCGCTTGCATCATGAAGATATGGCCTCCAGGATAGCGGTAAAATCTATCTCTTTTAAAGTTCGGCACACGACTTATTTCTATCGCGTCTCGGGTCTTGCGAGGAACGAAGAACTTCTCTTTCGCTAAGACCCGGGTCATGTTGAAACGTATGTAGTGCGTCGAATCAGAATCTAGGACATGTTCCGCCACTGCAGAACTGTTGGAGTCGACATTCTTCATTGCACGTATGTGTTCAGTCAACCTGGTAGATAAGATCCTCTGGACGTGAAATGCGAGGCGAGACGTTATTAGGAGCGGATCGCACTCACCTTAAAGGTTTACGAATTGAACCGAAACATCGTCGGTCGATAAACCGATACGACGGTACGTGTTAAATCCCGTATTTATAATAATGATTGAAATCAATCACGAAAGTTTTCTAAGTAAAATGTTAAACTTTATTCTACGGGACATATAAATATATACCTTAGGGACTAACATACATATTATAATACTTAAAACTATTTGCTACAATACTGCGACACACTTCATCATTATTAAGCAGTGCTTGTAAACCAGGATCAGATATAATACTTGCATTTGCACCTTTAGAAAAACATTCAGACTCGTAACAAATATCTGTAGGTAATGCAAACATTTGTTCCAAAGAAATTGCATTCCTGCGTCTCAATCGGCTATTCGCCCACTGCGCCACGGAGGTCATCTTTTGTTTCGTTTGTGCTCATATAGTTGCTCAGTGATTTCTTTGGTTATTATATTCCAAAGCTATATCAACACGATACTCATCCACTCATTAATCAATCACTAAGCTATTTACTCAGGCTGACAATGAGGCGCATGTGTTGACGAGACAACTTGACGTGTTAATAATTAGTGTATGTCTATTGTGTACATAGGATATCTGTCACTCCTGCTCGTTTTAATTACGAAATGATCCACTTCCTTATGATAAATTAGTAAACTGTGAAATGATAGACGAATCTTATACGACTATAGTAATCCCCATGATGGACGTCTTTGGATCTTTTACTCAGTATGCAGACCCATGATGATATCCTACAAAGGGGTAGTCAGAGGCAAGTCAGAACATTATGTTTGATATATGCCCACTTTTGAATAGAAGTTAAGCATTCCCTTGACAGGTTGCAAGCCCATCGCTGCTTAATCAGAATACAAAACCGATAGCACATGTTTACCTCATGTTTCTTTTCTTCACTGTTTTAAGCACATGCAAATAAAATTAGAATGTTTGCGGTCTATGAACACAATAAGGGCTGAATCAATTTGGATTATGTAATTTAATTTGGGTTTTGCATGACAAAAACCTTGGGCAGAACCTAGTTTATTATTTAAATTCAAATATAACAAACCTTACAATGGTGTTCAATCATTGACCATGAATGTTCATACATAAGTACGAACATTACCTTATTTTTTAAAAATATTATTCTTTATAAATCTATTTATGCGTTTTGAACTTCTCAGCATTGCAGCGTTAGCTCGACAATAGTACAAATGTTATAAACTAAATTAAATATGCTGAAGTGCCTGAAGTGATCTGAATATGCACATCCCAACAACTGTCTAGCAACTGCTAGAGGAGCAACCCAGGCCCCAGCAACCGCTGGTCCAGCCGCCCACAGAACTACCTAGCAGCGGCTAGAGGAGCAGCCCAGGCCCCAGCAACCGCTGGAGAAGCCGCCCTGACGTCCCCCCTTTAAACCGCAAAGAAAAAAATATATCTCTTAATACCTATTGCCGTCCATCTTGTATTTAAGATATAGGCCTAAAAATGCGTACTAAGAAGGTAAATTAGTACGCAATAAATATTTTTTGTGACACCTCCTTTGTTAAAACTCCTATTTCTATAGTTGAGCTTCAAGAGATCGGGTAAAAAATATATATTATGGAAATAGAATAATATTTTATTAGCAATATACTTAAAGATAAAACATAAAAAAAAATACAAGTAAAGTAAAAAAATGGTCTTGGGCGGGACACTTGGCTAGACGTGGTGATGACAGATGGAGCAGGACAGTGACTGAATGGTGGCCGAGGAGCGGGTATAGAAGGGTAGGACGACCAGCAGCGAGTTGGGTGGACGACATCGTAAAGGTCGCGGGTCGTCAGTGGGTGAGACTAGCGCAGGATCGTGGTGGATGGCACAAACTTGGGGAGGCCTATACCCAACAATGGGTGAACTCAGGCTATGGATGATGATGATGATGAAAGTAAAAAAAAAACACAACAAACAAATCTTAATTTAAACACTAAGTATAGTTGCAAAATGGTCCTTAACTCAGCATGTGCTGGTTGCAACAACCAGCGCTGCTCTTCCGTTAAGGTCATTATACTTATTGCGGACATGTTTAAAAATACAGAATAACAAAACAAACAAAATCAAAATATAAGTGTAATTTTATCTCAGTTTTTTTCAATTCACTAATCTGTACGTAACATAACTACCAGGGGTAATTAACGCACGGCATAGGGGTCCTCAGTCGTACAATACGAACCATTGGTAAGTGACAGAATTAGCAGTAACTAGAGGGTCCGCGAGAAAGTCGTAATTGGCATGAAAGACGTAGTCCGATAACGTAAGACCGATTAGGAATGTATTTTACGACTGTAGATAAAACAGTCTTGCTATTTTGTTCTTAAGTTTTAACTTTGTTAAATATCATTATTATAAATACGAGATTTATCACGTACCGTCTTATCGGTGTTTCGACCGACAATGTTTCGGTTCAATTCGTGAACCTTCATCAGGGTGAGTGCGATCCGCTCCGAATAACGTCTCGCCTCGCACTGAGTGTGTGTAGTGCGAGGCGAGACGTTATTCGGAGCGGATCGCACTCACCCTGATGAAGGTTCACGAATTGAACCGAAACATTGTCGGTCGAAACACCGATAAGACGGTACGTGATAAATCCCGTATTTATAATAATGATTGAAATCAATCACGAAAGTTTTCTAAGTAAAATTTGTTAAATATTTTGTACCCTTAAAATTACACACAAACATGGGTCGTATGACCTTATGGATATATTAATCTTATAATCAGCGATTCTACATCGGTAACAAGAATTAAGTACATACGGCTACATATTAAGCTATACATTTTCAGTAGAAGCTGACGTATTGTGTAGGCTTTTCGTAGAATGAGAGGTCAGCTTATACTGGAACGGATAACTTGATGTGTAGCCGTGTGTACCAACCTATAATATTCCATTAAAATTCTGAAGCTGTTTAGCTCAACCTTTGATTACCAAATCCTACATAAACCAAATCCCTAAAAAGATGGGATACTTTAAAACAGTTATATTTAAAGATCTGTCTGCACTACAACGCAGGTTTCTCATTTTCTCATCTATCGACACGTTATCGCTACTCTTGGTTTTACTTCACCCTTCTATTATGTACCTACTTATTGTATTTTATATAATGTACTTTTATTCTTTATTGTACACAAGAAAGTAAATTAAACAGTACAGAAATAGAGGACATATACAAAGGCGAGCTTAACCCTAACAAGAGTTTTCTTCCAGCAAACCTTTGAGGCTAGAGAGAGAGATGATTTTAAAGGTTTTTATTATTAGTATGGAATATTTATATACCTAATCTATTTTGGTTATATTATATATCTATATTGTACCTAATCTATTGATCATCGGTACTTATATGTATATATTTATTTATTTTACGTATGTGCTTATTAAATATTCAATTATTTATTATTAAAAGCTCCCGTCCTATAACATTCTCGTGAAATCCAGTCCATCTAAAGGTTGTCTGGAAGAGATCGCTTTTTGCGATAAGACCGCCAAGTATTTCTGCGTGTATTTTTATTTGTTTTTGCTATTGTTTTATAATTTAAGTGTGATTTACAATAAAGTATTTTCTCTCTATCTATCTATAAATGAGTAATATCACAAAAAAGCAGATCCATCAAATTAGTAGTACAAGATATTACAATATTCTTAACAAGAAGTTATCTTAAAACACTATATTACCCTCAAAATTACAAGCAGCAATAAATCTAGAACACAATTATGAAAAATACTGCCATAAACAAACCCTACTAAACCTCTATTTGTATAATAATCCTTCCCCAGTCGCCATAAGAGCTATTTCAACTTGTGCTTAGTATTGTCAGCGAGCGAGCAGCGTACGCACTTATTAACCGCAATTGATTACCGCGGAAAATTGGATGGGGAATTGCATACAGCAATGCCATTAATGATACTTGCGTCAAACTTTGGCTATGGTCCCGTTGGAAACCTTTGTGAACGTAATACTAAGTAATAAGCGTAACAGCGTAGCCACATTCACAGACGCTTAGCATTTCGTAGCGCTTCGTAGCGCCATTGCAATGAAGTAACGAAGCGTTGAATCATATCTGTGGCGTAGATCAATTTATCTCTATAGATTAATATTATAAAGAGGAAAGATTTTTAGTTTTGTATTTTTGTGTGTATGTTTGTAATGAATAAACTCAAAAACTACTGTGCCGATATCAAAAATTCTTTCACCATTTGAAAGCTACATTCACCTCTAGTGACATAGGCTATATTTATTGCTAGAAAAGATTAGGAATTATTACTAAAACTTAAGTAACGTAACCCAAGGTGTAAAAAAGTGCACTAAAACGTCTTTCGTCGCATGCACTGCGGAAACTATTGATGATAGAACAAAAGTATGTTCTACAATATTAAAGAACATATCAATATCTACAAAAATAATATTATAGAGAGGAAAGATTTGTATGTTTGTTTGTTTGCATTGAATAGGCTCCGAAACTACGGGACCTAAAAAAATTTTTCACCTTTGGGAAGCTACTCTAAGTATCCCCGGGTGACATAGGCTACTTTTTACCCAACTGAGCAGAAGGAGGGTAATATTATTATTGAAAAACTAGGCGTGCGAAGCTGCGGATTGGTCCGCTAGTAGATAATAAAAACGCACGCGCTTTTACAAAGAAAGAAAAACACGCTTTTCCTGGCTTATATAGGTATATTATCCGACACTGTTTTTTTAGTATGCATGTTAGAAAAAAATGGTGAGTAGTAGATAGATAGATAATTCTTTATTGTTACACCAAATTAAAATAACTTAACCTAGACAACTTAAAGACTAATACATGGTGGTACAATGGGCGGCCTTATCGCTCAAAGCGATCTTTTCCAGGCAACCTTTGGTAGTCATCATTATCATCGTCATCATCAACCTATAGCAGTCCACTGCTGGACGTAGTCCTCTCCCAGGGTGCGCCATTGAGCCCGATCCTCAGCTCTTCTCATCCAATCCTTGCTAGCAACAGTGCGCAATCGTCACTCCATCTAGCCCGAGGGCGTTCTACACTTCGCTTGCCTAGACGTGGTCGCCACTTCAGAACACGTTTTGTGTTCTGAACGCAGAATACAGACAGCGTTTGGGAAACTTCGTCAGGTGAGTAGTACATACCAAAAATCATCGGCATCAGATAAAAGGAGGATTCTCTTTCTGTGTTAAGGAGAGTTTGCTATCATACTTTTGGACACCTAAATAGTTAACACAAATACAATACGAATACAAAATGTATTTAATAGCAACAAAATTACATCGTGCTCAATATTTAATGTTTATTACAGTACTTAGCTAGCATGAGTTTTAAAGAAAAGATAAGTAGTAAGGTTTCAACATTTAGGCCCCTTTTACTTAGAAAACCTTCGTGATTGATTTCAATCATTATTATAAATACGGGATTTATCACGTACCGTCTTATCGGTGTTTCGACCGATAATTCAATTCAATTCATGTATTAAATCAGACAATTTACAAGTCCATTTGTCTAAGGTTAGTTAGGTTACGTTATAAAACTTAAATACCATCTATGTTAGTAATATTAGTATATATAGTAGCATGTATTTTGGTTAAATTTTCATTCGCATCCCAACCCAATAGCCATAAGGCTATTTGATCAGGGTCCGAATGAAAGATTGAATCACAGGCAGGTAATATCTGTCAGGTATAACCTGCAGAATGCTGTTGGAGCTGGCCCGTACTCTGCTTAGCAATGAGGCCGTTTTCTTACGGATTATGGCATGGAAACCATCGACCCGCACCTCAGTAAACATGGTAGATGCACTGCAGTATTGAGGCAACCCCAACAAAATTCTAAAGCCATTGTTGTATTAGACGCGTAGGTCACTTAGCGATTTTTGAGTATAGCTGAACCAAAGGTAGAACGTGTAGAAAGATTGGCAGTAGGCTTTGAAGAGAGTTATTTTCACTTGCCTACTGCAACGTGCAAACCTTCGAGTCAGCATGTTAGTTCTGACTGCCATTGCCCTACGCTCCTTTTCTATGTCAGCCAGATCATCAAGGTCGTCGGTAACGTAATGACCAAGGTACTTAAATGACCCTTTTCAGTTCGGCTCCTTCAAGTTTGATTGCTGGAACCGATTCGGGAACTTTACCGGCGGCCTTGAAAACAAGGTATTCACTTTTTTAAAATTATAGATTAAGTCATGACTATATGCGTACTCCTCACACATGTCCAGCAGTCGCCTGAGAGCACTGCCCGATGGGCACAGCAACACCATGTTGTCTGCATAGCTGATATTGTTTATGCAAAAATTATCAACCGAGCAGCCAAAACGCTCGCTGCTGAGCCCAGCGATCAGGTCATTGACATACAGGTTGAAGAGCTTTGGTGAACTCAATCCCCCTTGCCTCACCCCGCACTCCAACCTGTAGGCACCAGAAAGACTGCCAGCCCATCGCACACTGTTTGTTTGATTGGCGTACCAGTGTTGTAAGAGACGCTGTACCTGTGTATGCACGCCCGTCCTCGCCAACTTTTCCCAAAGCTTGTCATAGGACACCAGGTCAAAAGCTTTGGAAAGGTCGAGGAAGCATCCGTACACAGGTGCACGTCTCTGTGTTTAGTACTGCAGTGTGCTTAAATCCTAAAATCGCAGTTTCAG
The DNA here is from genome assembly GCA_918857605.2 of Philereme vetulata. Taxonomy (NCBI): domain Eukaryota; kingdom Metazoa; phylum Arthropoda; class Insecta; order Lepidoptera; family Geometridae; genus Philereme; species Philereme vetulata. The sequence continues at coordinate 2,198,153 of OU975471.1, read as the reverse complement.
TTGAAAGACGTTGCCGGAAACCAAATTGAGCATCAAGTACCTTAAAATGCTTATCTAACTCTGAGTCTATCACACTGTCTAGTACTTAAGCCACTACAGTTGCCAGGGATATCGGTCTGTAATTGCATTTATCTGATAAGTCACCAGTTTTTTTTTACAATTGGTACAACAATAGTCTTCATGGGGTCTTGTGACAGATGTGAGTGTCTCAAACATAAGGTAAAAACATCGAAAAAACACGGAGCAAGTGTACTCCGGCACATTTTAAGTGATAAATGCTAAGCCCATCGTGACCTGGTGACTTAACTTTTAACATTTTTTTAATTATTGAAGTAATTTGTTTGGTTGAAACACAAAAAAGTTCGTCGGACATGACGAGCCCAGAACCGACCCCCCCTGATGGACCCAGCGTAGAGCTTACCTTAAAATGTTCCATAAATAGATCTGCAATATGAGCACTGTCACTTACACTCTCAACACTCACAGGCCAGGCCCAATATTCAATTTACTTGTGGCTTTCCAAAAATCACCAAAGTTGTTTGAGGCTCGGTGTTTTGTTATAATGTCCATTCTTACTTGATCCTCGTGATTTTAATTACTCTTAAATCTTCTTCTACTTTCACACATTTCGTTATGAATATTTCCGTGTTTAGGCTTATTATGCCACAGCCAATTTTGAAAAGTATATCTGGCCTCCTGTGCGCGTCCTGCACATGAGCATTCCAACTTATCACACGAGCCTTTCGGAACTTTTTATTTATTTTACATTCACTGCTATAGATTGCTGCATCACTGGGAATTTTCATCATCATCATTATCATCAGCCGTAGGACGTCCACTGCCGCACAAAGGCCTCCCTCATTGATCTGAGAATTGTAATAAAGTCCAAATAAATTAAATCTAATAACTTTTTATGTCTAAGATGGTACGTGATAAATCCCTTATTTATAATAATGATTTAGGACACTAGTATGTGATTATCCCTGAGTGTGTTGTGGTGGAGATAATATAGGTTTAAAATAAGAGGCATACATTAGCCTTTTTGGCAGGTAGTAAATTCCTAATGGACACGTTCCGTTCCGCGGTACTTAACAGCTCCCAAACTCTCGTTTCGTAATTATTCCCGAATTCTAGCGAATAATGGAGGTCGCTTGGACTTATTGATTCAGTCTACCGACTTTAAGGTAAAGTTACGTGATCTAATTTGGCATTACGCAAACGAGTTTCTTCAACAATAGTAGACTTTTAGAGATAATATCACGTTGAAATTGAAGACGTTGAGACTTTATCACAATATAATAATGATAACAGCGAGAAATACGTACAATTTCGGACTCATTTCAGAGAGTGTGCTGCGGAGCTCTTTCACCACCATCCCCATTCTATCATCGGACAACCAGACTATCCGCGGTGCGCCACCGCTACATGGTAGACATACCTCCAATACGCACAAAGCTGTACGCTTCCACCTTTATTATGCGCACTGCTAAGGAGTGGAACGCCTTGCCTGAGTCTGTGTTTCCTGATAATTACAACCTAGCGGTCTTCAAGTAGCGAGTGAATAGGTTTCTTCAAGGCAAGCGTGTACCATCGAAGACCGCACCCGTCAAACGCTAGCCTGTATTTTACATTAAAAAAAATTTGATCGGTTTAGACTATGATTCTTTAGTGTTTACATTAAATATCGAGTGTCTTCAGGATGTTGCCGAATCTGTCTCTATTCCAAGCTATGTACACCTTAGGTGGTGGGGTCAGCCTCCGTGTTTTTTTTACGCTCTATCCTCGACGCTAAAAAATATGTATGTTTATCTGAAATACGAGGAGCGTCGAGGAGGAAGTACTTTAGTAGTAGTAATACAATTTTACACATTGCTCTCCTCCCTTAAGAGAGCAATGTGTAATAAAATTTAACACATCGAATTTTAATTAAAATTACCAAAAATAGCTCGGTGATAATTCTGGTGGACAATTCTTGTACAGAGTGTCAATGGGCAAATAAATATCCATACATTATATGTTAACGATCTTCGTGGCATAGTGGCTGAGACGCAGAGGTTGCGGGTTTGATTCCCGCCGCGGAACATATGTTTGCATGATCTACAGTTATTTGTTCCGGGTCTGTTTGTTTCTCTATGCATTATTATAAGTGTGTGTTTACAAAAAAATGTATCTAAGTATGCTATCAGTTTTGTTGTTCCCATAGTGTAAGCTTTGCATCGTTTGGGGCTAGATATCGCTGTGTGTAATGTCCAGCATTATTTATTTATTATAATTAGCGGGACCTATTCAGCGTTAACTAGTTGATTGCTTTAGAAACTATAATCTACTCGTATTTAAAATAACTAGGAAAATAAGCAGAGAAATTGTATCAGTTTTTTGCAGACCTTAATCTCCCTGCGAATTTGAAATAGATTTGGCAGCGAGCCTAGTACTCAGCCTAATCACACTAATTTTCACATAATTTTCCAACTATGTAGAGCGGTACCTAACTAATTTCAAAATTGATTTCATAACCATTGTTATAATAATGACAAACAATGACAATGTTACATTACGAAACGCTTTTTATATAAGATCTTTTGCTTGTATTATACCATACGTAAGATCGTTACATTACATGGAATCGCTTTTTATATTTGATATTTTGCTTGTATTATACCATGCGTAAGAACGTTACATTACATGGAATCGCTTTTTATATTTGATATTTTGCTTGTATTATACCATGCGTAAGAACGTTACATTACATGGAATCGCTTTTTATATTTAATCTTTTGCTTGTATTATACCATGCGTAAGAACGTTACATTACATGGAATCGCTTTTTATATTTAATCTTTTGCTTGTATTATACCATGCGTAAGAACGTTACATTACATGGAATCGCTTTTTATATTTAATCTTTTGCTTGTATTATACCATGCGTAAGAACGTTACATTACATGGAATCGCTTTTTATATTTAATCTTTTGCTTGTATTATACCATGCGTAAGAACGTTACATTACATGGAATCGCTTTTTATATTTGATCTTTTGCTTGTATTATACCATGCGTAAGAACGTTACATTACATGGAATCGCTTTTTATATTTAATCTTTTGCTTGTATTATACCATGCGTAAGAACGTTACATTACATGGAATCGCTTTTTATATTTAATCTTTTGCTTGTATTATACCATGCGTAAGAACGTTACATTACATGGAATCGCTTTTTATATTTGATATTTTGCTTGTATTATACCATACGTAAGAACGTTACATTACATGGAATCGCTTTTTATATTTAATCTTTTGCTTGTATTATACCATGCGTAAGAACGTTACATTACATGGAATCGCTTTTTATATTTAATCTTTTGCTTGTATTATACCATGCGTAAGAACGTTACATTACATGGAATCGCTTTTTATATTTGATATTTTGCTTGTATTATACCATGCGTAAGAACGTTACATTACATGGAATCGCTTTTTATATTTGATATTTTGCTTGTATTATACCATGCGTAAGAACGTTACATTACATGGAATCGCTTTTTATATTTGATATTTTGCTTGTATTATACCATACGTAAGAACGTTACATTACATGGAATCGCTTTTTATATTTAATCTTTTGCTTGTATTATACCATGCGTAAGAACGTTACATTACATGGAATCGCTTTTTATATTTAATCTTTTGCTTGTATTATACCATGCGTAAGAACGTTACATTACATGGAATCGCTTTTTATATTTGATCTTTTGCTTGTATTATACCATGCGTAAGAACGTTACATTACATGTAATCGCTTTTTATATTTAATCTTTTGCTTGTATTATACCATGCGTAAGAACGTTACATTACATGGAATCGCTTTTTATATTTAATCTTTTGCTTGTATTATACCATGCGTAAGAACGTTACATTACATGGAATCGCTTTTTATATTTAATCTTTTGCTTGTATTATACCATACGTAAGAACGTTACATTACATGGAATCGCTTTTTATATTTAATCTTTTGCTTGTATTATACCATGCGTAAGAACGTTACATTACATGGAATCGCTTTTTATATTTAATCTTTTGCTTGTATTATACCATGCGTAAGAACGTTACATTACATGGAATCGCTTTTTATATTTGATATTTTGCTTGTATTATACCATGCGTAAGAACGTTACATTACATGGAATCGCTTTTTATATTTGATATTTTGCTTGTATTATACCATGCGTAAGAACGTTACATTACATGGAATCGCTTTTTATATTTAATCTTTTGCTTGTATTATACCATGCGTAAGAACGTTACATTACATGGAATCGCTTTTTATATTTAATCTTTTGCTTGTATTATACCATGCGTAAGAACGTTACATTACATGGAATCGCTTTTTATATTTGATATTTTGCTTGTATTATACCATGCGTAAAAACGTTACATTACATGGAATAGCTTTTTATATTTGATATTTTGCTTGTATTATACCATGCGTAAGAACGTTACATTACATGGAATCGCTTTTTATATTTAATCTTTTGCTTGTATTATACCATGCGTAAGAACGTTACATTACATGGAATCGCTTTTTATATTTGATATTTTGCTTGTATTATACCATGCGTAAGAACGTTACATTACATGGAATCGCTTTTTATATTTGATATTTTGCTTGTATTATACCATGCGTAAGAACGTTACATTACATGGAATCGCTTTTTATATTTGATATTTTGCTTGTATTATACCATGCGTAAGAACGTTACATTACATGGAATCGCTTTTTATATTTAATCTTTTGCTTGTATTATACCATGCGTAAGAACGTTACATTACATGGAATCGCTTTTTATATTTGATATTTTGCTTGTTTTATACCATGCGTAAGAACGTTACATTACATGGAATCGCTTTTTATATTTGATATTTTGCTTGTATTATACCATACGTAAGAACGTTACATTACATGGAATCGCTTTTTATATTTAATCTTTTGCTTGTATTATACCATGCGTAAGAACGTTACATTACATGGAATCGCTTTTTATATTTGATATTTTGCTTGTATTATACCATGCGTAAGAACGTTACATTACATGAAATCGCTTTTTATATTTAATCTTTTGCTTGTATTATACAATGCGTAAGATCGTTACATTACATGGAATCGCTTTTTATATTTAATCTTTTGCTTGTATTATACCATGCGTAAGAACGTTACATTACATGGAATCGCTTTTTATATTTGATATTTTGCTTGTATTATACCATGCGTAAGAACGTTACATTACATGGAATCGCTTTTTATATTTAATCTTTTGCTTGTATTATACCATGCGTAAGAACGTTACATTACATGGAATCGCTTTTTATATTTGATATTTTGCTTGTATTATACCATGCGTAAGAACGTTACATTACATGGAATCGCTTTTTATATTTAATCTTTTGCTTGTATTATACCATGCGTAAGAACGTTACATTACATGGAATCGCTTTTTATATTTGATATTTTGCTTGTATTATACCATGCGTAAGAACGTTACATTACATGGAATCGCTTTTTATATTTAATCTTTTGCTTGTATTATACCATGCGTAAGAACGTTACATTACATGGAATCGCTTTTTATATTTAATCTTTTGCTTGTATTATACCATGCGTAAGATCGTTACATTACATGGAATCGCTTTTTATATTTGATATTTTGCTTGTATTATACCATGCGTAAGAACGTTACATTACATGGAATCGCTTTTTATATTTAATCTTTTGCTTGTATTATACCATGCGTAAGAACGTTACATTACATGGAATCGCTTTTTATATTTGATATTTTGCTTGTATTATACCATGCGTAAGAACGTTACATTACATGGAATCGCTTTTTATATTTGATATTTTGCTTGTATTATACCATACGTAAGAACGTTACATTACATGGAATAGCTTTTTATATTTGATATTTTGCTTGTATTATACCATGCGTAAGAACGTTACATTACATGGAATCGCTTTTTATATTTGATATTTTGCTTGTATTATACCATGCGTAAGAACGTTACATTGAGTCGTGCTCGAGCCGTCGTACAGTGCGGACCTCTCTGGGGCGTCGTTACGCTGCCCGTTGAATATACGAAGATTCGATCGTCGTTAGTGGTCGAGGCAACATCGCCTATAAAAGGCTCCTCAGATCGCGCGGCACGCATTCGATCGTCGTTAGTGGTCGCCGCTATAGCATGCAGCGGCCACACCTTAGGAACCTAGGCTGGTAGAGGGGGGCTCGAGTGCCGAAACACTTTGTTGTAGCAACGGCGTGTTGCGGCCCTCGAGTCGGCACGGTCACTCCCCGTGCTAGTGCTCGTTGCTTCGGCGTCAACGCAATCCACCTCAAGTGGCGAGGCAACCAGGCAACTGTAGAAGGCCTGAAGGTAGCGATAGGAGTTTTTATCGTTGCCAGATACTGCGTCCTGTTCCCTTCCAGTCGTAGCGGTTCTCCGTTCCACTGGATCAAGGGGAGTAAGGAGGAGAGGGTGCATCTGTGTACGGCGCGCACACTTATGCAACTTAATATATCCTGCGCATCTGACTTGGCTTTGTCATTCCGAGTTTAAAAAAGTCCTGGGCTTGGTCTAATACCTGGACACGGGTGGCCTAAGGAGAGGAGAGTGGTCGCTCTAGCACTGCATCGGGGTGACAGTGTGGTTCGGCAGCACTCTTTGAGACAAAGCAGCTTTATTTAGAGAGGCACTGCTTTCCTCGCTCAGCCGGGGAGGGGGCTAGAAAAGGTGCCCCAAACAAACGCTCATTCCTCGCAATAAGAATAAATCTAAAACATGCAGATGAATATGACTTTTGGTGCGTGGAATGTACGTACTCTTTTAGACCGACCCAACAACCTCTGCCCAGAACGTAAAACCGCCATTGTGGCTCGCGAGCTCAAACGCTATGACGTCGACATAGCCGCTCTCAGCGAAACACATCTAGCTGACGAAGGTGAGCTTGTTGAACGTGGTGGTGGGTACACTTTCTTCTGGAAAGGCACACCAGCTTCTGAGCCTAGACGGTCAGGAGTAGGCTTTGCTATTAAAACTACTTTAGCCTCTAAGTTGGAAGAACATCCAGTTGCTATCTCTGATCGTGTCATATCCTTACGTTTCCATCTTCGAAACAATAAATACTTAAATGTTATCAGCGTATATTCGCCAACACTCGACAAAAGTGATGACGTCAAGGACAAATTTTATGAGGAAGTGTCAGAAGTGCTGACTAAAATCCGGCGCTGTGAGAAAGTTTTGCTTCTTGGCGACTTTAATGCTCGCGTCGGACGTGATTTTGAAGCTTGGCCTCGGGTGATAGGGCGACATGGCATTGGTAACATGAACAGTAATGGGCAACTGTTACTAAGCCTCTGTTCCCAATTTCATCTGGGTATTACCAATACCATGTTTAGACTCCCAAATAAATACAAAACTACCTGGATGCACCCAAGGTCCAAGCATTGGCATCTTATTGATTATGCTATAGTCCGTCAACGGGATATAGCGGATGTCAAAGTAACGAGAGTAATGAGGGGCGCAAACTGTTGGTCGGATCACCGACTTGTTGTTACAAAACTATTTTTGCGTCTTAGCCCTTGCCGTAGACCTCGCAGGGCTAAGCCTAACTGTCTTCATCTGAAAAAGCTAGAGTCTGCTGAAATATTGGCAAATTACAGGGAAGCTGTCAATACCTTTACAGCAGGCATACACCCCGAAGATGAACAGTTAGACGAGGGCTGGAAACTGTTAACTACAAATACCATCAATGCGGCTACTGAGATCTTAGGCCAAAAACCTCGTGTCTGTGAAGACTGGTTTGACGAAAATGATAATACATTGACAGTCGCCCTAGAAAAACACCGCCAGCTCCTTCGAAAGGGAAATCAGACAACTGCTTCTGAAAAAATAAAAGAGAGTACGAGCCAAATAAGGAGACTAACTCGAAACGCAAAAGATGAGTGGTGGCTGAACAAGGTTCGCTATATTCAGTGGCTTGCTGATTCGAATAGACTCGGCGATTTCTTTAACGAGATTAAAAAGTTAGTAGGAAGTCCACATCGAGTAAACGTACCACTGAAATCACTTTCAGGTACCCTCCTGGTAAGCAAAGGAGAAGTTCTTACTCGCTGGGCAGAACACTATAACAGCTTACTCAATGTGGATCGTTCTGCTGACATAAACTATTTAGCATCACTTCCTGCCTTACCACAAGCCGTAGATCTGGATCAGCCTCCTTCTCTTGAGGAAGTTATCATCGCCATCAAAGCGCAGGAAAACAATAAGGCTGTCGGCATCGATAACATACCAGGAGAACTATTAAAATATGGCGGAGATGAGTTGCACTACAAGATTTGGCAATTTTTCCAGCGCATGTGGGAAATGGAGTTCGTTCCTCCTAGTTTTGGCGTATCACTAATTTGCTCTTTGTATAAAAATAAAGGTGATCGATCTGTTTGCAACTCTTATAGGGGTATATCACTTCTGTCTACTCCAGGAAAAACTTTTGCCAGAGTACTCTTAAATCGTCTTATGGAGCTCTCTGAAAGTATATTGCCTGAAACGCAATTTGGGTTTAGACCCAATCGCGGCACATGCGAGGCCATATTCTCTCTTAGACAACTGCAAGAGAAAAGCAGGGAACAGTGTCAACCTCTGTTTCTCTGTTTTGTTGATCTGGAGAAAGCTTTTGACAGTGTACCTCGCGAAGCTTTGTGGATTGTGCTTTCGAAACTTGGTTGCACCGACAAATTTATACGCTTGATAAGACTTCTTCACGACAACATGACTTGTTGCGTAACCGTCAATGGTGAGCAGACAGAGCAATTCCCTGTCACTTGTGGTGTAAAACAAGGCTGTGTATTAGCACCCACTCTTTTTGCTCTGTACTTTTCCGTTGTCGTGAGGGAGACTTTACAAGCCAACACCGAAGGGATCCGCATACGTTTTCGCACAGATGGCAGTATCTTTAACCTGGCTAGGTTAAAAGCGCACACAAAGGTATCGTATGACCTCATTACCGAATTGATGTATGCTGATGACCTATGTTTCGTTGCGGAATCTTCTGAGGGACTCCAGGACTTGATGACTCGGCTTGACGCTGCGTGCTGTAGATTTGGCCTCAAAATTAATATTACAAAGACAGAGGTGATGGCCATGGACACTGTTAACCAAGCTCCACTGAATCTGCAAATCGATGGAAAGCCCATAAAACAGGTCGATACATTCAGATATCTGGGAAGCAGCATAACAACAAAATGCGACCTTGACTCGGAGATCAACAGCAGACTTGGCTCCGCTATGGCTGCTTTTGGTAAACTACGAGTCCAGGTATTTCGCTCCCATAACATCAAATTGAGTACCAAGATTAAGGTGTATATGGCTATTGTACTTCCTAACATCTTGTACTCGTCAGAGACATGGTGCCTGTATCGCAGACACATACGCACGTTAGAAAGATTCCATCTGAAATGCCTCCGCGACATTCTTAACATCAAGTGGTCGGATCGGGTCCGTAATACCGATGTTCTACGACGGGCTAATGTCTGTGGCATAGAGGCATATTTGATGCGGCGTCAGCTGCGTTGGTGCGGGCACCTGTCTCGGATGTCTGATGAGCGAAGGGCGAAACGCATTTTCTTCTGTGAACTAGAACATGGTAAGCGGAAACGCGGAGGTCAGTTCCTACGTTTCAAAGACGTACAGAAGAGGCACATGAAAAGGTGTTGTATCGATCCGTCGCGCTGGGAGGCTCTCGCTGAAAAACGACCTGAATGGAGGCGTCATGTTCAGGACAAAGTGTACGAGTTTGAAGAAGAAAGGAGGCAAGAACTAGACTTAAAACGAGATCAGCTTAAAAGTCGACCGCCGGCTAATATCAATTACAACTACATTAATGGCGCCTTAACTTGTGTTCATTGTAACCGGACTTTTAGCGCAAAAATAGGGTACATCAGCCACATACAGGCTAAACACCTAGGCCAATAATCACAAAGTCAAGTCTCTGTAGCCGAAATCGGCTAGGAGGATTATTATTAAGAACGTTACATTACATGGAATCGCTTTTTATATTTGATATTTTGCTTGTATTATACCATGCGTAAGAACGTTACATTACATGGAATCGCTTTTTATATTTGATATTTTGCTTGTATTATACCATGCTTAAGAACGTTTCATTACATGGAATCGCTTTTTATATTTGATATTTTGCTTGTATTATACCATGCGTAAGAATGTTACATTTCATGGAATCGCTTTTTATATTTAATCTTTTGCTTGTATTATACCATGCGTAAGAACGTTACATTACATGGAATCGCTTTTTATATTTAATCTTTTGCTTGTATTATACCATGCGTAAGAACGTTACATTACATGGAATCGCTTTTTATATTTGATATTTTGCTTGTATTATACCATGCGTAAGAACGTTACATTACATGGAATAGCTTTTTATATTTGATATTTTGCTTGTATTATACCATGCGTAAGAATGTTACATTACATGGAATCGCTTTTTATATTTAATCTTTTGCTTGTATTATACCATGCGTAAGAACGTTACATTACATGGAATCGCTTTTTATATTTGATATTTTGCTTGTATTATACCATGCGTAAGAATGTTACATTACATGGAATCGCTTTTTATATTTAATCTTTTGCTTGTATTATACCATGCGTAAGAACGTTACGTTACATGGAATCGCTTTTTATATTTGATATTTTGCTTGTATTATACCATGCGTAAGAACGTTACATTACATGGAATAGCTTTTTATATTTGATATTTTGCTTGTATTATACCATGCGTAAGAATGTTACATTACATGGAATCGCTTTTTATATTTAATCTTTTGCTTGTATTATACCATGCGTAAGAACGTTACATTACATGGAATCGCTTTTTATATTTGATATTTTGCTTGTATTATACCATGCGTAAGAATGTTACATTACATGGAATCGCTTTTTATATTTAATCTTTTGCTTGTATTATACCATGCGTAAGAACGTTACATTACATGGAATCGCTTTTTATATTTAATCTTTTGCTTGTATTATACCATGCGTAAGATCGTTACATTACATGGAATCGCTTTTTATATTTGATATTTTGCTTGTATTATACCATGCGTAAGAACGTTACATTACATGGAATCGCTTTTTATATTTAATCTTTTGCTTGTATTATACCATGCGTAAGAACGTTACATTACATGGAATCGCTTTTTATATTTGATATTTTGCTTGTATTATACCATGCGTAAGAACGTTACATTACATGGAATAGCTTTTTATATTTGATATTTTGCTTGTATTATACCATGCGTAAGAACGTTACATTACATGGAATAGCTTTTTATATTTGATATTTTGCTTGTATTATACCATGCGTAAGAACGTTACATTACATGGAATCGCTTTTTATATTTGATATTTTGCTTGTATTATACCATGCGTAAGAACGTTACATTACATGGAATCGCTTTTTATATTTAATCTTTTGCTTGTATTATACCATGCGTAAGAACGTTACATTACATGGAATCGCTTTTTATATTTAATCTTTTGCTTGTATTATACCATGCGTAAGAACGTTACATTACATGGAATCGCTTTTTATATTTAATCTTTTGCTTGTATTATACCATGCGTAAGAATGTTACATTACATGGAATCGCTTTTTATATTTAATCTTTTGCTTGTATTATACCATGCGTAAGAACGTTACATTACATGGAATCGCTTTTTATATTTGATATTTTGCTTGTATTATACCATGCGTAAGAATGTTACATTACATGGAATCGCTTTTTATATTTAATCTTTTGCTTGTATTATACCATGCGTAAGAACGTTACATTACATGGAATCGCTTTTTATATTTAATCTTTTGCTTGTATTATACCATGCGTAAGATCGTTACATTACATGGAATCGCTTTTTATATTTGATATTTTGCTTGTATTATACCATGCGTAAGAACGTTACATTACATGGAATCGCTTTTTATATTTAATCTTTTGCTTGTATTATACCATGCGTAAGAACGTTACATTACATGGAATCGCTTTTTATATTTGATATTTTGCTTGTATTATACCATGCGTAAGAACGTTACATTACATGGAATCGCTTTTTATATTTAATCTTTTGCTTGTATTATACCATGCGTAAGAACGTTACATTACATGGAATCGCTTTTTATATTTGATATTTTGCTTGTATTATACCATGCGTAAGAACGTTACATTACATGGAATAGCTTTTTATATTTGATATTTTGCTTGTATTATACCATGCGTAAGAACGTTACATTACATGGAATAGCTTTTTATATTTGATATTTTGCTTGTATTATACCATGCGTAAGAACGTTACATTACATGGAATCGCTTTTTATATTTGATATTTTGCTTGTATTATACCATGCGTAAGAACGTTACATTACATGGAATAGCTTTTTATATTTGATATTTTGCTTGTATTATACCATGCGTAAGAACGTTACATTACATGGAATAGCTTTTTATATTTGATATTTTGCTTGTATTATACCATGCGTAAGAACGTTACATTACATGGAATCGCTTTTTATATTTGATATTTTGCTTGTATTATACCATGCGTAAGAACGTTACATTACATGGAATCGCTTTTTATATTTAATCTTTTGCTTGTATTATACCATGCGTAAGAACGTTACATTACATGGAATCGCTTTTTATATTTAATCTTTTGCTTGTATTACACCATACGTAAGAACGTTACATTACATGGAATCGCTTTTTATATTTAATCTTTTGCTTGTATTATACCATGCGTAAGAACGTTACATTACATGGAATCGCTTTTTATATTTAATCTTTTGCTTGTATTATACCATGCGTAAGAACGTTACATTACATGGAATCGCTTTTTATATTTGATATTTTGCTTGTATTATACCATGCGTAAGAACGTTACATTACATGGAATCGCTTTTTATATTTAATCTTTTGCTTGTATTATACCATGCGTAAGAATGTTACATTACATGGAATCGCTTTTTATATTTAATCTTTTGCTTGTATTATACCATGCGTAAGAACGTTACATTACATGGAATCGCTTTTTATATTTGATATTTTGCTTGTATTATACCATGCGTAAGAATGTTACATTACATGGAATCGCTTTTTATATTTAATCTTTTGCTTGTATTATACCATGCGTAAGAACGTTACATTACATGGAATCGCTTTTTATATTTAATCTTTTGCTTGTATTATACCATGCGTAAGATCGTTACATTACATGGAATCGCTTTTTATATTTGATATTTTGCTTGTATTATACCATGCGTAAGAACGTTACATTACATGGAATCGCTTTTTATATTTAATCTTTTGCTTGTATTATACCATGCGTAAGAACGTTACATTACATGGAATCGCTTTTTATATTTGATATTTTGCTTGTATTATACCATGCGTAAGAACGTTACATTACATGGAATCGCTTTTTATATTTAATATTTTGGTTGTATTATACCATGCGTAAGAACGTTACATTACATGGAATCGCTTTTTATATTTTATATTTTGCTTGTATTATACCATGCGTAAGAACGTTACATTACATGGAATAGCTTTTTATATTTGATATTTTGCTTGTATTATACCATGCGTAAGAACGTTACATTACATGGAATAGCTTTTTATATTTGATATTTTGCTTGTATTATACCATGCGTAAGAACGTTACATTACATGGAATCGCTTTTTATATTTAATATTTTGCTTGTATTATACCATGCGTAAGAACGTTACATTACATGGAATCGCTTTTTATATTTAATCTTTTGCTTGTATTATACCATGCGTAAGAACGTTACATTACATGGAATCGCTTTTTATATTTAATCTTTTGCTTGTATTACACCATACGTAAGAACGTTACATTACATGGAATCGCTTTTTATATTTAATCTTTTGCTTGTATTATACCATGCGTAAGAACGTTACATTACATGGAATCGCTTTTTATATTTAATCTTTTGCTTGTATTATACCATGCGTAAGAACGTTACATTACATGGAATCGCTTTTTATATTTGATATTTTGCTTGTATTATACCATGCGTAAGAACGTTACATTACATGGAATCGTTTTTTATATTTAATCTTTTGCTTGTATTATACCATGCGTAAGAATGTTACATTACATGGAATCGCTTTTTATATTTAATCTTTTGCTTGTATTACACCATACGTAAGAACGTTACATTACATGGAATCGCTTTTTATATTTAATCTTTTGCTTGTATTATACCATGCGTAAGATCGTTACATTACATGGAATCGCTTTTTATATTTGATATTTTGCTTGTATTATACCATGCGTAAGAACGTTACATTACATGGAATCGCTTTTTATATTTGATATTTTGCTTGTATTATACCATGCGTAAGAACGTTACATTACATGGAATCGCTTTTTATATTTGATATTTTGCTTGTATTATACCATGCGTAAGAACGTTACATTACATGGAATCGCTTTTTATATTTGATATTTTGCTTGTATTATACCATGCGTAAGATCGTTACATTACATGGAATCGCTTTTTATATTTGATATTTTGCTTGTATTATACCATGCGTAAGAACGTTACATTACATGGAATCGCTTTTTATATTTGATCTTTTGCTTGTATTATACCATGCGTAAGAACGTTACATTACATGGAATCGCTTTTTATATTTAATCTTTTGCTTGTATTACACCATACGTAAGAACGTTACATTACATGGAATCGCTTTTTATATTTAATCTTTTGCTTGTATTATACCATGCGTAAGAACGTTACATTACATGGAATCGCTTTTTATATTTAATCTTTTGCTTGTATTATACCATGCGTAAGATCGTTACATTACATGGAATCGCTTTTTATATTTGATATTTTGCTTGTATTATACCATGCGTAAGAACGTTACATTACATGGAATCGCTTTTTATATTTAATCTTTTGCTTGTATTATACCATGCGTAAGAACGTTACATTACATGGAATCGCTTTTTATATTTGATATTTTGCTTGTATTATACCATGCGTAAGAACGTTACATTACATGGAATCGCTTTTTATATTTAATCTTTTGCTTGTATTATACCATGCGTAAGAACGTTACATTACATGGAATCGCTTTTTATATTTGATATTTTGCTTGTATTATACCATGCGTAAGAACGTTACATTACATGGAATAGCTTTTTATATTTGATATTTTGCTTGTATTATACCATGCGTAAGAACGTTACATTACATGGAATAGCTTTTTATATTTGATATTTTGCTTGTATTATACCATGCGTAAGAACGTTACATTACATGGAATCGCTTTTTATATTTGATATTTTGCTTGTATTATACCATGCGTAAGAACGTTACATTACATGGAATAGCTTTTTATATTTGATATTTTGCTTGTATTATACCATGCGTAAGAACGTTACATTACATGGAATAGCTTTTTATATTTGATATTTTGCTTGTATTATACCATGCGTAAGAACGTTACATTACATGGAATCGCTTTTTATATTTGATATTTTGCTTGTATTATACCATGCGTAAGAACGTTACATTACATGGAATCGCTTTTTATATTTAATCTTTTGCTTGTATTATACCATGCGTAAGAACGTTACATTACATGGAATCGCTTTTTATATTTAATCTTTTGCTTGTATTACACCATACGTAAGAACGTTACATTACATGGAATCGCTTTTTATATTTAATCTTTTGCTTGTATTATACCATGCGTAAGAACGTTACATTACATGGAATCGCTTTTTATATTTAATCTTTTGCTTGTATTATACCATGCGTAAGAACGTTACATTACATGGAATCGCTTTTTATATTTGATATTTTGCTTGTATTATACCATGCGTAAGAACGTTACATTACATGGAATCGCTTTTTATATTTAATCTTTTGCTTGTATTATACCATGCGTAAGAATGTTACATTACATGGAATCGC
Source organism: Philereme vetulata (assembly GCA_918857605.2). NCBI lineage: Eukaryota > Metazoa > Arthropoda > Insecta > Lepidoptera > Geometridae > Philereme > Philereme vetulata. The sequence continues at coordinate 2,182,081 of OU975471.1, read as the reverse complement.
TTTTTATATTTAATCTTTTGCTTGTATTATACCATGCGTAAGAACGTTACATTACATGGAATCGCTTTTTATATTTGATATTTTGCTTGTATTATACCATGCGTAAGAATGTTACATTACATGGAATCGCTTTTTATATTTAATCTTTTGCTTGTATTATACCATGCGTAAGAACGTTACATTACATGGAATCGCTTTTTATATTTAATCTTTTGCTTGTATTATACCATGCGTAAGATCGTTACATTACATGGAATCGCTTTTTATATTTGATATTTTGCTTGTATTATACCATGCGTAAGAACGTTACATTACATGGAATCGCTTTTTATATTTAATCTTTTGCTTGTATTATACCATGCGTAAGAACGTTACATTACATGGAATCGCTTTTTATATTTGATATTTTGCTTGTATTATACCATGCGTAAGAACGTTACATTACATGGAATCGCTTTTTATATTTAATCTTTTGCTTGTATTATACCATGCGTAAGAACGTTACATTACATGGAATCGCTTTTTATATTTGATATTTTGCTTGTATTATACCATGCGTAAGAACGTTACATTACATGGAATAGCTTTTTATATTTGATATTTTGCTTGTATTATACCATGCGTAAGAACGTTACATTACATGGAATAGCTTTTTATATTTGATATTTTGCTTGTATTATACCATGCGTAAGAACGTTACATTACATGGAATCGCTTTTTATATTTGATATTTTGCTTGTATTATACCATGCGTAAGAACGTTACATTACATGGAATAGCTTTTTATATTTGATATTTTGCTTGTATTATACCATGCGTAAGAACGTTACATTACATGGAATAGCTTTTTATATTTGATATTTTGCTTGTATTATACCATGCGTAAGAATGTTACATTACATGGAATCGCTTTTTATATTTAATCTTTTGCTTATATTATACCATGCGTAAGAACGTTACATTACATGGAATCGCTTTTTATATTTAATCTTTTGCTTGTATTATACCATGCGTAAGAACGTTACATTACATGGAATCGCTTTTTATATTTGATATTTTGCTTGTATTATACCATGCGTAAGAACGTTACATTACATGGAATCGCTTTTTATATTTGATATTTTGCTTGTATTATACCATGCGTAAGAACGTTACATTACATGGAATCGCTTTTTATATTTAATCTTTTGCTTGTATTATACCATGCGTAAGAACGTTACATTACATGGAATCGCTTTTTATATTTGATATTTTGCTTGTATTATACCATGCGTAAGAACGTTACATTACATGGAATAGCTTTTTATATTTGATATTTTGCTTGTATTATACCATGCGTAAGAACGTTACATTACATGGAATAGCTTTTTATATTTGATATTTTGCTTGTATTATACCATGCGTAAGAACGTTACATTACATGGAATCGCTTTTTATATTTAATCTTTTGCTTGTATTATACCATGCGTAAGAACGTTACATTACATGGAATCGCTTTTTATATTTAATCTTTTGCTTGTATTACACCATACGTAAGAACGTTACATTACATGGAATCGCTTTTTATATTTAATCTTTTGCTTGTATTATACCATGCGTAAGAACGTTACATTACATGGAATCGCTTTTTATATTTAATCTTTTGCTTGTATTATACCATGCGTAAGAACGTTACATTACATGGAATCGCTTTTTATATTTGATATTTTTACATGGAATCGCTTTTTATATTTAATCTTTTGCTTGTATTATACCATGCGTAAGAATGTTACATTACATGGAATCGCTTTTTATATTTAATCTTTTGCTTGTATTATACCATGCGTAAGAACGTTACATTACATGGAATCGCTTTTTATATTTGATATTTTGCTTGTATTATACCATGCGTAAGAATGTTACATTACATGGAATCGCTTTTTATATTTAATCTTTTGCTTGTATTATACCATGCGTAAGAACGTTACATTACATGGAATCGCTTTTTATATTTAATCTTTTGCTTGTATTATACCATGCGTAAGATCGTTACATTACATGGAATCGCTTTTTATATTTGATATTTTGCTTGTATTATACCATGCGTAAGAACGTTACATTACATGGAATCGCTTTTTATATTTAATCTTTTGCTTGTATTATACCATGCGTAAGAACGTTACATTACATGGAATCGCTTTTTATATTTGATATTTTGCTTGTATTATACCATGCGTAAGAACGTTACATTACATGGAATCGCTTTTTATATTTAATCTTTTGCTTGTATTATACCATGCGTAAGAACGTTACATTACATGGAATCGCTTTTTATATTTGATATTTTGCTTGTATTATACCATGCGTAAGAACGTTACATTACATGGAATAGCTTTTTATATTTGATATTTTGCTTGTATTATACCATGCGTAAGAACGTTACATTACATGGAATAGCTTTTTATATTTGATATTTTGCTTGTATTATACCATGCGTAAGAACGTTACATTACATGGAATCGCTTTTTATATTTGATATTTTGCTTGTATTATACCATGCGTAAGAACGTTACATTACATGGAATAGCTTTTTATATTTGATATTTTGCTTGTATTATACCATGCGTAAGAACGTTACATTACATGGAATAGCTTTTTATATTTGATATTTTGCTTGTATTATACCATGCGTAAGAATGTTACATTACATGGAATCGCTTTTTATATTTAATCTTTTGCTTATATTATACCATGCGTAAGAACGTTACATTACATGGAATCGCTTTTTATATTTAATCTTTTGCTTGTATTATACCATGCGTAAGAACGTTACATTACATGGAATCGCTTTTTATATTTGATATTTTGCTTGTATTATACCATGCGTAAGAACGTTACATTACATGGAATAGCTTTTTATATTTGATATTTTGCTTGTATTATACCATGCGTAAGAACGTTACATTACATGGAATAGCTTTTTATATTTGATATTTTGCTTGTATTATACCATGCGTAAGAACGTTACATTACATGGAATCGCTTTTTATATTTGATATTTTGCTTGTATTATACCATGCGTAAGAACGTTACATTACATGGAATCGCTTTTTATATTTAATCTTTTGCTTGTATTATACCATGCGTAAGAACGTTACATTACATGGAATCGCTTTTTATATTTAATCTTTTGCTTGTATTATACCATGCGTAAGAACGTTACATTACATGGAATCGCTTTTTATATTTAATCTTTTGCTTGTATTATACCATGCGTAAGAATGTTACATTACATGGAATCGCTTTTTATATTTAATCTTTTGCTTGTATTATACCATGCGTAAGAACGTTACATTACATGGAATCGCTTTTTATATTTGATATTTTGCTTGTATTATACCATGCGTAAGAATGTTACATTACATGGAATCGCTTTTTATATTTAATCTTTTGCTTGTATTATACCATGCGTAAGAACGTTACATTACATGGAATCGCTTTTTATATTTAATCTTTTGCTTGTATTATACCATGCGTAAGATCGTTACATTACATGGAATCGCTTTTTATATTTGATATTTTGCTTGTATTATACCATGCGTAAGAACGTTACATTACATGGAATCGCTTTTTATATTTAATCTTTTGCTTGTATTATACCATGCGTAAGAACGTTACATTACATGGAATCGCTTTTTATATTTGATATTTTGCTTGTATTATACCATGCGTAAGAACGTTACATTACATGGAATCGCTTTTTATATTTAATCTTTTGCTTGTATTATACCATGCGTAAGAACGTTACATTACATGGAATCGCTTTTTATATTTGATATTTTGCTTGTATTATACCATGCGTAAGAACGTTACATTACATGGAATAGCTTTTTATATTTGATATTTTGCTTGTATTATACCATGCGTAAGAACGTTACATTACATGGAATAGCTTTTTATATTTGATATTTTGCTTGTATTATACCATGCGTAAGAACGTTACATTACATGGAATCGCTTTTTATATTTGATATTTTGCTTGTATTATACCATGCGTAAGAACGTTACATTACATGGAATAGCTTTTTATATTTAATATTTTGCTTGTATTATACCATGCGTAAGAACGTTACATTACATGGAATAGCTTTTTATATTTGATATTTTGCTTGTATTATACCATGCGTAAGAACGTTACATTACATGGAATCGCTTTTTATATTTGATATTTTGCTTGTATTATACCATGCGTAAGAACGTTACATTACATGGAATCGCTTTTTATATTTAATCTTTTGCTTGTATTATACCATGCGTAAGAACGTTACATTACATGGAATCGCTTTTTATATTTAATCTTTTGCTTGTACTACACCATACGTAAGAACGTTACATTACATGGAATCGCTTTTTATATTTAATCTTTTGCTTGTATTATACCATGCGTAAGAACGTTACATTACATGGAATCGCTTTTTATATTTAATCTTTTGCTTGTATTATACCATGCGTAAGATCGTTACATTACATGGAATCGCTTTTTATATTTGATATTTTGCTTGTATTATACCATGCGTAAGAACGTTACATTACATGGAATCGCTTTTTATATTTAATCTTTTGCTTGTATTATACCATGCGTAAGAACGTTACATTACATGGAATCGCTTTTTATATTTGATATTTTGCTTGTATTATACCATGCGTAAGAACGTTACATTACATGGAATCGCTTTTTATATTTAATCTTTTGCTTGTATTATACCATGCGTAAGAACGTTACATTACATGGAATCGCTTTTTATATTTGATATTTTGCTTGTATTATACCATGCGTAAGAACGTTACATTACATGGAATAGCTTTTTATATTTGATATTTTGCTTGTATTATACCATGCGTAAGAACGTTACATTACATGGAATAGCTTTTTATATTTGATATTTTGCTTGTATTATACCATGCGTAAGAACGTTACATTACATGGAATCGCTTTTTATATTTGATATTTTGCTTGTATTATACCATGCGTAAGAACGTTACATTACATGGAATCGCTTTTTATATTTAATCTTTTGCTTGTATTATACCATGCGTAAGAACGTTACATTACATGGAATCGCTTTTTATATTTAATATTTTGCTTGTATTAAACCATACGTAAGAACGTTACATTACATGGAATCGCTTTTTATATTTAATCTTTTGCTTGTATTATACCATGCGTAAGAACGTTACATTACATGGAATCGCTTTTTATATTTAATCTTTTGCTTGTATTATACCATGCGTAAGAACGTTACATTACATGGAATCGCTTTTTATATTTGATATTTTGCTTGTATTATACCATGCGTAAGAACGTTACATTACATGGAATCGCTTTTTATATTTAATCTTTTGCTTGTATTATACCATGCGTAAGAATGTTACATTACATGGAATCGCTTTTTATATTTAATCTTTTGCTTGTATTATACCATGCGTAAGAACGTTACATTACATGGAATCGCTTTTTATATTTGATATTTTGCTTGTATTATACCATGCGTAAGAATGTTACATTACATGGAATCGCTTTTTATATTTAATCTTTTGCTTGTATTATACCATGCGTAAGAACGTTACATTACATGGAATCGCTTTTTATATTTAATCTTTTGCTTGTATTATACCATGCGTAAGATCGTTACATTACATGGAATCGCTTTTTATATTTGATATTTTGCTTGTATTATACCATGCGTAAGAACGTTACATTACATGGAATCGCTTTTTATATTTAATCTTTTGCTTGTATTATACCATGCGTAAGAACGTTACATTACATGGAATCGCTTTTTATATTTGATATTTTGCTTGTATTATACCATGCGTAAGAACGTTACATTACATGGAATCGCTTTTTATATTTAATCTTTTGCTTGTATTATACCATGCGTAAGAACGTTACATTACATGGAATCGCTTTTTATATTTGATATTTTGCTTGTATTATACCATGCGTAAGAACGTTACATTACATGGAATAGCTTTTTATATTTGATATTTTGCTTGTATTATACCATGCGTAAGAACGTTACATTACATGGAATAGCTTTTTATATTTGATATTTTGCTTGTATTATACCATGCGTAAGAACGTTACATTACATGGAATCGCTTTTTATATTTGATATTTTGCTTGTATTATACCATGCGTAAGAACGTTACATTACATGGAATAGCTTTTTATATTTAATATTTTGCTTGTATTATACCATGCGTAAGAACGTTACATTACATGGAATAGCTTTTTATATTTGATATTTTGCTTGTATTATACCATGCGTAAGAATGTTACATTACATGGAATCGCTTTTTATATTTAATCTTTTGCTTGTATTATACCATGCGTAAGAACGTTACATTACATGGAATCGCTTTTTATATTTAATCTTTTGCTTGTATTATACCATGCGTAAGAACGTTACATTACATGGAATCGCTTTTTATATTTGATATTTTGCTTGTATTATACCAAGCGTAAGAACGTTACATTACATGGAATAGCTTTTTATATTTGATATTTTGCTTGTATTATACCATGCGTAAGAACGTTACATTACATGGAATAGCTTTTTATATTTGATATTTTGCTTGTATTATACCATGCGTAAGAACGTTACATTACATGGAATCGCTTTTTATATTTGATATTTTGCTTGTATTATACCATGCGTAAGAACGTTACATTACATGGAATCGCTTTTTATATTTAATCTTTTGCTTGTATTATACCATGCGTAAGAACGTTACATTACATGGAATCGCTTTTTATATTTAATCTTTTGCTTGTATTATACCATGCGTAAGAACGTTACATTACATGGAATCGCTTTTTATATTTAATCTTTTGCTTGTATTATACCATGCGTAAGAATGTTACATTACATGGAATCGCTTTTTATATTTAATCTTTTGCTTGTATTATACCATGCGTAAGAACGTTACATTACATGGAATCGCTTTTTATATTTGATATTTTGCTTGTATTATACCATGCGTAAGAATGTTACATTACATGGAATCGCTTTTTATATTTAATCTTTTGCTTGTATTATACCATGCGTAAGAACGTTACATTACATGGAATCGCTTTTTATATTTGATCTTTTGCTTGTATTATACCATGCGTAAGATCGTTACATTACATGGAATCGCTTTTTATATTTGATATTTTGCTTGTATTATACCATGCGTAAGAACGTTACATTACATGGAATCGCTTTTTATATTTAATCTTTTGCTTGTATTATACCATGCGTAAGAACGTTACATTACATGGAATCGCTTTTTATATTTGATATTTTGCTTGTATTATACCATGCGTAAGAACGTTACATTACATGGAATCGCTTTTTATATTTAATCTTTTGCTTGTATTATACCATGCGTAAGAACGTTACATTACATGGAATCGCTTTTTATATTTGATATTTTGCTTGTATTATACCATGCGTAAGAACGTTACATTACATGGAATAGCTTTTTATATTTGATATTTTGCTTGTATTATACCATGCGTAAGAACGTTACATTACATGGAATAGCTTTTTATATTTGATATTTTGCTTGTATTATACCATGCGTAAGAACGTTACATTACATGGAATCGCTTTTTATATTTGATATTTTGCTTGTATTATACCATGCGTAAGAACGTTACATTACATGGAATAGCTTTTTATATTTAATATTTTGCTTGTATTATACCATGCGTAAGAACGTTACATTACATGGAATAGCTTTTTATATTTGATATTTTGCTTGTATTATACCATGCGTAAGAACGTTACATTACATGGAATCGCTTTTTATATTTGATATTTTGCTTGTATTATACCATGCGTAAGAACGTTACATTACATGGAATCGCTTTTTATATTTAATCTTTTGCTTGTATTATACCATGCGTAAGAACGTTACATTACATGGAATCGCTTTTTATATTTAATCTTTTGCTTGTACTACACCATACGTAAGAACGTTACATTACATGGAATCGCTTTTTATATTTAATCTTTTGCTTGTATTATACCATGCGTAAGAACGTTACATTACATGGAATCGCTTTTTATATTTAATCTTTTGCTTGTATTATACCATGCGTAAGATCGTTACATTACATGGAATCGCTTTTTATATTTGATATTTTGCTTGTATTATACCATGCGTAAGAACGTTACATTACATGGAATCGCTTTTTATATTTAATCTTTTGCTTGTATTATACCATGCGTAAGAACGTTACATTACATGGAATCGCTTTTTATATTTCATATTTTGCTTGTATTATACCATGCGTAAGAACGTTACATTACATGGAATCGCTTTTTATATTTAATCTTTTGCTTGTATTATACCATGCGTAAGAACGTTACATTACATGGAATCGCTTTTTATATTTGATATTTTGCTTGTATTATACCATGCGTAAGAACGTTACATTACATGGAATAGCTTTTTATATTTGATATTTTGCTTGTATTATACCATGCGTAAGAACGTTACATTACATGGAATAGCTTTTTATATTTGATATTTTGCTTGTATTATACCATGCGTAAGAACGTTACATTACATGGAATCGCTTTTTATATTTGATATTTTGCTTGTATTATACCATGCGTAAGAACGTTACATTACATGGAATCGCTTTTTATATTTAATCTTTTGCTTGTATTATACCATGCGTAAGAACGTTACATTACATGGAATCGCTTTTTATATTTAATCTTTTGCTTGTATTATACCATGCGTAAGAACGTTACATTACATGGAATCGCTTTTTATATTTAATCTTTTGCTTGTATTACACCATACGTAAGAACGTTACATTACATGGAATCTTTTTTTATATTTAATCTTTTGCTTATATTACACCATACGTAAGATCGTTACATTACATGGAATCGCTTTTCATATTTGATATTTTGCTTGTATTATACCATGCGTAAGAACGTTACATTACATGGAATCGCTTTTTATATTTGATCTTTTGCTTGTATTATAGCTATCGTAAGAACGTTACATTACATGGAATCGCTTTTTATATTTGATCTTTTGCTTGTATTATACCATACGTAAGAACGTTACATTACATGGAATCGCATTTTATATTTGATATTTTGCTTGTATTATACCATGCGTAAGAACGTTACATTACATGGAATCGCTTTTTATATTTAATCTTTTGCTTGTATTACACCATACGTAAGATCGTTACATTACATGGAATCGCTTTTTATATTTGATATTTTGCTTGTATTATACCATGCGTAAGAACGTTACATTACATGGAATCGCTTTTTATATTTAATCTTTTGCTTGTATTATACCATGCGTAAGAACGTTAGATTACATGGAATCGCTTTTTGTATTTGATATTTTGCTTGTATTATACCATGCGTAAAAACGTTACATTACATGGAATCGCTTTTTATATTTGATCTTTTGCTTGTATTATACCATGCGTAAGAACGTTACATTACATGGAATCGCTTTTTATATTTAATCTTTTGCTTGTATTATACCATGCGTAAGAACGTTACATTACATGGAATCGCTTTTTGTATTTGATATTTTGCTTGTATTATACCATGCGTAAGAACGTTACATTACATGGAATCGCTTTTTATATTTGATATTTTGCTTGTATTATACCATGCGTAAGAACGTTACATTACATGGAATCGCTTTTTATATTTAATCTTTTGCTTGTATTATACCATACGTAAAATCGTTACATTACATGGAATCGCTTTTTATATTTGATATTTTGCTTGTATTATACCATGCGTAAGAACGTTACATTACATGGAATCGCTTTTTATATTTGATATTTTGCTTGTATTATAACATGCGTAAGATCGTTACATTACATGGAATCGCTTTTTATATTTGATATTTTGCTTGTATTATACCATGCGTAAGAACGTTACATTACATGGAATCGCTTTTTATATTTGATATTTTGCTTGTATTATACCATGCGTAAGATCGTAACATTACATGGAATCGCTTTTTATATTTGATATTTTGCTTGTATTATACCATGCGTAAGATCGTTACATTACATGGAATCGCTTTTTATATTTGATATTTTGCTTGTATTATACCATGCGTAAGAACGTTACATTACATGGAATCGCTTTTTATATTTGATATTTTGCTTGTATTATACCATGCGTAAGATCGTTACATTACATGGAATCGCTTTTTATATTTGATATTTTGCTTGTATTATACCATGCGTAAGAACGTTACATTACATGGAATCGCTTTTTATATTTGATATTTTGCTTGTATTATACCATGCGTAAGAACGTTACATTACATGGAATCGCTTTTTATATTTGATATTTTGCTTGTATTATACCATGCGTAAGAACGTTACATTACATGGAATCGCTTTTTATATTTAATATTTTGCTTGTATTATACCATGCGTAAGATCGTTACATTACATGGAATCGCTTTTTATATTTGATATTTTGCTTGTATTATACCATGCGTAAGAACGTTACATTACATGGAATCGCTTTTTATATTTGATCTTTTGCTTGTATTATACCATGCGTAAGAACGTTACATTACATGGAATCGCTTTTTATATTTAATCTTTTGCTTGTATTACACCATACGTAAGAACGTTACATTACATGGAATCGCTTTTTATATTTAATCTTTTGCTTGTATTATACCATGCGTAAGAACGTTACATTACATGGAATCGCTTTTTATATTTAATCTTTTGCTTGTATTATACCATGCGTAAGATCGTTACATTACATGGAATCGCTTTTTATATTTGATATTTTGCTTGTATTATACCATGCGTAAGAACGTTACATTACATGGAATCGCTTTTTATATTTAATCTTTTGCTTGTATTATACCATGCGTAAGAACGTTACATTACATGGAATCGCTTTTTATATTTGATATTTTGCTTGTATTATACCATGCGTAAGAACGTTACATTACATGGAATCGCTTTTTATATTTAATCTTTTGCTTGTATTATACCATGCGTAAGAACGTTACATTACATGGAATCGCTTTTTATATTTAATATTTTGATTGTATTATACCAAACGTAAGAACGTTACATTACATGGAATAGCTTTTTATATTTGATATTTTGCTTGTATTATACCATGCGTAAGAACGTTACATTACATGGAATAGCTTTTTATATTTGATATTTTGCTTGTATTATACCATGCGTAAGAACGTTACATTACATGGAATCGCTTTTTATATTTGATATTTTGCTTGTATTATACCATGCGTAAGAACGTTACATTACATGGAATCGCTTTTTATATTTAATCTTTTGCTTGTATTATACCATGCGTAAGAACGTTACATTACATGGAATCGCTTTTTATGTTTAATCTTTTGCTTGTATTATACCATGCGTAAGAACGTTACATTACATGGAATCGCTTTTTATATTTAATCTTTTGCTTGTATTAAACCATACGTAAGAACGTTACATTACATGGAATCTTTTTTTATATTTAATCTTTTGCTTATATTACACCATACGTAAGATCGTTACATTACATGGAATCGCTTTTCATATTTGATATTTTGCTTGTATTATACCATGCGTAAGAACGTTACATTACATGGAATCGCTTTTTATATTTGATCTTTTGCTTGTATTATAGCTATCGTAAGAACGTTACATTACATGGAATCGCTTTTTATATTTGATCTTTTGCTTGTATTATACCATACGTAAGAACGTTACATTACATGGAATCGCTTTTTTTATTTGATATTTTGCTTGTATTATACCATGCGTAAGAACGTTACATTACATGGAATCGCTTTTTATATTTAATCTTTTGCTTGTATTACACCATACGTAAGATCGTTACATTACATGGAATCGCTTTTTATATTTGATATTTTGCTTGTATTATACCATGCGTAAGAACGTTACATTACATGGAATCGCTTTTTATATTTAATCTTTTGCTTGTATTATACCATGCGTAAGAACGTTACATTACATGGAATCGCTTTTTGTATTTGATATTTTGCTTGTATTATACCATGCGTAAAAACGTTACATTACATGGAATCGCTTTTTATATGTGATCTTTTGCTTGTATTATACCATGCGTAAGAACGTTACATTACATGGAATCGCTTTTTATATTTAATCTTTTGCTTGTATTATACCATGCGTAAGAACGTTACATTACATGGAATCGCTTTTTATATTTGATATTTTGCTTGTATTATACCATGCGTAAGAACGTTACATTACATGGAATCGCTTTTTATATTTGATATTTTGCTTGTATTATACCATGCGTAAGAACGTTACATTACATGGAATCGCTTTTTATATTTAATCTTTTGCTTGTATTATACCATACGTAAAATCGTTACATTACATGGAATCGCTTTTTATATTTGATATTTTGCTTGTATTATACCATGCGTAAGAACGTTACATTACATGGAATCGCTTTTTATATTTGATATTTTGCTTGTATTATAACATGCGTAAGATCGTTACATTACATGGAATCGCTTTTTATATTTGATATTTTGCTTGTATTATACCATGCGTAAGAACGTTACATTACATGGAATCGCTTTTTATATTTGATATTTTGCTTGTATTATACCATGCGTAAGATCGTAACATTACATGGAATCGCTTTTTATATTTGATATTTTGCTTGTATTATACCATGCGTAAGATCGTTACATTACATGGAATCGCTTTTTATATTTGATATTTTGCTTGTATTATACCATGCGTAAGAACGTTACATTACATGGAATCGCTTTTTATATTTGATATTTTGCTTGTATTATACCATGCGTAAGATCGTTACATTACATGGAATCGCTTTTTATATTTAATCTTTTGCTTGTATTACACCATACGTAAGAACGTTACATTACACGGAATCGCTTTTTATATTTGATATTTTGCTTGTATTATACCATGCGTAAGAACGTTACATTACATGGAATAGCTTTTTATATTTGATATTTTGCTTGTATTATACCATGCGTAAGAACGTTACATTACATGGAATCGCTTTTTATATTTGATATTTTGCTTGTATTATACCATGCGTAAGATCGTTACATTACATGGAATCGCTTTTTATATTTGATATTTTGCTTGTATTATACCATGCGTAAGAACGTTACATTACATGGAATCGCTTTTTATATTTGATCTTTTGCTTGTATTATACCATGCGTAAGAACGTTACATTACATGGAATCGCTTTTTGTATTTGATATTTTGCTTGTATTATACCATGCGTAAAAACGTTACATTACATGGAATCGCTTTTTATATTTGATATTTTGCTTGTATTATACCATGCGTAAGATCGTTACATTACATGGAATCGCTTTTTATATTTGATATTTTGCTTGTATTATACCATGCGTAAGAACGTTACATTACATGGAATCGCTTTTTATATTTGATTTTTTGCTTGTATTATACCATGCGTAAGAACGTTACATTACATGGAATCGCTTTTTATATTTGATATTTTGCTTGTATTATACCATGCGTAAGATCGTTACATTACATGGAATCGCTTTTTATATTTGATATTTTGCTTGTATTATACCATGCGTAAGATCGTTACATTACATGGAATCGCTTTTTATATTTGATATTTTGCTTGTATTATACCATGCGTAAGAACGTTACATTACATGGAATCGCTTTTTATATTTGATCTGTTGCTTGTATTATACCATGCGTAAGAACGTTACATTACATGGAATCGCTTTTTATATTTGATATTTTGCTTGTATTGTACCATGCGTAAGAACGTTACATTACATGGAATCGCTTTTTATATTTAATCTTTTGCTTGTATTATACCATGCGTAAGAACGTTACATTACATGGAATCGCTTTTTATATTTGATATTTTGCTTGTATTATACCATGCGTAAGATCGTTACATTACATGGAATCGCTTTTTATATTTGATATTTTGCTTGTATTATACCATGCGTAAGATCGTTACATTACATGGAATCGCTTTTTATATTTGATATTTTGCTTGTATTATACCATGCGTAAGAACGTTACATTACATGGAATCGCTTTTTATATTTGATCTTTTGCTTGTATTATACCATGCGTAAGAACGTTACATTACATGGAATCGCTTTTTATATTTGATATTTTGCTTGTATTATACCATGCGTAAGAACGTTACATTACATGGAATCGCTTTTTATATTTGATATTTTGCTTGTATTATACCATGCGTAAGATCGTTACATTACATGGAATCGCTTTTTATATTTGATATTTTGCTTGTATTATACCATACGTAAGAACGTTACATTACATGGAATCGCTTTTTATATTTGATATTTTGCTTGTATTATACCATGCGTAAGAACGTTACATTACATGGAATCGCTTTTTATATTTGATATTTTGCTTGTATTATACCATTCGTAAGAACGTTACATTACATGGAATCGCTTTTTATATTTGATATTTTGCTTGTATTATACCATGCGTAAGAACGTTACATTACATGGAATCGCTTTTTATATTTAATCTTTTGCTTGTATTATACCATATGTATGAACGTTACATTACATGGAATCGCTTTTTATATTTGATATTTTGCTTGTATTATACCATGCGTAAGAACGTTACATTACATGGAATCGCTTTTTATATTTAATCTTTTGCTTGTATTATACCATGCGTAAGAACGTTACATTACATGGAATCGCTTTTTATATTTGATATTTTGCTTGTATTATACCATGCGTAAGAACGTTACATTACATGGAATCGCTTTTTATATTTAATCTTTTGCTTGTATTATACCATGCGTAAGAACGTTACATTACATGGAATCGCTTTTTATATTTAATCTTTTGCTTGTATTATACCATGCGTAAGAACGTTACATTACATGGAATCGCTTTTTATATTTAATCTTTTGCTTGTATTATACCATGCGTAAGAACGTTACATTACATGGAATCGCTTTTTATATTTGATATTTTGCTTGTATTATACCATGCGTAAGAACGTTACATTACATGGAATCGCTTTTTATATTTAATCTTTTGCTTGTATTATACCATACGTAAGAACGTTACATTACATGGAAACGCTCGAGAAATTAAAAGAAATGTTCTAGTGTAAGCTTAGCTTGTGTCCACACTTTTTATGCCTATGCTGTCCCACTGTTGGGCAAAGGCCTCCCCTTCATCTGTCCACTTATCTCGATCCAGTACCAAAACCTGCCCATAAAAAGCATCCAAATCATCACGCCAACGCTTTTTAGGCCTTCCACGGTGTGGCTTTCCATCCACCGGGATCCATCGAGTTACGAGCTTGGCCTACTTATCTGTTTGCATACGGGAGTATCCACTCTAATTATTATAAATTGGAAAGTAACTGTCTCTTCGTTTATCTAACTTACGTTTCCGATTAAACGGCTGAACTGATTTTAATCAAATTTTTTATTTAGGTAGATTATGACCTGGATTGAGACTATAACTAGTTTATATATTTTATCTTTTTACTTTGACGACCTCTGTGGCGCAGTGGGCGAATAGCTAGCTGAGACGCAAGAGGTTGCGGGCTCGATTCCCGCTGCGGGACAAATGTTTGCATGGTCTACTGATATTTGTTCCAGGTTTGGATATTTTTCTATCTATACTAATATTATAAAGATTCGATCGTCGTTAGTGGTCGCCGCTATAG
Source organism: Philereme vetulata (assembly GCA_918857605.2). NCBI lineage: Eukaryota > Metazoa > Arthropoda > Insecta > Lepidoptera > Geometridae > Philereme > Philereme vetulata. Next base: position 2,166,309 of record OU975471.1, on the reverse strand, counting down.
CATGCAGCGGCCACACCTTAGGAACCTAGGCTGGTAGAGGGGGGCTCGAGTGCCGAAACACTTTGTTGTAGCAACGGCGTGTTTCGGCCCTCGAGTCGGCACGGTCACTCCCCGTGCTAGTGCTCGTTGCTTCGGCGTCATCGCAATCCACCTCAAGTGGCGAGGCAACCAGGCAACTGTAGAAGGCCTGAAGGTAGCGATAGGAGTTTTTTATCGTTGCCAGATACTGCGTCCTGTTCCCTTCCAGTCGTAGCGGTTCTCCGTTCCACTGGGTCAAGGGGAGTAAGGAGGAGAGGGTGCATCTGTGTACGGCGCGCACACTTATGCAACTTAATATATCCTGCGCATCTGACTTGGCTTTGTCATTCCGAGTTTAAAAAAGTCCTGGGCTTGGTCTAATACCTGGACACGGGTGGCCTAAGGAGAGGAGAGTGGTTGCTCTAGCACTGCATCGGGGTGACAGTGTGGTTCGGCAGCACTCTTTGAGACAAAGCAGCTTTATTTAGAGAGGCACTGCTTTCCTCGCTCAGCCGGGGAGGGGGCTAGAAAAGGTGCCCCAAACAAACGCTCATTCCTCGCAATAAGAATAAATCTAAAAACATGCAGATGAATATGACTTTTGGTGCGTGGAATGTACGTACTCTTTTAGACCGACCCAACAACCTCTGCCCAGAACGTAAAACCGCCATTGTGGCTCGCGAGCTCAAACGCTATGACGTCGACATAGCCGCTCTCAGCGAAACACATCTAGCTGACGAAGGTGAGCTTGTTGAACGTGGTGGTGGGTACACTTTCTTCTGGAAAGGCACACCAGCTTCTGAGCCTAGACGGTCAGGAGTAGGCTTTGCTATTAAAACTACTTTAGCCTCTAAGTTGGAAGAACATCCAGTTGCTATCTCTGATCGTGTCATATCCTTACGTTTCCATCTTCGAAACAATAAATACTTAAATGTTATCAGCGTATATTCGCCAACACTCGACAAAAGTGATGACGTCAAGGACAAATTTTATGAGGAAGTGTCAGAAGTGCTGACTAAAATCCGGCGCTGTGAGAAAGTTTTGCTTCTTGGCGACTTTAATGCTCGCGTCGGACGTGATTTTGAAGCTTGGCCTCGGGTGATAGGGCGACATGGCATTGGTAACATGAACAGTAATGGGCAACTGTTACTAAGCCTCTGTTCCCAATTTCATCTGGGTATTACCAATACCATGTTTAGACTCCCAAATAAATACAAAACTACCTGGATGCACCCAAGGTCCAAGCATTGGCATCTTATTGATTATGCTATAGTCCGTCAACGGGATATAGCGGATGTCAAAGTAACGAGAGTAATGAGGGGCGCAAACTGTTGGTCGGATCACCGACTTGTTGTTACAAAACTATTTTTGCGTCTTAGCCCTTGCCGTAGACCTCGCAGGGCTAAGCCTAACTGTCTTCATCTGAAAAAGCTAGAGTCTGCTGAAATATTGGCAAATTACAGGGAAGCTGTCAATACCTTTACAGCAGGCATACACCCCGAAGATGAACAGTTAGACGAGGGCTGGAAACTGTTAACTACAAATACCATTAATGCGGCTACTGAGATCTTAGGCCAAAAACCTCGTGTCTGTGAAGACTGGTTTGACGAAAATGATAATACATTGACAGTCGCCCTAGAAAAACACCGCCAGCTCCTTCGAAAGGGAAATCAGACAACTGCTTCTGAAAAAATAAAAGAGAGTACGAGCCAAATAAGGAGACTAACTCGAAACGCAAAAGATGAGTGGTGGCTGAACAAGGTTCGCTATATTCAGTGGCTTGCTGATTCGAATAGACTCGGCGATTTCTTTAACGAGATTAAAAAGTTAGTAGGAAGTCCACATCGAGTAAACGTACCACTGAAATCACTTTCAGGTACCCTCCTGGTAAGCAAAGGAGAAGTTCTTACTCGCTGGGCAGAACACTATAACAGCTTACTCAATGTGGATCGTTCTGCTGACATAAACTATTTAGCATCACTTCCTGCCTTACCACAAGCCGTAGATCTGGATCAGCCTCCTTCTCTTGAGGAAGTTATCATCGCCATCAAAGCGCAGAAAAACAATAAGGCTGTCGGCATCGATAACATACCAGGAGAACTATTAAAATATGGCGGAGATGAGTTGCACTACAAGATTTGGCAATTTTTCCAGCGCATGTGGGAAATGGAGTTCGTTCCTCCTAGTTTTGGCGTATCACTAATTTGCTCTTTGTATAAAAATAAAGGTGATCGATCTGTTTGCAACTCTTATAGGGGTATATCACTTCTGTCTACTCCAGGAAAAACTTTTGCCAGAGTACTCTTAAATCGTCTTATGGAGCTCTCTGAAAGTATATTGCCTGAAACGCAATTTGGGTTTAGACCCAATCGCGGCACATGCGAGGCCATATTCTCTCTTAGACAACTGCAAGAGAAAAGCAGGGAACAGTGTCAACCTCTGTTTCTCTGTTTTGTTGATCTGGAGAAAGCTTTTGACAGTGTACCTCGCGAAGCTTTGTGGATTGTGCTTTCGAAACTTGGTTGCACCGACAAATTTATACGCTTGATAAGACTTCTTCACGACAACATGACTTGTTGCGTAACCGTCAATGGTGAGCAGACAGAGCAATTCCCTGTCACTTGTGGTGTAAAACAAGGCTGTGTATTAGCACCCACTCTTTTTGCTCTGTACTTTTCCGTTGTCGTGAGGGAGACTTTACAAGCCAACACCGAAGGGATCCGCATACGTTTTCGCACAGATGGCAGTATCTTTAACCTGGCTAGGTTAAAAGCGCACACAAAGGTATCGTATGACCTCATTACCGAATTGATGTATGCTGATGACCTATGTTTCGTTGCGGAATCTTCTGAGGGACTCCAGGACTTGATGACTCGGCTTGACGCTGCGTGCTGTAGATTTGGCCTCAAAATTAATATTACAAAGACAGAGGTGATGGCCATGGACACTGTTAACCAAGCTCCACTGAATCTGCAAATCGATGGAAAGCCCATAAAACAGGTCGATACATTCAGATATCTGGGAAGCAGCATAACAACAAAATGCGACCTTGACTCGGAGATCAACAGCAGACTTGGCTCCGCTATGGCTGCTTTTGGTAAACTACGAGTCCAGGTATTTCGCTCCCATAACATCAAATTGAGTACCAAGATTAAGGTGTATATGGCTATTGTACTTCCTAACATCTTGTACTCGTCAGAGACATGGTGCCTGTATCGCAGACACATACGCACGTTAGACAGATTCCATCTGAAATGCCTCCGCGACATTCTTAACATCAAGTGGTCGGATCGGGTCCGTAATACCGATGTTCTACGACGGGCTAATGTCTGTGGCATAGAGGCATATTTGATGCGGCGTCAGCTGCGTTGGTGCGGGCACCTGTCTCGGATGTCTGATGAGCGAAGGGCGAAACGCATTTTCTTCTGTGAACTAGAACATGGTAAGCGGAAACGCGGAGGTCAGTTCCTACGTTTCAAAGACGTACAGAAGAGGCACATGAAAAGGTGTTGTATCGATCCGTCGCGCTGGGAGGCTCTCGCTGAAAAACGACCTGAATGGAGGCGTCATGTTCAGGACAAAGTGTACGAGTTTGAAGAAGAAAGGAGGCAAGAACTAGACTTAAAACGAGATCAGCTTAAAAGTCGACCGCCGGCTAATATCAATTACAACTACATTAATGGCGCCTTAACTTGTGTTCATTGTAACCGGACTTTTAGCGCAAAAATAGGGTACATCAGCCACATACAGGCTAAACACCTAGGCCAATAATCACAAAGTCAAGTCTCTGTAGCCGAAATCGGCTAGGAGGATTATTATTAAGAACGTTACATTACATGGAATCGCTTTTTATATTTGATATTTTGCTTGTATTATACCATGCGTAAGAACGTTACATTACATGGAATCGCTTTTTATATTTGATATTTTGCTTGTATTATACCATGCTTAAGAACGTTTCATTACATGGAATCGCTTTTTATATTTGATATTTTGCTTGTATTATACCATGCGTAAGAATGTTACATTTCATGGAATCGCTTTTTATATTTAATCTTTTGCTTGTATTATACCATGCGTAAGAACGTTACATTACATGGAATCGCTTTTTATATTTAATCTTTTGCTTGTATTATACCATGCGTAAGAACGTTACATTACATGGAATCGCTTTTTATATTTGATATTTTGCTTGTATTATACCATGCGTAAGAACGTTACATTACATGGAATAGCTTTTTATATTTGATATTTTGCTTGTATTATACCATGCGTAAGAATGTTACATTACATGGAATCGCTTTTTATATTTAATCTTTTGCTTGTATTATACCATGCGTAAGAACGTTACATTACATGGAATCGCTTTTTATATTTGATATTTTGCTTGTATTATACCATGCGTAAGAATGTTACATTACATGGAATCGCTTTTTATATTTAATCTTTTGCTTGTATTATACCATGCGTAAGAACGTTACGTTACATGGAATCGCTTTTTATATTTGATATTTTGCTTGTATTATACCATGCGTAAGAACGTTACATTACATGGAATAGCTTTTTATATTTGATATTTTGCTTGTATTATACCATGCGTAAGAATGTTACATTACATGGAATCGCTTTTTATATTTAATCTTTTGCTTGTATTATACCATGCGTAAGAACGTTACATTACATGGAATCGCTTTTTATATTTGATATTTTGCTTGTATTATACCATGCGTAAGAACGTTACATTACATGGAATAGCTTTTTATATTTGATATTTTGCTTGTATTATACCATGCGTAAGAACGTTACATTACATGGAATAGCTTTTTATATTTGATATTTTGCTTGTATTATACCATGCGTAAGAACGTTACATTACATGGAATCGCTTTTTATATTTGATATTTTGCTTGTATTATACCATGCGTAAGAACGTTACATTACATGGAATCGCTTTTTATATTTAATCTTTTGCTTGTATTATACCATGCGTAAGAACGTTACATTACATGGAATCGCTTTTTATATTTAATCTTTTGCTTGTATTATACCATGCGTAAGAACGTTACATTACATGGAATCGCTTTTTATATTTAATCTTTTGCTTGTATTATACCATGCGTAAGAATGTTACATTACATGGAATCGCTTTTTATATTTAATCTTTTGCTTGTATTATACCATGCGTAAGAACGTTACATTACATGGAATCGCTTTTTATATTTGATATTTTGCTTGTATTATACCATGCGTAAGAATGTTACATTACATGGAATCGCTTTTTATATTTAATCTTTTGCTTGTATTATACCATGCGTAAGAACGTTACATTACATGGAATCGCTTTTTATATTTAATCTTTTGCTTGTATTATACCATGCGTAAGATCGTTACATTACATGGAATCGCTTTTTATATTTGATATTTTGCTTGTATTATACCATGCGTAAGAACGTTACATTACATGGAATCGCTTTTTATATTTGATATTTTGCTTGTATTATACCATGCGTAAGAACGTTACATTACATGGAATCGCTTTTTATATTTGATATTTTGCTTGTATTATACCATGCGTAAGAACGTTACATTACATGGAATCGCTTTTTATATTTGATCTTTTGCTTGTATTATACCATGCGTAAGAACGTTACATTACATGGAATCGCTTTTTATATTTAATCTTTTGCTTGTATTATACCATGCGTAAGAACGTTACATTACATGGAATCGCTTTTTATATTTGATATTTTGCTTGTATTATACCATGCGTAAGATCGTTACATTACATGGAATCGCTTTTTATATTTGATATTTTGCTTGTATTATACCATGCGTAAGATCGTTACATTACATGGAATCGCTTTTTATATTTGATATTTTGCTTGTATTATACCATGCGTAAGAACGTTACATTACATGGAATCGCTTTTTATATTTGATCTTTTGCTTGTATTATACCATGCGTAAGAACGTTACATTACATGGAATCGCTTTTTATATTTGATATTTTGCTTGTATTATACCATGCGTAAGAACGTTACATTACATGGAATCGCTTTTTATATTTGATATTTTGCTTGTATTATACCATGCGTAAGAACGTTACATTACATGGAATCGCTTTTTATATTTGATATTTTGCTTGTATTATACCATACGTAAGAACGTTACATTACATGGAATCGCTTTTTATATTTGATATTTTGCTTGTATTATACCATGCGTAAGAACGTTACATTACATGGAATCGCTTTTTATATTTGATATTTTGCTTGTATTATACCATGCGTAAGAACGTTACATTACATGGAATCGCTTTTTATATTTGATATTTTGCTTGTATTATACCATGCGTAAGAACGTTACATTACATGGAATCGCTTTTTATATTTAATCTTTTGCTTGTATTATACCATATGTATGAACGTTACATTACATGGAATCGCTTTTTATATTTGATATTTTGCTTGTATTATACCATGCGTAAGAACGTTACATTACATGGAATCGCTTTTTATATTTAATCTTTTGCTTGTATTATACCATGCGTAAGAACGTTACATTACATGGAATCGCTTTTTATATTTGATATTTTGCTTGTATTATACCATGCGTAAGAACGTTACATTACATGGAATCGCTTTTTATATTTAATATTTTGCTTGTATTATACCATGCGTAAGAACGTTACATTACATGGAATCGCTTTTTATATTTAATCTTTTGCTTGTATTATACCATGCGTAAGAACGTTACATTACATGGAATCGCTTTTTATATTTAATCTTTTGCTTGTATTATACCATGCGTAAGAACGTTACATTACATGGAATCGCTTTTTATATTTGATATTTTGCTTGTATTATACCATGCGTAAGAACGTTACATTACATGGAATCGCTTTTTATATTTAATCTTTTGCTTGTATTATACCATACGTAAGAACGTTACATTACATGGAAACGCTCGAGAAATTAAAAGAAATGTTCTAGTGTAAGCTTAGCTTGTGTCCACACTTTTTATGCCTATGCTGTCCCACTGTTGGGCAAAGGCCTCCCCTTCATCTGTCCACTTATCTCGATCCAGTACCAAAACCTGCCCATAAAAAGCATCCAAATCATCACGCCAACGCTTTTTAGGCCTTCCACGGTGTGGCTTTCCATCCACCGGGATCCATCGAGTTACGAGCTTGGCCTACTTATCTGTTTGCATACGGGAGTATCCACTCTAATTATTATAAATTGGAAAGTAACTGTCTCTTCGTTTATCTAACTTACGTTTCCGATTAAACGGCTGAACTGATTTTAATCAAATTTTTTATTTAGGTAGATTATGACCTGGATTGAGACTATAACTAGTTTATATATTTTATCTTTTTACTTTGACGACCTCTGTGGCGCAGTGGGCGAATAGCTAGCTGAGACGCAAGAGGTTGCGGGCTCGATTCCCGCTGCGGGACAAATGTTTGCATGGTCTACTGATATTTGTTCCAGGTTTGGATATTTTTCTATCTATACTAATATTATAAAGATTCGATCGTCGTTAGTGGTCGCCGCTATAGCATGCAGCGGCCACACCTTAGGAACCTAGGCTGGTAGAGGGGGGCTCGAGTGCCGAAACACTTTGTTGTAGCAACGGCGTGTTTCGGCCCTCGAGTCGGCACGGTCACTCCCCGTGCTAGTGCTCGTTGCTTCGGCGTCATCGCAATCCACCTCAAGTGGCGAGGCAACCAGGCAACTGTAGAAGGCCTGAAGGTAGCGATAGGAGTTTTTTATCGTTGCCAGATACTGCGTCCTGTTCCCTTCCAGTCGTAGCGGTTCTCCGTTCCACTGGGTCAAGGGGAGTAAGGAGGAGAGGGTGCATCTGTGTACGGCGCGCACACTTATGCAACTTAATATATCCTGCGCATCTGACTTGGCTTTGTCATTCCGAGTTTAAAAAAGTCCTGGGCTTGGTCTAATACCTGGACACGGGTGGCCTAAGGAGAGGAGAGTGGTCGCTCTAGCACTGCATCGGGGTGACAGTGTGGTTCGGCAGCACTCTTTGAGACAAAGCAGCTTTATTTAGAGAGGCACTGCTTTCCTCGCTCAGCCGGGGAGGGGGCTAGAAAAGGTGCCCCAAACAAACGCTCATTCCTCGCAATAAGAATAAATCTAAAAACATGCAGATGAATATGACTTTTGGTGCGTGGAATGTACGTACTCTTTTAGACCGACCCAACAACCTCTGCCCAGAACGTAAAACCGCCATTGTGGCTCGCGAGCTCAAACGCTATGACGTCGACATAGCCGCTCTCAGCGAAACACATCTAGCTGACGAAGGTGAGCTTGTTGAACGTGGTGGTGGGTACACTTTCTTCTGGAAAGGCACACCAGCTTCTGAGCCTAGACGGTCAGGAGTAGGCTTTGCTATTAAAACTACTTTAGCCTCTAAGTTGGAAGAACATCCAGTTGCTATCTCTGATCGTGTCATATCCTTACGTTTCCATCTTCGAAACAATAAATACTTAAATGTTATCAGCGTATATTCGCCAACACTCGACAAAAGTGATGACGTCAAGGACAAATTTTATGAGGAAGTGTCAGAAGTGCTGACTAAAATCCGGCGCTGTGAGAAAGTTTTGCTTCTTGGCGACTTTAATGCTCGCGTCGGACGTGATTTTGAAGCTTGGCCTCGGGTGATAGGGCGACATGGCATTGGTAACATGAACAGTAATGGGCAACTGTTACTAAGCCTCTGTTCCCAATTTCATCTGGGTATTACCAATACCATGTTTAGACTCCCAAATAAATACAAAACTACCTGGATGCACCCAAGGTCCAAGCATTGGCATCTTATTGATTATGCTATAGTCCGTCAACGGGATATAGCGGATGTCAAAGTAACGAGAGTAATGAGGGGCGCAAACTGTTGGTCGGATCACCGACTTGTTGTTACAAAACTATTTTTGCGTCTTAGCCCTTGCCGTAGACCTCGCAGGGCTAAGCCTAACTGTCTTCATCTGAAAAAGCTAGAGTCTGCTGAAATATTGGCAAATTACAGGGAAGCTGTCAATACCTTTACAGCAGGCATACACCCCGAAGATGAACAGTTAGACGAGGGCTGGAAACTGTTAACTACAAATACCATCAATGCGGCTACTGAGATCTTAGGCCAAAAACCTCGTGTCTGTGAAGACTGGTTTGACGAAAATGATAATACATTGACAGTCGCCCTAGAAAAACACCGCCAGCTCCTTCGAAAGGGAAATCAGACAACTGCTTCTGAAAAAATAAAAGAGAGTACGAGCCAAATAAGGAGACTAACTCGAAACGCAAAAGATGAGTGGTGGCTGAACAAGGTTCGCTATATTCAGTGGCTTGCTGATTCGAATAGACTCGGCGATTTCTTTAACGAGATTAAAAAGTTAGTAGGAAGTCCACATCGAGTAAACGTACCACTGAAATCACTTTCAGGTACCCTCCTGGTAAGCAAAGGAGAAGTTCTTACTCGCTGGGCAGAACACTATAACAGCTTACTCAATGTGGATCGTTCTGCTGACATAAACTATTTAGCATCACTTCCTGCCTTACCACAAGCCGTAGATCTGGATCAGCCTCCTTCTCTTGAGGAAGTTATCATCGCCATCAAAGCGCAGAAAAACAATAAGGCTGTCGGCATCGATAACATACCAGGAGAACTATTAAAATATGGCGGAGATGAGTTGCACTACAAGATTTGGCAATTTTTCCAGCGCATGTGGGAAATGGAGTTCGTTCCTCCTAGTTTTGGCGTATCACTAATTTGCTCTTTGTATAAAAATAAAGGTGATCGATCTGTTTGCAACTCTTATAGGGGTATATCACTTCTGTCTACTCCAGGAAAAACTTTTGCCAGAGTACTCTTAAATCGTCTTATGGAGCTCTCTGAAAGTATATTGCCTGAAACGCAATTTGGGTTTAGACCCAATCGCGGCACATGCGAGGCCATATTCTCTCTTAGACAACTGCAAGAGAAAAGCAGGGAACAGTGTCAACCTCTGTTTCTCTGTTTTGTTGATCTGGAGAAAGCTTTTGACAGTGTACCTCGCGAAGCTTTGTGGATTGTGCTTTCGAAACTTGGTTGCACCGACAAATTTATACGCTTGATAAGACTTCTTCACGACAACATGACTTGTTGCGTAACCGTCAATGGTGAGCAGACAGAGCAATTCCCTGTCACTTGTGGTGTAAAACATGGCTGTGTATTAGCACCCACTCTTTTTGCTCTGTACTTTTCCGTTGTCGTGAGGGAGACTTTACAAGCCAACACCGAAGGGATCCGCATACGTTTTCGCACAGATGGCAGTATCTTTAACCTGGCTAGGTTAAAAGCGCACACAAAGGTATCGTATGACCTCATTACCGAATTGATGTATGCTGATGACCTATGTTTCGTTGCGGAATCTTCTGAGGGACTCCAGGACTTGATGACTCGGCTTGACGCTGCGTGCTGTAGATTTGGCCTCAAAATTAATATTACAAAGACAGAGGTGATGGCCATGGACACTGTTAACCAAGCTCCACTGAATCTGCAAATCGATGGAAAGCCCATAAAACAGGTCGATACATTCAGATATCTGGGAAGCAGCATAACAACAAAATGCGACCTTGACTCGGAGATCAACAGCAGACTTGGCTCCGCTATGGCTGCTTTTGGTAAACTACGAGTCCAGGTATTTCGCTCCCATAACATCAAATTGAGTACCAAGATTAAGGTGTATATGGCTATTGTACTTCCTAACATCTTGTACTCGTCAGAGACATGGTGCCTGTATCGCAGACACATACGCACGTTAGACAGATTCCATCTGAAATGCCTCCGCGACATTCTTAACATCAAGTGGTCGGATCGGGTCCGTAATACCGATGTTCTACGACGGGCTAATGTCTGTGGCATAGAGGCATATTTGATGCGGCGTCAGCTGCGTTGGTGCGGGCACCTGTCTCGGATGTCTGATGAGCGAAGGGCGAAACGCATTTTCTTCTGTGAACTAGAACATGGTAAGCGGAAACGCGGAGGTCAGTTCCTACGTTTCAAAGACGTACAGAAGAGGCACATGAAGAGGTGTTGTATCGATCCGTCGCGCTGGGAGGCTCTCGCTGAAAAACGACCTGAATGGAGGCGTCATGTTCAGGACAAAGTGTACGAGTTTGAAGAAGAAAGGAGGCAAGAACTAGACTTAAAACGAGATCAGCTTAAAAGTCGACCGCCGGCTAATATCAATTACAACTACATTAATGGCGCCTTAACTTGTGTTCATTGTAACCGGACTTTTAGCGCAAAAATAGGGTACATCAGCCACATACAGGCTAAACACCTAGGCCAATAATCACAAAGTCAAGTCTCTGTAGCCGAAATCGGCTAGGAGGATTATTATTATAAAGAGGAAAGATTTTTATTTATGTATTTTTGTGTGTATGTTTGTAATGAATAAAATCAAAAACTACTGATCCGATTTCAAAAATTCTTTCACCATTAGAAAGCTACATTCACCCTGAGTAACATAGGCTACTTTTTATACAACTGCGCAGAAGGAGGGTAATGTTTTAATTGAAAAACTACGCGTGCGAAGCTGCGGATTGGTCGGCTAGTATATTATAAATATGTATTTACAAAAAAAACACGTATTCATATAAGTATTATATCCGTTATTTGGTTCCGTTGTTTTATTCCGTTCGTTTGGTACAAGCTTTGCTTAGTTTGGGGCTAGAGAGCTCTGTGTGAAATGTACAGCATTATTTATTTTATTTTTATTGTCAAACCAGGCGTGCAAAACCACGAGCGAAAGTTTGTTAGAAACAAACGAATCCCATAATAGCCAAGAGACTCAAGTTACTAAGTATTCGAGTGCAAATTAGTGCCGCGCCTTCCACCGGCCAATACTTAAAATATCAAGTTACCCGGTAGCCAGTAAATTATTAACTCGAGTAATAAGATGCCAATTAGAGATTGACTGACATTGAATAGGATTAATTTACTTGCTACAGAGAAATCCAGCTAATGAACGGATCTAAATCAACTTCTGATAATTAAACGGAATCGTAATCCGAATACTTTTCGACATATTTTATCGAATAATGTATTTTTTGCCGTGGGTTTAAGAATAGGCTCCCCTCATCTCATCCCGTGGGTGTTATACTAGGCGAAGAGAAAGGGGGGGGGGGGGGGGGGGGGGTAGCATCGCCCCCTATTTTTAACCACCTTTAAAAAACGGAAAAGGTTTCAATTCGACGGTATCTTTTTTATGTTTGTTACCTCGGAAGTTTCCACTGGGTGAACTGATTTCGATGATTCTTTTTTTATTTGAAAGCTGGTGCTTCCCGTGTGGTCTCATTTTCATTTGGTCTAGTTGACAATGGCATCCACGAGAAACCATGTAAGTCTCAAATATGTTTAATTTTTAAGTTATGTTTGTTAGCTCAGAACTCTGTTGAATATCAACCGATTGATAAAATTAGTTTTTTATTTGAAACAATCTATTTCTAGAATAATCAATAGAAATTTCATTAAAATTGAATCGGTTATCTGAAATCGGTTATATTTTTGTTAAAAAGGTACTTGTTACATCAACAGCACAACTGCAGGTGTAACAGAGAGTACTGCGAGTACGGGCAAAACCCCCTATGAATACATGGGGGAGGCCTATGTTCAGTAGTGGACGTACTGTGGTTGATATGATGATGATCATTATAATTTACGAGCCTCCACCGAAAAAAGTAAGAATTTAAGTATAGCTTTCTGAGTTTAAATACTATAAAATAAAAATTAAATAAAATTCGTTTATTTCAGGCACAAAAATACGACCCATATCACATACAAATGAAAAATACACTAAAAACAACAAAATTGAGAACCTCGTTTTTTGAAGTCAGTTAAAAATAATAGATAGAAATACACTCTAACGTGTCACTTCAGTCCCTTCAACCTTCAGGAAGGAAATAGTAGGTATATACTAACAACTATAGTCTTTCCACTCTATGTATATATGTTATATAGACTCTATATGTATATGTACATATACTCTATATGTATATAGACTCTATGTGCCGCCGTGCCGGCTTGAACTTGTTAAGCGGAATGCCTATTATCATTCCATTACTATCTTCAATCGAATCAGAAATGAGGAGATACGTAGGAGAACTCAAATCACCGACATAGCCCGACGGATCAGCACGTTGAAGTGGCAAGTGGCAGGCCATATAGCGCGCAAAACAGATGGCCGATGGGGCCGAAAGGTTCTCGAGTGGAGGCCACGGACCGGCAAGCGCAGCGTAGTACGTCCACCCACAAGATGGGCTGACGACTTGGTAAGAACCGCAGGTCGGCGTTGAATGCAGGCCGCTTCCAACCGCAGTTCCTGGAGATCAATGAGGGAGGCCTTTGTCCAGCAGTGGACGTCCGGCTGATATGATGATGATGATGACTATCTTCAACAAATTGCCAAATGGTTTCAAGGACTAGCCTTTTCTATTATTTAAAAGAATACTTAAGCTTTGGTAATTGGATAAGTGTTTTTATGACATGAATGAATATATAAATTATAAAGATTAATTTAAACATTATTATTATTTAAAGAATTTGACATTTTTAATATTTAAGTTGTAATTTAAACATTATTATTATTTAAAGAATTTGACATTTTTAATATTTAAGTTGTAATTTAAACATTATTATTATTTAAATAATTTGACATTTTTAATATTTAAGTTGTAATTTAAACATTATTATTATTTAAAGAATTTGACATTTTTAATATTTAAGTTGTAATTTAAACATTATTATTATTTAAAGAATTTGACATTTTTAATATTTAAGTTGTAATTTAAACATTATTATTATTTAAAGAATTTGACATTTTTAATATTTAAGTTGTAATTTAAACATTATTATTAGTTAAAGAATTTGACATTTTTAATATTTAAGTTGTAATTTAAACATTATTATTATTTAAAGAATTTGACATTTTTAATATTTAAGTTGTAATTTAAACATTATTATTATTTAAAGAATTTGACATTTTTAATATTTAAGTTGTAATTTAAACATTATTATTATTTAAAGAATTTGACATTTTTAATATTTAAGTTGTAATTTTGACATTATTATTATTGTTTTTTGTATAATTTTTGACAGGTTTGAAATTATGTATTTTTTTTTTTTATATTTGTATTCAATTTTATAATAGAGTTTGACATATTTATTTTGTATTATTATTGTTTGTTAGAATTTCGCACGCCCTGATGAGGCGGAATGTATTTGAATCCTATTTTATATTTGACATACGAACTATTGTACATACATTCATGCAAATAAATGATTATGATTATTATGATCCATTTATTTATTTTCTCGATGACAGCTCCTGTGAAAACTTGAACGTGCGTCTTTTTTATTTTATATATGCATTATTTTATAAAAATATGACGCTTGCTCACGCACAAGGTTATACCAGAGTCGGAGAAACTGATAGGGATGGAACTATCAATAAACGTAACACGATAAGAGACCCGATATTTTTTTTACAAAATGTAAGAAACTAAACTCCTGCCGGATACTTTTGCACAATTTTATTAACTAATATTATATTTCATTACAAGATGTTATACGTATTACTTTTTGATTGATAATGCCAACTTCTTTAAAATTTTCGAAGCTGTTGTAAAATAAGTAGGTATAGGTAGGTACTCGACAATGAAACGAAATAATTATAACGACATGTAATCTTTTAATCAAAATCTGATGAATCGTCACTGTCACTCGATGCTCTCCCCATGAGGTCACAACACTACAACTATCAAATTAGAACTGTCATCAAGAAAATAAAGAAATGGAAAGACTATAGTGTAAGTACAAGCTTATTACATGATGGTAATGGAAAATAGACTGTATGTCCTCAATGGATAGTATAAAGTTCACTGACATCGATCCCGCTCCAATCACTAAAATTACGAACTAAAATCATAAATACTTGAGATTGTTTCTAAAAACTTTGTTAGCTGATGTCATGCCTTCCGTTTTGTTGGAAAGTTTGGTTTCCTTGAGATGTTTTGTTGGAAATATTATGAAAATTCTTAGCTGAAGTATTAAGGTCGCAGGTTGTTAGGTAAACGAGCGCGTCTGGCATTATTCCTTATTTAGAACTTTTGCGAAGCTCATAATAAGCCTGACCTTTTCAAACATCAATGTTCTACAATGAAAAATACTAATTTGCTACCATTTTACTTAATATTTGCCTATTCAACGTAAGGACAGTCGTGTTACTACTCACTGAAATGTCATTTTATTTTTAGTCCAGCTTGCACAACGGTCCCTAAAAGTATTTAGCTACTAAACATGTTTAAATTTGACGTATTTTGATAATTGGCAACTCTCTAAATCATTATTATTGATTTCAATCATTTATACGGGATTTGTCACGTACCGTTTGGTCGGTGTTCCGACCGACAATGTTTCAGTTCAATTCGTGAATCTTCATCAGAGTGAGTGCGATCCGCTCCGAATAACGTCTCGCCTCGCAATGCGCGCCGCAGCCTTGCACGCGAGTAGACGGGCACGGTGGTTGGGATTGCGTCAATGATGGCTCAACGTGTTGACAGGCTGCGCCATCATCATTATCATCTCTCTAAAAATATTTCGCCACTCAATACGTTTAGGCGTCGTTACGCAAGTCGCCCTTATACTACTAAGCATATTCCTTGATCCTATTTTTAGGGCAGCACATTAGCTTAAGACATGCATGACCGCTGATGTATCTAAATAATCGGTATGAGTAGTTGTTTCGATGTTTATGTAAAGCAAGCTAGTGCTACCCTAATAGTAGCAACAAGGAGGCTTGTTAGGAGTGCAAATACCTTGAGTATCATGACCGCTTTAGAAACTATTCTCTTTCCGGAAGATTAAAGTAAAATGACATCTCAGAGAGTAGATACACGACTGTACAAATGTTTGCACTGTCTACGCTAAAATTACATTTAACTCTATGGTTCAGTGGAGAGAAAAAATTCTAGGGCTAGCCCGGAAGGTAATTCTTTTTAATATTTGTAAAGTGCTACTAAAATTGTAAAAAAACATTGAATGAATGTTCTATTGATTGTTATTTAAAAATGCTTCGAGTGTAAAAAAATCTTGTCGGTGACCATTAAATTAAATAAAACACATCTTTAAAACTAATTCACACAGATTTAATTAACTTTTGTTGGAATTAAACATATTTAAAATACATTATTATTATCTATACTTAAATTATAAGTAAGTATTTAATTAGTTAATTCACTTGGGCATCCAGATCTTCCATGCAACTCCATGCACGACGATCCTGGGCGAGTCTAGTCCAGGTCAATTACAGCAGGTTTCATGTTTTACCGACGTTGATGCCATTGAAATGCCCTGACGTTTTAAAGAGATCCTTGTGTTATTAATTAATAAATGAATAATTAATTTATGATGACATCAATGTCATTGGAGTAAAGGCTGTCTTCATCATCAGCCGGGAGACGTCCACTGCTGAACATAGGCCTCCCCCTTAGATCGCCACAACGAGCGGTTGGTAGCCGTTTGCGCCCAACGGCTCCCCGCGATTCTTACTAGATCGTCGGTCCACCTTGTGGGGGGCCGGCCAACGCTGCGTCTTCCAGTCGGGGATTATTAGCACCCCCTGCTCCGCCACTGCCCTGTTTAATACCACTTCCAGGGATGACGGAGCCGCTGGAGACTGGGGGCAGTTTGATTATTGGGTCGATCATAGGAGGGATTTTGCCATAATCACCACGCTTGGCAGGCGGGTTGGTGATCGCAGTGGTTGGTGATTTGTACACAGAAGAATGCTGCTGCCCATTCCCTGGAACATCTCTCTTTGCCGGCTCACATGGCTCCCGCGGGATGAGAAGGGGTGGCCCTATTATTACGCCGGAACCACACGGCAAAGGCTGTCTTATGCACGAATAATTTACGCGTATGTCAGGCACTCGAAACTTGAATATGGTTAGAATTTATTCTGCGAATTGTTCTTCTGAAATAATAAATAGGTAGGCTATTATTAGTGTATTTTGCAAACAAAGTCTGTGGCAGACGACTATGAAATGAATCCATTTAATACTTTGGAACGCTCCCAATTTTTATCATAAAACAGGTTGGCGCAACGTATAAAATTCGCGATAAAACGTTATTAATATAGATAGCTAAGCAACTGCTCTTCATAAACCTAGAATTAATTAGGTAACTGGTTTAATCAAAAATATAGCTACGTATATAACACATTATGTATTAGAGCCACATGCAAATTGATAAATTATTTTTCGACCGATGAAACCCAAGATTTTTTGAAACTCTTGCTAATACGTTTAAATTATTATAAATCGGCTTTGAAGTTTCCGATCGGTTACCTTGGGGGTTGGTTTTCGTAGAAGTACCATTAATAACAATTAGTTGACCCATAACTGTGTAGCAATAAGCTAAGTGGATCCGACCTACTTATAAAATTCTGTACCCTATTATGCATACAACGAATGCCAATTGATATTACTATCAGACACTATGAAGTCATTTGCTACAAACAATGAGTGACGTCATGTAAAGGCTAGAGATGGGCCGAATGTGGTTTGAATCGAATCCAAACTTCGGCCGAACATTCGGTTAAATTGAAAAGTTAGGGCGAACTTCGGTTTAATTTCGCGCGCTTTCTCGAGAGCGACATGTCGTGACTTGTTTACGCATTTACTTCAATTATTGCTAGATGTACCCCGCCCGCACACCGCGCTCCCACCGCGTGGCCCGGAGCCAGCCGGTCATTAGCAAATACGCACGGACTTCACAAATACGTCATCGGCGTGTCGCATGCTATTGTTTTCATTCAACAAACGTGTCTTATTAATTAGGCAGAGATTTTTAAGAATAATAGGTTAAAAAGAACTATTTTAATTTAAGGTTTACATTTACAATATTCTTAACTAATAAATGACCATGAGTGAGTAAAATACATAATTTCATTTTACAGTAATGCTATTCTAATTCTATTAAATTTCAGTCAAAATTGTGCAAGTGAGTATTATTTTTCTTGTGCCGAATATTCAGCATCTGAATCGTATTTCTGCCGAATGCCGAAGTTCGGTTCAAGCTGCCGAAATTCGGTTGAACCGAATGTGAACCGAATTTCGGCCCATCTCTGGTAAAGGCTAATACAGTCAAAACCGTTTATGGCGACATCGTTTAATCAATTTCAACCATTTGGAAAGAAAGGGAGAAAATTCAAATCCTGCCGAGCAAGTAAATCAATTGTATTTTAATGATAAACTAAGATGACATGCACTAACTTCTTGCCAACAATACATACATATTTCTACCCCAGTCATACAATTAAAATATTTTTTTGCAAGTTTGTTTATGATTATATAAAATTCTGTTTGCATGCATTACAAGCCAGATAAAATAAATGAGAAAATTAAAGAAAAAAGAGGCTTATAGCTAAAAAAACTAAATCCTAAATCTTTTCCAGTACAATGGAGAATGCAGAATATAATACATTATTTTTCACACCCCCTGCTCGACAATGTCAAATTATATATCATGTAAATCCCACCGAAAGCAGGTGATTAAATCCCTACAGCTGAGCCGGGAGTTGTACTGACTTTCATTAAGCTCTCGCGGGCATAATGTGATTTGAATTTAGAACCTCATCTGTATTAAAATATACACCAAAGATACCCACACAATAAGAACTTATTCGTGAATCGAACTAACCTCTGCACAGAATGCACTAACATAGATTTGGTTTTTATTGTCTCGCAGAAAGTATGATAAGTAGAGTATTCTCCTCATGGATAAAGCTGTCTGCATCTTGGGCGTGCTTATATTCTTCTTTTCACTCAGGATTCTAGTAACTCCCTCGCCCGCTCGTGAGTTAACTCTAGAATCCTTTGTTACGTTCGGGATTCAAGGCTCTCCTTTATCTCCTCATTTAATAATTTACTATTCAGTGTTGAAAAACGAAGAATGATACAAGTGACTGCTAGTGTGGTAATATTGTCCAATATTTTTTTTTTCGTTGAGGGTTAGTACATATCTTTATATCCTCTATTCTTTTAGTACTTGAGTAAGAAGAAAATACGACCGAAATCTCTTTACCCAACTGTGAACAAGGAGGATTTAGTTTTTATGATTTTGATTAGCTATTGTCGACTGCTCTGTCATGTTAAAAAGTAATTGGTCACAGTAGATACCTAATTATAAATAACCACCATATGGTAGATTTATATATCTTTTCTAAATTTCATCCGAATCCGATCAGCCTCAAACGATCAATGAATAAAAAAAAACATTAAAATACAAAAAAAAAAAATTCGGCCAATTAACTGATAATGGTTACAAATTAAAGAAAATAAAAATAAGATATATTTTATAAAAATCAATTAATTATTATGTTTATGTATTTCACAGTAAGTTTATGTAAGCTAGTGTCCAACCCTAGTGTATTTGTTAGATCACCTAAATGCCTCTGATATAACTTCATGGTATGGTAGTTATAGTTTAGGTAGTTAAAGTATCAGTAGTTAGAGTGGCTTGTACCAAGCACAAGACAGATCGTGTATGGAGTACTGTTCTCACCTCTGGGACGGATCAGCGAGGTACCATCTTGAAGCTCTGGAATCAATTGAGAGAAGAGCCAAGAAGCTCATAGGCTCCTCAGCCTGGAGCATCGACGAAAGGTTGCTAGCCTCTCGGTTTTTTATCACTCGGTCACAGACAGGAAGGTCAGGAGGATTAGAAAGCTGAAATGGCGGGCACACAGTTCGAAGCACTGACGATCGTTTGGGCAGAAAGGTTCTAAGGAGACCTTGCACTGGGAAGCACAGCGTAGGACGACTTGATAAAGACATATGTAGACATATGAGAGGCATATGTTCATCAGTAGACGTCCTATAGCTGATATTATGATGATGATCAATTGATCAATTGATGATTGATCAATTGAGAGAAGAGTCAAGAAGCTCATAGACAACGATGAGCTAGTTGATGCAAGGCTCCTCAGCCTGGAGCATCGACGAAAGGTTGCTAGCCTCTCGGTTTTTTATCGAGTACATTTCGGGGAGTGTGCGGCGGAACTTTTCAACCTAATCCCACCACCTCCATTCTATCATCTGACAACCAGACGCTCTGCGGTGCGCCACCGCTATATGGTAGAAATACCTCCCATTCGCACAAAGCGGTTCTCATCGACCTTTAATAAGCGCACCGCCAAAGAGTGGAACGCCTTGCCAGAGTTTGTGTTTCCTGATAGCTACAACCTGGGTGTCTTTAAGTCGCGAGTGAATTGGTTTCTTTTAGGCAAGCTTGTACCGTCGTAGACTGCATTATCGCTTACCATCAGACGAGATCGTGGTCAAAACCTATAATATATAAAAAAAAGTGATGACCTTTAGATTCGATATGTAATTGGGAGCCGGTTGACCGCGCCCTTACTTTTATGCTAAAATTAAAATCACCCATAGCATGTCAGGAAAGAGGCTTTTGTCGATGGGTTATTGATATTAGATCGATACGGGAGCGTCAATAACTGCGTCGTCAAAGCCTGGATGGCTGGCCGTAGCTCCACTGTGCCGGGTATTCAGCCAGGATTTATTAAAAGAGGGGCTTAGAAACATTTTATTAATAAATAAGTACTAATTAATGAGCGCTATAAATACACTTACTTGTAAATCAGGTTGTTTACATATTTTTTTACATGCATAAATTAACATAGTGCTGTTTAGTATCAGCATTTCTTTCAACGATGCGATGTACAATGCGCGCAGCCAAAGATGAGACTTGACGGGTCACGTGGTCATACCTGCGCAGTAGATAGTTCTTGGCGGTTTTGGCGGTAGGCAAGCGGGGAGGGACGGCGAGGTATGGCGTCACGCATGCGTATTCATTCGTGTGTCGTTCCCCGCAGTCCGCGCATACGCCACTGTGGTCCCAAGTTAGGGTGGGTGACAGGTATGACAGGTCTCATCTTTGGCTGCGCGCATTATACCTTGTCTAAAAGCTATCTCCTTTACGATGTACTTGCATCTCCGACGACATCCGTGGCGCAGAGGGCGAATAGCGATTCCCGTCGCGGAACAAGTGTTTGCATGATCTTCAAATATTTGTTTCGGGTCTGGATGTTTTTCTATATATTATAAGTATGTATTTACAAAAAAATAAGTACATAAGTATTCTATCAGTTATCTGGTTTCCATAGTACAAGCTCTGCTTAGTTTGGGGCTAGATAGCGCTGTGTGAAATGTCCAGCAATATTTATTTATTTATTTTATTTATCTCATCATCATATCAGTCACAAGACGTCTACTTCTGAGCAAAAGCCTTCCCTATAAATTTACAGAGCGATCTATATTGTGCGGCCTGCACCCAACGGCTCCCAGCAACCTTTATCACGTCGTCTTTCCATCTAGTGGAAAGCCGTACTACGATGCGCTTTTCAGTACGTAGTCTCCACTTGAGAACCTTTCTGCCCCAACGGCCGTCAGTTCTTCGAGCTATGTGCCCTGCCCACTGCCATTTCAGCTTGCTAATCCTTTGTGCTATGTTGGTGACTTTTGTTCGTCTACGAATCTCCTCATTTCTGATTAGATCTCGCAGAGAAACACCAAGCATAGCCCTCTCCATAGCATGCTGAGCGACTTTGAGATTTCTTATAAAGCCCATAGGGAAAGACCACGTTTCTCTGCGAATCTGACTGAGTCAATCCTA
The DNA here is from genome assembly GCA_918857605.2 of Philereme vetulata. Classification (NCBI taxonomy): domain Eukaryota; kingdom Metazoa; phylum Arthropoda; class Insecta; order Lepidoptera; family Geometridae; genus Philereme; species Philereme vetulata. Next base: position 2,144,544 of record OU975471.1, on the reverse strand, counting down.
AATTACGGCCCTGTCATGTGACCGATGGACAAAGGCTTTTACCTAGCTATAACAAAATGATGGATATTACGTTACACTCATCCACTTGAGCCTTTTTTGGACTGAAACCACTCCTTTTTGTGCTAAATATTTGCTGTCAACGAATTACTTAGTAGAATAGTCTTGCTTGGTTCGTATTTAATCCTTTGCTATCAAGCAATACTAGTTTCTCTTTATTAAAAACTGGCTGACCAATCCGCAGCTTTGCACGCGTAGTTTTCAATAAAAACATTACCTTCCTTCTACGAAGTTAAGTAAAAAGTAGCTTATATTACTCTAGATGAATGTAGCTTTCTAATGGTGAAATAATTTTTAAAATCGGACTAGTAGTTTTTAAGTTTATTCATTACTAACATACACACAAGAATACAAATCTTTCCTCTTCATAATGTTTTATATCTTCAAATATACTTTACCAATTCTGATAATTATTTTCCTGATATAAAGCTACACAATTATTGAGTGTTGTAGGCTTTATTTTATTTTAATAAAAATCCACGCAAAGACAGAGCGGATCAGTTAGTAGCTAATATACGGACTGTGTAGCGGAAAGGGGCGTGGAGTGGTGTTTTAATCGTGCATTGAAACAACTTTTAGAAGTAAAATTTATGAAATACCGACCGATGCGCGGAGACAAGCGTATTTTTTCTTATCGGTTCAACTGCCAACTGATTGTTCCGTCTGCGCGTAACGGAGGGTAGATCTTTTTCTTTAATAAAGAATCAAAGGTAAGTTTTTTCCATCTACCTAGATCATTATTTCAGGGTCGCGAGGTACGTCGTCTACAGACTGATATAAAAAACTTCTTTAATCTGTTTTTTTGGGATATTTTTGCAAAATCATCCGTATCAAGAGGTACAAGATGTTAAACTTGTAAAATTTCAGGGCGAATCTCATCAATCGTGAAAACTCATCAATTATGAACACAATCCCCGAAGTTTTCAGGAATTTTTACATTCGATATACAAAGGGAAGCCTTATTAGTTAATTTTAAACCCTATTTTGAGGGTTCCGTACCCAAAGGGTGAAACGATACCCTTTTAATAAGGGTCCGCTGTCTGTCTGTCTATCTGTCTGTCTGACCGTCTGTCACCAGGCTGTATCTCATGAACCGTGGTAGTTAGACAGTTGAAATTTTCACAGATGATGTATTTCTGTTGACGCTATAACAACACATATTAAAAACAGAATAAAATAAATATTTAAGGGGGCTCCCATACAACAAACATGATTTTTATGCTCGTTTTAGCTCGATATTGATAACGGCAACAGGTAGACGCTTGAAATATTCACAGAATGTTTTGTTATATATTCACTTTAAAAATAAATAACTAAATTAAAATAAAACAAATTTTTAAGGGGGCTCCCATACAACAAACATGATTTTTATGCTCGTTTTAGCTCGATATTGATAACGGCAACAGGTAGACGCTTGAAATATTCACAGAATGTTTTGTTATATATTCACTTTAAAAATAAATAACTAAATTAAAATAAAACAAATTTTTAAGGGGGCTCCCATACAACAAACATGATTTTTATGCTCGTTTTAGCTCGATATTGATAACGGCAACAGGTAGACGCTTGAAATATTCACAGAATGTTTTGTTATATATTCACTTTAAAAATAAATAACTAAATTAAAATAAAACAAATATTTAAGGGGGCTCCCATACAACAAACGTGATTTTTTGCTGTTTTTATAGATATTGGTACGGAACCCTTCGTGCGCGAGTCCGACTCGCACTTGGCTGGTTTTTAAGAATAGTTTTGATTATCACAGTTAAATCATGCTCTATCTGGTACACGTACCCTGTATCAGCTTCAGTTCCAATGTATTTATTTTATTGAGTAAATATTAATCTACAGTCTGTTATTATCTGAACGGAATTGAACTGAAGCTTAAAATCACAAGCATCTACCTAACACTCGCTTTGAGTGTTCAATGATGAAGATTACTCAAATAATTAGAACGGAGAAAGCTTTCTACATTAATACCTATTAAATTGGTTATAATAAAATCTACGAAATTCAATAATTAGAACTGTAGTACTGTATTTAAGACTGACGTTGCAATAAAACATATTTTTAGGCTACGGTTTATCGCGAGGTACACTTTTATTCATCTATACTAATATTATAAAGAGGAAAGATTTGTTTGTTTGTATTGAATAGGCTCCGAAACTACTGGACCGATTTAAAAAAAAATCACTGTTGGGAAGCTACACTATCCCCGGGTGACATAGGCTACATCTTACCCAACTGCGCAGAAGGAGGGTAATGTTTTTTTTGAAAAACTTCGCGTGCAAAGCTGCGGATTGGTCAGCTAGTAACTTATAAACCGCGCAACAGAGTTATATTTTAAATATTAAGTTTTAGGCGACGCGACTGAGTGTGACACGCGTGTGTGCTTTAGACTGAAATGAAACTTCTTTTTCAAAATAATAATTTATAAAATTGTTCAATTACAAAATTGTCCACACGTCTGTAGGTCGATCAGTCTATGTTCATTCTGGACAGACGCAACACGCACTCGCACATTACCGCTTAAAAATATACGAAACGTAACTCTCTCTCTTTCTATCTACACTAACTTATATCTCTCGTTCAACTTCCGTTTGCACTTTTCGTAACGTATTCACCAGCTTATTCCCAAGTCAAGCGTGCGTAAAGAAGTTTTACTTAAAAAAAAAAGTTAATACCCATGGTTGTCTGCATCATCGCTTCCAATAGGAGTTATAGTGATCAAAAGCGAGCCTATCCATATGCATAATCACACTAATATTATAAATGTGAAAGTTTGGATGTTTGTTTGTTTGTTTGTTTGTTACTCAATCACGTCGTAACGGCTAAACCGATCTCAATGAAATTTGGGATATACGTAGATTATAACCTGGATTACCACATAGGCTACTTTTTTCTAATAAATCAGTTTCCTTGGGATAAAAATAAGGTGTCAAGTCAAGTTGTCGCAATAGCGAGTTTAGCTTTATTTCTAGGTTACCAGCACCTTTAGTAGAGTAACGCGTTTGAAGTCGCGGGCAACAGCTAGTAATTTATAAATTCGAAAGTTACTCTGTCTCGGTCTGTTTATTAAGTTTTCACGACTCGATGAAAATTACAGGGTTTTAGAGTAGATGAGGGTCTGTAATTACTAATTCTATGTAATGAGATTAATTACTACTCATCATAATCAAACAATCCCGTTGGAGGCTTCAAAGACTCCGACGACTGTTTGCGCTGTGTGATGACCTCCATGGTGCAGTGGGCGAATAGCCGGCTGAGACTCAGGAGGTAGCGAATTTGATTCCCGCCGCGGAACAAATGTTTTCATGATCTGCAGATATTTGTTCTGGGTCTAGGTGTTTTTCTATATATTATAAGTATGTATTTACAAAAAAAATTGTATATAAGTATTCTATCAGTTATCTGGTTCCCATAGTACAAACTCTGCTTAATTTGGGGCTAGATAGCGCTACGTGAAATGTCCAGCAATATTTATTTTTTATAATATTTTATTTTTCGTTAAATATACGGATTAGCACGTTGAAGTGGCAATGGGCAGGCCATATATAGCACGCAGAACAGATGGCCGATGGGGCCGGAAAGTTCTCGAATGGAGGCCACGGAACGGCAAGCGCAGCGTAGGACGTCCACCTACAAGATGGGCAGACAACTTGGTAAGAACCGCAGGTCGGCGTTGGATGCAGGCCGCTTCCAACCGCAGTTCCTGGAGATCAATGACGGAGGCATCCAGCAGTGGACGTCCTACGGCTGATATGATGATGAAGAAGATGAATATTTTATTTATAAAGTAATAAAAATAAGTCGTGCGAAAACCATAACCCGTCGATGCAGAACAAAAGCAAAGCATTCGTCTACAGCTTCAATTTGTTCATTGTTTGTACGCGCAGAACGTAAAGGAGCAACGACCAAACTTTCCCTATCAAGCACGTCTTGTGTGAAATCCCGCCGTCTATGAATAGCCGACTGATTTTCTGCCAGCTTACTGTAAATAAGAACATTCTCTCGCACTGCGCTGTTAAACGTAATCGACCGTTCCCCGAAAGTATTAAAGAAGCAGACGGTATTGCATAAGTTAAGATGTAACAATGAAAACTTCGAGCGCCGAGTGTGCGCAATTCCACCTACGTACCTACGTATAGTCAGGTGAACATATTAGTTAGTTAAAAACGATTAAAACAAAAAAAATTTCTCTCGCTCAACGAGCTATGGAGAGGGCTATGCTCGGGGTTTCTCTACGGGATCGAATCAGAAATGAGGAGATACGTAGGAGAACTCAAGTCACCGACATAGCCCGACGGATTAGCACGTTGAAGTGGCAATGGGCAGGCCATATATCGCGCAGAACAGATGGCCGATGGGGCCGAAAGGTTCTCGAGTGGAGGCCACGGACCGGCAAGCGCAGCGTAGGACGTCCACCCACAAGATGGGCAGACGACTTGGTAAGAACCGCAGGTCGGCGTTGGATGCAGGCCGCTTCCAACCGCAGTTCCTGGAGATCAATGAGGGAGGTCTTTGTCCAGCAGTGGACGTCCTACGGCTGATATGATGATGATGATGATGAAAACAAAAAAAAAAATTATATGTAATCTTTGACTATCAAAATAGTGTCACGAAATAATAACCAAATAACTTGACCTACAGTTTCATTCAAATTACAGGTAACGGGAGTTCATGTAATTTGTTTACTTATTTGGGGTTCAGACTTTTGCCTATATTTGTGTCACTTAATCTACACGCATACTAAATTTCAGCACTGTGGGGTCACTGGTGTACCCTGGGAATTTTGACAAAGTTTAGTTTTTATTATGGCTAATAACTCAAAAACTATAAAGAATTTATAAAAAATAAAAACCGAGTCAAAATGTACTAATTAATACCTTTCATTTAAGGTCCTATTTGACTTGTTAGCCTCATGTTCATATTTTTTACCCCTCGTGAACCCCAATATCTCAACAACCCCCCAATATTTTTAGTTCATTTAGTCACACCAAAATTGTACCATCACTACCTACCTATCTATTAAGTTTCACGATGATCGGATGAACGCTTCGAAAGTAATCCTCGGACAAACATATATACATACATACAATGCCGAGTTGCCCAAGTTGATTATCAATAAACAAATAAAGCTGGACATTTCACACAGCGCTAGCATCAAACTAAGCAACACATACAAGCAAAGCTTGTACCGCGTATTTACCTTTTATAGTTGTTATCCCGGTGCTTCGACTGTGCAACAGCCGTGGTCGCGGGCAGACTGGAGTACTTGGAGCTACCGTCGAGAAGTGATGGCAGCTGCAGCAACTACTCTCACTTAGTCTTTAGAATTAGAAATGTCCTCGACGACTTCAGTGGAGCAGTGGGCGAATATACGGCTGACACGCAGGAGGTAGCGGGTTCGATTCCCGCCGCGGAACAAATGTTTGCATGGTCTAGAGATATTTGTTCCGGGTCTGGTTGTTTCTCTATATACGTAAGTATGTATTTACAAAAAAAAGTATATAAGTATTCTATCAGTTATCTGGTTCCCATAGTACAAGCTCTGCTTAGTTTGGGGCTAGATAGCGCTGTGTGAAATGTCCTAGCAATATGTATTCATTTATAATGCGACTAATTGCGTCTATGAACTGAGATGCCCGATCACGACACGCGCACCTAGTAATCATCGGGTTCCAGGACGCTGAGTGATCTTCACGATGGAAATTAGGAAATTTCATAATTTCAATCGCTTCACGTAAAATACCCGTTTAAATAATTAATGAAACATTTGTACCGTATAGCGTAGAAATGTTTCTACATAGCTTTCTGTCTATTTATACAGGGTGTCCTTTAAACCACTGTTTTCCCTGAACAAACGTTGCTCAGACCATGGTCTGTTTATAAAATCAAATAAGAGAATAAAAAAATATCTAGACCTTCTCAAATAAGACTAACATTGTTTAAAAACTAACCGTGACATAAAGTTCATGTGTACGCCAGCCGTAGCGTAGTATCTACTCATTAGTTAGATAGGTACCTAGTAGCTACCGGTCAGTGCGCTGATTATGTTGCAGGGCGTAACGTTAAAATAGACGTTTTAAGTTTGCAACTTTTTATAATTTTCTAAGACCGGTTTCGTTTTGTTTTTTAATTTGATGTCATAAACAGTTAGTAGACCATGGTCTGAACAACATTTGTTTTGGGAAAACAGTGATTTAAAGGACACCGTGTATATTATTGGAAAAACTTTTGTAAGGCGGTCATGCTTGCCTTGCTCGACACTTATCTTTTCATCTGACTGTACCTAAGTCTACTCATCAAGGAAAGTACAGTTACATAATGCGATGCCCATATAAGCCTACGTGAGAATGTTATGTAGATCTCGCGTTATGTTGTAGATTTGTTATCAAATTTGTTTATTTTAATGAATTGCATGTATAAGTAAAAGTACTGATAAGTAATCGCCAAAATGCCTTTAATAACAAAAAGAATATACTATTATTTACAATAAAATACAGAAGAAACCGTTGCATTATCTAAAGATCACTGCAAACGATCTATAGATATCTCAACTGCTCTAGATCACTACCAGGCGGAAGTGTCCAAGTGTCGCCACGTGCGTCGATACCCTTGCGCCATCTCATCTGACTGGTACAGCAGTTGGGGCCGGCGCGGCGCGCGGCAAATTCAGCCGAAGGTCTTAAGAAGGGCAAATATGGAAGCCTCGACAGAGCTTACGTATTTGAGCCATTTGGGGTCGAGCCCATGGGATACCGGGGCCCATCGCGTTATCAAAATTCTTTCTGGGCATCTGGTCGAAAATATAAGTGATCCGAGAGCTGACGCGTATCTTAAGCATTGAAATTCAGCGGGGCATTGCAGCCAGTGTCTTGGGGACACTTTTACCTGATAGTAAAAGTAAACATTTTATTTTTTATACCTACACATGTAATTTGTGTTGCTTTTAATAACATATTTTTAACTTCTCTGTTTCTTTGTACGTACATTTTAAAATCCAAAACAAAGACTCTCAGTTTAACCTTTATTGGGAAACTATTTTCTAGGGTTCCTGATCAAAATGATAAAAAGGGAACCCTTATGCTGCCACTTTGTCCGTCCATTCGTCCGTCTGTCACAGCTGATTATCACAGCAACTGTTGAACCTATCGGTTTGAAATTTGGAATATGTATGTATTGTTGGCAAGAAGTTAGTGCATGTCATCTTAGTTTATCATTAAAATACAATTGATTTACTTGCTCGGCAGGATTTGAATTTTCTCCCTTTCTTTCCAAATGGTTGAAATTGTCGAGTGCGATACACCATATTCTTTTGCCAGGTCTTTGTTTGGAATTTCTTTCTCTAGCTTTGAAATAATACGCGATTTTTCTTCGATATTGATTTGTTTTCTTTTTTGCGATATGTTACAATTTTCACAGTTAACTCAACAATATGTTTTGGTGCGTCTTGTGGAAAGATATGTAACAAACTGACTTAAGAGATATGACGAAGCCGGCCTTGAGGCTATGGCATGCATGTGCTTTGTTTCTAAGAATTACAAAAGACCCTAAACTTTGTTTACTTTTACGATAATAGTCATTGACTATTATACTGTGCCAGATATGGATACAGTTACCTATTCAAATTGTTTACAATACAGCTGAGCCGGTCGTTCTACAGATATAATTCTCCGAAAACATTAACCAAATGTGGTCGCTTAATGCGGTATGTCGTAGTAAACAATGTCGTAAAAACCAATGTTTTTGATAAGGCGGTCATATAACATTCAGCCAGGACCTTTGATTTTGGTCAATTTTACCGGTATGTTGTTCTAAACGATGTCGCCATAAACGGTTTTGACTGTATTTATAAATAACACTGACTTTTCTCTATTGCGAGTAAAAAAAATAAAGAGCCAAAATGCCCGGTACCACTTCAAGGATGATAAAATAGTTAAATAAATAAATATCGCGGGTCATTTAATAATTTAATTTAACAAATACGCTATCTGGCCCCAAATCAAGCAGAGCTTGTAGGTACTATGGGAACCAGACAACTGCTAGAATATTTATATACTTTTTTTTGTGAATACATACTTATTAAGTACTAGCTGACCAATCCGTAGCTTCGCACGCATAGTTTTTCATTAAAAACATTATCCTTCTTCTGCGCAGTTGGGTAAAATGTAGTCTATGTTACTCCGGGATAATGTAGCATTCTATTGATGTAAGAATTTTTGAAATCGCACCAGTAGTTTTTGAGTTTATTCGTTACAAACATACACACAAAAATACAAATATTTCCTCTTTATAATATTATTAGTATAGATAGAAAAACATCCAGACCCGGGACAAATATCTGTAGATCATGCAAACATTTGTCCCGGTAATCGAATCTGCTACCTCCTGCGTCTCAGCCGGCTATTCGCCCACTGCACCACGGAGGTGTCACTATGATTCGTCAAATTGTATATATTTGTATTGAAGGTATATTATAATTATTAAAGGTAAACATTTAGAAAACATAGCTAAATTTTGATAGGATAATTATTTTCAATAAGTCTGCACAAAAGTTACTAGATCTAATTGCTTTTGTAAGTACTTTGTTTGAGACCAGTAGGTGGGTACTTATTTTAAGAGCCGTACCTTTTTATTTCATTAATTTGCTCCAACTTCTCCAAATCGGGCCTATGCCGATATTACACTCAACTTCTTTCGATTCCTTCGAAAGTTATTTTTTTATTAAGAGCCTATTCTTGAAATAGTTGACCGCATTTACACTAAACGCAGAATACATCTCAATGTTTGATGGTAATTACCAAAATGAACCCTTACCGCGTTTTCATTACAATAAAAAATGGTTTTGGTTATACTGTAATAGGAAAAATAGTCAATGACGTACACAATGGTAATAAAATTACTGATATAAATGGGTATTTATCACGTATGTACCTTTTTTATATGTTATCCCAATGGTACAATGAACCACGTATAATGGTAATCTTTGAGAATGGTGAAAATGTTAACGGCTCTGACGACATAGCCCTTCCCCATCGATTACTAAATATGGAGATTTCGAGAACAATGCGTTTTTCCCTAATATGTTACTTACCGCTAATGTAAAATGCAATAAACGTAAAGACTCCTTATTATAAATACAGGATTTATTACGTACCGTCTTATTGGTGTTTCGACTGACAATGTTTCGGTTCAATTCGTGAACCTTCATCAGGGTGAGTGCGATCCGCTTCGAATAACGTCTCTCCTCGCACTGCGCGCCGCTGACCTCTGCGCGCGAGTGGACGGGCGGGGTGGTGGGGATTGGGTCAACGAATGCCCAGCGTGTTAACCGGCTGTGTCATCAGCATTATCATCACTGCTGCTCTCTTGTCTCTTGTGTGTCGATTGTCGGTCGAAAAACCGATGGGACGGTACGTGATAAATCCCGTACTTAGAATAGAAGAATAGAATAGAATAATCATTTATTTGGTACACATGAAATAATTTTAAGGAACAGTAGATACAATTGAATCCAATAAAACAAGTTCGACTCATGTGTCTGCGAACCAAAATGGCGTTCAGCTCAGCATAATGTTGGATGTTAGGCACCCAACGCTGATTTTCAGCTGAAACCAGAAGCAAAAGGTAGTGCAGCAGCTACGTAGAAAAATAAAAAATAAATAAAGAAGTGATTAAATAAAAGGTTTGTAGAGTTTTATTTAAATTTAAATATAAATTTTATAAACATTCTTTTCTAAAATAATATTATATACCTATATATATAAACATATATCTTATGAACTTACTTATGAATTCTATGGTTATGGTAAATGATTATACCTAGTCAGGTCATAAGTATTGTCACACAGTAAAAACTTTTCTTTTTGAATGCTGGCCACAAAAAAGTTTATAGAATTCGAATTTCGAATTGTTCATGAAAATAAAAATGTATACTTTTTAGAATTTTACTCATTTTTAAATATGGAGAGGACGCTTAAAGAAACCGTGTTGCAGTTATTGCGTTGCATCGTTGCGGTTACGCGCCAATTCAAATTTTTGACATACTGAAAAATATGAATATAACCAAAAGATCCGTTTATCGCACCATCAAACGATACAATGAAGACTCTAGTGTAGATGACAGGTCAAGAAGTGGTCGCCCTCGGTCTGTTAGGACTCCAGCAGTGATAAAAGCTGTGAAGGCGCGAATTCAAAGAAATCCCAAACGTAAGCAGAAACTGTTGGCCCTTCAGATGGGGTTAAGCAGAACCACGGTGAAAAGGGTGTTAAATGAAGACTTAGGGCTTCGGGCATATCGAAGAAAAACAGGACATTGTTTGAATGCTCGTCTAATGGACCTGAGACTGAAGAGATGCCGCGCTTTGTTGAAGCGGTGCGCGGGAAAAAAATATCGGGAAATTCTTTTTTCGGATGAAAAAAATTTTACCGTAGAAGAGAGCTACAACAAACAAAATGATAAGGTGTACGCACACACTAGTGAAGAAGCGAGCAACCGTATTCCGCGTGTCCAACGAGGTCATTTTCCATCCTCGCTCATGGTATGGTTGGGAGTTTCTTATTGGGGCTTAACAGAGGTACATTTTTGTGAGAAAGGTGTAAAAATGAATGCAGTTGTGTATCAAAATACAGTCCGGACGAACCTTGTGGAACCTGTTTCTCATACCATGTTCAATAACAGGCACTGGGTATTCCAACAAGATTCGGCGCCAGCTCATAGAGCGAAAAGCACACAAGACTGGCTGGCGGCGCGTGAATTTGAATCCGTTAGATTACAAGATATGGCAACACTTGGAGGAAAAGGCGTGCTCAAAGCCTCATCCCAATTTGGAGTCACTCAAGACATCCTTGATTAAGGCAGCCGCCGATATTGACATGGACCTCGTTCGTGCTGCGATAGACGACTGGCCGCGCAGATTGAAGGCCTGCATTCAAAATCACGGAGGGCATTTTGAATAAACTATAGTGTCATAAGAATCTATGCTTTGTTAAGTTCATTTTGGCATATAAATGGTTACATAATGAATTAACTTGTTTCAATTATTTTATATTAAACATGTGACAAAATTTATGACCTGACTAGGTATATATAAATAAATATGGGTAACTATTTAAAATATATTGATTTAGTTAAACTAATGTAAGAAGAGTTACTGGATGACTAGATCAAAGAGAGGTCGACATTGATGTTACCATGTTGTATTTGGCCTTCCATTAGAAATATTTTAAGTTTTTTCTAAAGCTGTTGCCTTTTTGGCATTTCTAATTGGTGGTGGCAAATTGTTCCAACACTTGGAAGCCGCATATTTGAAACTACCCCTGAAACTCTCTGATCGGTGACGTTGAGTAGTCAGTTGCTTGGAGCACTGCCGACTTGCACAGTCTCTTCGACTAGTCATTCAAATTAGCTTGTCGTATAAGTATTTAGGTGTTTTGTAGTTTATAACACCAAAAAGAAGACAGGCGAGATGAAGCTTTTGTCGCAATTTCATTTTTAAACTAAAGTGCTCATTAAGAAAAGGTGTAATATGGCTCCTAGATGGTACAATAAAACAAAACCTTGCGCATGCGTTTTGAACTCGCTGTATAAGGCGTTCGGTTCTCGCTAACAACCTTGAGCCATGCACAGTGTCAGCGTAGTTAAGTTTTGACAAAACCAACGACTCGACAAGACGTACGCGAACCTCTTCACTAAGATACGGTTTTATCTTGTACAAAACTTTCAGCCTGTAGAAGCAGTTTCGTACACAGTCTGCAACATGTTTTTCAAAACGCAAGTCCACATCCATGTTAAGTTCCAAATTACGTGCCTCAAAGACACGCTCAACAGGTTGATTCTTCAGCAAAATACGTTTATTTAAGTTCAATGAGGCTATATGGTGCTTACTTCCCAGGATCATATATTTCGTTTTAAGTGGATTAAGGACAAGATTATTCGCATCTGACCAGGATGAAATCCTCGCGAGATCTTCATTAATCTCAGCAATAGCTTTGTCAATATCTTTGGGCTTGAACGAGACGTAAATCTGTAATCATCGGCGTATATGTGATATTTACAATTCAGGATATGGTTTTTAACATCGGAGCTGTAAAGGATAAATAAAATTGGATCACGAATAGAACCTTGGGGTACACCTCGACTCAACTGATTCATCCGCGAGCAAAGTGAGGAACCATTGATATTTTTAAGCTCAACAAATTGGTATCTATTATTTATAATAATTATTGAAATCAATCATGAAAGTTTTCTAAGTAAAAACGTAAAGACTATTCTTTGTGTGTTATATTTAGCGAAACATGTCCTCCTACCGATCAGTATCCTATGTCCTACAGTAGGTCTAACTTTGGTTACTAAGGTGCTATTCCGTTATTCACGCCTTGTTTAGACTAGCGACCATAATTACTAATATTAAATGGGCATTTATCGCGTATTCACCTTTTATATTAGCCATATTACCGTTTTAATACGCCTTTTATAAATACCACTTTCTCCACACTACAAAAAGGTAAGCTGAAAAAAATGCTAATTAGCATTAAGTTCGCCTTTTAGTACAAATACAGAATTTTCTAATCTAACCTAATATTTTTTTAATTTATTTATTAAAAAAATATATATACTTAAATAAAAATAATACGCTTAAAAAACCTAAGTAGGTTTGTCCTAAGCTTTTATTAGCTTGGTAGGTATGTATATAACGGAATCTTTGACCTTGATTTTCAACCACTTTAAAACGTCGAATTGAATTGAAATTTTGTACACTTGTTAAAGACCGACGGCAATAGCATAATTCAATAAAATATATAAAATAAATAATAGTTAAAATAAATAATAGTTAAAATAAATAATAGTTAAAAGAAACAAAAAACACGCTTTTGTAGATTACGAACTATAAAATAGACATCAATTTTAATAAATTTTAATTAAGAATGTTGTAATTAACAAAAATATGTATTTTATTGTATAAAAGTGTGGGGTGCTTTTTAAGATATTTTCAAAATTACTCTACTTTTATCAATATCTGTAAATGAAATAAAATATTTATTAATTGACATCAAACACCCCATTTTTAGGGTTCCGTATCCAAATGGTAAAACAGCACCCTATTACTAATGCTCCGCTGTCTGTCAGTCTATCTGTCTGTCTGTCCGTCAGTTGCCAGGCTTATATCTCATGAACCATGATAGTTAGACAGTTGAAATTCTGATTAGGTATTTCTGTTTCCGCTAAATACTAAAAACAAAATATACTAAAACAGATTATAATAAATATTTAAGGGGGGGGGGGGGGGGGCTCCTAAAAACTAAAAACAAAACAAACGTTCCTAAAACAAAACTAATTTTTTTGCTCGTTTTAGCTCGACACTGATAACGACAACAGTTAGACGCTTGACATATTCAAAGAATCTTTAGTTATATATTTACTTTAAATATATATATATATATAAAGGGGTTCCCATACAACAAACGTTGTTTTGCTGTTTTTATAGATTAGTGCGCGAGTCAGACTCGCACTTGGCCGGTTTTTTGTTAATCACGCTATTCTTAATATAAATTTATTGATAATAATTTTTTTTATCATGTTTTCTTGGGTAAACAGGCGCCGATAACCAGTTACCTCTGTAAATAAGGCTATAAGTTGGTCTTTTCTGAGCCACATCCTCCAAAATCTTTGTTCAGGGAGTCCTGAATATCGCTGGAAGCCTTACCCTTTTGTTTTTGTTCATTAATTATTTTACTGGTTAATTGGATTATAAGATTAACGCTTCTACTTCCGAATTCTGTGTCCTGAACAATGGAGTTCTGTGTATTTGGTTAGAGGTAATTGGTTTCTTACATACTTACGCCATAACTAATGTTTAAATAAAACTCTGAAAGTATTTCTTTAATATTATATATGGTTATTTTTTTGAACGAGTAAATTGAACATAGAAATTGCATGGGAAACTGTTTTTTTATTTATGCAAAATCTTACCGATTTTATTTGGTAAGTTACTTTGGGGAAAGTGTTCCTGATGGAAAATAGAGTCGATTGAGACCAACTAGTTTCCTTTTACAAATGTAATTTTCTAGGCTGACCGTACATTTTTTCTTCAAAATAAACCAATAGTCTCCTAAGAAATAAACCTTTTGACAGATTTTTGAAGTCAAAGTCGCTTTTGACCGGTTATGAGATTTGACTGTAACATATAAACGGTTTTTTTCGGTTTCACTATAACTAAATCTGATCTGACAGCTGCTAGAGCTATTTTCCATCCTGTCCATTTTAGTCTATTGACTGTTATGGAAGTAATGGTTTTAGCTCTATCAAATAATTAACGTATTTATTTTGTGCCATCAATATACCATTATTATAAATACGGGATTTATCACGTGCCGTTTTATCGGTGTTTCGACCGAAAATATTTCGGTTCAATTCGTGAACTTTCATCAGGGTGTGTCAATATGTTTTATTGCTAATGACTAAAAAAACGCTTGTATTCGCTACGGTATTATACTTTAGGGAAATAGTGTCAACGCGGAGGAACTGTTCATATCACAGAAAAAATGTGTGCGCATATTGCCCAATATAAATGCTATATAAAGCTGTAAGCCATACTTTTTTATACCTAAAATACTGACTATAACCTCAATATACGTACTAGGAATATGTAGACTCGTCAGAAAGTACCCGCAATTAAAATAAAAAGACTGATCTACCACGTCGCTTCTAATGTACGTACAAGTACAACCTAGAATTACCTACATCAATATTAAAAATGCACAGCTTGCGTCCGAATGTAATGGCAGTAAAAATATATAACAAGATACCAGAACAAATCAAAGCACAAGAAAACGACAGCATCTTTGAACATTTAAAATATTTACTAATGGAAAATAGTTACTACACACTAGACGACTTTTTTCACGACAAGACATGTAAATAATTTTGTACATTAATGACTTCACTAACCAATACAATTCAAAACATAAAATCGCTCAACTTCGATTCAACTAGACCTGCCTAGTTAGCTTTATTTCTGCTACACCCTTACTTCCAGGGTACATATGTAGTGTCTTTTGACTAGTCAATAAGATCTGACATGTAACATTTTAATCCAACTTGTATGAACACAATCAAATACTGAATACCGAAACATTAAAAGCGGCCTTTTTGTCTTTTTAGTGGTTTAGTCCTAAGGGGTAAAAATACCTATGGTACTTTATCTAACCGTTTAGTCTGTCCGTCCGTCTGTCACTGCTGATGATCTCATAAACTTATAGAGCTTTGATTTCGAGTTGTAAAAAATGCTGGTTCACCATATTTTTCTAAGAGAAAGAAAGTTTATTTTTATTAGTTATACACCACTGCTCTGGCAACAAAGGTACAACAATGACCGGGGCTGTTGATACTCAGAGTGTTTTCCTTTAAAGGTATAAGGTATAAATTACGAAAAAAAAAATTCGTTCAGGTCTCTAGTTCCCAAAATACAAGCTTGGCTTAATTTGGGGCTAGATAGCGCTGTGTAAAATGTCCAGCATACTAATTATTAAACAGATTGCCTTTAGTGCAAATGAAGTTAGTAAGCTAATCTGTTTGTTTGGTCGCGATGTAATTAAAATTTGATTACTTTGCCCGTGCATATGTCAACGGTAAATTTTTAACTGGGCTTATGTTTTAGCGTCGCCGCACAAGAGCCACGCGCCACAGCCACAAAACACCGCCACATTACGTACTAGCGGACTTAGTAGCGGAAGCGGTCACTTAGTAGCAGAAGCGTGCGACCGCTTTAACTGGGCTTATGTTTTAGCGTCGCCGCACAAGAGCCACGCGCCACAGCCACAAAACACCGCCACATTACGTACTAGCGGACTTAGTAGCGGAAGCGGTCACTTAGTAGCAGAAGCGTGCGACCGCTTTAAATGGGTATATGTTTTAGCGTCGCCGCATACGAGCCACGCGCCACAGCCACAAAACACCGCCACATTACGTACTAGCGGACTTAGTAGCAGAAGCGGTCATTTAGTAGCAGAAGCGTGCAACCGCTTTAACTGGGCTTATGGTATAGCGTCGCCGCACACGAGCCACGCGCCACAGCCACAAATCACCGCCACATTACGTACTAGCGCTTAGTAGCGGAAGCGGTCACTTAGTAGCAGAAGCGTGCGACCGCTTTAACTGGGCTTATGTTTTAGCGTCGCCGCACACGAGCCACGCGCCACAGCCACAAAACACCGCCACATTACGTACTAGCGGACTTAGTAGCGGAAGCGGTCACTTAGTAGCAGAAGCGTGCGACCGTTTTAACTGGGCTTATGTTTTAGCGTCGCCGCACACGAGCCACGCGCCACAGCCACAAAACACCGCCACATTACGTACTAGCGGACTTAGTAGCAGAAGCGGTCACTTAGTAGCAGAAGCGCGCGACCGCTTTAACTGGGCTTATGTTTTAGCGTCGCCGCACACGAGCCACGCGCCACAGCCACAAAACACCGCCACATTACGTACTAGCGGACTTAGTAGCGGAAGCGGTCACTTAGTAGCAGAAGCGTGCGACCGCTTTAACTGGGCTTATGTTTTAGCGTCGCCGCACAAGAGCCACGCGCCACAGCCACAAAACACCGCCACATTACGTACTAGCGGACTTAGTAGCGGAAGCGGTCACTTAGTAGCAGAAGCGTGCGACCGCTTTAAATGGGTATATGTTTTAGCGTCGCCGCACACGAGCCACGCGCCACAGCCACAAAACACCGCCACATTACGTACTAGCGGACTTAGTAGCGGAAGCGGTCACTTAGTAGCAGAAGCGCGCGACCGCTTTAACTGGGCTTATGTTTTAGCGTCGCCGCACACGAGCCACGCGCCACAGCCACAAAACGTCGCCACATGGCGTACTAGCGGACTTAGTAGCGGAAGCGGTCACTTAGTAGCAGAAGCGCGCGACCACCACTTTTTTACTTTTTTGTAATTTTTGTTCGGTGGCGGCCACACGACCACACGAAGCAAGAAGCTTCTCGTGGCGTGTATCGACTACCGGCGCCAACTCTGTGCAGGGAATTCATATAAAATGTACGAAATGCCTTTTTGTGACGCATGCAGTGAGTACAATGAGACAAACATACTGCAACAAATGTTTTATTTATATCTAATTTATTAATAATCTATTCTCTAAGCTATTTTTACTGTTCTTGTTGTTCTGTTTGTTATGTCTCCTGTGTGTGTTTGTTCTGCCCGTACTATTGGTGTTGTCACAAATAAATGTTATTGACCTACTTCAACAAGTAACTTTTTTACAAAAATATAACCACTTCAGATAACAGTAAAAACCAAACTACTGAACTGATTTCAAATTAATTTCTATGGGACTAATATAAAAGTACATCCATTCAAATAATAAAAAAATTCTAATCGGTTGATAAATCACGGAGTTCTGAACTAACAAACATAACATGACATAAAAATTAAATAAATTTAAGACTTATATGGTTTTTTCATGGATGCCATTGTCAAAACTGGACCAGATGGAAATGTGCTGGTACTTCCCACACGGAAAGCACTAGCTTTCAAATAAAAAAAGAATCATCAATATTGGTTCACCCAGTCGGATTGAGAACCTCCTCCTTTTTTGAAGTCTGTTAAAAAAGGAGGACTCAATTCGACTGTTTTATTTTTTTATGTTTGTTAGTTCAGAACTCTGTCATTTATCAACTGATTTGGATTTTTTTTTATAATTTGAAAGGGTATATTTTCAGATTAGTCCCATAGAAATTTCATCGAAATCGGTTCAGTAGTTTGTTTTTTCTGTTAACTGAAGTCGGTTATATTTTTGTTAAAAAGTTACTTGTTATATTATTTGATATTATTTGATTTGAAAAATGCAGTCCGCAGCACTATGGCGGCGTTTTGTATACCTGTTTTTAAACAAGACACATTATTTAACTAATTGTTGCAACTATTGCTTTACTCATCTAGTGGAAGCCGTCGTACGCTGCGCTTTCAGTGCGTGGTCTCCACTCAAGAACCTTTCTGCCCCAACGGCCGTCAGTTCTTCCAGCTATGTGCCCTGCCCCCTCCCACTTCAACTTGCCAATCCTTTGTGCTATGCTGGCGATTTTAGTTCGTGTAAGACGATCTGGTAAAGGTTTCTGGGAGCCGTTGGGTGCAGGCCGCACTAGATCGGAAAATATTTCTTTGGAAATCTATGAGGGAGGCATATATTCAACAGTGGCCGTCTTTTTGCTGATTTAGTGATGATGATGATGATGATTGCTTTATTTATTCTTATAGGGAGTATATAGGTAATATTTTTGCAATTTCAATTTTAAAAGGCTTCATTTAACTATTTACAAAATTTCAAATTTATCAATAATAAGAATTGGTAATATTGGAACGGTCTTCTTATTGCTCTTATCCTTCTCTTGGGTAGCATAATGAAGGGTTATGTATTTCAAAGTTAAAAAAAATTATCATTTGATAAACCTATTTTAACTATTTAAAAGCCGTGTGGTCCCGGCGTAATAAGCCGTGTGGTCCCGGCGTAATAATAGGGCCACCCCTTCTCATCCCGTGGGAGCCGTGTGAGCCGGCAAAGGGAGTTGTTCCAGGGAATGGGCAGCAGCATTATTCTGTGTACTAAACACCAACCACTGCGATCACCAAGCCGCCTGCCAAGCGTGGTGATTATGGCAAAACCCCCCTATGACAGACACAACACACAAACGGCCCCCAGTCCCCGGCGGCTCCGTCATCCCTGGAAGTGGTAGCAACCAGGGCAGTGGCAGAGCAGGGGGTGCTAAGAATCCCCGGCGCAGCGTGGGCCGGCCCCCCACAAGGTGGACCGACGATCTAGTAAGAATCGCGGGGAGCCGTTGGGCGCAAACGGCTACCAATCGCTCGTTGTGGCGATCTAAGGGGGAGGCCTATGTTCAGCAGTGGACGTCTTCCGGCTGATGATGATGAAACCTATTTTAAAGTTTTTAAGTCAAGCACGTATATGGCACACCATTGATACCCCAGGGTAACACTTTCACGATTTATGCCATCCAATACCCTAGCTGTAGGTAACAATCACACGATCCATGCCTTCCAACAGTTGCCTGGAGAGATCTCTATTTAACGATGTTTGTCAGACTAGCTATCATCGGCGACTTTGCACGCGTGGTTTGAAAATAAAAAGTAGCTTGTGTTAGTGATTATTTGTAATTACTATTATTTTAGCATATGATTACGACTATTTACTAGTTTATTATTCATGTTTAAACAGAAGTCGCTTTATTAAACAAACCGCCCCATTTGTATTCTTTGTCGGCTTCTGAATCGCGCCACCATCGCTCGACTATTTAAGGGGAGACCGGAGGGGAATCGTCCATACAACACGTACTACCAAGATAATTTCTAATTGGAGCATATTTCTACCTTAATATGGTATTATTTTAATTTGAATAGTATTTATCTAGGTTCCCAACCATATATGTATAAAATCAAAATACTTACCTAAAATGAAATACAAGCGTATCGTATTCTGCATGTTTTACGTCATAAAATACCTGTTTTCAACCTAATTGTTTCGTATTAAAAACAACAACATCTTACGTATCCTAGTTATGGGAACATAGATTATATCGTCTAGTTACAGAATAACAACACAATGAGAAAAATACAACAAGTTTTCAGTCATCATTTTTGGTATTATGGAACACGGCCAAAATCTAATCAAATTGAGAATCGTTCATTTACTATTACTGTCGCTCTGCGTGGCTAAACTTCGTCACTAAACAGGGATAGCGATATTCAGGCCGAAGTTTTTGACGCGGCCGAATTGAAGTTGCGCGCGGGGTTCGCCGGCTTCTTAAAGCATTCACTGCTAGTTAGTAAGCTCTGAGCGGTTCTTCGACAGTTTAGTCGTGCTGTACACATGTTATTACGTTGGTAGTAAATTCAATTACGGTAGCCATTGTGTTTATGCTATTTTTATTAGTCTATATAAGAGTGGTTTAAGAAAATTCATGTTGAACAAGAGTGATGTTATAAAATAATGTGAAAATAAATACGATATCCCCATGAAAGGTTTCTTTCTTACACTTCTTAAAATCGAGGACATAATCTACATATCTATGAACCCAATTTCATCTCAATCAGTTCAGACGACGTGATTGAGTAACAAACAAACACCCAAACTTACACATTTATAATATAACTAGTGGTTCGCCCCGAACTGAGATCACGCGAGTCTCCCAAAACACAAAAAAAAAATTCTTATGGCGACTCGCGCAACGATGCCTAAACTTATTTAGTGGCTAAATATGGTTTAAGAAGTTGTCAAATTATAAAAATACTTAAAACTTAAACATATTTAGTCACTAAATACGTTTAGGGATCGTCGTGCAAGCTGGCCTTAATCTTTGACTAATAAAATAGTGCCACGAAATGTACAACCAAACCACTTGACCGACAGTTTCTTTCAAATTACAGGTACGGATTAAAACGGGATTTAATGTAAAATGGATACTCTTTTTTGGAGTAATTAATTAATTTATTTATTTAATACTTTATTGCACAAAAATACAAATTACATGTACAAAAGGTGGGCTTAATGCTAATAGCATTTTCTACCTGCCAACCTCAGAGGTAACAAAAAAGGTTGTCGTGCTAACTTTTAACAATATTAATGTTTATTAAAAAAAAAACAAAAGAAACACAAATAACAATAAACAGTAATAATTGCAGTTATTCTGGATATCAGACTTTTGCCTATATTTCTGTCACTAAATCTACACGCATACCAAATTTCAGCACTGTGGGGTCACTGGTGTACCCTGTTAATTTAGTCAAAATTTTGTTTTTAATAAGGCTCATAACTCAAAAACTACAAAGATTAAACCAAAAATGAAAACGAGGTTGAAATGCACCAATGAAAACCTTTCCATTGACGTTCCATTTGATCTAATAGTCTTATTTTTTTTTACCCCTCTTGAACCCCATTATCTCAACAACCCCCTAACATTTTTAGCTCATTTAGTCATACCAAAATTGTGCTATCACTACCTACCTATGTACCAAATTTCACGATGATCGGATAAACGCTTCGTAAGTTATCCTCGGACAAACAAACATACATACATGCAACGCCGATTTGCTCAAGTTGACTTAGATATCTCGCTTCGGTCGAATAATATTATTAGTGTGCTTAAGTACTAAAAGATAATTTGGTATTTTTGCGTAACCTGACATAATTTGTATTATTTACCTATGAATTGGCAATCTACGATCATTGTTTAGAGTAAATAATTCTATTTCTATCAATGCATTGCAATTGATTTATTAGGTACGTGGTAACATGACTGTGGACAGTGCATCCTACAATTTACCACTGCTACAAAATGCAATCTGCATATTGAACAGTTTAATCAGGCCAGCATTAGGCCTAGGATAGATAGACTGCTTAAGTAGTTAATCAACGAACAAAATGCAGTGCATTCAGAAATGTAATGCTAGTATTAAATAATCATTGCCTATATATATTTCTTCTTTATAAAACTTTTGTGTGATGTTTTTCGAAATGCCCTAGACCCGTAGCCATGTTACATTCGCTTTGAATTGATTCGATTTATACATAGGTTTGTTGTCGATATATCACGTGATAGCATAGCATGTGTCAAATCTCATACATTTTCGGACTTATCGACTAGCGTCATCGCTAATCGAATGTAACTTGGCTAAGCCCTTCACTCCTGTGAACCTGTATTGTGAAGAGCTGGTGCCTGATATAGATTTATAAAACCTGTGCTACAGTTTACCAGGCCTTTGATCGATCGAAACGAGATCTCTAAATCAATTTGGGCAAATCGGTGTTGTATGTATGTATGTTTGTTAGTACGAGGATAACTTTCGCAGCGTTTATCCGATGATCTTGGAATTTGGTATATAGGTAGGTAGCGATGGCACAATTTTGGTGTGACTAAATGTGGGGGGAGAGGGGGGGGGGAGTTGAGATGTTGGGGTTCAAGAGGAGTAAAAACAAACTAAAATGGGATTATCTGGTCAAGTGGTACGTTTAATAAAAGGTATTTGTGTGTACATTTCAATCCCGTTTATATCTTTGTATTTTTTAAGTCTTTAGCCATAATAAAAAACTGAACTTTGACAAAATTCACAGGGTACACCCGTGACCCCACAGTGCTGTAATGTGGTATGTGTGTTGTGACACAAGTATAGGATAAAGTCAGAAATCCAGAATAACTGCAATTTGTACCCCAAAAAATATATCCACATTACATGAACTCCCGTTACCTGTAATTTGTATGAAACTGTAGCTCAAGTTACTCTGTTATTTATTTCTTGGCAATATTTTTATAGTCAAAGACTACAGTGAGATTACGAGACTCGCGAGATCTCAGTTCGGGGCCAACCACAAGTAGACATAAGAATGATTAGGAGAGTAGTCGTGGACCTACTACAGAAAATAACAAGAAAATAAACAACAAATAAGAGAACATTAACAAACAAATAGACTATAAAAAGTATAATATTGACCTCAAATTTATGTAACTACTAGACTAGACTTTGCACTTACTTATGTAAGAATTTAACAATGAAAGTAAAGAACGAACGAAGAAGTTAATACGTAAAGAACAATAAAAACGGTATGATTAGGTACATGGATTAGACATTCTAAATTATAGAACAGAATTGAAATATATTCGTTGTTTTAGTAGCTAGTTTTAAAGATATAACAATTTATATTTAAAAAAATAAGTAATATAAAAATATATAAAACACGCTTTTGTTATGATAGCAGAACCAACAAGTAGAAAATAATTTTCAATCACACTAATATTATAAATGAGATGTTAGTATTGTTTGTTACTCAGTCACGTTGTAACGGCTGAACCGATTTCGATGAAATTTGGTATTATATACGTAGAATAAAACCTGGATTACCACATAGGTTACCTTTTATTCCGTTAGTAAGTTCCCATGGGATAAAAATGGATCAAGTCAAATTGCAACATCGAGTGAAGCTTTATTTCTAGGTTACCTACACATTTAAAAGTGTAACGCGTACGAAGTCGCGGGCATGCGGGCACCAGCTAGTTTTCAATAAATACAGAATAAACAAGTAGGTATTCACATATCAGGTAATTGCTTTCTTTTCGTTTTATTTTCATGATTCATACAACATTAAACACAATAATTTCACATTAGCTACCGTTTGTTATAGGTGGAGTGTACAACCTACTAATACTATTTTGATGGTAATTTAATCGTAACCCTAAAATAGGCTAACTAGGCTGTTTTTTTGTTCCCGACATCTTTCTTCACAATGTTCAAACGTAGAAACCTGTTATTAGCCTCACGTTTAGTTCTAAGCTATTTAACCAAACAATTTGTATCGCCTTTGGTATCTCTAAATAAATAAATAAATTGTAAAAAAGTGCTTGATGTTAACTGTTATGACTATTTTATTGACAGATATTGGTAAAAGTAGAGTACTTTTGAAAACACATTAAAAAGAACCCACACTTTTTAACAATAAAAAAAAATTGTTTGTTAATCACATTCTTAATTTAAATTTAATGAAAATTATTTTCTACTTTTTAGTTTGGTTATCTACAAAAGCGTTTTATTTAACCTATTATTAATTTTCTATTTTGTCATCAGTCTTTGAGAGATGTGCAAAATTTCAATTTAATTCGATGTTCAGAAGTGGTTGAAAATCAAGTTCAAAGATTCCGTTTTACATACCAAGCTGTAGCTTGGTATAAGCTTGGTATACAACCGTGATAGTAAAAACGGGAGCGCAGCGTGCGCGTGGCTTGGGCGCGCTGACGTCACGGGGCGGGGCTTGAGTGGTTTTCAAACTAATGACTGAAGGACTGAGGAAACAATTAATAAGAGAGTCCGATAATAAAATATAGCTATATTCAAGTTCCAATTTATGCCATAACTAAATGAACGGTGGAGCTAACTCTAGATTTCTCTCTCTCTCTCTTCCCAGCTATGTATCCCACATGGTGGTGGGGTCAGCTTTCCTGGTCGTTCTTCTCCACTATGCTCTATCCTAGATGTATAGATTATAAAATTACTCACTGGCTTGAAGTTGTTTAAATGTTGGTAAACCCAATAAATAAATAAAATAAAACTTACTCTATAGATCGTAATGTGTTTAAAATTTGACTGAAGTCAGTATTTATTTTAGTCTATATAAAAATTACGAGGGTTGGAATATAGTAAAAAATTAAAAAATAAATTTTAGGGTTTCGTAGTAAAACTAGAAACCCATATAGTTTTGCCATGTTCGGCCGTCTGTCTGTGTGTCCGACTAGTTACAGTTATTTATTCGTGGACATTAGTGCTGTAAAGTTAATATTTGGCACGATGATACGTTTTAGTGACGGCTAGTAATTTAGGAAATAAAAATTATAATTATCACTTTTTAGGGTTCCGTACCAAAAAGGTCAAATGGGACCCTATTACTAAGACTCCGCTGTCTGTCTGTTTGTCTGTCTGTCACCGGGCTGTATCTCATGAACCGTGATAGTTAGACAGTTGAAATTTTCACAGATGATGTATTTCTGTTGCCGCTATAACAAAAAATACTAAAAACAGAATAAAATAAATATTTAAGATAAGATAAGATAACTCTTTATTGTACACCAAAGTAAAATACAGAACATAGTTCTTACAACTAGATTTAGTACAATGGGCGGTCTCTTCCAGACAACCTTTGTATGGACAGGATCAAAATGTAACACATGACGGCGGTGCATTTATATAAATTTAAAAACATATCTACATACTATATACCTAAATTACCAGTAATAACACAGATTTAATTTAAATAAGCAACTCTAAAAATGGTTATGATGAATCAACAACTTCAACACAAGGACAGATAAGGGGATAAGATAAGGACATATATTTAAGGGGGGCTCCCATACAACAAACGTAATTTTTTTGCTCGTTTTTGCTCGATATTGATAACGGCAACAGATAGACACTTGAAATATTCACGTAATATTTAGTTTTATACTCACTTTAAAAATATAAATATTTAAATTAAAATAAAACATATATTTAAGGGGGGCTTTCATACAACAAACGGGATTTTTTTGCTCGTTTTTGCTCTGTATTGACAACGGCAACAGGTAAACGCTTGCAATATTCACAGAATATTGAATTATAGTATTCACTTGAAAATTAAATATTTATATTAAATTAATATTTACGGCATACCATACAACAAACGTGATTTTTTTGCTTTTTTATAAATGATAACACGGAACACTTCGTGCACGAGTCCGACTCGCGCTTGGCCGGTTTTTTAGGGTTTCTCCTCTGTGTTGAAGTCTGAGTGGATTTATTTACAATCGCAACTTATCCTGTGGTCTCCAAAAAATCCACCAGTGACCCCACAGTGCTGTAATTGGGTTTGCGTGTAGTTTAAGTAACACAAATATAGGCAAATGTCTGAAATCCAGAATAACTACAATTTGTACCCCAAAAAAGTAACCACATAACATGAACTCCCGTTACCTGTAATTTGAATGAAACTGTAGGTCAAGTACTTTGGTTATTTATTTAGTGGCACTATTTTGATAGTCAAATATTACAAATCATATTTTTTTGTTTTAATCGGAGACTCGCGAGATCTCAGTTCGGGGCGAACCACTAGTTTAAACTAGTTAACAAGTATTTCAGTGTAATAAAACTTTCATCTCAATATCTTCGCAATGAGAGTAAATAACATAAATTAATTAAACTTTACGCAGACACAATAAACAGTGGAACAATATTGGAGAGAGGGAACTAATGAAATGTGCCGAGCGAGCGAGCGTCGCGACGACGACGGTGACTAATGTAGCGAAGCGAACGCATCAACTTTCATCCCAGTCGCTGGAATACGAAGATGTTTATCCCACGCGACAGAGTCAATTTCAAGATGAGCCTTTTGGACGAGATATTAGTTTTTATTAGAATAATACTTAATATAATATGAAAATATGTAATACAAAGGGCTTATTACAAAGTTGCATTGTGGCGTAAAGGTTCTCGAGTGAAAACCACGTTCTGGAAAGCGCAGGGTAAGGCGCTCAACACACTGCCACGCGCCACGCTGCATGTTGCGTGAATGCGTGTTCTAACATTGCTTGTAAGTATCTCCGTTCGTATAGAAAACACGCAAACTCCAACATACAGAAAATGCATCCACGCGCTTTCATGCAAATCACGCGCTCAATCACACACATGCTCCCCCGCGCGTAGGTGCGGGGCGAGACGCAAGGACACACCGAGTCCCGCAGTGCCGTGCGTGATTTTAGAAGTGCACTATCTTGGAACTGCACTGCCGAACAGCTTTGAACGAAGTGAGTCGAAGCCGTCGTGAATCCACAAAACGCAATAACGCGCGTGAGTGCAAGAACCCGCACGATGATGCAGATCTGCACTCCCGCATGTACGCGCGTAGGTGCGTCGACACGCAACATGCAGCGTGGTGCGTGGCAGTGTGTCAACTGCCTAAATGAGTTGATGGGAGCTGTTGGATATAGGCCGCGCCGGATTGCTCGCTCTGGGACTCTATGGGGAATGCTATCTTTAGCAGTGGAAGTCGTAATATGATGGTTATGACGAAGAAAATGCTTCAGAATATGAATGAAAGGTGATACAGGAGAACAATGTTAATTGTTCCACGACTTATCGAAACTCGACGTTTTCGAAGAAACACTTGATCGCTTTCCGGTGAAAATTCAATGAATCCAATTTGTATTCATGTACAGGGTTTGGTAACAATATACAAAACTGTTGTGTATTTATGTGCCCCCTTCTAAGTAATGAACATAATAAAGATTTCTAATGTACACTTTTATGAAACGGGATTGTTAGCTGCGGCCCTGCTAAAGCCTAATAAATTTCTAAAACTTGCCAGCCCTAGTAGATCATAAGCTGAGGTTACTAACGCAAGATTAAATTGCCTCACAGAGGATGGTAATATTATACCTACCTCTACAGTTTTCAGACTAATATGAAGATGTCACATGCAGAAATAATGTGGAAACTTAAACTGCTCCATTGAAAACAACTATAAATCCTCATAATTGAATCCAAGATTGTCTGCTGAATTCAATTAAAACTGTTAGCTGAATTTAATTTTGTTTTTCATATTAAACAGACCATTTGAAGTCCTGAGTGAAAGCGCGTTGCTTGCAGCGTGCAAGATGAGAAGGCCCTCACTTACGAAGTTAGGACACTTCTATGCAAGCATATGACCAATAAATTGATTTATACATATACAAAAATATTAATTTTGTGTCCCTTTTTACATTCTATGAATACAACAGTTACAACAATAGCAAATACAAGGCAACAAAATTGGTCGTCACTCAGCGATGTGCCACTGCACCATATAGCTACTGTAGCGCTGGTATTATGTCATCATCATTAAAATCAGCCGGAAGACGTCCACTGCTGAACATAGGCCTCCCCCTTAGATCGCCACAACGAGCGGTTGGTAGCCGTTATGGCATTGAAATTTTTTTTTTTCACTTAAATATAATTTTACAGAATAATCTAATACGCTATATCTAAAACTACTACAAGAAAAATACAAATAAAAATTATACATTCATTTTCGAACATACTTACATATTTTAGGTACATATTAAAAAAATAACATTAAATTCAAAAAGATACAAACAAAACATGAACACAACATATATACAAACTTAACGTAGGTAGGTATACATAATTATATACTCTCACAATAACTGAGACACACCCGCTCGATCGTCTTCCAGTCATCCGCAAACACATCAAACTGAGGATGGATGGTAATAAGCTCATTAAGTCTGCGCTGCGCACGGGAGGTGAGTGAATGTTGCCGGTGCAACGTACGTGCTCGCAGTGGTTCCAACAAATGCACTCGGCCTGATCGAAATCTGGCACGTTGTTCGGGCACGCAAAGCCGGCTGGCTTCAGCGAGAAGAGTGGGACAATCAGTAACACCTTTCAACAAACTGCACAGAGTTATGATTTGGACATAGAGCCGCCTTGTTTCTAGCGAGTTATAACCTAAGGTACCTTGCAAAAACTTTGTAGGATACATAAACGGATAGTATGCTTAAAGCTTGTTATATAAAAAAATGCAAAAAAATTTTTGTATCTTTTTTAACATAAGTGAGTATGTGACTTTATACGGGTTCCAAACGCATGCACTAGATTCAACTTTGGATCGGATTAAAGAAGTGTAGAGAAGTTTAATGGCATTAGCATTGGTAAAGTTTTTACAATTACGGGATATGAAACCTAGTTTTTTGGAACAAGAGACAGTAAAAGTACGGATATGGCCGTGAAAATTTAGTTCAGTGCCGAATACTACCTGCCTTTAGTGCGTGTGAGCCGCAGAAAATAGAAACACACGCTTACATTATCATTTAATATATAAAAGTTTACAAGATTCACCAAAAACACAATAAAAAATAAATAAAATACACTTCATCATAACCATTTTTATAGTTGCTTATTGTTTTAAAATTAAATTTGTGTTAATACTAGTATTATAGGTTTATAGTATGTAGGTATGTGTTAAATTTTATATAGACGCACCGCCGTCATATGATACATTATAATCCTGTACATACAAAGGTTGTCTCGAAGAGATCGCTTTTAGCGATAAAACCGCCCATTGTACTAAATCTATTTGTAAGAATTACGTTCTGTATTTTACTTTGGTGTACAATAAAGAGTTATCTTATCTTAACACTAAACATTGCACGCAGTTGTTATTAAAAAAACAAACAAACTCACTTTCCAAATATTAGTATTCATAATTTAGAATAAATAAATAATCCTGGACATTTCACACAGCGCTATCTAGCCCCAAACTAAGCAAAGCTTGTACTGTGGGAACCAGATAACTGATAGAATACTTATATACGTTTTTGTAGATACATACTTAAAATAATAGAGAAAAACATCCACACCGGGAACAAATATCTGTGGATCATGCAAACATTTGTTCCGCGGCGGGAATAGAACCCGATACCTCTTGCGTCTCAGGGTATTCGCGCACTGCGCCGCGGAGGTCATCAAGAGTAAACTAACTGTAAACAATTTTATATTGCATACACTAAAGCGTACGTTACCAGAGAAAATGTAATAAACCCAAGATTCGTCCTAAGTACTGTCTAGCCGTACGAGTCACGTAATTTTGACTAACTTTACTTAAGTTTAAGCAAATGTACCTTGTTAAAAGCATCTTAAGCTCTGCAAAGTTGTATGCGTTATTACAGGCTGTCCTGAATAATGACTCTGCATAAGACTCTGATTCCTTAAGTGAATTTCGAAGGTTTTAGACGGAAATATCAACTTTGAAAGTCTTCATTTTGATCTCGTTTATACGAGAGACAACTCAAAAACTGCTGGAGGTGAATGTATTCAATAATATGAACAATTTTATTATGGGTCTAAAACATAATCCAAAAAAGTATTTTTCAAAAAGTTCACTTACAACATTATCAGCAACAGTAGTCCAGCCAGTAGGCCACAATTTTTAGCTCCGGATCATTTGAACTGTAATGTAGGAACAAAATGGGACAAATCCTCAGTTTTAACTTCTTTTTTACGACCGGCGACAGAAGAGACTTTAGGCTTTCCACTATGCATTTTGGGTGTTCCTTAAAATAATCAATTCTCAACCCTATCATCCACAGGGAGTCCACTGATATGCCCCCCCTATAGATACATGATTTTTAGCTCCAGACCAAGTGTCGACCTTGGGTCGTACGTGGTTTAGATTGGCACATGATTTGGACGAGTGGCATAAACAAAGAGAGGTTTATCAGCCGACATGGACTGAAAATGATGATACATATGAATATGCTCTATAGGAATCGTTATAGAGTTAGATGGTATTAAGTTGGTTTGTCCCTTTTTGACTACTTTCGTGACGCAATGGGTGAATAGACTGAAACGCTGGAGGTAGTGGGTTCGATTACCGCCGCGGAACAAATGTTTGCATGATCTACAGATATTTGCTCCGGGTCTGGATAATTTTTATATATGATAAGTATGTATTTACAAAAAAAAGTATATAAGTATTCTATCAGTTATCTGGTTCCCATAGTACAAGCTTTGCTTAGTTTGGGGCTGGATAGCGCTGTGTGACATGTCCAGCAATATTTGTATTTATTTATTTATTTTCTTCCTGAACCTCTCAATAATCAATATGACAATAACACAGTGGGCGAAGTCGGCTGAGACGCAAAAGGTTGCGAGGTTCCCGCCATGGATTTACAGATATATGTTCTGGGTCTCTTCGTAATACTATACCTACATTATAAGTATGTATGTATTCACAAAAAAATATATAAGAGTTCTATCAGTTATCTGGTTACCATAAAAGAAGCTTTGCTTAGTTCGGGGCTAGATAGCGCGTTGTGTGAAATGTCCAGCATTATTATTTATTATACCCAGCCGTCATTCACAGATACGAGTAATTACAAATCAATCATACGTACAATTCATGCTTTGTTTGATCGTGATTAAGATGTAACGAGTTTCGAATAGATTGGGGCCGTATTAATCTGCCTCCGAAATCGTCTATTAATCAAGTTAAAGGATCTAGATGACAACGAACTGTCAGCCTTAAGTTGTGGTTGTTTAGTTTACAAGGAGTGTAAACAATAGTTTGCGGGATATACTGGGAGGTAACTGTTGGTGACTGTACCTGACAAAATATTAATAATAATGATATTGCTCACGACTATATTAATCCACATGATCATCATTTTTATTTATACATAAAATAAAAAAAAAACGTTAGCTTGCGTTTGACCACGATCTCGCCTGATTGTAAGCGATGATGCAGTCTACGATGGTACACGCTTGCCTAGAAGAAACCTATTCACTCGCGACTTAAAGATACCCAGGTTGTAGCTATCAGAAAACACAGACTCTGGCAAGGCGTTCCACTCTTTGGCGGTGCGCATAATAAAGGTCGGAGAGAACCGCTTTGTGCGAAAGGAAGGTATTTCTACCATATAGCGGTGGCGCACCGCAGAGCGTCTGGTTGTCCGTTGATAGAATGGAGATAGTGGGATTAGGTTGAAAAGTTCCGCCGCACACTCCCCGAAATTTACTCGATAAAAAACCGAGAGGCTAGCAACCTTTCGTCGATGCTCCAGGCTGAGGAGCCTTGCACCAACTAGCTCATCGTTGTCTATGAGCTTCTTGACTCTTCTCTCAATTGATCAATCATCAATTGATCAATTGATCATCATCATCATATCAGCTATAGGACGTCTACTGATGAACATATGCCTCTCATATGTCTACATATGTCTTTATCAAGTCGTCCTACGCTGTGCTTCCCAGTGCAAGGTCTCCTTAGAACCTTTCTGCCCAAACGGTCGTCAGTGCTTCGAACTGTGTGCCCGCTATTTCAGCTTTCTAATCCTCCTGACCTTCCTGTCTGTGACCTTGGTAAGGCCGCCCATTGTACCACCATGTATAAGTCTAAGTTTTCTAGGTTAAGTTATTTTAATTTGGTGTAACAATAAATAATTATCTATCTATCTATCTATCTTGGTTTGTTTACGGTCTGTATATTTAATTCAAATTAATAGTTTAAAATTACATACAAGAAAATTAGGTTACTATTTTTTTAAAGTGCTTTATTTTTATCTATCTTAAGTTGAACAGTAGGGGGGGGGGGGGGCAGTTGTTCAAAAACCTGCAGCCTACTACCCTTCTAACTAATGACGTCTGTTTCCAGAAATAGCTATGTGATGTAGTCTGATGTCGTGGCTCACTTCACGTTCATTTATGTTATTTTATTATCGAGTTGCGCATGGAGTCTATCTATGCATCGGTAACCTTATTACGTTAGCCAATTGATGTTGCTGTCGCTGGCGGTGCCTTACAGAAGTAGGCTACAGATACGCACAACAACAGCAGTAATTAGCTTACATAATAAGGCTACCGGTAAATTATGGTGGCTTTTGATGGCTATCGTTCTAAAAATGAGTTCAAATCCTCCTCAGTTGTTATG
The DNA here is from genome assembly GCA_918857605.2 of Philereme vetulata. Classification (NCBI taxonomy): domain Eukaryota; kingdom Metazoa; phylum Arthropoda; class Insecta; order Lepidoptera; family Geometridae; genus Philereme; species Philereme vetulata. The sequence continues at coordinate 2,112,460 of OU975471.1, read as the reverse complement.
TAAAAACGCATGGTACTCTGGTTATAAAAAGCCTTTTATTATTATAAAATATATTCAAAACTTATGATTCCTTTTAAATTAATGATTTTTGACGTATTTAAAAAGAATCTAGCTAGATCATAATGCGACCGAAAGATAACACGAATTGGCAGTTTGTTGTCAACCCACTGAACTCTACTGAATGCAACTTCCGCATCTCATAAAATAAATGTCATAAATTCACGTGAAGCTAGTAAGAAATTATTAAAATCGCATTGTTGAGTATTTTAACCTTTAAAGCGTAGAAAAAAAGCAGCAACCGGTCATTAGACGCAGAAACGTCGGCCGTTATCCCACTAAGCGCATTCGGCATTCCAAATCAACAATGACATTAACCCCCCTAGTGTGGCAATCAGGGAGTAAGTGGGAATTTCCGCGTCGTTTGATACGGGTCTCGACTAAATGTTAAGAGCTCGCCTGCCGAATAGGGCTGCCAGGGGCTGTCGACGTATAGATATAACCTTTTATCCGGCCACTATCCATGCTAATATTATAAATTCCAAAATAGAATAGAATAATGTTTTACACCAGGAATACTTAAAAAAAAACAATTAATGTTAAATATAGTGCAATGGACGGCCTTATCACTGAAAGCGATCTCTTCCACACAACCTTTGGATGGAAAGTAATGAGCGAAGCAGTAATGGACAGCGGTGCACAGAGTATAATTACAAATGAAGAGAAATAATATGTAATAAAAAGCTTTACGTATAATCCTAATACTTAAATAAATACCTAAAGATTCTTACAAATCTTCTAAATCGAGGACAATTATAATAAATAAATAAATAAATAGGTAACACAAATTACAAGGAAGCTAGGTCTTAAGGTAATGCTGCTTTAATATCAGCTTAAAAAAGTGTTGTGAAGAAGCTTGTCTAATTTCTACAGGCAAAGCATTGAAAAGGCGCACTGCTTCGACAGTGAATGATTCCCCGTAGAAGGAACTAGAATGCACGGGTGTTTTGAGGGATAAGTTTTCCGATGATCTAAGAGAATAAGTATTGGAAGAATGGAGATAAGCAAAGCTTTCTTTAAGATAGCAAGGGAGAAAAGATTGAATAGAATAGAATAGAGCAGGGACAGAATATGAGTATCACGGCGAAGGCGAATAGGGAGCCACTTGAGAATGATGCAATACGGGGAAATATGATCATATTTGCGCAACCCAAATATAAACCTGATGAAGAAGTTCTGGAGACGCTCAAGCTTATATAGCTGCTCTTCTGTAAAATCTAGGTAGCAAGCATCCGCGTAGTCCAACACAGGTAGAAGAAGAAATTGTGCAACTGCAATTTTGATGGTAGTTGGGAGAAAGTTCCGCAGTCGTCTCAGAGAGCCTGCTGGGGAAAAAAGATTTTGAAAGGGGACATTAAGTTGACTTTCCCAAGACAAGTAACGATCGTTAACCCCAGATTTTTAACAGTCTCACTGTATGGAATATGCATCCCGTCAAAAATAACTTGAGGAATGACAGACCAATCCAAATGACACATTATTCTTGAGCTGCCAATGATGATAGTTTGGGGTTTGATTGGATTGATTGTCAGCCCGTATGCCTTGCTCCACTCAATAATACGACGTAAGTCAGAGTTTGTCTCTTCCACAGCATCAGCTATATGACTAAGAAGAGTCTGAGTGTAAATCTAAAGATCGTCTGCATAGAGGTGATAGGATGAAGTAAGATTTTGAGAAAGTAACTCTACCTCTCTGTCTCTCTGTCTTTTTGTTACGTTTTCACGACTATAAGACTAGACTGATTTCGATGAAATTTTATATACAGATAGATTATGACCGGAATTGGGACATAGGCTGCTTTTTACTTGACTGCACAAAAGTAGGGTAATGATTTATTGATATAAAGATATATTGAAAAACCACGCGTTCGAAGACGCGGACGGGTCAGCTAGTAATATACATTTTACACCGCTATCTAGCTCCAAAGTAAGCAAATCTTGTACTATGGAAACTAGATAACTGATAAAGCATCTATAAGGATACACCCTTGAGCAATTATTAAATAACGTTAGACAGTCACGTTATGCGATTTCCTTCAAAGACGATATTAGACTAGCTGGGCTAACATGACCACCCTAGAAAAGTTGTTCTATCTACGCAAAAATGAAATTTTACTTCTATTCTTCCGCAGCGATAAACTTTTCGAGGGCGATCATGCTAGCAGGGCAGAGTCTGATGCACCAATCAAAAGGTCAAGTTAACTAAACCTAACATTCAAGTTTGTACCCCGAGAAATGGAACCATATTGTTACATCATGGACGACTGAAAACGGAAGGCGACATCGGGTTCGGCCGAGAAAGCGTTGGCGGGACGATCTAGACACCTTCAAAAAAGGATGGTGGGAAATATCGATAGACAGGGATGGTTTGAAAGACTTGAGGGAGTCCTTTGACCATCAGTGGGAAGACATAATTTAAAAAAATTACGAATTATATGTTTGGCATGATTTTTTTCTCTAGCCTATCTCGTCCCACTGCTGGGCAAAGGCCTTTCCCAAGTCCCAAGCATCCCTATCCGTCGATATCTCCCACCGTCCTCTTTGGAAGGTGTCGAAATCGTCCCGTCAACGCTTTCTCGGCCGACCCTGACGTCGCCTTCCGTCTTCAGGCGTCCATGGTGTTACAATATGGGCCCATTTCTCGAAGTGCATTCAGCCAACGTGGCCCGCCCAGTCCCATTTAAGTCCAGCCGATCTCTAATCCGATCATCATTTGCAATGTCTGTAAGTGAGCGCAGCATGATGTTACGTACTCAGTCGACACGTTTAAAGACGAGAATGCTGCGCTCCATTGCCCTTTGTCAAATCTTGAGTTTTGACTTCTGGGTTTCAGTCAGAGACCACGTCTGCGCACCGTAAGTTAGGATGGGTAGGATACACACATCGATGAGTTGGCGCTTAAGTGTCAGAGGAAGGTCACCCTTCATGTGCTCTTTCATGGACCAGCAGCTCTTCCAGGCATCCTCGATACTGCGATCGATTTCCTTATCTTGCCTGTTTACTAAGCTAGCTAATTGGCCCAAGTAAAATATATATATATATACTGTATTACCTGTCCGTCTACCTCGACCGTACGTTTCGTGCTGTTTCACATGATCTTCGTCTTCTGATTACTACACTAATAAGGGCTACTTGCGCAACGATGCCTAAACGATTCCTTAAATATAATTAACAGAGTTGTCACATCGTACAAATACGTCAAATTTAAACATATTTAGTCACTAATTACGCTTTGTGGTCGTAATGTAAGCCGGGTTAAAAATATAATAAAAGTCCTAATCGTAGTTAAATTATAAATATATGTCAAAAACTAATAAACGATACGAATAATGAATGAAGTAAAAATTAGGTCAGGGTAAATGGACACTTCAATAGAAACTATATTTTTTCACATCAAGTATTTTTAATCGATATTCTGCCAAGGGATGTAAGAATTTTTGACTACAAGGTTTTCTCTTGCATCTTCCACTTCGTAATCATATTTTCCGACTTTATACTGTAGGCGCCCCTAACGGAGATCTGCCTATGTACTTATAGGGGGGCGAGACATACAGATTTAATAAACTAGGGGGAAATATTATTAGAAACTTTATATTTAATTTCCGTGCAAATATATATACACTTTATAATTACCCAAGTGTCAAAGAGTGGTTTTATTATGTATATCTTTGCATATTATTTAGTGTTGACTAAGAATTTATTGATTTTGTTAATATATGATATGATAACACATGTTATCATTAGATACATTGATATCATAAATCAATGTAATAGAATATAATAAATAGAAAACAACTTACATACTAAATTTGCAACTAAAAACTATTTCAAACCACCAACGATCACACCAACATATTCTTGTATGGTTTTTCTAAATTATGGCACTAAACTGATGTTTGAATAAAATGTTTTTCATAATGTGCCAGAAACTCAAATATGACCGAAACCACATAAGCAATTAGTTACATTCATACTTATCTCTATTATTCACTTCATATATTATGGGTATTAAAACGAAGCCACGACTGTCACTTAAAATATAAATAAAATAAACAGTTGAAAGTCACATTAAAAACCATTCTGTTTATAATTCAAAATATTCTTAGTGTTCATAAAATTTCGTCAAAGTCAAACATTTATTGCGTACTTACTTACTTACTTACTATTATCCTCGTAACTGTGATTGAACGATCTAATTTGATGAAACTAAACTGACATTTAAAGCAAGATTTGCATTTTTTTTTTCATTTAAGGCACTAGCCTTAAAATAAAAAAAATTGCAGATATTCTGTGAAAAACGAGGGAACACATGATAATTTCTATATTTACTCCTATTAAAAATCGTGCCATTTGTCCGTTTAATTAAACAAGGATATTTACACGCGAGCATTTTGTAACAAAAGCTTTTTAATAATTGTCACATTTACTGAAGTAAAACTGTCCGTACTGACATTTTGCTGACTACAGCCTTCTTTGCTGATTCAAGCCTTCGCTGGAGGAAATAAGGAAAGATTTTGCAGTAGGTCGCGAAGGAAAATTAAGGGAAAAATCTCATTATTTTCATTCACGTTTGGCTTCTTGTTAGGCATTATTAGAGTAGAAGAAAGCCGTAGGCCGATTGTTTCGTAAGAAACCTCATTAATTTTTTCCCGAATCAACTTCTTGATTTTTTATACTGATGGAAAACTAAAAGAAACCGCAAAACAAATATTTTTTTATGAAAAATGGAATTATCTAATTGGAATTTTCCCGAAATAAAAGAAAGCTGTCTTTCAAGTTGAAGTTTGAAAGAAATGAGAATGTTGCCAATATACAGAATATACGTTACATTATTATAAGCTTCTCTTTTGGTATGTTCGTATGGTTTTTGGAGAAATCTATGTGTTTACCACAACACTCAATATATATATTTTGTTGTTGTGAAGCATTTACACATTTTTAGGGTTCCGTACCTCAAACGGAAAAAAGGAACCATTATAGGATCACTTCGTTGTCCGTCTGTCAAGAACCATTTCTCAGGATCGCGTGAAAATATCAAATACGTAGGTATACGGTTTCTTGAAGCTGTAAAAAAAAAACTTCAAGTTAGCACAATTCAAAAAACTCGCATATGTATTAAAACTTATAGGAAACTTCCCGTTGACCTAGAATCATTGAATTTAAGGTAATAAGCAAGGTCTCACAGCACAAGTAAAGGAAAAAATCCAAAAATTCGTTAACTTGTGGTAATATCGTAAAAATCCTACCCTATAGGAATGTTAAGTTTTAATTTTTATATAATTTTATTGTACATTATTAATTTTTAGGGTTGTTTAACCCTAAAAATTAATAATGTACAATATTAATTTTTAATTAATATGTAATTTTTTACTAACGCGGGGTGCGTTGTAGGGTCGTTTACTAATTTACGAGCAAAAGTCCACCAACTTATGTCTGTAGTTGGGTTTGTAGACTGTTTATAAAATATTTATACAAACTGATTAAGATAAACTGCAAAATTAAGTTTGTATTTGAATATGACTAAGATACTGCCGAATCGCTCGAGGAACTCAGTACCATGCTCAGCGACCTCAGTAGGGTCTCCCAACAGGTGGGTTTTAAAATGAACATGGATAAGACGAAAATCATGTCAAATATTCATGTTGCACCCGTACCGGTAGTGGTTGGGGCCGATACTCTCGAAGTTGTCGACAAATATGTATACCTAGGACAAACTGTCCAATTAGGTAAGTCCAACTTCGACAAAAAGGTCGCACGAAGAATACAACTCGGCTGGGCAGCCTTCGGTAAACTTCGCGATATCTTCTCGTCCGAAATTCCCCAGAGCCTGAAGACTAAAGTCTTCAACCAGTATGTGTTGCCAGTGATGACCCATGGCACTGAAACGTGGTCCTTTACTCATGGCCTCATGACCAAGCTCAAGGTCGCTCAACGAGCTATGGAGAGGGCTATGCTCGGGGTTTCTTTGCGTGAAAAAATCCGCAATGAGGAAATCCGCAGAAGAACTAAAGTTGCCGACATAGCTCTCAAAATTAGCAAGTTGAAGTGGCAATGGGCAGGCCACATCGCTCGTAGAATTGATAACCGTTGGGGAAGTAAGGTTCTCGAGTGGAGAACACGGACTGGAAGACGCAGCGTAGGCCGGCCCCCCAAGGTTGACTGACGTTCTAGTAAGAATCGCGGGGAGCCGTTGGGCGCAAACGGCTACCAACCGCTCGTTGTCGCGATCTAAGGGAGAGGCCTATGTTCAGCAGTGGACGTCTTCCGGCTGATGATGAAGATACAGCCGTACTAGCTATGGAACCCTTCATGTGCATTAAGCAGGCGCTTGACCAATATTGTTTTCGGAACTGTTGATGTGATACGTAGATTACACAATTCAAATAGATAAGGCCTTTTCCGATAAACGCTGTATTTATTGTCAAGCACGGGTTCAATGTTGATCCATTCCCCATTCTAACTATAACTGACATTATTATTTTTCTAAAGCTAAATACATCAATGGAAGTAACGATAAACGAAAATGTTAGGTGAAAACTGGAGTTTATAATATCAGTATTAGTGTATTGTCTTCGTGTAACGCTTTTCTGTTCAGAAAGCATCTCAAACGGATTATATTATATCTAAGCTGAAGTTTGTGCCATTTGACGACAACACAATATAAACCATAAGGGCGGAACGCCTAATCTCCTTTCATAATCTTATCTTGAAAATGTCCCGTGTGGGTCCCAAACAACCTAATTGATGATAACGTAACTATAGTAAGATATAGCGTGCGGTGGCGTGCGTGGCTTTTCATCGCCGGAACAAAGTCGCCGCGCAACAAGTGACGACTACGGCCATCACCTAAGCCCAACTACTTTTTATTATCATGAAGAAACACTCAAGAAAACCTAACAAACTTTACAAACAAACCACAAAGGATATTCGACTTCAGCAAGAAATGCATCCTTGACTTTCAATACTCCAACTTCAATTTCATCTTTTGTTCACAAAGTAAACAGTTCGTATGAGTTTATTTACTTTTCACCACTTTTAAAAGAGAAGAGCGCTTGCGTGGAAAATGAGTGAGAGAAATGTCGGAGCGGGACGTCAGACAGTGTGGCTCGCTCCGACCAATCGATTAGTCGCATAACGATAGCGGCTTCTTAAATGCAGATGTGTCGTGTATGCCAACGTCAGTTGGCCACCGGCAGCGGTCCTGGTCTGACCACCATGGCCTCGTGGAGCCGGCGCTACGCTCGCTCATCGTTGTAGTGAACACGACCGACCGGTATCTGCCAATCGCGTTTCGATGTCGATCTAGGCGGTGAATTGTATCAGATTTCCGACACTTGACGAAAACTCTTCGATAAATAAAGCTCACCTAAAATGAATGAAAAGACCTGATTTGTGCTTTAAATAAATTATGGAGTGGACAAAGAAAGGATTGGATACGGAAAGGTAGGTAATGTTAATGACACTTCTGTTTTAAACTCTCCTACATTTTGGGGTTGATGTCGAGTTTAGGACGATGTATTTTCTTGTACATAAAATATCATGTAATAACTGTACATATACGGTAAAAAAGTTTCAGATCCCGAATAAAAAATATTCTCAAATACATGAATACCAGGTCTCTATTTATTTGTAAAGCGGTAGGAATAGGCGGGACCTTTGATTGTTTCTTAACACGCCAATATAATTGGCCATTTTTGAAAAAGAAGACACCGTGTAGTTATGTTGTAGTTACACGCAAGTAGTTATGTTTATAAGGTTTAATGCTAAATTTAATGTTATCTAAATAACTCTAATAAATAATTAGTAGTAACATATAAACAAAACTACAATCTTTAGGAAAACCTTTAACGAAGCGCAAAAAAGACGGTGCTACTCTACATTCCTATAATCCTATCTTAGTTCAGGTTGGTGGGTCATGATATAGTGTTCTTGGTTTGAGATTGTCAAAATCTATTAAGAATTAACGACAAAACACTCCGTAACTGAAATACGTTACCTAAATTCACGACGGCAGAAGCTTCACCATACACATATTTTGAATAGCAAGGTCATTAGCGCTTAGAATTGACCAGCTTATTTTCATATAATTAATACCGATTAAAATCATAACAAACGAGGTAACAATCGAATAAACTCATTAGAATATCAACTCAAATATTAAGATTTATTCGAAAGTTTCGTAGCCCGTAGCATTTGATAACATAATCGTTTTAGATGGAATTGGAACATTTTGCGATAGGACATATTGGTAGCAGGTTTCTCCGAACGGTCGTCACCCAATCTGCTATCTCATAACCTCTTTACCGGCACCATGTTATTGAACTTCCAAGGGATAGGTAGGTACGCAAATTCCAACAATGTTTTATATGCGGTATGAGTTTTTTCAATGCAGATTGTATTGTATCATAATGATAAAAACAGATACATCGAAAATACTATATTTTACACTATAAGACTTTGGCATCATTTTATATATTATTTCTCAAAAAGAGATAAAAAGGAACTTTCGGATTTCGGACTTTAGGGAAAAAAATGGGATAAATTATTTAAAGTTTGAAAACAGTTAAATTAGAAAAACGTTATTCTTTGCGCTACCATTGGCGGTCTTATCGCTAAATAGTACAACAATATTCACGTATGTTTAGTGATTTTTGTCTATACTAACATTATAATGAATACTATGAAGATATAGATGTAAAGTTAGAAACTACTGAATCGATTCTGGTAATTATTTTCCTGCTAGAAAGCAACACTATCCTGGAGGGATATATTTAATTTTATCAAAAAAATTGTTCTCAGTACAAAATTTTAATATTTGTATATCAAATCGAAGAAAATCGAATCTTTAAGTTGTGAGTGAATAGGTTTCTTCTAGGCAAGCGTGTACCATCGTAGACTGCATCATCGCTTACCATCAGGCGAGATTGTGGTCAAACGCAAGCCTATAATTTATAAAAAAAAAAAACGCACTGCTGGGCGTTGACTTTTACTAAACCGTTTTAGTTACTACAATTTAGTTACTACAATAAAAAAAAACTTGTGGTCACTTAGTCCACACACACATGACGAAGTTGCGAGCAGGACAGATGGCAATAGACGCTCTTATGGCAATAAAATTCAATCTTTCCCAGACAACTTTTGAATAAAGAGGATCTATTTTTTTTAAACGATATTGAATGAATAATAATGTTTTTGCATAGGCACATTATTCTGGTATACTGTTTCGGTTGCATGTTGTATTCAAATTGAGGTGGTAAAAATCTTATTTATTACATTTGTGGAGCGATTGGTAAATAGCCGGCTATGACGCAAAAATTCCGGGTTTAAATCCCACGGCAGGACAAATAAATAAATAAATAAAATAAATATGGCAGGACATTTCACACAGCGCTATCTAGCCCCAAACCAAGCAGAATGTATGATATCAAATAGAATTTGATACGTACACGTAGATATCCCAAACGAGAAACTCTGTCTCTCTGTACGTTTGTTTAAATAAATAAATAAAAAAATATTGCTGGACATTTCACACAGCGCTATCTCACCCCAAACTAAGCAGAGCTTGTACTATGGGAAACAGATAACTGATAGAACACTTATATACTTTTTTTGTAAATACATACATAATATTAGGTGATAAAATGTGTATTAGGTGATAATCTAGACCCTGAGGATTTCAGCCTGGAGCTTCCTCCACGCGTCAAGGGGTCCATGCTCGCGTTGGTACTTCACGTTGCAACCGTCGTTGGTGAGGCGGCCGTCATCACGGAGCTTCTCGTACTCTTCACGGTCGTACTTGGTGAATCCCCATCGCTTAGAGATGTAGATCTTCTGGCGACCGGGGAACTTGAACTTAGCACGACGCAGAGCTTCAATGACCGCCGCCTTCCAGCGGTCACTGGAGCGCACCGACATGATGGGTTGTCCGATATATATATATATATAATGTATATATAGAGAAACAACCAGACACGGAACAAATATCTGTAGATCATACAAACATTTGTTCCGCGGCGGGAATCGAACCCGCTACCTCCTGCATCTAAATTATATATTTTTTTTATTATCTAAATTTATAGATGACACGCATTTTTTTTCATGTCTCGTTTTTGTGTATCTATAATATGTACTGGTAGTTCCTGATACCATCGTACAGGAAATCTGGAACACACATATGATTCCGTGTATTGTGACTATCAAAAACTATATACCTACTAGTTGACACGCCGAACTTCCTACCCCCTTGACATACATATAACGCGGGCTGTCAATATACGTCACCCTGGTAGAATTGTTAATTGTTGTCCCCGGCCATCATTGTGTATGAGAAAACGAATTTTCTTCGTGATTTCTTTTTGCGTGTAGTGTATTCTCTTTGACGTTTTATGTCACGTCACACGGGAACGCGGTCGAACGGGATAAAAAGTATCCTATGTCCGTCTCTTGGTCCTAAAAACGGAATAAAAAGTATCCTATATCCGATTCCTGGTTTTAAGCTACCTTCCCACCAATTTTCAGCCAAATCGGTTTAGCCGTTCTTGAGTTATAAATAGTGTAACTAACACAACTTTCTTTTCTAAATACCTATATATGACTATTGAGTATTTTTTCGTTATCGATGGTTGATTTTTCATTATTAGATGTGATTATTAGGTATTTTTTGGTCACGATGATGGATTGTTTTATTTTCAGCGCTAAGTAAAATGTTTTGTAGTTGTGAAGTTTAATGGCTTTAGGATTGATTTTATGATGTTAAGTGCGGCAAGTGATGGGTTCTATAAAAAATACACATTTCATAAGGTGAGTTATAGAAAGAAGAAGGTTTTTATTTATGGGAAAGTCTCAGTTAAAAGTATAGCGTTTTGAGTAGTAAATATCCTAATAATTTCATATTGTAAGAAGATGTAGCTAATGGCAAAGTTCATCGTCGTATCAGGGCAAAGTTGCAGGTTCGAATCTCGTCTGGTCCGTAATTTTTAGGATGATAATCTTAGAATTTTAGAAACCAGTTTTTTCTTAGGTCCGCGTTCACACACCTCAAAACAAAACTCTTGTTACCGACTGTTTTAAACTTTCAAAAAAGCCTACGCTTCACTTTCTTTCACACTTGATTTAGTTTTAAATTGTTTTATCGATTTCCATTCGCAATAGTACACATTAATGCAAAAATCAAAATACGTAACTATTCCTAGGTTATTGGCAGTTTATTAGCCAGAGAATTTTAGCCAATTAATATGGTTAAAATGGCTCTCTATTAAGCAGCGTATCCCTTACGGGATCGGTTGAATTAAGAAGCCTGTCAACTCCGGAAGTCGCAGCAAGCTTTGAGGCACGTTTATGTTACGGTGCAACTGACGGACATGTGTTTCCCTGATTACTTGTTATTAAATATACCGTGTATAAAGTTTTACTCGATTTATGTTAAACGGTTTTATTAACCGCACGTATTTATATTCTTTACAACCACCTAGTATCCAAACGTACTTTGATGTTAATAGGATGTTAAAATAAGAATAGCACCGTCTGCCTCTAGGATCTATGCGATGGTAGAAGGTAACAATAATTTGTTAGATCTCGAGAGTGAGATAGAGTAAAAGATGTGTAAATTAAAAAGGAAAACCAGAATCTTTCTCTCTCTCTCTCTCTTCCCAGCTATCTATCCCACATGGTGGTGGGGTCAGCTTTCCTGGTCGTTCTTCTCCACTTCGCTCTATCCTCGACGTCGTCATCAGAAACTTGGCACTCTCTCATGTCTTTTGACACTACATATCTCCACCTTGTCTTGGGTCTACCTCTAGATCTTCGACCGGGGATGGAAAGTTGTAGTGCCAAATTCCCTACGTAGTCAAGTGGCCTCCTCTCCTGCATCTTGAAAAAGGAAAACCAGAATCTATTTTATTATAATCATAAAAAATAATCATGCTATAAAAACTTTATACATACAGCCAGGCTTTTTAATAAGATCGAAAACACACTATGTAATGACATGATTGCTCAATTATGTTATGGATATTTATATAATCATAGAGCCCATAAAATAAAGAGTAAAACTGTTTTTGTTATTGAGATACCGGAATCCGTGTGTATATAAATCCCTGCAATAATATCGCGTATTGGCATAAAGCCGGACGCACTGACAATATAGTGAAATCAGGCGGACGACAGTTCACAGGTCACTGAGCTACAGAAGGGGGCTTTGACGCTGCCATTTGCTCTATATTGCTAATACATCTCGCAATATACTCGTAATACACAGTAAAGCCCTTGTTTAGGGTGGTAGATTATCTGGAATAAATCTCTTTAAATAGGCAGCCAATCAGACTAAATTTCTTGGTTAGACTGGGTTGCCTGCCTTTCACGTACTAGTCGATTGGGGTATTTCTTTATCCAATTTATCAATTTGTTTTATATATGTTTTGACTTTTTTTACTATATATGATTATATTTTGACACAACATGACATATCTACCATGCCACATAGTATTCTCACTTGACAACACGATACTCTCAAGGTCTAGTGACTCAATGGAGCGGTCTCGACAGAATATCAGCGCTTACCATTACGGCGGGAACAATGCTGACTCGAGTCCTATTTACTGGTGTAGCACACAGTATCTACCGAGTTCTGCCTTATTTTTGTTTATGTTTTACGGTTATACTGTTTAATTGTTTAATTTTAAGTATTTCCTCTCTCTTAAAATGTAACTGTATTGTATATTGTGTGCTAATGTAGTGAATAAATAATTGTCTATGTCTATGTTAGTTAGGTAGGTACATACTAGTTTGTTCAAAAGCTCATTTGGTTTTCTCCACATTTTTAAATAAAGAAATATAAGGTAGGTAGGAATATTTGTAAAATACATTTATATGTAAAAGTATTACCCGTGCGCGATAAGTTGGGACCTGAGCGCGGTGACGTCATATTGGCGTGTTTGTACCGCCCGCAAAAAAGCGAACATAACAAGCAGCCGCCCGCGGCTTCGTATTTGTTTTTTTTAACCTAATTTATTATGTTACTCAGGGAGGACGCTGCTTTTTATCTAATCTTTTTTACACTATTTGAATAAAATAAAAATACAATGTTTAAGTTTATACATTTATTTTATCTATTATTTACATTATCTCATCTTCGTCACTACTTAGTGGATTTATGCCTTCTAGAGGTTGTTCTTTGTCCTCAGTCTCACTATAATCACTTGACGAAGAGGTATCCGATAAATTTACAACATTTACTATAACAACAAAAACTACAACAACAAAACAATAACACAAACGAAAACTAAAAGAATTCCAGAGCGCGTCGTTACGTGACGTAGGCCAGTACGAGACTAAAAACCCTAGTAAAAAATAGTGATGCGAACGGTACAATACGGGCGCCATCGGGGAAGTGCAGGGGAAGCGGTCGGGGAGTCGCATTCCTAGCAGGTCCCAAGTTATCGCGCACGAGTAATACAGTGTGTATATGGTAAATCCTGTGTTAGCTATTGGTACATTAGTCTACGGAGTTATCCTAATGTTAGATAGTTACTTATCATAAAAATAAAGATAGGTCAGTCAGAGGGTAAGGTAAATTACAAAAGTTGTGTTGCCAAAACAACCCTCGTAGAAAAATAATAAAAAGAAAAACAATATAAATCCGCTGTGAAAATCTATGGTGGATCTAAGACGTCTTCTGCGGGATGGATGGCCATGTTCCGTAGTGGAAGTCTTATGGCCCCTTAGATATATACAGATCTAAAGTCTCATATGCCTGTTTAACTACGAGGGAGGTCTATATTCAGCAGGGGCGTCTTATGGTTGATGATGATGATGACAGACACAATACATATACTACGTGTTTTGTTATTATGACATTAAATGAAAACACAGGTACGGCTAATGGCTAGTATTGTTCTAAAATTATTTTTTTTTCAAATTTGTTATCATAGAAAATTTTCAATTTTCAGTCAAAGTGAATATCAATGAAGCAGCCTTTGTAAAATAGGTAAACAAATCATATTCACTCATCATGTAAGTAGGTACCTGTTAAACTGACTAAACGGCATCGCAGCAAAGGCACTACCGATTTATATAAGAAATTGTATTATTTTTTTATCTTACTTATATGATAAACGAGCATGCAGTCCACCAGATGTTAAGTGGCTACTGTAGCCCATGGATATTCACATAGAATTCAAAACAAGCTATTATGTTGTCTTGATCTCTATGTGGATACGTTGCCATACTATAGGACTTAGCTGTTATGCCTATGTGCCAGTAATTACAGGAACATACCATTACCATCTAACCGGAACACAGCAGCACAAGTACTGCTATTTGGCGGCAGATAAAGGTAAGGCGGTGGTGCCCACTTCCTCGAGCCCGTTCACAAAAGCTCTACCATTAGTAAAATGTTTATTGGAAATGTATCGATTACTCGATGAATATTCAAGCTATCAATACGATTCCGGATGTGTGTTTTAATTTAATGTCGTATATAACAAAAAAGGCTGTATAATGTATTGCTACAAATATCAAAATTACAGATTTTTTCGGTAATAAGAAAGTTACAATTTTGAACCTTATGAAAATGAAAACTTTGTGTTAGCGATTGTACGTTGGCCGCACATTGTGCGTATGTTTTAAAACTAAACACAGTTAAATTTTAATCAGTAAAAAAAAACAACACAACAAAAAAAAGACATGTATGTATAATTAACCTGTATGTATAATTATTTAAGACACAACTCGATAAACAAAAAACATGTATTAAATATATGTATATATTGGACCAACAGATGTACAAATTACTCTGTCATTATCAAATAAAGTAAATCGCCTGTGTAGTATGTTAAGCCTGAAAACATCTCTGACCTGTGTCAGAGGGGAAACAGGCGGAACAAAAAAAAAAAAAATTATCAGTGTTTCTCCAGACTAATATTGTTCAGACCATGGTCAGACCGTTCAAGCATCAAATACGTTATTGGATGCTAGAACTTAACTTGGCGTTTTCAATACAAATTAGTCATAAGTTGCTGAAACATTAGCGTGACAAAGTTTGCTCACCGTAGCGGTAGCGATAATCAAGTACTATTATTTCTTCTGTGGATTCTATGGGAGTAATATTAAATCAGACGTTTTAACACGTTTCCAGCGGCACAGATTTATCTGTACTTTCTATTACTACGTTACGGGTCGTTTTAAACCTTGTCCTAAACCAGAGATCGTGGCGGCACGAGGCATATTAAACCCCACCGTCCGTAGGAGACCAAAATCCTTTTTTGGCGCCAAATAAGACGAAGTGTACGGTTTTTTTGTGTGCGGCACGAGGTCTAAGAAACCCGTCATTGAGGTTGGTATAACATAGAACTAGGAAGCAATGGCACATCTCAGACATATAGTTATCTCTTTCCTACACTGAACCAGATATAAGTTATGCCTCCCAAACGACAGAGACGTTTAAGTTTTTTCTTACCGCTATAAAGACGGACAGGGTGTTTCAAGCCCTGTTTCGCACTTATCATGTTAAATTCGTAACTTTTTATGTTTTTCAAATAATAACCAACTTTTTTTATTTGATGCTATAAACCGGTAATAGACCATATTCTGAACAAAGTTGGTACTGGAAAAACAGTGATTGAAATTTCACCGTCTATTTACATTTGTTTGTTTGTTTATTAAATATATTATATAGTCTAATCTGAGGGCTTAACCAAGTTACTTTCGCTTCGAATCGATTCGTTTTCTACATAGGTTTCTTGTTTATAGATCACGTGATATTTACATAGCATGTGTCAATCCCACACATTTTCGGACTTATCGACTAGCGTCATCGCTAATCGAATGTAACTTGGCTAAGCGTTCTGAATCGATACAAATACAAATGTTATTATTTCATTAGCATGTGTTTACAATAGCTTGACTGGTAGTGGAAACCTCCTTTTAAGTAAATAACCTATATTAAAACGAATCGATGGAACTAAAGTTTTGAATTCTCTTCAGTTTTCAAATTGTTGTTTATATTGGAACATCGTCAATAGACAAATTAGTGCAATTCCTATTCTAAAATGGCACTGATAACTCCTTTTGTTTCGTTGAAGGGTTAAATCAGTCGTCTCTATACAGCGTTCAGTCCGGTGGCAATGGATCTCCTTTGCAGTTAGGTCCCACTTATCAAGTAAATTGACTAGATCCTCTTTAAATGAGGATATTAAACTACAATATTCAGATTTCCTGATGAAACACTTAGATTGTGTTATTTTTGAAAGTGTATCGGCACTTAGGCGTGGACTAACATAACATCCGAGTCTCTATTGTCCAAAAAACGTATAAATGATCTTTATTAGTCCCTGTCCAAGGTTTAACATGAAAATCAATTGAGACCGTGACTTTAAAAATCACTTTAAAAATAGAAATCAGACGAGATTTGAACCCATTCCCTGATTGTTATAGGCAAAGGTTACCACTTAACATCAGATGAGCCATATGCTTGTTCCATCTAAAGGTAAAAAACTGCACTTATCGATCCCTAACCTAATCGAACTTTTTATGTCTGTTTTTGTATGCGCAAATAAAGTATCGTCACAGACATTTTATCAATATTTATGAAACCATACTCTGAATGCAGACAGCTGTGCGCATTAGTTCCAAAGCTTGAAAGAAAAACATGCACAAGTGAATGGAATTGAAATGAACGCGAGGGAAACTTTTCCATTTGGTTCAAACCACGCGAGCAGTTTTTGTAGGCCAGCGCGAAGTTTACAAAAACTTGAAATAATAGACGGACAGTGGTATAAAGTTGGAACTATGGACAAAACTTCTATAAAAATGTACTGGATCAGTATAAAAATATACTAGGGCTTTGGATAGCCCTCCACTATTTTTTTTAGCCTGTGTTGTCCCACTGCAGGGCAAAGGCCTCCCTCCCTTCTTTCCAGTTTTTTCTGTCCCCTGCTTTAGTGGGCCAGTCTGGTAAATGCACATCCAAATCGTCACGCCATCTCCGTGGTGGTCTGCCGCGTGGGCGTGTTGCGTTAGGGACCCAATCAGTTATTATCTTTGCCCATAGATCTTCGGGCATGCGACAGACGTGGCCAGCCCAATCCCACTTGAGCTGTGCTGATTTTTTTGTAGTACGGAGTTCCGTATTTGGTCTGATAACCGGACACCTAAAATACTGCGCTCCATAGCCCGCTGACATACCTCGAGTTTGGACCTTTGTTGAACAGTCAAAGACCAAGTCTGTGCACCGTAGGTGACGATGGGGAGAACGCACATGTCCATGAGTTTGCGTTTAAGGCAGAGTGGTAGTTCGCCTTTCATTAGTTGTTTCTAGTGTTGCCCAAATTCAGTCTTGGTCTTGCAGTCTTGGTCTTGTTCTTGCGTTTTTGCAAGACCAAGACCAAGAACAAGACCGCGTATTTTTAGCAAGACCAAGACCAAGACTGACCGTGCAAGACTTGAGCAAGAACAAGACATAGCCTGCAAGACTCTTGCGTCTTGCAGCTAGGACTTAGCGCTATTTCACTGAGTAGTTAGGTGTAACAGTTCGGTGTATAGGTAGGTACGCTTAGGAATTCTATGAGACGCAAAAAACTGTATCAAAGAATATGAAAAACTGGACCTATGCGCATTACGACTAATACCATAAACATAGCGAATAAAAAAATATCTATTAAAATCAAACTGAGTGCATGCATAGTTATGTTTTAACCATCGGCACTTTGATAATGCGGCGTCAAAGGTTTTGTACTTACTTCTCAAAGAAATTTGCCGCTTTTCGGAAGTACATGGTTATGATACACGCGCCGGCGGCTTCTTTTGAAATCTAAAACAATCGTTGCCGCCACGCCGAAATCATAACATTTGACACTATTTGATTGCCGCCATAGGGCGTAGGTATACTCATGCAAAATAATTTCCTAGTAGAGTACCTACAGGTGTTCCAAAGAATAAATAAGTTTCAGAGTGCTTAGAATGAAAATGAATACATTATACTGATCACGCAAGTAGTATTATGATTAGGATAAAATTGTAAGGATAGGTAGTAGATGTCATATTAATTCATTATAGTAAGTATATATTATAATATTGATTACTTATATGGTTTTAAACTAATTACTTAGGTACTATTGTTGTACATTTAGTCATTATATTTCTTAAGTTTTTACAAGAAAAAATAGCAAAAAAGTGTTCAAATATCACCCGTTTAATAAATATTGTAGCCACTTTTAAATATCCTTGAAACGTGTAAAAAAATTCTACGAAACTAATAAAATAATATAAAAAGCGTAGGTACTTACCTACTAATAAAATAAAAAGCCTGCGATAAGAGTTTTGTATTACTTACCAGCCCGAATATCTCTGAGAGAGATGATGAGAGTAAGTATTTACTAGCTGTGCCCGCGACTTCGTCCACGAGGAATAGTAACTTTGGAGGTATAGTGACGTTCAGGACTTATTTATTTATTTTAAAACTTCTGTCATCAAACATACAAACGAACTCTTCAGCTTTATAATATTAGTATAGATGTACGCCAAAACATTCACTTATATGTAAAGAATAGTGATTGGCACTAATTCTATTTTATTCACGCGTCGCGTCTGTACAAGTAGGTTATATTTAGTGTGTGTTTGTACGCCGCACGCGGCATTGTTTGATTTGCGGCGGCATCCTTTTCATAGAGCCGGCACGTAGCGAGGCGGCGCGGTAGAAAGCAAGGAAACGTACTATAAATAAAGGAATTATTTTAATTCCAGTCATTTCCAATTGAGCTGTGCTTCGAGTCTAACTTAATAATTGTTTTTACTAATTCTCGTTGTTTTCTAAAAACGTATCACGTGTACAATTTAATATGAGTGACGAAGATTCAAATTATTCTAGTCCGAGTAACGAGAGTTTGAGTCACAGATCTAAAAGACCCAAAAGCAAATTTGAGGAGTTTTTCGAAATAATTCATGCATCCCAAACTGCCTTCTGTAAATTGTGCCAACATAAAAAGATTGAAATAAAAATGAAAAACAGAAACACTTCAGGCTTAAGGAAACATCTAATATCTTTCCACAAAAAGGAATCAGAAATATTTCTTCCTGTTAAACCAAAATTAAGTGGAGATATCACAAGCTTTTTAGTAACCGCTGGAAGAAGTGGACAGGTAAGAATATTTTTTTAACAGTTAAAAGAATTTTAACTCCGCGTAGCTATTCATGCGATACTTTCAAAAACGCCATTAACTTACGTAAGTATTTTTGAGTTAGTGGTGTTTTCACAGTTTTCATCTAGGGGTGCGACATATTAAGTATGTAATTATCGTCTTAAATATTTTTTATAAACACCCATATTTTCATTTAATCGGCCAGTAACAACTAAGTACTTTATTTTGGTAAATTACAGTACAGTGCAACCTTAATATAACAAATATCAATTTAACGATTTTCTCGATTTAACAACAACAAACCTCCTCCTCTTATACGCTCAAACCTAGTATGTTTTAAATAATAACACAAGATTTATTGTTTTGTTTCAGTCGGAAAACAGCAGTGACAACATCACGACAGCTACAGTTGATTGGGTGGTGAAAAAATATCTTCCCTTCTCATTTTTCGATGACGAAGCTACACAAGTATATTTTCGACGTATTTGCCCTAATATGGTGTTTCCTAAAAGGTCTACACTTAGAAGGAAAGTCAAAGAGCGATTTGAAGAGCTCCAATTGAATCTCAAGGAACGACTTCAACAATTATCATCTAAAATGTCTTTTACCATTGATGGGTGGACGTCAATTCCTGGTAGGAGTTACTACGGGGTTACTATTCATTATATAGACAACGAATGGAAGTATCAATCTGTAGTTCTTGATTTTATACCATCACGCGGTCGACATACTGGGGAAGATATTGCAACGATTTTCCATGAATGTTTATTGGAATATGGCATAATTGATAAAATACAAGGTATCACGGTCGACAACGCAACTGCAAATACCAAATTTATGTATGAACTGGGCAAACAGCTGCCGCCACACTTTGATTCAGACAATCAACATTTCCGGTGCTTTGCTCACATTTTAAACCTTGGTGTACAAGATTTATTAAAGACCTTAGCATTACACTGTGAGTCTGACACTAACGCGCAAGATCAGCAGTACGAAGACTATGCAGACGAAACTGAGGATGAGGAAGATGAAGAATCTGCACCAAATATTGCTGACTCGCGTACATCTGTAACAAAGTTACGCAGTATTTCCAGTAAAATAAAAAGAAGTGAGATAGTGAAGAAGAAGTTTCAGTCTGCTTGTGAAGCAGCTGGCGTGCCATCAAATCTAAATGCCATTCTTGACTGTCCAACGAGATGGAATTCCACACATGATATGATTGGATTTGGTTTAAAAGTGAGAGCGGGCATTGACATATTGTGCAGTTCTGTCACCGAATTAAATGATTTCCAAATCACAGCTAATGAATGGCAGGTACTCGAAAAATTACATAAATTTCTAATAAACTTTAAACTTTTAAGTACAAAACTTGGTGGAGACAAATATGTTACATTACCGCTAGTCATTGTATCATTCAATCTCTTGCTAGATAAAATTGAATCCATGGTAAAACAGTTAGATGAGAAACCTAATCGATCTGAAGTGGATGAAAGGCTCATTCTAGCTTTCCAAGCAGCTCGAGACAAAATGCTTAAACATTACAAGAAGAGCAACTGGATTTATTGTACT
Source organism: Philereme vetulata (assembly GCA_918857605.2). Classification (NCBI taxonomy): domain Eukaryota; kingdom Metazoa; phylum Arthropoda; class Insecta; order Lepidoptera; family Geometridae; genus Philereme; species Philereme vetulata. The sequence continues at coordinate 2,091,702 of OU975471.1, read as the reverse complement.
TCTTTAATTTTAGACCCAAGGCATAAGGCTCAGACTTTTGACCTGACAATGTGGGGGAAGCAACTTAAAACAGAAAGTCTGCGCAAGTTCAATGAACTTTATGAAGAATATAAAAGTCTACACTCACTGAACAAATCTCTGGAATTACCAGAAAAAGAAAATAAAGTATGTGATGAAGATGAAGACGTAATAGACTTTGATAAACTCTATGAATGTCCCTCGACGTCATCTGGATCTTGTCTTCAAGGCTTGGTGATAGACGAGTTGGAGGAGTACCTAAGAAAACCAAGAACTGCCAGCTCGGAAGACATTTTAGATTGGTGGAGGACGCATGAGACAGAGTATCCGATTTTATCGAAAATGGCCCGTGATTTTCTCTCAATACCTGCAACTTCAGTACCTGCTGAGAGGTTATTTTCTAAAGCATCATTAGTAATTAGAAAACATAGAAATAGGTTAAGTGATGAGTCAGCCAGATGGTTACTTTGTATTAATTTTTGGTCAAAAAAAATTATATAAAGTATCATAACCTAATGATAAAGCTGTTGATTTGTGTTGTATTTTATTTTTTATTCAAATAAATGATAAATCGTAAAACTCTTTTATTAAATTTCTTATAAGTTGAGGGTTCAATCTCTTTCTAGACAGATAAGTATTGTTCTTTAAAATACAGTCAAGTTATTGTAATTAATTTGTTTTTTTACATGTTTTAGCAAATGTAAGCTTATAAATCATAAATGTTTATTAAGAAACAGTTACTTCCATGGAAAACGACATATAGGTCAGTTGATTTTTCGAATTTCTTATCAAATCTTCAGTTATTTATTAATCTGCTTGATCTTTACTATGGCTATGTTAATTTAAGCTCACAATGTTCCAATTCTAATACGTTTTTCTAAGATTTAAAGTAAACTTTAATAAATAGTAATAGACTAATAGGTAATTGCAAGACTTGCAAGACTCTTGCTGCAAGACCAAGACCAAGACCAAGACTGGGAGCGCAAGACCAAGACCAAGACCAAGACCAAGACTGACTAAGTCTCGTCTTGTTCTTGCATTTGGGCAACACTAGTTGTTTCATCGACCAGTATCTCCTCCAGGCGTTTTCAGTGCGTCGAGCAACTTCTTTTTCTTGTCGAGCCCTAGATCTTACAAAAATTACTGGGCCTAAATGTTACTGGAAGAAAAATGTTGGACTGCTTTCATATTATCTGTATATTTTTTACGAATAGATCTTGCTTGGACAACGTTTAATTTTGTCCACCTAGTCACTCCTAACATAAAAAAGCCCAGATTGTAGTCAGGATAAACAGACGACGGTAAAATATTCCATACCTTAGCTGTACGCATTAAAAACGTTGAACCAGAACTGTAAGTGTGAATGGGTGGTATACCAACGAGGTATGGATGGTACTGAACTGTGTCTCAGCTTGTATTTTAAAATCTTAAAAATACTTTGATACGTCCCTGATTAAATAAAATACTTTAGATGTTATTACAAAACCAATAACAATACTAGCTATACAAGAGTTTCTGTAGCGTGGATTCTGTGTCAGTTTAGTTCTGCTTTGTAGTGGTTAAATATTCACCGCCATTAGTGCACTTACCGCAATAATACGTTCTATATCACTCCAGTTAGTGTTAATGTATCGATTTATTGGTGGTTTTTTCATATCAACATGGCCAATGCGTAATTATCAAACGAACTGTCAAAGGTATAAATAGATCAAATCCTATAGGAAAAAAGTCCCATATACAACCTGTTTTGTACGACATTAATTGACTGGTTTGAGAGGAGAGTAGCTTGAATATTTATCCAGTAATTGATACATTTCCAATAAACAAATTTTAACGTAAATCGGCGGCGCCTTTGCGACGCTTAGTCAGTTTTACAGGTATCTTCGATGATAATGTATTTGAAAAAAACCTATTTTAGAACAATAATAATAATAATAAATAGTGCTGGACATTTCGCACATCGCTATCTAGCCCCAAACTAAGCAGAGCTTTTACTATGGGAACCAGTTAACTGATAGAATACCTAAATACATTTTTTTTTGTAAATACATACTTATAGATAGATAGATAGATAATTTCTTTATTGCACACCATTAAAAATAAAACAAACAAAAGAGAATACAAAATTAAATCAAAGGTACAATGGGCGGCCTTATCGTTAAAAGCGATCTCTTCCAGGCAACCTTTGGATGGACAGGATCTGTGTGAACAAATGAGAACGGCGGCGTTAATCAAATAATAACTAACAGAATTAGTACATAAATGACTAAAATAAAATATACATATAAATAAATATAAATAATTTTATAATATTAAATAACCTACTTCAAAATACATAGGTAATTAGAAAAAACAATAAAAAATTATATACAAAATTTAAGTTGCAAAGTCTTAGTGAGCGATGGACGACAGATAATGATTATTAACCATGTTTTTAAAAACAGGAAGGGATTTGGCGTTACGAATTGAAACAGGTAGTGCATTCCAGAGTCTGGTAGCCTGAAAAGTGAAGGAGTTAGTATAAAATACTGAGGTATGATGAGGAGTTTTCAATTTAAGGTTTTCAGAGGAGCGTAAGGACCGGGAGTTGGAAACATGAAGAAACTCAAAGCGTTCTTTGAGGTTGGGCGGAGTAGAAGAAATGAAAAGGATGCTGTAAAGAAGGGACAGGATGTGAGCATTCCGACGAAGGCGGATGGGTAACCACTTGAGCCTGCGGCGACTACTTATAATATATAGAGAAACAAACAGACCCGAACCAAATATCTGTAGATCATGCAAACATTTGTTCCGCGGCAGGAATCGAACCCGTTACCTAGTACCTGTATCTCAGCCGGCTATTCGCCCACTGCACCACGGAGGTAGTCAATAGCCATTAGCCCTTCCCATGTTTTCATGTCGTAAATAACACAAGACGTGGTATATATTTTGTAGTTTATAACTAAAATCCACACTTATCCATTCACCCATACTATATATATACCTATATGATAAATTCGGGGGTAACTCTCTCTGTCTGTTTTTTACATTTTCACGTCTAAACGGCTGAACCAATCTCGATTTGGTATGTGTATTTAGTTGACCATAACGATACTCTTGAGCCTTCTTGCCTCGGCAACGGCCCACGGCCGTGAGTTTTTTCAGCTATGTGCCGTGCCCACACTTGCTAACTATTTTGTGTATCGTATAGATTTAAGATTTTTTTAAATCATCTCAAAAAATTCAAGCCTAGACGGGACTTGAACCCGCAACCTTCCTCTTGATACGAGGATGCACTATCTACTGTGCTACCAGGTCATTTCACGTCTAGGTCGAAATTAGTGAGATGATTCGAATAGATTTAATTCAGCACTTCAGCCGCAATGTAGCGGTCGTCCAGCTGACTTAGATAGATAAATGGAAGATAGAAAACCCTTTATTGTATACCACACTTAAATTAACAAATCATATTTAAAACACTTAAAACTAGACACGCGATAGTAGAATTGGCGGTCTTAAAAGCGATCTCTTCCAGACAACCTTTGGATGGACTGGATTTTACGAGATTATAATTTTCCTTGCTTTAGAGATGTATAATCATTATTTTTACATTATAATTTGTAAAAACTTGACGTCCGCTGCAGCTGATTCTGCATTTAAGATTTATAGAACTATCATAATACTTGAAGAACTAGAACGACTTGCATAACGATGCATAATAGTGTTTAATTCCTAAATATGTTTATGAGAATTGGCAAATCATAGAACTACGTCAAATTTCAACATGTTTGGACGCTTATTAAGTTTAAGGATCTTTAATGCAAGCCCAGCTTACTGTATAACGCTGGGCCTTTTAGTTCACAAAACATGGATGACTATTTTATCCTAAATATACATTACTGGTCTTATGAATAAGCTCAGAGTCACTCACCGAGCTATGGAGAGGGCTATGCTCGGGGTTTCTTTACGGGATCCAATCAGAAATGAGGAGATACGTAAGAGAACTCAAGTCACCGACATAGCCCGACAGATTAGCACGTTGAAGTGGCAATGGGCATGCCATATAGCGTGCAGAACATATGGCCGATGATGCCGGAAAGTTCTCGAATGGAGGCCACGGACCGGCAAGCGCAGCGTAGAACGTCCACCTACAAGATGGGCAGATGACTTGGTAAGAACCGCAGGTCGGCGTTGGATGCAGGCCGCTTCCAAGTTCCAACCGCAGTTCCTGGAGATCAATGAGGGAGGCTTTTGTCCAGCAGTGGACATCCTACAGCTGATATGATGATGATGATGAAAAGAAACGGAACCATAATCATTCGCTATTTTTTCTGGTAAACCGCTTGGAATGTTGCACGCCAGTCGCCAATCCATCGGCGGTGCCGGATCGGGATGCGGTAAGGTCATGCGCTTTTGTCGAACTAGTCTATTGCGCTTCATGCATGCTTCAAGGAAGACGCAGGATGAACATGAAAGCGACTGTGGGTTATGTCGCACATGTCTTTAAAAAGAAGAGTCAGAACAATTGAAACACGTGTTGCTTCACTGTACAGGCTTAAGCGATGTCAGAAGATATTATAGAGGAAAGTTTTTAGGTTATGATGATGATGATCGGGAAGAATGGGAACATTAAAAGTAATATAAAATTGTGGGCACATCATTGCCGTTCATGCAGTCAGGCCTGACTAAGCACTACGACGAAACCTAATATCGCTCTCTCAGTATGAAACTGTAACTGGTAGGTAGACACTAATTTCCAATAAATTTATGCGTTCTCGCGCGAAACGAGCTACGTAGGAAATTTATAGGTTACGAAATGGCGTTTACCTTTTGAATGGAGCGTTAATCTTGTGTGAAAGAGATGTGGGAGAGATGGAGTGTGTTCCGAGATTTGGATGTTTCGTTATCATACAACATGCTTTTTACGTTTTATTGTATTCTTTTAAACAATATGTTAGCAAGTATATTACATACCTGATCGTAAGTTACCGTAGCCTATAGACGTTTGTAACAATAATCCCTAACGCGTTGTCTATCTGAGACATAATTCACCAGATCATACTAAAATTTTATATGCAAAAGTTTGGATGTTTGTTTGTTTATTTGATCGTTACTCAATCACGTCATAATAGCTGAACCGATTTCGATGAAATTTGGTATGTAAGTTGATTATAACCTGGATTAACACATATGCTACTTTTTTTACAAACCTCGCGTGCGAAGCCGCCGGCGGAAGCTAGTCTGGAATAAATCACTTTTCAGTGATAAACCCGACGCATGTATTTTTGCGAGTTTAATTATTAGTTTATTTGAATTTGTTTATTTGTTAATTTTGTGGTGTGAATAAAATTTGTGAAACTTTATGAAGGAGAACTATGTTCAGGAGTGGATGTCCCATTGCTGATATAATGATGATGATGAAATAAAGTGTAATAATACACATCTCTATTCAACACGATGCCTTTAGTTAAATTACTCAAAAACACATTAATTCAGGGGTTCCCAAAGTGTGCGCCGCGGCGCCCTCGTGTGCCGTATAGAGTAAAGAGGGGCGCCGCGAGGCGCTCCTGTTTACCATTCTCCGGAAACTAAACTTAGGCATTCGCATTTACAAAATGAACAATCAAAGATCAATGTGGAGCAGGAAATGAGAGTAGCGGTGTTAAGCCTAATACCACGCTTTGAAAAAATGTGTGGAGATCACCAAGCTCATACGTCACATTGACTAAGTTGCCATTGTATTTTATTTCCTATTTTTCTTGAATAATAAGCCTTACCATAAAAAAGTCACACACCCGTTGAACACTTGTTTAAAAAATCTTCTGCAATTATTCCTCATGAATTTTTAAACAGGTGTTCAACGGGTGTTCAGCTTTTTTGTGGTAAGACCCCTAAATGTTGTCTTGTATATAAATATAAAAACTCAGCTTCATATTGTGGATGTTTCAATTTTTGTGCCTATCTACTTAGTATCATTATACCCTAGTTCAACTAGCTAGGGCGCTGAGACAAAATACTAAACCTGAAAGTGCGCCGCGAACTAAAAAAGTTTGGGAACCTCTGAATTAGTTAGTACTAGTAAGAGATAATAAACTGTAGCATCGCAACAAACTATTTACTAAACAAAGACGCCTTTCCGAATACAGAAAAGACATATTTAGTGTTTGACGTCGCCATATTAAAGAAAATAAAAACGATGTTTACTTCAGGGCAGCTTTTAGCACAAGGATAATAGCGAATGTATTAGAGCAAGAACCTTCTGTAGAAACTTTACCTGATTGTGTACCAGGGGCAAAAGTCTTGACATATTCTTGACAACGATACATCTATATCAAATTATTTAGATCATATATCTGTATATAGCTAAGTTTGCAAAAAAAATCTTCAAACAGACACCAAAAATCCATAGCTTTGATAGTAAGTATACATTTGAATGTATATCATAATTATTTCGATATAAACAAATCTTTATGACTTTGCGAAATCGATCGTTATGTCATCGCTATATTGTTGAGACTTCCGCCCCAGGAGCCAATTTCCGTAAAATATCTAGTCTAATTCAGGTTACGATGTTATCTAGATACCTGTCAACGTAATGTTTGACGTTGTAAAGAAGATGCTGTCTTATTACAGGGTGAGTTTGTTTATCGTGACATTGAGAACGAAATCATAATAGAAAAAACATATAAGAAAATCTTCGGGGTTCGGAATTTGGGAAATACACCGCATATAGCTTTTATCCTACAAGAGAACTTGTATTGGTCAATAACTAGCTGTTGCCCGCGACTTCGTACGCGTTTCACCACTAAATGTAGTTTAACCTAGAAATACAGCTAAGCTCACTGTTGTAACTTGACACCCCATTTTTATGCGATGGGACCTGATTTATGGGATAAAAAGTAGCATATGTTTTAATCTAGGTTATAATCCACGTACATACTAAATTGATTCATAAACGTGACTGAGTAACAAAAAAACAAATCCTACTAATATTATAAACGTGAAAGTTTGTATGTATGGATGTTTGTTACTCTTTCACGCCGTAACGGATAAACCGATTGCGGTGAAATTTGGTATGTACGTAGATCATAACCTGGATTAACACATAGGCTACTTTTTATTGGCAAACCGCTGGCAACAGCTAGTAAATAAATAAACAAACCTGCAAATCTTCACATTTGTAATGTAAATGTGATGTGATAAGTTCAATATTGGATATCAAAATAGAAGTCTTTTTGAGATTATTTAAAATGTACAATTATAGGAAACACATATAGAAACAAAAGGCATTTTTAGTCGTTTATACTAAACTAGCTGATCCGCTTTTCACAAGGAACTCTACCATTTTTAAATGGAAAAAATATTAGAATATTTTTTTCACAATGACTAATTAATATTTGGCTTCGAGGGATTGAATGTCCAATTTTAGGTTGATATTTCAGAATCAAACTTAAAACTAAATCGAGACTCAATCATAGACTTTTGACAGTTCGTTTTATTAAAAACTATTAGTTATTTGCCTACTATTAGTTATATAGTTATATGCCAAGCGGACTTTAAACATAACCTGGCAAGGAGTAACTATCAAACATGAAAACCTCCCAAAATACCTGGGGGTAACGTTAGACCGGTCTTTAAATTATAAGGTTCACTGCCACAAGACCAAAATGAAAGTGGGTGCACGAAACAACCTCCTCCGTCGATTAACATCTACCAACTGGGGAGCAGCTCCAGAGGTCCTACGGACGACGGGTGCTGCATTGTGCTTTTCAGCCGACGAATATGCTTGCCCAGTCTGGAACCGGTCCGCACACGCTAGGGTCGTCGATGTTGCGCTGAATGAGACATGCCGTATTATAACAGGATGTCTGAAGCCAACCCCTCTAAACCTCATCTACCCTTTGGCAGGCATACCACCCCCTGGAGTGCGTCGGGATGTGGCCTGCTCCATAGAAAACTATAAGCAGGAGCATGACAGTCGACACCCTCTATATAGCCATCAAATTCCACAAAGCCGCCTGAAAAGTCGTAAGAGTTTTCAGCGTTTCACGCAGGCCACCAGCGACGACCCATCCGTTGCTAGACGCGCACTGTGGACAGATAGTAACCCCCCACCACCAGACTTCATTCCCCCTCAAGAACAGTTTCCACCAGGGCACGACCTGCCGTGGCCAGTGTGGAAGTCCTTAAATAGGCTTCGCACACAGGTTGGTCGCTGCAGAGTCAATATGTGCAAATGGGGGTTCAGGGACCCCAGACAAACGCAATGCGACTGTGGTGACCCCACACAGTCGATGAAACACCTGTTAATGTGCCCTCTGTAACCGAACACCAGCACAATGGTTGACTTAAAAATGGCTTCTCCTGACGCCATCAATGTAGCCAAGTAATGTAGCCATCTAACACAATATAAGTAGAACTATTGACACGCTAAGAAGAAGAAGAAGATTAGTTATTTTAATTTTATGTTGAGGGTTTTATAAAATTTTATTTTCAAATCTTTTTTCATTTATTTTCTATTAAATAAATAAATTCCACACAACGCCATCTAGCCCAAACTAAGCAAAGCTTGTACTGTGGGAACCGGATAACTGATAGAATACTTATATACTTTTTTTTTGTAAATACATACTTATAATACATGGAAAAATATCCAGACCCGGAACAAATATCTGTAGATCGTGCAAACATTTGTTCCGCGGCGGGAATCGAACCCGCAACCTCCTGCGTCTATTGACAAAAGGTTACAAATATCACTATTGACGACCTCCGTGGTGCAGTGGGCGAATAGTCGGCTGAGACGCAGGAGGTAGTGGGTTCGATTCCCGCCGCGGAACAAATGTTTGCATCATCTACATATACTTTTTCCAGGTCTGGTTGTTTTTCTATATATTATAAGTATGTATTTACAAAAAAATGTATATATTAGGTTGGGGAAAAAGTTTCTTCGCATTTTTTTAGAAAATTCAAAACATTTTTTAATATAGTTTATTTACATTTAACTAAAGTATGCAGGTACCATTTTGTTCGATAATATTTTGCCATCTTGTAAATAGGGACATGATCTCATTGCTATAGAACATTTTGGGGCTTCTGATCAAAATACCGCGACAAGTAGTTTTGGCAGTCCTCTCGTGATGCAAACCTGACACTGCCTAAAGAATTCTGAAGAGACCGAAACAGGTGGAAATCTGAAGGTGCAAGGTCAGGACTATACGGCGGATGCATTAACACCTCCCAGCCACTCTCTTAATTTTTGCTGAGTGGCTAATGATGTGTGAAGTCTAGCGTTATCATGATAAAAAACCACACCCCTTCTGTTGATTAATTCCGGCCGCTTTCTCTCAACTTCTTGCTTTACTCTCATCAGTTGTTCGCAGTAGAGTTCAGAATCGATGGTCCTGCTTGGTGGTAACAGCTCATAATAAATAATGCCTTTCCAATCCCACCACACACACAGCATCACCTTGTTGCGAGTTAACCCGGGTTTCGCCACAGTCTGTGAAGCCTGACCGGCCTTTGACGACGACCTTTTTCGCACGTTCTTGTCGTACGTGATCCACTTTTCGTCACCAGCTTCTTCAAAAATGGTTCGGTTTCATTACGTCGTAATAAAGAATCACAAATGAGTACACTGTTCATTAGGTTTCTTTCAGTGAGCTCGTGGGGTACCCAAATATCGAGCTTTCTTGTGTACCCAGTTTTTTCAAATGCGCCAAAACTGTTTTGTGGTCAATTCCCAGTTCTTCAGTTACGTTGTAACTACTGATATGCCGATCTTGCTCCACTTTTTCAAAAATTGCATCAATTTTATCCGTAATAGGGCGACCAGAGCGACGTGCATCTTTGACATCAAAATTTCCGGATTGAAAACGCTTAAACCAAATTTGTGCTACTCTCACAGACACTGCACTAGGTCCATAAATATCGCAAAGGTTTTTCGCGGCTTGCGTTGCATTTTTACCTTTTTTGTAGTAAAATTTTAAAATGTATCGAATTTCTTCATTAGATTCACTCATCTTTACAGTACAAAAAACAAATAAAAATCACACATTTTCTTAAATTGAATTTGGAATTATCTTCTTTAAATTTTAAACTTTGAATGATACCAAAACCAGCCAGATACAAATAGTATAGCAAAAGAGATTTTATTACAAGTTCATACATACTATAGTGCGAAAAGACTTTTTTCCCAACCTATTAAGTATTCTATTAATTATCTGGTTCCCATAGCACATGCTCTGCTTCGTTTGGGGCTAGATAGTGCTGTGTGAAATGTCCAGTTTTATTTATTATTATATTTTATCACTTATATATACGCTTCTGTATTACACCAGAGACTGGTGCCTGTGATAGGTTTATAAAACCTGTGATATAGGTCACCAAAGCCACTCCGCTGGCTTACTTATATTAATTTTTCTAATGTACAATTATAATAATAAAACGTTTATTTCAGGCAGCAATGTGCACATACAAAATATGATAACAAGGCCCATATCTATAAAAACCTAAAAAACTAACATACATACAACAATAATCTTAAATACAACTTCTTAACTTGGACAATTCCGCCGTTTGTTTGTATTGAATAGGCTCCGAAACTACTGGACAGATTTAAAAAATTCTTTCACTGTTGGGAAGCTACACTATCCCCGGGTGACATAGGCTACTTTTTACCCAACTGCGCAGAAGGAGGGTAATATTTCTATTGAAAAACTACACGTGCGAAGCTGCGGATTGGTCAGCTAGTTTTCTATAAATTTAAAAGTAACACCATTATTTATTTGGGGGATTCAAGTCACCTACGATTATTACGTTGGTCATATTTGTGATAATTTTAAAAGTTGTAGGGCGGTCATAACACCCCAAATGGTACGCTATCAGGTAGGGCTACACATCGATTTCCGGTCTTTATCCCCCGTCCAAGTCATGCGTAGTTATTTACCTGTATCAGATCCTTTGTCTATATTCGCTCCACAAACCCCGGTCTATTTGCTCAGCGCGATTTGTACAATCCAATAACAAAACGGGGTAGTTTATAAATAAAATATTGCTGGACATTTCACAAAGCGCTGTCTAGACACAAACTAAGCATAGCTTTGAATCAGTTAACTAATATTTTTTTTGTATGTAAAAACTTACTTATGATAATAGAGAAACATCCAGACCGGAACAAATATCTGTAGATCATGCAAACATTTGTAAACGTATGTAGTGGCTAAATAGTGGTTAGACGACCTTCGTGGCGCAGTGGGCGCATAGCCGGCTGAGACGCAGGAGGTAGCGGGTTCATTTTCCGCCGCGGAACAAATGTTTGCATTATCTATAGGTAATTGTCCCGGTTCTGGATGTTTATCTAAATATTATAAGTATGTATTTACAAAAAATATGTATTTAAGTATTCTATCAGTTATCTGGTTCCCATAGTACAAGCTATACTTAGTTTGGGGCTAGATATCGCTGTGTGTAATGTCCACAATATTTATTTATTTATTATAATTTAGATAGATAGATAACTATTTATTGTATTTCTATATAAACCGAAATAATTCAAATATAAGTTCTAGTTAAATTAATAAGGCAATGGGGATTTAGAGAGTTGTCAAACTATACAAGTATGTTAAATTTAAATATGTTTGGTCGCAAATAATTATCCTAATTAATCCTTTAGCTCCTTCTTACCTCCGTGAGCGCTTCGATTTTCTTGTCCTACCGGAGATGACTTGTAGGTCATCTAAGTTCCTCCTTCTCAAAACCCCTCCTCATTCCTCCAGTCGCTATGGCGGTTCCTTCACTGTCCATGGAGTCAACCTGTGGAATTCTCTACCACACTCTATCCGCGCAAGTCCATCACTAAGCACTTTTAAGCTTAGAGTCAAAGAGCATCACCTGTCCTTGTAAGCTTTTAGGTTATTGTGTATGTATAAGTAGGTATATTATTTATATTTTGTATAATATATTATGTTTATCTCTAATGTAGGTATAGTATATAGGTATTATTATTATTTTTTAATATGGTTAAGTGTTTTATTTATTATAGTACATATATACTATATATTAGTATTCTACTCCAATGTCATTCTCTGTGCACGTACCCACCACTATAATCAAATATCTCTATCTTCAAAGGTTTGCTGGAAGAAAACTCTTATTAGGGTTAAGCTCGCCTTTGTACATGTCCATTTTGTAAGCTATTTTTATCTGTAAATCTATTTGTGTACAATAAAGAATAAAGAATAAATACGTTTAGGGATCGTTGTGCAAGCCGGGCTAAGTCTACAAAGAAACTCCGGTCAGTTAGTTAAAATTCGTTGCACTTAACTTTCAATGTGAATGCTCTTTGGCATTTTTGAAAGTTGCTTTAAGAACTTAAACGATTTTATTGTGGATTCAATGGTTTCGTTTGTTGAATAAACAAAATGTTTTTGCTAGAAATACCTGGGTAGGTACCTGGGAAGTACCTGAAATATTTGGGTGGTATAATCATTATAACAGTCATGCATGACTCATGAGACTTCTACTGCGAAACATAGGCCGCCCCCATATATGCGGCCTGCATCCAACGACTCCCAGCAACCTATAACAGGCCATCTTTCCATCTAGTGAGGAGGGGGGGGGGGGGGGGGGGCTGCGCTGCGCTTTCCAATGGGTGGACTTCACTCTAAAAACTTTCTGTCCCAGCTTCAAGCTATGTGCCCCGTCAGCTGTGTATTAAATCTTAATTATCGCAAAGTACAGTAAATTTATTGAATACAGGGTGCTTCGGAAAATGTATCTTTACCCGAAAGTAGTTCCTCACTTACTAGAAAATTGATGATCTACGACCTTTGGAATTTTAAAATGCTGAAAGTAGACTTTATTTTTGCCAAATGTTGATCGTGGATATTACTTAATTATAAATAAAAATAAATATAGCTGGACATTTCACACAGCACTATCCAGCCCCAAACTAAGCAGAGCTTGTACGACGGGAGCCAGATAACTGATAGAACACTTATATACTATTTTTTTGTAAATACATACATACATACTTATCCAGACCCCAAACAAATATCTGTAGATCTTGCAAACATTTGTCCGCGGCGGGAATCGAACCCGCTTCCTCCTGCGTCTCAGCCGGCAATTCGCCCATTGCGCCACGGAGGTCGTCAATTGTGTTTAAAATGAACCTATTATGTTTAGTTATACGTATCACGTTACTTTGTATTTAAAATATTCAAGTTTCTTATCTTTTATCATTCATTATTATAAATACGGGATTTATCACGTACCAAATAGCGATAATCATAATTTTAATACTAGAAATAAAGATAAACTCGCTGTTGCCACTTGTAGACTCCATAAAGTTAGTAAATCGTTTAAAGGGCAAGGTGTACGCTTCTATAACAAACTCCCATATGATGTACAGGGTGGGCCAGAGTAAAATTCACTTTTGAAACCTTTATAAAAATAGACTGATAGTACTTAAAGATTTTATTTAAAAAGTAACTTAATGTAACATTACAGTAATTTATTTCTTGAAAATAACATCGTCTAGATGTTCTCCGTCTCGCCACAAACACTCTTCTAAGCGGTGCTTAAAATTTTCGAAAACGCGCCGGCTCGTCGCCGTCGATATAGCCGCCATTTCCGTTTGAATGTTTTCTTTCAAGGCGGTAATTGTCTGCGGTTTATTGGAGTATACCTTATTTTTAAGGTATCCCCACAAAAAGAAATCTGGCGGAGACAAGTCTGGGCTTCGTGGTGGCCACTCGATGTCACCTCTCTTAGAGATGACTTTATCGGGGAACATCTCCTTTATGACCCCCATGCTGGCATTAGACGTGTGGCAGGTGGCGCCATCCTGCTGGAACCAAGTCAGAGAGTTGTACTCTTGCAGACCAGCAAGAGTTGGTCTTAAAAATTCTTCAAGCATTTTCACATATCGGTCCGTATTTATTGTTAATGCTTGGCCTCTAGAATTTTCAAAGAAATAAGGCCCAATGAGCCCTTTGGCTGAAATGGCTGCTCAAACCGTCACTTTCTGGCAGTGAAGAGGCTTTTGATGCTTGCGCGAAGGCTGTTTAGTGCTCCAATAACGGCAATTCTGTTTATTGACAAATCCGCTCAAGTGAAAATGGGCTTCGTCCGAGAAAAGGATGTTCCCGAAGTTTGAAAACCGCTCTAACATAATGAAGGAAAATGACGCTCTTTTGGTATGGTCATCATGGGTAAGTTTCTGCACTAACTGGATTTTGTAAGGATGAAGCTTTAAATCACGTAAAATTCGCCTTAAACTGCTTCTTGAAATCCCCAAAGCTGCCGAACGTCGCCGCGTAGAGAGTTCCGCATTTTGCTCAACAGATTGATTAACCTCCTGAATCGCTTGCTCTGTGCGTATAGTGCGGGGACGTCCTTGACGTCTTCTTGGAAGCGTCGAACCAGTTTCTTGGAACCTCTTCAGCCATTGCTTAAGTAACTGAGTGCTAGGACACTGGCGGATATTCGATAAATTAAATTTAACTCTAAACATACGCCGCACAACAATGTAAGAATGACCATTATCGTAAAATGCTCGAACAGCGAACGCGCGTTGCTCCCCCGTGAACGGACTCATGGCGACTAAAAATGCGAGAAACGCGTGACCCGACCACACCCCGCGCACCCCGCTACTTGCCGCGGGCAACGTTCTATTAGACAAGGGAAAATGAACTTTAATTTGGCCCACCCTGTACAAAAATTGACAATTAACAAATTTAAAAACGTAATTAAACAATATCTTTATACTAAAACCTACTATAAAATATCGGATTATTTAGATGATTATTTAGAAGCTTGGGATTGAAATTGCTCCAACTCGTTCAAAATGTTACAATTTAGACGTAATTTATTATCTGTATTGTAATGTATTCTAAAAGGATCATTAAAAAATATCCAACCTTGTTTCTTGACTTTCTTTCCTGGCTTGGTCGCGAAGGAACAGGTAGTAAAATAGACGATTCAAAGTGATCCTTGTGATTTTAATGAATTAAAGATTTTGACTTTGACCGTCTTATCGGTGTATCGACCGGCAATGTTCACGAATTGAACCGAAACATTGTCGGTCGAACCACAGATAAGACGGTACGTGATAAATCCCGTATATATAATAACTAGCTGACCAATCCGCAGCTTTGCACGCGTAGTTTTTTAATAAAAACATTACCCTCCTCTGCAGTTGTGTAAAAAGTAGCCTGTGTCACCCGGAGATAGTGTAGCTTCCCAACAGTGAAATAATTTGTAGATATTGATATGTTCTTTAATATTGTATAACATACTTTTGTTCTATCATCAATAGTTTCCACAGCGCATGCGACGAAAGACATTTTAGGGCACTTTTTTACACCTTGGGTTACGTTACTTAAGGTTTAGTAAGAATCCCTAATCTTTTCTAGCAATAAATATAAACTATGGCACTCAGAGTGAATGTAGCTTTTCAATGGTGAAAGAATTTTTGATATCGGTACAGTAGTTTTTGAGTTTATTCATTACAAACATACACACAAAAATACAAATCTTTCCTCTTTATAATATTAAACTCATAGATGATTGAAATCAACCACGAAAGTTTTCTTTTATCATTATTTAGTTCTCTTTGCCATGCATAAAGTAGGTATCATTTTTTTGTGTAGTAAGTACCTGTAGGTTTTTTGTCTAATAATACTTTTTACCATGAGAAACGTGATAGTTATAACGAACTCGTCTCGAACTGTTATGCTATAAAACAGAATTTCAATGAATAGAATCGACCACTTCCAGGTTAAAATACATTCAAAGAACCTTGTACATTTAAAACAGGTAATGGCCAGGTATTTGTAGTATATTTTAGCTTTTATTTAAATAGCCTCATAAAGCCCATTTTAAAGCAACCGCATGGATTAAAAACAATTTGTGTGGTGTAATGAATTGTAACAGCCGTTGTATTGAATTCGATAAAATACCGGATTACACATTACGTATTTATTAAAAATAAGTATTGTTTAATAAGGTTTTCAGTTTTAAAAAAAATCATCTTTGTTTTTGAATTTAACTGAGTTATTGTGTTTAATAATAATAATAAAGCATTTATTAAACAATCTTATAAACACATAGTAACTCTAGTGGGGTAACTCAGTGGATCTACTTAGAGCCTTTAAAATACAAAAGAAATGTATCCGAGCGGTCTGCGGAGCCTGGTTCTTCTGTAAGACTCTGTTTAAAAAACCTTTGCCGTGCATGTACATCAGATAAATCTGTATTTTTGTTGAAAAGTTTCCTACCTATTTTACATAAACATAGAATTTATCTACCAAAGCACAACTCGTCATTTGTTAACAATAACGCTCATTGCATGGCGGTAAAAATATTTAATAAATTACCAGACGAATTAAAAGCTGTACCTTTGACTTTATTTAAACGCCGAATTAATAAATGGTTGTCAACAAAATGTTTTTACACTATTGCGGAATATTTTAATTATAAGTAACTACTAGACATGACATTATTTTATTTTATTGACATTTTTATATTGTGTAGGAATAGTAAATTTTAATTTTTGATTATTTTATATGTAATATTTGCACACCAGAACACTATCTGGTAGAATGTTAAGAGCCTTAAATTGTACATAAAAATCAGTGTAAAATTGTACCAACTAACTTTCTGCGAATAAATAATCTTTATTTTTACCATATTTTTAACTAAAATAAAATATTTAACATAAAGACTAGTTTTGCGAAGATTGTCTTGCTACTCAGCATAGGCCTCCCCTAAAGCTTGCCATAAAGTGTGGTCTTGTGTCTTTCTTCTCCATGTGACGCCTGCTATTCTTTTTATGTCGTCTTCCCATCTCCGACGCGGTCTCCCTCTTTTTCTTTTGTGTTGTCTTGGACACCATTCGGTCACACTGCCCACTTGTCCTTTTTGTTCCTCATCATGTGGCCTGTCCACCTCCACTTTAGTTTCTTGACACAATGTCACATCCGTAACTCTAGTTTGCTTCCGGATTGTTTCAAGTTTTATTGAATTTTTTAGTTTAATATTGAGCAATATTTCTTAGTTATTGCGTTTAAAAGTGATTAAATATTAAAATAGTTATATAATGTAAAATTTGTGTAAGTTTTTCGAAGTGGACGTCATAAATGGCTGATATGATGAGGATGTGATAATGGAAAGTTATGAATAAAATACTAGTGGCTTTATTTCTTTGCAGGTAAATTGTAAATACACGTGTTGACCTTCTTAGAAACTAGGTAGAGGTTTTGGTTTTACCGTCCGACAGTATCATATCTCAAGATCTAAGTAATGGAAAAATTCGCGGTCCTGCCTTCGCAAAATGGACTATTTATCAGCTGCCATCTCCGCCCCATAATTTCGTAATTGTTAACTTTACTTGAATTTAAATGAAGTGGGCGGTGAGAGAAAATGAGCTCCGTGAAAGACGTTTTTCTGGACAAAGGTTTTAACTTATACAGGGTGGAAAAATTGGACCAACCTGTGTATTATATTATAACGTGTATTATAACGGGTATTGTAGCTGGGAGTAATGCTCGCATTTCTGTGTTCCGATTTGGAAGGAAGGTGCTGGTGAGGTTATATGCACATCTGACTTTGCTCATGTATGCCAAAGGGTGACGAATGGAATGCATTGCCGTACAAGCCAAGTCTTGGTAATACGATACCTGTGGGATTTTGCAATGCTCATGAGTAGTGATAACACTTGCCATCAGGTGATCCGTATGTTTGTTTGTCAATTTAGCAGTATAAAAAGCAGTAAAAAAATAAAAAAGAAAGTCGCGTCGTCGATAAGCAGATGCGCGTAAGCTCCAACAACATCCAAAACATAGTGGCCAATAAATCGGATAACCCCATTTCATCATCATCATCAGCCCACATTAGTCCACTGCTGGATATAGGCCTCTTTCAATACGCGCCACTGAGCCCGGTCTTCGGCTCTTCTCATCCAATTTCTGTCCATTTACAGACATTATATTCGAGTAACAATGACATAGAAAACTATTCCATCATCACTTGAAGACAGTATCCTATCCTATTCCACATCGACAATTTATTTTTATTTTTAAACTAATACCTGAAAAAGAACCTGGTTTTGTCAGCAGTTTCTGCTTGTGATAATAAGTTACGTGGTTCACATTCAAAAACCTTTAAAAGGAGAATTGTTACATAAATCTAGTTAAAGCATTGACTCTTGTAACGGTAGGACGGCCGGAGACGTCCAACAGACAGCATTCTGTGAAAAATGTTCCAATGAAAACGTCCCGTCTCCCTACGTTCGAGCGGACTAGACTGAAAAATGCCTTCAATTGCGAAGGAAATGAGAAACACTACACACTGTGACTGTACCTACCGTTTCTCATTTGTTAATTGTAGCAACACTGTGCTCAAAGGAAGATAGACGTTATTATGCGCACCGCCTAAGAGTGGAACGCCTTGCACAAAGGCCGTGTTTTCTGATAACTCTTCAAGTGAACAGGGGGGTAATCGCGCTAATTTTGAACGTGTCTAACGTTGGAACGTCACGTTGGTTTAACTGATGTCACGTGTGTCAGCGCGATACAAAATGTGCATAACATAACGTTTTTGTTATGGGTTTTACTTTGGTATTAACTTTCAAAATGAACGCGAATGCTCCCCTGGTTTCTAAGTAAGCGTGTTCTATCGTAGACTGCATCGCTTACTGCATGTTCGTTGTCAAACGCGAGCCTATAATATAAAAAGAAACCTTACGTAGTAGAGCTATTTGGGGCCACAATGTGTGTGATAAAATGAACATAAAATTAATTTGAAACTTTAAGATTTACAAAACGATCGCTTTTCAATCTGTTTCCAACGGGAGACGTTGGAAGCACAAAACTTTATTACTTCGTTGTTCCATCTAAAAAAGTTGTTTTGAACAAATGCGCGGAAAACTGGGGCAACCACAATAATTATACACCTTGTCCTGTACTGGCTACAGTAGTTGGGTGCCGTGCAATTGTTTCTGATTGATTAACGCAGCCAGGAATTCTTTTTGTTGGCTGCTGCAGCCAAGAGACCTAGTGCCTAGTAGGATTTATTATATTAATTGTAAACTAAAAAAAAAAGGTGCTAAAAACGTGCCAGATTTAACAAAGCGAAAGATGTGACAAATAATTGACATATTTTTTTGTTTAAATCTAAACCATGTTATTAATTTTTTTTTATTTAATAAAAATGGGAGTTTTTACGGGTTTCTTTTAAAAAAATAGGAGAATTTAAGGAGAATAAATTGGGAGTATATAAACAAAAAAAAAACCGAATTCCAGAGGTGCAGAGATTTACGTTTTAAAAGGTAGAAAAATATGCAAGATTTTTAATATATAGGGAGTTTTTTCTAAGTGTGCACAAATTTGCACAGGAGGTTCAGACTCTGTAGTACCTAGGTATATGCGTTTATTGAAATAAAAACAATATGTTTTATTTAAAAAAAATACCATTTTATTCCTTAAAACACAGAACTCGTGGACAATGCGAAAATTATTCATTAAATTTTACTGTGCACGCACACAAACGTAAAACTAAACACTCACGGTCGCAGAATGAAAAGGGTGTCCATAAATCACGCACTTTTTAAAATATTTTCAAATGAAAGTAATTAACTAAAAAAAGGCGCCTAGTAAACCGGTTTTCAGACGACTAGTCTATAGTCATTTCTTGCAGTCCTCCACTGGCTGTTAAAATATATGAAAACGTAGTACCTATGTGTGTTGTATGTAATAGTATTTTTTGTTTTATATCTATAAATATATATATATATATATATATTTGTTATATTTCTCATATATATATTCTATGTATTATTATTGTTATATCAAGTAGGTTTATGCATTTATTCTAACTGTAATCGGAGTTTATTGTTATTTGTGTTTCTTTTGTTTTTTTTTTTTTAATAAACATTAATATTGTTAAAAGTTAGCACGCCAACCTTTTTTGTTACCTCTGAGGTTGGCAGGTAGAAAATGCTATTAGCATTAAGCCCACCTTTTGTACATGTAATTTGTATTTTTGTGCAATAAAGTATTAAATAAATAAATAAATAAAACTAATTAAGAGTTAAATTTAATATTTGACTTTTTATAACTAACATTATTTATGTTTAGAATGTTATAAAAAAAATTGTGCACACTTAGAAAAAACTCCCTGTATAATGTAGGTAAAGTTTGTTCGTCTAGGCCCAGGTCCAATAAGCCCTTTTAGAGTTTGGTCAGGAACATTATCTTTGTTCACCTTAAATAAGGGATCCATTAATTCCGTCATCATTTCACTACTGTGCTAAAATAACGGGACAATTCGTGGTCAATAACATTTTTTCATTGAAAATACTAATTAATTGTACCTAAAAAACTTTTATAGATTTAATATAATGTATTTCTGAACGAATCTGAAACCATAACTGGCATTGGATACTTTCTTTTATAAATGGATACCTTACTTGTACCATTTGTTGCTGTATTTTGTGAAAAATATGTACTACTTAGTGCCCGAAGATATAAGATTAGCTGTCTGTACTCTCTGATACTCCCATTAGTGCTAATAGTTCTAATTTTTGTTCTTAGAATTGTAACTATAGATTTTCTAGGACCCTTTTCTTATTTTTTAAAGATTTTTAACCAAATCTATAGAAATATAGGTGCTGTTCCACTCCTTAATATGAATGAATAAAAACCCTTCAGTGTAAACATTATAATCGGTGGCTTTTAGCTTAGAAGCGATTTTTTCTAAAGGTTGCCTGGAAGAGATCGCTTTGTGCGATAAGGCCGCTCATTGTACCACCATGTATTAGTCTAAGTTTTCTAGGTTAAGTTATTGTTATTTGGTGTAACAATAAATAATTATCTATCTATCTATCTTCCACACTAAATATTATTCCATTCGAACCCTTCTAAGATCTCTCTCGTGTTCGTCAGTAACAAATACTTTTTTTGTATGGAACGACTTGGTATTCCCGTCTCATGATGACGACTTTGGTTCGTCCTCAATTCCGCCCAGTGTTTCCACTAGCTCATGCAACTCAGACTTCTCACGATTCAGTTATTCACCAGGATTAGTTTGTAAAACTTTCGCCCACTGTAGGAACCTATTTTAGAACTGGTGGTAACTTTATTTAGAAACTCTGGTGAAAAAGGTGGTTTTTAGAGTTCCGTATCTGAAAAGGAAAAAAGGAACCCTTATAGGATCACTTTCTTATCTGTCTGTCTGTCTGTCTAACGGTCAAGACCCTTTTTCACAGGAACGTGTAGAGGTATCAAGTTGTAATTAATATCAAATATGTAGGTCTACGGTTCCTTGGAGCTGTAAAACAAGTCAACGCAATCACAAATTACAGCTGTATATTTTGACACTCACAAATAAATCAAAACCTGTATAGGATACTTCCCGTTCACCTACAATCGTAGAAGGTTTCACAGCACAAGTGAAGCAAACAATCCGAAAATCGTTAATTTGTAGTTATATCGCATAAAAAATAGTTTTATAACAAATTTGCTAGTAAAGGGTCTCTTATTTCACCAATTTTATTATCTCAATGTATGTCATTACGTATTTGTGCGTTATTGTAATGTAAAACGCACGAGTTTGGTAAAACGTACGGATTATCAAGATGCTCCCTCTAAAACGAACGGTACTTTTTTAAATCTCAGCAAAGAGTTTTTATGTGGTCAACATTTTATGAATAAAATTAACTTAGGGAGATAAAATATAAAAAATAAACTTTTAATTCCTTGATTTTGACCATAAATTACAACCATTTATTTACAAATTACAACAAAAACAAAAAAAAATATTAATTTAATTTATTAGTAATACTGGCTGTTTTAGTGCCTGAGCCTTAAAAAAAGCGCTGATGTGCGCGCATCGCTAATTTGTGAACAAATAAAAATTATTCCGTGCGCTTTTTCTTTTCGTTCGTTCTTTTCATTCGTTTAAAAAAGTCCGAGTTTTCTTTATTTCCTCGCAAATATGTTATAAAACGTCGTATGACATACGTGCGCTTTGATAATTACAGCCTCTGCTTTCTTGTAATATTGCCTGGGCTGTAATTTTCAGGTTACCGCACTTATATCATAATGTACTATTACGGAACCATCGGTGCGCGAGCTAGTCTCGTACGTCTCGTGTTAAGGTTAAAATAGAACAAAATATCAACATAATTCTTCAAACAAAAGTTCTGTTGTGTTATTTCTAACTTGTTGAAGGTGGACGATCTACAAATTGAACACTCTAATGATAGTCTTTTCGAAGAATACCACTTAGCCCGGCTTGCACAACGATACCTTAAAGTATTAAGTGACGAAACATGAATGAATGAATGAAATACTCTTTATTGCACACCAAATAAAAATACAATAATGGAAATAAACAATAAATAAAGGTACAATGGGCGGTCTTATCGCTAAAAGCGATCTCTTCCAGACAACCTTTGGATGGACAGGATAAACAAAATCAAAAGACGGCGGTGTAAGAGTACCTACAGACATAAACAGAACCCACAAAATAAAATATACCTATTAATTATACTAATAAACATAAACTTAAATACATACAAATAATATAAGTATAAATAAACTACACTACATAAAGAGGATAAATAACATAAACACTAACTAGCAGTTACGAGACAACGAAAGGAAATGGTTGTATACCTTGACTTTGAAAATAGGAAGAGATTGGGACGACCTTACAGACAAAGGTAAGGCGTTCCACAGTCGCATAGCTTGTACTGTAAAGGAGTCACCATAAAATTGTGAACTATGGATGGGAGTTTGAAGCATGTTTAACTTTTACGTATTTGTATGATTTGATAAATCATATTTAGCCACTAAATACGTTTAGGTATCGTTGCGCAAGCCGCCTTTTATTTACTGTAGAGGATAGAGGATTTTTTCTAGATCATATCAGTTCTAGTAGAAATAAGAATTAATTCTTTCTCCTTCAGACTACAGATTGATAGGCTTAGCAATAGATGTTTTTTTATGATGACCATTTAGATTTAACTAACGTCTTGCTGCCTCAAACATAAATATTCCTGGTAAGCTTTCGGCACTATCCAGTGCACCAGCTGAAGTAAATCAATCACTAATGTTAAAGAAGTTTAATGAAAATGACAATGCAAATTGTAACTACGAAATGAGCTATATCCATATTATCCATACTAATATTTTTGATCGAGCGAAGCGATGTGTGTATGTATGTTTGTTTGTCCGAGGATAACTTTCGAAGCGTTTATACGATCATCGTAAAATTTGACCTATTGATGGTACAATTTTGGTGTGTTTAAATTAGCTAAAAATGTGGGAGGGTTGTTGAGATATTGGGGTTCAAGGGATGTAATAAAATCCAAAATAGGAGTATCCGGTCAAGTGACACGTCTAATAAAAGATCTTTGTGCGTAAATTTTAACCGTGTTTTAACTTTTAGTTTAAACTTTTTAGTTTTTAAGTTATTAGCCATAATAAAAACTGAACTTTTACAAAACTCACAAGGTGTACCATGTGAATTTTGTGACCCCACAGTGCTGAAATTTGGTATGCGTGTAGCTTTGGTGACACAAATATAGGGAAAAGTCTGAAATCCAGAATAACTGTAATTTCTACACAAAAAAAAACCAATATACATGAACTTTCGTTACCTGTAATTTGAATGAAATTGTAGGTCAAGCTGTTGGGTATCATTTCGTGGCACTATTTTGATAGTCAAAGATTACAAATAATATTTTTGTGTTTTATAGGAGATTCGCTAGATCTCAGTTACTGTTCTGGGCGAAACACTATATAAACTGGAAAGTAACTCTGTCTCTGGAAGGTTGCCTGGAAGAAATCTCTTTCAGCGGTAAGGCCGCCCATTGTACTATATTTATCATTAAATCGTTTTTTTGAGTATTCCTGGTGTACGATAAAGAATTATTCTATTCTACTCTATTCGCTCATGTTCCATGAACAATTCCCCCTGCTCTAGCAGCACTAACGACCGGATCTCCTCAATAAAGTATCTAGGAATAACATTAGATGAAAATCTCACATACAAACAACACATCTCTGACTGGTCCGGCCGAGTAAGAAAACTTATCTTCTTTATGAAAAAACTTCGTGACTGCTCCCCCCAAGATATTCTGAGATTAGTTTACATTTCCTTTTGTCAGTTGATAATACAATACTGTATCCCTGTGGGGGGTAGTGTTGGAAAAAGCTACTTCATTCAGTTAGAAAGAGCTCAACAGGCACTTATCAAAGTCACCCTGAAAAAAACCTTTTCGTTTCCTCACCGATGATCTGTACCGCGGTTTCAAGGTTCTTCGATTTCGGCAACTCTTTGTCATAAATGCATGCATAAAGACTCACAGAAGCACTAGGCTCCGCCAGGATTACGAGGATCTAATGGCCAGGCGTTCATACAGAATCCCCTTTCCATGCACACAATCTCTCATGGGCAGACGCAGGCCTGCATTTTCTCTTCCTCACACATAAAACAAAGTCTGTAAAGTATGTGACTTAAAAAACTGTTCCACTTATGCGTGTAAAAAAATAGTTCACAGATGGCTTCAAAACCTAACTTATCGCGACACAGAAGAACTGATCTAATTACATACACTACTACATCCTTTCATACATTCATTACACCATACAAATATCAGTACTTGTGCTGCTGTGTTCACGTTAGATGGTAATGGTATGTTCCTGGCACAATACATAATTACTGGCACATAGGCATAACAGCTAAGTCCTATAATATGGCAACGTATCCACATAGAGATCCAGACAACATAATACCTTGTTTTGAATTCTATGTGGACATCCATGGGCTGCAGAACCCACTTAACATCTGGTGGACTGCATGCTCGTTTGCCATATAAGTTGTTTAAAAAGAAATAAAAAAAACATGCACCACACTCCATCACACTCTACACACCAATACCCATCAACACATGTGCATAATTACACACAACCTAACAAACATCCCCCCTTTTTAACCTTCGTCCCTCGTCAAGTGTCATATGAGTCCTTACCTATTTTTTATAAGCTATAATGTATTATAACCTGATAGCAATATTACATCTTATAAAGTTACCTACTTTTGTAAACTGCACTTTAGAAGTCCAAGACACAAGCTCCATGCGTAGTTTGGGTCTCGTTGTCAAACTCTTAAAAAAATGTTGCACCTGGTTTGAAAAAACGTGGCAAATGATGTATTTTTCTTTTGGCAATAAATATTTTTATCATTTTTATTCTATTCTATTCTGTCTCTCTGTCTGTTTGTTACGCTTTCACGATTGAACCGATTTTGATAAAATTTGGCTCGTAGATTATGACGGAAATTTAGACATATGCTACTCTTTACCTGACTGCACAGAATGAGGGTAAAGTTTTTATTGACAATCTACGCGTACGAAGCCGCGGACAGAAACGTATTCTTATATATATCCTTCCTACTAATATTATAAACGCAAAAGTTTGTTTGTATGGATGTTTGTTACTCTTTCACGCCTGAACGGCTAGACCAATTGCGATGAAATTTGGTATGTATGTAGATCATAACCTGGATTAACACATAGGCTACTTTTTATTGGCAAACCACGCGTGCGAAGCCGCGGATTGGTCAACTAGTATTATATATCTATTTTATTCGTTTTATATACGACCTGGAGATGAAGCAAGCTTAATGCCCATCTGATGTTAAGTGGTAACCATCGCCTTTATCAAAGTATTGCCTTGTAGGCCAAGTGAAGTAATAAATTAATGTAGAATGTTTGTGTTGCAGACTGTGAACCTAGCACTGATGTAGCCGCGGTGCCACGATGGATTGGGTGACGGCGGCGAGTTCTCTGCTCAGCTTCCTCCTTTACTACAACACCCTTGAATCCGGCTTCGTTTACGATGACCGGTAAGTTAACAATTTATTTTTTATTTTTTAGGTAACTATTACTCGTGCGCGATAACTTGGGACCTGCTAGGAATGCGACTCCCCGACCGCTTCCCCTGCACTTCCCCGTTGGCGCCCGTATTGTACCGTTCGCATCACTATTTTTTACTAGGGTTTTTAGTCTCGTACTGGCCTACGTCACGTAACGACGCGCTCTGGAATTCTTTTAGTTTTCGTTTGTGTTATTGTTTTGTTGTTATAGTTTTTGTTGTTATAGTTTGTGTCATTGTTTTGTTGTTGTAGTTTTTGTTGTTATAGTTCTTGTTAAGTGTTTTTGTTATCATTATGAAGGGTAAACCTTTGCATATCGGAGAAAGAAACCTCGAGAAGACCGAGAGACTGAGGACGAAGAACAACCTCTAGAAGGCATAAATCCACTAAGTAGTGACGAAGATGAGATAATGTAAATAATAGATAAAATAAATGTATAAACTTAAGCATTGTATTTTTATTTTATTCAAATAGTGTAAAAAAGATTAGATAAAAAGCAGCGTCCTCCCTGAGTAACATAATAAATTAGGTTAAAAAAAACAAATACGAAGCTGCGGGCGGCTGCTTGTTATGTTCGCTTTTTTGCGGGCGGTACAAACACGCCAATATGACGTCACCGCGCTCAGGTCCCAACTTATCGCGCACGGGTAATACATCGTAAGTGTACTCTTGGTTTATTACAATCTAGCCAAGTATACTAATGAGCAATTTTATGTTAACTTAGTTTTTAGGGTTCCGTACCCAATGGGTAAAACTGGACCCTATTATTAAGACTCCGCTGTCTGTCTATCCGTCTGTCTGATCATGAACCGTGATAGCTAGACAGTTGAAATTTTTCACAAATGGTGTATTTCTGTTGCCGCTATAACAACAAATATGAAAAACAGAATAAAATAAATTTTATAAGGGGGGGGCTCGCATACAACAAACGTGATTTTATTGCTCGTTTTTGCTCGATATTGATACCGGCAATAGGTAGACTTGAAATATTCTTAAAATATTTAGTTATATATTCAACTTAAAAAAAATTATTAAATTATAATAAAACAAATATTGAAGGGTCCCATTTCAGTAGTCCCATACAACAAACGTGATTTATTTTGCTCGTTTTTATAGATAATGCTACGGAACTCGTCGTGCGTGAGTCCGACTTGCACTTGGCCGGTTTTTTATTAAATTATGATTAAGAATGTGTCCATTGGCACTTTTCTTACAGTCTCTATTTAAGGGGAAGACACTGTGTTTTTGTGTTCTTTAAGAATAGAACACTGACACTACATATATTTCACTATTGTTCACTAAAATAACTGAAAAGGTTTTGTCCTTTGTAAACAAATGAAATGACATTATATTACGTGAAATGTTGATAAATTACAAGTTGTCAATTTTAGTTTAGATCTAACACATTACGCTTAAGCATAACACGCGATTAAAATGTATTTTATTTTATACTAGTTGACCCGCCGAACTTCGTACCGCCTTGACATGCATATAACGCGGGCTGTCAATATACGTCACCCGGGTAGAATTGTCAATTGTTGTCCGCGGCCATCATTATGTATGAGAAAATGAATGTCTTTTAGAAATAATTCAATACCAAAATTAGCCAAATCGCTCCACCCGTTCTCGAGTTTTAGCGAGACTAACGAACAGCAATTCATTTTTATATACATATATAGACAATATCTCGGGATAACTCCGACCGAAGCATCTGTTTCAAATGATATTCATTTTTTTTACATCCTCTTTGACGATATTTGCAGCATGCATTCTGTCAATTCTATGTCAAACGTCATAAGGTTACATTATAAAAGCGCTAAGGTTAGATTATAAATAATGTTATATGGTGGTTAAGTTTTCTTAAGTTTTCTTATTTTGCGCGCAATTTTTTTAATTTTTTCTTTTATAAGAACCTTTTCCTGACATAAGAAAAACAACAAAAAAAGAATTAGCGAAATCGGTCTAGCCGTTCACGCGTGATGGCGTGACTAAGGGAAATAGGGATTCATTTTTATATATAGAGATTAACAACAATGTCATACAGAAGTACAATATAAAGGATTAAAAATGTCAATAAATAATTATATCATGTCAATACTATTATCATGTCGCGTGCTGTCATAGTTTAATAATTAATTCATATCATACCCAAAACTATAACAACCTTTAACTAGCCGATTATATAATTTGATTTGAAAGTTTTTATTCGGAAAATCTGTTGTTTGGTTTAGAATACGATAATACCTAGTCAGGTCATAAATTCTGTCACATGTTTAATATAAAATAATTGAAACAAGTTTATTCATTATGTAACCATTTATATACCAAAATGAACTTAACAAAACATAGATTCTTATGACACTAAAGTTTATTCAAAATGACCTCCGTGAATTTGAATATAGGCCTTCAATCTGCGCGGCCAGTCGTCTATCGCAGCACGAACGAGGTCCATGTCAATATCGGTGGCTGCCTTAATCAAGGATGTCTTGAGTGACTCCAAATTAGGATGAGGCTTTGAGCACGCCTTTTCCTCCAAGTGTTGCCATATCTTGTAATCTAACGGATTCAAATCTGGACTAGAGGAGGGCCAGTGTTCGTGCCGGATGAAGTCGATTTCACGCGCCGCCAGCCAGTCTTGTGTGCTCTTCGCTCTATGAGCTGGCGCCGAATCTTTTTGGAATACCCAGTGCCTGTTATTGAACATGGTATGAGAAACAGGTTCCACAAGGTTCATCAGGACTGTATTTTGATACACAACTGCATTAGTTTTTACACCTTTCTCACTAAAATGTACCTCTGTTATGCCCCAATAAGAAACTCCCAACCATACCATGAGCGAGGATGGAAAATGACCTCGTTGGACACGCGGAATACGGTTGCTCGCTTCTTCACTACTGTGTGCGTACACCTTATCATTTTGTTTGTTGTAGCTCTCTTCTACGGTAAAATTTTTTTCATCCGAAAAAAGAATTTCCCGATATTTTTTTCCCGCGTACCGCTTCAACAAAGCGCGGCATCTCTTCAGTCTCAGGTCCATTAGACGAGCATTCAAACGATGTCCTGTTTTTCTTCGATATGCCCGAAGCCCTAAGTCTTCATTTAACACCCTTTTCACCGTGGTTCTGCTTAACCCCATCTGAAGGGCCAACAGTTTCTGCTTACGTTTGGGATTTCTTTGAATTCGCACCTTCACAGCTTTTATCACTGCTGGAGTCCTAACAGACCGAGGGCGACCACTTCTTGACCTGTCATCTACACTAGGGTTTTCATTGTATCGTTTGATGGTGCGATAAACGAATCTTTTGGTTATATTCAAATTTTTCAGTATGTCAAAAATTAGAATTGGCGCGTAACCGCAAAGATGCAATGCAACAACTGCAACACGGTCTTCTTTATGCGTCCACTCCATATGTAAAAATGAGTAAAATGCTAAAAAGTATACATTTTTTTTTTCATGAACAATTCGAAATTCGAATTCTATAAACTTTTTTGTGGCCAGCATTCTAAAAGATAAGTTATTACTGTGTGACAATACTTATGACCTGACTAGGTATATTTTTATTGCCATATGGTAATTGAGTGGTGTTAGGTACCGGTGCAACTAAGCGTTTTAGAATATTCAACAGTCCCAACCTAAGAGCTTCCTCAGAAAGGGCAAATATGCCGCGATTCTCACGCGCGTATTACGCGCGATCGTTGCGTCCAGAAGAAGGGTACCAACGCGCGAGCATTTGGGGACGGATAAACAATTGAGTATCAAAATTTTGATGCTCTATTTCTCTTGATACGTGCACTCGCTCTGAAGTTCGCGCGTAATCTGGACGCAATAAGGAGTCTCTAGTGTCTCGACTCGCGCGCGCGAGTCTGGCGAAGTGCACGCGATTTAGGCGCGTATTTTAAATTCGCGCGATGCTTGTGGACGCAGTGTATTGGCGTATCAATTCGCGCGTATCGATTCGCAGCGAATTCGCCCCTTCTGGACAAGGTCTAGCAGTATTCATTTTGACAGTATTCATTCTAAGATTATCAAAAATACGGGAATTATAGATTCCCATTTCTGCCGCCAAAGCAGCATTGCTGTGTTTCAGTTTAAAGGGTATGGTGAAATCACTGGACATAGTGCAGTGCATTGTAGGGCACGTTTCTAAGGTGCGTGACCTACAAGGCAATCATTGGTTATATTCGATGGTTACCACTTAAAAGCAGGTAGGCGATATGCAAGTTCTATCACCAGGTCATATAATAAAAATAAAAACGAGTCTGCTTTAGACCACACGACTGAAGTAAAACTTCTTTAGCTCACACTATATATATATATATATATATATATATGCAGTTTGTATAATTTAGGCTAATTTGGGATAGGAGATATGCGACAAATCAATTGGCTATGAGAGAAAGAAAGAAAGAAAATATGTGCTCGCACCTCTCTCTCTTGACCCTACAGTAATATACGAAACGTAACTCTTTCTCATTCTATCTTCACTAACTTGTATCTCCCTCTCATCTTCCGTTCGCACTTTTTGTAACACATTCACCAGCTTACTCCCCAAGTCAAGCGTGCGTAAAGAAGTTTTACTTTAAAAAAGTTATCATATACAGTTAAGGTGCAACATCTTTTCACGGCAATTTGCAGTCGGCAATATCCAACACCACGTCCGGCATCACGTGCTTAATAAACTGCCTACTAGTTGCCTCGGATTTGCTAATTAATTGCTATTAAGGCTGCAGTTCACCAGAACTGTGTGAGGAAGCTAAGCGGTGTGCAATTAAAAAAACGAGTGTGCTTTAGTCTACACGACTGAAGTAAATCTTCTTTTTCAAAATATTAATTTATAAAATTGTTCAATTACAAAATTGTCCACACGTCTGTAGGTCGATCAGTCTATGTTCATTCTGGACAGACGCAACTCGCACTCGCACATTAACGTTTAAATATGTACGAAACGTAACTCTCTCTCTTCCTATCTTCACTAACTTATGTCTCCCTCTCAACTTCCGTTCGCACTTTTCGTAACACATTCACCAGCTTACTCCCCAAGTCAAGCGTGCGTATAGAAGTTTTACTTCAAAAATCAACCAATAGTATAACATCATTTTTTATCAACTTTAAAAGTCAACGCTACGGCTCCAAAATTTGTTGTCCTAAAAGTAGTACTGCATTATATAATAACGTTGTCTTCTGTATGGCACCTAGGATATTTATACACCCAAATATATTTCAGAAACTGACCAAATTCATAGTTTAAAAATATAACTTAAAAATACCTGTACTGAAAGGTTACTATACTATAGACGAATATTATAGACAAATATTCCAATGACTTGATATATTTTTAATTGATATACATATAATTAACTGATAATTAATGTATAATATTTGTAATTAATTTTGCATGTTTCTATGCTGGTCATGGCTGTACCTAGATTATTTTATTAAAAAACTAATGTATCCCATGTCTTTATTTTTATTTTCTTAACCTTGCTCAGCTCAGCGCAGCTCTGAGAGCTAGCGGAGCGAGATATTTGTACATACAAAAAAGCAAGAGACGTATGCTATGACCGCGAGCGAGGAATGTGTGCGAGGAGGTAGCGTGGCACCACTGGACTAATATTCAATAGAGGGTGACAGCTGAAAAGAGTTCGCTAAGCTTCCTCGCACCACTCAGCTCATATCCGGGAGAAAAGAAGCCTTACTATTAGATGTCGACCTCTGTGGCGCATTCTGCAAATAGCCGAAGACGCAGGAAGTAGCGGGTTCGATTCCCCCTGCGGAGCAAATGTTTGCGTGATCTGCAGATATTTGTTCCGGGTCTGAATGTTTTTCTATATAAGTATGTATTTACAAAAAAAGTGTATATGTATTCTACCAGTTATCTGGTTTCCACAGTACAAGCTCTGCTTAGTTTAGGGCTAGATAGCACTGTGTGAAATGTCCAGCAATATTTATATATTATTTATTATTAGATAGTCTATGATAATGAATATACTCTCTATTAAGTATATTTTATATTCAATTCGGTGTTTATTAGGTTGATGCTCAATAACTAAAATAAAATAAATATTAGATAGCAATACACTTTGACAATATTGACGAGCATTGCGAAAACAGTACACAGTACTTGCCGCAACATATTGCCGTGAAATGTTGCTCGTTTAAAAGCACCCTAAGGTGTTACAGGCGAAAACTTTAAAGCCGCTAGTACACAGCGAGCCTGAATACGTGACACTATAAGGTTTTCAACACACTTGCTCGTAAAGTGCACCTTATTGCATCGTTCTTAGGGTCATAAACCGAACTATAACACACACGTGCATAATAATATTACACATTAGCGCATAATAAAATTATCCCTACAAAGTTAAGTTAGTATATAACTGCAAAGTATATGCGAGTAAACAGAGCATTTTCAAATTAACCGGGTAATACAGTTTTTTTATTGCAACAAAGAGGTTTTTTCCCGCTGAAAATCTTATACTATTTTTGGAATAAATAAAAGTATCCCTAATTATGACGAAAAAACATTTATTATTATCAAATTATTTATAATTCACATTAATTTGTTATAAAATATTTGAATTTTATCACTAAAATTATAATTTTCAAGTAGGCTTTAGTAAATTTTCAAGTATAAGCGACATCTATCATCATAATAATTTTGGATGTCCCAATTTTTTTTTATGGCTGTAAGTAATCGATCAACTTACAGTTGGCGCGTGCTAAAAAAAAAACTTGCGCGCCATTTCCCATTTTGTTTGTATCGCATTTGTTACTGTGTGTTAAATATTTGTAAAAATGTCAAGTTTTATGACAGAAGATTTATTTGTTCCTCGCAAGTGTGTTGAAAAAGTGCGTATGAAACTCGTATCATAATATACTATTACTCAACACTATTTTGATAAACGTGTCCTTTTACGAAATACAAAGCTTCAAAGAGGTCATTTTCGTAATAGACGTGTGGCTCCCCTCTACCAACCTACCCACTATTCTCATATCATCATCATCATCCTGGGTGATGCTGCTGGGAATAGGTCTCCCCAAATTTGTTCCATCCACCACGATCCTGCGCTGGTCTCACCCATTGATGGCCCGTGACTCTAACGATGTCGTCCACCCATCTCGCTGCATGTAGTATTTGTTAAACTTTCGCAATTACTGGACATAATTACTGATTAAAACGGGAATTTATCGTGTATCTATGTTCCTTTTTGCCGTGGTCGTAACCGCAGTTGCAACACAGTCGAAACGTCGGGATAACAAATAAAAAAGGTAAATACGCGATAAATACCCGTTTTAATCAGTAATAACATATACTGTAGTAGTAAGAAGAGTGAAGGGGGTACTCGCCCGCTGTAATTGATAACTTCGTATTTCTAAAAATTATTGAAGTAAACCAGGAAAGTTTTGTACGTTGGAAAATAGAGCTTATTACTCGTGCTTTAAATATCAAGTCGTACGCATTATTATTGTCTATGTAATAAGATAAAAATTAAAATAACATACCCAACATTCACATTTATTAGTCCTGGTATTAGAGTAAATCATAATCATATCATAAAATTCTTTATTTGGAACTTAAACATCGGTACAATTTATGTGAAAAACGATTATATCTGCAGAAAAATTAAGGGGACACCGGAGGGGAATCGCCCATACAACACCAAGATCATTTTTAATTGGAGCATATTTCTACCATAATTATTTTTTTAAATTTGAATCTAGGTTTCCAACCTTATATTAGATAAAAATACTTACCTAAAATTAAATAGAAGCGTATCGCATTCTGCATGTTTTTACGTCATAAAAGACCTGTTTTCAACCTAATTGTGTCGCATTAAAAACTACAACATCTTACGTATCCTAGTCATGGGAACATAGATTATATCGTCTAGTTACAGAATAACAACACAATGAGAAAAATACAACAACTTTTCAGTAATCATTTTTGGTATTACGGAACACGGTCAAAATCTAATCAAATTTAGAATCGTTCTATTGCTATCACTGTCGCTCCGCGTGGCTAAACTTCGTCACTAAACAGGGATAGCGATATTCAGGCCGAAGTTTTTGACGCGGCCGAATTGAAGTTACGCTCGGGGTTCACCGGCTTCTTAAACTGTGTCGCAGACATCAACGCCCTCCTCCGGGAAATATTACAGTAGGTCCAAATCAAGGTGCATTATTTACACGTACAATATGTACTTGTATGTATATATTTATGAGTCTTTGCCTGTAAGTGTGGGTGTGTGTGTTTGGGTGTGTATATATACGTGTGTGTGGGCGTGTGTTTGAGCGCGCGCGTGCGTTTTTGCGTGAGAGTGTGTTTGGGGATGCGTGCTTGTGTGTAACTAAGTGTGTGTATATATACCTACGTGTATGCGTGTGTGCTAGGCTACTTAGTTATTATGAAAAAATCTTAGTTTTTTAATAAACTACGAATACCATGGTACACATCACTACACAATAAGCTATACTTTTCCAGTATAAGCTGGTTTTGCCATTGCGTAGGCTTTCTGTTCAATGAGAGGTCAGCTTATGCTGAAGGTGTATTGCTTGATGTGTAGCCTTGTGTACAACATAAAAGGCGCTTCAGCCTTTCGCGTCAATGAATTGCTATTTGCTTTATCAAGACCGTGTTTAGCGATATTTAAGTATTTCTTTTGAAGATCTTTATAAAAATGGTGGTACCACAGCACCCTGGGAAAAAATATATAAAGCTCATGTAAACATTTGTTCCGCTACATTTTTTCCGCCGTTAGCTACTAGCTCACACCTCAGAAGCCGAGAAATAGAAGATTTTTTTGTAGAAGAAATTTAAATATAGATTTACTGTAATAAAATCACTCCGCATTACCACATATTATGATGCGGTATCAGGAACTACGAATATGATACATAGATAATAAAACACTGCACAAACTTACATCTCTCTTATTTCAGTCGGCTGCTCACCTAACTAACGAAAGTCGGTTTAAATTACATGTTCTTAGTTCTAAACAAAATGTAATTACAAAATAGTACTTTGTCTAACTTTACGGAGTTTGAAACTGGCCAGAACAGAGCCTACGAAAATCAAGGACAACTTTGAGACAACACATTTTAGTAACTTGCGTACGGGGTCGTTCTTAATTATTTGGATTCATGAGGAACATTTTAGTTTTAGATCAAAAACAAATAATGAGAGGGTATTTAGAATTTATCTACTTAATAACAGAAAGAATATACATTTAAATTTCTCTGTAAAAATCACAAAAGCAACAGTTGAATCATCTAAAGACTGTCGTAAACGATATAACGAGAGTTCAACTGCTCCAGATCACACTACCAGGCGGAAGTCCCCATGACACTAGCTTTGCCTTGTTGAATTGCAATCCTTATGCATTGACCCAAATAAGCACCAAATACCCGAGTGGTAATTAAAAATACGGGATTTATTATGTACCATTTTATCGGTGTTTCGACCAACAATGTTTCGGTTCAATTAAATTTTCGGTTGTCGGTCGAAACACCGATAAAATGGTACATAATAAATCCCGTATTTATAATAGTGATTGAAATATATCACGAAAGTATTCTAAGTAAAATTATCCCGTATTTAAAATAGTGATTGAAATATATCACGAAAGTATTCTAAGTAAAATTATCCAAGTGATTAATATTGGAATAAGTATTATTCCTACTAAAGGCGTTACGGCGAATCCAGGCAGTGGATGACGATGGAAAGACAAAATAAATGTTGCTGGGAGCTGCTGGATTACAAACTGAAAACGTACGTTTAGTTTGAAACTCTATGAAAGGGGACGTCCAATGGAATGAGGAGGATGACGGAACTTCTAAAAATTACTTAAAACAGCGGTTTCAACCCAATTAAATCAAATGTTCAAAATTGTGTTATATTACGTGTTTTGTTATGTCCGATATGAAATGAAAACACGGGTAGGACTAATGGCTAGTATTGTTGTAAAATAGATTTTATTTAAATTCATTACAATAGAAAGTTTTAAATTTTCAAACAATTTTAATATCAAGTCCTAAAATATCAATGCATCCATCATGTAACTTAACTGACTAAGCGGCATCATCGCAAAGTCACCGCTGATTTACGATAAAAATTGTTTACTGGAAATGTATCGATTACTGGATAAATATTCAAGCTACCGTTAATAAACTCACCTATAAACTCAGATACGATTCCGGATGTGTGTTTTAAATTAATGCCTTGCATAACAAAACAGGTTGCATTATCCTAGCTTTATAACAATGAAGCTAAAAAGCATCGAAAAATAAATAAAGATATTTGCAAGTCTTGCGTTAGATATATTTGCATAGAATTTTCATAATAATATGTTTCCAAACCAACTCGAATATTAGAATACCTTAGCAGCGAATGAGGAAGAGGTTCCTTGTTAGGTAATTTTGCGTCTTGGGAGAAACAAGATTTAGCTTTTTGCGAGCAAAAATATATCCCCGCTTCAGATTTCATAGAGGGTTGAAGCTATTTATCCTTTTTGATTTCGCGAAAAAAAGAAAATACCCAAAAATAAGCAGATAAAGTGTTTTTATACCTTTATATAGTAAACATTCAAAATACTAGGGCATAGATTTTTTAAGGTACTTATTTAAAAGTAGATAGGAGTGTAGTGGTTGATTACCTTTTTTTTTTTATAAATTATAGGCTTGCGTTTGACCACGATCTCGCCTGATGGTAAGCGATGATGCAGTCTACGATGGTACACGCTTGCCTAGAAGAAACCTATTCACTCACAACTTAAAGATACCCAGGCTGTAGCTATCTTTTTATGCTATCTATCTACCTATTTTTTAACCACAAAAAAGCCCTACATAGGAGTGATTATATCAACCCAAAACATTTGAACTATTTAGTCACACCTTAAGCCTAGATTTGGGTTATAATAAGCTTCGGTTTTCGCAAAATAACAACCTTGCTATGGTTATCCTAAATTATAATCAAACCACAAACCAGGAAAGCTCGAAAGTCTTGTGACGTCATCTGCGTAGAGTTACCAATGATATAATATCGGTATTTCTCCTTCACCATCTAAGGAATTCTTACGTAATGATAATGAACGCGAAGATAAATGTTTTCTCGGAGCTGCTAATTTCCTCCCGCGAAGAGTTTCGAATCGATAATAGCAATAGAATCGAAAAACTTTGTTCTCGATTTGAGCAGAAACCCACTGTTTCGTAATTGAGGGCTTACGTGACGACTGCGCCAGCTTGCCCCAACTTCCAGCAAAAAGTTCCACACTATCCCCAACTTTATCTCAATCTTAGCTTCGGTTCCAGGGATACCAGTTTTTATCGATAGTTATGAAAACCAATATGAGCCCATATTGTTACAGGCGAGGCCTCGATTTACTATGTAATAGGATTAGAGTTTCTGTGCTATTGTTGTTCGATATAGGTTTCCCAGAATGGCGATTTATTCGATAGCTTTAGCTTGGCTTTCAAGGTCATACGATTTTGCACAATAGGCACCGTATATTACCATAACGAAGTTGTTACTTGTGGGTCTATAGTTAGATATATTTGGGCACGTCTCATTAATTAGAAATTGTAATGGGATATTTTAAGAAAATTATTTATGGACTTTGGACATTCTGTAA
The DNA here is from genome assembly GCA_918857605.2 of Philereme vetulata. Taxonomy (NCBI): domain Eukaryota; kingdom Metazoa; phylum Arthropoda; class Insecta; order Lepidoptera; family Geometridae; genus Philereme; species Philereme vetulata. The sequence continues at coordinate 2,054,136 of OU975471.1, read as the reverse complement.
CTAAACAGAAATCGAACAACGGCTTACCAAAACAGAGTTCATACGCGTCTGTATGGTAGAAAGTTACGGCCTCATAATATCTTCTATGAGGTCAATAGACGGAACAAATTAATAAAATTAAGACCTTGTTTAAATTAAAAAGTGAATAAATAAATGTGTCATTATTTACATTACCTAGATAAATGGCGGCGGATTACATCGTCCACTAAGCTCAAAATGACTTAATTATTTGGAGCTTAGTGTATTTTACTTTTGAAACTATCATGGTTATGAACACTAGCTTCCGCCCGCGGTTTCGCACATGTGGTTGTCTCAATAAGAAATAGCCTTTGTTTTTAGGCCATAATCCATCAATCATCAATCAAATACCCTAACTTTCGCATTTATAATATTAGTGTGATGATTTGTGAGTTTTTGAATGTACAATATTTTGGTACATATATTTTCCGATATTCCCATTCTTAGGGCGACTTGCGCAACAATGCCTAAACGTATTTAGTGGCTAAATATGATTTAAGGAGTTGTCAAATCATACAAATGCGTAAAACTTAAACATATTTAGCGGCTAAATGCGTTTAGGGGTCGTTGTGCAAGGCGGGCTTAGTGTATTTTACAAGCTTTTTATTAACTTGCAATATATGTATGTTTGTCCGGGTGGAATCTTGCAACTGAATTTTAAACTCGTTCCTCTCAACCGATTGAGCTGAAATTTGGAATACATACGTAAGTAACTTCGGTGACAGTGCAATAATATGGTACCATGGAGGTGGTCTTATGATGGAATCGGATGCTAGACAACGGAACTTCTGAATGGATTATAGTAGGCTACTAGTGTTCGGGCTAATTTAAATCTGTTTGCAGTTCCGATCATGAATTTTATAAAAGCTTGTCCTGAAAAAGTAGTTTTTCAACAAAAAAAATATTATTAAATAGCTTATTTAAATACTAAAATTAAGGCCGTTAAAATTTACTCTATCACATTAATATTAAAAATATAATAGTTTGGATGTTTGTTTGTTTTTTACTCAATCACGTCGTAATGGCTGAACCTATTTCGATGAAATTTGGTGTGTTGATGGTTAAATATCGGATACTTTTTGACAAAAACCACGTGCAAAGTCGCTGGCGGAACCTAGTTTAAAATATTAGTGTTTATGTACCCGATATTCGGCACATATAATTTCCCATTTTTTCCATTCTTAGTGTATTTTATAAACTAGCTTTAAGCTTAGATTATTAGCTAATTTGGTTTAGGTGGCCGTAAGAATTTACCCTAGAAGCCATAACGGTGTTATTTCCTGCGAGTAATTCTGCTTCTCGAACCGGAACACAATGTTTACATTACTGCTTGGCGGCAGAAATTGACATGAGAAGTACGTGCAATAGTCTTGCGACGTAGAGACGTTTTATGTCGGAAATGTCTCTTGGGGATTTACTGAAATAATTTGCTCCCTGTGCTAAGAGGATACGTGTCATGTCAAAATGAAAAGAATATTGTTAATGGAAAAGCTTCGTAAATAGATTGAGATATGATTTTTGTTATTTTTCATATCCACTAAACGTATTCGAATGGTTTCTGTTGGCTGGTTGATTGATTGATTGTAAATACTTTATTACACACTTATAAAACTAGAACAAAGGTGAACTTAATGTTAAACAGCATTCTCTTCCAGATAACATTTGTGTATTGTAGATAAAGATGTGTAGGTAGTGCACAGGAAAGGGAACTAATGAAAATTTGCACAGGACTAATAAAAATAGCATAATATAGGTACATACTACATAAATAAATATACTTATATACTTTATATGATATACTAAACTATACTAATATCAAATAAAAATTCATTTTTAACAATATAAGAAGTGATAAGGAATTATTAAGTGTATAGTTCGATTCCTTAAAAAGATTAAATAAATATTGACTCACGGTTATAACAATCTCCGTAATGGATATCTTCGGTTCTCAGTGCGCAGACCGAAACCATTCCACAAGGGGGTTGTCAGAGGAATGTTTTTTTTTAAACTAAATAGATATTCTTTTGACCACAATCTCATCTGATGGTAAGCGATGATGTGGTCTAAGATGAAGCACGAAGATCTAGAAGAAACCTATTCACTCTTACCTTAAAGAGGCCCGGATTGTATTCTTTAGTAAAAACAGACGACGGCAAAGCGTTCCATACCTTAGCTGTATGCATCAAGAACGTAGAACCAAAACGGTGTGTGTGAATGGGTGGTATGTCAACTAGGTACGGATGGTACTGAGCAGTGCGCCTGCTTATTCTTTGATGGAAAGGAGATGGCGGAAACAGATATTAAAGTTCCTGGGCACATTCCCGAAATGTATTCTGTAAAACATCGATAGGCTTGCAACTTTACGGCGATGTTCGAGACTTTGGGTCTTAGCCTCCGCCATATAAGTATTGCTCACTTATAAGCCTAAAAGCCCTACGTTCTATCGAGTCTAAGGTATTTTTGTTACCTTCAAGTACTTTAATGAGTTTTGAGTTTAGAAAGATAGGTAGTAAAGTAATAGAAAAAGAAACCCATTGAAAACGATCGAAAGGAGAACCTGATAAGGCTTAGTGTGCAACTCAAAATCTAATCTCGCAAGAATCATTCGCAAGCGAAAAAACCGGCCAAGTGCGAGTTGGACTCGCGCACGAAGGGTTCCGTACCATTGTCTATAAAAACGGTAAAAATATCATGTCTGTTGTATGGGTGCCCCACTTAAATATTTATTTTATTCAATAGCTCAGTTTTATTTTATTTACCTTATTTGAGGTTGATGCCGATTAAGCTAGCCCTCTAAATTGTATGAGCGCCCATACAGCTCAGATGACTATCTTAATTGGCGTTAACTATGTATGTATGGGGACACCCTTTAATTTTAAAATTTTTGGAATGTGTCCTTTATTTTTGTAGTAAGACCTTGCTTTTTGCCAAATTTCGTGATTTTAGGGCAACAGGAACTACCTTTTTTCGACCCAAAACCTATAGGGTACTTCCGGTTGACCTAGAATTGTCAACTTGTCAAAACAAGGTCTTACAGCACAAGTAAAGGGAAAATTCCGAAAAATAAAAAAGTTGAAAATTAAGTTTTCGCGAAAATCTGAATTTGCCCATATCTTTTTATCACGTTGACTCAATACCTTGATTTTTATACACCTAATAGGGACTTTAGATTTTAGTATCTGGTATAAATTTCAATTTGCTAGGTCCACCCGTTCCAGAGCAAATAGGTGGTGACACACGAACAGACGGACAATAGAGTAATCTTATAGGGGTTCCTTTTTTACCATTTGAGGTACGGAACCCTAAAAACAGGCATTTGATATTCGCAGCAACCAATGCCGATACAATTTATTATGTGTGCGAATCGATAGCACAGTGATGTGGAAACGAGGCAGTACCGGTTACGGAACCTAGCGCCATAAAGTGAATACAACATACCATGTCTGCTATGGCGTTTCGTATTACTATTTTCATTTTTATTATCAACTCGCGCTTGGGTATCTTCGAGTACCTACGCAAGTTTGAACTCACGGTGGTGAATGCTAAACGATAGCCTTTCCTAGTATATTATATAGTAGAGTAGTATTGAGGTAGGGTTATACAGATGACTACCTTACTAAGCTAGTTCGTTGTGAAAGGGCTCGCTCGGGAAAGTACTCCACCATACCTATTTCTGCCGCTAAACATTGTTGTATCTCGGTTTGAAGCGCATGGTTGCCGATTAAATCACAGGCACATGAGGCTTTACACATGTATACCTCAAGTTGATGGACGCAGGTGCGTCGTAGGGAAAATTTCTAAGGTGCGTGACCTACGAGGCAATTGATAGGCGATGGTTACCACTTACCATCAGATAAGCTTGTTTCATCTTCATGTAGCAGAAAAATAAACGTGAAATTAAAGGAAGATACCGTCTACTAAATTTGCGTGTTGGTGAGACAGGTTCGGCCTTTTATCATTGAAGATTTAACGGTGCATACGATAAGAACTTGTCAAATGAAAGCGCCAAAACTTGCCTGAAATATTACCGTAAAGTAGACGAAATATTACTTGACAAAACTTTTTTATTTAAATAAATATCATTTTGCAGTAACTGTGAAGAGGAAGTCCAAAACGAAAGTCATTTGCGAACGAAATACTCCCCGAACTTTTTATGTAAATAAGTGAAGGAAAGGCGTCTTATTCACAATTTGCAATACAATGGCTGAATGTTAGAGATGATTTTTCCTTCTTCGCATAGTAAGCACGGTTTGGTACCATAAAAATATATTATTCAATCGGCTATTCCGCTAGCTTTGCACTCCAAATCCGAAGTGAAGGGATCGAAGCTATGAACCATCGATAGATATACAATCTTAATATCGATATCATATAGGTAGATAGCAACGAGCCAACGAAGTTTTGTAGCAAACTATTGTAGCCTTTCCTTCCAACTGTAATTACTTGTAAGTAACATGAATCTAACATTATTAACAAACGTAGTTCCTTTAAAACGTCACTCTTTTGTTCCAATTAGTCGCATTTCTCTTGTTTTACACAATTAACAGAGTGAAAATTGACGCGGAAAGTCGAGCGTACGTACACAGGTCAGCGGTTATAGAGAGAACATCCGAAGTATGTAGCTGGCGTGTTCACTTTAAATCAGCTTGTAGTGGAAAATATACTGTATCGCGCTAGGTTTAGATTTAATATAGCTTAGCTGTGCCAATTTACTTGCTTCGAGGTTTTGGTAGTAGTCTAAATATTAAAATATTTTAAAAACTGAAGAACTATGTGCGAGTTTTGTGTATTTTTGCAAATTAATTATCAATGTTCTTGTGCTCGCGTAAATAAAGCTTGTTGATGGTGATGTGATTCCAATAGAGCTAATTAACGCGCCGGCGAACACTGAGCGCAACTTCAATTCGGCCACGTCAAAAACTTCGGCCTGAATATCGCTATCCCTGTTTAGTGACGAAGTTTAGCAACGCAGAGCGACAGTGATAGCAATAGAATGATTCTAAATTTGATTAGATTTTGACCGTGTTCCGTAATACCAAAAATGATGACTGAAAACTTGTTGTATTTTTCTCATTGTGTTGTTATTCTGTAACTAGACGATATAATCTATGTTCCCATGACTAGGATACGTAAGATGTTGTTGTTTTTAATACGAAACAATTAGGTTGAAAACAGGTCTTTTATGACGTAAAAACATGCAGAATTCGATACGCTCCTATTTTATTTTAGGTAAGTATTTTGATCTAATATATTGCTGGGAACCTAGATAAATACTATTCAAATTAAAATAATACCTTATTAAGGTAGAAATATGCTCCAATTAGAAATGATCTTGGTAGTACGTGTTGTCTGGGCGATTGTCCCTCCGGTGCCCCCTTAAGCATTTAGGATACATAGTTGGAGCGTCAAATGCAACTCAGCTATCATATTTGGGGTATTCCTTTATCCAATTTATCAATTTGTTTTGTATGTTCTGACATTATTTATTTTATTACATAATATAATACTTGACATTTTCTACTATATATGATTATATTTTGACACAACATGACATATGTACCATGACACATAGTATTGACAACCCTTGACAACACAATACTCTCAGGGTGTAGTGGCTAAATGGAGCGGTCTCGACAGAATATCAGCGCTTACCATTACGGCGGGCATAATGCTGAGTCGAGTCCCATTTACTGGTGTAGCGCACAGTATCTACCAAGTTCTCCCTTATCTTTCTTTATGTTTTACGTTTATACTGTTAAACAATTAAATTGTTTGATTTTAAGTATCTCTCTCTTAAAATGTAACTGAAATTTATATTGTGTGCTAATGTAGTGAATAAATGATTGTCTATGTCTATGTCATGTTTCAATAACTACACGATAGTTTACGATGACTACTTAATAACTAATGGCACAGTTAGATTTGTTCAATTTGACCTGTAAAAATATCTCTAACGTGAGATCGCCTTTGTGAAAGTGGAGCTTCTGTACACAGGGACTATTAATTTGTCTGCATCCGTAGCCCGTAGAGCGGTCACTCGGCACATCAGCCGGAAAGCGTCAAATACGGTTCACGAAACCAATTGTAGAGGGCGAGACCTACGTTCAAACATGTCCATTATTTAGAGGATCGGGTACGGTCGGGGGCAAAGGGCCAATCGCTCGGGAAAATACCCTATAGATTCGACGCCGATGAGCGAATGGCCAGGTAAGAAAGCAATATTTTATTTAAATTAAGCCGTACGGGCGGAGGTTTGAATTTGTTCCGGTTTTATCAATTCAACTGAAAAAGGAACAACGAATACAAACATTACAGGGATTTGATTAAAATATATTTTTTATTCTTATTGTTGGATAACAGTTACATAACTCTCGTATCAAATGTGCAAATCGACATCAACTATGCAAAACTTGTCCAATAAAGTGTGCAATAATCGTACAAAACAAAATTAAATAGTGAAGTGGGGTTTTATTGCATTTACCCTCTCCTATATGATTTCATCATATTTTATAGTGGCTCCTATTTTGTAGAATGTATCTGCTATAAAAATATACTGCCATCAAAGTTTTTATAGGAGAGGGATATGGGTACGAACGATTGTACTGTGAGTAGTGGCTACTCTCTAAGCGTACTTTAATCAAAATATATAGCTACTGGCTATTTTGTATAAAAATATAGGTACTGTTACGTACGAAAAAGTAGTGTTGTTTTAGGACGAGAATTGCGTCAAGTCGAGGCCTCTCAGCTCTTATATGCAAATTTCTCCAATAAACGTTATCTATTATTACCTTCAAACTTTTATACCCTAAATATCAACGAGTTAACTTTGGTATTTTATTCCGCAGGCGGGCGATACTCTCGAACCCGGACGTCATCGGGCACACACCCATAAAGGCATTATTCGAAAACGATTTCTGGGGGACGCCGCTCTCAGACCCCGGCTCGCACGGCTCGTACCGACCTCTCTGCGTCGCTACCTATCGACTCAACTACGCTTTCAGCGCTTTCAAGCCATGGAGCTACCATTTCTTGAATATAATGTTCCACTGCACAGCCACGGCACTGGTAGTGACCACCGCGAAGAGGCTATTACCTGGCTACTGTGTGCGCGTCGGCACGGCGGTGGCGGGCCTCACGTTTGCGGCTCACCCGATACACACGGAAGCCGTGGCAGGCGTGGTGGGAAGAGCGGATTTAGCTGCGTGCAATTTATTCCTACTGAGCTTCCTTTTGTACAACGAGCACATGCGATTGCGCGATGCGCGACACAGAAAGCAATGTCGACAAATAGTGAAGGATAATCCCGTGCGGCGACAAATCACCAGCGATACGACGTTCCGGCTCAGCTGCCACGGACTGGTGCAGCAAATTATGATGAACTTTCGTAGACTGTTGAAGGCTAGTAGAGCCGGACCGTTGAAGTTTTTTGACGCATGTGAGGTGAAAGCCGGCCCGATAAGGCCGAGTAAGTGTCAGTATAGTGAAAGTGCCAGTGAAGATACTGGAGAGCTACTGCAGTGGTTGACTTTGGCGGGGACGCTTCTATTTGCCGCAGCTGCCACTCTATGCAAAGAGCCGGCTATAATGGTTCTGCCTCTTTGCATATTCTATGACTTTCTGAAAGGCACTCGACGTGAAGATCCATACTCTAAGGTAAGATGCACTATTTTTATCTCCCGTCTTTTATTATTTCGCAGAGTAAAGTTAAATTAGGAATTTGTGCCAGATATTCTCAGAATCGGTTGCGACGAGCAATAATCTGCAAGCGTGAAATAATCTATCCTTTAAAGCAATAAAAATTTAATATGATATTAAAATGAAACTAGAATATAAAAGTTTTTGAATATAAAATGAAATTCGCGGAGAAAAACGAACACGTAAAATTAATGTCTAGTGACGCAAAAAATATAAAAAACTGCAGCAAACGTGTCAAAAATACGGAATATTAATCAAGCGAGGCACTCTAACTGGTCCAAACCATCGGTTCAGCTGAAGTGTTCTCGCAATATTCTCGCCTGCAGTTTGCAATCAACGAAAACTTATTTATCAGATCCCTACAAAATAAAACCTAATAGGTATTTTTAGTGCTTTTTCAACGCAGAATTTAACATTGAAATTTCTAAACATATTTGTAGGCCAGGCACGATCTGCTATCGTCACGTAAATCTATTCGCTACGAGCTTTTCTCGGTGAAATTAATGAAAAGAAAACTTAAGTGTGATTTCGCGGTCTCTTTATGGCCGAAATTGGTAACGTGTAACATATTTTTACAAAATGTTGTACAGAATTTTAAATATAAAAAAAAAACAAAGAAAAAAAATTTATTTGTGACGGAACAAAATACAATCAGAATAGTAGGCAAAAATTAACTATACATACAAAAAATAAACATACCTAACAAATGAATGTGTCACAATTATACCTAATCAACAGACATCACAAAAGGCATCCAACTAAATTCTCAATTCAATTCAATTTACCTAATATTCAGATTGTACAGCTATAATTTGTTAATAAAAAATATAATTTAAAAACTATATTAGTACAATTGCTAATCTTTATCATTACATCATCTTCATCTTTACATTGCCTAAACACCTCTACATAAAGTTTGCAATTACCTTGTACTTAACATGTCGCATCTTTGCATATGACACGGATAAGTTCCCGAAACCCATACATATTCCTTCGACGTAAATCCGGGGTTGGATAGTTATGCTCCTCTTTGTAAACTAAAGCCACTTCTAATCCTATTCGTATCCAGCGGATGTCTTGATTGTTTTCAACTCGTGATCGGAAACGTAATGAACTAGCAAAGTTTTCACAAACGTATCACTGTGATTAGTAAAAAGTTATCTATACGAAGTTTTCAATAGATTTATGAAGCTATAACAGGTATTTAGAATACTCGGTACAAAGCCTAGAGCACAGACGCCAAGTCAAAGTCAAAATCTTTTATTGATTAAAATCACAAGGATCACTTTGAAACGTCAATTTTACTGCCTGTTCCTTCGCGACCAAGCCAGGAAAGAAGGCTGGTTGTTTTTTTTAATGATCCTTTTACAATACAGGAAATAAATTACGTCTAAATTGTAACATTTTGAACGAGTTGGAGCAATTTCAATCCCAAGCTTTTCTATCATTTAAATAATCCGATACTTTATAAAGATTTTGTTTAATTGCGTTTTTAAATTTGTTAATTGTTAATTTTTGTACATCACTTGGGAGTTTGTTATAAAAGCGAACACCTTTAAACGATTTACTAACTTTATGGAGTTTACAAGTGGCAACAGCGAGTTTATCTTTATTTCTAGTATTAAAAATATGATTATCGCTAATTTTCATAAAAAAAAAAAATATTTTTGTGTACATACATCAGATTTTCATAGATTTATTGACAAGGGAATGTCATAATATTTATTTCTTTAAACTTATTGTGTAGCCAGACTTTCAGTTTTTTACAAGATTCATTTTGGTGAACGTGCGCAAGATCTTCATGATCTTATCCCTGCTTCCCCCTTCCACCACCGGACAAGCAGACGTACTGAGAAGTACCACCCATACCTGGTCGATATACCACCTAGCCGTACCAAACGATTTGCTTCAACTTTTCTTGTTAGCACAAGTAAGGAGTGGTACTCACTTTCGGCGTATTTTTTTTCCAAACAGGTATAATCTTGGAGTCTTCTGAGTGAATAGGTTCTTACTAGGCAAGCGTGCTTCATTTTCGAACACACCTTCACTTACCAATAGGTGAGGCAGTGGTCAAGCGCTTGACTATCATCATTGAAAAAAAAACGAGTGGACTTTAGACCACACGACTGCAGTAAAACTTCTTTTTCAAAATATTAATTTATAAAATTGTTCAATTACAAAATTGTCCATACGTCTGTAGGTCGATCATTCTATGTTCATTCTGGACAGACGCAAATCGCACTCGCACATTATCGTTTTAAAATATACGAAACGTAACTCTCTCTCTTTCACTAACTAATATCTCCCTCTCAACTTCCGTTCGCACTTTTCGTAACGAATTCACCAGCTTACTGCCCAAGTCAAGTGTGCATAAAAAAGTTTTACTTCTAAATAAAATTCGTAGAATATAAGACCTCTGCGTGGTTACCGATTGAAATAAAAACTTGGAGAAGGATGAATCCAAAAAGTTTTCATTACACGTTGTGTGTTACTTGTTAGGTACGTCTTATAGTATAACTTTATATCTACTAAGTAATACTAGTACTGGAGTACTACTAAGTAGTGTTTAGCAGCCGTAACTCAGGTGCAACCTAGCACGGCTTAAAGACAACAATTTAATTAATAATTAATTTTTTGTAGATTTAACTGTATATATTTATGATTCTATTGTATGTACTTGGTATTTGAATAAATACTTACTTAAACATAGTTATCTATACTTCTATACTAATATTATAAAGAGGAAATATTTGTATGTTTGTAACGAATACACTCAAAAACTACGGCTCCGATTTCAAAATTCTTACACCATTAGAATTCTACATTATCCCTGAGTAACATCACACTAATATTATAAATGCGAAAGTTTGGATGTTTGTTTGTTACCCAATCACGACATAACATAGAGCTCCACGCAGAACGCCTCGCCAACCGATTGCACCACTTGTCCCTCCGCTCCGCACTACAGTCCTTGGTAGCAACTCCCCAATCCCCAGGCTTTGCAAAGCCTTGAATAACTGCAAGGACATTGATGTTTTTTCTGTAGATTTAAATAAGTTCCGTCGTTACTTAGATGAGAACTTACACAATTAAAATCAGATTACAATGTTTAATTGTTTATGTACTGATGTACATCGCACGTTACCTAAATTATTACCTGGTTCATGTCTTAGTTCTATTTTATAGTATAGTTATTCTTAGGTGTATTTTTATTTGCATGCAGTGTTGACCTGTAATTGATTGTGCAATCAGCTCTAATATGTAATGTAAATTATTAATTGAATGTATCGTTGTAACTATCGTTGGTTGACCTAAATCATCATCATCATCATATCAGCCGTAGGACGTTCACTGCTGGACAAAGGCCTCTCTCATTGATCTCCAGGAACTGCGGTTGGAAGCGGTCTGCATCCAACGCCAACCTGCGGTTCTTACCAAGTCGTCTGCCCATCTTGTGGGTGGACGTCCTACGCTGCACATGCCGGTCCGTGGCCTCCACTCGAGAACCTTTCGGCCCCATCGGCCATCTGTTCTGCGCGCTATATGGCCTGCCCATTGCCACTTCAACGTGCTAATCCGTCGGGCTATGTCGGTGACTTGAGTTCTCCTACGTATCTCCTCATTTCTGATTCGATCCCGTAGAGAAACCCCGAGCATAGCCCTCTCCATAGCTCGTTGAGCGACTCTGAGCTTATTCATAAGGCCAATAGTGAAGGATCACGTCTCGGTTCCATATGTCATCACTGGTAACACACACTGACTGAAGACTTTCGTCTTAAGGCACTGAGGTATGTTGGACGAAAAGACGTTGCGAAGTTTCCCAAACGCTGCCCATCCGAGTTGGATTCGAAGATTGACCTCTTTCTCGAAGTTGGACCTACCTAATTGGACTATTTGTCCTAGGTATACATACGCGTCGACAACTTCAAGAGCCGAGTTCTCAACCATAACTGGGGCAGGGACGACATGGACATTCGACATGATTTTTGTCTTGTCCATGTTCATTTTAAGTCCTACCCGTGACCTAAATAAATAAAATAACGGCAGGACCGATTTCGGTGAAATTTGATATGCACGTATTTAGATTATAACATGGATTAACACATAGGCTACTTTTTGTTGACAAACAACGCGTGCTAAGCCGCTGGCGGAAACTAGCAATTTCAATAAAATAAATATTCATTATTCGCGAAGTACGATCGACGGTCTTATCGATATGAGTGATATATTCCAGACAACTTTGGGATGGGCTGGATTAACAAAATGATATAGGACGGTGTTGTTCATAGTATTTTATAATAGGCACCGATTTATTTTATAACCGTTTTGTTAATTAATAATTTATATTAACAAAACGGTTGTATTTACGAGAGTTTTTTTTATTTATGTAAATGTTTTATTTTTAAATAGAAAAAGGCTTTCAATAGCAAAGGGATATTGATCAATGAAACAGCTAATGAAAGGTACACTTCCTTTATCTCTGAAACGGAAGCTCATGGACGTGTGTATTCTCCCCATCCTCACCTACGGCGCGCAGACTTGGTCTTTAACTGATCTGCAAAAGTCCAGACTCGGGGTTCGTCAGCGAGCCGCAATATTCTGGGAGTCAGACTGACAGACTACGTACGTAACAGTATACTGCGCTCTAAAACGCAAATCGCGGATGTCAGGCAACAAGCGGGTAAACTGAAGTGGGATTGGGCGGGCCACGTCTGCCGCATGTCGGATGTGTTATGGGCTAAAGCCACCACAGAGTGGCCGCCTCTAAACGGGAAACAACCTCGTGGCAGACCGCGGCGAAGATTGAGGGACGAAATTGATGCCCATTTAGAGGATTGGTCCACAATAGCCCAAAATAGAGAAGACTGGAGACAAGGAAGGGAGGCCTTTGCCCTGCAGTGAGACACTACAGGCTCTTAATAATAATATTACACGTGCGCGATAAGTTGGGACCTGAGCGCGGTGACGTCATATTGGCGTGTTTGTACCGCCCGCAAAAAAGCAAACATAACAAGCAGCCGCCCGCGGCTTCGTCTTTGTGTTTTTTAACCTAATTTATTATGTTACTCAGGGAGGACGCTGCTTTTTATCTAATCTTTTTTACACTATTTGAATAAAATAAAAATACAATGTTTAAGTTTATACATTTATTTTATCTATTATTTACATTATCTCATCTTCGTCACTACTTAGTGCATTTATGCCTTCTAGACTTGTTCTTGTTCTTCGTCCTCAGTCTCACTATAATCACTTGACGAAGAGGTATCCGATAAATTTACAACATTTACTATAACAACAAAAACTACAACAACAAAACAATAACACAAACGAAAACTAAAAGAATTCCAGAGCGCGTCGTTACGTGACGTAGGCCAGTACGAGACTAAAAATCCTAGTAAAAAATAGTGATGCGAACGGTACAATACGGGCGCCATCGGGGAAGTGCAAGGGAAGCGGTCGGGGAGTCGCATTCCTAGCAGGTCCCAAGTTATCGCGCACGAGTAATACTTAATAATAAAAGGCTTTTTCCATGAGCAGATTATAACAGACAATTAATTATAAAATACAGAGTGCTCAGAACATCGTAAGCTATCCTAAACTGGGTTCTTTGTATTATAATCAACAATTTTGTAAAAATAACATTGAAAATTATTTTTCCACCTGTTACACTTACGTAAAACTTACCCAAACTATTTTTGTTACCAAAAGCCGCAAATTTTTACTTAACGCGCCGGCGAACCCTGAGCGCAACTTCAATTCGACCGCGTCAAAAACTTCGGCCTGAATATCGCTATCCCTGTTTAGTGACGAAGTTTGGCCACGCAGAGCGACAGTGATAGCAATAGAACGATTCTAAATTTGATTAGATTTTGACCGTGTTCCGTAATACCAAAAATGATGACAGAAAACTTGTTGTATTTTTCTCATTGTGTTGTTATTCTGTAACTAGACGATATAATCTATATTCCTATGACTAGGGCACGTAAGATGTTGTTGTTTTTAATGCGAAACAATTAGGTTGAAAACCGGTCTTTTATGACGTAAAAACATGCAGAATGCGATACGCTTCTATTTCATTTTAGGTAAGTGTTTTAATCTAATTTATGGTTAGGAACCTAGATAAATACTATTCAAATTAAAATAATACCTTGTTAAGGTAGAAATATGCTCCAGTTAGAAATGATCTTGGTAGTACGTGTTGTATGGGCGATTGTCCCTCCGGTATCCCCTTAATGCTCTAGCAATCTCTTACAAATCGAATAATGAACAAAGGGGTTGATTATATGTTCCATGAAAACGAACAACTAGCTATATTCAGCGTTTAACGCATGCAGTATCGAGTTTTTTTCTTTTAATAATAATAAATAAATATACATATTTTAATAAATATTATCTAGCCCCAAACTAAGCAGAGCTTGTACTGTGGGAACCAGATAACTGATAGAATACGTATATACTTTGTTTTGTGTAAATACGTACTTTTTTGACGACCTCCGTGGCGCAGTGGGCGAATAGCCGGCTGAGACGCAGGAGGTAGCGGGTTCGATTCCCGCCGCGGATCAAATATTTGCATGATCTACAGATATTTGTTCCGGGTCTGGATGTTTTTCTATATATTATAAGTATTTATATACAAAAAAAATGTATATAAGTATTCTATCAGTTATCTGGTTCCCATAATACAAGCTCTGCTTAGTTTGGGGTTAGATAGCGCTGTGTGAATTGTCCAGCAATATTTTTTTTAATATTTTTTTAATTTTTATTTTAATATATAGAAAAACATCCAGACTCGGAACAAGTATCAGAAGATTATGCAAACATTTGTTCCGCGGCGGGAATCGAACCCTGCGTCTCAGCCGGCTATTCGCCCACTGAGCCACGGAGATCGTCGAATAGTAACAATGCCAAGATTATTTAGTATATATCTTTGAACGCTTTACGTGAACTTATGTTAAATCAAACAGTAAACAGAATCAGTTCAGTACAAACTCGTAACGGAGAATCGTAAAAGAAGTTAAGATCATTAAACGAAAACTCGCCTTTAACGGCATTCCATACTGCGTAAGCTCACTGAGGGGCATCAGTGAGATATTTCGTAAAAGACTTATTCGTAGTTTTTCAAAGGCATATTCCCTTTGAGCAATTATGACGTCACTCAATGCTATCACCACAGTTCAGTTTATTTTAACGTTATTTTTTTTTTAACTAAATCGTTGTTTTATTTTGCTGTTCCATGGCCCACCTAATGCTAAATGGTAACCGGTTGCCTATGGTCAACCGGGTGCAGGCGTACAAGTCATCTGCGCCCGCGCTGCTTGGGATCGGCACGGAGAGGCCCTCGGTATGGAGCACGTCGGTTATGACCGAGCTTCTCATCCAACATTTTTAAAACGGCGGTCGTCGTATAAAAGGCGGATAACAAACAAAAATTACCTACCCTATATTTACTAGTGGTGCGCCCCGAACTGAGATCTCGCGACTCTCCTATAAAAACAAAAAAATATTATTCAGAATCTTTGACTATGAAAATAGTGCAACGAAATGAATGACCATCTTACTTGACCTATAGTTTCATTCAAATTACAGGGAGTTTATATTATGTGGTAATTCTGTTTAGGGGTAAAAATTTCAGTTATTCTGGATTTCAGATTTTTCCCTATATTTGTGGTTTTAAAGCTGATTTCAGCACTTTGGGGCCACTAGTGTAAACTGTGAATTTCGTCAAAGTTCCGTTTTTATTATGGCTAATAACTCAAAAACTACTTCATTTAAACTTAAAATAAAAACAGAGTCAAAATGTACTAACGTTACTACGACTATTTGTTTCGAGTCTGGTTGTTTCTCTATATATTATAAGTATGTATTTACAAAAAAATGTATATAAATATTCTATCAGTTATCTGGCTCCCATAGTACAAGCTCTGCTTAGTTTGGGGCTAGATAGCGCTGTGTGAAATGTCCAGCAATATTTATTTATTTGTTTTTATTTTTAATGAAGACCTTTTATTAGACGTCCCATTTGACCGAATAGTATCATTTTGTTTTTTTTTACCCTTTTTCAACCCCAATATCTCAATAACCCTCAAACAGTTTTAGCTCATTTAGTCACACCAGGATTATGCCGACACTACCTACCTATATATATGTCACAATGATCGGATCAAGGCTTATACAGTTATCCTCGGATAAACAAACATACATGCATACAACGCCAATTTGATGATCTCGCTTCGCTCGATCAATAATGAGCAAAGATCAAACAATTAGGCCGACTTGCGCAACGATGCCTAAACGTATTTAGTAGCTAAATATGATTAAAGGAGTTGTCAAACAGCACAAATACGCCAGATTTAAACATTTTTAGTCGCTAAATACGTTTAGAGATCGTTGTGCAAGCCGGGCTGAGTCGATTTAGTTTTGAGTTTGATTCTGAAAGATGGACCTAAAATTGGACACCGCACTACTTCATTCCCTCAAAGCCAAAATTAAATAATCTTTATTCACTGTGAACATATAAATAATGTTGTAATATTTTTATTTTTAAGTTTTCTAACATATTTTTTTCCTGCCGCCAAGCAGCATTGCTGTTTGAAGAGTATGTATGTCTCAAGTTGATAGACTCAGTGCAGTTCATCGTAAGTTCCTAGGTTACCTTTATGGCAATGCTTTTCTATAGGCGATGGTTACCACTCAACGTTTGGTGGGCTAGGTTATAAACATTTTGCTAAAAAACATACCTACTAGTACATACAGCACTGGCAAGCAAAAAATCAAACGATACACGAACAGCAGCCGCTCCAGTAAATAGCATGCGTGGTAGAATACAAAGTACGGTTGCCGGCATTCAAATGTACAGTCAGCGAAACTTCATCGCTTCGCATTAGCGTGTTGCGTCACATTTTGAGGCGTCGTCGTTTGAATGTCAGTGGGTAAATCCTTCTATTCATAAAATTAAACATAAATGAAAAAAAACTCGCTTTTGTTTGCGAAGCGATGATTTATTGAGATTTTTTAATAATTTTTATTCAAATGACACAAAATAAAAGTACTTACTTATTGCAAGACATTTGTAATATTCGAATACTGTATCAAATGCGAAAGGAAAAAATATGTGAACAGCCCTTTGCCTTGCAGATTTATTCTATCTTCTCAGCCCATTGCCACATGTGTTCTCCTCGCTATCACATAATGCAGTGTGAATTTGTGAACAGTTTACCAATGAGTAACTGTTCTGTCCGTAAATCAAAACATTGATAAATATTTATTTCATTCTAATATTCGTTCCATACAAACCGCACTGTCTAAAGAAGCCGCTTTTGAGAAGGTGCATTTTTTATTTCAGTAGGTACTAGATTGAAATAAATACAGGTTATTTTTATGGATTACGGCCAGAAACTCAAAAGTCGACTGTTTACAATTTCACCCTGTATGTTACGGTGTAAAATATAATCAACTTATATCACTGACCGTACATAGCTGAAATGATTTTGTGCGAATTACTAGCACGTGTATTCCCGGCTTTATTCACTTGGTTTTTAATTTTCCAGCGACTGCATTTGGACACGTGGGAATATACATGAGAGATAATCGTATATCGTGAGCGCCATGTATTTGTACCTATGCGTTTTGGTTGAATAAAACCCTACCTACCTACATTACTGTGCACAGATTAGAAGAATTTAATCTATTATTACGTGGTTTAATGTATGTGTAATGGTATGTTTTATCAAGCTATTAATTTTATGCAAGTATGAAAGTAACCGTGGAATGTACCTATGGGCAATGCGGACGGAAGAAATTGTTGCTTGAGGCATATTAATATGAGCCAAACAGCGTTTGTGATTGAAAATTCTCTTGGTCCGTTTTATCATTTTTGATGAGTTTACTGATGGAGATTTTTCGTACATTGCTATGTATTATTAAAGCAAATACCGAGCACAGACCTTTTTCATCGGTTTACTCGTATGTTTGGTGATTTTTGCCTTTTACGATGTTATTCTTAATCATTATATAAAAAATTTTTAGTTATGTATCCAATGGTCATCAAATTATAATTTTGATATAAATATGTGCGCGAAAAGACCCGTTTCGTCTTAAAAACATGAGTATAGTTCGCGAAAATTTAAAAAGTTCTATCCACCCATTTATAAAATGGTGAAAGAAACTGTACTCGTATAAAATAAACACAAAAAGCTTCATTCAATACATGTATTCGTATTGTCTGTATAATGATATAATTATTGTCTGTGGTTTTTCCCATTCACTCTCTCTCTCAAAATACACTCCATGTAAGTCGGCACGCAAAAAAATAAAATTGTATTAAAAATTAATTGGGTTTGTTAATTTTTTAACAAAATTGGTGCCGAAACCAGGTAATGAACCAGGGACTTTCATATCTTTCCTGTGAACTAAGGCAGACTACTATGGTACAGAAACGTGGTTTTTTACTATGGGCCTCGTAAGAAGGATCAAGGTTGTTCAGCGTGCTATGGATAGGGCTATGTTTGGTGTCTTTCTACGAGATCTATCAGAAATGAGGAGATTCGTAGACGAACCAAAGTCACTGACATATAACAAAGGATTAGCAAGCTGAAGTGGCAGTGGGCAGAGCACATAGCTCGAAGAACTAACGGCCGTTGGGGCAGAAAGGTTCTCGAGTGGAGACCACGCACTGGAAAGCGCAGTGTAGGACCCCCACTAGATGGAAAGACGACCAGATAACGGTTGCTGGGAGCCGTTGGGTGCAGGCCGCATAAGATCGGTCACTCTGGAAATCTATGGGGGCCTATGTTCAGCAGTGGTAGTCCTGTGGCTGGTATGATGATGATGATGATGTTGTTGCTAAATGAGAAGACGGCATAGTTGCTAAGCAAGATTACACCATCCTAATCTGCATGTTTCATCTGTCCCTACCAGACTATCCCCACTGGAATCGATACATCGTCTTTTCTACACTTTTAGGAATAACAACTGCGTTTTCGACTTTTTGACAAAATGTACTGATATTTGTATAAGACGAGTCGATTGAGACCAACTTGTTCTCATTGTCAAATGACATTTTCTAGTCTCACTGTACATGTTTTCAAAAATCCAAATATATGGTTGTTTTTTCTTCAAAATAAATCTATAGTTTTCTAAGAACAAAACCTTCTAACTACAAAAGAATAGATAGCTGTTTTCAATGAGATAAAAATGTGCCCCACCCTGTGTACCCACTAGATACCATATTTCACGATGATCAGATAAAACCTTCGAAAGTTATCTTTGGACAAACAAAGATACATACGTACGTACGTAAATAAGTACATATATGCAACACTGATTCGTCCAAGTTGGTTTGGTTTAAAAACAGGAAACAGATTTTCTTTACCTTGTCCTTTGTTCTGCCATATTCACATCTTACAGACACGATGAGCGTTACTTCAGCAAAAAGTTCTAGAATCTCAGTTCTGTAATTGGTGACCATTATTTCCGATGACAATTCAAAAAGCTCGATTCACTAGGATTCTCTAGTGTCTTTGTATGCAGAAACTCACACACAAATAATGTTTAACTAACGAGGTGCTTCACTTTCCTATCTCCTGTATTTTCTCTGACGTTAGCTGCGTGATAGTGAGAGGCGGTCGTGGAAGCGGAAGCGGATGTCACGGTGATTAGGAATTGAGTCTCAAAAACTTATCTCCATGACGTGACAGGGCCTTTCGGTCGAGTTGTCTTCCGGATGCAAAAGCGCGCCGTTAGTGCCATAGCACGGGTGTCATGGGATACGTCAGCAAGCCCTAATTTTAAATCCCTTAATAGATAGTAGTGTGAGGAACACTACTATGTATAGTGATATTACAGGTGGCAGTGTTTGTCAAGAGTAACCTCAATAATTACGCCAAGCGAGGAGACTCCTACAGGTACAACACCCGTGGACGACCAACGACTCGCAAAGACAGACAGAATCACTCATGTCATGGAGCCGATAGTGTACAATAGTATCCCTGTTGCAATCACTTCGATAGACAATGACAATACCTTCAATCAACGGCTTAAGCGCTGGCTGCTATTCAATAGAAAAGTTTTTGATGAAGACAATATAACCTTATACTGGCGTTATCAAAATCTATAATAATAATTGTATGAATTTTAATATTTCACAATTTTGTACATTTTAAATATTATTATTAATTTAATTTACTTATTATTAGAAAAAGTGTATGACGTGTATTTATCTTTTACCAATAAAATTGTTTATCTGTTTTATCCGTTTACGCAAACGTCAATAGTTTTCGTGAGCTCGACTTCTTTCAATTCTTTTTTTTTTATCATAAATTCAGTTACAGTGTTGGCATTTGCCGTAAGTAAAATAAGACACAAATACATATTATATACATAATAGTATTTTAGTTACATAAAAGCATTATTTCTTATCTTTCTTAACGGGGTACGGGACGCTGCAAGTAACTGTATAGTAGGAAACGAAAACGGACACGAACTCTATTGAACGATAGCGGAATTTGGCAACTCGTAATAAAGGGCCAGTGACGATTCCAGTTTTGTATCACGTTTAGTCAAAATTTTGTTTACCGGAACTTATCATTACCAACACGTGCAGTTTGGATCTCTTCGGACTGGTCCTGAGCTCTAGTGTCGGTGTTTTAAGGCCGCTTCAAGGTTTCCAATATGACTACCTGCTCCAATTCAACTGTAAGTTTTGTTTACTCTCGGACATTTTATTAAAACATTAGAATGACACGATATGCTACTGTGTATGTTACGAGTACAGGTTTACAGCAGGCGTAAATCTCGCAATCGTTATTGCTACCAAACGTTACTTCAAACAAAAGTTAACGTCACCCATGACCAAAACTTCAGATCCACTGATTCTCTCCTTCTCGCTACCCCGAAACACTCAACCGCCTTCCGTGGCAACTCTTTTGAGGTGGTAGCTGTCGGTCTATGAAACTCTCTCCCTACTCATATTAAAAAGGCGCCTAGTAAACCGGTTTTCAGACGACTAGTCTATAGTCATTTCTTGCAGTTCTCCACTGGCTGTTAAAATATATGAAAACGTAGTACCTATGTGTGTTGTATGTAATAGTATTTTTTGTTTTATATCTATAAATATATATATATATATATTTGTTATATTTCTCATATATATATTCTATGTATTATTATTGTTATATCAAGTAGGTTTATGTATTTATTCTAACTGTAATCGGAGTTTATTGTTATTTGTGTTTCTTTTGTTTTTTTTTAATAAACATTAATATTGTTAAAAGTTAGCACGACAACCTTTTTTGTTACCTCTGAGGTTGGCAGGTAGAAAATGCTATTAGCATTAAGCCCACCTTTTGTACATGTAATTTGTATTTTTGTGCAATAAAGTATTAAATAAATAAATAAATAAACGTTTGACAACAATGATTGCGAGATTTAAGCCTGTCACAAATCTGTTGTGATATAGAAAATCCGAGGGCGGTAACTCAATCCGCCCTCGCTTCCGCTGGCACAGTCCATAGACGCAACCATTGCGTTGTTCAAACTCATTTATATGATGTTGACAGAACACAGTAACTAACATATTTAAATACAGTTTATATTTTATGCAAAGTATTTATATATCTAACTTATATATCGCGTGATTCTTATTTAGTGTTGTAGAAAAATTATCCTTACGACAGGAATGAATAAAGATTATTTGGTTTTTACGTAAAGAAGTAGGGCGCCGAATTTAGGACTGGAATATCTATGATGGTCAAAAAAATATATAAATTTAAGAAGAAATGAACGATGAGGATTTAAAAGAATTAAAACTGTAAGTAATTATTTCGAAGTAAATTTTGTCAAAAAATAAAAATTTACCACTTTAAAAGTAGAGGTCCTTAATATAAAAAAAATATACAATACTTATGTATTCTACCAGTTATCTGGCTTTGCTTAGTTTGGGACTAGGTAGTGCTATGTGAAATGTAAAGCCTGAAAATATTGTTTAGTATTTATCTGTAAAAAAAGAACAATGTATTGTACTGTCTGGAATTGGTCAATAAACTTTTATGTATAAAAAAATACTAAATACGAAGTTTTCTACCATGTTTTGTTAGTTTTTTAGCGTCTCGATATTTCATTAGAGTTACATGTGCCATGATCACCATTGATCACGGGTAAAGTGTAGTCTTTGCGAGTGGATTGGCATTTGCAGATATATTGATCTACCGTCTTTCTCAATCTTTCACTACGAAAAATCTCACTAATATACATACTGGGGACTTGTCATGGTTGTTCGAAAATTAAAAATTTTCTATGGTAGTGAATTTGAAAAAAACGAATCTAACAACAGCACTTGCTATTAATCCTCCCCGTGTTTTCATTTAATGTCGTACACACGGCTACACATCAAGCTATAATTCCAGTATAAGCTGACCTCACATTGTGTAGGCTTTTCGTGGAATCAGTGGTCAGCTTATACTGGAAATGTATAGCTTGATGTGTAGCCGTATGTATATAACAAAACATCTAGTATATATGTTTAATTTGCTATATGCAATAATTGTTTGTACTTGTATTACCTCAACGAATAGTTTAAGTGATGGTGTGATGGTGAAAGATGAAATACGCTTGCCCAGAAAAAAAACCTTTTCACTCTAGACTTGAAGACGAGATTATAATGGTCCGGAAAAAAGTATTCATAACCATGATAACTTCAAAAGTTATAAAAATAAGCTCCGTAGTGTAGTGGGCGAATAGCCGGCTGAGACGCAGGAGGTAGCGGGTTCGATTCCCGCTGCGGAACAAATGTTTGCATGATCTACAGATATTTGTTCCAGGTCTGGTTGTTTCTCTATTTATTATAAGTATGTATTTATAAAAAAAAAGTATATAAGTATTCTTTCAGTTATCTGGTTCCCATAATACAAGCTCTGCTTAGTTTGGGATTAGATAGCGCTGTGTGAAATGTCCCGAAATAAATAAATAAATAAAAAAATAAATATTGGTACACATTTCACACAGCGCAATCTAACCCCAAACTAAGCATAGCTTGTACTATGGGAACCAGATAACTGATAGAATACTTACATATGTTTTTTTTTGTAAATACATACATAAAATATATAGAAAAACATCCAGACCCGGAACAAATATCTGTAGATCATGCAAACATTTGTTTCGCGGAGGGAATCGAACCCGCTACCTCCTGCGTCTCAGCCGGCTATACGCCCACTGCGCCACGGAGGTTGTCAATATTTATTTATAGCTCACTTTTAACACACAATTTAACAAATAGCAAACTAGTTCATTTTACAAACACTGCGTAAAATGAAGCAAATATTTTGTTCATTTGAACCCACTGTGTAATTGGTCTGTTTGGTTCATGTCGAGCTAATTAAATCCAATTTTCGCATGCGGGTAGCCGTGACATAGATATGGGGAGAGCTGGAATCGTTCTAACTTGAAAATACCTTGCGGTGACGTCGAGTGCTTTGTGTTCCCGGATGCACAATGAAATTATTCTTTTGCAGATTTCATTCATTTTAATATAGTAAATAATACAAGACAGAAGAGGTGCACTTGGAAAGAACTTGCAAATATAACTTACAGTAATGATTTCTTTTCATACAATAGCGTTCGGGAAACTACGAGACGACTTCACATCTAAAATACCTCAGTGTTTGAAGACAATAGTTATTTGTTATACAGGAGTGCAAAGTTGCTTTTTAGCCGCGTGCTCAATTTTGATCACCGAGCAAGCAAATGATCCTAAAATTGAATCACGAGCGCAGCAAATGATTCCTAAACTAGAATCCTCAGCGTTAGCGAGAGAATTAAAACAGCACGAGGTGAAAATCTTTGCACTCGAGTGCAACACGTAACTTTACATCCCACCTCGGCGAGGAAAGGACTAAATGCAAAAAAAACCATTAAAAACCACAAAATACTTTTATTTCTATTTAGGTTTTAACTACTGCATCATGGTAGGTAAGTATTACAGAATAATCTTTAAATAATAACAAAAATTGAACGTAACGTTGCTACAGTTACTTAAGTTGAGTGTAATATCGATATGTACGTCTTTATTCATCTTTATTGTTGATTGTAGCATTGAATATGTACTCCGTAGAGTGCTTGCTTTCTTGGTCTCGGATAATTCAATAAAATATGCCAGTAAAACGTTTTCTGAGAAAGTTTTGGCTCCTTTAGCTAGACGCCATGTGTTAAAGATATCGTACTGTTTCAAATACTTCTCGCGTGATTGTTGAGGGAGAAAGCTCATTTGCGCATTTTTAACAGTATCAGTAAGTTCTGTTGGCGTCAAATAAACTTCCTCGTCGCTAGAATCACTCATTTTAGGTTTTTCAGTTGTTTTCAAGTTTCTTGTTTATAACCTAAGGTTTTAACAATATGACGTGAAAAGAAAATGGCGCGCGTAAAGCAAATTAAAAAAAGTAATACACCAAGAAGGTTTCGAGTCTGAGTTTTAAACAAATTACAAAAGGTTATATTATAAATTCGGCACCATGGAGGTAGAAGTAAAGAGGTTAAATGATGTTTAGAATTAACAAACTTAGTGCACACGATGTTCTAAATTCAATTTACTTTATGCTCTATAGCGGATAAAAACGGCTTTTGCACTCAGATATTGAAGAGCAAAAATACTCTTTCCGAGATGGGGGGATGAAAAAGTAATTGACCGGTGATGTCATAATGGAACAGAAAAGTGGTCACTCACGATGGGCCACATAAGAAGGTCACTCAGCGTGCTAAAGAGTATTTCTTTACGTGATCGAATCAGAAATGAGGAGATTCGTAGACGAACTAAGATCACTGACATAGCCCAGAGGATTAGCAAGCTGAACTGGCAGAGAGCGAGGCACATAACATACCAGAGGAACATAAAGGTTTTATAGTGGAGACTACGCACTGGAAAGCACAGCGTAGGAAATAGAAAGAGGGACCTAAAATAAAAGTTTTCTTGTTCTTGTATCTATGGACGTTTTTCTTAAGCATGCGTTAGCACTTTTTATGTCCTTGTAATTTGTCAACCCGAAAGTGGACACCGGGGCTGATTTATAGCTGAAGCACCTTGTTTAGTATTAGTATCATGTGATCTAATTGTATAATTGTTTGTGTCCTTAATAAAGACAAATATGTTATGTTATGTTGGTGGCCTCCCTTTTCCGCATTTGGACTCTTAAGTGGTCCATTATGCGTGAGAAAGTTGGCTATATGTATAGCCAGCCTAATTCCGACCAGAAGCGCAGAAGTTTCCTGTGGTCTTCACAGGCTTCACGGAGTGACCTTGGATTGTCCACGATTTCTGCACGTTGTGCTGTTACCCCCACGCATTCCAGAACTACGTGGGCTGCTGATTCTTCTTCGGTGGGTCATCCCCTGCAGAGTGGGCTATCTGTTGCTCCCACGATGTAGAGGAATAAAGACAAATAAAATAATATATTCCGTCAAGACAGTGTTTGCGTTATGTGAAAACAAATTGGTGAGTAAGCAAACCATTTAAACGTGTTTGTAGTACCAACTAGTATCACCAAACTAAAGGCACCACAAAAGTATCTCCTATTTGCCACCCCAGTAAATTTTATTACTATCGCCTTCACGACTTTATGCCATCTCATGTAATAAAGTGATAAAACAGTTAGCGGAATGTAGCCGAGCCGACTCAGATATATCGAAGCCAACAAATAAAACAACCATTAAAGCCAAAACTTGCCCAAGGTTTTGTTTTCTTTTTCATATTTCCATAACTCTTACATGAGACTTTGCGTTATGTATAATGGCAATAATATTTTGCACCACGGCTATGGAGAAATAAATACGCAACTTAGTATGCAAATCAGACGTGCTCGTGGCATAGTCTTTTCTTGATATATCAACTAGATTATACGTTGAGCAGGACATACATAAAGCGATCGGGCAGATATCTATATTTGGAGATTCTTGGGCGCTTCATAAGCACTAGATTTATGATTATACTTATCGATCGATTATTAATAATATAAATACGGGATTTATCGGTATTTCGACCAACAATGTTTCAGTTCAAATCGAGAAACTTCATCAGGGTGAGTGGGATCCGCTCCGAATAACATCTCGCCTCGCACTGCACTGCGCCGCAGCCATCTGCACGCGAGTCGACGGGCGCGGTGGTGGGGATTGCATCAACGATGGCCCAGCGTGTTGACAGGCTGCATTTTCATTATTATCATCACTGCTGCTCTCTTCGGTTGTTCTCGGTACAGGCAAACACACAACACTAACCATGTCTCTAAACATATCTTCATGGTGAACGCGACAGAAGAGTGAGTGGTTGTAGAGGTAATGTAATATCACTCACCTTTTTATTTAGTTTTTGATAGTAATGTTCACGTTATCTAATGTAAATACTGACATGGGGAGATAGATTCTGTATTTCTTTTAACCACACCTTAACATTTTCATCACTATTTAGGTCAGAAAACTCTAAATTCATTCTAAAACCCTTCAAATACTCATTATTAAAATTTTATATGGGTAGATGCACGCCACAGAAGAGTGAGTGAATCTGGTAGAGACATAGTTAGTGTTGTGTGTTTGCCTGTACCGAAAACTACCGAAGAGAGCAGCAGTGATAATTATGATGATGATGCAGCCTGTCAACACGCTGGGCCATCGTTGACGCAATCCCCACCATCGCGCCCGTCGACTCGCACGCAGAGGGCTGCGGCTACAGAACACAAAAAACAATAGAATGGTAAGTAGGCGGGGCCCGCGTAACACCAAGTACGCGGAGTTCCGCGCACTACAAGCTTCGCTCACTTCAGTCGTGTTTCAATTACTGTGGGGTAAACGTACTTCAAAAAAATATAAAACTGCCATATTGTGCCGTTTTGGAGTGTAAATATTATAGCCGAACAAAAATTTAACAAAAGGGGGCATATCCTATTTTCGGTTAGCATTATTTTATTATTTTTTGTTTGTTTTGTTTGAAATGCCAAATCGTTAAACAAAATAGACTGTGAATCATACTCCGTAGGGTCGCGTTTCTCTTAAACCTCAACTTAAGCTACTCAATTAGGGATGTGACCCCAATATACTGATGAATATGTTATCGATAGCTTTAATTAGTTACCCCCTATTAAAAGGTGTATAAGTTTTAGGGCGTTGATTTCTTGTTGTTTTATTGATGATTTTCTGAATATATTTTAGACCTATGGTGTGAAATAATATAATAACTTCTGTTTTCAGTTTCCCCAAGGTGCAAAACATAAAAAAAATTAAAAAAACGTACAACTTATGAGTCATCCAGCATACAGAGTCATGACCTGGCACCGTGTGACTTTTTTCTGTTCCCTAAAATTAAGAACCAATTAACCAATACGATTTTCATCACCAGAAGAGGCTGTCGAAGAGTATGAATAACATGTATCTGACATCACCACCGGAGGAGTGGCACAAATGTTTTCAAAATTTGTTCAATCTTATGAAAAAGTGCATTGACGCAAAAGGAGAATATTTTGAGAAACAATAAATTCATTTTTGACCATTATTAGTATTTTTTAATTGATTCCGGAAACTTTTAGTGTGCCCCTCAAATAATAATTCAGTATATATTCCAGTAATATAATATTTTTTTAAGTAAGTATTTATGAGTTGGATACCTTTGATTATGTTAAGAAAGAAAGAAAAGAAAAGCTTTTTATTTCGACTACCACAAATATAACCTGACGTACCTATTTCGTTACCCGCGTAGTAGGTAGGTGATAATCGATATCGATACATTCGTCTTGTATGCTCATTGGTACATCACTGAGTGAGTAGAGCTGTTATTTGAGCATGCGAGTAACAGACATTGTATTATCAATCTTATTCTTTGTAGTTAGAGACTATAACAAACGTTTACGACAGCGCCGTCTGTTGTTGAGTGGCTTTGTTTTGTGGGTAATCAAATAACAGCCATTGCATTATCAGTCTTATTTCTAATTAATAGAGACTAAAATAAAAATATTTTCTAAAGCGCTATCTTTTGCCGAGTAGAAGAAGTAAACTTCAATTTTTTGTTACTGTTTATTTTATTCAATTTTAAACCATGCTCCATAGTAGCTAAGGTTTTATATCCGTTAAATTGGTTTTATGGTTTTAGGCCTCTTTGAACGTTCTCTTTCAACCAATTATAACTTTTATTTCTAAGTGTGCTAGTTTTTACATGTGTGAGCTTAGCTACACTGGTTTTCTTAGTACAAAGTCATCATGCTAGTTCTATTGTTTTTTATGTTCTGTGGCTGCGGCGCTCAGTGCGAGGTGAGACGTTATTCGGAGCGGATCGCACTCACCCTGATGAAGGTTCACGAATTGAACCAAAACATTGTCAGTCAAAACACCGATAAGACGGTACCTGATAAATCCCGTATTTATAATAATGATTGAAATCAACCACGAAACTTTTATAAAGATCGATTTTGTGATTACCACGGTTAGGCTTATGAATAGGGTATTCATAAGCCTAATCACAGCCTAAAAGAGTCGTCAGTTGTAAGCTTAGCTCAATATCAGGATCCGTAGGAAAGAAGAACACCGAATACGTAATTACTTTTTATTTTAAACTCAGGTCCAAGCTTACAACGTTACTTATCCGAAAGCCCGCGATCGAATGCTGCTTGGTCGCTTTGTTTATACAAAAAAAATTCTACCGCTCGAAGCTACCATCGCGTCATCATCCCTCAGTGCTGCCAGCAAATTAAGTGATATTTCTACTAAACAGTTATTCTTTTGCAATTGTGATCAAAAATGTTGGCAATTTAAAAAAAAACCTAACAGTTCTTACAGATAAACACCGCTCTGAGCTATTTATCTATTTCTTGAATGAAATACTTCTCTAATTTGAGAACTTTGCTCTTGTCGGCGCAACTGAAAGAAACTCCTTCTACTTGTCTCGTTCCAATACAATCTCTTTTACCTCCTTACACGTCATGGCAGCAATCTTCTTCTTTATCTGGTAGCTTATTCGCAGCTTTCCTTTTCCTCGTTTGCTTTCTTATTTTTTCTTCGATGACTGTTTGTATAAAACTGTCATGTCGTTTATGATAATGATAATCATCTTTTCCTTTATTTTCTATATGGTTGTCATTAGAAATCTTTTCTTGTTCACTTTTTCATAAAATACACTGTTTTAAATTTTTTTTACCGCGTAAATCTTTTATTTTAAACCCGTTAGCAACGCTAAGTGGGTTCGTAATATTCATGATACCGATGCTGAGAAAAATTAACGGTGCGCTTAGCTAAATGAATATCGATTTGACGTCCCGCCCCAGCTCATTTGCCCTGCATAAAATTAGTATCTGAACCTTTCCGCGGAACGGGGCCGAATATTACTCTCATCTAGAGGACTGAACCAATTTTGTGTGGCTTTCAACATTAAATTAACATTTGGGCTTTTTCTTCTCTCTTGCCCTTCGTGCCTCGCATCCCCGGCCCAGTATATTTCAGCGGTCGCGTAATTTGTGGCTCGTAAATGTTCTGAAATTGGTCATCCCTTTGGTTGAGGTGAATTTATGGCCTCCTCGGTTGGCCTGTCGAAAGGGGAATTAATAAGTCCCCTCTAATGGTGAAACGTACCCTTACCATCAATTTGAATGCCAATACCCTAAGATCGGTGTGGACCTGTAAAATAGCCCTGAACATGATATATCTCACTTACAAATTCTTATTCATTTTACGAACCCGATAAATTGGATTCACGTTCATTGCTTATATAGCTGAGGGTAGAAGAAAAATATGGAGGTTGGCTTTGATTAATATTCAGAAGGATACATTTTAATTTGAAATTTAATTTACATTGAAATGAGGACAATCTGCGGTGCGCGTGCGTGACTGACATATAATCCGAGTACCTATAATTAGGTACTTAGATTATAAAATATGTTAGTCCTATAATTACATTAATTAGTTTTTTTTATCTTTCATTGCGTGTACATTTTGTTTATATGATATATTAAAAACTCATTTATTTTTACCGATTTTGAGGTTTTGCTGTGTACAATACACGTTATTTCTTTTTTAGGAATAAACTTCCTCCGTATGTTAAAGGGTTATAACGAAGGTAGAGGACCTTGTAAAATATTTGGTTTTTTTATGTTTGTTATTTAAAAAGGTTGAAGCCTCGCTTTTTCCTTATTTGGTTTCAGCTTTGTAAGTTTCGTCTCTCAGATTTCGCTGATCTTTGCCACGTTGACAATGTTTACGGAATCTAAATCCTTTAGTTTCTTTACCTACGAATAGTTTCTGCTGAATTCGGGTCGAGTCAGCGAAACTTTGAGCCATGCGGTTGTCTGAGCTTCCCTGATTCAGCATTCGCTAAGAAGGTGATATTTCACAATATTCAAGTAAAGAAATAAACAAACCTGGTTGTAAATAACATTGGTTGAACGCCTCCTTGTCTTGAGAGAAGAATAATGGTATTTTCTATTTCGTTAGGTCTGTAGTATGTATAGTTGTGTCTGCTCGGATGGGTGCCAGCTGTGGCTTGCGCATCGAATTGTAGTGTCCCTCCCGTTTGCCAACGACTTAAACTTTTACGTCTGGATGTGACTTTTACCGTCGAGTTTAATAGCTGTGTGGACTGTGGATGTCGCCGAGATGTGCTTGCTAATGTCGTTAACTGAACTTGCTGTTGACGTCCTGCATACAAATGCGTTTCAACTAAACCACCATCTTAACGGAATAGTAAAGTAAGCATTATCATCATCAGCCCTTGTTACTTATTCAAAGAAGCTTTTTAATGAGGGAACGTTAATATTAAAGTGCAGTGACACAGTGACACGTTCACTTTGACCTAAAGACCCGTCTCCGTTCCTAAGTTCTCGTGACACAAATACCTTTGTCAGTCGCATGCATTTTGAATCGCAGTGTAAACAAGGGGAGATGTAGAATGCGCGTGTGCCCCTTGTCTCTTCCACTCGAGCAGCGGCATGGTCCCGCCGGCCCTAAATCAAAGAGCCGCAAACTACCCCCACACTTCCATATTTTCGCACCCCGACAACGTAGTATAATGGCTATTGACCAAATTTATCGACTTTTATGTCATATTCTCATCTTTATTCGGAGTTGGAAGGCCTGGAATTGGCCTCGCATAACATATGTGGGCGAGCCTCACTATTTTGCGTTACGATAAATAATTTCTATCATTTTCCCGGATAATAAGGTTACTTGTTTGTTTATTGGCTTCGATTTCCGGAAATTGATTTCATTGTTTTGCAATTACTTTTCCGTTGTTATTTATTAGATAGATTATATCTAGATTGTCTATTAAAAAGGAAAATACATGTTATAAATCCAAGGTGCGAAGGGTGGTTTCATCTCTAAACGCGTTTTTACAGGCAACATTATATGAACAGAACTTTTTGTAACTGCTTAGTGGCAAAAACATATTGTAATAGGGTATACTGTTTACAAACATCGCGTTATCGAGTTTATATCAGACTACGCAGGGTGCCACATAGTCTACAAACTTGCAGACTCAGATTAAAATGCTTCTTGATTAATGAATTCGTCTATACGATGTATTCGTATACGTTGTAAGCTTTCTTTTTGACTCGGTAAATGTAATTTCACTTTGACATTTTGTTTTACTGTCTGTGCTTCTTAATACATTTTCATTTTCTCATAGTTATATTGAGATAATATAAGTAATAACTGCGAGTTGAAGCCAATTTTATTCAGAGTGTTTTGGACCATCTATGTTAAGTTAGAAGGGGCTGTTACCGTCACTAACGAGAACGTATTTTGACTAGGTTGTTCTACGTCTTTTCTTAGAGTTTTTCATTGTTTAAGATGTTTTAGGTCCAACTTATGTGTAAGGCTTAGATAAGTCTTATGGTACACACATTCAGGAAATACTTAATTGATCAAGTAAAGCGAGATCTCTAAATCAACTTAGGCAAATCGGCGTTGTATGTATGCATGTATATTTGTTTGTCCGAGGATAACTTTCGAAGCGTTGATCCGCTCATTGTGAAATTTTATACATAGATTATGATATATAATGAGCTAAAAATTGTTGTTTGTTGTTGTTCAAGAGTGGTAAAAAAAAAATGAAATTGAGACTATTAGGTCAAATGAGACGTCAAATGAAATGTCTTCATTAGTACATTTCGACCCCGTTTTTATTTTTAGTAAAGTTCGTGTAGTTTTTGAGTTAATAGCCATAATAAAAACTAAACTTTGACGAAATTCACAGGGTACACCAGTGACCCCACAGTGCTGTAATTTGGTACGCGTGTAGCTTAAGTATTACAAATATAGGCAAAAGTCTGTGTATAAAAAAATTATAGGTAACTTCAATTTGTACCCCAAAAAAAATTAACCAAAGTGCATGAACTCCCGTTACCTGTAATTTGAATGAAACTGTAAGTCAAGTTACTTAGTTATTTATTTCGTGGCACTATTTTGATAGTCAAAAATTACAATTAATATATTATAGAATTTATAGAAATAGATTACGAATAATATTTTTATTTTATGGGAGACTCGCGAGAACTCAGTTCGGGGCGAACCACTAGTTTATAAGTATGTGGCATTTTATTGAAGTTTTAAATTGAAGTAACATAGTTTTGACTTGTAGTTTTAGAAAAGGTCTTTTTATGGTCTATTAACAAAATACACGAGTCCAAATACCTTTCTTTGGAAGTAAGATAGTTATTTCGGGCTTATAAACATATTCAATAAACGTAATGATTACTTTAAGACCAACTCCATTCAAAGATTCTCTGGAAGAGTCCTCGTTCCTCTTCCTCTTCTTCTTCCTCTCCTGCTAAGAAGGGTCTTTTTTCGGCGACAAGACTTATACATCTTATAGATAGATAGATAGAGAATTTTTTATTGTTACACCAAATTACCATAACTTAACCTAGAAAACTAAGACTAATACATGGTGGTACAATGGGCGGCCTTATCGCTCAAACCGATCTCTTCCAGGCAACCTTTGGATGGACTGGATTGAAAAACGTGTGAGGAGGCGGTGTTACAATAAATACCTATTTATGTAGGATAAAAATAAATAAATACCTAAACCTAAAAAAAATTATACATATGTATATTTGTTCAATCGGTCTTATCAGGAATAATAATACATTTTCATTCATTCGATAAAGTATATTAAAATTACTTCTTTAAGCCGCTCACAATCAAAATCAAAATCTCTTTTTGTCCACGGCTTCACACAAAGAGCTGAATCATTTTTGATTTAACAAAGTCGTGTTTATGAAATTGCAGTCGCACAATACACCTTAATGCCCGGAACAATCGTTCGCTCACGTATGTACTAGGTACAGTCAGCCACATATATACGTAGACAAGGATAATGATCATATTTCTTACTTAAAATGGTATACTTAGTGTAAAAAGCAGATTAAACGTCCTTTAGTCACGTTTTAGGCCACTGAAGAGGCTTCACGTCTGGTTACCCTCCAAAGCATGAAAGAGCTATCAGGTGGTAGAGCTTTTGTGAACGGGCTCGAGGAAGTGGGCACCACCGTCTTACCTTTATCTGCCGCCAAATAGCAGTACTTGTGCTGCTGTGTTCCGGTTAGATAGTAATAGTATGTTCCTGTAATTACTGGCACATAGGCATAACAGCTAAGTCCATATTATGACAACGTAACCACATAGAAATCAAGACAACATAATACCTTGTTTTGAATTCTATGTGGACATCCATGGGCTGTAGTAGCCACTTAACATCTGGTGGACTGCATGCTCGTTTGCCATATAAGTAGTATAAAAAAAAGAGCTCATTTCTAGCCATAAGTAGTTTTAACAAGCAATTTTGATAAAATCTTCTAGGTACATTTAATTTATAAACTCTCACAGACTGTGACACAGACAGAACTACTCCACAGACGGCGTAGTCCGCGATAAACCTGGCACAACTTGCTCAATAGCTGATGCTTGGGTACCAACGCCGATAAGACAAGTCTAAGGTACGGTTAAGTTGAGGTTGTCTGAAAGAAATGATTTTAACTGATAATTGTGCAATTATTTTGTACTTTTTCCTGTAATTAGTGAAAAATATAGAAGTTAAGCAATATTTATGTATCTTTCGACTATAAACACATTTTTATATGCAGCTCCCATAATCGTCAATAAGGTGTCAATTATGACTAATATGTCATAATAATCATGTATTGATAATAATTACACGTGTTAGCGATTTTTTGTAATTAAGTACTAAATCGTATAATTGTATGATTATTACATTATTATTTATAATTTTGTAATTAGTTTTTAAATTGAAGTCACTTTTATTCACTAACCGCCGACATTGCGTTTAAATGGCTTACGTCGCTGCGCCCGTCCGATTGCTCACTATTTAAAGCAATGTCGGCTGTTAGTAAGGGTTCAGTTCCTCCGTCGTCCGAGACCCGTTCTCGGAGACCCGGACGACGAAATCAACTCCACTAATGCGGAAGAGTCATCTAAATTAGACAGAGCAAACACTTCACAGATACACCGACCTCGCCGGCGAGGTCGACGAGTCCCTTCAGTCGCCGCCTATACGAGGTACAAGCACGTACCCAGGCGTTTCTCTCCTATCCCCACCCTGGCAACAGCCCAAGCCGAGGTTCGTACCTAAGTGGTGCCCTTGCGCTAGTTGCCTCATCAAAACTTACAGGGCTGAGTGCCTTCTGCGCTCGTCAAAAGCTTGGGTAAGCTGCAACGGCCTCAGAGGCCAACAGCGAGATAAGTCCATTCGAAAAAAATGTAAGGGTTCAGTCGTTTTTCGTCAGTCATACTGTAAACATGTTAGTTCATGGTAAATTAAATTACAGTAGCCATTGTGTTTATGCTGTAAAATTGTTGATTAAGTTATAAACTCCTGCAGAACAAGATTGATGTTATAAAATAATGAGAATTAAATACGATATCACCATTGGAAGTTGTTGTTTCTTACATACTTCAACATATTTTAACATATTTTGTGTTAACTGCACACGACAGTGTGTATCAGACAACCAGACTGACACCACATGATATGAATAATGAGGTCATAAATGAATGACTCCAATTCTAGAATGTGAATAAGCTCGTCAGCGAGTGTACTAGGCACCTATTCAAAGCGCCGCCGGGAGCCAGCGCAACGCGTGAGCAATCACAAAAGAACGGAAACGGGCTGCGAAGAAACACTGTCATTAATAAACGTCCTACCTCGATGTCGCTGTCGGCAGTTACACATTTTTGTTTTTATTCAACAGCGAGTCAAAGTTTAATAAGAGTTTTGCTACGTAAACGAGCAAGCTTACAAAGAGCTTACCGGAATATTCTTTTTTGCAACATAATTCTGCTTTTTGTCTTTGTAATAGTTACAAATGGAGCTTTTACTGTAAGCATATTCTTCAAGTTAAGTTTCCTTCGTGGACTGACTGCATCGTGGATGCTTCTAAGCGTAGTTTTACGTAGAAATATCTTACGCTCCACAATTTAAATGTTAAGCTAGTTCAAATATTTGCCAGCAGATCTATACACTTTTAGTTCATGCTCGCTCACAGACTTTACGATCAGAATTTTTCCATTTATGCGCTAACTTTTTGTTAAAAATTGCGAATGAATTTTATTGTACACAGTTTTAATCGTGGCCGGATGTATTTCCTACATACAGGTAATATTTTTGGTTAACGACGTCACGTAACGAGGGAGATTGAATTTTGGAATAAAAAAGAACCCTGTTTTTTAGAGAAAATGTAGAACAATATGCAATATCTATTTGATAGACAAACGTAATATATTTTTTAACACATTTGCTTGTAAAGGGTCTCTAATTTCACCAATTTCAATATCGTAATATATGTCATTACGTACTTGTGCGTTAATGTAATGTAAAACGCACGAGTTTGGTAAAACGTACGGTTTATCAAGACGCTCCGTCTAAAACGAACGGTACTTTTTTAAATCTTAGCAAATAGTTTTTATGTCATAAAAGTGGTCAACATTTTATGAATAAAATTAACTTATGTAAATAAAATATAAAAAATAAACATTTAATTCTTTAATTATGACAATAAATTACAACCATTTATCTGTAACAAAAACAAAAAAATATTAATTTACTTTATTAGTAATACTGGCTGTTTTTGTGCCTTTGCCTTAAAAAGGCGCTGATGCGCGCATCGCTAATTTGAGAACAAGTAAAAATTATTCCGCGCACTTTGTCTTTTCGTTCGTTCTTTTCATTCGTTTAAGAAAGTCCGAGTTTTATTTATTTCCTCGCAAATATGTTATAATATAGTTGATTGACTAATTAGGAATGTAATGACTGGCTACTACTTTAAAATTATAATAATTTATGGACAGTATTTGTATAAGTTGCTTGATAACGCAAAGAACGTTTTGTAAAATAGTAAGAAGTCAGTCAATTTGTATGAGTTAGTGGATAAATTTGAATGATTGAGTGGGTAGTAGAACAAATGGGTTAACAAATCGTTTCTTACCGAACAACTTCAGAAATATGCAAACTAGCATCACAGCAAGACCTCAGCAAGTTTAGAATCCAATTTCTTAGCGTCATGATCATTACTAGAAACTTTTGCAACAACTCCAAAACACTCTCTGCACTGCTTACGTAAAGTACGGAAATTTATTACAGTATGTTTTTACAGGCTTTCCAAGTTTCTTAATCTAAAATCGATAGAAGCGATGCCAAGGAAAGTTGTGAACGGTGCCCACCTTAAGTTCGGATTCGAAGAAAGTCGGACCTTTTCGCCCAACACCTGCGTAGATACGCCTTCCCCGATAAAGCCACCAGTCTGGTATTGCCACCGAAATGAGACAAGTCGAATCCTTTATACGAAAAGTTCCCGTGTTCCGGTCACGAGAAAAATGTAGATATCTTTAGTTATAGCGCGACGTTTCCGAAGCAATCTCTTTTAATCTGAATAAATTGGAAATGTTCGTGTTTCAGTTTTATTTAAAGTGTAGTTTCTCTATCGTGTACTTTAGATTTGAGAGAGCCTTTTTGTATGGTTTTATACTTAGGCTAGTAGTTTAATGTTGTTTAGATTTAAAAAATGACCTGTTTGCGCAACTCAATATTCTTGAAAAACTAAACTTCGAACCTTTAAAGTTACGCAATTTCCGCCTGTCTGTCTGACCAGTTACAGCCGTTTTATTTGTGTTGCTGAAATTTGGCACGATGATACATTTTAGTAAGTTATGAAATAAACTAAAAACTAGTTTTTTAGTTTGTCCATTCCATGTTGTCATAATTTTAATTTGATTCTAATGATTCATCATATTAGTAAAAAGTTTAAACTTAAGGATAAATAAATAATAAATATAAATATTGGTGGACATTTCACACAGCGCAATCTAGCCCCAAACAAAGCAGAGTCTGTACTATGGGAACCAGATAACTGATAGAATACTTATATACTTTTTTTTTGTAAATACGTACTTACAATATAGAAAAAATCATTTAGACCAAATATTTGTAGATCATGCAAACATTTGTTCCGCGGCGAGAATTAAACCCGCCACCTCCTGCGTCTCAGCCGGCTATACGCCCACTGCGCCACGGAGGTCGAGGATGCTAGTACTTAATTATCAATTATATAATTTAGTCATCAGTGTAAGCTTCCACATTGGAGCACAATCGAGCCCATTGGCAATTCACGACCTCCGTCAGGTTGTTTCTCTATATATTATAAGTATGTATTTACAAAAAAGCATGTATATAAGTATTCTATCAGTTATCTGGTTCCCATAAAATAAGCTCTGATAAGTTTGGGGCTAGATAACGCTGTGTGAAATGTCCAGCAATATTTATTTAATTATATGAGGTTATTACGCACGAAAGTACACACGGCTACACATCAACGATAACGCTCTCGTTCTACGATAAGCCTACATAATGCGAGGTCAGCTTATACTGGAAATGTAAGCTTGATTTGTAGCCGTGTGTACAAACTATGTTTTTTTTAAAGTTAAATAGCTTCAGCTTAGTCAAAAAATATACGTCGGGTATGATTAACGGATGGCTACGTTCCGTATGTCGGTCTGATAGAGCCAACAAATCGAATCACTGCATAAAACACATCTGCTTCGCGTACCGTTGTAAAACATTTTACATGCGAGGAAACCTATGCGATATAACAACTGGGAACGCTGCGTTTCCAACTGAGTATACTATTTCATTTTTTGATTTAAATAATCTCGCTGTGGAATTTTGTCATAATTTAAAATGATTCTTGCGTTATCGCAAGAATATCGCAAGAATCATTTTGAATTATATTAATTGTTGTATTTCATCATAGCATATTGTGAATACAATGAGCCTCATTCTATTTTTAAAGTTACTTACGGTTAATCGCATTCACGGAGCCGTTATCGAGTTTTCAATGACTCACTTTCAAAGTGATGAATTCGGTAAATGAATGAAAAAAAATGATGATAAATAATAAATTATTTTACTATCTATTATTATCTATACAGAAAATACAAACAAAATATATTTTTTTTTTAATTACTGTCTGTAACTAAAGAAAAATACGAGCCTTACAGTAGTCGCATATGACGTGTTACATCATTTGTATTGAACACCATATAAACAAAAAAATACAAACAAAATGGGAAACAGAAATCAAATCTTAGTACTATCTACCGAATTCATAACTCTGAAAGTGAGTCATTGAAAACTCGATAACGGCTCCGTAAATGCGATTAAACCGTAAGTACATTTAAAAATAGACTGGGGCTCATGGTCTTCATAATATGCTATGATGAAATACAACCTCTATGACAAATCCTTCTTTCTATTATATGAAAGAAGCCATAATATAGTCTCGTAGTGAAAAACATCTGACCACCGCGCGCGCTCATTGGTCAGTCCTGATGGTAGGAGTTATTTTGCCAAAATAACTCCTACAAACCGAGCGTAAAGATGTAACACATATAAATATTTCTCTTTGAAGCAGTGAAACGTACAAATTCAGTGCTGAACAACATTTAAAATTATGTAATATATTATTATTATAAAAATATATTATTAAATTATCGTATTAATAATCCGGGATTCTCAGAAAGATGGAAAGGAGGCGTTTGCCCTGCAGTGGGACTCTACGGGCTGAGAATAGTAATAATTATTCATATTAAACTGAGGGAAATCCAATCCGTCTAATCTAGTCAGATTTGACGTCTATCATTTTGCAAGCTCTGATAACTTTGTACGAACGTCTAGACAAGAAATTGAATAATCAACCTCCTGAGTCCAAATAATTAATTATCTTATACACTATAACAATGAGTATAACTAATATATACCAACTTTGACTTTGACCTAGGTAAATCTCGACAGCGTTATTTAAATGCTGGTTTTGCTGTTCGCTGGTAGTATTTTAACTTCTGCCAAATCTGACGATAGATTTCCACGAGTTTAGCTCACCATATCGGAACCTACCAACTTAACATTTTTAGCGCGAACGACCTAACAGCTCCCTAACCTAACCTAACAGCTCCCAGCAACTTTTCCTAGCCATGTTTCTATCCAGTGAGAGAGTCTAGCTGATTATGATAACAGTCCCGTTTGAAATTTATATTCCGCTAAAAGCACATGAAGCCACGCTGCGGCTTCTTATCTAGTTTTTATGTGTTTGTTTTTTTAAAGCGATGACTTAACCCTCGTAAAACTGCGGTAAACATAATTTCAAAGCCGAAGAGAATTCACCTTACTATATTTCGTCTGTCACCGCATTCACGACATTAATTTAAAACACCTATGCAAAATCGTATTAATAGATTTTAGAGATTGGTAGCCCCACTTGCCTAAATTGTCTCTGCAGCGGCCAACTTGAGTGCGCAACCAGTTAAGGGACCTCCAAATTGGCCACTGCAGCTTGTAGCCGGAAGAAAGGTGCTCCGCTGGTGGAATGTAATCAGGAGAGACAGTGTGATGGGAGGACCATAATTCAAGTCTCGCTACTGCAGGGCTTTTGTCCGTGAGATTGGTGGATCGGAGGAAGCTCTTACGGCTTTTCAGTTGGACCGATAGTGGCTGATGGCTATTAGGACAATTTAGGCAAGTGGGGTTATATCGAGTCATTCCGGAGCCAGTGCCACTGCGGGGCCACCACACATACAATGGCCCACCTGCTCACATGTCCTCTATGCCCAACCACCTGCACACGGAATGACTTGTACCAGGCAACAGAGGGGTGTGGAAGTTGCTGTCTATTGGGCTAATCAAATTTTGAAAGTCAAATAGCCATTGACACGAAAAAAGAAGAAGAAGATATTGGTTTAATACCGGTAGCATGAAAATTTATCCAGTAATCGATACATTACCAATAAACAATTTTTAACGTAAATCGGCGGTGCCTCTGCGCCGATGCCGCTTAGTCAGTTTAACAGGTACATACATACATAAATGATGAATGAATATAACTTGTTTACCTATTTTATACAGGCTGTTTCATTGATATTTTAGGAATTGAAACTAAGGTAGATTGAAAAAAACATGGTAATGAATTTGAAAAAAAGCTATTTTACAATAATACTAGCCAACACCTCCTACCCGTGTTTTAAATTAATGTCGTAAATGCGGTTACACGCAGTATTAGATAGATATATTTATTTCGACACAAGTAAAAACACATAGAAACTGCATACATATAGTTTTACTTTTCTTGTATTGTTTAATTAGGTAAACGTGTTTTTGATTGTCTGTATTTCATTGTCGGTATTTAATTATCCACTGTATGCAGTTTCTGTGTGTTTGTAACTTGTGTCGAAATAAATGTATATATCTATCATACGGTGGATAAATAAGGATATACACATTAATTTAACAAGCAAAAACAAGGTTCCCTGTTAATATGAGCCCTGTGCAGAAAAATGAGTATAGCTCAGCATTATACTGAAGAAATGTATTGCTCAGCGTTGGTATATTATAATGAGACTTAGAAAAGCAGAGCTTAAGCAACAGCGCCACCTCATCGAGGGTAAAGAGAGTTAAAAGGATCCCTAAAACCCAAAATAACTTCGTAACAAAATATAACCTAAACATTCAAATGAAGGTCTTTATTCGTTAGGTGTTTCAACGCCCTTTTGGTGTATTAAATATATTTTGTAGGTCGTCGGTATAGAGTGGGCAAACGGACTCTTCCGGCAGTTTCATTTTAATTGGCGTTGTTTATTGATAGCTCCAAATCGTTTTTTGTGTCACACGCAAAATTCTCTTTGATGCTTTTTCTAGTTTTTCTAGTACTACGATATATGCCTATGGTTGAATAGCTGAATATTCAATGTGCAAGTCAATTACAACAGAAGGATCTGGAAATACACTTTTTAGTTTACTCGCTTGTTTAATCAAAGTTGCGAATTATTCTGGCGACCTCCGTGGCGTGGCGAATAGTCGACTGAGACGCAAGAGGTTTTGGGTTCCAGTCCCGCCGCGGACCGCGGGGTGGGAGGGTCGCCCCTTTACATAGTAATAGTTAGTACCTATTCTTTGGTTTTAGCTTCTGCCATTTTGAAGTGAAAACTTCTTAAGGCGCGTTGGGCATTTTTTGAGATGGGAAAAAACCATTGAACTCGCGTCACTGTTACCTTTACCGACACCTGTGTAATTAAATATCTCATAATTGTTCTAGTTTTCACTATTGTCGGCACTCCCGGAGAGCCACTTTTTTTGTTTGCCTGTATCTATACTAATATTATAAAGAGGAGAGATTTGTTTGTTTGTATTGAATAGGCTCCGAAACTACTGGACCGATTTAAAAAAAGTATTTAACTGTTGGGAAGCTACACTATCCCCGGGTGACATAGGCTACTTTTTACCCAACTGCGCAGAAGGAGGGTAATGTTTTTATTGAAAAACTACGCATGTGAAGCTGCGGATTTGTCAGCATGTCCTGGATAAAAATGATTGCTAACACATCAAATATTAGGTCACATCACGTCTCAACGAGTTATTTACCTGACAAGACCTACTCGTAATTGTACACTTGTTATTAATTTCAGAGTTTATCGATCAAAATTATCTCTTCACACAAACATTTACATTATTTGTAGGATTGAATTAACCGCTAATTGAAACACAAAAGCCACTTAGCAGGCGTATAGGCAGATTATGAAAACGGGCAAATTGGACGCATTTGGCCAATAAAATTGAGCATGTTTACTCGGGCGATGCAGCTTGTGTCTACAGCCGGCTAGGTTAGCTCGCTGCTGTGTTAGGCCTTCAAATATTTCTTCATTATACATTTTAGTTCAATCATGCTAAGTACCTACAGAGAGTCGGGATACATCGAGCGATGTCGGGCCGTACACATCGCACATTTATCGCGTAGATTCTGCTAATATTTGACGACCTCCGTGGTGCAGTGGGTGAATAGTAAGACGCCGGAGATAGCGGGTTCGATTCCCGTCGCGGAATAAATGTTTAAATGATCTACATATATTTGTTCTGGGACCGGATCTGCTATTATAAGTATGTATTTACAATAAAAAGTATATATGTATTCTATCAGTTATCTGGTTTCCATAGTACAAGCTCCGTTTAGTTTAGGGCTAGATAGCGCTCTGTGAAATGATCAGCGATATTGAAAGTAAGAAAGAAAATACATTTATTTGCAGATATAACAAAACAAAGACATACACAGTAACAAATATAATACGACAGTAGAAGTAGCATTTTTAATTTATTATATTAAATATTTCTCCTATTCGCTTAAGACGTATTTTTGGGTTCCGTACACAAAGGGTCAAAC
The DNA here is from genome assembly GCA_918857605.2 of Philereme vetulata. NCBI lineage: Eukaryota > Metazoa > Arthropoda > Insecta > Lepidoptera > Geometridae > Philereme > Philereme vetulata. The sequence continues at coordinate 2,011,690 of OU975471.1, read as the reverse complement.
CGGGACCCTATTACTAAGACTCCGCTGTCTGTCTGTATGTCTGTCTGTCCGTCTGTCACCAGGCTGATCTCATGAACCGTGACATTTAGACAGTTAAAATTTTCACAGATGATGTATTTCTGTGGCCGCTATAACAACATATACTAAAAACTGAATAAAATAATTATTTAAGAGGGGCTTCCATACAAAAAACGGGATTTTTTTGCCGTTTTTATAGATAATGGTGTGTTGCCCTTCGAGCGCGAGTCCGACTCGCACTTGGCCGGTTTTATATGTACCTTTTTTCTCAAAAAAAAAAAACATATTTAAACTAACTAACTATTATATAAAGTGGCCAACTGACAGTCTATTCAGTTGTACGCGCTAAAATTATTCGAAGATTATATATTAATCGGCTACTGAAAAAAAAGGTCTAAAGTGGCGACATTATGTAAACGCGTTTGAGCAACTCGGACTAGAGCCTTGGTTTGGCCAAGTAGCGGTTAACTATAAGCAGCCACTAGTAGCTCAGGTTGCGAGGGCTCTTATAGACAGGCCAGGCTAGCTACTCTCTCTTTTTACACAGAATTTTATTTTCATACAATTATTCCTGTACAAATTCAACTTCCGTAATTAATTGACATTCTTTCATTGGTCATTTCTTTTTTAGTTAGTAGGTACGAGGTATGACATTACAAATTTATTCATTTTTGACATCTTTAGTAAATCAGTTTGAGATTGCCAATTTGAGATTTCGACTTTTGTGTTATTGTTTTTGCTAGTGTAAAGAAGTTAAGTAAAGTAAGTATTATGCTTCTGCTCAGTTCTGTTTGTTTGCTGTAAGGCATAGACTACAGACAATAATTGTAACCCAGATACAAGTATTTCTAATATGACGACCTCCGTGGCGCAGTGGACGTATAGCCGGCTGAGATGCAGGAGGTAGCGGGTTCGATTCCCGCCGCGGAACAAATGTTTGCATGATCTACAGATATTTGTTCCTGGTATGGTTGTTTATCTATATGTTATATGTATCAATTTACAAAAAAAATGTATATAAGTAGTATATCAGCTATCAGGTTCCCATAGTACAAGCTCTGCTTAGTTTGGGGCTAGATAGCGCTGTGTGAAATGTCCAGCAATATTAATTATGAATATAGGTTTAAAACCATGTTAGGTTTAAACCTATGATAGAAATATAGTCGTATTAATTACTGCCACCGGTATTCAATCAAATATTCCAATTCATAAACACTACTGAATAGATTCTACGAAAATTTTGAACGCATATGTCCACATAAACTCATTAAACAGACATTAATTTGAAACAAAGCTTTTAATTTATTGATAAGCAGCGGCCATGACTATAATTTTAAACAGTAATGAATATTTGGTTAGATTGTCAATAGTATGAAAGGGCCGGGGGAATAGCCGGTACATAACATTTTTACGGACGAAATTCAATATCATGAAGGCCAAATCTTAGTTGGACATAATTTTGTATGTTAGATAATGCTAATGCCTTCACTCTATTTTATAAAAAAAATGCCACTTTAATTGATCGAGCGAAGCGAGATCTCCAAACCAACTTGGGCGAATTGGCGTTGCATGTATGTATGTTTGTTTTTCCGAGGATAATTTTCGCAGCGTTTATCCGATAATCGTAAAATTTGGCCTTTAGGTAGTGATGGCACAATCCTGGTGTAACTAAATTAGCTGAAACTTATATTGGGCTTCAAGTGGGGTAAAAATTAAACAAAATAGGACTATCAAGTCAAGAGGCGCGTCTATTGAAAGGTCTTCATTTCAACTCCATTTTTATTTTATGTAGCTTTAGTGGCACAAAGTCAGAATAGTCTGAAATCCAGAATAACTGCGATTCCCACCTCATAAAAAATAACCAATTAACATGAACTCCCGTTACCTGTAAGTTATTCAGTTATGCATTTCGTGACACTATTTTTATAGTAAAAAATAATATATATGTCAGACTCGCGAGATCTCAGTTCGGGGCAAACCACTAGTTACTTAGAATTATTAAAATCTATCAAATATTGCTATAAAAAGTCCTGTTGCATATTTATTCAACATAAAATATGATCAATACTTTCATTTTCACTTTGTAACTAGGAAAGAATGGTTGAAATACAATTACTTGAACTCAACTCGACACAAGCGTCCTATTTCTTTCTCGCCTACTACAGTAATGGGTTTGGCGCTTCTCGTTTCCAGTAGTGGTGGGGCGGGGGTGGTCCCCCCGGGGGAGAGGGGGTCTCTCAGACTCCAACGCCGTCGGTGCCACCAACAATGACCTCGTATTTCAGGCGGAATTGCTCAAACACGGAACAGCGAAAACTCGGAATAGCGTTTAGATTTTAAATTAAAACAATGCGGAGTCGTGTTGTTTCGTATCACAAGATCCACCTTTATGATAGCTGTGGATCTGTATACATACACGTTGCTGAATTTTTGTATTTATATATGGACCATTGTATAGTAGTTGATGAATTGAATTTTACCGACCAAACAAATACAGACGAATTGAGAACCGCGTCCTTTTTTGAAGTCAGTATATAGAATGAAGTATCTAATATGCTTTCTTCATAAGAAATAGATTATATTACAACTAGCTAGATATGTAATAAATTGCAGTGCGATATAGCAGTTACTAAACTATGTTGGATAGAAACCGCCTATAAACTCCGAGACCAAAGCTGGCCACAAGCTCAAACGAACTTCGCAGTTTCGTATTTAACGAAATGATGGTTGGAATTATTTCATTAGAACATTATCAAAAATGTTTATTGTCTTTTAAGCTTAATTGTTGAATGAAATATATATTACTATAATAAACATACTACGTATTTTGTGCGACATTAAATGAAAACACGGGTAGGGCTAATGGCTAGCTAGCTCACTAGCTATTTTACTTAGAAAACTTTCGTGATTGATTTCAATCATTATTATAAATACAGGATTTATCACGTACCGTCTTATCGGTGTTTCGACCGACAATGTTTCGGTTCAATTCGTGAACCTAGGATGGGTTCTACCGCCGGCCTGGAGGCCATGTCTTCATGATGCAAGTGACAGAAGAGTGAGTGAACCTGGTAGAGACATAGTTAGTGTTGTGTGCAGAAGAGAGCAGCAGTGATGATAATGATGATGACACAGCGGGTCAACGCACTGTGCTTTCGTTGACCCAATCCCCACCACCCCGCCCGTACACTCGCGCGCAGAGAGCAGCGGCGCGCAGTGCGAGGCGGGACGTTATTCGGAGCGGACCGCACTCACCCTGATGAAGGTTCACGAATTGAACCGAAACATTGTCGGTCGAAACACCGATAAGACGGTACGTGATAAATCCCGTATTTATAATAATCACTAGCTATTGTTATAAAATATTTTTTTTTTCAAAGCCTGTATAAATAGGTAAACAAATACTATTCATTCATCATGTACGAGTAAGTAGGTACCTGTTAAACTGACTAAGCGTCGTCGCAAAGGCGCCACCGATTTACGTGATGAATTGTTTATTGGAAATGTATTGATTACTGGATAAATATTCAAGCTGCCGGTATTAAACCCACCTCTAAAATTTTTAATACGCTTCCGGATGTGTGTTTTAAATAAACGTCGTAATAAAACAGGTCGTATATTGATATAAAGAGGTTAAATTTTGGAGTTTGTATGTTTCTAGGGGGTAATCTCAGAGATTACTAAACCGATTACAAAAATAATTTCCCTGGTAGAAAACACTGTCCCTATATAAAAATACGCTGTAGTTTATATTTGATTATGATAAAAATCTGTGCAGAACCAATTCCGGTCAGCTAGTCTATACTAATTATACTAAGACTAATAATATAACAAAGAGAAAAGATTTGTATTTTTGTGTGTATGTTTGTAATGAATAAACTCAAACACTACTGGACCGATTTCAAAAAGTCTTAAACAATTGGAAAGCTATTTTCACCCTGAGTAACATAGGCTACTTTTTACTCCACTGCGCAGAAGGAGGGTAATGTTTAGGGGAAAAACTACGCGTGCGAAGCTGCGGTTTGGTCAGCTAGTATCTTATAAACTGCAGAACTTGGATAGATAGTATAAACTGTAAACGAATAGAGTGAACAATATGAAAAAGCACAACACAGTCACTCGCGCCAAATATTTGCGAATAAACTCTATACAACACATCGTGTAGGATCATTGTGTAGGAGCACATCTTGTTTACGTAGAAATATGGTTTATCTGGGGTAAAATGTATCTCATTTATGGCACTAGGCTACGGGAGCGGATAGTAATCAGCAAAGTAGAGCAACATATATATTACTCGCTTCAAATACGGAAATTATGACAGAGAGCATGCGGTGTGTGCAAACCGGTAACTCTTTAATGTAGTTTCTTCTACCGTTTAATAGTTGAATGATTAAGTAGTGTTATGTTTATCATAATCTATAATATAAAAATGAATCGCAAAATGTGTTGGTAAGCGCATAACTCAACAACGGCTGGACCAATTTGGCCAATTCTTTTTTTGTTGTATTTCTTATTGTCAGGAGAAAGTTCTTATGAAAGAAAAAATTAAGAAAATTTCGCGCAAAATTAGAAAATTTAAGAATACTTAACCACCATATAAAATTCTAACCTTAGCGCTTTTATAATGTAACCTTATGACGTTTGACAAAGAATTGACAGAATGCGTGCTGCAAATATCGTCAAAGAGGGTGTAAAAAAATGAATATCGTTTGAAACAGATGCTTCGGTAGGAGTTATCCCGAGATATATTATCTAAATATATAAAAATTAATTGCTGTTCGTTAGTCTCGCTAAAATTCGAGAACGGGTGGAGCGATTTGGCTAATTTTGGTATGGAATTATTTGTGGAAGTCATTCATTTTCTCATACATAATGATGGCCGGGGACAACAATTGACAATTCTACCAGGGTGACTTATATTGACAGCCCGCGTTATACCTATGCATGTCAAGCCGATACGAAGTTCGGCGGGTCCACTAGTTTCTCATAAAATTAAATGATATTTATTTTCTAAAAGCATGGTATATATGTTGATACAACTATATAGGAAGGTTTCACATACTTTACCGATTAACGGCGTGCAATTACATAAAATTAATTCTATTATACACAAAAACTCATGAATTTAATATAAATGAATAAATAATATAATACATCAAACATCGTAAATCTCATAAAATAATCAATAAAAAGAACATTTAAATGTGTCATGTTATCATTATATCTTTTCGTCCAACATACCTTAAGACGAAAGACTTCAATCAGTGTGTGTTACCAGTGATGACATATGGAACCGAGACATGGTCCTTCACTATTGGCCTTATGAATAAGCTCAGAGTCGCTCAACGAGCTATGGAGAGGGCTATGCTCGGGGTTTCTCTACGGGATTGAATCAGAAATGAGGAGATACGTAAGAGAACTCAAGTCACCGACATAGCCCGACGGATTATCACGTTGAAGTGGCAATGGGCAGGCCATATAGCGCGCAGAACAGATGGCCGATGGGGCCGGAAGGTTCTCGAGTGGAGGCCACGGACCGGCAAGCGCAGCGTAGGACGTTAACCTACAAGATGGGCAGACGACTTGGTAAGAACCGCAGGTCGGCGTTAGATGCAGGCCGCTTCCAAGTGCAGTTCCTGGAGATCAATGAGGGAGGCCTTTATCCAGCAGTGGACTTCCTACGGCTGATATGATGATGATGATGATCATTATATCTATGAATCCATTCTAATATTATAAATTCGAGTAGCTCTGTTCTTTTGGATTGAGGGTCGCTATGGGTTGAGTTCTCTTTACTCTATGATCACTTTTTTTATTATAAGTTAAAGGCTAGCGTTTGGCCACGAACTCGCCTGATGGTAAGTGATGATGCAGTCTTCGATGGTACACGCTTGCCTTGAAGAAACCTATTCACATCGAGTTGAAGACCCCAAGGTTGTAACATTGTCGTTCTACGGCGAATATAATATACACGTATATATATGTATATATTTATATTAATATACACGTATACATTTATATATCTATATATACGTGTATATTATATTCGCCGTAGATCGTCAATGTTACAACCTTGGGGTCTTCAACTCGCTACTGAATAGATTTCTTCTAGGCAAGCGTGTACCATCGAAGACTGCATCATCGCTTAAAATCAGGCGAGATCGAGGCCAATATATATCGATATATATAGATCGAGTATATATATACTCGTCTTGAAACTGTGTACCTGTTTTTTTATGGGACGTATGATATAGAAAAATATATTAAACACGCACATTCTCCGTAGTCCGATAATGTGGCCGTGGAATAAGAATGACACAGGGTACAAAAAGTGGCAAAAAACGGCTGTAAACTACAATATCTCTCAATTAAACATTTTCAGTGTCAGTATTTTTCAAAGTTTTGATTAAAACGGGTATTTATCGCGTATGTATTTTTTTATTTGTTATCCCGACGTTATGGCTGTATTGCAACAGTCTTGGTGGACTATAAGTACCCGTTTTAATCAATAATTATATTTTAAGTGTCAAAAAGTAGTTGGATGCGTTCCTTGCCTATTTGAAGCCTAACTTTGTTCCCTATCGTTTGGGTAAAATCCCGCTTCGAACTCAGACTTAAACTGCAAAGCTTGGTCTTTTTCAAATTGTTCTGAACACATTGTTCCTTGCGTTTCCATAACAATTTTGCAACAAAAAGTAACAGTTTGGAATCTCGGTTACACTTTTCGCGTGACTCTTAAATATTTTGTACATATTTTGTGAGGCTATGCTTTATTTTTCGATGACCTAATTTGTAAACGGAGTAGTAAGAAATTGGTTCGATATAAATACACATTTTATTTTATCTATTCAGAGACCTAGTGATCACAAAATATCATGGTAATTCACTTACAATTTGAAAAACCTTGGTGGCATAGCTAGGTAACACTATACGGGGAAAATATATATAATACACAGAATCATCAGTAAAAGTTACTTTTAGCCAAAGACAGTCATATTTTGATTTATTTACTAGCTGACCAATCCGCAGCTTCGCAGGCGAAGTTTTTCAATAAAAACATTACATTCCTTCTGCGCAGTTGGGTAAATAGTAGCCTTTGTCACCCGGGGATAGTGTAGCTTCCCAACAGTGAAATATTTTTTTTAAATCGGTCCTGTAGTTTCGGAGCCTATTCAATACAAACAAACAAACAAATGAATCTCCTCAGCCTGGAGCATCGACGAAAGGTTGCTAGCCTTTCGGTTTTTTATCGAGTACATTTCGGGGAGTGTGCGGCGGAACTTTTCAACCTGATCCCACCATCTCTTTTCTATCAACGGACAACAAGACGCTCTGCGGTGCGCCACCGCTATATGGTAGAAATACATCCCATTCGCACAAAGCGGTTCTCTTCGACCTTTATTATGCGCACCGCCAAAAAGTGGAACGCCTTGCCAGAGTCTGTGTTTCTTGATAGCTACAACCTGGGTATCTTTAAGTCGCGAGTGAATAGGTTTCTTCTAGGCAAGCGTGTACCATCGTAGACTGCATCATCGCTTACCATCAGGCGAGATCGTGGTCAAACGCAAGCCTATAATATCTATAAAAAAATTCGTTCCTCTTTATAATATTAGTACCAAACTATGCTATATTTTATTTTGATTTTATAGATAACTTCTATGAGTTAAGTCACTAAAACTACAAAACATCTAAAGTTATGATTTGCAAAGTACCTAGTTTAACCTAACAAAAACGGAAAAACTTTATTTGGCGATACGTAAATAAAGTTAAATTTGTGAACACATTCGTGAGTGGTTTTTATTTCAGTCATTGCCAGCCTTTTACCGCGCGTTAACCGCAAAGCGACCGACTGACATAGGATGCCATCCGAGGTGGAGAAAAATATTTGCGGTTGACCGCCCGCTAGATAGAATGACAGACAATTCTCTAAATAACTCGTATCATATACAAACTCGACTTAGGTAGGGTAGCGTTTGGAGAACTGCGTGACGTCTTCTGAATACCACGACGAAAGTCTTTGATCAGTGTGTGTTACCAGTGATGGACATACGACACAGAAACGTGGTCACTCACCATAGGCTTCAATAGAAGACTCAAGGTCGCTTGGTGTACTATGGAAGAGGGATATGCTTATTATTTCTCTAGGAGATCAAATCAGAAATGAGGGTATGACAAAGTAACTGACATATCCCAGAGGAGCTGAAACTTAGCAAGCTGAAGTTGCAGTGGCAGGGTATTTAGCTTGAAGAACTATTAGCTGTTGTGGCATAAAGGTTCTCGCTTGGAAACCAATTTATGGGAGAGGCTTCGTTTTCGTTTCTTCCACGCAAGTTGTGAAATGACCTTGCTCCGGAGGTTTTTCCGGTGGCCTTCAAAATGAACGCCTTCAAGAGAGGTGTAAATAGGGTATTAAGTGCTAGGCAACGCGACTGTAGTACCACGAGTGCTGCAGGAGTTTATAGGCGGCGGGCGGTGACCACTTAACATCAGGAGGCCCGTCAGCTTGTGTGTCTACAAGATTAATATAAAAAAAGACTTATGTAGGACAGTGGACGTCCTATGGCTGATATGATGATGATGATATACAAAGTTATTAATATAGGATCATTCTATATCCAGATGAAGAGACCAACAGAAAAGATCGTCAAATTTGATGGTGTCAAATAACAATGTTGAAGCTATTTTAATCACACTTAACAAGTGCTGTTGACTGGTGGTCAATAAAAGTAGGGCCTCTAGCATGGTGACATATACCTTCATCTGAAGGAAAACCTACTTTTGGGATCGTACATGGGTTGTTTTTAGATACATATGATAACACAGGCACAATGCGCGACCGTGTGGTCGCTGAAAACGATCTCTTTCAGATAATCGTTTGTATCTACAATTTTTGTTGTTTGGACAGCATTTAAATGCTCATAGAATGACAAAACAACCATTCCTATCATTTTTCAAAATACAAAGTGGATGCAAATAAAACACTGGATGTGAGTCGACCACAACGTCCGTCTGATAGAGCGACTTAACCTGTCACCCCACTACTAAATGGGGCAGAAAACTTGGTGGGGACGGCTTTGTATTTACATAAGCATTCTGAGATAGTTATAGGATTAGCTATCAAGCAAGGGAATGCAGTTAGTTAAAAGCTGAGGCGACATCGTATGTTTGTGGTATAAATGATCTAACAGTGGCATTTTTTTTCATATATGACAACTGTTTTTTTTCAATATTAATATGGTTAAGATGTACAGATATGGCAGGTGACATGGGAATTATTCAGCCTGTAGGCACCTACTGCTGAGTATAGGCCTTGCTCGTCTGCCACTAGCCTCCCTCTAGAATTTAACTGGTGGTGCCCGGGACCTCTATTATGTCGTCTACCTAACGAACTGATATAGGGATAAAAAAACTGCATCGCTGATGAATAGAGTTCGGGACAGTCGCAACAGCATCCTCAGGACGGTGGCTGATTGCTGGAAATCTCTGCTCTGGAAGTGTCTTGTGCGAAGGATGATTAATGAAGGCTATATTATCCTCAACTAGTCATTCTTGGCACAAAATGGTTGCTTCTATTTTTCACCCAATTCCAATTCTATTCTTGTTTATTTGTAATTGTCCTTTATTTAATTGTTTTGTTTGTTCTAGTTTTAAATATTTTTATATAATTGTTTTATTTTTAATAAATATTAATAAGAAAATATTTTATATAATTCTTGCTTTATATATTTTTCTAACATGCAATCAAGTACCAAACTAAGCAAAAGTTATACGGGAACCAGTTAACTGATTGAATACTTATATAGTTTTCTTTGATAAGACATACCTACTTTAAATAGGTAGAGAAACACATATGAATGAATGAAAATTCTTAATTATACCTTACAAGCTAGACACAACAGATATATAGAAAAAAAAAACAAATAAAAGTAAGCATAATGCGCGGTCTTATCGCTTTACAAAGCGATCTCTTCCAGACAACCTTTGGATGGAGAGGATCATTGCTTAATGGAAGATTGGCCGAGGTGTAAAAAGAATAAAAATAATAATAGAAAAAGAAATTAGTTATATACATACATATTAGGTACATAAATAACTTTAAATAAATATCATATATAAAATAAATAAATATGTACTTACATACTTATACCTACAATAACAATATTAGAGATCAGATGAATCATGACTCTTCATGGAGATAAAAGTTTTTGAGTCTAGCTTTAAATACGGAAGGTGAGGGGGATTTCTTAATGGAGACCGGCAAGGCGTTCCATAATCGGACAGCTTGGACGGAAAAGGAGTTTGCATAGAAACTGGTTCTATGTATCGAGGTTTTGAGAAGGAGGTTTTCAGAGGATCGGAGTGTTTGGGAATTTGTGCAAAAAAGGAATTCAAAGCGTTCCTTCAGATAACAAGGCGTGGAAGGATTACGAAGGATGTTGAATAGAAGGGATAGGATGTGAATATACCTTTACAAATATGTATATATGGATAATGGAAAAATAAAACAAAGTGCTGACCTCACAAAAGACATTTCGCATTTTTTTTCAAGTTATTTTCAAAAATTATATTATAATGTCAACTTGACCGGCTCTTTAAAGCAAAAATAAACAAAATGTCTCGGCAAGTGACATTTTAGTAATTTCTTTTGTTTATGCAAGTACTTTTCATAAAATGTGTTATTTGACTGTATTCAGAAAACAATCAGTACACTAGTCATTCCTAAATCTCGAGAAGCACCATGACTCTTGCTCTTTATAAGAGACTTCAAAAAAAGGAAGATGTTCTCAATTCATCATATTTTTTTTATGTATGTAATGTTCTCCAAATATTCGAAGACGCCTGGACAGTTTCAAAAAAATATCTTTTTGTTTAAAAGAGTATAATACCCAGGTGGTCTTACTGGCACCAAGTCAGGATCTAATGATGGGATCCCAAAAAAATCGAGGGGCAAAGATCAAATTTGATAGGGACGCATATTTTTATTTAAATTTTTTTAAGGATATACTTTCAGACTCGTCTTATAGAAATTTCATCAAAATCGGTTATATCGGTTATATTTTTTAAAAGTTAATTGTTACCATAACAAATTTATTATCATAGACAACAACGGCTTTTAGTTAAATTCGTACAAGTTAGTAGTTCAACGGTCGCCGGTCGGCCATTTCCTACTTATCGACTAATTGAGTACCAATCTTCCTGTGCCCTCTGAAGCACGGAGACGCTCAAGTCTATGCTTAGTTTAATTTAAAAATTATAAAAATCTGATCTACAGTGTAGTTGCTTGGCAAGGGATAGACTGTAAATTCCTTGTTGCGTTATTAAAATTTGCATAAGCTACGGGCCCATGGACTCTTAATTACTTTTTTTTGTAAAGATACTGGAAACGACACGTTAATTAAAGTCGCGCTATTTATAAAAAAAAAATTAAACGAGAATAGATCTACATTTGACCACTATCTCAACCTCATGGATGATATTATTTTACTAAATTAGACTCACTGTTTGACAGAAGTCTTTCACTGATTTTCACAAAACACTTGTTGTGCGCTGTGTGTTAAATTAATAATAATATCTAGATCTAGAGAGCTGCAAAGACTCAAAAAAAATAATTATCTCCCAGTCTCAATGTGTTCAAGAACAACTTATAACTAATATAAATTAGTTTCTTAGCGATAAATCCCTTGAACAATTTTATTGAATCTGATATTTTAATATTAATTTTCTGTTTGAAGGTAAGAGCTGACATGTTGAATATTGTAAAATAATTAATCTTATTTAATTAATTTTTTCTATGTTATAACGCTGATTAAAGTTGCATGCGATAAACGCTGATTATGGACGGCTCAAACTGTATCACTAACCACCTGTTACTAACCCATATTCGCAATAAACAAATTGATTTGATAAATTAATAGGCGAAGAGCCAAATATTTCCTTGTCTTTTCTTAGGTATATTTTCGAAAGGCATGAATTTTCGAGGAAAAATAAAATAGCACTCAGGGAGTGCCGGCAGAAGTGAAAACTTGTATAAAAGCAGACTATTACATATACTTATATACAGATGGCCGATGGGGCCGGAAAGTTCTCGAATAGAGGCCACGGACCGGCAAGCGCAGCGTATGACGTCCATCTACAAGATGGGCAAACGACTTGGTAAGAACCGCAGGTCGGCGTTGGATGCAGGCTGCTTCCAGCCGCAGTTTCTTGAGATCAATGAGGGAGGCCTTTGTTCAGCAGTGGACGTCCTACGGCTGATATGATGATGATATACAGAGGTGTCATTAACAGTCAGTGTCAGTAGTCAGTGACAGATGTCGGTAACAGTGTCATGAGTTAATGGTTTTTTTTCCATCTCAAACTATGCTCAACCCGCCTAAAGAAGTTTCTACTTTAATAATAATAACTGTTTAATAGTTTACATATACTAAACTAATATACATAGTTATAAGTTAAGGTCTACGAAAACTAAATTCAAGTAGAGTTATTATAATTTTAAACTAACGGTATTATTCAAACCGTTGCATCTCTCACAATGTTGCAGTCCGAAGTTGACTCAGCATGTAACTCAGTCTTGCTATTGTTAAATCATGCAAGTCACTCGCGCGTTTCAAGCTCACAGCACAGTATTAGCTTTTTGTACAAACCATTCAGAATAAAGATACGTAATAGTTCTATTGTAATAGAAACGTACTTTTTTAGAAGTAGGGTTTACCAGGCCCTGCTTAGTGTGGGGATTGTAAGATAAAGTTTTACCTAAAAATACCAATCTGCAGAGTCTATATTATAGTAATAATAAGTTATAATAATAACTACCTTTTATCTAGACGTGGTTATTAGTTATGGAGTATGCAGCAATGAATATATATTTATTTAAGATATACTTCTCTTGGCGCGTTTGGAAAAATATATGGGAGTAAAACTTTTACGATGCGCGTGCACACCGACATCCAAAAAGCGACATGAAGAAGCTAGCTTATAACTGATGCACGTGCACTCCGAGATCAAAAAAGCGACATGATGAAGTTAGCTGATAACTGATGCGCGTGCACACCGACAGCCAAACAGTGATACGATGAAGTTGGCTGATAACTGATGCACGCGTAAACCAACAGCCAAAAAGCGACATGAAGAAGTAAGCTTATGACTGATGCCCGTGCACTCCGACATCCAAAAAGCGACATGATGAAGTTAGCTGATAACTGATGCGCGTGCACTCCGACAGCCAAAAAGCGACATGAAGAAGTAAGCTTATGACTGATGCACGTGCACTCCGACATCCAAAAAGCGACATGATGAAGTTAGCTGATAACTGATGCGCGTGCACTTCGACAGTCAAAAAGCGACATGAAGAAGTTAGCTGATAACTGATGCACGCGTAAACCAACAGCCAAAAAGCGACATGAAGAAGTAAGCTTATGACTGATGCACGTGCACTCCGACATCCAAAAAGCGACATGATGAAGTTAGCTGATAACTGATGCGCGTGCACTCCGACAGCCAAAAAGCGACATGATGAAGTTAGCTGATATCTGATGCGCGTGCACTCCGACAGTCAGAAAGCGACATGAAGAAGTTAACTGATAACTGATGCGCGTGCACACCGACAGCCAAAAAGTGATATGATGAAGTTGGCTGATAACTGATGCACGCGTATACCAACAGCCAAAAAGCGACATGAAGAAGTAAGCTTATGACTGATGCACGTGCACTCCGACATCCAAAAAGCGACATGATGAAGTTAGCTGATAACTGATGCGCGTGCACACCGACAGCCAAAAAGTGATATGATGAAGTTGGCTGATAACTGATGCACGCGTAAACCAACAGCCAAAAAGCGACATGAAGAAGTAAGCTTATGACTGATGCACGTGCACTCCGACATCCAAAAAGCGACATGATGAAGTTAGCTGATAACTGATGCGCGTGCACACCGACAGCCAAAAAGTGATATGATGAAGTTGGCTGATAACTGATGCACGCGTATACCAACAGCCAAAAAGCGACATGAAGAAGTAAGCTTATGACTGATGTACGTGCACTCCGACATCCAAAAAGCGACATGATGAAGTTAGCTGATAACTGATGCGCGTGCACTCCGACAGCCAAAAAGCGACATGATGAAGTTAGCTGATATCTGATGCGCGTGCACTCCGACAGTTAGAAAGCGACATGAAGAAGTTAACTGATATCTGATGCGCGCGCACACCGACAATCAAAAAGCGACATGATGAAGTTAGCTTATAACTGTCTTTCAAGTTTCGGAGGGATGAGATCTATATATTTGTTTATTCTGTTGCATCTAAGAAGTATAACATCTTACGTGCGTACATAAGTACACACACACTTTTTTTAAGGTTTTTACCTATATCAAAATAGGTATTTAATCTTACTTGCATCGGGTGCTTTTAAGCTCCCAAACGCACTTAACGTTTTCGCGTCAGGTTCCCTAATGCGGTAACCGATTCAGGAAAGCTGCAGTCAAAGATCTCAATTTCTTGTATCAAATGTACCGCCTTAAAACGGTTTTACCAATGCGGCGTTAAAGCTTTTGGTCATGCATCATACAGATACTGTGGTAGAGATGCTAATTTTGCGTATTGTATTTCAAGGTATATATAACGCGCCTTTTCATCGCGTTTATTTGAAGTGCACTAAGAGTACGAGCGAATTAATGAAGGTACAATATAAATAATAGTGTAGTAATACATTTAATCAATGATCAATGACGAGACGAGACATTTATTCAAGTGTTTTTGAACTCTTATGACGCTTTATCAACTAATAGTTTTGCTTTTAATATTTTTTTTTTGTTTCCGCTCTCGGTCCTCGAATGTTATCCCTCTACGTGTATTTTCGAATACAAAGATAGAGACGAGACATTTGTTCAAGTGTTTATGGACTTTTATGATAAAAATAAAACAGTAAGTTGCGTATTTTTAGCTCAGACTATCTCTCTGCTGGTAGAAACGTTCAATAGCCGTGCAGGCCGCGCAAGATCGGTCACGCTGGAAATCTACGGCTAAAGCTGTAGACGTCGATTACTGATATAATTAAGGCGGGGAAGTTTGAAGGGTGACGACTTTTAGGTTTTTTCAACAACTGTATCTCTACTGAAATGTAAAATATGCACAAAAACCACATATTTTATTAAAATTGAACTTATAATCTACCACTTTGTGAAGATAGAAATGCAAATAATAATACTTTTCTCAATATAAAAAAATCATAAAACTGACACTAAATGGATATTTAAACGGTCGATAATAAGAGGTTTCTTTTTAAAATCATGTCTAATTTATACCAAAAGATAGAACTTATTATTACCTAAGGAATTGTGAAAAAACGATATGTAATTCAGTTATTACTAATCGATGTGAAAGAAAACTATCAAAATCTACTCGTTCAGGCGCTCGCGCCGGGCGGCCAGTGCCCGTCGAGACGTCTTCGAGGTTGGACGCACGCCGTTTGTCTCCCGAAAATTGCCCCGCGTTTCAAATTAGTGCAGTGCAGATACGTTTAGATTGGCGGGGCCTGAGGTTGCGTAAAATACCTAAAGTTCCAAAACAAGCCCGCCTTAACGACTAGGGCATGTAAAAATCGAACTCCTAACCATATGGGGATCTCAAAAAGCCGGGGAACCGGATAAGAAACCTAACATGTGTGCCCAAAGTGTCAATTTCCTTATTTATTAGTCTTTAAGATCCGTGTGCGTGCTGCGTGAGGCGTAATACGAGTTGGGTAACCCTTAGAAGCACTAAAAGTCACGTGATTTGATCCATCTAGTATACTATCTATTCAGAATCATTTATTGCCAGAATATCTTTTACACAGAAACATGTCAGATTCAATTTAAATTCCTTTCACTATACTCTAACCCACTAAGGGCGTGCAATAAGAATGGAGAAATTATTTTCAGTAATCAGGCCGCCGCAAGAACGTGTATTGCTATGTGTTGGTACGTGTATGTTGTTGCTGTTAAAACATGCAAAAAATATATATTATCTGCTAGTTTCGCTTCTATCTCCAATGGGTTTCTTATCTTTTAACTTTCCTTTTAAGGTAAGTTCGTCAGGGCGTTGTCGTCATAGTTAAACCAATTTGGATAGAGTTTTTAAAATTGTATATAGAAAAAATTACTACCTCCGTGGCGCAATGGGCAAACAACCGGCTGAGACGCAGGAGGTAGCGGGTTCGATTCCCGCCGCGGAACAAATGTTTGCATGATCTAGAGATATTTGTTCCGGGTCTGGATAATTTTCTATATATGATAAGTATGTATTTACAAAAAAAAGTATATAAGTGTTCTATCAGTTATCTGGTTGCCACAGTACAAGCTCTGCTTAGTTTGGGGCTGGATAGCGCTGTGTGACATGTCCAGCTATATTTATTAATGCCTTGCCACCATGAAAAGCAATCTTAGAAGTATAAACGAATAATTGTGACGATAATGGCCGCCACTCAGCGTGCCCTAAAGCGAATTCACTCTGCCAAAGTGCGGGTCTTCCGCCTAAATTGGAATTTAGCATATTTTTTATAGAAGTATCGAAAACATTGTTAAGAGACGTATAAAACGATGTAAAAGCAAGAAAAGAAATTCTTTTGTTACCACTCTTTTACGCGAATTCTTAGCGCTTAGAATATCTTATTCGGCAACCGGCTGCGTAGCAAGATTTTTTTGATATTTAGACTAGTTGTGTCAGAATCAAATTTAATTTATCCATTAAAATCACAAGGATTACTATGTACCGTCATTTTTAAAAGATGTACTGACAAGGAAATGTCAATATATTTATTTTTTTAAACTTACGGCGTGGTGATTATCTGGGGCTGAGGACTGTCGAAGCGAGGTCGAGGTCACTGTCGAAGTAGTGCGCCTGTGGAAATGAAACGGACTCCTTCACAGCACTCTTTTAAGCTGAGATTAAAGCAGCATTACCTATATACCTAGCTTTCTTGTCATTTGGGTTACCTATTTATTTATTATTTTTTTTAAATATATATTGTCCGTGTTTTATTAGATTTGAAGAATAATGATTTAGATTATTAGTTTGGTATATATTAGTCGATCTTTAGGTATTTATTTATGTATTAGAAGTATAAGTAGGTATAGTTTTTTTTTATTAGATATTTTTTTTTTATTTCTTTCATTTGTAAATATATTCTGTGCACCGGTGTCCACTTCTGCTTTGCTCTTTACTTTCCATACAAAGGTTGCCTGAAAGAAATAGTTTTTAGCGAAAAGGCCGCCCATTGTACTATATTTAACATAGATTATTTTTTTAAGTATTTCTGGTTTAAAATAAAGAATTATTCTATTCTATTCTGAGGCCATATTATAAATTGTACGAACAAACCTCTTCTGCAGCACAAAACAGTGTATATATCTGCGGCATTCCCCCACAACCAGCATACCGTACGACGTGTAACTCAGTTGCCATGGCAGCCGGATCGAAAAAGACGTTAAACTCAAGCCACTTCCAGTGGTAGCTGTGATGCAGTGTTCCCCTCGTTTGCTTTTACTACGTGCCGACGTTAACGAGATCTCGCCAGGATATTATAATTAGGCATAATAATGAGTTCAGTTACTGTTCATCCTCCAATGTTATCAGAAAGTCTGCTAAATAACTAAGTTTAGCGAATCTTTGATCGGCTGAATATTTTTCTAGGGTTTCACACAGTGTTAAAACATATTTTTGTGGAACAACATAGCCATGTGTATTAACCATCATCATCATATTCGCCACAGTGGGTACACTGCTGAAAATGGGCCTCCCCCATATATTTCCAGATCGACTTATCTTGTGTGGCTTGCACCCAACGGCTCCCAGCAACTTTTGTCAGGTCCTATTTCCATCTAGGGGCTCCCTACGCTGCGATTACTAGTGAGTGGTCTCCACTCGAGAAACTTTCTGCCCCAACGGCCGTCAGTTCTTCGAGCTATGTGCTCTGCCCACTGCCACCTCAGCTTGCTAATCCTTTGTGATATGTCAGTGAATATAGTTCGTCTACGATCCACCTCATTTCTGATTCGATCTCATAGATTTACACCAAGCGTATCCCGCTGAGTGACTTTGAGCCTTCTTATGAGGCCCATAGTGAGAGACCACGTTTCTGTGTCATATGTCAGCACTGATAACACACACTGATGAAACGAATTCCGTTTAAATACACTGAGGTATTTTGGAGATAGCGCCATGTACATACCTAGTTTTCCGAACGCTGCCCCGCCGAGTTGGATTCGTCGACTGACCTCATTCTCGAAGTTGGACCTAATTAACGGACTGATTGTCCTAGGTAGACGTCAACAATTTCGAGAGTCGAGTTCCAAACTGATACCGGGCTGGTATTCTATAAACTCGACGATTCGTACGATTTGTCTTACTTACTCATCAAATAATAGTAACTTTATTTAAATTATTTAGTCTTAAAAACGTTATTTTTTTGTTGTTAATTGGCTCTATAGAGCTAATCTACTAAAAATTGCATCCGCAATCCACTTGCATCAGACAGAAATCGGGGTTCATCGTCCTATTTATTTAAACTATTTTTACCATTATCATGAATATACTTGTTCCCAAACTGAGTCAGTATTCCGAGTTTTCATTAGTATTACTCGTGCGCGATAACTTGGGACCTGCTAGGAATGCGACTCCCCGACCGCTTCCCTTGCACTTCCCTGATGGCGCCCGTATTGTACCGTTCACATCACTATTTTTTACTAGGGTTTTTAGTCTCGTACTGGCCTACGTCACGTAATGACGCGCTCTGGAATTCTTTTAGTTTTCGTTTGTGTTATTGTTTTGTGGTTGTAGTTTTTGTTGTTATAGTTTGTGTCATTATTTTGTTGTCGTAGTTTTTGTTGTTATACTTCTTGTTAAGTGTTTTTGTTATCATTATGAAGGGTAAACCTTTGCATAGCGGAGAAAGAAACCTCGTGCTAAAAGTGTAAGAGTTTTTTGAAAACCAAAAACGGAAAAAACAGTTTTGTTTACCTGTCCACTAAGTAGTGACGAAGATGAGATAATGTAAATAATAGATAAAATAAATGTATAAACTTAAACATTGTATTTTTATTTTATTCAAATAGTGTAAAAAAGATTAGATAAAAAGCAGCGTCCTCCCTGAGTAACATAATAAATTAGGTTAAAAAATCAAAGACGAAGCCGCGGGCGGCTGATTGTTATGTTCGCTTATTTGCGGGCGGTACAAACACGCCAACATGACGTCACCGCGCTCAGGTCCCAACTTATCGCGCACGGGTAATAATGGTATAATTACAATGTGCAGAATGATTACATTTATAGGTAAAAAATTGCTGGGTTTTGCGAGTCGAAACGCGAAAAATGCGTGGTGCTGTACCGAGATCCAGATCCAGAAAACAGTTAGCAATAGTTAGCAACTGAAACTGCACGTAAGCGTAGTTTTCTTTTTATATACAACTTATATTGCAAACGAGCATGCAGTCCACCAGATGTTAAGTGGCTACTGCAGCCCATGGATATCCACATAGAACTCAAAACAAGATATTTTGTTGTCTTGACTCTATGTGGATACGTTGCCATACTACAGGACTTAGCTGGTATGCCTATGTGCCAGTAATTACAGGAACATACCATTACCATCTAACCGGAACACAGCAGTACAAGTACTGCTATTTGGCGGCAGATAAAGGTAAGGCGGTGGTGCCCACTTCCTCGAGCCCGTTCACCACCAGTTAAGTTCTGTTTAAGTTTCTTTCTATATTTGGCTTGATGGGTCTATTTAATTAGACAACTGTCAAAAGTGTCCTATCAACATTTTTATAAGATTTAGTCACAGTTATTTCACGTTTCGATGTGTAAAATCAGCAATTTCACTTTCTAAATGTGGTGATTCCGCATCGTAGCTGTTACGTTACTAACGGTAACTTAAAATATCTGTTCTAATTTAACGTCACTCTGTCATTAGCGTGACTCATAAATGTAACCGATATCGTTTCGGTGGAAATTCTGAGTGACGTGTTATGTAATTAAGTTTGCTAACAATTATATGCTTATATTTTAGTGTGTTTAACATAAGTAACGATTAAAGGCTACCTAAGCTTAAACTTTTTATAGGTACCGATTATTATATAAATAATTAGCGTGTGTCAGACCGTGCACAATGAAGGCTTTCGTAGTCAGGGTGGTTGTATGACGTACATTTTAAAATATAAAGTTAACTCTGATAATTTTGTAGAAATATTCTAATAACTTTATGTACCTATATATATCGTTTGTAAAACAATTAATAACGTTTGTTTCTTTGATTAATGGCGTGGGTCATGCATTTGTATACTACTACTACTACTACTACTAGCACTATGTTAAATTAACTTTATAATGCATGACTGTTCAACTTATTTTATTTTATCTTCCCAAATAAATAAAATAACTGTTTACAAACCCACAAAATACACATACAATTTTCAACTACTGCTCGTAAACTAACAACATTCATCATCATCATCATCATCCACAGCCCGACTTCACTCACTGCTGGGTATAGGCCTCCTCAAGTTTGTGCCATCCGCCATGATCCTGCGCTAGTCTCACCTATTGACGGCCCGCGACTCTAACGATGCCGTCCACCCATCTCGCTGCCGGACGTCCTACCCTTCTACAGTCATTCCTTGGCCACCATTCAGTTGCTACCCTGCTCCACCTGTCATCACCACGTCTTGCCGAGTGTCCCGCCCAAGACCATTTGAGCTCTATAACTCGATTCACAACGTCATGAACCTTCGTTCTTCTACTAACAGCATTAATGAAAAAATATTTTTAAAATGATCATGAGCAAGTATCACTATAACTAATATAAATAAAATCTTTCAATATCTTACAATTTTAATATATCTAGACACGCGGTAGCGTGTCAAGCCAAGTTCAAGTTAACTAAACTGGCAAGCAGCACCGTGTGTAATATTACACGATCCATTTGGAGCCACTTTTAACCACCTCATTATTCAAAAACTTAGACATGTCAAATTTTCCTTATATTTTAAAACTTGCGAGATACATGTCTCCAAATTAGACACACCTCAAACGGTTATTTAGATATTAACGTCCATAAATCGACATTCTTATCACTGACTGACTGACCTATAGATAGATCAAAACTCTAACCCAGTTCCAGATGACCTAGACCGTTCAAATTTGGCATCCAGATAGGTAGTTGAGCGAATACAAAGGGATAAATCAGAAACTAGTAAATTTTTATCAGTTTATTATAATTATTCTATTACTTGATTTTATTAAGAACACTTACTTATAGTGCCTGTAATATAAGAATTAGCAATCAAAATTGATTGCTGATAGAAAATAACACAAAAAAAGACAATTATACCCGTAAACGTAGAAAAATACAGTAGATTAACAAAAAACATTTGGTATTAATTAAATATAAATAATAACCTAATTTCTGTACAAAAAGTAATGATATCCCATCAAAAACATAAATGTGAAATGAGAGCCAAGTTCAGTATTATGATATATGCCTTGGTTGTTGACTTCAACGACAAAAGAAGTGATCTAAGTTGGTGTCAAGTTCAATGGTCCGTCGTGAAGTTTATTTATAACAACATAAAATATTTTATACTTGAAATATAATTTCTTTGTATAAATAAGGATAATATATTGAAGGTCTGACTTGGCTAGTTTTTATAGTTCAACTGAAAAACCTTAAAAACGGTTTCAAGTTTGTTTTAATTTAATATTTTTATATATTATATCTAATACAATATGTGGATGCAACAAGCATATGGTCCACACGGTGTTAAGTGTCAAAAGTTATATTGATGTTAAGAGGGTAGCCATCTTTATCAAAGTATTGCCTGGTAGGTCACGCACTTTAGGAACCGTGCTCTACAATGCACTGCCTAGTCTATCAACTTGTGGCATTCGGTGTAGAGGCTCATATACCTATAATTTTCTGGGACCCATACATACCATTCAAACCAAAATACAGCATTACTTCCCTGGACGAGCCTTTTCACAAAGGACTCTCCTAGGTTTTTTCTTTGCAATTTATCTGAAAGTACTTATTAATTTAATTAAACAAACGACCTATTAAGCGAGGACAGTTATTAGTGCGAGGCTAATAAAACCTTAGTAGAAGTCTACCCCTGCTCAGACATTTTTGATAAAGAAACATGGCAGAGACAGCGGTTTTGTGACCAAGCAAATTCGAACCTTACACGCTGAGGACAAGTATCTCAATTGTCTGCGTCAGAGAACTTATTTAAAATCCTGGTTCAACCTTAACCGTGGCGTAATTAAAGAATTACTTCACCTCGTTTATTAAAATACTGGTTTGTGTTGCTTTTAAAATTGTCTACAAATTGTCTACAAATAATAGATCTGTTATCCAAAGTTAATTTGAAATTAACTAAAATCTACTAATATTATTAATTCGAAATTAACTCTGTCTCTCCGTCTGTATAATACTTATTCACGACTAAACAGCGGGACTGATTTCAATGAAATTTGGTACACAGATAGATTAAGACTATTATTAAGACAAAAGTTCAACTGGCTCCCTATACGTCTTCGCCAGAATGCACATATTCTATCACTTCTTTTTAACATTCTCTTTAATCCCACTTCACCTTCTTATCTAAAGGAGCGTTTCGAGTTTTTGTATCAAGGACACTCTCAAAACCTTCGTTTCTTTCGAAGCTCTACAGCTTCGAACTCTCGTCCATAGTTCACAATTTTATGGTGACTCCTTCACAGTACAAGCTGTGCGACTGTGGAACGCCTTAGCAACGTCCATAAGATCATCACAATCTATTCCCATTTTCAAAGTCAAGGTATACCTACAACCATTTCCTTTCGTATTCCATGTCTCGTGACTCCTAGTTATGTGTTAGTGTTTGTGTTATTTATCCTCCATATGTAGTGTAGTTTATTTATATAATATTTGTATGTATATAAGTTTATGTTTATTATTTTATTCAATAGATATATTTTATTTTGTGGGTTCTGTTTATGTCTGTACTCTTACACCGCTGTCTTTTGATCTGTGTTTATCCTGTCCATCCAAAGGTTGTCTAGAAAATACTTTAGGCCATAAAGGTCTTTTTTAGCGATAATACCGTCCATTGTATCTTTGTTTAATGTTCTTCCCTTTGTTACTGTATTTGTGTTTGTTGTGCAATAAAGAGTCCCGTCTGCGCAGAAGAAGGGTAATATATTATTGACAAACCACGCGTGCGAAGCCGCGGACGGAAGCTTTTTTTCCATTAAATTAAGTTAAATTCTCGTAATTTTTACTTCCGTAAGTTTTTATTCAATTAGTGACCTAAAGTTGTATCGTATTTCTGTAACGTTAAACATTGTATTAACAGAAAATAACAATAAATTGTAATTCGATAAAAACTAGAATTTTAATTATTATATGTTTATTATTTATATACTAGCTGACAAATTCGCACGCGTAGTTTTTCAATAAAAACATTACCCTCTTTCTGCGCAGTTGGAAAAAAAGTGGCATATGTCACCCGGGGATAGTGTAGCTTCGCAACAGTGAAATAATTTTTTAAATCGGTCCATTAGTTTCAGAGCATATTCAATACAAACAAACAAATATTTCCTCTTTATAATATTAAGTATAGATTTAACACTAACAGGTTTATTTAATTCTGGGATTTGACCTTCTGGCGTTCAAAATATGGAAACCCTGTTGTTATTGTTCGTCAATTTGTAATTGAACACGGCAACTAAGATATCATTTAAACGACTTATTGTTCGGCATTACAAAATATTCGCGCAGTTCTTCAATCGCATCGTCGCTCGTCCAAGTATTTGAGTATTTGAAAGAAAGAAATAAAAAAGTAATATTATTTGACATACACACAGAACATACCATTCAGAACAGAACAAACATACCTATTTACATAAAGATTATAAATGAGTAAAACGATAAATAATATATAAAAATCAGGAAAAATAAATCATAATAAAACCGGCCAAGTGCGAGTCAGACTCGCGCACGAAGGGTTCCGTATCATTATCTATAAAAGCGGCAAAAAAATCACGTTTATAGTATGGGAGCCCTCATTAAATATTCGTTTTATTTTAATTTAATGATTTATTTTATTGTAACTTAATTATTTATTTTATTTTAGTTTAATTATTTATTTTATTTTAGTTTAATTATTTATTTTATTTTAATTATTTATTTTTAAAGTGAATATTCAACTAAATATTCTGTGAATATTTCAAGCGTCTACCTGTTGCCGTTATCAATATCTAGCTAAAACGAACAAAAAAACCGGCCAAGTGCGCGTCAGACTCGCGCACGAAGGGTTCCGTACCATTTTCTATAAAAACTGCAAAAAAAATCACGTTTGTTGTATGAGAGCCCCCTTTAAATATTTATTTTATTCTGTTTTTAGTTGTTGTTATAGCGGCAACAGAAATACATCATCTGTAAAAATTTCAACTATCTAACTATCACGGTTCATGAGATACAGCCTGGTGACAGACAGACAGACAGACAGCGGAGCCTTAGTAATAGGGTGCCGTTTTACCCTTTGGGCACGGAACCCTAAAAATTGAGTACATAGGTAGGAGATTACCTAGATAATGTGGTCTTCCGTGGTGTGTGGGCCAAACAGGCCCCGTCTCAGCGCATTGCTACCAACCATCCGAGAACGGTAAGTGGTGCTGGTTTTCAAGCGGTCATTTGAGAGGTGTTTGAGAGCGATAGTCTATACTATGTTTACAAATGACGAGAGCGGATGTGATAACGATGCGCTCGTTATTTGATTCGCTAATCGTGAATGTGTAAACCTCGCGTAAACTTAATGTTAGAATATATTTTAGTATATATTTTTCGGTTTTCGAGCAATTTGAAGTAGGCCACGTGCATACACTTGCGCACGCCCCCCTCACACAACCACACAATACACATACTCACCACACGCACAAATATACCCTCTCAAATACACACAAACACTCGCATTCACACACTCAAATGCATCACTTACAGGAGTCCCCAATTTTTTTGTCTTAGTAGTTTTATAATTCTATAATATTAATGCTTATCTTTTATCTTAATTTAACTTAAATTTGTTTTTGTTTCTCTGTCTGTTCTCTTAATAGTCAAAATCTATATTCACTCGGTTTGGTCTCGCATTTAATATGTTTAACTTCTGCAAATCTATACAGGGCATCCGCGATACAGGTGTTACACCTAGTGCGGAGCTCATAATGTACATACATGTTAATTCTGATTTGATAAATATTTGTATTTGTAAGTCGAAAGCAGACGCTAAAATCATACTAAGAGAGCATTAAAAATAAAACGTAAAGTCTTGCAATAGCTAAGTACGTCGTTCAAACTGCTACAGTTTAAGGATCAATTTACTAACAGCTTGTTTTCAACTTCACCGTAACTTCTGATAATTTTATGAGTGTTACACACGAAAGTTCAAGTGGTTTTATTTCGCCTAGTTAGACCTACAACCCCATAGAAAGCTTTAGGTTTCGTCCATTACTTTGTTCGCATAATGTCAATACAAAAAAAAAAACAAAAATCAATGATTTTTGAAATAAAATGGATTTTATCTTTAGCACACAATTTAATATCAATCCGCATTATTATAATTACGGGGTTTATCAGTGTCGGTGTTACGATGTAGTGCGAGGCGAGACGCAGTGCGGAGCGGATCGCACACATCCTGATGAAGGGTCACGATTTGAACAAAAACATTGTTTCGACCGATGAAACACCGATAAAATATCACTTATATCTTGAAGCTTTAAAATTCTCAATGATACTCAGAATTTCCAAGTTATTAACCTTATTTCTTGGTTATTTAATAACATTTTACCTGAGACGTGGCAAGACCATTTTGTAATTGGACTGATTTTGAAGCACCAGAAATGCTATCTTTTGCAGAGTGTGAAAAGCTACTCAAATCGGGGAGAAATGTTCAACTTTAATGGCGAATTGCATATCGGTGCCTAAACGTATTTAGTGGCTAAATATTCTGATTAAAGGAGTTATCAAATCATACAAATACCTAAAATTTAAACATGTTTGGTCGCTAAATACGTAGTTGGTAGTTGTGCAAGCCGGGCTTATTGTAGAACCAACACTATGAAGGCGGTGTCAATTAGGTACCTATTGAACATTTTGTGAGAGATTTTGAGACAAAACTGTTAAAGCCAATATCAGTAAAAATTATTTAAAGCTTATAGAAGTTTGTTTTTAAAATCTGTCCCTATTTTAAAAGATTCTATCTAAACATTGTCTTTTCAAGTTTCAGATGTTTAGGGCATTGTAATGTCTGTCAAAATGGATTGCCATTTATTTATTACTGACCCAATTTAACAGGAAAGTCTAGGCAAGGTTCCTGCTAGGCCCAGAGTTTCAATCTATACTATACTAATATTATTAAAAGTATGTAAGTTTGTACGTAATAGGCATTCTGCGGAAATACTGAACCAAATTTGAAAATTATTTCTCACTATCCCTGAGATTTTTATTTTATTTTAATTTGAACGTTTTCTGGAAGAAAACTCTTATTCGGGTTAAGCTCATCTTTTTACATGTCAATTTGCCTAGTTAAGCACGCCAACCTAAGTTTTTGACCTGTCACGGCTGACTGGTAGAAAATTTTACTTAGAAAACTTTCGTGATTGATTTCAATCATTATTATAAATACGGGATTTATCACGTACCGTCTTATCAGTGTTTTGACCGACAATGTTTCGGTTCAATTCGTGAACCTTCATCAGGGTGAGTGCGATCCGCTCCGAATAACGTCTCGCCTCGCACTGCGCGCCGCTGCTCTCTGCGCGCGAGTGGACGGGCGGGGTGGTGGGGATTGGGTCAACCAAAGCACAGTGCGTTGACTCGCTGTGTCATCATCATTATCATCACTGCTGCTCTCTTCTGTAGTTCTTGGTACAGGCAAACACACAACACTAACTATGTCTCTACCAGGTTCACTCACTCTTCTGTCACTTGCATCATGAAGACATGGCCTCCAGGCCGGCGGTAGAACCCATCCTCTATTCCTGTTAAAGTTCGGCACACGACTTATTTCTATCGCCTCTCGGATCTTGCGAGGAACGAAGAACTTCTCTCTCGCTAAAACCTCAGCCTTGTCGAAACGTATGTAGTGCGTAGAATCAGAATCTAGGGAATGTTCCGCCACTGCAGAACTGTTTGAGTCAACATTCTTCATTGCACGTATTGAAATTGAACCGAAACAGTGTCGGTCGAAACGCCGATAAGACGGTACGTGATAAATCCCGTATTTATAATATTGGTAGAAAATTATTTTAGCATTAAGTCCTCCATTTCTACATTTTTCTGTTTGTGCAATAAAAAATTAAAACAAACAAACATTTTGAAGCCTATTATTGTCTTTAATCTATTTGTGTTCAATAAAGAATAAAAAACGCGTGAAGCCAAGTCGGGTCAGCTAGTTCAAAATATCTAAACATACAAACCTTCGTATAAACAATACATGTAGGGTTATTCTTTGCATACCTACTGGACATTTTTATTTTACGCTTGACCTAAATTGTTTACCTTTTGTGGTACACCATTATCTGAAGCCCTAAATCATACGGCATAACTGTGTATTTACTTGGAAGAATTCCACAAGTTGTAGTCGTTTGTAGTGGAAAAACGGAATTAGAACTGGAATGAATTTAATACTTTATACTATTTTTTGTAATAGAGAGATGGAACAATCTGGCCTACCTGATGTTAAATGGTAACCATTGCCTATAACAGAGGATTGCCTCGTAGGTCACGTACATTAGAAATGTGTCCTACTATACACTGCCCTTCGTCCATCAACTTGAGGCATATAGGTGTAAAGCCTCATGTGCCTGTAATTTATCACGTTATGAAACTATCATGGTTATGAACACTTTTTTACACACAAAATGATATGTAATCTATAATATTATTATTAATTCGAAAGTAATTTAGTCTCTCCGTCTGTCTGTCTATGTGTTTCTTGCGTTTTCACGACTAAACGGCTGGATCAATTTCGATGAAATTTGGTAAATATATTTATGACCGGGATTGAGACGAACTACTTTTTACCAGACTGCGGAAAAAGAGGGTTATATTTTTTATTGAAACCTACGCGTGCGAAAGCTTGTACTACATACATATATTTTGATAAAGTTGCATGCGCCATTCGCGAGTGGATAGTTATTGAAAAATGTATCGAATTGGGATGCTTAAATACTTACAAATCAGGGTAAATATCCTGTTTTTAGTAGACTGTTAATCATGATGGTATTTATACTCTATCACCTAATCGATAGGATGAAATTTAGACAAATGGGATGTCAAAAAGTCGTTGAGTCTTCATGAGCGATAAGGATACAAGAAGGTGCGATGCGAGACGTAGTTCGGAGCGGATCGTACTCACCCTGATTAAGGTTCACGAATGAACTGAAACATTGTCGGTTTTCGTGTTTATAAAATGCGGATACAAGAAATCTAAAAATTATAAATCGCAGCAATCAAGCTTAATTTTGATTTGCATGTAAAGTTTGTTTTCCCAATATTGGTACCAAAATCAAGGTCAAGAGACGGTCACAAAAATATAGGTATATTTAGAAGTAAAAAAAAACATCCAGTCGAATTTTAATGTTTTTAAACTAATTGTTTTCATCTACATCAAGAGATGTAAGCACTTAAACAAATATTTCAATGAAGTTTGGTATGTTTTTATTAAAATTAGATGGCAGACACCTTAAAAAAAGGCGTCCGTAACTTGGCCTGATTTTCTACCCTTGCTCTTATTAGGTCAAGGGGTAGGAGCATAATTATGCCACCATTATAATACTTAGCAAGTGATTAATAAAGCTCTTACTTAGCGTTTAAAGTTTGGTATTCACGTAATGCTTTTGTAATCGAATATTTTTTATTCTTTTTTTATATGATGAACGTGTTTCCTTTTCGACCATATCATCGCTTACCGTCATGTGAGGTAGTAGGCCAATTGCTGGAATATAGCAATTGTTGACGAAATCAAACAAATTGGTTGTAAAACCACTGAAATACTTTAAACTTATACACAAAAATATGGTCGATGTCATGTGGTTTGTCAATAAAAATATTACCCTCCTTCTGCGCAGTCGAGAAAAAGTAGCCTATGTCCCAATACCGGTAACAATCTATCTATAGACCAACAGTACATAGTACATCTAAAGAATACCTCATAATCTTATCCCCTTTCTTTATCCACTCCCCTCTTTAGGGTTGATTTTGTAAAAAAGTGGAAATGCGTATTTCTTTATTTCTTACCAAAACATATGAATTTTCATATCCCTAACTAAATGAATTATGGATTGCCCCCAAATTTGAAACCTCTTTCACCCTCTTTAAGATTATTTTTTGAGACAAAATATAGCTTATGTTCTTCCAGAGGATATAATCTCCTTGCAAAATTTAATTAAAATCCGCTTAGTCGTGAATAGGTAACAAACAAACAAACAGAGTTACTTTCTCATTTAAAATATTAGTATAGATATAGATAAATAATAAATAAATATTGCTGGACATGTCACACAGAGCTATCTAGCCCCAAACTAAGCGGAGCTTGTACTATGGGAACCAGATAACTAATGGAATACTTATATACTTCTTTTTAAATACATACTTGTTATATATAAAAAAACATCCAGACCCGGAACAAATATCTGTAGATCACGCAAACATTTGTTCAGCGGCGGGAATCAAACCTGTTACCTCCTGCGTCTCAGCCGGCTATTCCACCACTGCTAGATGGAGGTCGTCTATCGCTATCTGTAAAGGTAAAGAAAATGACAGCTAATGTTAGTGAAACAGTAGATCGCAGTGGCCTCCCACCGCGCTCTCACAGCCAGCATTAAAGAAAACACGATAAAATTTGCCGAAGCCCCTTTATCGAACAAATTCCGAGTTACTCATATTGAATGGGCTCAGATAAGAATGATAGATTGAAAAATAAACTAGAATCAATTCTCGGATTCGGTGAGGTGATACAGCTAACGGAAATTGACGTGGCACGTTGACTTGTTATATGGACGGTAATCAAAGTCAAAATCTTTTATTCATTAAAATCACAACGATCATTTTGAAACGTCAATTTTACTGCCTGTTCCTTCGCGAGAAAGCCAGGAAAGAAAGGCAAGAAACAAGGCTGGTTGTTTTTTTAGAATACTGAACAATAAAGGAATTAAATTACGTCTAAATTGTAACATTATGAACGAGTTGGAACAATTTCAATCCCACGCTTTTCTATCAACTAAATAATCAGATATTTTATGTTAGGCTTGTTGATAAAGATTTTGTATAATTACGTTTTTAAATTTGTTAGGTAGTTGTTAATTTTTGTACATCACTAAGGAGTTTGTGATAAAAGCGAACACTTTACTTTTTAAACGACATACTATTTTTATGGAGTCTACAAGTGGCAATAGCGAGTTTATCTTTATTTCTAGTATTAAAATTATGATTATCGCTATTTTTCTTAAACAAATTAATATTTATGTGACCATATAATACATCAGATTTTCATAATGTATTGACAAGGATAGTAGATTCATCATCCTATCAGGCACAGAACGTCTACTATGTGTCGGAATATTTGGTACCGTAAAAACAAAATATATGTATGTAGGAAATTCATTCTAAAAGATGAATGAATGAAAATGGTAACAAGGGAACGTTATTATTTACATGATAAATAAATTAAATGTCAGATCTTAAGATAATTGATAATGCTTAATGTCAAATTAAAAGATAAAAAAATAGAATATAAATATCATAACAGGTCAAAATTCCAAAATGATACCTACATTAGATACGAATAATAGTACTTAATAAATAAAAGTTTTGCGTCAGGTAATTAGAGACGTAGTAACAGAGTAGTAAAACACTTTTTCAACAAAAACTGCTTAAGTTTAGATTGGATTCAAATGTACTGTAGATGGTTTTAAAGACGACAGGCAAGTTATTATAAAGCTTTACACCCTGGTGACGAACACTATGTTCTGCAATTCTCAGTCTAGGGATAAATTCATTTTTTAAATCTTTTCTTCTAGTGTTCTCTCTGGCTGTCTTTTCTTCTTTAGTTTCAAACCTATTTAGCTGTTTTACTAGATCTGTAAGAAGAACCAAGTGTATAAACAAGGGACAGTGAGTAGGCCAAGTCTAATGAAGTGATCTTTGCATGAGTCTATTTGCGGTATGCGTACCATGGTCCTTATAACTCTTTTTTGTATAATGAACGCTGGGTTAATGTTGTAATCATAGCTGTTCCCCCAAAACATTATGCTGTAACGAAGTTTCGATTCTACTAACGCGTAATATACTAGTTTTAATTTTACTAGTGTAACTTCATCCCGAAGGCTTCTGATTGCATAACATGCCGAGCTTATATAACTTTCTATAGATGTCAACTCATTTTTCCAGTTCAAGAACATATCAATACTTATACCTAAAAACTTTACTACGTCAATTGCTTTAATTTGAATGTCATGATAATTCAAGCATTAATTTTCATTATTGTTCGATGTCGTTTTAAATAGCATATCATTTGTGTTTGTCATATTTAAGATTAAATTATTTATTCGAAACCATTCACTAAAACCCTGTTAAGCTTTATTTAATTTTGCTGTCAGCTCTGCTAATGTACTGGCAGAAATTGTATCATTAGTGTCATCAGCATAAACAACTAATTTTAACCCTGGTATGTTAAATTCCATGTGATATATTAGATCATTAGTATAAATTATAAATAATATTTGCCCTAAAATAGATCCTTGTGGCACCCGTCTTGTGAACCTAGTTAAATCCGATCTATATATCCGCTCTGCGTTACACTCAATAGTTCTTAATTCTACAAATTGTTGCCGATTGTTTAGATATGATTTGAATAAATTTAGTTGTTTCCCTCTAACCCCGTAGTATTATAACTTTTCTAGCAAAATCTGATGATCCACTGTGTCAAAAGCTGAACCTAAATCCAAAAATAGACCTCCTACCCTACTTCTATTGTTTAACTGTAAAATTACATCGTTCAGTAAAGTATTTACAGCTGAACATAGGCCTCCCCCATAGATTTCCAGAGTGACCGATCTTGTGAGGCCTGCACCCAACGGCTTCCAGCAACCTTTATCAGGTCATCTTTCCATCTAGTATATAGATACTAAGCTGCGCTTTCTAGTGCGTGGTCTCCACTGGAGAACTTTTCTGCCCCAACGGCCGTCAGTTCTTCGAGCTATGTTCCCTGCCCACTACCACCTCAGCTTGCTAATCCTTTGTGATAAGTCAGTGACGTTGGTTCGTCTACGAATCTCCTCATTTTTCTGGTAGAGAAACACCAAGCATAGCCCTCTACATGGCGCACGGAGCTACCTTGAGCCTTCTTATAAAGCCCATAGTGAAAGACCACGTTGCTTAGATGCCATGGACTTTAGATTACTTATAATTACTAATATGTAAAGCTCTAGCCCAATGCCTTGGTGACCTGATATTATTCACTACAGTCATCCGCAGCATCGCACGCGCAGTTGTCAATAAAAACATTACCCTCCTTTTGCGCAGTTGGCTAAAAAGTAGCCTATGTTACTTTAAGATAATGTACTATTCTAATGGTGAATAATTTTTAAAATAAAACCCGTTTATTCTGTTTTTGAGTTTATTCGTTACAAACATACAAATTTCTCCTCTTTATAATATCAGTATAGATTCAGATTATTATGATTCTATCTTATGATCTTATCTAAGAATGCCAAAAATCAAGTCTAAGATTTTGTACGACGCCATTTTCTATTTTATTTTATAATTATT
The DNA here is from genome assembly GCA_918857605.2 of Philereme vetulata. NCBI lineage: Eukaryota > Metazoa > Arthropoda > Insecta > Lepidoptera > Geometridae > Philereme > Philereme vetulata. The sequence goes on along the minus strand of OU975471.1, from coordinate 1,978,834 downwards.
GAACTACACACATAAAACAATATTTCCAATTTCATCTTTATTTTGCGAAACACTTGTCCAGTCCTGTTTTTTCCAGAGCCACGGAAACAGTGTAGGACGTGGAATATGCCATAGCAATGCCCAGGCACTATACCCCCCCCCCCCCCTCAACCCCTGCCCCGCATGCTACTATCTTTTCCTTCGGGTGAGGATTACGTTTGTTTGCTCCCCGAGTCGGTACAAAGCGAGCAGTATGTTGACATTTACTGTCACCGTAAATACTCGGTTTACCATTATTTACCTAGCGGGCGTAATACCTGAACCTAAAGAATGTACATGAAATAATAGTTACCTATATCTATTTGTCATGAGAAGGCTTATATTTGCAAAGCCTCGGGGGAAGCCAATGCTATTACCATAAACAGAGTGTTTTTTTTAACTGTAACAGTACGGCAGCACCCATAACCAGAGGAGATACAGGTGCAGTTTCTTTAAAAACATCAGCTCGTTTTCGAAGAAAAACATTTTGGCATTAAATTTTTTTGGTCAAGTGTGAGTAGTGCCTTAAAATGAATCAAGTTAGTAAATTTTTCTTTTGATGCCGATCGATGCAGTCCTTAGTAAGGATTATTTTATTATACCGGATGGAAAAAAACTGAATAGCGAAAGTTAGTCAAATTTGATAAAAAGTATTCTCATACAACAGGACAAACAAAATTCTTTCTACAAACATTTTATTAGATTCTAATTGCACATTAATGAAGTATTAATAATGTAGCGATTAAGAAGTGAAGGAACTCCATGCTCTCATGAGCAATTCAAAAACATTTCGTATTTCAGAACAATTTTGAATTTCGAACATGGCTCTTGTACCTGTCGGACTTTTATATCAGTCATTTCATCATCTTATTTGTCCTATCATGGCATTGTCAAATACGCAAAGAGTAGACTTAATTCAAATCTTAATTAAATCAAATTTGACTAACTTTCGCTGTTCAGATTTTTTTCATCCGATACAATAAAATGATTTTTACATAGAACTGCATCGATCGGCATCAAAAAAAAAAATTATCAACTTGATTCATTTTAAGGCGCTACTCACACTTGACCAAAAAAAAAATTAATGCCAAAATGTTTTTCTTCGAAAACGAGCTGATGTTTTAAAATAAACTGAACCTGTATATCCTCTGGTTATGTGTGCTGCCGTACTGTTACAGTTAAAAAAAACACTCTGTATACGAAATTTATTTAGTCTTGTACATTATTGCACTCAATAACTTTAATATGAACATAACACATGGTACATAATATTCTCACTTGCCAACACAATACTCTCAGGGTGTAGTGGCTAAATGGAGCGGTCTCGACAGAATATCAGCGCTTACCATTACGGCGGCGCATAATGCTGAGTCAAGGCCTATTTACTGCTGTAGTACACAGTAACTACCAAGTTCTCCCTTGTTTTTGTAGTGAATAAATGATTGTCTATATCTAATATTTGGTTCAAAAACTACATGAAGAGTATGGCTGTCAGTGAAATTTAAAAGCACATGAGACTTTGAACCTGTGAAGTATTAACATATAATACGGTGCTAAAGACTGTTTAAACACTGTATAAATTTTTATAGACTGTGGTATAAGATTTGTTGATCGGAAGTAGATTAGTTAATCGAGATGTGCCGGCACCTCATAAAAAAGTATGAGTGAAAAGTAAAACTAGGCAACAATACAAATTCATTAGGTATTACCCGTGCGCGATAAGTTGGGACCTGAGCGCGTTGACGTCATATTGGCGTGTTTGTACCGCCCGCAAAAAAAGCGAACATAACAAGCAGCCGCCCGCGGCTTCGTCTTTGTTTTTTTTAATCTAATTTATTATGTTACTCAGGGAGGACGCTGATTTTTATCTAATCTTTTTTACACTATTTAAATAAAATAAAAATACAATGTTTAAGTTTATACATTTATTTTATCTATTAGTTACATTATCTCATCTTCGTCACTACTTAGTGGATTTATGCCTTCTAGAGGTTGTTCTTCGTCCTCAGTCTCACTATAACCACTTGACGAAGAGGTATCCGATAAATTTACAACATTTACTATAACAACAAAAACTACAACAACAAAACAATGCCACAAATGAAAACTAAAAGAATTCCAGAGCGCGTCGTTACGTGACGTAGGCCAGTACGAAACTAAAAACCCTAGTAAAAAATAGTGATGCGAACGGTACAATACGGGCGCCATCGGGGAAGTGCAGGGGAAGCGGTCGGGGAGTCGCATTCCTAGCAGGTCCCAAGTTATCGCGCACGAGTAATACTCTTGTTATACACTGCAATTAAATTTCACGAGCTACTGTTTTTCGTAGCACTCAGCTACGAAAAAATTGTTGTAGCAGTTGCGTAGCATACGCCGTAGCACCTTACATTTCTTCAATCAGCAATCCAATCAGTTGCCTTTTAAGTTCCCACATGAGCTTGCCTTCTGCGAGCTGTAATCTACCATGTGGAATAGATCACATTGCTTGAAAATAGGTCAAAACATTTGACCTATTTACTTCATTTTTGCCGAACGTAGTATGTTATATTCTATAACACATCGTAGCAAATAAACGACTGAGTGGATTTCAATATAAAGATCGCCAAAAAAATGAGTTTTTATGCTTTATGTATAACATTTGGCTTCCAAATATATATGGGTATCAAATGAACACTTATGTACATCGTTTCAAAGCTAAATAAAACGATGAATATATTTATTTTGCCAATAAATACAAAGGTGCTTATTAATATATGTAATAACTGCTATTTATACAATATATATATACTAACATTATAAAAAGGGAAGATTTGTATGTTTGTAACGAATAAACTTAAAAAATACTAGTCCGATTTCAATAAATATTTCACCATTAGAATGCTACATTATCCCACTGTAACATAGACTACTTTTTACCCAGTTGCACAGGAGGGTAAATTTTTTATTGAAAAACTACGCGTGCAAAGCTGCGGATTGGTTAGCAAGTTATTTTAACAGTCACTAACTTTTTGTGTACAGTACTTGCAAAAGTTTGTAACATACGAATAATATTAACTTTCTGATCGGTATAATGGTAAATATAATATAGCTTAAAACTTTAATAATTCCTAGACGGACATCCTCGGATCTCTTAGTTCGAAGACCCGTGAAGTTATCCTACATGGGGATAGTCAGAGGCAAGTTCATTGAATTTGATAAATGCCTACGTTTTGCATAGTAGTTACGTATTTATATGATAGGTTGCAAGCCCATCGCCGTTTGTATTCCGAGTTTGTTATTGGTTATATAGTCAATTAATAATAAATAAATAAATCATTATTATAAATACGGGATTTATCACGTACCGTCTTATCGGTGTTTCGACCGACAATGTTTGGGTTCAATTCGTAAACCTTTATCAGGGTGAGTGCGATCCCGTATTTATAATAATGAATGAAATCAATCACGAAAGTTTTCGAAGTAAAATAAATAAATATTGCTGGACATTTCACACAGCGCTATCTAGCCCCAAACTAAGCAGAGCTTGTACTGTGTGAACCAGATAACGGATAGAATACTTATATACTTTTTTTTTTGTAAATACATATTTGTAATATATATAAATACATCCAGACCCGGAACAACTATCTGTAGATCATGCAAATATTTGTTCCGCGGCGAGAACCGAACCCGCTACCCCTGCGTCTCAGCCGGCTATTCGCCCACTACGCCACGGAGGTCGTCAATTAATCAATATATTTCATACTAAGCCCGGTTTGCACACCAACTCCTTAAACGTATTTAAAAAAAATTAAAAATATTTATTTAAAGCCAAAAACTTATCAGTAAGATTAGGTAACATGAAGATATTTTTTGTAATTTAACTAAGATGCCTGGTATAACAGGAATATACATTTTATACAGTTTGATGCAGAAGGCACTACCTACGATCACAATTAAGCAGCGGCCTTCACACTAGGCAAGCCTGTATCGTGAAGACCAGCCAAATAGAATTATCAATTTTGTTTCTTGACCTCGGGCATAACACAATTTTACCAATAACTTAAGCTAATTTTACAGATATTCTGACAAAAAAGAAATAATAATATTAAAAAAAAATTAATTAAATAATTCAGCGACTGAACTAGTTTTAATTTGACGTAGTTGTACGATTTGACAATTAATTAAATACTAAATACGTTTAGGCATCGTTTTACACATAACCGCTAGTGTTGTATTAAATTAATTTGTAATATGATTAGATTATTTTATGCAAATTCGAAAAATATTCAAATAATTGATTACAGATAACTTTGTTTATTTACCTTGTAGATACAAACAAATCATATTTCAGAGAAACATCCTATTTAGCCGGCTGGTTTATGCTCTAGACTGCGAAATCCTTTGATCCATATAGCCACAAATCAGTGTTTACCTTGCAAATACAATGTAGAACGGTTTAGAGTATCTAACACTAATATTAAGATAAATGCTAGCAAAATGACTAATAAAGTTACCCGTCAACTCGCGCGCAGAGAGCTGCGGCGCGCGGTGCGAGGCGAGACGCGTGCGGAGCGGATCGCAAGGTTCACGAATCGAACCGAAACATTGTCGGTCGTAACGTCAATATAATGTATGTTATCAATCCCTTATTTATTATTATTATTGGCCAGTGCAGTGATCAAAATTCTTCGGTTATTTTTGTAAGCATAATATCAGCAATTTATAAATTTTGCTGGATATTTCACACAACGCCATCTAGCCCCAAACCACGTGGGTGGGAACCAGATAAGTGATAGAATACTTATATACTTTTTTTTTTGTAAATAAATACATATAACATATAGAGATACATCCAGACACGGAACAAATACCTGTTAATCAAGCAAACATTTGTTCCGCTGTGGGAATCGAACCCGCTACCTCCTGCGTCTCGGTCGTCGCTTCCCTACAAATTTTAGCATACTACGTAGGTATTGTAAAGAAATCAGTACCTACGTACTAACAAAATGCTTCAATTATCATTAAAGGAAACGTAAGAACTTTATAGAAAATCATTCTTCGAGATCATTTTTACGATTTTAGTCTTAGAAAATATTTTAATTTACTGTGTCAAGTTAAAAGTAATATTTTATGATTTTACGTTCATATACGTTTGCCAATCTCCTATTGACCGATGACAGCAGCGTATCAAATGGTTTCAATGTACATTGTACAATGCAAGTGCTAAAGAAAATCGGGTGTTTCATACATATTTTCATGGTACGTAATTTTATATTAAACATTTTAAAAGCAAGCCCTGAACTTATTTCATAACAAGATAGTTATCTTGTAAATAAAACTCAGTAAAACGTGATATTTATCATGATTTTCGAGTTTTGTTCGATCATCATCTTTTTCAGCCAAAAGATGACTGATAGGTACCTCTATTAGGTCGTCTTTCCATCTAGTGGGACCGTGGTGCTATCCTGCATTGCACTATTTAGTGCGTGGTGTTTTTTTCTAACCTCTCTGCTCCAGCTGCCGTAAGTTCTTCGAGTTTTTACCGTCCCAAAATACTATCCGCAATCATGGCATGAAACTTAAAACTTACAAATCAGAGGTACAATGTAAATACTTTTCAACCATAAAAGCATTCTTAACCCGAGAAAACAAACAACAAACCTATCCAACCTATACAGATAAAACTTTTAAAAAGAAGCTAAATCTTGTTCTCAACAGAAACTCGTAGAAACTCCACATTATATTCATAATTCAAAATGGCAGATCCATTTCATAACATGCATTGCTATTTCGAAGGTAAATAAGTAAGTTTCCTGTGGCGAACAAATTTCATATCGTCATGAGCAGGTAGCGACTGAAATTCAAGGCACGTACTCTCAGCAAATAATATTATGAGAGAAATCGCGTCTGTTGGGAGTATAACTTTGCCGGTCTGCCTCTGATGTGGATACCTATTTATAGTTCCCACGCTTTTGACTTTCCCAACATTTAGTACTTAACAACTTATATACTTATTCCTCGCACAGTTGGTTTGTGAATTATATACTTACAAAACTAATTTATTCGCAAAGTCTTTACTAACAATTTACTAATTAATGTCTATTATTTTGCAGGATAAGCACAATCACAGTCATTGAAATCTCTATATATAAAAATGAATCCCTATTTCCCTTAGTCACGCCATCACGCGTGAACGGCGGGACCGATTTCGCTAATTCTTTTTTTGTTGTATTTCTTATTGTCAGGAGAAGGTTCTCATAAAAGAAAAAAATAGGAAAATTGCGCGCAAAATTAGAAAATTTAAGAATACTTAACCACCATATAAAATTATTTATAATCTAACCTTAGCGCTTTGATAATGTAACCTTATGGCGTTTGACATGGAATTGACAGAATGCGTGCTGCGAATATCGTCAAAAAGGATGTAAAAAAAATTAATATCGTTTGAAACAGATGCTTCGGTCAGAGTTATCCCGAGATCTATATATATAAAATAAATTGCTGTTCGTTAGTCTCGCTAAAACTCGAGAACGGGTGGAGCGATTTGGCTAATTTTGGTATTGAATTATTTGTGGAAGTCATTCATTTTCTCATACATAATGATGGCCGGGGACAACAATTGACAATTCTACCAGAGTGACGTATATTGACAGCCCGCGTTATATGCATGTCAAGGCGGTACGAAGTTTGGCGGGTCCACTAATAAATATATAAAATAGTTGAAAAAAGTTCATACCACTTGCAGCTGATGCATTCAATAATATAGCAAATTATGCAGTATTGTATAATAACCTTAAATCGCATCTCTGTGGCGTAGTGGGCAAATAGTTAAATGAGACGCAGGAGGTTCAATTCCCGTCGCGGAACCGACGTTTGTGTGATCTACAGTTATTTGTTTTGCGTCTGAGTGTATTTATTATTTACAAAAATATATAAACATATTTGTATTATTTCAGTTATTTTGTTCCCATATAACAAGCTTTGCTTAGTTTTGAGCTAGATAACGCAGTGTGAAATGTCCAACATTATTTATTTATATCATTGCTAAAAATCTTCGGAATGGTCTTCCGCTTGCTCTTTTTCCTTCTGTAGGATACCTATCTATCTGTGAGAGTGCATCTATCTTATAACTAAATACCTAATTAGTTATTGGGTATATATACCATTTGCCCAATTTAACTAAATTATAAGAAAAACGATTATGGAGCCATACCATTATTTAATAATTATGATTCTTGTTCCTTTCATAAGTTCACAAATTTTTAATGGGTTTGTAATAGCAATGGCGGTCATTGAAAAAAGAATGTATTAGTAGAATACCAAAAGGTATATAAAGTGGTAATTTCATCATCATCATCCACAGCCTGACTTCACCCATTGTTGGGTATAGGCCTCCCCAAGTTTGTACTATCCACCACGATCCTGCGCTAGTCTCACCTACTTCTTCGTCTTCAGGCGAGGCGGTTATTAGGTCCTTCATCGTGCAGGTGTTCGGACACAAAGAGCACATTAGCAAGTGCTGCATTGACTGCGCGGGATTAACCCACTGACGGCTCGCGACCTTTACGATGTCTTCCACCCATCTTGCTGCTGGTTGTCCTACCCTTCTATACCCGCTCCTCAACCACCATTCAGTCATTGTCCTGCTCCATCTGTCATCACCACGTCTAGCCAAGTATCCCGCCCAAGACCATTTGAGCTCCATACCTCGAATCACAACGTCATGAACCTTCGTTTGTCTACGGCAGTTTGATGCCAAGCATGGTACGCGTGGTCATTTAGCAATGATGAAATCGTCCTAATAAAGTAATTAGTTAAGTAGAATTGTGCTCCCGGATGCGAGTAGCGTAGAATCAGTTGAAGCGGCGTTTGAGCTGTCAATGTTGATGATAATAATGAGTCTGTATTGACCGAGTACAGGGCAAAATCCTCTCTTTCTGTTATAACCGACTTAAAAAAAAGGATGTTTAAAATTTTTTTTTATACCACTTATATGGCAAACGAACATGCAGTCCACCAGATGTTAAGTGCCTTTAGCCCATGGATATCCACATAGAATTCAACACAAGGTATTATGTTGTCTTGATCTCTATGTGGATACGTTGCCATACTATAGGACTTAGCTGTTATGCCTATGTGCTAGTAATTACAGGAACATACCATTACCATCTAACCGGAACACAGCAGCATAAGTACTGCTATTTGGGGCCGATAAAGGTAAGGCGGTGGTGCCCACATCCTCGAGCTCGTTCACAAAAGCTCTACCACCAGTAACTTCAGTAATTCTTTGGAATATCACACTAATAACTCTAATATTATAAATGTAAAAGTTTGAATGTTTGTTTGTTTATTTATTTGTTTGTTATTCAATCACGTCGTAACGGCTGAACCAATTTTGATAAAGTTTATTACGGACGTAGGTTGTAACCTGGATTAACATACATATAAGATACTATTTATCCCCTAAATCAGGTCTCATGGGATAAAAATGGGGTGTCAAGTCTAGTTGAAACAGTGAGTTTAGTTTTAATTCTAGGATACCTACACATTTAGGAGTGTAACGCGTATGAAGTTGCGGGCCAACAGCTAGTATTATAAATGCGAAAGTTTGGATGTTTGTTACTCAATCCCGTCGTAATGGCTGAACGATTTTGATGAAATTTTTTATGTACATAGATTATAAACTGGATTAACGCATAGGCTACTTTTTGTTAACAAACAACGCCGTGCAAAGCCGCTTGCGAAAGCTAGTTCTTTTATATAACATAGCGATAATGCTTTCCCGCGTCATACGATTTTAATAAATGTTAAATCTATTATGTATATGGCTCATAATTATTTTTCTTTTTTAAGGATTTTAGTAAGGACAACTCTTAAGGGCGCACTATACATGGGGAGACGATAAATCGCTTATTTTGAAACAATGTTTTGTTCAACAAATTTTGTGATTTCAATTTGTAATTCATATAGTTTTTAGTTAAGGATACCTATGTGCTAGAGCGCGTGAAAATACGATTCCGTAAAAATTTTTCTATAGAAAAAAAAATCCAAAGATGACTCCAAATTTATCTTAAAACCGTTCTTATGAGATGAATACTACAATTTAGATGTTGAAACTTTGTACAGTAATTCTACACAAATTAAACAAGGGCACCTGTTTTTTAAATTTTCAAAATACGTTTTGATTTTATCATGAAATGAAAATATCTAAGTTTTGCACTAATGAAACCATTCGCTCCGGACGCCCGTTTAGCGATTCAGTCTGGCCTCGGCTTTCAGACGGGGTACGCGTGACGCTTGTCGCTCCAAACGAACAGTAATTCTTAGGTAGAATTTATATTTAGCTGGTTTTTGTAAAGACGCAGAGAAATAAACACAACAAGATAATGAAGGGACTGAATGATAAAAAAACCGGCAAACATATGAACCACGCCGAGATAGGACGTGCAGCAGCGCGCGGAGAAGCGGGGGTGAAATTCGAGTTTGGGCTGAGGTATAGTCAACTCTTAAGCATCATAAGCATATGTTTATAGATACAAAAAGTCAGCTATAGAAATATATGGCATAGTATCAATTAGACTAAAAGCTTGATAACATGAATGAAAGCTTTTCTGAAATAGAATTTTCGTCATGTAGTTATGACGAGTATTAAAATTAATGGAGCTTTAGCTTCGTCGCCACCTCAGTGGGTTTAACGAGTTTATGGCAAAGCGTAATCTTTGGTTACATTTTATTCAGGAGATAGCCGTGTTTAATGCTCGAAGCGGGAAAAAATGACTAATAATTTCACTTGTTGATGACTGGCTGACTTAAAAAAATTGTTATTTTAGAAACATTGCTGGTTTTGTATACTACAAGCTTCCGCCAGTGACTTTGCACGCATAGTTGGCTTGCATGCAATAAAAAGTAGCCTATCCAAATAACAAAAAAAAAGTTTTCTCTCCAGGTCATACTCGGTCTATATACCAAACTAGCTGACCATTCCGCAGCTTAGCACGCGTAGTTTTTCAATTAAACGTTACCCTTCTCTGCACAGTTGGGTAAAAAGTAGCCTATGTTACTCAGGGTGAATGTAGCTTTCCAATGATGAAATAATTTTTGAAATCGTACCAGTAGTTTTTGAGTTTATTCATTACAAACATTCACACAAAAATACAAATGTTTCCTCTTTATAATATTAGTACATATACCAAATTTCACATAAATCAGTCAAGTCGTTTAGTTATGAAAATATAACAAACAAAGACCTCCGTGGTGCAGTGGGCGAATAGCCAGCTGAGACGCAGGAGGTAGCGGGTTCGATTCCCGCCGCGGAACAAATGTTGGCATGATCTACAGATATTTGTTCCGGGTCTGGTTGTTTCTCTATATATTATAAGTATGTATTTACAAAAAAAGTATATAGGTATTCTATCAGTTATCTGGTTCCCATAGTACAAGCTCTGCTTAGTTTGGGGCTAGATAGCGTTGTGTGAAATGTCCAGCAATATTTATTTTATTTATTTATTTAAACAAACGTACAGAGAGACAGAGTTTCTCGTTTGGGATATCTACGTGTACGTATCAAATTCTATTTGACATCATACATTCATAAAATTAGTAGGTACCCTAAGTCGTTTTTTTTAGTTCGGAACAGTTGTCTTAGGTTTTAGCTCCGTTTTGTTAGACAGGTGTATGGTGCGATTTGTTGTAAACTATCAGAAAATAGTTATTAGAAATATAGAAATCGCTTCTAAGCGATAAGACCGCCCATTGTACTTGTAGCTTTGTGTTTTTCTTTATTTTTAAGTCTGTTTCTTTTGAATTGTACAATAAAGTATTTTCATTCATTCATTCATTTTCATTCATATTAGTTCGTTTTTCTTATAATATAAAAGGCTGCAGTTTGTTTCAGCTCATTTCGTTCTGAACGTACCTATTAGTTGCAGTCGATTTAGATGGCAAAAATATGTGGAACGAAACAATCCATTGTTAACGCCTTCGGGTTGAGGTCGCCTTTAGCTTACTACAGGGTACAGTTAATTTTAGCAAGTACGCTGGCCACCTAGTTTTGGTTGTGGCCGCTTTCAACTAAAACTGAAGGCGGCTAGGTATTTTTAAATTTGATCAATATAAATAATAGTAATTCAATTATTTAATTAACGATTGAGCTTTTATACTAGGGGCTAGGTTTTTCGACTAAAAAATACCAGTATTTTTTAATAATAAAGTTATTTTACTCGAGTACTCACTTAAAACTTTATTTGAATGTTCCAGAAAAATTACCCATATTAAAATGTTTGTTGAAAGCAATTACTAAAACTAAAAACCACAATTAAATATTCTAGAAAAACTTTTTCCTGAACCGCGCGGTTTCCACTTAATTTACTCACATTCCAACATACAAAATTCGGACATTACGAAAACGTATCAGTTCCAACTAAGAACCGAGGGTTTTTCAAACGGACTGGCAAATGAGTCGGCATTTCGGAGGCGACGATGGTAATGTCAGCCAGCCAGTAAATTTACCAGATAAGCGCTGCTCTGACGTCTAGGCCAGACTCGCTCACTTAACTCATTTAATTATTTGCTTTGACTTGGATCCAACGAATTTGACAACGTTTGGATATTTAGAAAATATTCTGCTAAACATTTCTAATGATATTTATAATATTAGTCTGAGAAGTTTTAAATAAGGACGAGACTTGATAACGTTTAAACAAAGAATATAATAGATTATCAATTTTATTACGAGCTAGATAAACTTGTTAAAATAATTTTCTAATTTATGAGCAGAATAAACATTGCGTTATTTAATAAAGCAAGCAGAACTTTTCGATACATTACTCGCATCTCACCCTGCTCCTGTTTCGGATCAATTGATTAATTTGTAGCTCATCTAAGTTTCTCTGAGATTTTCGAATTGCTCCCCCACAGCAACCTTCCTGGGTGTAAATTGTGCTAGAAATCCGAAACGGCGTCGTTAGTTGTACGCAGGGGTTTCCCCTGGGCCAGGTCGGGCCGGGGACGCGGTAACCTTCATAAATCTTTTCCACGAGCTCGCCGCAACTAACAAGCCGCCTCCCGACGCCGCCCGCCGCGCCGCACTCCCAACTCGTGTGGATCCAATCCCTCCGACAGTAAATAACAGTGAAAACTTTCATAATAACACCGCTTTAAGTGGATTAAAATACCTAACTGATATTTTCATATTAATCATGCGCTTAAAAGAGATTTGGCGTTATGTATAGTAAGACCTACTTCAGTTAATTTAATAACCCGAGGGACGCGACGTCTCGCCACGACTCGCTCCTTTATAAATTAGTTCTATCGAGGTGCCTTCGCTTAGGAGAGAATTATTGCTTTTATTGATGGTGGGTGGTAAAGTACGCACTTATCGAAAATAGTTTTTGTAACGTTAATTCTCAATTTAACTTGATTTTCAGATCTCAAATATTATGTTGATGTGATGTCGACAGTAGGGAAAAATGCTAAGGATCCGAAATATTGTGGCAAATTCTCAGACAGATATTAATGAAATATTGCCCCGAGGCAATCAATCACTATGAAGTTGGTTCGAACGAATATTAGAAAAACAAAACTTCCGATTTTTTACTTTACTTTTAGCAGATACACATGTTGTGAAAAACTGCCAATTTGGGAACTCTCGTACAGGAAATCTCTATAAAAATGTTAGTTAATAAATTCGTCATCAGACCAATACCTCGTTTAGACTTGTTTTATCGATATCTGTCACACAATGAACTAATCATAGATTGTCTTTGTTTCAGTGTCGTTGGCGGAGCGTCTGTGCGCTGAGCACGGGTGGGTTCACTTTGCTCTACTGGCGGCTGAAGCTAGCGGGAACCCTCACTACCTTCGCCACCGCCGATAACCCCACCTCCAGGGACCCCTCCATACTAACCCGGTTCTATACCTTCGCATATCTACCAGTCTTCAACTTTTGTCTACTACTGTACCCCTTCCATCTTAGTTTTGACTGGTCCATGGATGCCATACCAAGAATAACAACCATATTCGACCCTCGAAACATTTCAACAATCATATTTTACGCCGTTATTTCAAAAGTGACGTGGCGAGCGTTAGTAAACGAATTTAAAAGGCCGCAAGAAAGTTTCATCAAGGACACAAAATATTACAAAAAGCAGAATTGTAAAACGAAACACAAATGGAATAATAATTGCAAACAATATAATAGAGGACAAGATTGCGTCGAGAGAAAAAGCTATCATACGCCCCACAAAGAGAATGTATCATCTAAAAAGCTATTGTGCCCGTGTACTGGATGCAAGCACGCGCTCACTGATGAGCATACGAGTGTGTGCCGCGCCAGTAACAACAATAATATAATGATGCACAACTCGACGTGCATTTGCCCTGCGTCGAATGCGAAAACCACCAAGACTCAGATAGTTCGAAGAAACGTTTACCGCAGCCCTCGAGTAGCATTGCTGATGTTTACAGCGTTCATGGCGTTGCCTTTCGTGCCGGCGACGAATATCTTATTTTACGTTGGTTTTGTGGTTGCGGAGCGCGTTCTCTACATACCGAGCGTTGGTTTCTGTTTATTGCTCGGTCTGGGGGCCGGTGTGTTAACCCGAAACTGGGATCGAAGTGACAAGAGGAACAGAGTGTTTATGTTGAGTTTATTGCTCACGTTGTGCGCTATGTGTGGTTACACGCTTCGGAGGAATCTGGATTGGCGCGACGAGGAGAGCCTTTTCCGGAGCGCTCTACACATCAACCCACCAAAAGGTAACTAAATTAAACGTTGCTTAATAATTTTGTGTATTATTAATAAATGTTAAAATTAATGACTTACTAATGTTAAAATTATATTTATTAGAAACAGTCCCTCAAAAGTTATACAGAGTTATAAAGTTATACTTTTCAAAGCCAAAATGAGACTAGTTTACGTGTCAACATCACAATTCTGCAATTTAATACCGTTCCGAACTGTAAAGCATGGGTTTCACTCGAGCGAGATACCTCCCCAAAAGTTTATTTGAGTTGCCCCTCGTTACAACTCAAAACCAAGACATAATTAATTTGTTTGAGAGACAGCTACAAACTACCTGTCCAAAGCGTGTTGGCGCCTCTAAGTTTAGAAAGAGGTTGTCACGGCACGCCTGTTCGCCTCCGAGTACCATCCCACTCGGGAGATGGTAATGTATTCACTGCCTCCACTCACATTCAGACTCTTGACCTTTCTAGGACGCTATTAAACATGCATGTGCGACGTCCCGAGAGAGGCCGCCACGGGTTCTGTACACATCACAAACTTTTGAGCAAAGAGAAAAGTTTTGCCAGACGGTTCTCATTTTGCCTCACTTCATACGGCAGATATGGAACTCAATCCCGAGCGTTATTCAGTCTTTGTTTCGAAATACGTAATAGGTATGAATATTTTATGTGTTTTGTTGGTGTTACCCTAGTTTGGTCGATACCTCTATGAGTAAATTGGGTTTTTGTGTACTTTAAAGTTTTTGTGAATTATTATTTTAAAAGCTTTAGTTTGAATTCGTTATTTAAGTAGATCGTTTCCGCCTTATGGTTTTTTAGAAGAAATGTCATTAAGAGTTGACTAAACCTCAGCCCAAACTCGAATTTCACCCCCGCTTCTCCGCGCGGCGCTGCACATCCTATTTCGCCGTGGTTCATATGTTTGCCGCTTTTTTATCATTCAGTTCGTTCATTTTCTTGTTGTGCTTATTTCTCATTACTGCGTCTTTATAAAAACCAACGTAATATTAAATTATACTAATGAATTACGTGATCGTTTGGAGCGACAAGCGTTACGGGTACTCCGTTTGAAAGCCGAGGCCAGACTGAATCGCGGACCGGGTGTCCGAAGCGAATGGTTTCATTAGTGCAAAACTTAAATATTTTCACTTTATGGTAAAATCAAAAGTTATTTTGAAATTTTAAAACACAGGTGCACTTATTTATGTTGTGTAGAATTACTGTATAAAGTTTCTAGATCTAAATTGAAGTATTCATCGCATAAGAACGGTTTTAAGATAAATTTGGAGTCATCTTTGGATTTGTTTTCTATTGAATTTTTTTTACGGAATCGTGCTTTCACAACACAGGAGCTCTAGCACGTATCCTTAACCATAAATGTAACATGTATAAATTACAGATTGAAAGCACAAAATTTGTTGAACAAAACATTGTTTCTCAATAAGCGATGTATCGCCTCCCCATGTATAGTGCGCCCTTAAGCGATCTATTGTTTTTGTATTTTTCTATTAGGTTGGGGAAAACGTTTCTTCGCATTTTTTAAGAAAATTCAAAACATTCTTTAATATAGTTTATTTACATTTAACTAAAGTATGTAGGTACCATTTTGTTCAATAACTTTTTGCCATCTTGTAAGTAGGGACATGATTCCATTGCTATATAAATTTTGGGGCTTCTGATCAAAATACCGCGACAAGTAGTTTCGGCAGTCCTCTCGTGATGTTAACCTGACAATGCCTAAAGAATTCTGAAGAGACCGAAACAGGTGGAAATCTAAAGGTGCGAGGTCAGGACTATACGGCGGATGCATTAACACCTCCCAGCCAAACTCTCTTATTTTTTGCTGAGTGGCTAAATATGTGTGAGGTCTAGCGTTATCATGATGAAAAACCACATCCCTTCTGTTGATTAATTCCGGCCGCTTTCTCTCAACTTCTTGCTTTATTCTCATCAGTTTTTCGTAGTAGAGTTCAGAATCGATTGTCTTACCTGGTGGTAACAGCTCGTAATGAATAATTCCCTTCCAATCCCACCACACACACAGCATCGCCTTGTTGCGAGTTAACCCGGGTTTTTTCGCACGTTCTTGTCGTACGTGATCCACTTTTCATCACCAGTTATCAGCTTCTTCAAAAATGGTTCGGTTTCATTACGTCGTAAAAAAGAATCACAAATGAGTACATGGTTTATTAGGTTTCTTTCAGTGAGCTCGTGGGGTACCCAAATATCGAGCTTTTTTGTGTACCCAGTTTTTTCAAATGCGCCAAAACTATTTTGTGGTCAATTCTTAATTCTTCAGCTACGTCGTAACTACTGATATGCCGATCTTGCTTCACTTTTTCAAAAATGGCATCAATTTTATCCGTAATAGAGCGACCAGAGCGACGTGCATCTTTGACATCAAAATTTCCGGATTGAAAACGCTTAAACCAAATTTGTGCTACTCTCACAGACACTGCGCTAGGTCCATAAACATCGAAATTTTTTTTCGCGGCTTGCGTTGCATTTTTACCTTTTTTTGTAGTAAAATTTTAAAATGTATCGAATTTCTTCATTAAATTCACTCATCTTTACAGTACGAAAAACAAATAATAATCACAATTTTTCCTAATTTGAATTTGGAATTATCTTCTTTAAAATTTAAACTTTGAATGATACCAAAACCAGCCAGATACAAATAGTATAGCCAAAGAGATTTTATTGCAAGTTCATACATACTATAATGCGAAAAGACTTATCCCCAACCTATTATGTATTTTTGTTATGTAATTGGTGTTATGTACAATAAATTATGTGTTAATAGAGTTAGTAATTTTCCCAGGACCAAATGATCCATGAAAAATAGAGTTCTAAAGACTATATTTTCCACTAAGTGTTGGTTTCAAGATATAAACGATGTGATTCTTTCATTACTCGTCCAAACCTCGTTGAGCTATGTTTATCAAAAACAAAAGCAAATTACTGATTATCGTAACATAACAAAACAATATTGATCCTAAAGATTTTGTCGGTGTATTTGGGTAAAATCACGAAACCGTAAAAAATATGAAAATATGTATTTTTCAAAATGTCGTTTTCATTATACACAATGGCATTTTTTAAACTTTCGCGAACACTGTAAATAATTACTGATCTAAACGGGTATTTATCGACCCGATATACCCGACCCACTCCCGCGACCACGGCTGTTGCAACATAGATGAAAGGTCGGGTTAACAAATAAAAAAGATTCTTACGCGATAAATACCCGTTTATATCAGTAAATACCTACTATACATAATGATTGTTATAAAATGGGTATTTATCGCGTTTTTTAAACATACATATTTTCTTATAAACACGACATCATAACTGTGTTGCAACAGTCATAGTAAGTACGTAATAAATACAGATTTAACTATTATAAGAATCCCTATTTCCCTTGGTCACGCCATCACGCGTGAACGGCTGGACCGATTTCGCTAATTATTTTCTGTTGTATTTCTTTTTGTCAGGAGAAGGTTCTAATGAAAGAAAAAATTGAGAAAAATGCGCGCAAAATTAGAAAATTTAAGAATACTTAACCACCATATAAATTTATTTTAATCTAACCTTAGCGCTTTTATAATGTAACCTTATGACGTTTGACATAGAATTGACAGAATGCGTGCTGCAAATATCGTCAAAGAGTATGTAAAACAAATGAATATCGTATAAAACAGATGCTTCGGTCCGAGTTATCCCGAGATATTGTCTATATATATAAAAATGAATTGCTGTTCGTTAGTCTCGCTAAAACTCGAGAACGGGTGGAGCGATTTGGCTAATTTTGGTATTGAATTATTTGTGGAAGTCATTCATTTTCTCATACATAATGATGGCTGAGGACAAAAATTGACAATTCTACCAGGGTGACGTATATTGACAGCCCGCGTTATATGCATGTCAAGGCGGTACAAAGTTCGGCGGGTCCACTAGTAGGAAATAAAACAATAGATTTTCAATTGTTATATGCTTGTATTGGAGTTGGCAGGAGTATATGCGTTAATAAGCATCATTACGTTGAAAAAATGACCACAAATTTATTTTTCTTAAAAATTTACAAGCAAATCTTGCCAATAACTATATTTTTTAATCAGAATGGTATATATTTTTGAAGTGAAAACTTCTTTAGGCCCGTTGGGCATTTTTTGAGATGGGGAAAAAAACCATTGAAATTGCGATACTGTTACCGTTACCGACACCTCTGTATACCAATATAAGTATCTCGTAATAGGTCAAGTTTTCACTTCTGTTGGCACTCCCGGAGTCCCGGAGTCCCGGAGTGCCACTTTTTATCAATATGACAAGTAAACAAGTATTGATTAAAAAGTAAGTGAATTATGATGTGATATAATGATAAAGTGATATAATGATTAAAAAGTAATAGAATTGACAAAATGATTACAAAAAGATCACACGACTTTTTTTATTCCGTTCAGACAAAGCAAGTATTTAAAAACCTTTTTTTCACTTCGAATCAACCCCTCTACAATCACCCAAAAATCGAAATTTAACTTTGGCCATAATTTTCCTGTAATTGGGTCACCACTTCCTATCTTCGTGCCAAATTACAAGTTGGCCAATCTAAATTTTTGAGAAAATCGCGTCTGGCAATAATTAGGAACTAACGGACAGACACCAGTGTTTTTTTATAAGCTTTTGCCTGCGATCGTGCTTGGTAGTAAGCGATGATGCAGTCTGCGATGGTACAAGCTTGCATGGAAGAGACCTGTACAGTTGTGACTTGAATAGGTACCTAAGTTGGAGCTATCAGGCAAGCTTTTAACTTGGCGATATTTTAAAAAAACTGATTTACTTACATCAATAAATTGAAGATCATATATACAGCGCCTAGTGACAAATTGTCATAAGCCATTTATTCTTTGCTGATAATACATATGTTAAAAAATATATTTAAAGCTCAGAATAGATAAAACACCAGAAGACGCATTCATCTGTGATTGCAAGCCGTGCGCTGTGTCCATAATTATAACAAAACCCGCGTCCCGCGCTCACTCCTACTCGCGTAATGTTGCTAGCTTAGTCATTATATACTCGTTTTGTTTTAAATATTTTAGGTAAGATACAAGTAATGTAACTATGGCACTATTATATTAGTCAAATATTAAGGTCGATTTGCAAAACGATCCCTAAACGTATTTAGCGACTAAACATGTTTAAATTTGACATACTATTTATATTATTTGAGAACTCCTTAAATCATATTTAGCCCCTAAATACGTTTAGGTATCTTTGCACATATTGCCCTAAAAATATTTTTTTTTGTTTTTTTGGGAGATTTGCGAGATCTCAGTTTCGAGGCAAACCACTAGTATAATTTAAAACTACAACTGATAAAAGTTTTTAATCTCAGAATTCTAGTGTAGGGAAAATAATAACTCTCGATATTAGGCAACACCAGCAAAATGGAGGATCATTATTTACGATAATTACAAACCGAACATTTTATTCAAAAAACAAATAACAAAACCTCTAAATGCGCCACTTACGTTTGAAATGTGATCCTATCTTGTTTTTTTTTGTGTCCAGCTAAATTTTTATACGTTGGGACATCACAAGAAGGTATAACTTAATTTAACTGAACACTATAAAACACGTCACACGTGATGACGGTCACAGAGTAACTAATGACGTTCACGTCGCCATTTACTCTGTTTAGCGTAGATGTTGACGCTTCAGTATTAAGCGCGTTCACTGCTTCTGATGTTTTATCTATTCTGTGGATTAAAGTGCTTCTAGATCTTAGGCATAGGGTTTGCAACATCGGCTGAGTTAAATACAATGACATCATTGTCCGATTCTACGAGTACAAATGTTCCGTTTATTATACTTCATACTAAAAATGCCACTTTATCGAAGGGTCCCCGATGTAAAACTATCAAACTTTGCGATGGGTTTGTAAGGAAAAAATAAGAGCTTCGAGTTGCTTCTTAAAAGTTTTTATGTAACTTGTATTTTACGAGTTTCCAAATCACTTACAAAATATTGAGGACGCCTCGCCACAGCTGTGTCACAAGTTATATTCTCAAGAGGTTTTAAATACTGGGACAATAATATCGTTGGGCATTTTGTAAAGTTTATTCCAATCATTAATTGATTGGGTAACCTGCCCTACATTTGATAAAGTCTTACGGAATATGAATGTTTTGTTCCGTATGTAATTATAGATTAGTTAACGAGGGGATAAAGCAATGTCTTGCGTCACGGGCGCTATATTGAATCCTGAACGTAACGATGTATTTTAGAGTTAACTCACGATCGGAACGAGGGAGTTACTAGAATCCTGAGTGCAGTGAGGGATACAAGCATGCCCAAGATGCAGACAGCTTTATCTACGAGGAGAATACTCTACTTTTCAAATTTCTGCGATTCAATATAAGCCTAATTGATTCAAATTTTAATACAGATGTGGTTTTAAATTCAAATCACATTATCGCCGCAAGGGCATAATGAAATTCAGTACAACTTTTTTCCCGGCTTAGCCGTAGGGATTTAATCACCTGCTTTCGGTATAATTTACATGACATATAATTTGACATTGTCGAGCAGGAGGTGTAAAAAATAATTAATCGTATCAATTGAAGTATCTGAATACGTGGAACTTCATTTTGTCGACAATAGTAAAAATTATACGGGGTAGGACAGCTTCCACAAGATGAAAAGACGACGTATAGGTTCATGTTTTTAAGACAAAACGGGTCTTTTCACGCACAAATTTGTATCAAAGTTATGATTTTGACTAACCTCGACGTTTCGGCCAAGTTACATCGGCCGTGGTCACGTGACATAAATCTGTGCAGTATTATTGAATGAATGAATGAAATGAATGATAATGTAATGCACTGGCAATGCATTCCATAGACGTGCCTATGTTCAGCAGAGAACGTTCTATAGCAGATATGATGATGATAAAAACTATACATATATTCTGTCACGCCTTTATCCCGGAGCAGTAGGCAGAGACCACGGATTTCCACTTGCTACGATCCTAATTTACTTCTTTTGTCGTAGTAGTATTTTTTATTTTTGAAAAATTATACCGAGGTTAAAAGGTACTTTGGACCAATGTATGGTTTATTTGCAGAAAAAGGGAGAAGAGTGTTGTTAGATTAGATCATTTCTTTATTGCACACCATTATATATAAACATGTAAAGGAAAATCCACTGTAAAATCATAGGCACAATGGGCAACCTTATCGCTAAAAGCAATCTCTTCTAGGCAACATTTGGATGGACAGGATTGTACGGTTATGGACATCGAAATAGTTGCAACAGTTTACGTTAAATATTACTGTTTTCTTGTGGCACTCCAGAACCTTATCAAATAATATTTATGTACGGTGCTGTACTGGGATCGTACATAACGGTCCATTATTCTTATTAGTAACTCACTCACTGTATAATAATGAAAACGCTAGGAAATCGCAACTATTTCGATGTCCATAACCGTACAAGGATCTATGTGAATAAATAAGGATGGCGGCGTAAATTAGATATTATTAGAACAAATATTATTTAAGTAACAAGTATTACAACTAATATTATAAATGCGAAAGTTTGGATGTTTGTTTATTACTCAATCACGCTGTAACGGCGGAACCGATTTTGAGAAAATTTGGTATGTACGTAGATTATAACTTGGATCGCCATATAGGCTACCATGTATCCCATAAATCAGTTTCGATAAAAATGGGATGTCATTGTTTATTATATGTATTTTGCACCCCAGAACAACGCGGGCGAAGCCGCTGGCAACAACTAGTAAAACATTAAGATAATATATATAATAAAATGGGTATTAACGCGTAATGCGTATTCGCATAATATAGTTTTATTAACGTTACGCTCATTTATGGCAGGTTCCTATTTTCGTCGGTAACCAGCTACGACTCGTTTCTCCTTGAAAACCTGTCAAAATTTTGACATTAGTTTGACACTTTTTCAAGGAGAAACGTGTCGTAGCTGGTTACCGACGGATATAGAAACTCGCCTTTAACCAATATGGTATGCGAATATTTAATACAATATAAATTCATATACTAATAATCACAAGTTTCATGATTTATGTATACATCTCAAGTAATGATAAGATAATAACACGATTATTATGTTTAGCGCAATTATATAAAAAATACTTTTATGTTATTTATCCATTATATCTACATATTGTCTACAGACCCATTTAGGATTTATTATTTTTTAAATTCTTTACCTTAATGGTTTTACCTAGAAAACTTTCGTGATTGATATCAATCATTATTATTATACGGGATTTATCACGTACATTTATCATCGGTGTTTCGAACGACAATGTTTCTGTTCAATTCGTGAACCTTCATCAGAGTGAGTGCGATCCGCTCCGAATGACGTCTCGCCTCGCACTGCGCGCCGCTGCCCTCAGCGCGCGAGCGAGGGTGGTGGGGATTAGGTCAACGAAGGCACAGCGTGTTGACCAGCTGTGTCATCATAGATAGATAGATAGATAACTCTTTATTGAATTACCACACAAACAGAAATAATAAAAAAAAAATAAGTACTGGGTTAAAATAAATAAGGCAATACAATGGGCGGCCTTATCGCTAAAAGCGATCTCTTCCAGGCAACCTTTGGATGGAGCGAAATTTTTAAAAATTACCATCATCACCATCGTCACTGCTGCTCTCTTTGATAGTTCTTGGTACAGGCAAACACACAACACTAACTATGTCTCTACCAGGTTCACTTACTCTTCTGTCACTTGCATCATGAAGACATGGCTTCCAGACTGGCGGTAGAACCTCTATTTCTGAACTTCGGCACACAACTTATTTCTATCGCCTCTCGGATCTTGCGAGGAACGAAAAACTTCTCTCTCGCTAAGACCCGCTACCTTAATGGTATGCATCCAGTTCATCCATCTATCTCCGCCTGGGCCTATTACGCGGCCGCCGTCCTTTTGGAACCCAATTAGCCAAAAACCAGGATTCGTGGAAAGAGATAAGGGAGACCTTTGCCCTGCAGTGGGACTCTACTAATAATAATATAATAAATCATTACCATATAGAAGGACTTCAATAAAAGCTATCGAATCGTTTACCCAACAAACCAAAGGCTAAAAAAATACTGGTTCGTTCATTTAAGTCGAGTAACTTTTTAATTTGTTGAGAAGTTTTAGCGCTGATTAATAATATTATTATAGGTAGGGAAAAAGTCTTTTCGCATTATATAGGTAGTATGTATGAACTTGTAATAAAATCTCTACTAATAAACTATTTTTATCTGGCTGGTTTTGGTATCATTCAAAGTTTAAATTTTAAAGAAGATAATTCCAAATTCAAATTAGGAAAATGTGTGATTTTTAATTGTTTTTCGTATTGTAAAGATGTGTGAATCTAATGAAGAAATTCGATACATTTTAAAATTTTACTACAAAACAGATAAAAATGCAACGCAAGCCGCGAATAAAGTTTTCGATGTTTATAGACCTAATGCAGTGTCTGTGAGAGTAGCACAAATTTGGTTTAAGCGTTTTCAATCCGGAAATTTTGATGTCAAAGATGCAAGTCGCTCTGGTCGCCCTATTACGGATAAAATTGATGCCATTTTTGAAAAAGTGGAGCTAGATCGGCATATCAGTAGTTACGACGTAGCTGAAGAACTGGGAATTATCACAAAACAGTTTTGGCGCATTTGAAAAAAACTAGGTACACAAATAACTCGATATTTGGGTACCCCACGTGCTCACAGAAAGAAACCTAATGAACCGTGTATTTATGTGTGATTCTTTATTACGACGTAATGAAACCGAACCATTTTTGAAAAAGCTGATAACTGGTGATGAAAAGTGGATCACGTACGACCAGAACGTGCGAAAAAGGTCGTGTTCAAAGGCTGGTCAGGCTTCACAGACTGTGGCGAAACCTGGGCTAACTCGCAACAAGGTGATGCTGTGTGTATGGTGGGATTAGAAGGGCATTAATCATTATGAGCTGTTACCACCAGGCAGGACCATCAATTTTGAACTCTACTGTGAAGAACTGATGAGATTAAAGCAAGAAGTTGAGAGAAAGCGGTCGGAATTAATTAACAGAAGGGGTGTGGTTTTTCATCATGATAACGCTAGACCTCACACATCTTTAGCCACTCAGCAAAAATTAAGAGAGTTTGGCTGGGAGGTGATAATGCATCCGCCGTATAGTTCTGACCTTGCACCTTCAGATTTACACCTTTTTCAGTCTCTTCAGAATTATTTAGGCAGTATCAGGTTAACATCACGAGATGACTGCCAAAACTACTTGTCACGGTATTTTGATCAGAAGCTCCAAAATTTCTATAGCAATGGGATCATGTCCCTACTTACAAGATGGAAAAAAGTTATGGAACAAAATGGTACCTACATACTTTAGTTAAATGTAAATAAACTATATTAATTTATGTTTTGAATTTTCTTAAAAAATGCGAAGAAACTTTTTCCCCAACCTATTAACACAAAAATAGAAAAAAACAACAAATTTTGGGGGTATACATAGAAATTAAACTCAATTTTTTTTCACTAAACCCATACGTGTGGGGTAGGTCTTCAAAAA
Source organism: Philereme vetulata (assembly GCA_918857605.2). Lineage (NCBI taxonomy): Eukaryota > Metazoa > Arthropoda > Insecta > Lepidoptera > Geometridae > Philereme > Philereme vetulata. The sequence continues at coordinate 1,954,484 of OU975471.1, read as the reverse complement.
TTATATTTAAGTTCCTAAAACGAATGGTTTGCGCGAGAGACACTTCCAAAGTGGAAAAATGTGTGCCCCCCCTCCCCCTGTAAATTCTAAAATAAGAGAATGATAAAACTAAAAAAATATATGATTTACATTACCATGCAAACTTCCACCGAAAATTGGTTTAAACGAGATCTAACAAGTAGTTTTTTTTATTAGGTCATAAATCGTAAACCGAAATTTACCTTTCATTCAATCAACTCAAATATAAAAAGTTACAACGAACTACAAGAACTTTTATATTATGTTACTTGCTGCTATGGAACCCTTAATGGGCGAGTCCGACTCGCACTTGGCCGCTTTATTCAAACTTTTGCTATCACTGTACTTAATTACCTATTTAAACAAAATAAATAGCTTATAGTCAGGTTCTGTTATTAGTTGATTAGTCAGGTCGTCCGTGAAGTCAACACTGGCCTCAGCAGAAGATCAGCACTCCAGCATGGTAACATGCAGAAGCATATGCTGAGCTGCAGGCATTTTCGCCGTCACACTGTACCTAGTCAGGTCATAAGTATTGTCACACAGTAAAAACTTTTCTTTTAGAATGCTGGCCACATAAAAGTTTATTGAATTCGAATTCCGAATTGTTCATGAAAATAAAAATGTATACTTATTAGAATTTCACTCATTTTTAAATATGGAGTGGACGCTTAAAGAAGACTGTGTTGCAGTTATTGCGTTGCATCGTTGCGGTTACGCGCCAATTCAAATTTTTGACCAAAAGAATATAACCAAAAGATTCGTTTATCGCACCATTAAACGATACAATGAAAACTCTAGTGTAGATGACAGGTCAAGAAGTGGTCGCCCTCGGTCTGTTAGGACTCCAGCAGTGATAAAAGCTGTGAAGGCGCGAATTCAAAGAAATCCCAAACGTAAGCAGAAACTGTTGACCCTTCAGATGGGGTTAAGCAGAACCACGGTGAAAAGGGTGTTAAATGAAGACTTAGGACTTTGGGCATATCGAAGAAAAACAGGACATTGTTTGAATGCTCGTCTAATGGACCTGAGACTGAAGAGATGCCGCGCTTTGTTGAAGCGGTACGTGGGAAAAAAATATCGGGAAATTCTTTTTTCGGATGAAAAAAATTTTACCGTGGAAGAGAGCTACAACAAACGAAATGATGAGGTGTACGCACACAATAGTGAAGAAGCGAGCAACCGTATTCCGCGTGTCCAACGAGGTCATTTTCCATCCTCGCTCATGGTATGGTTGGGAGTTTCTTATTGGGGCTTAACAGAGGTACATTTTAGTGAGAAAGGTGTAAAAACGAATGCAGTTGTGTATCAAAATACAGTCCTGACGAACCTTGTGGAACCTGTCTCTCATACCATGTTCAATAACAGGCACTGGGTATTCCAACAAGATTCGGCGCCAGCTCATAGAGCGAAGAGCACACAAGACTGGCTGGCGGCGCGTGAAATCAACTTCATCCAGCACGAAGACTGGCCCTCCTCCAGTCTAGATTTGAATCCATTAGATTACAAGATATGGCAACACTTGGAAGAAAAGGCGTGCTCAAAGCCTCATCCCAATTTGGAGTCACTCAAGACATCCTTGATTAAGGCAGCCGCCGATATTGACATGGACCTCGTTCGTGCTGCGATAGACGACTGGCCGCGCAGATTGAAGGCCTGTATTCAAAATCACGGAGGTCATTTTGAATAAACTTTAGTGCCATAAGAATCTATGTTTTGTTAAGTTCATTTTGGTATATAAATGGTTACATAATGAATAAACTTGTTTCAATTATTTTATATTAAACATGTGATAGAATTTATGACCTGACTAGGTATGTACCAAAAACACGCTTCAATTAACCCAAGGTAGGTAGGTGTTTAAGTGTAGAAAATTCAAAATAAACGCAATGCAATGACATAGGTATTATAAAAAAAAACATGTTAAAAAATAGGCAAATCCTCCCCTCCACCGCACTAGAAAGCTCCCATCCACCACCACGCCCTAAGATTCACCACGTAATGCTTTCATAATCCTACCTCTACCTATATAGGTAGGCTTTGAACAATCGGATATATCAATATCTTTAAATTTCTTCTTTTGGGTTGCAACAACACGAACAAAAACATAATTCTGTAAATATGTAGTTGGTGCGACATGTAGGTACGTGGAATAAGCAAGTGTGTCGTGTTTTATAAGATGGAGTTGAGAGTCCCATCTGGTCAACTATTTCAGGGCAATCTACTCGTATTCGCGAGTGTACAATGTCATACAAAAACATCATGACCATCACCATTCGACGATCACTAAAAGTCATTAGCTCATTTTATAAAACACGTGCCTCTGTTATTGTTAATTTTATTTAATGTAAATATGTTTAGTTTTTATTGTTTGAGATGATTTCTCATGATTATTTTGTGATGCGAACAAATTTATTTTCTTTCTTATTTCTTATAAATACTCGTTTAGATCAGTAACTAGGTGGGTATATATTACTCGTTCCATCTCCAGGTCGTAAAGAAATCTGCTTCCATAAAATCTAGTCGTAAATATTATTACATAAAATCACATTTAAAAAAGAAGACGAGTAACGAGCGTTTATTTGAGATAGCACGTAGTGTTGGAAATGCCAGGAAACAATTGGCACTCAACGTCTAGTCCATAAATCAGAAATAGCCATGGCGGTATGCGTTCTATTACCCACACTATTCTTCTTTATATTATATCTTGGCAGGCTCTAGTGTTTGCCTCCACTTTTCCGCGTTCAACTTTCACAATGCACTCACAAGATATTACCATTGCAGCATCTTGTTTCTTCAGAATTGTATGCTGTTATTTTCAGCATAACAATGTTAAGTATTTCGTTTTTTCTTTTAGTCATGTTTACTGAAACTCAATACTGCACTCTAAAACATATAAAGTTATAGATAGTTGACGTGTAAGGTCTGGTCTGTACACGTTTACCATGGAACAATGGGTGAAAGTTACCATGTCAACACGTACTTTATATTGGTCCTATTTAGCCAGTGACAGTGGTGGCGACTCTGTTGTTTTCGCTGATTAACTAAAATTGTCTAAAACACGAACGGTATTATTTTGTTTACGCTAAAAATCAAATGAGAATGACATTTTAAAGTGAAATTTCTTAAATTAAGTATTTTATGATATAAATTTAAGATGGCGTGTTTTTGGGCTAGTTTTAGTCAGCAGTCAAACTGGTGCTGATTAAAACTAGCCCCCAAACACGCCATCTTAGTAAATATTACTTAATTTTAGAAATGTCACTTTAAATGTCGTTCTAATTTGATCTTTAACGTAAACAAAATATGATAGTTCGTATTTTACACAATTTTAGTTAGTCAGCGTAAACCACAAAATCACTAACTAGGAAAAACTATAGTCTGTCATTCCGTAAAATAATGTTGCCAGCCTAATCTCAATAGGGATATGATTCAGTTCACAAAAATTAATTAAATAACATTATTATGACGTTTTTGTTTCATTTTGAATGTACCTCCCTATACTTCCACTAAAAAAGATCAATCCTCTAGTATAGTAATAATAATAGGTTAAAAAAATACATTACAACTTAATATTAAATCTCAAAAAAAAAACCAAACTGATTATTCATTTATGATTCACTCATTTAGCTACATCCCTATTTATTTTTCTTCAAAAACCGGCAACCCACAAAACGTCATTTTACTGCAGCTAATAAAAAGTTAGACTTTAAGTCACAATTTTTGTAAGGTTATTTGGTGGTGTGGTAACTTTGGAATTTTTTGGAATAATCACTGAATCTTTTATTGAATATTCCTAGTTTAGATTGATAATTGAAAGAAACCTTGAAATATATATTTTTTTCTAAACTAATCTAAGTTTTTTGACATTTGAGCTAAATGTAGCTAAAATATACATTTGACAACTAAATCTAATCGAGTCACAAAAGCCGCTTGCCTTGATTTACCGCGAAACTATGCCAAAGCCTGTGGATTTCAGCGAACAATGTGTTTCGACTCAATTTGACGCGTCTAGTTCAATGCCAGTCTATAATTTTGTATATTGTAGTATGGATTACCTCGATTGTATTAATTTGGAGTTTTCTATTGAAAATATGTAATATTGTACTTGTATATTCTACCTAAACAATATTTTTTGACCTATGCCATTCAAATACTAGACCAGAATTCACCCTCTATTAATTCTTCTCGATCTTCAGCCAACTTTACCTTACTAGACATCAGTGATAGCTCGCTCTTAACAGTTTGTAAGAAAAAAGTGCATTGTATTCCTATTTAGTAACTAAAGTATTTGACATAATATTATACATCGTGAACCTAGTCTTACACAAGTAATTATAAAAAAAAACGCAACGTGTACATACAGCTACACATCAAGCTATACATTTCCAGTATAAGCTGACCTCGCATTGTGAAGGGTTTTCGTAAAATGAGAGGTCAGCTTATACTGGCAATTTATAGCTTGATGTGTAGCCGTGTGTACATAAAAAATTTGTTTATATTGGACAACATTAATAAAATTATGCGAGTTTTGAATTTTTTTTAATTTAATCGTATTTGTCCAACCTAAAAATCAATCTGTCGATCGATATGTTCCGTAGATGTCAATAGATTCATACACAAATGTCAATAGTTTTCCTGAGAGTCTTTATTACAGTGTTTTGACAATACGTAAGTAATAATGACTCTGAGAGCTGCCTTCTACGGGTATCTATCTGACATTAATGTTGTCTATTTATCTATCTGACAATATGAAAGATTAATTGTACGTCTATTCTGTGGTCTCAGTGTCAAGTTTTATTAGATTATCTCTCCTACCAAAAGTTTTACGTAATTTCTTGTTCGTTCTGTTCATGTCAATTAACGAATAATTGAAGCAAACAGTTGTTTAAAAGGTAGCGATTAACCTTGCCACTCGAGTGTCATCATGAATAAATAAAACTGTTTGTAGCGACACGATCATCTAGTATTTAAGCTGGTCTTGCGATTCAATGTTGGTTGTACAAATAATTTATTAGCGACAGTGCCAAAGGTATATCATATAAATTTTATAAAGGTTTTCTTGATAAGTAAGACTTATAGCAAGTCTCTAGAGAACTCAAGTCACCGACATAGCCCGACGGATTAGCAGCACGTTGAAATGGCAATGGGCGGGCCATATAGCGCGCAGAACAGATGGCCGATAGGGCCGAAAGGTTCTCGAGTGGAGGCCACGGACCGGCAAGCACAGCGTAGGACGTCCACCTACAAGATGGGCAGACGACTTGGTAAGAACCGCAGGTCGGCGTTGGATGCAGGCCGCTTCCAACCGCAGTTCCTAAAGATCAATGAGGGAGGCTTTGTTCAGCAGTGGACGTCCTACGGCTGATATGATGATGATGATGATGAAGACTTATAGCTGTACTCTTTTCTACCACATGTGTACATCAAATAAAAATATATACATACATTTAAGCAGAATACACAAATCTAGAAGATAATTCAAAAAACTATACTATGTAAGACTTTAATAAGATATGCATTGAAAGCATGAAATGCGAATTTGAGGCAAGTTTCGTTCTTAATAACTTGCTTGTGTAAGTATACATAAACCACACAATTCAAACAAAAAATAGCTTAAACAACACTAAATCGATAGGTAGATTCGTAGGAGTTAGCGACTAACTATTAGATATCTGTAAAACACAACATTTATATTATGTAAATTGTTTTGCAGCGTAATAAAACTATATAGCTCTGCAGGCACAATGGTTGCCTGTAAAAGAGTTTCCTAACAAAAATGTACTAAACATTTTTCAAGCCTACCTTTGTAACCTGACAAGCTTTATCTAAACTGCACAACTTTTGTAACATGACTTAAAAGGCGAACTGGATCCAATTTGTCTTTGGCGGGTATTCGAAACAAGCCAATCACGAAGCTATTACACGAATTTGCTGGGACGAGGACGGACTGACGTGATCTAATCGGCTAAGCTGGGCTTTAACCAATATACCTTTTGTGCCGATAACTGATCTGTGAGATCGATTCAATGTATACTTCATATGACGTAGGTGGGCACTAAAACAATAGAGCAGGGTGAGGTGCGTCCAACCAATAAATTAACATGTTTGCAACGATGTACAGCGTCCTAAACTACGTAGGTAGGTATACCCGTGCGCGATAAGTTGGGACCTGAGCGCGGTGACGTCATATTGGCGTGTTTGTACCGCCCGCAAAAAAGCGAACATAACAAGCAGCCGCCAGCGGCTTCGTCTTTGTTTTTTTTTACCTAATTTATTATGTTACTCAGGGAGGACGCTGCTTTTTATCTAATCTTTTTTACACTATTTGAATAAAATAAAAATACAATGTTTAAGTTTATACATTTATTTTATCTATTATTTACATTATCTCATTTTCGTCACTACTTAGTGAATTTAAGCCTTCTAGAGGTTGTTCTTCGTCCTCAGTCTCACTATAATCACTTGACGAAGAGGTATCCGATAAATTTACAATTAATTGCGATTCATTCGTCTCTTGTAAGAGGTCATCGTCCCAATACTTTTGTCGAAGCCTGTCCACATGGTTGACTTCTTTTTTCCAGTCACTCTCACTTATACTGGTAATTGCATCTCTCGTTAATTTTTCTATTTCCCTTTCTGACTGGTACGAGTACGAGACTAAAAACCCTAGTAAAAAATAGTGATGCGAACGGTACAATACGGGCGTCATCGGGGAAGTGCAGGGGAAGCGGTCGGGGAGTCGCATTTCTAGCAGGTCCCAAGTTATCGCGCACGAGTAATATGAGTTTATCCTGAAAGGGCGTTGTACTAGCTTTATTAGGGAACAAAGGTTACTTTTCTTTAAAAAAAGGTACATCTGTTTCAAATTGTATATTTTCTACTGAATATTGATTTAGTGAACAAATTAATCTGCTATATTTTTAGGTAGTAGATACATGATAAATGTGGTGTAAAGATAACTTAATATTATATTGAGAAACAACCCGAACGAATATCTGTGGATCATGCAAGAATTGTTCCGCGGTTGGAATATAACCCGCAAGCTGCTGAGTCACAGCTGGTTATTCGCCCGCTGTGCCTCAGAGGTCGTTCGTCATAGGGAACATAATTTAAATAAATAACACCCTACACACATTCAAGGGGCCAATCTCTTATAGCAATATTAAAATAATATTTCACTGACATTTCGCACCATGGCCCTCAATCAGTAAGCTTACTTTTTTATTGTGAAGGCGAAGCAGTTTTGGTGACGTCACCATAAATCGTTCACTCGAAACGTTTCCCATTAGAGCTCAAATAAATCGTAGAATTATCCTAAAAAAGTCAGTAAATCGTGTCCATTTTTGCAATGTTTTATATTGAACGTGGTGTGATCACTAGAAAACACTAAATATACATCATTATTAAGATTATAACAGTAATGTTTAAAAGTTTTGTGGTTCAAATCGAAGTAATGTTGCTACAAGCTTGAAACAAAACGCAACGAAAACAAAACAAAGGATTGTGGTTGCCCTGATCTCACAATCGGATTTGTTGTGTCGCGGATAACACAAAGTTCGAGGTACACCAGATTTTACATTACTATGACTTGTACACAACAATATATAAATAACTAAATAAATATTGTTGAATATTTCACACAGCGCTATCTAGACCAAACTAAGCAGAGCTTGTACTATGGGAACCAGATATCTGATATAATATTTATATACATTTTTTTGTAAATTCATACTTATAATAAGTAGAAAAACATCCAGACCCAGTAAAAATGTCTGGAGATTATGCAAACATTGCCACGACGAGAACTGAACTCTCTATCTCCTGCAACTCAGCCGGCTATTCGCCCATTCCGTCAGAGGTCGACTATTCACAATTATTCTTTTTTTTAACAAGTTCGTTTATACATTAAGCAGTGATCTTATTAACATCACTGCTTAATGTATTATTTAGTTTTGCTTATTTACTAGTTAGTTAATCGTTTATAAGCCAAGTATCTACGCTTTTATAACAAACTCCTAAGTTGTGTACAAAAATTGAGAATTATCAATATAAAAAAGTGATTATAACAGAGAATTTTTTAAAAGCTTGCGACTGAAATTGCTCCAACTCGTTTAAAACCTTTAAAAATAAAAACCAGCAAAGTGCGAGTCTGCGTCGCGCACGAAGGGTTCCGTACCATTATCTATAAAACGAGCAAAAAAAAAATACGTTTTATGGGAGCCCCCTTTAAATATTTGTTTTATTTTAGTTTAATTATTTATTTTTAAAGTAAATGCATAACTAAATAATATGTAAATATTTCAAGCGTCTACCTGTTGCCGTTATCAGTATAGAGCAAACACGAGCAAAAAAATCACGTTTGTTGTATAAGATCCCCCCAAAAATACTTATTTTATTCTGTTTTTAGTATTTTTTTTTTAGCGGCTACAGAAATACATCATCTGTGAAAATTTTAACTATCTAACTGTCACGGTTCATGAGATACAGCCTGGTGACTGACGGACAGACAGACAGCGGAGTCTTAAAAATAGGTTCCCGTTTTACCCTTTGGGTACGGAACCCTAAAACGATTTAGGCGTTACTTAATAACGTTAATTAAAAAAAAGGTTTATAATGGTGGCGATTTTGAAACAAAAAAAAATTACGATGACATTATATCATGAAACTTTAAAGTTAATTTGCAATCGTCATTGGTGGCGATTCTGTTCACAAACACGCCATCTTAGTAAAAATTACTTAATTTTAGTAATGTCAATTTAAATGTCATTCTAATTTGATCTTTAGTGTAAACAAAATAAGACCGTTCGTATTTAACACAATTTTAGTTAGTGTAAACAACAGAATCGCCACCAATGACGATTGCAAATGAACTTTAAAGTGTCATGTTATAATGTCATCGTAATTTTTACTTTTGACGTTTTCTTAGTAAAATTAAATGTAGAATAAAATAATTCTTTATTGTACACCAGTAATACTAAAAAAACTAATTTATGTTAAATATAGTACACTGGGCGGCCTTATCGCTGATAGTATTAGAGTATCATGTAGAGTATTAGCAAACAAATTGGTATCCAGTAATCAAACTTATGCAAACTACCTATTTGCAACCGTTACGCTATGTATACACCAGTGCGCTAATTCTAATTCTAGGGTGGGGGGAATAAGATCTGCAGTGACGTGCATTTAGGATGTATTGTGCATTAGCCACATATATTTTATTTGTTGTAGATATATTTACTTCTGTATATTGTTTATTTTATTATTATAAATACGGGATTTATCACGTACCGTCTTATCGGTGTTTCGACCGACAATGTTTCGGTTCAATTCGTGATCCTTCATCAGGGTGAGTGCGATCCGCTCCGAATAACGTCTCGCCTCGCACTGCGCGCCGCTGCTCTCTGCGCGCGAGTGGACGGGCGGGGTGGTAGGGATTGGGTCAACGAAAGCACAGTGCGTTGACCCGCTATGTCATCATCATTATCATCACTGCTGCTCTCTTCTGTAGTTCTTGGTACAGGCAAACACACAACACTAACCTGGTAGAGACATAGTTAGTGTTGTGTGTTTGCCTATACTAATGATTGAAATCAATCATGAAAGTTTTCTAAGTAAAATTGTTTATTTTATTGTAAGTGATCAGCGCTCTCGTAAAATTTTGCTTTTGTTTTGTTAATGTAGGTACACCCCCATCCATTGCTGTAATGTTACAAAAGTCTTCTCCATACAAAAGTTGTCTGGAAGAAATCGCTTCTAAGCGATAAGACCGCCCATTGTACTCGTTGCTTTGTTAACTTTTATTTTTATGTCTGTTTCTTTTGAAGTGTACAATAAAGTATTTTCATTCATTCATAACCCCCTTCTAACATGACCCCAGCCATCCTTGAAGTAACGGAGCAGGACTTTGAGATGATGGATGCAGCTTTCCAAGATCCCCGTGTATGTTGTTGTGGTGTTAGTGGATAAAGATTCGATGAGCTCCTGCATCAGACTCGTCTTCAGTCTGACATCGCTTGAGCCTGTACAGTGAAGCATCATGCGTTTCACTGACTCTTCTTTCTGAAGACATGTGCGACAAAACCCACAGTCGCTTTGTCGCGCTATCACCAGTGCGTTTTCAAGTTCATCCTAAGTCTTTCTTGAAGCAAACATGAAGCGCAAAAGACTAGTTCGACAAAAGCGCATGACCTTACCGCATCCCGATCCTGCACCGCCGATGGGTTGGCGACTGGCGTGCAACATTCCAAGCGTTTTACCAGAAAAAATAGCGAAAGATTGTGGTTCCGTTTCTTTTCATCATCATGATCATATCAGCCGTAGGACGTCCACTGCTGGACAAAGGCCTCCCTCATTGATCTCCAGGAACTGCGGTTGGAACCGGCCTGCATCCAATGTCGACCTGCGGTTCTTACCAAGTCGTCTGCCCATCTTGTAGGTGGACGTCCTACGCTGCGCTTGCCGGTCCGTGGCCTCCATTCGAGAACTTTCCAGCCCCATCGGCCATCTGGTCTGCGCGCTATATGGCCTGTCGATTGCCACTTCAACGTGCTAATCCGTCGGGCTATGTCGGTGACTTGAGTTCTCCTACGTATCATTTCTGATTCGATCCCGTAGAGACACCCCGAGCATAGTCCTCTCCACAGCTCGTTGAGCGACTCTGAGCTTATTCATAAGGTCAATATTGAAGGACCACGTCTCGGTTGCATATGTCATAGCCGTTTTTTTAATAATCTTTTATTCAGATTATCCTTTTCTACGTGTCTTCTTTGCACTTAACATATGCCATGATTATAAATACGGGATTTATCACGTACCGTTTAATCGAGCGGATCGCACTTACCCTGATGAAGGTTTACGAATTGAACCGAAACATTGTCTGTCAAAACACCGATAAAACGGTACGTGATAAATCCCGTATTTATAATTATGATTGACATAAATCACAAAAGTTTAAAAGTAAAAATAACTTAAACCTCACAGATAGCTAAAAGTTCACACGCCTGTCCATCTTGACGACTGATCGAGGCGCACAGGTGTAGATGATAAGCTGCAATCAATATTGCATACGCTTAAAGCATGACGAAATTAAAGTTGAAGACGTATGATGAACATGAAAACGCACTGGTGTAAACACATCTTAATGCATGCTTGCAATTATGAAGCCATGCATCAAGATGCACAAAATCGTCTACGTCTTAATCCCGTGCGTATTTCTTACAGCACTTAAGCAGCTAGTCTAGTGGTAATCGGCTAAGCCATGGCTTAATCGACTCCATCTTTCGGTCCGATAGTGGAGCTCTCGAGTGGCGACTTCGTGAGATTAACGCTATTATCTTTAGCCGCAAACTTGTCTCACGGCTACTTATGTCATGGAATACGTAATAGGTCTATTCCGAAGGGTCACTTCTACCCACATTATTCAGAAACTTTCACTTTACTTACGGCTATTCGTTCTCTCTGTCTCATACTTTGAGAAGAAAAGGGTTAGAAAATATGGTTGCCATATAATTTTCTTGTGTACGATAATTAATATAAAAAACCGTAAGTAAAGTTGATTGTCAAAATTATTCAGTAGCTTCCGCCGCCGGCTTCGCACGCTTTTTATTGGTTGGTCAAAAAAAGTAGCCTGTGTTTCAACCCACGCTAGATTAATCTTTATGCAAAATTTCATCGATATCGGTTCAGCCGTTACTACTTGATTGATTAAAAAACAACATGTATACTATCAAATTATAAATAATAAATATAAAATAAATATAGTTGGACATTACACGCAGTGATATCTAGCCCCAAACTAAGCAGAGCTTGTACTATGGGAACCAGATAACTGATAGAATACTTATATACTTTTTGTTTTTAAATACATACTTATAATATATAGATAAACATCCAGACCCGGAACAAATATCAGTAGATCATGCAAACATTTGTTCCGCGGCGGGAATCGAACCCGCTACCTCCTGTGTCTCAGTCGGCTATGCGCCCACTGCGCCACGGAGGTCGTCAAATATTCGTCATTCATATTATTATTATAAATGTGATTATACTGCGGTATACTGAAGGCTTTTTGAATAACGGCACGAGTGCAAAAGCAGAACTAGAAGGTTTGTTGGAAGAAAACTCTTCATAGGGTTAAGCTCGCCTTTGTACGTGTCCTTTATTTCTGTACTTTATAATGTATTTTCTTGTGTACAATAAAGAATAAATAACTAGACATCAGTTTGAGGCTGACTGTTTGTCTTGTATTAGCGTCCAATACTAATTATAGTGTTCAAACTAACCGTTCAGTTGGCAGTTTGAGAGAGTAAGCTAGCTTAGTCACTTATTTTATTTAATTTCTTTAATAAGGCTTACTTAAATAACAATTTGATCTGACTTAAAACGTAGCTTATATGCGCACAGAAAAACAGAAATATACTCATCGAGGAAACAAAAGGAAAAGCATGTTCAAAAACATAACTACTACTGAATGCACCGCCGTCATGTGATACATTATAATCCTGTCCATACAAAGGTTGTCCGGAAGAGATCGATTTTAGCGATAAGACAGCCCGTTGTACTAAATCTATTTGTAAGAATTATGTACAGTATTTTACTTTGGTGTACAATAAAGAGTTATCTTATCTTATCTTAAATAAATAATAAATAGACACACAATTCAAAATCAGAAGAAAAAAATAATTAACAATAATTAAAACAAACAACAAACCTATGTATATTACCAGATTGCCTAGTCAGCATCAAATCATAAAACAGTTTGCTGGACATACGACTTAACCCATAGTCTTTTTTTATCCTACCTGTAGCTTGTACAAGCGTATGGCCCAACTGATGTTAAATGACCTATAACAGCCTATAACACAGAATTGCCTCGTAGGTCACGCACGTTAGAAACGTGCCTTACGATGCACTGCCCTGCGTTTATCAACTTAAGGTGTTAAGCCTCATGTGCCTGTAATTTCACCAGCAACCATACCTTTCGAACCGAAACATAGCAATGCTGCTGATTTCCAGAGCGACCGATCTCGTGCTGCCTAGTACCCAATAGCTCCAAAAAACATTTATTAGGTCATATTTCCATCTGGTTTGCCTAGTGCGATCCTAAACTCAAATCTCCAGAAAACCGTATTCTTTAAATTGAACATTTCTGTATAATTTAATTTGAATCTAATGCCAGTGCTAGAAAGCTCAATTTCAATCGAATATCAACGTAGAAGTGATAGAGGGTTTCCTATTTTCCTCAAACTATCTTGGACAGTTGGTCGACGGACGCCAAATGTCACTCTTAACACTATTTATCTTCCTGATACTTTGAAAACTGGGGTTCGATCCGGAATTAGCTTCTGAAAGTTGAGACGCATCGCTCTGAATTGTATTTTGTTATCCATCTGTTTTGATTTTCATCCATTATTTTCGACAACTTGGTATAGAAGTAAGAATCATGAATCAATTGTTACTGTTTACGTAATAATCCTACTAATATTATAAACGCGAAAGTTTGTATGTATGGATGTTTGTTCCTTTTTCACGCAAAAACTACTGGATGGATTTTAATAAAACTGTACAATAATATAGCTTATACATTAGAATAACATATAGGCTATAACTTTTAAAGATGATGTGTGAATTGTCCAAAATATAACGATAATTGTCAAGTAAGTCGGAAAAAAATTTGCCATCTGCGAGCTATCCTGGCGTACGCTGCAAAAACTGTAGAGTTAACACGTATATAATGTATAAGAGAAATGTTTATCTTAACTAGTCCTACAAAAAAATCAGCGACAGCATATATCTAGCTTATATGAGAAAGCCATTATCGCCAAAAGAGTAAACCACAAATCCAATCAAAATTGATAATATATTTCTAATGCACATTTGGTGGTAACAAACGAAGCTACTCGAAGTACTTACTAATGCTGCGCAGACGAAGTCGCGGGTACCAGCTAGCTATTTATAAATATAATAATATGTAATATATAATAATTTAATGTGCTTAATAAAATATTGTTCATGCTTAGAAATAATTACATAATTATGGATGATATATACTATATATAACAATAAAATTATTCTACGGCATCATTTTGTAAATAAAACACTACATTTCTCAAAATTACATTAAAACTAATAACATGCATTAAAATTAATCTAGGAGAATTCAGTTATAGTGTGACCATTAGTGCTGTGCACTCCCTGAGGTATGCGCGCGGCGAGACGGGGGGGAGAATCGGCTGCTGCGCTCTGTCAGTTCGCCGTCAACGCTCGTGGCGGCAGGTAGTGTTATTTGTATCAGCGGAGGACAGAGGCGAAAGGCGACAACGAAGAGAGGCCTGTTGCAGTGGGATGACAAGAGTTGACGATGATGATGAATTAATAATATCCATTATCCATAGTATTGACCCATAATTATTAAATTACTAGCTGTTGCCAGCGGCTTCGCACGCGTGGTTTGCCAATAAAATGTAGCCTATGTGTTAATCCAGGTTATGATCTACGTACATACCAAATTTCATCGCAATCAGTTCAGCCGTTTCGGCGTGAAAGAGTAACAAACATCCATACATCTATATTTATTTATTTATTTAATACTTTATTGCACAAAAATACAAATTACATGTACAAAAGGTGTGCTTAATGCTAATAGCATTTTCTACCTGCCAACCTCAGAGGTAACAAAAAAGGTTGGCGTGCTAACTTTTAACAATATTAATGTTAATTAAAAAAAAACAAAAGAAACACAAATAACAATAAACTCCGATCACAGTTAGAATAAATACATAAACCTACTTGATATAACAATAATAATACATAGAATATATACCTAGTCAGGTCATAAATTCTGTCACATGTTTAATATAAAATAATTGAAACTAGTTTATTCATTATGTAACCATTTATATACCAAAATGAACTTAACAAAACATAGATTCTTATGACACTAAAGTTTATTCAAAATGACCTCCGTGATTTTGAATACAGGCATTCAATCTGTCGTCTATCGCAGCACGAACGAGGTCCATGTCAATATCGGTGGCTGCTTTAATCAAGGATGTCTTGAGTGACTCCAAATTGGGATGAGGCTTTGAGCACGCCTTTTCCTCCAAGTGTTGCCATATCTTGTAATCTAACGGATTCAAATCTGGACTGGAGGAGGGCCAGTCTTCGTGCCGGATGTAGTCGTGTTCACGCGCCGCCAGCCAGTGTTGTGTGCTCTTCGCTCTATGAGCTGGCGCCGAATCTTGTTGGAATACCCAGTGCCTGTTATTGAACATGGTATGAGAAACAGGTTCCACAACGTTCGTCAGGACTGTATTTTGATACACATCTGCATTAGTTTTTACACCTTTCTCACAAAAATGTACCTCTGTTAAGCCCCAATAAGAAACTCCCAACCATACCATGAGCGAGGATGGAAAATGACCTCGTTGGACACGCGGAATACGGTTGTTCGCTTCTTCACTACTGTATGCGTACACCTTATCATTTTGTTTGTTGTAGCTCTCTTCTACGGTAAAAATTTTTTCATTCGAAAAAAGAATTTCTCGATATTTTTTGCCCGCGTACCGCTTCAACATAGCGCGGCATCTCTTCAGTCTCAGGTCCATTAGACGAGCATACAAACGATGTCCTGTTTTTCTTCGATATGCCCAAAGCCCTAAGTCTTCATTTAACACCCTTTTCACCGTGGTTCTGCTTGACCCCATCTGAAGGGCCAACAGTTTCTGCTTACGTTTGGGATTTCTTTGAATTCGCGCCTTCACAGCTTTTATCACTGCTGGAGTCCTAACAGACCGAGGGCGACCACTTCTTGACCTGTCATCTACACTAGAGTCTTCATTGTATCGTTTGATAGTACGATAAACGAATCTTTTTGTTATATTAAAATTTTTCAGTATGTCAAAAATTTTAATTGGCGCGTAACCGCAACGATGCAACGTAATAACTGCAACACGGTTGTCTTTAAGCATCCACTCCATATTTAAAAATGAGTAATATTCTAAAAAGTATACATTTTTATTTTCATGCACAATTCTAAATTCGAATTCAATAAACATTTTTGTGGCCAGCATTCTAAAAGAAAAGTTTTTACTGTGTGACAATACTCATGACCTGACTAGGTATATGACAAATATAACAAATATATATATATATATATATATATTTACAGATATAAAACAAAAAATACTATTTCCTACAACACACATAGGTACTACGTTTTCATATATTTTAACAGCCAGTGGAGGACTGCAAGAAATGACTGTAGACTAGTCGTCTGAAAACCGGACCACTAAATACTTTTTAATGCCAAAAATAGTAAATGACCACTAAAATGTAAACACCATTTTAAACTGAAATGGTGTTCAAATATTTAACATTTCGTTAAACTATTTAATTAAATTGACTTTAATTAAATGATTATTCACTCAAATAAAGCAAACGACTTACAAAAAAAACCTAACGGCGTTTTTAAAAATTTAATACTTGGAGGTGGAAGAAGCATGTGGCCTACTTGATGTTAAGTGGTAACTATGACTTGCGTCCATCAACTTGATTCACATAGTAAAGCCTCATGTGCCTGTAACTTCACGAGCAACTGGAACACAGCAATGCACAGTTGGCGGCAGAAATGGTATGGTGGTAGTACTTACCCGGGCGAGTCCTTTCAGAAGGAACTCTACTATACTTCCTATTCTACCTATGTACTCTGTCTGTATCTGTAAGATTTGAATACAATTTAAATTACAGAAAATGCTTGATCCATTGCAATTTAGCCTGTCTTTGTTTGGTTTTCTGGTGTTTACAATTATTTTTTGATAGGAGTGTATGATGTCAAAGTTTATTCAGTATTCAGTTATTCACTATTTTATTACATTTCATAATATTGGTATTTCAAAAATATATTACAAATTATGTCAGTTATGTAACTAGTAGAATAAATATCATAAAAATCAATATAAAATAATTGCAACTAAGCAGTGGCTAAGCTAATTAAACTAAGAGGTTACAGCAGATACTACTCATGCAGATGTGAAAATAAACAGGTCATATATTCACTTAAATGATAAAATGGGTGGATTTCTAAGAAAGTGTTTTAGTTTAAATATTTTCAAAAGAAGTCGTGTTATTTCTAACGTTGTGTTTATTTTTATGATCATTAGAATCATATTTGATTCCTTTTAAACCATGCAAAAATATATGCACCTTTTTTATGAGAGAGGCAGAATAAGTAGGCTTGCCCTATATCTATACCATTGTCTCAGCCTCAGTCTCAGCTTAGTCAATCCTTTTCGCAGAAATGAGATTGACTATACGTTCCTAAATTAATTCAAAACTATCTCTGACAATTATTTCTCCTCCGGATAGGTCGCAGACATAATGATTCGTTTATAAAGTAGCATTGAGAGCGTGTGAAGAATTACCGTATAAAGTTTCAAGATCTAAATTGTAGTATTCATCGCATAAGAATGGTTTTAAGATAAATTTTGAGTCATCTTTGGATTTTTTTTTTTCTATAGAGAAAATATTACGGAATCGTGTTTTCACAACACAGGCATTCTAGCAAGTATCGTTAACGATAACATTTATAAATTTCAGATTGAAAGCGCACAATTTGTTGAACAAAACATTGTTTCTCAATAAGCGATGTATCGTCTCCCCATGTATAGTGCCGCCCTTAATATTTCAAAAAAAAATACCATTGGCATAAGCATTCCAGTCGGGCATAAGATCGAGATTTGATATCTTTAGAATGATTAATGAATTCATTGAATATTGAAATCTGGATTTGCATTTTACCTTGTCAATTGGTATATTTTCTAATTTGTTTTGAACAAAAGCAAAGCAAAGCCCTATTTAATTGAAATTTGATTTGGAGAGCGAACAATGAGGGAGGCCGTAATAATAAAAACAATCCGGAATGGGAAACAATTCTGTAAAGGTCAATAATACTGCTAGGGCTCGTATATTGGCAACAAAATCTAATATTAAATAATCGACTTCATAATATACCTATATATTTAATGGCCTCTTTATCTTATGTAGGTACTAGGGCATGCAATTATCGAAACATGTTGATAATCGATAATACGGTAATAATCGGATTTTTCATAGACCGAGAATTAACAATTTTTTAAGTAGGAAAATGATATTATTTTGGTTATAACTGACTTGTGAAATTGATTTCCTAGTTAGTCTTGTATTTTCTAAAAATCTAATACATTCAATGATGTAAGCGCATCACTTGATAACGGCAGGACAGATGTGGGTATATTATTTTTGGACGTCCAATAGTCCGAATATGATTTTTAGGAGAAAAATTGGAATAGTTGCCCCGAAAATTTGAAAATCCTGGAGTGATTTTTTCTATGAGATTTTTGTAGGAACTCAACACTATAAGTAGGCAATATTTTATCTTGGAATCCGTGTGACGCCGGGGAATAATAACATTCATCACACTAATATTATAAATTCGAAAGTTTGGATGTTTGTTTATTTATTTGTTTGTTTGTCACTCAATCACGTCGCAACGGTTAAACCGATTTTAATGAAATTTAGTATGTACGTAGCTAATAATCTGGATTAACACATGGGCTACGTTTTATATCATAATTCAGGTCCCATGGGATAAAAATGGGGTGTCTAGTTAAGTTGCAACAGTGAGTTTTTCTTTATTTCTAGGTTACCTACACATTTAGTAGTGTAACGCGTACGAAGTCGCGGGCAACAGTTAGTAACAAAACATATTTTTTAGCATCTTCCGGTGTTTCGATTTAAGTTGATTTAATTTCAATGATGAAATGGCTGTTCAATTAATAAATTAATGTTTAATTTCTTTGTGGCGGCTACTTATACTAATAGCTAATATCAATGTTATCTTTTGTTGTACTGTATTTTGTTTTTGTGTTGTTAATTATTGTTATTAGTGGTTGGCATAATAAATGGTATTTCCTTTCTTTCTTTGTTTCTATCAAATGTGCATTTTAGATGGATAATAATAATACAGCTTAAAATTTATGAAAGGACATCACTCAAGCTCGCTTACAAAATATATCCACAGATTTTAATAACATAACGTCACATTTCAGACAATAAATAGTAAGTCAGTAAGTTCTAAAATTAGTCAGCGTGCTGCTTTTTAAGTTTAAAATTACAAAAAATAGCTCTGGAAATCTATGAGTTGATTGATTATTTATTTTAATTTATTTATCTATTTATTTATGACGACCTCCATGGCGCAGTGGGCGAATAGTCGGCCGAGACGCAGGAGGTAGCAGGTTCGATTCCCGCTGCAGTACAAATGGTTGCATGATCGACAGATAAATGATTAAGAAATATTCTCCGTCCCATAAAGTCGTATTTTATACAGATTTCACGTTCAGCTTATGTGTAAGCCGTTGGGTAACTTGCTCGGCGGCGGTAGTTGTGTGGGTCTCGATGTGCGATGTACATATGCGTGTACGCTTACAAACAAAGGTGCCTTCTAATTTCTTCTTAATTTTTTACTGCTCATCATTTTTAGGAGACTCTATTTACAAACAGCCACAAACTAACCTTTCTCCTCTCCTCTTTTTATGTTAAATAATTATCATATATGTTATAATAATCATATATGTACCCTGTTGGGGCAGTAGGGTTCACTTTCGTTTTAAGCCTATTTTAGTGAAATAAAAACGTCCGTACGTAAGTGTGGTTTATTAGCGGCTGTTTGAACGAACTAGATTATTGCCAAATACAGAATCTGTTTGCATAACGGTAAAAAATAAAGAAATGACCATAACATGCCGCCCGTCAAAGAACAATAGTCCTTTCTAAAGAAAGGAAAAATAAAAAAAAATATTTGTGTAAAAATAATTAACATCATTGACATTGAAAAATAAACTAGAACTCATTAAACATTTTAGATGATTAAGTGAAATGGCGGTTAGCTCATGAGCTCTAAAGTTCATAACAAAGAAAAAATTGTTAACAAGCTTCGAACAAGATTTTAAGTTAGATATATCTACGAGTACATACACAAATAATACATTCCGTATCTTCTAGCAAATAAGCAAAATCAAGTATGCAATTCAAATTCTGAGGTAATCTATTCACTCTTAACTATAGGTAGTTCACATAAACGTGAAACTCTGCGTTTTATGATATCACCACGACACTTTAGACTACAGACTCGCGTGTTACCGTCCGGACCAACATTTTTGTCGGTTATTCGACCAAGGGACCATTTTCCGGGGGGTAAACCGTCCTCTTTGACAAAAACTATGTCACCAGGTTCATGTTCTTTCTGACGTTTCATCCATTTAGGTCTCTCTTGAAGTCTGGTTATAAATTCTGACTGTCAGCGATGCCACAAATCTCTTACCAACTTTTGGGTTTATTGCCAACGTGAGAGCTTGTTGTCATTGATATTGCGTAGATCAGGGCTCGGTATGATGACAGGGGGTTTACCTATCAAAAAATGTCCAGGCGTGAGGGGTTCAATGACGTCAGGGTCAGAAGCATCAATCGGAACGAGGGGACGCGAATTTAAACACGCTTCGATTTAACATAAGGTAGTAGTCATCTCCTCAAAGGTCAGGTTCCTTTTGAGGTGGTATTTGGTAGACTTGACTCTGGATTCCCATAGTCCTTCAATGTTTGGGCTATAAGCAGGGATATTGTGCCATTGGGGTTCCGTCTAACGATAATATATCAGCCAAATCACCGGGTAATTCTAAGCAAGCTTCTTTAAAAGCTGCAGTTAACTCTTTATTGGCACCGATGAAGTTTCGGCATTGGTCACTCCAAATATATGTACACTTGCCTCTTCTGGCAAAACAAATCTATGAAAAGCGCCGATGAAAGATTCGGACGAGAGATCTCCAACCAACTCTAAGTGGATGGCTTTTGTAGCCATGCAAATAAAGATGGCGATATAGGCTTTATTTGACTTTGCACCTCTGCCCTTTGACATCAAAACTTGCAAAGGACCAGCAAAATCGACTCCGCTGTGAAGGAAAGGTCGTGCTTGTGTCACACGGACCTTTGGTAGGTCACCCATTATCTGTGTTCGGGTTGCGGCTCGTTGACGAGCACAGATAATACATTTGTGAATACATGCCTTCACTGCATTCTTGGAGTGGATGATCCAGTATTTTGATCTAAGGTAGCAAAGCATAAGTTGTATTCCACCGTGTAAGGTTTTCTTATGAGCATCGGCTATAATCAGATTCGTGAGGTGAGTATGAGTACCAAGTATGATTGGGTGTTTTTGTTCTGTCTCTAAATCTGAATTTCTTAATCTACCGCCCACCCTGAGAATATTCTTGTCATCCAAGTATGGATTCAGATTTAGCGCTTTACTGTTTTTCCTTAAATTCTTTTTCTGTTATAGCCTTTCTATTTCTTGTCCAAATTCTCTTAGTTGTGCAATTTTTATACATTTGATTAAAGCTTCTTCTTATTCTTCTGTTGATATCTTTTCTTTTATTTTATCTGGATGTTTCTTACTATTGATGAATCTAATGCTGTATGTTAACACCTTTTGTAGTTCTTATACTGTATCAAAGTCTTAAAATTTTATTGTTTTTTCCTCTTCAGTTTTCACATTTACCTGTAGTGTTTTCTTCTTTTCCATATCTGTTGTAGTAATATTAGGTGTATTCAGTTTTATTTCTTTTGTCTTCAGCCATTCTGGCCCTTCCCACCATAGTTTGTTATCTGTTAGTAGGGGTAGTTCTCTTCCTCGTGACCCAATATCAGCTGGGTTGTCTTTCGAAGCAACATGGAACCACTGAGTGTTTGCTACATTGTCCAATATCTCGATAACTCTGTTGCTTATGAAAAGTTTCCATCGATGAGGATCTCCAAAGAGCCATGACAAGACCACGGATGAGTCCTTCCATGCGTAGACTTTATCTTTGGGAATTCTCATAGCTTCACAAATCTGTGTCAGGAGTTTTGAAAGAAGTAACGCTCCACAGAGCTCCAGTCTTGGAAGTGTAATCGATTTGACTGGTGCAACTCGTGTCTTCGAAACTATGATTGAGGTCTTAATATCACCGTGTTTTGTTACTACTCTGGAATATACTACTGCACAGTACGCTTTCTTGGATGCATCACTAAATCCATGCAGTACTTTGTAATTCTTCATGGTTTGTATTTATCCACCTGTCAATTTGGATATCGTTCAGTTTCTCAAATCCTTTTCTTAGCTTTATCCATTCGTTTGAAATCGTTTCTTTAACAGTATCGTCCCGTTCCAATTTCTCTAGCCATAGTTTTTGTATCAGCATCTTAGCCAACACAATAGCAGGGCTGATCCATCCAAGGGGATCAAAGAAACGTTGTATGTCGGCCAATATGTTTCGTTTGGTGATCAATTTGGGTTGAGTCGGTATATCATATCGATAATGCAGTGTGTCAGCCTTCATATTCCATGACAACCCAAGAGTTCTGATCATGCATTCATTCTTGATGTCTTATGTTGCATGCATGCTTCTTAGTGTCGGTTCTATTTCACCGATAAATTCTGGACTATTTGACGCCCACTTTTGTTGAATAAATCCTCCTCTTTCTAGGACTGTTGTTATTTCTTTACTCAACTGTATCGCTTCCTTTGCTGTCACGCTGCCACTCATGCAATCGTCGACGAAAAAATCTTCTTTTATAACTCTAGCTGCTTCTTAAAACTCTTTACCCTCATCTTCTGCTATCTGCATTAATGTCCTTACTGAAAGGTGCGGTGCTGCTGTAGTACCAAACGTCACACGTAAAAGTCGATATTCCTTGATTTCTTCATTAGAATTCTTTCCCCACAAAATTCTTTGTAGGTCTGCATCTTCTTTCTTTACTAATATTTGACGATACATCATTTTTACATCTGCTGTGAAGCAAACTAATTTCATTCTCCATCTCATTATCAGATCTCGTAAATCACTTTGCAGATGTGGACCTACCAGAAGTTCGTCGTTCAATGACTTGCCATTCGATCCCTTACAAGAGCCATCAAAAACGACCCTTAATTTGGTAGTCTCTTTATCTTCTCTAACAGCTGCGTGGTGTGGAAGATACACTGCAGGCTTTGATTTATCTTCTTTAGGTACCTCTTACATGTGATTAAGCTGTAAATATTCATCTATTACCTTGCTATACTCTTCTTTCAGTCTCGACTCAGTTGTCTCTCACATAGTCACTTCTCTTGTCTAGGTCCAGCTTTCCAAATTCTTTGCAGTGACATAGAAAGTGATCTTTACTACATAAAATGCAGGTGTGTTGTGCGGAAGTGTTTGCATGAAAAGTTTTAACCTTATCTCCTGCCATGGACGATGATGATGATGTCAGTTCCAGTGTACAGATGCGGTTGTCCAAATACGTGGTTAGGTTTTCAAAAGTAGGTATCCCATCACAGTATTCTTCACTTACATACGACTTCCATGCTCTGTGTGACTCACTGTCCAATTTTTGGATCACCAAAAATATTATGATCGGATCCCAGGTAGTAGTAGAAATGTCTAAACTGTTTAGGCTGTTTAAACATTCTCTGGTATTAGCAATTAGTGATTTTAAATGGACAGGTGATGCGGCTGTGAGCTTTTTCAACGTGAATAACTTTCTCAAAATTGCATTCACAATAAGCCGTCGTTGACTGTACCGGTTCTTCAAATTCTCCCATGCAGGCGAATAATTCTTCTCTGTAATTTGAAAGTGTTTGATTTTGTTCTTTGCCTCGCCGATAACAAATGACTTTAAATAATGGAGTTTCTGTACATCATTTAACGCATTGTTGTTGTGGTTTAACGAAGTAAAAGTATCTTCAAATGATTGCCACTCTTCGTAAGCTCCGCCAAAAGGGGGTAGGTGGATTCTAGGTAGTTTGACTTCAGGATTACTCGATGTACATGATTTGGTGCTCGGAACAAATGATGACGGGATTGGTTCAGGTTGAAGTTGTTGTAGACAATCCAACATGTCTGCTTTCAAATACATATATATTTCCTCGCATTTGCTTTGTACATTGGTAGTAAAATACGACAAAGTACTTCTATCTTCCTTGCTAGTAACTTTCAATAACTCCATATGTGTTTGTCTAAACGTAATCCAATATTCGTCCATGCGTGCGTCGTAAATAACCTTTTGTTTTACGCACTTTAGGACACTTTTTAAAGTTATTTCGTGCGTTATTTAAACACTCGGCTAAATCCTCTAACTGTTCAACAAAATCAAGCACTTTTGAAATATTTCCGCCCAATAACAGTTCTCAATAATTCGTAAAATTACAGCAATGCACTTTGCTAAAAGTTCGTAAATAGGCTTGATAGATAACGCGTAGGCTCGAGCGAGCGGTCAGGGCCACGCTCGGTGCAAAAATGAATATCTCCTTCGATAGTGCAGCGCGCGATCCTGTTCGAATATGACCACTATGTTTGGTGCAGGTGGGTTCACTTTCGTTATAAGCCTATTTTAGTGAAATAAAAAACGTCCGTACGTAAGTGTGGTTTATTAATTATTAGCGACTGTTTGAACGAACTAGATTATTGCCAAATACAGAATCTGTTTGCTAACGATAAAAAATAAAGAAATGACCATAACAGTACCTATATATTATTGTTTTTGTATACCATGTAGGTATTTGTTATTAATATTGTTATCATTTCTTATTTATTATATAAATATGTATGTTTATTTTTGTATAATTGGTCTTATGTTTATATATTTGTGACGTCACCCTACATTCAGGCTCTGCCTGAAAACCAGCGCTACTTTGCATCATTTATTGCAAAGAAGCATAAGGCTGAGGCAGAGCCTGTTTGGGCACGCGTGACACGGAGCGGGACTAGTTGGTGCACCTACCTACTACCTACTGGTGGGGTAGGTACGTATGTGTACTAGCTGTAGGTCTAATATAATCTCATTGTTTTGTAATTTTCCCTTCTATCTACCTATTTTGTTTGTGATCCGTTCTATGTTTCTTGGTGTGTGTCATATAAATAATTCTATTTTTTTCTATTCTATTCTAGATATTTGTTCCGGGTCTGGATGTTTTTATATATAATATAAGTATGTATTTACAAAAAAAAGTGTATAAGTATTCTATCAGAAAACTGGTTCCCATAGTACAAGCTCTGCTTAGTTTGGGGGTAGATAGCTCTGTGTGAAATGTCCAGTAATATTTATTTATTATGTAAATATTCTAATCAAAATCTGTTATACCCAGTCAGTTTGTATGGCAGTTTGTAAAGGTATTGGCGGTTAAATTACAGTGGCATGAGGCTGCACCTGTATGCTTCAAGTTGATGAACGCAAGATAGTGCTTGGTAGGGCATGTTCGTAAGATGCGTGAAACTTTGTTAGAGGCGATGGTAACCACTAATCACCAGGTCGGCCATTACCTTGTTCCATCTCCATGTTGAATAAAAAAAAAGACAAAAATAAATACACCCAACAATCGAATCTATCAATCAATCGATCGCAAATAATGATTTGCAATTGAATAGGCCTAATATCTAGAAAGGTATGATGTATGTTAGACAAAGGTTGTCTGGAAGAAATCACTTTTAGGGATAAGACCGCTTATTTTCCCGTTATTTATTGTAATTATTTCCTTTGTTACTGCATTTTTATGTGGTGTACAATAAAGAGTATAATATTGGTTATTAGACAGTCATAGTCCACTTCACTCTTGGATTCCAAGTATTGTGGGTATCAGGATTTTTTTCCTTTTTTTTTTACTGATCAATCTTCGTTTGACCACAATCTTACCTGACGGGAAGCGATGATTTGGTTTTTCGATGAAGCACGAAGATTTACATGACACCTACGAGTATTCAGTCTTATCTATACTCCTATACTATACTAATATCATAAAGAGGAAAGATTTGTATGTTTTTCGTGTGTGTGTGTATGTTTGTAATGAATATACTCAAAAACTACTGTGCCGATTTCAAAAATTCTTACACCAATGGAGAGCTACATTCACTGACAAAGGCTATATTTATTGCTAGAAAAGATTAGAGTTCCTTACTAAAACTTAAGTAACGTAATCCAAAGTGTAAAAAAGTGCCCTAAAACGTCTTTCGTCGCATGCGCTGCGGAAACTATTGATGACAGAACAAAAGTATGTTCTACAATATTAAAGAACATATCAATATCTACAAAAAACTTTGGGATACTATACTATAATATAAAGAGGAAAGATTTGTTTGTTTGTATTGTATAGGCTCCGATGCTACTGGACCGATTTAAAAAATTCTTTCACTGTTAGCAAGCGACACTATCCCCGGGTGACATACTTACCCACTACTTTTTATCCAACTGCGCAGAAGGAGGGTAATGTTTTTATTGAAAAACTACGTGTGTGAAACTGCGGATTGGTCAACTAGTCTTATATATACATGGATTTTAGTCTTCAGAAAAGTGTTCCGTACCTTAGCATAAGCATTTACAACGTAAACCGAAGACGGTGAGTGCTATTAACCTCGGTGTACCCATGAAATTACAAATGATAAATCATTAAAAAAAAAAAAAAGCTTAATATTGAATTATCTAGAACTGCGGCTATACAAGTAGCGGTCTTATCGCTAAAAACGATCTCTTTCAGATAACTTTTGGATGGACAGGATTTCATGAGAACGTGAAATAATGTGAACAATGATGCAGTGAACGATCAAATTAAAAGATATAATATAATAATGATTTATATATAAGTATAAATATAAAGCAATTCAGCGATAAAGTCGGCAAAGTAAATGAAATCACTTGCTATTACAAAGCCTGAATGTATGCGATAACTCAGAAGACAAAGTTTTATTGGAAGGCGGATTACATTTCAACTGTAAGTGGTGCGTAAGTTTTATTACTCAAAGGGCCAATTCAAGAAAGCACCGACTGGGTTATTACCCCTAATAAAATCAACCTTCGTTTGTTTTATTTTTTAAATTTCCTTACCTAAGATACTTCCGGGTACTTTTTATACGATTTGCTCTTAGACCTTTTATATTTTCTGATTATAATTGATATGGTCCGTCCGCGTAAATGTGCACGCACGCTTGAAATAGACGACAGTTATATACATTATTTATATAAGACATAACAGCCAAAGAAGAAAAAACAAAATACTAGCGGTTCGACCCGAACTGAGATCTCGCGAGTCTCCCATAAAAACAAAAAAAAATTGTAATCTTTGACTATCAATATAGTGCCACGAAATAAATACCAAATTTACATGACCTACAGTTTCATTCAAATTACAGGTAACGAGAGTTCATGTAATTTGGTTATATTTTTTGGGTTAGAAATTGCAGTTATTCTGAATTTAAGACATTTTTATATATTTGTGGCACTAAAGCTACGCATACCAAATTTCAGCTCTGTTGACAAAACTCACAGGATACACCAGTCACCCCGACTGGTGTATCCTGTGAGTTTTGTCAAAGTTCAATGTTTTTATGGCTAATCTTATATATATAAAAGAAAGTCGTGTTAGTTATACTATTTATAACTCAAGAACGGCTGCACCGATTTGGCTGAAAATTGGTAGGGAGGTAGCTTAGAACCAGGAGACGGACATACTTTTTATTCCGTTCGACCGCGATCCAGCGTGACGTGACATAAAACGTCAAAGAGAATACAAGTCACTATAAAACGTGATAAACAACATGGAATAACAAAACGCAAATGACAGCTAAACGTAATTTTGTCTATAGTTAAGTATAGTTGTAATAAATATATATAAATATAAAAATATCGGGTTAGTAATGATGGCCGGGGACAACAATTGACAATTCTACCCGAGGGTGACGTATATTGACAGCCCGCGTTATATGCATGTTAAGGCGCTACGAAGTTCGGCGGGTCAACTAGTAACTTATAAACTACAAGGTTTAAACTAAAAATAAACATGACGTCAAAATGTACTCATACATTTTATTACACGTGCCATTTGACCGGACAGTCTCTTTTTATTACCCCTCTGTTCAAGAGGGGTAATAAAAAGAGACTGTCCGGTCCAATATCTCAACACCCCCTCCATATTTAGCTCATTTAGTCACACCAAAATTGTGCCATCACTACCAACCTATAGGTATACCAAATTTCACGATGATCGAATAAACGCTTCGAAAGTTATCCTTAGACAAACAAACATACATACATACAACTCCGATTTGCCCAAAAATGGCGGGTCCCTATATCCGTCGGTAACCAGCCACGACTCGTTTCTGATTGAAAACTTGTCGAAAGTTTGACACTAGTTTGACACTTTTTTAAGGAGATCGAAGTTGTAGTCGGTTACCATCGGATATAGGAACCTGCCATTAGAGATCTCGCTTTGCTCGATCAACTAAAATTAAAACACTACTTAAAGTCGTTTATAAAAATATACCATAAACTCAGTAAATTCAAAGAAAAAATATTCTTAGGTAGTTTTACGACTTATTTTTACAATATTAAAATTAAGCGCTTTGTTGGTGGTCTGTCAAATGATCTTGGGCGGGATACTTGGTTAGACGTGGTGATGACAGATGGAGCAGGGCAGCAACTGAATGGTGGCCGAGGACCCATTACAGATGAGTAGGACGTCCGGCAGCAAGAGTAAGTCAGTGAGTGAGACTAGCGCAGGATCGTAGTTGATCGCACAAACTTGGGGAGGCCTATACCCAACAATGCGTGAAATCAGGCTGTGGATGATGATGATGAAGCGCTTTGTTTAATAATGTAACGATGTATTTACTTTGTAAAGATTTTGTTTCATTAAACGAATGAATTTCATTCATTCATTCGTTTAATGAAACAAAATCTTTCTGAATGGAAGTTCTTTATTATACGTTACAAGCTAGACACATCAGATTTAAAGAAATAAATAAACTAATTCATGATCACATTATTGTTGGATAGTTTACAAATAAAAATGTGTAACGAAGCATTGTAGCTTAATACTTTACAAACCGGAATATAGCAATCCGAGCACTAATACTTGGCCACATAAACAGAAATGGTGCAAATTCATCACCTTACAAAAGGCACAATAAACAGTGTTCCGCCCTAACAAGGAAATATGAGGTAATAAACAGGTGAACATTACATAAGCACCTTCAGCACCAATGTTTTGCATATTACCCTTGGAAGTGTATAAATAAAAAGCTTTCACGCCGATATTCCAATCAGCGGCAAACGAGTGAGTTACGTCGTGTCCTGATGATTTTAGGGTTGCGTAGCTTAGAACGACCAGTATAAAAGTAGGTAATACACGGTGTCCTTTAAATCACTGTTTTCCCAGAACAAACTTTGTTCAGACCATGGTCCACAAAGGGTTTATAACATTAAATTAAAAAAAAAACGAAACCAGTCTTTGAAAAACGTAAAAAGTTGCGAACTTAAAACGTCTGTTTTAACGTTACGCCCTACAACTTAGTCAGCGCGCTTGCAGGTGCCGGCGGCGCGCCGATAGCTTCTAGGTCACGTTATATTTGCTGCGTGTGCCATTGACTGCAATTTTTACGTACCATTCGAAATTCTATTTTTGACATGACTACAGAGTATTTTTTAATAGACTGGACAGGACATCTGTCTTTCACCCCTTGAATGCCGCCGTCGTGTCGCCACAAAAAAAATAAAAGTAGGTAATACGCTTAAAATTAATATAACTAACCGAAAAGCGTGCTAATGAACTTTATGGCACGGTTAGTTATTGAACAAAGTTAGACTTATTTGAGAAGGACTAAATTTTACTTTTTTATTTTCTTATTTGATGCTATAAACAGTTATTAGACCATGGTCTGAACAACGGTTGTTCTGGGAAAACAGTGATTTAAAGGAGACCGTGTATACAGGTTGTTAGGTAACATACTGACAATATATAAGTGACGGTTTCACAAAACGTTAAAAAACTTCTCGTAAAAAACTATTAGTTATTTTATCAAATTTTAAAGAAAATCGACTAGTTTAGGTGATTATTTCTATATAAAACTTACTGTCTATTCTAGCAAGCGACATCCAAAAATAAAGGCCGATTTGATATCTCTTTCGGAAATGGCTGCGGGTTTAGGGTTACAAAGGGACAACAAGATATATCTCGAAACGTCACCAGTACAGTATCTGTGGCAGAATCAGTAGCAGTTAGATGGCAAACATTATGCAATAGCACAACATAAGTTTAAACAGGTGTTTGTTTTTCATGCCATAATAAATTTCACATTCCTATGGTTAACATTTCACAAAGTTATTTGTTATGCTCATCAAAATAACCCCTTTCATTTTTGTGCATATATCAAACATCCTATATAGATCGTTTGCAACGGTCTTTAGATGTTTCAAATGTTTTTTCAGTATTTTCCAGTCATGTTAAGAATTATATATTCTTTCTGTTAATAAATGTATAACCTTTAAAAAATAATCATCATCATCATCTTAGCCCATCTGCACCCACTGTTGGGTATAGTCCTCCTCTTCATTACGCCATTCTTTCCGGTCCCTTGCGAGTCTCATCCATTGACACCCAGCTACGCTTTCAATGTCATTCGACCATCGGGCGGGTGATCTGTCTCTTGGTCTACGAGCATCCCTAGCCCACCACTGTGTAATCGCCTTCGTCCTACGCCCGTCATCCCTCCTAGCCAAGTGTCCAGCCCATCTCCTTTAAAAATAATAATAATAATTAAAGTACATTGTTATACAAGAGCTGTAAGCGATCTATTTTACACCCGAGATGGGTTGTTATTGATCGCTTCGCCTTCGCCACATAACTTTTTATCACGAATGCGAGGCAATTAAAAAAGTGTTTTTATAACAGTTTGTTGCAGAAAAGAAAATTTTTGCAATTATTATGAATAACTTAAGGTTAAATGCATAATTTAATAACTAATCAAAATCAAAGTAAGTACAATGTCAAAATAAAAGAATAGCATAAAAAATAATAACAGTAATAATTATTAATATCACAACAAAGAAATAAATACGTACACCTAGTGAAAAACAACGTCCAAACAATACTTTTTCACTTTAACTTACAAACTAATATTCCTCCATGACTTCCTAGACAGGCCTCTTTTATTTAATATAAATAAGAATTTGTCCAGGAGGTTGTATTTCATTTTAGCATATTATGAAAGCAATGAGCCTCAATTCTATTTTCAAATTTACTTGTTTAGGGTTCTACTCTACATTCAATAGGATACTCTTCATTATAATCGGAAGCTCGCGGATGATTACACATATCAACTCAACTAGCAGCGGTAAGCCGAAAGACCTTTGCTGCAGCTGCCTCTCTTAAACGGCTGCGAAACTTCCTTCCAACTTCCACCAAAATTGCACTTGCACAGACATTGTTGCATCCCATTCTCGATTACGCTGACGCCAGCTATCTTGATTTAACTGAAACCCAACTCAATAAGCTTGTGCGTCTCCAAAATTACTCTATTAGATTCATATTTGGCTTGCGCAAGTACGATCATATTTCCGAGTATCGCCACAGACTTAAGTGGTTACCTATCCGCCTTCGCCGGAATGCGCATATTCTTTAACCTCCTTTACAGCATCCACTTCATTTCTTTTACTCCATCCTACCTTAAAGAACGCTTTGACTTTCTTCACCTTTCCAACTCTCGATCCTTACGTTCCTCTGAAACCCTTCAATTAAAAATACCCCATCATACCTCAGTATTTTATAGTACCTCTTTTACTCTGCAGGCTACCAGGCTCTGGAATGCCCTACCTGTCTCAATCCGTCACGCTAAATCTCTCCCTATTTTTAAAAACATGGTCAGACAACACTATCTGTCAAACATCGCTCACAAGGCCATTTATTAATTTATGTATATTTTTATTATATTTTTATAATTTATATATGTAGGTATATATATTTAATGTAGTATAATATTAATATTTATGTAATTTTATTTTTATATTACATGCATTTTATTTTATATTATATTTAATAACGCCGCCGTCCTTATTTGTTCACATATATCCTGTCCATACAGAGGTTGCCTGGAAGAGATCGCTTCTAGCGATAAGGCCTCCCATTGTACCTATGATTTAAAAATGTATTTTCTTTTGTATGTTAATATTTAATAGTGTGCAATAAAGAAATTATCTATCTATCTATTCAACGCCAAAAGTAGCTGGCTATTTACAAACTTCCAAAAGTCCTATATACCTAAAAAATTGAAAGTTGGTGATCTGCTATAGCCACACTATTCAGTGAATATGGTAAGGTTACAAATATCGGTGAATATCATCGAAACAAAAATTACTGAACGCATTAAAAGTACTAGACGTTCTACTCGTAACCTAGCTGTGTCTTGGGACAAATGGTAAGTATCAATAAGATCTGCATTTCTTGTGACAGTTTTCAAACTTCAAACAGCCGTATCTCGGAAACTAGACGTTCTGTTCGAAGACACCGCTAGCCTAGAACGTCTAGTTCACAAGATACGGCTGTTTGAAGTTTGACAGCTGTCATCGGAAATACAGATCTCATTGATACCTACCATTTGTCCTGTGACACCGCTAGCCTAGAACGTCTAGTTTCCGAGATACGGCTGTTTGAAGTTTGACAGCATATTAATATCTACCATTTGTCCCAAGACACCGCAAGCTTAAAACGTGTAGTTTCCGACATACGGGTAGTATCTAGTATGTTTTTATGCGTTCAGTACTTTTTGTTCCGATTATGTTCACTGATATTTGTAACCTTACTTTATTTACTAAACAATGTGGCCATAGCAGATCACCGACTTTTGATTTTTTAGGGGTAAAGGACTTTTGGAAGTTTGTAAATGGTCAGCGAATTTTAGCGTTGACCGCATTTGTGCATCAGGTTTCGAGCTAACAATGACCAACTTTCATATATAAACTTCTTTACGCTCACGACTAAGCACAGCGTAATAAAATAAATAAAAAAAAATAAAATACATTTATTTCTAGCAATTATGTAGCTCATATAGGAAAGCGCAAAACACAATAGGTAAGCTAAGGTTTATACAGGGTTTTTGAGAGCATGCCTGTGACAGCAATGTCTGGTGTACGGGCAGTCTACTCTGCCTGCTATCATTGCTAAGACGGTGTTGGCGCTGTCCCGCAGCTTGCGCACCAGGGACGCGGCTCGCTTGCGCATGACGGTATGGAAGCAGTCGACCCGCGCCGTGCGAACATCCCTGATGCACTGCAGTAGCGGGGCAGCCCCAGCACCGCCTTGAGTGCATTGTTATATTGGACGCGGAGTAATACATAATAGTTCTGTAATCGTTCCTGGCGTCCGCCATCGCGTTCACATCATCTCCGTAGTAGATGGGGAGCAGCTCCGCTTCTATGCCCTAGAACTGAAGCAAACCTTTAGGTGTATCATAGAGGATGATTGTCATAATTAATGAATTAATCAATCAAACATTCATTTCCTTATTTGAGACATAAATCCCATTATGCTTTAAATTCTACTTAAATGGGTTCAACTTATTCGCATTTACAGAAACGCTTATAGAGTTTACTATGACCAATTTCCAGAGCCTGAGTGATGAAAATAATATAAATATTTTTTTTTTGTATTGTCCACTCTTTCCTCCGACATGAAGATCGGAAACTTTATCAGGCTGACATTTTGTTTAACATATTTATCTCTGTTTTGATCATTTGGAGTGTATCGAATCCCAAATTGATTTCTATTGTCTTAATTACTAACATGCCTAATGATCTACATACGAATGTATTTTCTTTTCTTTATATAATGTATTCTGTTTTTCCTTTTTGACGTGATAACGTCTTATAAATCGATGAATGCTGGCTGCACGCCATTTCAGTGGTGAAGTAGGAGAATTCGTTACGGTTTGATAGACGGCACCAGTGCTCAGTTAATCTTAGGAATCAGCGGAGATATTAAAATTGGCGTAGTATGAATAGGCAAAAAATTTTATATTTATGGATTTTTAAACGGGTCCGTAGTCTTTATAATTATGTAGTTAGTTGCTGATTATTATACTCGAACTTGCAGCTTCTCTGATTACGATTTTGTGTTTGTATCCAAAGCGTCTAAATTTATATATTGTTCGAAAGAAAGATTTGTTTCCATAAACTTTCAATAAATCGGATATGAATAAGGCCCAATGTAGAATCAGGTATTATTTTATTATTCCTTTGAGTTCTATCTTTTTTTTCGCTTAGATCAATAAAGTCTCTATTTAATCTGCTAGTTCACGAAATTTCTTCCTTGTGGGGGCTTGATTTAGAATGGGCCACAGACGTCCAGTGCTAAGCTATACTCCCTGGCTCCTCCGGGTTGGTGACAGGAGTCCGGGAGAACCTCTCACAAATTCAACGGCGCGCAGACAAAACTCCGTAACATCGACAATTTTGCTTTGATTTACTTTATACAAATTTTGATTTGTTCGTCTTGAACATTAGCGTCTTTTTCCGTATTTAAAACTTGATGTCGTTGCTGAAGATCAGGCGCAAAACTACGCAGACGGTATCTTTTCTAACAGATGTTTGGCTCAAATTGCTGTTTTTTTCGCTCCAGTGTTCTTCCAGGAATCGGGAATGTTTCCAAATTGATAATCCAAGATGCTCCCAATCCTAGGTAGTTTTAGGTTAAATTTGTACAACACTCTATTTTTAATGATTTTCGAACGTAGGGCGTACGATTAGAGCAGCTTTATCGGCAAAAGTTGCAACGGAACTCATACATATAAATTTATAAGCGAGGACATATTTGGATATATAAAATAAATATAATGCACGCCACGCAACGGAGGTTATGAATTTTTTCTATGATTTGCAAATAAATTCTTCACGGTTCTGTGTAGGCCAGGGTGATGTACTATGGAACACGATACAGAGGATTTTCGTGTAGGGTCAGAGCTATGTATATGATTGTAGGGTGTTATGTTATATATTCTGACATTAAAGTATTCTTTTTGTTCTCAGTCCGCTAACTCCCACCGCGCTAATGATGTGATGTTTATTTATATTATACAGAATAATAACATTATAATGGACATATTGAAGATACATTTTCGCATTCGTAGGTGGTAACTCATAGAATCCCTACACGCGCCCCCTGGGTGCCAAAGTGCCAAAAGTGCAGCTTTTTTCTGATTGTTCGGTGTAGCCATGAACCGAGTGAGTACGGATCAGGACAGTTCATGCACTGCAGTGTCGGACCGGATTGGGACGAACCGACGTTGAGCTGTGCCGGGAGACTGGTCGCAGAGGGTAGCGGAATCCGAAGCACGGTTCTCCGCTGGTCAACTGCAGGTTGTAGGGGGCCTAAGTAGCGAGTTAGCCACCTGTGAAAGGCTGCTCTACCACCTGGCGAAAAATCCCGGAGTGCTCCATCGTGCCAGATGGCGACCAGATGAGAGGACCCGATGACCACTCCCGGGGGGGTTCGGGCGTCCCCGCTATCTTCCCGCCTAATACTCATGAGATGCAGCTTTGTGCCGGTTGTTCCAGGGTCTGCAGAGCAGTGCCGCGTCCTACTGCCGTACTCTTCACCAACTACACTCACTTAACATGAAAAGACAAAGAAGTAGCAGAAACGTTAAATAGCGGAAGCATGTCATCTCTCTTCAAGTGAAATTCACCAATTAGTATTTTTATTTATAGTGTTATCCGAACACATGCGGAAAATTCCAAGAATTTTAAAATCATCTTGATTTTAAAAATCTTGGAACTTCACCAATATCCGAGGACTCCACTCAAATATCGCAGCAGTCCACCACCACCTCGAAACTGCTAAACCTCGCCTGCTATTCCTTACGGAGACTCAGATCAGATGACTATCTGACGCGGCAAACCTTGCATACCCTGGATAGATGCTTTAACACAAGTTTAAGCAAGGTGCTGGTGTCTGCATGTATGCTCGCGAAGACATCTGCTTTCGTCGTCTTCGTGGTCTTGAAGACTCTAAATTTTTTTGTCTCTGGGTTATGGTTGACACTGGAACTGAGAAAATCCTCTACGCCAGTGTCTGTCGATTGCACAGCGGAGACCAGGAGACATTTAGACTCTTCCGCTGTCTGAGCGAGACGAGCGATAGGGCTCAGCAATAATTCCCTAGCGCTAAGTTGGTGGTTTTAAGGGATTTTAATGGACGTCACCAGGAATGGCTCTACCCATACCAAAACACTGACCACGCTGGGAGAGAGGTACGAAAAATTTCTCTCACATTCAATCTCTATCAACTGGTAAGTGAGGCAACTAGGGTGCCTGATGTTGAAACTTACACTGCCAACCTCCTGCCGACGACTAATCCAGATCGCTACAATGTATCAGTTTCATCACCTTTAGGTAGTTCCGATCATTGTCTGGTGAAGTCCGTTTCATCTCACTCCCCACCTGGCCACAGGCCTAGCGGCAGTAGGCGGGTGTGGAAGTACAAATCAGCAAACTGGGATCTGGTTTGATGCTGATTGTCGACGTACTAATGCTCAGAAACATGATGCATATCTCACCTGGGTAACAGCTCATAACAACGAGGCTACATATGTAAGGTATAAGAAGCAAGATTTCAACAGGGCTGCAAGGTCTTGCAAAAAGGTACTTAAGACGGCTCGCTTCAATCATATTAGAAAAATAGGTCTTTTGTCACCCTTCTTTACCGCCCTTGCTAAAGCCAGTCGGATCGCTGATAACACCGCAGAAGAAAAGGCAAACTTGTTTTCATCTCTCTTCGCAGAGTCTTCACATCGTACTACCACTGATGAGATACCTTCTTCGCTTCCCTGCTGTGAGGCAGTTATGCCTGAAATCCGTATTAAGCAAAAGGAGGTACTTAAAGTGCTGCTATCGCTTGACGTGAATAAAGCCAGTGGTCCTGATGGAATACCTGCGGAGGTACGCACCTGAGCAGTCTCCTGTGCTTACACGCCTGTTCCGTTTCTCTTTAGATACCGGTAAAGTACCAACATCCTGGAAGTTTGCAAATGTTCAACCAGTTCCGAAAAAAGGTTGTAGAGCTGGTCGGACTAACTACCGGCCAATCTCTATCACCACCATTCTCTGCAAACCAATGGAGCGTGTCTTTTACTGCAAACTCCTTTCATACCTAGAATATAATGACCTCCTTAGTGTTCGACAGTATGGCTTTCGTTGTAAACGATCCACTGGAGATCTTCTAGTGTATGCTATGAAATCTGCAATCTATGTACGGATATGGTGGACCGTTTAAACCTTGACCTGAAGTTTGTGTCAGACTGGGGTGATGCAAATCTGGTCAGGTTCCACGCCACTAAACTCAGGCGTGTGTGTTTTCCGCATAACGGCCTCCCTTTCATCCCATTCCCACTCTTTGTGACATCCCACTCGTAATTACTGAAAGTCTCAGCTTGTTGGGCATTGAGCTCACGTCCAACCTAAACTTCAGCTTGCACATCGAATCTAGGGGCAAGATTGCTGCTATGAAGCTGGACATCCTAGCTAAAGTTCGGCAGTACTTCTCACCGGGACAGCTGCTCAGTCTCTACAAAGTACAAGTTCGCTCATGTATGGAGTATTGCTGCCATCTCTGGGATGGCTCGACCAAGTATCAGCTTGAAGCCCTTGATTCGATTGAGCGATGTTCTGCTAGAATCAATGGTGATGACTCCCTAGTGAAAGCCAATTTACAAAGTCAGTACAGACGCCGAGTAGCCAGACTTTCAGTTTTTTACAAGATTCATTTTGGTGAATGTGCGCAAGATCTTCATGACCTTATACCTCCTTCCCCCTTCCACCACCGGACATGCAGACATAACGAGAATAACCACCCATACCTGGTCGGCATACCATCTTGCCGCACCAAACGATTTGCTTAATTTTTTCTTGTTAGCACAAGTAAGGAGTGGAACTCACTTCTGGCGTATGTTTTTCCACACCAGTGTAATCTTGAAGTCTTCAAGTCCAGAGTGAATAGTTTACTTTTAGGCAAGCGTGCTCCATCTTCGATCACACCTTCACTTACCATCAGGCGAGGTAGAGATCAAGCGCTTGGCTATTATGAATAAAAAAATTGAAGAAAATAATGGCCAAGAATAAGTTACATGAGCCAGATTAAAGGGAATATTGCTGACATTATTATTTTAAAAGATACCTAGTAAGCAAAAGTGCATAACTACATTAGTTGAACGAACAAGAGGTCATAAATATCATACTAATGATATAAATATTAAAACAGATCGTTATACTATTATATATTCGTGTATGTACACATCGTGTAACATAGATCCAAACGGCAATAAATATAAACAGAAATGGACTTAATAAAGAATCCACCGTAAATGGTACGACTCGCGCTTAGCCATTTATTTTACACTTTTCTCGCAGCTAATGGCGCAGGTCGTAAATAGGATAAGATTTTTATTTTCTTTTTGATGTGCCCTATTTAAGAGAAGTAAGTAAGTCGTAAGTTTTACGTGAAAGTCTATTACGATAGATTCTGTTAATCTTGCAAGTTGAAAATAATAATTATATTCCCTTGCCACCGATCAGTATGTTTTACAGTAATGTTTGTTCACCTAAGATTTTTTTGATGTGTAACATCTTTCATCTCGGTTTTTGGGAGTGATTTTGCCAAAAGGGACGGAAATGTATAACAGGAAACCGGGGAATGCGTGCTATTTGATTTGATCAATGACCGTGAGACGAGATAGGTTTTATTTATAACCTATCTCGTCACGCTGCTGGGCAAAGGTCTCCCCCAAAGTCCCTCCAAGCATCCCTATCCGTTGATATCTCCCGCCATCCTCTTTGGAAGGTGTCGAAATCGTCCCGCCAATGCTTTCTCAGCTGACCCCGTCGTCGCCTTCCGTCTTCATGCGTCCATGGTGTTACAATATGGGCCCATTTATCAGAGTGCATTCGGCCAACGTGGCCCGTCCTGTCCCACTTATGATATTAAGATAAAAAATATTTTTATAAACGAGTTTTGTGATTAATAAATCAGATAACCAGTTTAAAAATAATAATGCTAGATTTTCCACACTATCTAGTTCCAAACTAAGCAAGGCTGTATACTCTTTCCTGGCTTGGTTGCGGACCGCAGAGGAAAAGGCGGTAAAATTGACGTTTCAAAGTTATTGTGAGATTTTAATGAATAAATTAATATTGATTATGGGAACCAGATAACTGATTGTATTTTTATAGTGTTATCTGACCATATACGGAATATTTCAACCCTTACGTGACATGGCGCAGTAGCACAGTTGGATAGTGCATCCTCGTATCAAGAGGAAGGTTGCGGGTTGAAGTTCCTTCTAGGCTTGAAATTTTTGAGATGGTTTTAAAAAATCTCAGATAATTGATGCTTAAAAATCAAAGTCAAGAAAAGTCATCGGGTAGTTTTGATGGGATTTTTCATCTATTGTCTCAGGGGGACGGGCGCAAAGTAATGCCATGTAGGTCAAGTCTAAGATGGACGTAAACTATGAGGTAATGCAATCGTTATAATATAACCAAGCGGTTAACACTGCCTGTCCACATCCGGTCAACCAATGGCTTGTTCCTTATCTTATAAAAACATTTTTCTAACATTTCATTCGTGTTCTATTCTATGATCTCATTTTTTCCGTCGATTGAATATCTATTTAATCGTGGAGTTTTCGAAAGACTCTCTTTGACCTAAGCTTGATTTGCGAAACCCCAAGAACATATTGCTTGTTTAATAATGCCTTTTGTTACTGTAATCCGCATGGGTCAGCGAGATTTAAACCCTCATTGTGATTGCTCCTCTCAATAAGGCTGGTCACAGACGAGCAACAATAATCGTTCGGACGATTTATAGGTAGCCAAAAAAAATCCTTGAAAATCTTATTAATTTCTATGTATTTTAATATTTTCTCTAAGTGACTAATTTCTTAAAAGTTAAGTCTATAAATTGAGAATCTGTTATTAGCATTAAGCATTAGTTATAATGATTGTTTACATTGTTAAGAAGTGCTGTTGATTCTGTAATGAATAAAAAAAAACAAGACTTTTGGTACTTCAACGCACACGTCCTACAAAAAAGTATTCTTGTTTCTAATAGCAAGTTGTAAAATTAACTGTGTGACGTTTTTTCCAAAATGTACACCATTATTAAATCTTAGCGTGCCTTAATTAGTAAGACTAAATCTAAATAATTACAATAATCACAATTTATATTTAAATATAACTTAGCCTATATTATAACTAGATAGATAACTCTTTATTGAATTACCACACAAACAGAAATAATAGAAAAATAAGTACTAGGCCTTATCGCTGAAAGCGATCTCTTCCCGGCCACCTTTGGATGGAGCGAAATTTACAAAAATACGGAGTGTGGGGTAGGTAATTAGGTACCTCTAACAGAAATGTTCCT
Organism: Philereme vetulata; assembly: GCA_918857605.2. Classification (NCBI taxonomy): domain Eukaryota; kingdom Metazoa; phylum Arthropoda; class Insecta; order Lepidoptera; family Geometridae; genus Philereme; species Philereme vetulata. The sequence goes on along the minus strand of OU975471.1, from coordinate 1,914,181 downwards.
ATACCCACATAATATAATGATTATGTAACAGACATATGTATACTTAGTAAAGTTACAAAGTTACGATTAGCACCTAATATAATTTAGTAATGAAAATTTTAGTTTGTAATAAATATCTTTATGCTGTTCGTTTACCTTGCCACGTCCTTACATACATACTTCTATAGATTACTTATATGAAACCTGTGATGCATGTTGCATTAAAATAAATAAATAGTAAATACCTATTAAAGCCTCAGCTCTGTACGCTTTAACCATGACTAGAAAAGGATAGAAAATACGGTTTATCACGCGTTAGAAGCATAGGACGTATAGACATAAGTGAAGGACGTTTGCGTTGGTCAGCGAAACCGACCATAAATCCGCCACAAATAGTTCGTCTGCGTAAGGCTAAGCTCGCAGTAGCCATATATCCTTCACAAAGCTTTTGTTATTCCCCACAAAACCCTGGCAATCCTGCCATACACCAATCCATTGTGAACATAAAAATATCGTACTGAATGAAATCTTTTGCCCTTGTGTTTGCCTTTCCAGCTCATTGAAGCATCATATCACTGATACGATAACTTATCAAGCCGTTTCATACACAATCCTAAAGTCTGCATTGGCGACAAACGACAACCTATAGTTTCTCAACTTTAGACAAATCACGCTGTAACAAGTTTCTGTGTGTGTACTAACTTTTTGATTTTATTGGGAGTTTTGAACAGTTCGACCGAAAAGTTGCAAAAAAACTAGCGTCCGCGGAGCGCCGCTGTTTTGAGATGGCGTTTTGACAGTTTTTGCATATTTTAGTTCCATAAAGTTTGTGAATCAGAAATGAGGAGTCCGTAGACAAACCAAGGTTACAGACATAGCCAAACTGATTAGCACGATGAGGTGGCGGTGGGCGGGGCACATTGCTCGAAGAATTGACGGCCGTTGGGGCAGAAAGGTTCTTGAGTGGAGGTCTCGCACTGGAAAACGCAGCGTAGGAAGATGCAAAGACGACATGGTAAAGGTTACTGGGAGCCGTTGGATGCAGATTTCACAAGATCGGTTGCTCTGGAAATCTATAGAGAAGACGCTTGTATTAAGGGAACCAGATAACTGACAGAACACCTTAAATATATTTTTTTTGTTAATAACAGATTCAAAACATTTATATGTAAATCATGCAAATATTTGACGACTTCCGTGGGGTAGTGGGCGAACAGCCAGCTGATACGTAGGAGGTAGTGGGTTAGATTCTCGCCGCGGAACAAAAGTTTTTTTTTATTCATTACTCTCTTATAGCTAATGCTTAATGGCAATAACAGATTCTCATTTTATAGACTTAACTTTTAAGAAATTAGTCAAAATGTTTGCATGATCTATAGATATTAGTTGTATTTGTAAGTATGTATTTACAAAAAAAGTATTTAAGTATGTTATCGGTTCCCCTATTACAAGGTCTGCTTAGTTTGGGGCTGTGTGAAATATGCAGCAATGTTTATTTATTTGCTTCACGGTAGGAATCGAACCAGCAGCCTCCTGCGTCTCAGCCGGCTATTTACCCACTGTGCCGGGGAGGTTGAATTATTATCTAGTACGGGCTCTATTTTCTACAAAGGTAAGCGTCATTGTCTCTAAAATTGGACTATTTCGCTTTTTGTATAACCTACCGAATGAAAGCGAGGAAATCATAATGTTTTATGCTGAAAATGTGAAAATCAGGAGATTTACTCACTCAATCCTGCTTTTAACTGGCCTGCATAATATGATTTAACCCTTAACGCAAAACGAAGGTGTTATAAGCTTGACGTTTTTGTGTCTGTGTGAAGTTATCAACTAGGAACAAGGGGTCTGTATCACCATATAGTATACTATTCTAAAGTCTAACCTTGTGCCTTATTATTTGTATTTATTTTGTATTATTTTAATTAATAACTTTATTGTTGGCTGCGTTTTATTACAATGGCAAATATACTTAAAGCATCTTAGCATATATACTCGCCATCTTAGGTGGGTATTACTCGTGCGCGATAACTTGGGACCTGCTAGGAATGCGACTCCCCGACCGCTTCCCCTGCATTTCCCCGATGGCGCCCGTATTGTACCGTTCGCATCACTATTTTTTACTAGGGTTTTTAGTCTCGTACTGGCCTACGTCACGTAACGACGCGCTCTGGAATTCTTTTAGTTTTCGTTTGTGTCATTGTTTTGTTGTTGTAGTTTTTGTTGTTATAGTAAATGTTGTAAATTTATCGGATACCTCTTCGTCAAGTGATTATAGTGAGACTGAGGACGAAGAACAACCTCTAGAAGGCCTAAATCCACTAAGTAGTGACGAAGATGAGATAATGTAAATAATAGATGAAATAAATGTATAAACTTAAACATTGTATTTTTATTTTATACAAATAGTGTAAAAAAGATTAGATAAAAAGCAGCGTCCTCCCTGAGTAACATAATAAATTAGGTTAAAAAAACGCTTTTTTGCGGGCGGTACATACACGCCAATATGACGTCACCGCGCTCAGGTTCCAACTTATCGCGCACGGGTAATAGGTACAATTGGTTGGGCAGGCTACATGTTTTTTCTTTTATATATTTTTTTTAATAAGACACTTTAACTGACGTCCGTGACGTCAATGCAGGTTTGATGGCTGAAAACCAGCGTTGAGCAATAAGTGTATTGTTCAGCATAATGCTGAGCCATTCTCCTTTTTAGGCGCAGGGCTCACAGTGACTGGATACGTATCCTTAGTTTTAGTTGTATTTTATTGTTTATGTTAACGTGGTGTTGATTGTCTGTCTTTAATTATCTACTGTATGTAGTTTCTGTGTGTTTGTTCATCATTATCATCATCATCATATCAGCCGTAGGACGTCCACTGCTGGACAAAGGCCTCCCTCATTGATCTCCAGGAACAGCGGTTGGAAGCGGCCTGCATCCAACGCCGACCTGCGGTTCTTACCAAGTCGTCTGCCCATCTTGTGAGAGAACCTTTCGGCCCCATCGGCCATCTGTTCTGCGCGCTATATGGCCTGCCCATTGCCACTTCAACGTGCTAATCCGTCGGGCTATGTCGGTGACTTGAGTTCTCCTACGTATCTCCTCATTTCTGATTCGATCCCGTAGAGAAACCCCGAGCATAGCCCTCTTCATAGCTCTTTGAGCGACTTTGAGCTTATTCATAAGGCCAATAGTGAAGGACCACGTCTCGGTTCCATATGTCATCACTGGTAACACACACTGATTGAAGACTTTGTTGTTACTTGTGTCGAAATAAATGTCTATATCTATCTATCTATATCAGTCTCAGGACATTTTCAGAATGCAATGTCAAAGACTGCAGAACAAAGGCCTCCCCAAAGAACTCCAGAGCGATCGATCTTTTGCGGCCTCTACCCAACAGCTCCCAGCAATCTTTATCAGATCATCTTTACATCTAGTGGCCGTCGCTACGCTTTCCAGTGCGTGGTCTCCGCTAGAGAACCTTTCTGCCCCAACGGCCGGCAGTTCTTCCAGCTATGTGCCCTTCACTACAGCCACTTCAACTTTTTGATCCTCTAGCTAGACTATGCAGTGACTTTGTTTTGTTTACGTATTTCCTCATTGCCAAGCACCACGAAATACCAACCATAGCTCTCTCCATAGTACGCTGAGACCTCGAGGCTTCTTATGAGGCCCTAGTAAGAGACTGCCATAAGTCATCATTGTTAACACACACTGATCAACGAATGAATGAATGAAAACACTTTTTTGTACACATTAAAAAAAATAGAAATTATAGACGAAATAGAAGACACAAAGCAAATAGTACAATGGATGGTCTTATCGCTTTGAAGCGATTTCTTCCAGACAACCTTTGGATGGAGAGGATATAGTAATGTCTAAGATGGTCGGGGGTGCACTTAAGATATGGATGAAGGGAGTGCCAGTAATACCTAAATGAAATATAAATGGACATAAATAAACTAATAAATTAAATAACCTAATATAATATTTAAAATTATTTAAAACGATTTTCTAATATAATATCTGAAATAACAACTTCAAAACAGTTTGTAAACTATTTAAACAAAAACACCAGATAACCAGTTTCACCAATCGCAGATAAATTTCGTCTTTTACTTCTACGTATTTGGAGTCGTTCAACAAAATTACAATCCCATTGTTTCTTTGAGTCTTCTTTGTTTGTAAAGTACATTTAAATGCAATAACGTGTGTCGGAGACAATCCAACTGGATTCGGGAAAGCTTCGGAAATAAAATTAAGCCAAGGCTCTGAAATCACAAATTGAAGACGCGTATAATATGAGCACGGTTTTATGTATTACGCTGGATCTACGCGAATGTTTGAATATTCGTCCCATTGACGTGTTGGAGAGCTTGATGCTTTGGGAGTTGGAAGGTTGGCCCGAACCTATTACCTACAATCAAGCTACCACGTCCTATTTAATGAGATTCAGTTTACAAATTATTGGATTTTTATTTTTTTACTTATATTTATTAGGTTTACCAACAGTTAAATATATGGTTGCTTCGAAAAAAATATTATCTAAATGCTATAAGCTACATGTGAAACCAATAACTGGCAAACACAACATGCTCATCTAACATGCATCTAACATTTTAGTTAGGTAAACTACGATACTAAGATAAATTCCTTTTTTTTAACATGTATATTTTTAATAAAACAAATACTATTCATTTTTGATCGAGCGAAGTGAGATCTCCAAATCAACCTGTGCAAATCGGCGTTGTATGTATGTAAGTATGTATGTATGCTTTTTTGTCCGATCTTAACGCGCCGGCGAACACTGAGCGCAACTTCAATTCGGCCACGTCAAAAACTTCGGCCTGAATATCGCTATCCCTGTTTAGTGACGAAGTTTAGACACGCAGAGCGACAGTGATAGCAATAGAACGATTCTAAATTTGATTAGATTTTTACCGTGTTCCGTAATACCAAAAATGATGACTGAAAACTTGTTGTATTTTTCTCATTGTATTGTTATTCTATGACTAGACGTTATAATCTATGTTCCCATGACTAGCATACGTAAGATGTTGTTGTTTTTTATACGAAACAATTAGGTTAAAAACAGGTATTTTATGACGTAAAAACATGCAGAATTCGATACGTTTCTATTTTATGTAAGGTAAGTATTTTGATCTAATATATGGTTGGGAACCTAGATCAATACTATTCAAATAAAATAATACCTTATTAAGGTAGAAATATTCTGCAATTAGAAATGATCTTGGTAGTACATGTTGTATGGGCGATTGTCCCTCCGGTGCCCCCTTAACTTTCGAAGCGTTTATACGATCGTGAAATTTGGTAGTGACGGCACAATTTTGGTGTGACTAAATGAGCTTTAAATGTGGGGGACTATGCGGTCAAGTGGGACGTCAAATGAAAGTCTTTATTAGTACATTTCTATTCCTTTTTTTTAGTAAAGTTTTTGTAGTTTTTGAGTAGCCATGATAAAAACTGAACTTTGGCGAAATTCACAGGGTACACAAGTGAGCCCGCAGGGATGTAAGTTGGTATGCGTATAGCTTAAGTGACACAAATATAGGCAAAAGTCTGAAATCTAGAATAACTACAACTTGTTCCCCAAAAAAGAATATCCAATTTACATGAACTCCAGTTACCTGTAAGTTTGAATGAAACTGTAGGTCAAGTAATTTGGTTATTTATTTCGTGGCACTATTTTGATAGTCAAAAATTACAAATAATATATATATATATATATATTATTTTATATATATGTTTTTATGAGAGTTATGATTGTTTTACAAGTGATCACTTTGTGAATCATCATGCAGCATTGTAAACAGATTGTTTTCGTTTTAGATGAATTGGAAATCAATCGTTTCATATCTGAATCATTTCGATAAATGCCATTGCGAAGTTATAAAAAAATGTATTTCATAAAATGCAATAAAATGCACAGTAAAATTAGCCACTTTAGACTCGACTGCGCAGAAATATTGTGTATATAAGTAAGTATGTATGCCTGTTCTTTTGGCGGATCATGTAAAAAGGATAAATGGATTGACGGATTTTGACAAATGAGATATCATAGGGAATCGTCTGACAACATAGGTTATATTAATGAAGGAATGAAAACACTTTATTGTACACATAAAAAAATAAAAATTACAGGCAAAATAGAAGATACAAAGCAAATAGTACAATGGGCGGTCTTATCGCTTTGAAACGATTTCTTAAAGACAACCTTTGGATGGAGAAGACTTAGTGATGTCAAAGACATGGTCGGGGATGCACTTAAGATATGAAGGGAGTGCAACTAATACCTAAATAAAATACAAATAGACATAAATAAATTATTAATTTACATACTAATATATATACTATAATATAATATATAAAATTATGTTATAAATAATATTTTTCTTACATACATTAGTTAAATACGATAAATATACATTAATTTATGTGCGATACTATGACGTTTCTGATAGGTAAAAGCTTTTTATCCTAGATTTAAATATAGCTAAGGATGAGGCTGGCAGTATTATTAACAATAACAATAATTTATCATGAGAAAATAATTTATCAGAGGGAGGTATCAAACTGAAGGTAGGAACATTCCATTAATATATACAAAAAAAATGTTTGGCGAAAAGTGGTAGTTGGCGGTAAGAAATATATTCATTTTTTCATCTTACACGGCCTTCCTTGGCGAAAAAATTTGTGTTCTTGTTAACTATCTTACGCACTTAGAAACGAGAAAAAAACCAAATACCTGACAGTAAAACAAATTGAACAGAGCTAAACAAGTATGAAAATTTAGATTATCGTAGGCAGGGCCCGTAATCAATATCAATAATGATGTATGTACCTAAGTAACTATTAGAGTTCTGCCGTCTGGTATTGTGTTTATTAATCGGTAATGCACTACAACAATACTTAAATATATTAACGCAATCCTCGATTGGTTAAACATAATGTATGTTCACAAACGCGCACGTCGACGGTTTTCACGCGATCGTGCGGAAAAGAATCTCGTCTCTTATTCACAGATTGCGCAGTAGTCCCACAGTATTCTGAAGATGATTGCTGCCCGTTTTGATTGCCCTATTCATAAGCACTGGGTTGGGGATCATTACAGGCAATTCAAAGCACGTAGGTAATTAATAAGTACATGTTTTCATTTTTGTATTTATATGAATTTTATTTTATTTTAAATAACTGTTATAATTTGCAATTAATGTTAGTTTCCTATAATATTTTTTTTAATTTATGAAATAATCTTTAGATTTTATAATTTACTGTATTCGTATTAATTTGTATGTTTTTAATTTGAAGGCTTATTTTTAACTGTGATTAATTTTTATGTTTTGTATGGAAATTATCTGAAATATATTAGTATTTTGTTCTATCCTAAATAATATATACTTTAAACTGAATCTCATAATTTAAGTCGTGATCGGTCTTTAACCTTGTGGCTCGCTTGAGCTCACGTAGGGTTGGGCAAACGTTCGAAAGAGTTGGAAGTTGGAGGGTTGGGCGATCGTGTGGAGGCAGTATTAGCGCTGTTTTTTATGGAGAGTATGTAGGTCATGGAGGAAACAGAGATTTTATTTCAAGCGCTTTTTTCATCCCCGAATCAAACAATATTTACTGGAATTGAAGGTTGAATTTTAGCAATTTGAGAGTTCTTTTAGAAATCAGAAAATTGAGACCTAAATTAACATTATCAAAGCTTCAATTTTCTTTCCTTATTTCCATATCTAAAGCTAGTTTGCAATAATAAACAAATAGGGCAATAACATTGAAGCGCGTCTAGCAACAAGTTTGTTTTAGTGTCTAGATATTGAGGTAATCGGTAATCAATATCTGAGACCAATAAAATGATGGCAATTAACCCTATTAATATTCTATTTCTACGTAATAAGGGTATTAGGAATACGATATCCCTACAATGCCTTGCCACCAACTTAAGGCATACATGTGTAAAACCTCGTCTGTCTGTAACTTCACCAGCACCCATACTCTTTAAAACGAAACATAGCTATTATGATTGTTGACAGAAATAGGTATCTATGGTGGTAGTACTTCCAGTGGCCATCACGTCACTCACATCTGTTTTGCTTCGAATCTAGTTGTCGCGTTTCCCATCACGCAGTGTGATTCCGAGCATTGCTCTGTCCATTCCTCTAATGCAGGTGTTAAAATGTTGTTAATCCAATTAAATTTTATTGTTTTGTTCACAGCGTATGGAAACCTGGGCAGCGTGTTAACAACACAAGGGAGGACAGCGGAAGCGGAAATAGCTTTTGAGAGGGCGCTCAAACACAGGCCTAATATGGCAGATGTACACTACAATCTGTAAGTTATACTACTGTAAATACACATGACTGAATAGTACATTCGGGCAGACCGCATGTGCACCTATCAGTTTGCAGGCAGAGAGAACTGGATCATCTACCTATAGAAAAGAAAAAATAACTCAATTATTTATTTTTAACCTGTGTTGTCCCACTGCAGGGCAAAGGCCTCCCTCCCTTCTTTCCAGTTTTTCTGTCCCCTGCTGTAGTGGGCCAGTCTGGTAAATGCACATCCAAGTCGCCACGCCATCTCAGTGGTGGTCTGCCGCGTGGGGGTGTTGCATTAGGGACCCAATCAGATATTATATTTGCCCATAGGTCTTCGGGCATGCGACAGACGTGGCCAGCCCAATCCCACTTGTACTCTATAATCATTAAATACACTTGACTGAATAATATACATTAGGGCAGACCGGATGTGCACCTGCAGTTTGCAGGCAGAGAGAACTGGAACATCTACCTATTATTTATTTGGAGCCTGTACTGTCCCACTGCAGGGTAAATGCCTCCCTTCCTTCTTTCCACTCGCGTGTATCATCACTCTATCATGCGCGTGTGTAGTCCAGTCTTCCATATACGAGTCAAGTTCGTTTTCATCGGCGTCGCGGTATATACCTATATATCTACCCATATAAAAGAAAAAAACTTCAAAAAAATAACGAACTCTTTAATTATCAGGTCTTAACCAAATTTATGCTTATCAATAAGCTTAAAGTCGCTCAACGAGCTATGGAGAGGGCTATGCTCGGGGTTTCTCTACGGGATCGAATCAGAAATGAGGAGATACGTAGGAGAACTCAAGTCACCGACATAGCCCGACGGATTAGCACGTTGAAGTGGCAATGGGCAGGCCATATAGCGCGCAGAACAGATGGCCGATGGGGCCGAAAGGTTCTCGAGTGGAGGCCACGGACCGGCAAGCGCAGCGTAGGACGTCCACCCACAAGATGGGCAGACGACTTGGTAAGAACCGCAGGTCGGCGTTGGATGCAGGCCGCTTCCAACCGCAGTTCCTGGAGATCAATGAGGGAGGCCTTTGTCCAGCAGTGGACGTCCTACGGTAGATATGATGATGATGATGGTGAACCAAATTTATAGAACGACCGACAGGTACCCCTTTCTAACCAAAAAAGAATCTTTGAAAGCGGAATCAATTATCGCGTATATATTAAGTTAGGAACAACAACAATCACAATAGTTTAATAATGGTATGGCTCCAAGTTCATTTGTTTTTTTAAATTGCCAAATTAGATCTTTCCCTCTGTGGCCTCGTTATCGTCCACCCACTAGCTTGATACTGGCTAAGAAGTTAATACAATTTTGACATCTTCATCTTTACATAGTATAAAATGAAGTCGATTCCGCTGTCTCTTCGCTTAGATCTTTAAGCTACATTAAGCAACAGATTTTAATGCAGTTTTCAGCAATAGATATATTGATTCAAGAGGAAGGTTTATATGTATGAATACATAGTAACTGCGAAAGTAACTGTTTGTTAGTTACCTTTTCATAACTAACGGATCGTAATGAAATTTGGCAAGAAGATAGATTATAATCTGGGGAAGGGCATAGCTACTTTTTATGAGAGTGCTCAAAAGGAGGGTAATGTTTTTTATTGAAATACTACGCATGCAAAGCCGCGGGCGGGTCAGCTAGTATTATTATAAATATTTGCACAATTTAATTGTGACGTGATTGAGTAACTAACATCCAAACTTTCGCATTTATAATATTAGTGTGATTGTCACCAGTAGTGTTAAGCAGAATAGAATAGAATATATTTAATATTTATTTGACACACACAAAGAAACCCAGAATAGATCACAAACAAAAACGTTGACAGACAGGAAAAAATACAATGAAATGATGTAATATTTGACCACATAGGTACCTACCCAACCAGTAGGTACGAGTACTAGTCCCGCTCCGTGCCACGCGTGCCCAAACAGGTTCTGCCTTATATTTTCTAGTACCTAAAGTAAATTTTTCTCTGTCACTACACTACATTCACAATGGCTGATTATTCCATTCTTTAAATTCATTCAAAAAACGCTATTCAGCGTAAGAGGATAGCGTGTTTCATGTCCAGAGTTTACACTTGTAATAACGCTATCATTAGAAGTCTGGCAGAAAGACATATACATTCTAAGATGTATAGACGTTGGGTGGACATTGACACCTAAATTACATTATGATGTATGTAATATTTTTACGTTTACGTGGTTGTCTTTATTGTGAACTAGCTGATGCCCGCGACTTCGTACACATTACACTACTATATGAGTAGGTACTAATTTTTCACAACATATCACATTAATTTATGTGATGATGTTCAGTGAGGATGTTTGTTTATTTGTTACTCAATCATGTTGTAATGGCTGAACCGCTTTCGATGGAATTTGGTATGTACGTAGGTTTTAACCTAAACTAACTTACTGCTATCAACCTGCTTCATTTAATCCCATAAATCAGGTAAAAGAATTGCAGCTACATAAAAGTCGTCGTGCAGTCCACTCTCTTTAAGTTTAATATTGTCGCAATGGTGTGCCATACAAAATGCTAGACGTAGTGACGCCAGCCCACTCTCTGCATGTTAGATATAAGCGCAATGATAAGTCATAAAAAAATCTTAGCTGTTACCATCGTTTTCGCGCACGTTGTTCTATGGTGTAAATATACATACAGCTAATTTTAAGAGACTCTAGTGAGACTCTACCTAGAAAGAGCAGGCAGAAAAACTCGGCGGTAGCTGAAAATTTGGTATCACTCATCATTGTGACCCTATATATTTTAAAGAAGGTGGGCTGAGAGATGCAGCGCTACCTCCAATGTTTTCACTAATCATTCAACCCTATCGTTAGATAGGTTATTGTTATTATTGTGAGTTGGTTAGTGGACGCTGCAGTTTTACAATGTTTTATGGCTCATCATTGGGACCCTGGAGCATGGGGACGCTGTGTTGGCTGAAAACTTTATCACTATCATTACGACCCCATCAAACTTAAAGGCAATGGGCTGCGAGACGCTGCGGTAGCTTTTTATATTTTTATATTTTATAGCCTTACCTAACTTGTAGTGGGTTGAGTGGGGCACGATGAGTTTTTTATGCCTGTTTATCTAAATGAGGGTGGCTGCGCAAGCCAATTTATTCTTATAACTAATAATTGCGACCTAATTTATCTTATATAGATTGGGCTGGTGGATTCTGCGATATCCGATTTTTTAAGGCTCATTGTTGCGGCCCCATGTTACTTGTAGTTTGTTGTAGTTAGCTGGTTGGGGGCGACGTTACGTAGCTGCTCATTTTTATTATTCATCACTGTGACCCTACTTATCTTAAAGAGGGTGAGTTCGGGGATGCTGCGGTAGCTGCTAATTTTTTGACTTATCATTACCCTATTCATCTTAAAAAGACCATTTTAGTTAAAGAGAGCGTAAGCTGGAAAACGCTGCGGGTAATGGTTTTTTTATGACTCAATTTGGCCACACTATCTAATTTAAGGGAGCGGGCTGGGGGACGCTATGTTAGCTGATCCTTTTTACCTTGAAGAAGGCTCGGAAAAGCTGCGGTAGCTTCAAATTTCTTTTGACTTATCACTGCAACTCTAACAAACTTAAAGAAAGTGGATAGCAGGACGCTGCAGTAGCTGGTTTTTTTATTATTCATCCTTGAGACCCTATGTAAAACTTTTAACGCAGCACTGTACACTGGGGGATGATGCGTAATTAATGCGTTAATTTTTTTCCATGATTAATTCTTGCAACATTATAAATATTAAAATGATTGAATTGGAGGATGCTGCTGTAGCTGAATTATTATTTATGACTTATTGTTGCATTCCCTATCTGATTTGTAGTGAGTTGGTTAGAGGACTCTGTGGTAGCTAATATTGTCTATGATTCATTACTGCGACCCTATTTTCACTGAAGTGAAGTGAGAGTGTGCTGGCAGAGGCTGCGGTAGCTGGATTTTTTATGACTCATCATTGCGCCTATATTTACCATGCAGACAATAGGTTAGGGTCACTACGATGGCTGAATTTTGTATGGCTCACCATTTCATCAATATTGAATTTAAAGGGAGTGGACCGCAGGAATCCTATATAGTTAATTTTTTTATGAAATTATCTTTTTATTTGGATTTAAAAGTGATAATATATCACTATTTATACGTATTTATATCTACACTAACCTTGGCCTGAAAGCGCACCAAAGATTATGAAAACTGATTTATGAGATAAAAAGTAACATTTATTTTAATTTAGTAAATTATAAACTAAACATTTGCAAAGTTTGAACTCAATCCGTTCAGTGGTTTTGTAGTAAAGGGGTAAAAACTAACGGCGATTTAGTCGTAATCTGAATCATCTTATTAATTTCGGTACTGCCGAGACAGAGCCCGGTAGCACAACTAGATATGGCATCCTCGTATCAAGAGGAAGGTAGCGGGTTCAAGTCCCGTCTAGGCTTGAACATTTTTGAGATGATTTTAAAATCTTGCGGTAACATAAACCAACATCATTTTCCTATAGAAACTTTGACATTCCATTTTTATCCCATGGGACCTGATTTATGGAATAAAAAGTAGCTTAAGTGTTAATCTAAGTTATAAATTTACGTACATAACAAATTTCATCAAGATTAGTTCAGCTTACGACGCTATTGGGTAACAAACAAATAAACGAATATACAAACCTTCACATTTATAATATTAGTGTGAATTACTCCTGGCTTCATGATCAAACTTTGGTAGTCATTATATACCTAGCCTCGTAAAAACAATTTAATAGAACTTAAACACGATAAATCTACTGTTATACATTAAAGAGTTCTGTTGATTCCCTGCGGGCTCCATCATCAGATCCTGGTAGACGATATCGTTAAACATCTCACAAAACCAATTTAAAAGAATCCAAACATGAACGTTTTACTCTTATCAATTAAGAAATTCTGATCATCACCTGTTGGCTCCCTGGTTATTCCCTGGTCCTCAAAACAATCAAAAAAAATAACAGAATAATTGTATTTTTGACGACATTTAAATCAACACCACACTCAAGTTTTTCATATAAGAGGTCTTATTTTGACCTTAGATTCCTGATATTATGTATCCAATATGATATTCAAATCTAGCAAATACTACTTTAACTATTTCAAAATACTCTGAAATCTGGCTAAAAAGAAAAATGAAAATTGGTTAGCAAACAAAGTGGTCCTTTGCCATTTTTCAGGAAAATTTCTGAAAGCGACTACTGAAATATCTATTTGTTTATTTAATTAGGGGAATCTACATTTAAAATTTGATCAGTCTACTACTAACGGTACCTGAAAATCGACTATTTTTGTTTTATTTTAAACTCTTATTTTGAACCCCATGGGGTGCGAATATCAAATAATCCTTTCTAAGTCCACTCGCACACCATAAAAAGAACACAACCTCTATATTTCAAGTCTCTAGGATCAGCGGTTTAGGCTGTGCGTTGATTTTCAGTCAGTCTGTAAGTCCCGTAACGATTTATTAATATAGGTACTGATGATGTTATTGATGATTAAAAACGGTAAATTTCTCATCTTCAGGCGCTGGTAGTCAATTGTATCGTGAAATGTCTCGCAGAAACAATTTAATAGAACCCAAACACAATACAGCTACTGTTATCCTTTATAGAGTTCTGTAGATTCCCTCCTGGCTCCATCATCAGACCCTGGTGGTATTACCATGATAAAATGTTTCATTATTTACATATGAAAAGCATTTATGCAAAGTTATACGTTCGAAAATGTAAATGACATTGTTTTAGAACAAACTACAACATTCCTTTTCAACCCTATGGGGTGATTTTCATATACAATTACTATACCATGTTTCATTATGCACCTTGCTTAGTATTTAAGTAAAGTTTTAAGTCTAATAACCCTAGAAATAATATTTGCCATACAAAGTTCAACAACCTTTTTCACCTACCCAGGGGATGAGTTTTGAAAAAGAAAAAAATACTATTTCTCTTATTTTTGTGGAAGAATATGTTCGCCAAGTTTCAAGTTTATAAACCCAAGAACCACGGTTTTTCATACAACCGTAAAAACCTTTTTTGATCCCCTTGGGGGATGAATTTCCAAAAATCCGTTCATAGTGTTCATTTTCACACCACAAAGAACATACCATCCAAATTTCAAGTCTTTAGGACCAGCGGTTTGGGCTGTGCGTTGTCTATATGTCAGTCAGTCAGGACAACGATTCTTATATATTCGATTATGTGTATTTGTGTACATGTGTGGATAATAGACCTGATAAGTCTGAAATAAAGATTTTTTTTTATTTTTTACTTAAAATTACTCGTGAGCATTTTCATTACTGCTGATATTACTTACGTATAAAAAAATAACTCATTGATGTAAATTGACATCATAATATTTACGTATTTTTTATTTAAAAAAGTAAACGAAAGTAAAAATGTGATGTATAGCCCATATTACTGTAATCTGGGTACCAACAAAAGTTTATAATAAAACATTGAAAAGGTCCATGTTTACCGTAAGTAAAGGGAGGAATAATATTCGTCGTCACTCCCCAAGGGATTGAAAAGGCAAAAGGTCCGATCCCCAGTTTAGGACATTGGAAAAGAAAATATTATTGTAAAATATAAAAAGGAATTAGGACATCCACGAAATCCTATCCAATCCTACTTGCTTTTATTTTGCATTTGTTTATTTTAGTGCCATCTAAAGACTATTGCAAACGATCTGTAGATAGCTCAGCAACTCAACTTTTTTAGAAGATTTATCGAGATTTTTCATTCCAATCTCATTATTCAACTTTAAATAATAATACTAGACTATCTCAAAATATTAATTTAAAAAAATAAACTTAGGTATCCTTTAATAGTAAGTGATAATTAATTAAGGTAATTAGTAATGCTTATTTCATGCTTACGATCTACCATTATCCCGCCAATTAAAACTTTATAATATTGGAACTAAAATAAATTTTGAGAGCGAACATTTCAATTCTACTTTAATTACATATGTACTAATAATCAAAGCTTTAAGTACATATTTTCTAAAATACCTGAAAAACAGTTAGCAAGATAAGTAACTTAAAAACTCGGCCTCAATTATACACGGTGTCCTTTAAATCACTGTTTTCCTAGAACAAACGTTGTTCAGACCCATGGTCTACTAACAGTTTATAAAATCAAATTAAAAAACTAAACGAAATCGGTCTTTGAAAAATATAAAAAGTTGCGAACTTAAAACGTCTGTTTTAACGTTACGCCCTACAACATAGTCAGCGCGCTGACCGGTAGCTACTAGGTACCTATCTAACTAAGGAGTAGGTAATACGCTACGGCTAGCGTACCCATGAACTTTATGTCTCGGTTACTTTTTGAACAATGTCAGACTTATTTGAGAAGGTCTAGATTTTATTTATTTATTCTCTTATTTGATGCTATAAACAGTTATTAGACCATGGTCTGAGCAACGTTTGTTCTGGGAAAACAGTGATTTAAAGGACACCGTGTGTAGAGTCAGTTTTGTAATCCATCTATACTAATAATATAAAGAGGAAAGATTTGTTTTTTTGTGTGTATGTTTGTAATGAATAAACTCAAAAACTACTGGACCAATTTAAAAATTCTTTCACTGTTAGGAAGCTACACTATCCCCGGGTGACAAAGCCTACTTTTTACCCTACTGCGCAGAAGGAGGGTAATGTTTTTATTGAAAAACTACGCGTGGAAAGCTGCGGATTGGTCAAGTAGTTGTATGGCGTTTGTATTGGCGGTTGTCTTGCGTTTGATCAGTATTTCGCCTGATGATAAGGGATGATGTGATGATGATGATGATCTACGATGGATCACGCTTGCCTAAAATATCAATTCATAAATAAGTTAAATTAAATATTATCTTTTATATTCACTAGTCGTATGCCCGCGACTTCGTCCGCAATTTTCTGGATCTCGACAACAGCGTCAACTACCGTATCCAATTGTAAATTTAAACAATCCAAGGACCCACTCAAATACACACAAACAAAACATCAAAATCGCTCCCGTTGTTTAGGAAAACTTCAGTGACATACACACGCATGAAATAATATATATAGCTGACCCGCCCGCAACTTAGCACGTGTCGTTTTTCAATAAAACATTAACCTCCTTTTGCGCAGTCGGGTAAAAAGTAGCCCCGAATCCCAATCTGGTCATAATCTATCTTTACAAACAGATAAAAGAGGGAGAGAGACGGAGTTACGTTCAAATTTATAATAATTAATAAATAATGCTGGACATTTCACACAGCGTTATCTAGCCCCAAACTAAGCAAAGCTTGTACTATGGGAACCAGATAATTATTAGAATCACAGAACATAAAAATCTTATAATTATTGACAACCTCCGTGGCGCAGTGGGCGAACAGCCGGCTGAGACGCAGGAGGTACTGGGTTCGATTCCCGCCGCGGAACAAATGTTTGCATGATCTACAGATATTTGTTCCGGGTCTGGTTGTTTTTCTATATATTATAAGTATGTATTTAAAATAAATAAGTATATAAGTATTATATCATTTATCTGGTTCCCATAGTACAAGCTCTGCTTAGTTTGGGGCTAGATAGTGCTGTGTGAAATGTCCAACAATATTTATTAATTTATTTTTATTATATGGAGAAACAACAAGACCCGGAACAAATATATATAGATCATGCTAACATAATGCTCCGCGGCGGGAATCAAACCCGCAAACTGCTGTGCCACAGAGGTCGTTAATAATAATATTAGTATGCACGGATATAAAAATCAGCAGTTTTAAGGCCGACTATTTTACGTCTCATAAAATCGGCTTCAAGGAATATAAGGCTCTGAATTTACGGTACGTACGGACCAATAATAGCGCCGAGAATACGATGTGTCGCTCGACTCAAATTGAATCTCTCGATCAATAGACACATGACGACGTCGGTCCGACCCATTAAGGATCTACGTTCACTGACAGCCACGGCATCATCATCATCATCATCATATCAGCCGTAGGACGTCCACTGCTGGACAAAGGCCTCCCTCATTGATCTCCAGGAACTGCGGTTGGAAGCGGCCTGCATCCAACGCCGACCTGCGGTTCTTACCAAGTCGTCTGCCCATCTTGTGGGTGGACGTCCTACGCTGCGCTTGCCGGTCCGTGGCCTCCACTCGAGAACCTTTCGGCCCCTTCGGCCATCTGTTCTGCGCGATATATGGCCTGCCCATTGCCACTTCAACGTGCTAATCCGTCGGGATATGTCGGTGACTTGAGTTCTCCTACGTATCTCCTCATTTCTGATTCGACCCCGTAGAGAAACCCCGAGCATAGCCCTCTCCATAGCTTGTTGAGCGACTCTGAGCTTATTCATAAGGCCAATAGTGAAGGACCACGTCTCGGTTCCATATGTCATCACTGGTAACACACACTGATTGAAGCCACGGCATGGTATGGCATAATCACTTTTTACCTGACTGCATAAAGGGTAATGTTTTTATGGTGTACTAGCTCCACCCGCGGTTTCGGATGCTTGGTTTGTCAATAAAAGCTTGATTGATATAAAATTCTTTATTGCACAAAATACATAAATTTGTACAAGAGTATTTTTTCAACACTACGCAAAGGTTAACTGGAAGAGATTCCAGTTAACGCAGGTTAAGTGCAAGCATCGCAGGTATGAGTTTACGTACCTACAACCTTTAAAATCTTACTTTATAACGGTTAGTAACTCCTCAGTTTCCTCGTAAGATAGATTGAATATAGCAGACTGTAAGGCTCTTACAATTTGAGAAATTCATGGAGTGGATGCTCAATTTACGATTTAGCCTGTTGTACAGTATGGTCCTAGGGACATTAGAAATCTGTCATACATAATGAAGTATGTATGTACATATATACAAAAGTATTCTATCAGTTATCTGGTTCCATAGTACAAGCTCTGCTTATTTTTGGGCTAGATGACGCTGTGTGAAATGTCCAGCGATATTTATTTATTTTAACTTACTGACCGTGGAATTACCAAGCATAGACAAGAGGGGACTCTTCTAACAATACTTTATGCAACTATGAAAAGTACCCAAACACAAGGTAACAAATTTAAATATTTACTTTTAAAATCCAGTCTGATTCGTTGGACAACACTTTAAAATGTAATAAAATAAAATATTTCTCTACGAGATCGAATCAGAAAAGAGGAGATTCTTTGATTACTACATAGCTGAACTGACGGCCGTTAGGGCTTAGAAGTTCTCGAGTGGAGACCACGCATCGGAAAGCACAGCGTAGGAACCCCCCCCCCCCCCCCCCCCCCCACCAGTTTCTTTTTTTTTATACTACTTATATGGCAAACGAGCATGCAGTCCACCAGATGTTAAGTGGCTACTGCAGCCCGTGGATATCCACATAGAATTCAAAACAAGCTATTATGTTGTCTTGCTCTCTATGTGGATACGTTGCCATACTATAATAGGACTTAGCTGGAAAGATGACCTGTTAAAAGTTACTCGGAGCTGTCGGTTGTAGACCGAACAAGATCGGTCACTCTGAAAATCTAGGGGGAGGCCTATGTACAGCAGTGAAAGTCCTTTAGCTGATATGATGATGGTGATGTTAAAAATAAAATAAAAATATTTTCTGTTTTTTTAACATGCCGATGCCGTCCTGTCAGTTATCTCGGGTCTATACCAGTCAGTGAGCGCCGGTCTTAACTAAACAAGGAATTCACTTCTTGAACTAATCGGATATGCTCTGTGCCTAAACGTTAGGCTTCCGAGCAGTTTCACAAATTAACGTCAAGCTACCATGATCTTAATACAATTAGTGGGGCGGTTGGGACGGAGATCCAGTGTGATTGTTGTGTGCACTTAGCTTTATTTCGTGAGCTTGCTGTGGTATCACATTCACTAGATAACTCAACAGTACATATATGCATTAAATTGGTTACGTTTTATTATATCTGGTCTCTTATATAAATTAACAGATACTTCTTCTTTCGTGTCGATATCTCAAGACTATAGCCATTTTGACCAATACGCCGCCACGTTCATGGCAGCGTCGGAGGTCATCAGTTGCCCCATCGTGCAGGTGGTAGGGCAGGATGGGCATGCAAGGACGTGTGCCATTGTTTGGAGCGGGGCAACACATTGGTTTTGCATCGCCGCACAGTGAATCGTCTAGAACATGGTAGCTGGACAAAATTATTTTATGGGTTCACATGATCGCTACAGCCATAATAACATATACTGAATCATTTTTTTTGCGTTATGTGGTAAAATAAAAAAACTTAGTACGAAATAAAAATTTATTGAAAATAGAAGTCTAGAAGAATACATATTAACGAAATAATTTAAATTATATATCTACACAATTTAAAAAACTTAACTTAAATTACTTAACATAACATAACATATCATCACGCCTTATTCCCCGAAGGGGTGGCAGAGGTGTATTACTACACCCACTTTAAATTACTTAACTATAATAATATCTACTATTATAATAAATTACAAATAGAAATCGTCAGATGATTCATCATCGCTGTCACAGTTAGACGAATCAGGTACCACATAATCGTTCTCCTCACATAAAGTAACTTCACGTGGTACTTGATGTGTAGTAGGTATGGAAGGCGGAACTATCAAGCTTAGCACTTCTGCGGGCAATTTTTCAGGTCTTTTCTTAGGAATTTCCCTAAGCGAGTTGATTACAGGATCAGATCTTATCAGCAGCATATATAATAAATCTGTATTCGTGGCAATACGTGACTGTTTTCTGCTATGATGCTCTCGGAATCTACGACAGTCTTTGTTACGGGCTTCTTGAGCCTCCTCCGATAGCTGTCCGATTGGAACAATACAGCTTTGGATGACTTCTGTACTGTGTAATAAGATTTTATGCACAGTAACAGGCATATTATACCACGGATACAGACTAAGGTAAAGAGATCGAGTCTCAGAGCAAACTTTTTCAAATTCTATGCAATTAATATCATACCCAGAAGATAATGTTCGAAGTAATATACACATTTTTTTAATTAAATTAACATCCAATCCTGTAATCTCACCGCTTAGTTCCGGATTCATAAAAAACCTACGTGCAGTGTTACCATCATTTGTGTTACCATAACCCGGTTTTGGTTTGTCTACAATAAGCCCCATCTGAGTTTTAAAATCTAACTTAATTTTCTCTGAACGTAACTTTACACTAATTTTATCGTCAGCGCCCCTAGCTTGCCACTTTTTTATATCCAAACGATAACTAATATGTAGTAAACACTCAAAACAACGTATCCATGCATGTAAAGTAGACAAACCAAAACCGTAATGTTCTTTATTAACGACTACGTCTTTTAAATCACCATTCATCATTGTCGGGGTAGCACCACATATATAACATTTTTGAGGGGAGCGTGTGTCAGTCAAAGCGTTACATACTTTTCCGTCTGTCAGAGATCAATATATATTATAGATATATTATAGACATATAGAGATATTATAGACAAATCGGCGCGCCGATTTGTCTATAATACCCCATTTACTAAGATTACACCTGCAGCGGCCGAATTGGTTACGCAGTCTGTTGAGGGTCCTCCACACTGACCAAGGTAGGGTAGATCCTCTGCAGGTGGTACATAGCTAGGTGTGGAGGGGGGGGGGGTTTTATTTATTTTCCACAGGGTAACACGGGCATCACTTGCTTTTTTTGTGGTGGCTTCTGTGGATCGCAAAAAGTTCCTGCGACTACGTAGCCGTTTTCTTGGTGGAGTAACGCCATACAAACAGTGTCGGACATCACATTCTGAAATCACATCACAAATAAACACATCTAAATACATATATATTTTTCTTTTCTTTGATACCAGACGTTAATTGTTAATTTTCATACACAACTTATTCAATAACGCAAACGCAATGTTTTTAATGTTTCACTGACCTAGCACTTTTGTATCTATCAGTACTGAATCTAAGTACTCTGAATCGCAGGAAATATTAAAAATGTTGCCATGCTGCGATTTGGACTAAATGGGCCGTATGAGTCCCAGCATAACTCGTATAGAAAGATTGCCCAAAGGTTACACCGCTAACCGTGTGAGATGTTTATGAGCAGGCTCGCTTCAATCTCGACGTCCTATGATGGTAATAGGGTGTTTTACCCTTCTATTTTAAAATGTCAGCCTGTATAGTAATAATTTCTACAAATTCTGGTTGTCATATTAACTAGCGACCCGCCCCGGCTTCGCACAGGTGCAATGCTGATACTAAATATACAACAGAATGTCTTTATATACAACGTTAAATTTTTTTTTCATTAGACAATACAAACACGTTTTCTTTAGAGGTTACTCTTGATAGAGTATTTTATTGAAAGAGTATTAAGAGTATTTACGAAATCACATTGGAAACCTCTAAATTTATCAGTGTTTCTCTACTATATTATGCATGTATTATACATAAAACCTTCCTCTTGAATCAATCTATCTATTAAAAAAACCCGCAACAAAATCCGATGCGTAGTTTTAAAGATTTAAGCATACATAGGGACAGACAACGGGTAGCGACTTTGTTTTATACTATGTAGCCATGAAAAAATATGTACTTAAGAGAATAGACATTTTTGAAATAGTCTGAAATTTTGCATATATTATATTCGCGATTTGGATTAGCAATATATTTCGCGGTACTAAATGAATCCAACGTTAAATACCAATAGATTCAGATTAAATTCATAAAAAGTAATTATAAAAACTGTTTTCTGTATGTATTGCAACATTGTGTTGCCGCTGTGTACGTAAATTACATGACTTTTGTCCATAAGCGCAATCTTTTAAAACAATTCTAGGAGCTAAGCTGGGTGCTTAGTGAGTGATCCTAGTGAACAGAGACGTGGCAACTATCGCAGTCGGACACACTGCAAGCGCTTCGCTAAGTGCCTGGTTAGCCACAAGCATAGCTCCTAGCGTAGCTCTCAGCTTGGCACGTATAGTGTGGCCTCAGCCTTAGGGTTTATGAAGACGCGAAGCATTGCATTGCACGTCACGTGGTGCGTCCCGCTGTCAACATAATTATGGGCATGTGAGCGTTCACGCAGAGGCCTTTACGTAATACAGAGCGTTGCTTGCGGCAGAACATGCGGCGGGAATATCTGTAGGATAAGCGGCGTTAGTTACAGCGACGCACGCCGCCCACGCTCCGCGTCTTCGTTAACGACAAGTTTTTTTTGTTGGTTTAATATATACAAGTTGAACCGCCCTCACTTCTTGTCATGAGTTCATACAAAAATCCCATAGATTTTTTTTTTATCTCATTTATGGGGAAGCAGGCTTACGGCCCACCTAAGCGGTCACCGTCGCCTATTGACACCGGCAATACCCGGGGTATCCCTACACTGTAGAAACCTCTTTACATTTCTCTTGAAGCGTGCCATGTCATATTCTAATGGGTAAACCTCAGATGGTAGCTCATTCCACATCTTGCAAGTATGGGGTAGAAAAGATCGCGTGAAGCGTGTGGTGCGCGATACCCATTGTCGATGATATGTGGATTTTACCACCGCACTTCTCGACAACGTAATAAAGCTCTATTACGTTGTCGAGAAGTGCGGTGGTAAAATCTCGACGACGGGATGAGATCAAATAGCTCCTCAGATCATTCCCCATTATACAGGCGGTAGAATACACTGAGCGATCCGATGTCACGGCGTTGACTCAGCGGAATAATTAAATTTATTAATTTTCCAGAATATCTTTTCCCGGTGAACTTGAAAATTACAAACACAAAAAAATTACATTTAAATCAGTCGAGCCATTTTCGAGTTTTTGTGAGACTATACGGCAATATATGTAGATTACAAAAGCACCCTGTATACCTTTCTCTACCTGCTAACCTTGAACCTAATTACTGAACTCGAATCATACATACGCCTACAAAACAATCAAGCCTAATGATAATGAGTATAATAACAGTATACATACGTATATAATGTAACGTTAATTACAGTGCCTTCAATGTTTGCCTGAATTTCATATAAGACGAAGTTTCTTAGGTAGAATGACACAATAATAATATTACTAGCTTCCGCCAGCGGCTTCCCACGCGTTGTTTGTCAACAAAAAGTAGCCTATGTATTAATCCAGGTTATAATCTACATACCAAATTTCATCGAAATCGGTTCAGCCGTTACGACCCGATTGAGTAACAAACAAATATATAAACAAACATTCAAACTTTCGCATATATAATACTAGCTGTTGCCCGTGACTTCGTACGCGTTACACTACTAAATGTGTAGGTAACCTAGAAATAAAGCTAAACTCGTTGTTGCAACTTGACTTGACACCCCATTTTAATCCCATGGGAACTGATTTATGGGATAAAAGGTAGCTTATGTGGTATATGGTGATCCAGGTTACAATCTACGTATATACAAAATTTCATCGAAATCGATTCAGCCGTTACGGCGTGATTGAGTGACAAACAAACATCCAAACTTTCGCATTTATAATAATAGTGTGATGTGATTTTAGTGTGATAGTTCTTGGCTTGGAAGCCATTTTAGTCAACCATTGTGCAGGTGTTCGGACACAGAGGGCACATTAGCTAAGTACCTATCTAACACAAGTAGCGTTCTTAGCGTTAACACGCTAAGAAGAAGTGTGATAGTGTGATTCATACTTGGCACGGACTAGTGTTAGAATAGGTGGGTATTGTAAGAAACCCTAATATATTATGTCACTAAGTTTCAAACTCTCCCACCTGATGTTAAGTGATAGATAATCATCGCCTATAACAAAGTATTGCTTCGTAGGTCACGCACCTTTGAAACATGCCCTACGATGCACTGCCCTGCGTCTATTACTTGAGGCATACAGGTGTAAAGCCTCATGTGCCTGTAATTTCATCGGAAACCATACCCTTCATACCGAAACATAGCAATGCTGCTTGGCGGCAGAAATAGGTATGGTGGTAGTATTTCTCCGGGCGAGCCTTTCCACGAGGAACTCTACTACTAAATTGATACAATTTTTCCAGAGGCAGTATCACTTCTCAGTTACTTTAAATATTGCATTGATAGACAACAAACTTTACTTGATGTAGGCTAGATGGCACTGTGTGAAATGTACGCCACTAGATTTTATTTCTTTATTTTATCATCGGCTTCCTCGATTAAACCTAAATGAGGTAGAAACAACACCGGTCAAGTAGGAGTTGGACTCGCGTACCGAGGGTTCCGTTCCGATAAACAGCTGCGACAAACAGACGGACAAAGTTGCACATTTGGGATTCCGTTTTTACAACTTCCTTTTTAGGTGCAAGTTGTTATAATATTTTTCAACTCTTATGTTAGTTTTAACAAAATCAAAATATCTACATATGTTGAATTAAATATTTTAGATCAATTGACACTGTAATTTTCGTTATAAAATAATAAATAAAAATAATTTATTAAAACACACAGAATGATGATAATGACAGATAATGATATAAGAATAAAATAGGCAATGGGTGAAAATAGAAAACACCATTTTGTGCTGTGGGTGACTAACTGAGGATATTTTTTCCTTCATTAATCACCCTTCGCACAAGACACTTCCAGAGCGGAGATGTGCAGCACTCAGCCACTGTCCTCAGCGTGTCCCGAACTCTGCTCATCAGCGATGCCGTTTTTTTGCACATGATGGCGTGCAAAGCCATGTGATAGTGGATAAACATCTCCGATGTTATTCCTGGTCGTTGCGACCAATCGAAGTTTCAATACCTGCGACCAGCAAAAAAGTGGTATTTTTATATGAGGTAAAAAATTTCTTGCAAACACTGACATTCAAACAAAATCCTTTCAATATCGGTTCATCCATTAAGCTAAGATGCCACAAACTGGTGCCTCATACCTTTCATTTTGCCTTCGGTGTTTGCCTGAATTTTGTATTAGAGGAAGTTTAGCAGGTTATTGACACAATTACAATATTATTCGTACCTAACGTGGCACAGACTGGCGCTAGTCTAGGCGGGTATTGTAAGGTACCGCACATAATGATGTACCAAATATTATGAAGATGGGGTAAACAATGACATACATCTAACTAGTTATGCTGTTAAGCTGTCGGATTATGGAATGACTTGCCCGTTTCCATCAGACTTGCTAAATCTTTACCTATTTTCAAAAATGAGGTCTACAAACTATACTTAGCGGCTTCTTTAGAGTAAACATTGTATTTCCTTTCGATTTTTATTGTAAAAGTATATATGTATATATTTTATATATATGTATATATTTTATATTTATTTATGTAAGTATATGTAGGTATATTTTAGGTTTAGGTATTTATTTATTTTTATCTTACATAAATAGGTATTTATTGTAACACCGCCTCCTCATACGTCTTTTCAATCCAGTCCATCCAAAGGTTGCCTGGAAGAGATCGCTTTGAGCGATAAGGCCGCCCATTGTACCACCTTGTATTATTCTTTAAGTTTTCTAGGTTAAGTTATTTTAATTTGGTGTAACAATAAAGAATGATCTATCTATCTAACTAGTTGTTCGCCCCGAACTGAGATCTCGCGAGCTTCAACATAGTGCCACGAAATGATAACCAAATAACTTGATCTTCAGTTTTATTCAAATTACAGTTAACGGGAGTTCATGTTAATTAAAAAAATGCCCCCTTTCATTTTCAGCTCATTTAGTCACATCAGAATTGTACCTACCTATATACCAAATTTTACGATGATGATTGGATCAACGCTTCAAAAGTTATCCTTTGACAAACAAACAAACTTAAAACGCCCATTTGCTGAAGTTGATTTGGAGATCTTGCTTCGTTCGATCAAGAATGCCTTAGCACAAGTATTTCATATCATTATGTATTTTTTTTATTTCTTCATCTTACGTGTTAATTGTATATATTACAATCTTATAAACTAGCTACTTCTATTGCGCTGTCAGTGGCTTGTTCTTCGTTCGTCTTCGCAGGTATTAAGAGTACTAAGAATAGCCGGGCATGTGAAGCAAAGTTTGAATATTTATGTATTTTTAAATGTCTCTAACTACACTTAGTTTATGCAAAAAATCGTTCAATTTATGAATCTATTTTCAACCAAATTTCTTTTGAACTCATATTTAAAACCACGGCTTCGCACGCGTGGTTCCTTGGACTCGATGACACGTAGCTCCTTCCAGCAGTCTCCTGATCTAGCTGTCAGTGTCGGGTACACGCTGTACGTGATGATAGTCGAGCCAGCTAACAGCCAAATTGAACATCTCGCATCGCCTTATTCTATTAAGGTCATATTATATTACGAGCGCGCCTGATAATAATCTTAATACTATCCGCCTCCGCTAAATCTGCATAACACTGGAAATTGTAGATTTAAAATATTGTTGTTGGAAACGCCATTAGCACCCACGAACTTGGTTATTGCTTAAGGCGATATGTAAAAAAGATTGAGCCGCTAAATAACTATCTTATTCAATAACTAATATAGTACTGATTTCATATTTATGCAATATTTACTTGAGGATTTAAACTACATAAATGAAAGTCAGAAATGTAATTGGTGAAACTTTTCTCGATACAATTAATTGTCAAAATCGGCTCTTCTAAAACACTATAATATCGTTCATTCGCCGACTCTAGAAAAGATTTATAGTATTTTTATACATAGTTATGTAGGTACATAATGGTACATAAATTACTGGAAAAGCATTTTTTTTCATTTGTTGGTTTTCATACAATTCGAGATTTTATCTTTTCTCACTTACGCCATTTACTCCTGCGACAATGCGGCGCGGCATGATACATGTTTGTCTCGTTCTTTACCTAAGCAAGTAAATAGCACAGTCACTTTCTTGCATTCCTGATGCTGCGCCACATCGTCACCGAAATTAAATTTGTATATCGTCTTAATGTTCAGAAGCGAAGTATTGCTAAAAATACCAATAAGGAATTAATATTTTAAAGATACGAGTATCATATCAAAAATATGAGTAATCTATTTTTTATGCATTATCATTACAGCGTTCATTTATGGCCGAATCGCTCGAGGAACTCGGTACCATGCTCAACGACCTCAGTAGGGTCTCCCAATAGGTGGGTCTTAAAATGAACATGGATAAGACGAAAATCATGTCAAATATCCATGTTGCACCCGTACCGGTAGTTGTTGGGGGCGATACTCTCGAAGTTGTCGACGAATATGTATACCTAGGACAAACTGTCCAATTAGGTAAGTCCAACTTCGACAAAGAGGTCACACGAAGAATCCAACTCGGCTAGGCAGCATTCGGGAAACTTCGCGATATCTTCTCGTCCAAAATTCCCCAGAGCCTGAAGACTAAAGTCTTCAACCAGTGTGTGTTGCCAGTGATGACCTATGGCACTGAAACGTGGTCCTTTACTCATGGCCTCATGACCAAGCTCAAGGTCGCTCAACGAGCTATAGAGAGGGCTATGCTCGGGGTTTCTTTGCGTGACAAAATCCGCAATGAGGAAATCCGCAGAAGAACTAAAGTTGCCGACATAGCTCTCAAAATTAGCAAGTTGAAGTGGCAATGGGCAGGCCACATCGCTCGTAGAACCGATAACCGTTGGGGAAGAAAGGTTCTCGAGTGGAAATCACGGACTGGAAGACGCAGCGTAGGCCGCCCCCCCATAAGGTGGACCGACGATCTAGTAAGAATCGCGGGGAGCCGTTGGGCGCAAACGGCTACCAACCGCTCGTTGTGGCGATCTAAGGGGGAGGCCTATGTTCAGCAGTGGACGTCTGCCGGCTGATGATGATGATGTTCATTTCTGACTCACTAATAGTCTATTATTGGCTTTACTGATATTGATGAAGGTTCACGAATTAATAGATAGAGCGAAGCGAGATGCGTTGTATGTATGTATGTTTGTTTGTCCGAGGATAACTTTTGAAGCGTTGATCCGATCATTGTGAAATTTGACACATATGTAAGTAGTGATGGCACAGTTTTGTTGTGGCTAAATGAGCTAAAATGTGGGGAGTTATTGAGAAAAACAAAATAAAATGAGACTATCATGTGTGTATGAGTCAAATGGGACATCAAATGAAAGATCTTCATTACTAAATTAAATTTAGACTATGCTTTTATTTCTAGTAAAGTTCTTATAGTTTTTGAGTTATTAGCCATATTAAAAACTGAACTTTGACTAAATTCACAGGCTACACCAGTGACCCCACAGTACTGTAATTTGGTATGCGTGTAGCTTAAGTGACACAAATATAGACAAAACTCTGAAATCTAGAATAACTGCAATTAATTTGTACCCCAAAAAAGTTTTTACACACGACATGAACTCCCGTTACCTGTAGTTTGAATGAAACTGTAGGTCAAGTTATTTGGTAATTATTTCGTGGCACTATTTTGATAGTCAAAGATTATAAACATGACGTATTTTTTTTGTTTTAATTGGAGTCTCGCGTGATCTCAGTTCGGAGCGAACCGCTAGTTATAATTAATTAATAATTTATTACTGAGATTTTTGTTATCAATACAATTAAAATTTAGACGAAATTTTGTTTTAATCGTATCGTTTAGCCTATACAAAATATAGAACAAACTACCCACGTTTGTCTTTGGAAATCTGTGAAAATTACAATCTGGGTCTTTAATAGGTAATAAAGGCTTAATTTAAAACCTATAATATTTCCCGGTTGCCTAAAGCACACATTTTAAATTATATTTTGCGTATATCCTATACTCCGCAGTGGCGTAATAACTTTCCCTAAAGTGTCATCAGCTCTTGGGCTACATGGACAATACACGGGACGCGTAACGTGCTAAAAACTAATGAAATCACCGTCGACCGTTTTTTGCGGGGCTCGGGGGGAGTGGTCTATTTCTGGTTTACTTCCGCATATAGCATTGTCACTGTTTAACAGTTATTATTGATTGAGCAATAGTGCTTGGTGCAGTCGATAAAATAGATAAAAATCAATGAATGAGGAAAAATTAAGGAGTATGAATAACCTACTTTTTAAAATTGTAATCGTGATGTACCCAATTTTTAGAAGTTCTTATTTAAATTGCGATGTTTGTTGAATTTTAAACCAGTTCCCCCAACCAATTGATCTGACATTTTTAGTACATAATGTAACTTAGGTGACAATGCAATAATTTGGTACCATGGAGGTGGTTTCATGATGGAGACGGATGCTAGACAATGGAACTTCTGAGTGGATACTAGTGTACTAGGCTACTAGTGTTTGGGCTTACATAGCTTGCTTGTAGTTACAATAGGTATGACGACACCAAAAATCCAAAACGGTGAAATAACAATAATGAGTTGCAGTTTGTTGGGCTATTGTGCTCTCGTTTTGATAAAAAGTATCTTACTTTTTAAACTATCGTAGTTATGAAAACTATTTTCCCTACACGGGGCATATTATATTGTATAACTGGTTCAAGAGGCGATTGAGATTACCAAACACAGAAATTTCAATTGAGAAGATAGTTTCCAACTATCTGGAGCCTGGAATCCTGTGGTGAGAATGTGTACGAACCAAAGAAGTGAAGTGCCAATTACGCGTCTCGATACCGTGAGTGTGGTGTGTCGGATTCGAGTTATGATCGATAATGAAACCGGTGGTAATAATATAAGTGAGTTAATTCGTAGCAGAAGACTGAGAACGAGGGTAAATTGATATTATCTGCCTATAACTATCCACTTCAAAGACTTCAGTTTATCTGTGATCGATCATGCAACTGTGCCGAAATATCATGGCCTCAAAAACTCACAAATCGGTTTAAATCCCGTTTTTAGTGAATTTAATTGCTTTTCGTAAAATCGATAGATGTAAACCACGTACGGTATGTTTTTTCACAGTATTGCAATTTCTCGTATCAAGTGTCATTCAGTGTGTGTTAACCAATAAGCCTTAGTTTCCTAAAAAGCGCTAACCGTGATATTACTGTAGTAATAAAAGAGTTTGCGATTGGTTTGGCAAATGGAATTGGACGGGTCATGTCTCCCGTATGCAAGCAGATAGGTAGGTCAAGCTCGTAACAGTTTGGATCGCGGTGGATAGAAAGCGACACCGTGGAAGGTTTAAGAAGCGTTAGCGCGATGATTTGGACGCTTTTTATAGGGACTGGCGGTATTTAGTACAAGACTGAGATAAACGGAGGGATGAGGGCGAGGCCTTTGCCTAGAAGTGGGACAGCATAGACTAGATAAAAAAAAATACAGGAGTGACGGCGTTAAGTTAGGACCACTCACTGGAGAGCGCAGCTAAGGGCACAAAATGATGGAAACAATACCTAATACTAATACCAAGCCTAATACTAGTTGCTGGGATTTGTAAAATTCATACCGAATAATACCGTTTGTTATAGAAATCTATGGGTTTAGCAGTGGACGATCTGCGAATACAATGATGAATATTTGTTGAAATTCGACTGTTTTTTTGAATTATAAAACCACCTGCTCAAAAGGTATAGAACTACAGATATAGAGCTGCTTGGGCTGGTAAGCTGTACAATATACATACCTACCTAACTAAATCATATTCACCAGTTGGTTTTAGGTCTCATGTAGGTAGGTAAAAATAACACAGAATAGTATCTACCTAATTAAGTTTATTGATCGATCAAAGCGAGATCTCCAAATCAACTAAGGCAAATCGACGTTGTATGTATGTACGTTTGTCTGAGCATGACTTTTGAAGCGTTGATCCGATCTTCCTGAAATTTGATATATAGATAGATAGTGTAGGCACAATGCTGATGTGATTAACTGAGCTAAAAATGTGTGGGGGGGGGAGAGGGGGGGGGGGTGTTGTTGAGATATTCATGAGAGTTCAAAAGGGGTAAAAAATCAAAATGTGACTATTCAAAATATGTAGCAGGTAAAGAATGAAATAAGCCAGTCTACAGCCGCAACTTGAAATAAATTAATCTAATATATAAGAATCGTTGTCTTGACTGACTGACATATAGACAACGCACAGCCCAAACCGCTGGTCCTAGAGACTTGAAATTTGGATGGTATGTTTTTTGTGGTGTGAAAGTAACACTAAGAACGGATTTTTGGAAATTCATCGCCCAAGGGGGTCAAAAAAGGTTTTTACGGTTGTATGAAAAACCGTGGTTCTTGGGTTTATAAACTTGAAACTTGAACATGTTAGATATAGGCGCAATGATGAGTCATAAAAAAAATCCAGCTACCGCAGCATCTGCCAGCACACTCTCTTCAAAGAAAATAGGGTCGCAGTGATGAATCATACATAATTTCAGCTACTGCAGCGACTTCTAACCAATTCACTACAATAGATCAGATATGGCCGCAGCAATAAGTCATAAAAAAAATCCAGCTACCGCAGCATCTGCCAGCACACTCTCTTCAATGAAAATAAGGTCGCAGTGATAAACATACATAATTTCAGCTACTGCAGCGACCTCCAACCAATTCACTACAATAGATCAGATATGGCCGCAGCAATAAGTCATAAAAAATAATCCAGCTACCGCAGCATCCTCCAAGCCAATCATTTTAAGATTTATAATGTTGCAATGGTAAGTAATAAAAAATCTTTTAAAAAAGTATACACTGGGGGATGCTGCGTTAAAAGTTTTTAAATAGGGCCTCAATGATGAATAATAATAAAAACCCCTTTCTTTAAGTTTTTTAGTGTCGCAGTGATAAGCCAAAAGTAATTTGAGTAATTAGATACCACAGCTTTTCCAAGCCCATACTCTTAAAGTTAAATAGGATCACAATGATAGTAAAAAAAATATAAAAATAATATGATATATAAAAATGCAGCTAATGTAGCGTCCCTCTGCCCAATCTTTTAAATAAGATAGAGTGCCAAAATTGAGTCATACAAAAAACCAGTTACCGCAGCGTCTCTCAGCTCACCCTCTCTTTATCTAAAATGTGGTATTTTTAAGATGAATAGAATAATGATAAGTCATAAAATTTGCAGCTACCGCAGCATCCTCGAGCCCACCTTCTTTAAGATAAATAGGATCGCAATGATGAATAGTAAAAATTTGCAGCTACGTAGCGTCGCCCCCAACCAACTAACTACAACAAAGTACAAGTCAAATGGGGCCGCAACAATGAGTCATAAAAAAATCGGCTATCGCAGAATCCACCAGCCCAATCTTTATAAGATAAATTAGGTCGCAATTATTAATTATAAAAATAAATCGGCTAGCGCATCATTTAGATAAATAGGCATAAAAACGCATCGTGCCCCACTCAACCCACTACAAGTTAGGTAGGGCTATAAAATATTCAGCTTTCGCAGCCCATTCCTTTAAGTTTGATAGGGTCGTAATGATAGTGATAGAACTTTTTAGCCAACACAGCGTCCCCACTCCCCAGGGTCCCAATGATAATCTATATAACATTGTTAAAACTGCAGCGTCCCCTAACCAACTCACAACAATAACAATAACCTATTTATCAATAGGGTTAAATGATAAGTCAAAAAAATTGGAGATAGCTGAGCATCTTCCAGCCCACCCTTCTTAAGATAAATTGGGTCGCAATGATGAGTGATAACAAATTTTTAGCTACCGCAGAGTTTTTCAGCCTGATCTTTCTAGGTAGAATCTCACTGGAGTCTCTTAAAATTAGCTGTAAGTATGTATATTTACATCATAGAACAATGTGCGCGAAGACGCTGGTAACAGCTAAGATTTTTTTTTGACTCATCATTGCGCCTATATCTAACATGCAGAGAGTGGGCTGGGATCACTACGGCTAGAATTTTGTATGGCTCACCATTGCGACAATAATAAATTTAAAGGGAAATGGACTGCGCGACGACGTTTACGTTGCTCCAATTTTTTTACCTGATTTATGGGATATAAAAGTAGCCGGTTTATAGTAGTAAGTTAATTCAGGTACGTACGTACCAAATTTTATTGAAAACGGTTCAGCCGTTAACACGTGATTGAGTAACAAATAAACAAACATCCTCTGAACATCATTACATAAATTAATGTGATATGTTGTGATAAGTTAGTACTCATTTCGTATTGTAATGCGTACGAAGTCGCGGGCAACAGCTAGTATGAAATAAGAAACTGCTATACATTCCGAAACACTCCTTTTTCACGGTCAACGTCATAAAACGGATACCGCTACACAAGAAATCATAGCTTACGGGCGCAGGGTGAGGAAGAAGACGCGTATAACCACGTTCCACTGGCGATAAGGCGTAGATTAAACTCCTGTTTACACATACACACACACGTTTAGCATACTCAACAGCGACAACGCCTGACTCTATTTGCATACTTGTTTGTGAAAACGATTTGGTCGACTCGGACGGTATGCACACACGCAAATGCAATTTGTTTCAGACCGATACAAGATTGAGTTTGGCGTCGAGTGTAAATGCAATTAAGCGGGTTTTGCGTACTTTTTTAGTACAATTTATGCAGTTTACTGTTAGTTTTAGTGTAGCAGACTAGTCTAGCAGACTAGTGGTTCGCCATGAACTGAGATCTCGCGAGTTTCCGATTAAAACAAAAAAAAAATTATTTGTAATCTTTGACTATCAAAGTAGTGCCATGAAATGAATAACCAAAATACTTGACCTAAAGTTTCATTAAACTTACAGGTAACGGCAGTTCATGTAATTTAGTTACTCATTTTTGGGGTACAAATGGCAGTTATTCTGAATTTCAGACCTTTGCATGTATTTGTGTTACTTATGCTACACGCATACCAAATTACAGCACTGTGGGGTCACTGGTGTACCCTGGGAATTTTGTCAAAGTTAGTTCTTATTATGGCTACTCAATAACTATAAGGATTTTTCTATAAACAAAAATGGAGTCTAAATATACTAATATAGACCTTTCATTTGTCGTCCAATTTGTCCTAATAGTCTCATTTTCATTTTTTTACCACTCTTGAATCCCATTATCTCAACAACCCCCCAACATTTTTAGCTCATGTATAAAATTTCACGATTATCGGATCAGCGACACAAAAATTATCCTTGGATAAACAAACATACATACATACACACAACGCCGATTTGCCCAAGTTGATTTTGAGATCTCGCTTCGCTCGATCAATAATACACACAGGAATTTCAATTGAGGAGGTTGTTTCCAACTGTCTAAAGCCTGGCATCCTGTGGTAAGAATATGTAGGAACCGAATAAGGCCAATGGGGCAGATGATCTAGAGATGATATAAAGAATACGTAGAATACTGTTCTCATCTTTGGCACGGAGCTCCACAGTACCAATTGCTTCGTTTTGACTCCCTTCAGAGAAGAGCCATAAGAATCATCGGTGAACTTAAACTCACCGACAGGCTAGAACCGCTGAGTCAACGCCGTGACATCGGATCGCTCAGTGTATTCTACCGCCTGTATAATGGGGAATGTTCTGAGAAGCTATTTGGTCTCAACCCATCGTCGAGATTTTACCACCGCACTTCTCGATAACGTAATAATGCTCATGCACATATAATCGACAATGAGTATCGCGCACCACACACTTCACGCGATCTTTTCTACTCCATACTTGCAAGATGTGGAATGAGCTACCATCAGAGGTTTTCCCGTTAGGCTCCGACATGGCATGCTTTAAGAGAAATGTAAAGAGGTTTCTACAGAGTAGGGAACGCATCGACAATACCCCGGGTATTGCCGGTGTCAATAGGCGACGGTGACCGCTTACCATCAGGTGGGCCGTAAGCCTGTTTCCCCACAAATAACATAAAAATAATAAAGATACCTAATACAGGTTTCTGTGAGCCGTTGGGTGCAGGCCACATAATGATCGGTGGCTCCGGAAAACTACGGCGAAGGTCTATTTGCAGTGGACGTCTTATGGCTGGTATGAACAAGTAATTGCAGATATTTTTATAAAGTTTCCTGAAAAAAGTTAATATAATTTTCTGTGTTCACATAAAATTATATTATTTTCTGGAATGAGTTGTTGGTTGCAGTTACCGATTAGGTTCTTGGTAAACCATTTATTCCCGATTTATTATCATTTCTATGACTAAACCTCACAATATTATACATCACGTGAGTTTTCAACTTTTATTATTAAAACTCACGGACTGGAATATAAATATTAGGCTGCTTTTCCACCAGAGCTGTGCTAGGAAACTAAAGTCTAACTTTTTATTAGCTGCAGTAAAATGACGTTTTGTGGGTTGCCGGTTTTTGAAGAAAAATAAATAGGGATGTAGCTAAATGAGTGAATAATCAGTTTGGTTTTTTTTTTGAGATTTAATATTAAGTTGTAATGTATTTTTTTAACCCATTATTATTACTATACTAGAGGATTGATCTTTTTTAGTGGAAGTATAGGGAGGTACATTCAAAATGAAACAAAAACGTCATAATAATGTTATTTAATTAATTTTTGTGAACTGAATCACATCCCTATTGAGATTAGGCTGCCAACATTATTTTACGGAATGACATTTAGAAACGTCATTTTACTGCAGCTAATAAAAAGTTAGACTATAAGCGGTGAGCGTGGAAAAATTAAACAAATAGTGTGAAAGTATACAATTTTTTTGATTTTGTGACGATAATAAGACGCAAGTTATTCGATACGCATCTTAACTATATGTTAACAGGTTCACAGTCCACCATCGAGAGTATAAAGTAACACCCAAGTCCAGTAAAATTTTGATAAAATAGTAATATAAATAAATATAGATAATATAGGGTAATATATATTATAAAATGATAGTTTATCGACAATATAAATAAAATAAGTAATAGGAAGTATTTTTTTTATTGCAGCCCATATGTGGGCTGTGGACTTATGAGGTGAATTTCACTCAAAACAGGAGTCCACAGCCCAATTACGGGCTGTAAACTTATTTAATTTTTTTGAGTTTTAGATGACGTTGACATTTGCTTTTTTATTTATTTCAGATGGCAATCTTTCACACAATCGGTCATAGTATATTTAATATCTATGATTTGTCAGTTCGTTCGAAGTATTCATTTTTCTATGAGCAGTTCACGCTAGTCTGAATGTGAGGTTAACAATTTTCGTTTTTACGCTAAAATGTCTAGAAGACGACCTTATACGAAATATGAGCTAAGGAAAATGCTAGAAAATGGTGATTTTGAAGAAGAAACACAATCGATATATTCAATAGAATCTTTATAGAAATTTGTTTCATTTCTTCTGACACATTTTATGAGAAAAAACAAACGTCTTTTGCCATGTCCCAGCACTTTATTGTAGCTAAGTATCTATCCTACCAAGTCCACGTTTAATATAAGACATTCCCTCAGAGTCCAATAAAATACGACCCGTTAAAACGCAGTAGGCGGATAGCCCATATGCGGGCTGTGAACTTATGACGCTATTGGCGTACAGCCTTATATGGCTGTGGACCTATTAACTATATGCTTAGACATCTTAACTAGTGAATGTACAATTGACCCTTTGTATAGGGAACGGACCGTCAGCAGAAATAGTACCTATTTATTGTATTTTTACAATTTACCCCCTGGGTCGGGTGTTGTATTTTGTAAGGTATAGCAGTGTTCCTTAGGTTAATAAACGTAAAACTTTGCATAAGTACCTAATAAAATATGGTTGAAATGCTTAAATTTCGTTTCCACTTTCGAGTTTAGTTCTGGCATAGGCGTCGGTGACCGCTTATAACCAGATGGGCCGTAAGCCTGTTACACCACAAATGATCAAATGGGTCACCCAAAAGGATCAACTTTACCTTAGTCTTCCTTGCATGATAATAACTAAAATTAGACAAAATAGTAATAGTTTAGAATTTTTATTAGTATTTTAGTAGCTGATTAATAACTGATATCCCAAAACTTTTTTCAAGCTGGTAACATAGACAGTTGTCAAAATATTGAAGATAGTTTGAAAAATAACGGTAATTTAAACAACAGGCCATGTTGGCAACACATCAACGAATACTATCTTTACCTAATTTGCTTAGTTCTAGCTGGATCCAAGGAGACAATAGTACTAGGTAAAGTTGCCATAATTGTGTCATCTTCATTCATATTATCATCATTGTTGTTTTTCGTGGTAGTGCCGTAACTATGAGGCATTAAGAACACAAATTATGAATAAAACTAAAGGGAAAGACTGATTAATTATATAAAAACTGAATATTATATTAAACTCTCCTAGTAAAACAAATACGCAATATAGGTATTTTCTCATAAAAATATGGTAAAGATGGCCTACTTGACGGTACCAAACATAAAAAACGGGACAGTGTTGCCCTGTTTACCCAGTATATTTAGAAACACGTTTACTGGTGGTAGAGCTTTTGTGAAGGGGCTCGAGGAAGTGGGTACCACCGCCTTACTTTTATCTGCCGCCAAATAGCAGTACTTGTGCTGCTGTGTTCCGGTTAGATGGTAATGGTATGTTCCTGTAATTACTGGCACATAGGCATACCAGCTAAGTCTTATAGTATGGCAACGTATCCACATAGAGATCCAGACAACATAATAGCTTGTTTTGAATTCTGTGTGGATATCCATGGGCTGCAGTAGCCACTGGTGGACTGGGTGCTCGTTTGCCATATAAATAGTATAAAAAAAAGTCTAGATAAAAGCTACCCCTCCATACGGTTGTCTCAATTGTTGACTAATCCTTTATATCTCAAAGGGGAACAGTAAATAAGAAGAGCCTTTACCTAGCCTCATAAAAATAGTTAATACATAAATAATGACACATTTCACACAGTGTTAACTAACCCCAAACTAAGCAAAGCTTGTAATATGAGAACCATCCCGGGTGTTGCCGGTGTCAATAGGCGACGGTGACCGCTTACTATCAGGTAAGCCTGTTTCCCCGCAAATAAAATAAAAAAAATGATATGTTTTTCTGTAATTACATACCTACTTAAAATGTAAACTATAGATCTATAAACATTTGTTTCGGGGCGGAAATCGAACCCGTTACCTCCTGTGTCTCAGCTGGCTATTTGCCCACTGCACCACGGAGGTCATCAAAATATAGTATAATAATATCAAGCGAAGATGAAGTACTCGTGCATGGATTTTATACGAAAAGTGTGAGTTATAAAACTCTTTGTTCCGCGTAAGTGATTTACAGATGGTAGGGAGGGGATTAGGTTTGCTTGTAAATTTACATTTTTAACGTAGCATTAGAGCTCCCTGTGTTATCATATGACGATGTTTTCTGCATACCTGAGTGTGGAAGAGCTCTTTTGAGGAAAGTCTAGTAAACAATTCATTTAAAAACTTTAAATATATAAATATTGTTGGACACTTAACACAGCGCTATCTAACCTCAAACTAAGCAAAGCTTGTACACACGGCTACACATCAAGCTATAAATTTCCAGTATAAGCTGACCTCGCATTGTGTAGGCTTTTCGTAGAACGAGAGAATTTATATTTTTGGTTTTCAGGTTTCAGAAGTCAGATAAGCTTTTATAAGTGCATTAGTCCCTCCATCCACCCCAGTTATCGGCTCCCAGAACCTTATTCTTTATTATTAACTAATTGCCTACATTGTGGCTCAGTGGGCGAATAGCCGACTGAGAAGCAGGTTGCGGGTTTGATCCCCGCTGCATGATAAATGTTTGTATGGTCTACAGATATATGTTCCAGATTTGGGTATTTCTTTATATTTAAAGTATGTATTTATAAAAAAAATCTATACAAGTATTTTATCAATTATCTAGTTCTCATAGTATAAGCTTCGCTTAGTTTGGGGCTACATAGCGATTATTGAAATATCCAGCATTATTTTGCATTATATATGAATGAATGAATGATATACTCTTTTTTGCACACTTAACAAAAATACAGTAATAATGGAAATAAACAATAAATAAAGGTACAATGGGCGGTCTTATCGCTAAAAGCGATCTCTTCCAGACAACCTTTGGATGGACAGGATAAACAAAATCAAAAGACGGCGGTGTAAGAGTACCTACAGACATAAATAGAACCCACAAAACAAAATATAACTATTGATTATACTAATAAACATAAACTTATATACATACAAATAATATATAAATAAACTACACTACATAAAGAGGATAAATAACATAAACACTAACTAGCAGTTACGAGACAACGAAAGGAAATGGTTGTACGTTGTTTCTCTATATATTATAAGTATATGTTTACAAAAAAAAGTATATAAGTATTCTATCAGTTATCTGGTTCCCATAGTAAAAGCTCTGCTTAGTTTGGGGCTAGATAGCGATGTGTGAAATGTCCAGAAATATTTATTTATTTATACCTTGACTTTGAAAAAAGGAAGAGATTGGGATGACCTTATAAACAAAGGTAATATTTAACTCGGCCTTCTAAATCCAAAGCAAACCTCCATTATTTAAAGCAATCTAATTTTTATTGAGTTTAATACCAATCAGCTTATATGACCGAGGCACGGCAAATCACAAATGAATGTTACGACCAACTTACCCCAATATTAATAACCAACGCTATGCCGCAATATAGATAGTTTATAGTGGTATAATGCGAAAGTTGTAATTTCATCGCGCCAGTAAACATTAATTCAATTCAGTATTTGTCACCTTGGTTAAGTCGTGGAATGTCTGGATCGCGTGTCTGGAAGCGCTCTCTAGCGGGCGCGGTTGCCATCCGTCCTCCTTCCTTAAATATACACTGCATAAATTGCTTACAATTTATCCAAGGTATAGCTCGGGTAGCGTCGGCCTAATTTATCTGACAAAGTACCGGGGTGAATCATTTTGCATGTTATATGAAGACAAAATATGATTATTAGTATTAAAATAAAGTCTTCGTCGCGAGTGAATAGGTTCCTTATAGGCAAGTGTGTACCATAGTAGGCTGCATCATCTTTTACCATAAGGCAAATCGTGGTCAAACGCTGGTCTATAGACTCGATAGAACGTAGAGCTTCAAGACTTATAGGTGAGCAATATATGGCGGAGACTAAGATCCAAAATCTCGAACACCGCCGCAAAGTTGCAAGTTTATCGATCTTTTACAGAATACATTTCGGGGAATGCACCCAGGAACTTTACGATCTGATTCCGCCATCTCCCTTCCATCAAAGGACAGGCAGGCGCATGGCTCAGTACCATCCGTACCTGGTTGATATACCACCCATTCGCACACACCGTTTTGGTTCTACGTTCTTGATGTGTACGGCTAAGGTATGGAACACTTTGGCATCGTCTGTTTTTCCTGAAGCGAACAATCCAAGCTTCTTTAAGGTAAGAGTGAATAGGTTTCTTCTTGATCTTCGTGCTTCATCTTAGACCACATCATCGCTTACCATCAGGTGAGATTGTGGTCAAACGAAGATCTATAAAGTGTAAAAAACACAATATATATATATATATATATATATAAAGAAATCAGAATATAAAAAAGAATTAAAATATAAAGAATTGCGAATAAACAGATTAAGATAAATTAAGATAACTTAGTACTAAGATTAAGATAAATTAGGATAACTTAGTACTAAGTTATCTCAAAATTTTCTTAATCTCATTAGTACGACCATACCATTAGTATATATATATATTCAGGGCAGGGCGTCCCTTTTAAAATAATGTATAAGAATGGTCGTACTAATGAGTAAGTATGAGATTAAGAAAAATTGAGATAACTTAGTACTAAGTTATCCTAATTTATCTTAATCTTAGTACTAAGTTATCTTAATTTATCTTAATCTGTTTATTCGCAATTATTTTTAGTAATAAAGACACAAATAATTATTAACCAAATACATTGTGTGCGGAATTCTTACTTACTACTAACTAGTGGTTTGCCCAAACTGATATCTCGCGAGTCTCCCATAAAAACAAAAAAATAAATGAGCATCAAAATAGTGCCTCGCAATATATTACCAAATTACTTGACCTACAGTTAATTCAAATTACAGGTAACGGGAGTGCATGTAAATTGGTCAACGTTTTTTGGTGTAGAAAATGTAGTTATTCTATATTTGTGTCACTAAAGCTACACGCATACCAAATTTCAGCACTGTGAGGTCACTGGTGTACCTTGTGAATTTTGTCAAAATTCAGTTTTTATTATGGCTAATAACTTAAATACTATAAAGTTTAAATTTAAAATAAAAACAGGGTTAAAAAGAACATACAAAGAGCTTTTATTAGACGTGCCACTTGACTGGATAGTTCTATTTTAGTTGCTCTCTTGAACACCAATAGCTTAACAACCCCCACATTTTTAGCTCATTTAGTCACACCAAAATTGTGCCATCACTACCTACCTATATACTTACCAAATTTCCGATGACCTGATAAACACTTCGAAAGTTATCCTCGGACAAACAAACATACATACATACTTACATACATACATTCAACGCTGATTTGCCAAAGTTGATTTAGAGATTTCGCTTCGCTCGATCTATTATCATCATTATTCTAAGACATTGGGCTATGGTAACATAGCTTATAAATGTGCCCCACGAGGGCTCAAGGCCTCCTCAAGGCTTTGCATCGACCTTCCAAATGCCCTATATTACCCGTGCGCGATAAGTTGGGACCTGAGCGCGGTGACGTCATATTGGCGTGTTTGTACCGCCCGCAAAAAAGCGAACATAACAAGCAGCCGCCCGCGGCTTCTTCTTTGTTTTTTTTAACCTATTTTATTATGTTACTTAGGGAGGACGCTGCTTTTTATCTAATCTTTTTTACACTATTTGAATAAAATAAAAATACAATGTTTAAGTTTATACATTTATTTTATCTATTATTTACATTATTTCATCTTCGTCACTACTTAGTGGATTTATGCCTTCTAGAGGTTGTTCTTCGTCCTCAGTCTCACTATAATCACTTGACGAAGAGGTATCCGATAAATTTACAACATTTACTATATCAACAAAAACTACAACAACAAAACAATGACACAAACTATAACAACAAAAACTACAACAACAAAACAATAACACAAACGAAAACTAAAAGAATTCCAGAGCGCGTCGTTACGTGACGTAGGCCAGTACGAGACTAAAAACCCTAGTAAAAAATAGTGATGCGAACGGTACAATATGGGCGCGATCGGGGAAGTGCAGGGGAAGCGGTCGGGGAGTCGCATTCCTAGCAGGTTCCAAGTTATCGCGCACGAGTAATACAAGATGTTTTCTTATGTACGACATTAATTTAAAACACACATCCGGAATCGTATTAGCTGATTTAAGAGGTGGGTTAATTACCGGTAGCTTGAATATTTATTCAGTAATCAATACACTTCCAATAAACAAATATTATAAAATCATAAATAAATGAATAAATATTTCTGGACATTTCACACAGCGCTATCTAGCCCCAAACTAAGCAGAGCTTGTACTATGGGAACCAGATAACTGAAAGAATACTTATATACTTTTTTTTGTAAATACATACTTATAATATATTAGAGAAACAACCACCCGGAACAAATATCTGTAGATCATGCAAACATTTGTTCCGCAGCGGGAATCAAACCCGCTACCTCCTGCGTCTCAGCCGGCTATTCGCCCACTGCACCACGGAGGTCGTCAAATCGGCGGCGCTTTCGTAACAATGCCGTTTAGTCAGTATAACAGGTACCTACTTATATGACCAATGATTAAGATTTGTTTACCTATTTTATACAGGCTGTTTCATTGATATATTAGGACTTGATATTATGAGTGTTTAACTTAAACTAATGAGTGGCCTTATGAATAAGCTCAGAGTCGCTCAACGAGCTATGGAGAGGGCTATGCTCGGGGTTTCTCTACGGGATCGAATCAGAAATGAGGAGATACGTAGGAGAACTCAAGTCACCGACATAGCCCGACGGATTAGCACGTTGAAGTGGTAATGGGCAGGCCATATAGCGCGCAGAACAGATGGCCGATGGGGCCGAAAGGTTCTCGAGTGGAGGCCACGGACCGGCAAGCGCAGCGTAGGACGTCCACCCACAAGATGGACAGACGACTTGGTAAGAACCGCAGGTCGGCGTTGGATGCAGGCCGCTTCCAACCGCAGTTCCTGGAGATCAATGAGGGAGGCCTTTGTCCAGCAGTGGACGTCCTACGGCTGTTATGATGATGATGATTATGAGTGTTTTAAAATTTCAAATTTTCTGTGAAAAAACCCTATTTTAGAACATTATTCATTTACAAACAACCATTAGTCCTACCCGTGTTTTCATTTAATGTCGCACATAACAAAACACGTAGTTTAAATAGTATTTTATAAAAAAAACTAGCTGACCAATCCGCAGCTTTGCACGCGTAGTTTTTCAATAAAAACATTACCCTCCTCCTGCGCAGTTGGGTAAAAAAAACCTATGTCACCCGGGGATAGTGTAGCTGCCCAACAGTGAAAGAACTTTTTAAATCGGTCAAGTAGTTTCAGAGCCTATTCAATACAAACAAACAAATCTTTCCTCTTTATAATAATAATATAAGAGTATAGATAACCTTTACCTATCAGTATGTTTACAAATTTTTGTTTTTATGTAATGTTTTGACTTTTTCAAGTGTACATATATTGTATCTATAAGGAATAAAATAAATTATGAAGTCGAAAAGGAAAAGACTAATAAAGATAAAAACATACTATGGACGGCTACGCAAGTACCTATATAATTTTTTTCGTAGTTTTTTAAGTTCCTAATCTTTTCCTTTGACTAGTTTTGATAACTTTGACCTTTATTATTAATAGTACAAAAAAACGAGTGTGCTTTAGACCACACGACTGAAGTAAAACTTCTTTTTCAAAATATTAATTCATAAATTATTCAATTACAAAATTGTCCACCTGTTCATTAACGTTTAAAAACATAGATACGAAACGTAAAGCTCTCTCTTTTTCTATCATCACTTACTTATATCTTCCTCTCAACTTCTAACGCATTAAACAGCTTACTCCCCAAGTCAAGCGTGCGTAAAGAAGTTTTACTTCAAACATATGTAAGCCAAAGCGCAGCCTGCGCGCTTTCAGCGACAAAAAGTTTTTCGCTCCACCTGCACGACAATGTCAAATTATATATCAAATTATACTAAACCTCACTTAAAG
Source organism: Philereme vetulata (assembly GCA_918857605.2). Taxonomy (NCBI): domain Eukaryota; kingdom Metazoa; phylum Arthropoda; class Insecta; order Lepidoptera; family Geometridae; genus Philereme; species Philereme vetulata. The sequence continues at coordinate 1,869,842 of OU975471.1, read as the reverse complement.
CATGTGATTAAATCCCTATGGCTGAGCCGGGACTAGTTGTACTAAATTTCATTGAGTGAAATGTGAAAAGCAGAGTATTCTCCTCGTGGATAAAGCTGTCTGCATCTTGGGCGTGCTTATATACCTATCTGCACTCAGGATTCTAGTAAATCACGTGGGGAGTGAGGAAGTAACTCTAGAATCCTTCGTTACGTTCAGGATTGAGTAAAGCACCCGTGACGCGTGACACTGCTTTATCCCCTCGTTTAATAATCTATTATTATATACCTGCCATGATGCACCTTCGATAGCTTATACTATTTTATAAAAATAAATCACGTCAAGTGAGTCAAAAAACAATCAAGTTTATAATAGTAGATTATTAACCAAGGGGATAAAGCAGTGTCTACTGTCGCGGGTGACGATTTAAATCGCGAGCGTAACGAAGGACTCGAGGTTTACTCCCGAGCGTAGCGAGGGTGTTAAAAACTTAAATCACGAGCGAAGCGAGGAATTTAAGACGAGTCCTGAGTGTAGCGAGGGATTTAAGTTCACCCAAGACTAAGATCATCACCGAGGAAAATACTCTACTTTTCGTACCATTTGCGAAAAAATTAACACAATAATAATATGTCACTGTCGCTTTGATTTAACATCGTAACGTATTTTTAGAACATTAACTTATTTATAAAAATAAATTAAAATAAACTTAACGTTTATGTATTTGAAGAAAACAAAAACGCGGCAAATTCCTAGACTAATATTTTTTGTCGGAAAAACAAAGGCATCAAGCTCATACGGCCTCGTCGGTTTTCGTAATTTTATTTAATAGTCATAACTGCATAATAAATGCGTATTCCTTTTTCAAAAAGATATATAATGCTTTATATATAAACTCAATGGTGTAAACACAGATGTAGTTCGGTATAAATTTCGGTAAGTATTCCAAATTTAAATCACATTCTCCCCCTAGAGGATGAATGAAATTCAGTACAATTTTCTTTCCCTGTTTTTAACAGATTAAAAATGACTATTGTTATGTTCGCATTTTTTGGCATAGAATGTCACTTTTTTGAGCAAATGGTACGAAAATTTATTTTTGGTTATATTTCTGTTCCATGCCTCATTTATCAATCATACCCTGGTATTCGTCAGGTAAGGTTACCTCATTTCACCACCTAGTCTATCACAATTAATTTAAGATACGTTTGCGTCGCCGTTCAAACGCGCCAGATTAAACAAACATTCTGTCATAATTTATGGAACGTAAGCGTTTATAAAACGTATCTAATCAGAATTAATTATTGTTTCTTGACGACTTTACATATTTGCGTCGTTTCGTTCATTACATTTCAAGTAGAATGTACCCCAGTGTACCCGTCAGCTTAAATCCGGTTGAAGATTCCACAAATTGTATTCCTGGCTCATTCAATGGTATGATTGTTATGGCACTTCAGACGTTTTGTGTGAAAAACTTTATCTGATTTATGTTCACAAAAATGTTAATTTGTTTAAGAAAAATAGCTACAATAATAATTTTAATACTAGACATAAATATAAACTCGCTGTTGTCACTTGTAGACTCGATAAAGTTAGTAAATCGTTTAAAGGGCAAGGTGTTCGCTTTTATAACAAACTCTCAAGTGATGTAATAGTAGATTATTAACCAAGGGGATAAAGCAGTGTCTTCTGTCGCGGGTGAAGATTTAAATCGCGAGCGTAACGAAGGACTCGAGGTTTACTCCCGAGCGTAGCGAGGGTGTTAATTTGCTCGTGATTTATGACGAGTCCTGAGTGTAGCGAGGGATTTAAGTTCACCCAAGACTAAGACAGCTTTATCTCCCAGGAAAATACTCTACTTTTCGTACCATTTGCGAAAAAATTAACACAATAATAATATGACATAATATAATAACATTAACTTATTTATAAAAATAAATTAAAATAAACTTAACGTTTATGTATTTGAAGAAAACAAAAACGCGGCAAATTCCTAGACTAATATTTTTTGTCGGAAAAGCAAAGGCATCAAGCTCATACGGCCTCGTCGGTTTTCGTAATTTTATTTCATAATCATAACTGCATAATAAATGCCTAAATAATGAAATGTATTCCTTTTTCAAAAAGATGTATAATGCTTTATATACAAACTCAATGGTATAAACACAGATGTAGTTCAGTATAAATTTCGGTAAGTATTCCAAATTTAAATCACATTCTCCCCCTAGAAGATGAATGAAATTCAGTACAATTTTCTTTCCCTGTTTTTAACAGATTAAAAGTGACTATTGTTATGTTCGCTTTTTGTGGCATAGAATGTCACTTTTTTGAGCAAGTGGTACGAAAAAGTATTAACAATTACCAAATTGAAAATCGTAATTAATCAAAATCTTTATAAAAATGCCTACCATAATATATCGGATTTAAATGATGTAGAATTTTGCTCCAACTCGTTCAAAAATGTTACATTTTAGACGTAATTTATTTTTATTGTTATTCTAAAAGGATCACTATAAAGAACAACCAGCCTTGTTTCTTGCCTTTATTTCCTGGCTTGGTCGCAAAGGAACAAGTAGAAACATTGATGTTTCAATGTGATCCTTGTGATTTAATGAATAAAAGGTTTCATTTTGATTTTGTGTTATATTATACAGAATAACTAATAGTAAATTGGTATCCTACAATACCTACATACCTAATTTCGGCTCCTACATTAAGTCGAAAGCCAAGTTGGCTGCTAAAAAGCTTGGTATACTCGCAAAGGTGAGGCACTACTTCACACCGGGACAGTTGCTCAACTTGTACCAAGCACAAGTCCGTTCGTGTTTGGAGTACTGTTCTCACATTTGGGACGGATCAGCGAAGTACCAACTTGAAGCTCTAGAATCAATTGAGAGAAGAGCCAAGAAGCTCATAGGCAACGATGAGCTAGTTGATGCAAGGCTCCTCAACCTGGAGCATCGACGAAAGGTTGCTAGCCTCTCGGTTTTTTATCGAGTACATTTCGGGGAGTGTGCGGCGGTACTTTTTAACCTGATCCCACGATCTCCTCTCTATCAACGGACAACTAGACGCTCTGCAGTGCGCCACCGCTATATGGTAGAAATACCTCCCATTCGCACAAAGCGGTTCTCTTCGACCTTTATTATGCGCACCGCCAAAGAGTGGAACGACTTACCAGAGTCAGTGTTTCCAGATAGCTACAACCTGGGTATCTTTAAGTCGCGAGTGAATAGGTTTCTTCTAGGCAAGCGTGTACCATTGTAGACTGCATCATCGCTTACCATCAGGCGAGATCGTGGTCAAACGCAAGCCTATAATATAAAACAAAAAATTGGTATACCTACAAGGGGCGTAAGCGATCAATATAACCAGAAATATTTTGTGTCGAGTGTGTTATTGATCGCATAACTTTTCATCGAGTTTAACACAATTTCTCATCACGAATGCAAGGAATTTAAAAAGTCTTTATAACAGTTTGTTGCGAAAACGAAAATTCGCGTTCTTATTATAGTATTTGCGCGGTAAATCACTTTTACGCATCAGATATCGAGCTAACAATATCCAACTTTCAGAGCATGGGTGATAAAAAGTAATTTACCTACCATTAACAACGGGAACTTAAAACTTCCTCATTCTATCGTCGAACCAGCAGACAGATACCTCCCATTCGCACAAAGCGGTTCTCGCGCAAGACTGGAATGCCTTGCCGGAGTCTCTGTTTTCTGATAACTGCTACAAAATGGGTATCTTTAAGTCTCGAGTGAAAAGGTTTCTTCTACACTAGCATGGTTCATCGTAGACTGCATCATGGTCATCAGGCGAGTTTATGTTCAAACGCGAGCCTGTAATGTATAACAACCAGGATAAAAGAGATAAATATCTATAACCTAGTTCTAATAAATATTTAAAAAAATAATGGACTGGTGATACGATCTTTAATTTTGAGATTAAGCTAAACATCAATACTATTTTTCCAAGTACGACATAAACTATATGCAATGTTTTTAACTATTCTGTCCAAAAACGATTCCATCTAGTTATGAATCTGTCCATTTGCTCCAGAGTTATAAGAGTGCTTTTTTTACACCATCTTCTGTTTAAGTGAGTCGCACAAGTTCAGCTCTATAATATATATATACAGCGCACTCCGCGTCCAGTATAACAATGCACTCAGGGCGATGCTGGGGCTGCCCCGCTACTGCAGTGCATCAGGGATGTTCGCAGCGGCGCGGGTCGACTGCTTCCATACCGTCATGCGCAAGCGAGCCGCGTCCCTGGTGCACAGGCTGCGGGCCAGCGCCAACACCGTCTTGGCAATGATAGCCGGCAAAGTAGACTGTCCATACACCAGACATTGCTGTCACAGGCATGCTCTCAAAAACCCTGTATAAACATTAGTTTACTTATTGTGTTGTGCGCTTTCCTATATGAGCTACGTAATTGCTTGAAATAAATGTATTTTATTTTATAATCTATGGAGAGGCCTTGTTAGAAGTGGGCGTCATTGATGATTATGATATTAAAAAATCTAAATATATATACGTAATAATATTATTAGAAATATTATAAAACTGTAACCTATACCTAAATAATAAAACATGAGCGAGGAGTACACATAATTATGTATATTGTAATGGAAACCTACGGTTACCTACGGGTTCTGAGGTTATATACGGACAGGCAGACAGGCAACGCAAATTAGTTACCAAGCCCAGTTCATTATTGAGGGCATTGTCATTACAAAAACCTACCCAAAAACCTTTGTAGCTTGGTAGATCTATAGTTACTGCTAGGTAGGAGTACTTTAGATAGATAATTATGTTACTTATTAGTATAATACAAGCCAGCGGCTTTGCACGCGTTGTATGTCCTTAAAAATAGCTTGTGTCTCAAACCATGTCATAATCTATCTATAAACCAAACTTCATCAAGATCTGTCCACCCATTTTGTCGTGAAAACGTAAGAAATAGACAGACAAATTAAATTTTGATTTTATAATATAAGTACGGATATGAATAAGCGGCAAAACCGGCAGCCGTTCAACCATTAAATAGCACCAAGCCAGTCTGTCAGACTGCGCTTAGTAAGCGCTAGAGATGGATTAATAATTCGAAAATCGGTTGTCAGATACTGTGTTTTTTTCAATCCGTGAAACTTGTTATACGGGCATTTTTTTTTATTGTTTATGTTTGTATCCCGGATGGGAAATGGGGATCCATCTAATATTCATTTATACTTGTTAAATAAATAAAATAAAAAAATTAAATAAGCTCTCGGTACTTATTTACTAATATTAAACAGCTTTTTAGCTCGTATTTACCTGTTCATTTATTCCCTTGAGAAATTATGAATAGTGATTGCGGAAGTTTAAATAAACCGGCCAAGTGCGAGTCTGACTCGCGCACGAAGGGTTCTTTTATTTATAAAAATGGTAAAAAAAATCACGTTTGTTGTATCGGAGCCCCCCTTAAATATCTATTTTATTCTGTTTTTGGTACTTGTTGCTATAGCGTCAACAGAAATACATCATCTGTGAAAATTCAAACTGTCTAACTATCACGGTTCATGAGATTCAGCTTGGTGACAGACGGACAGACAGCGGAGCCTCAGTAATAGGGTGCTGTTTTACCCTTTGTGTACGGAACCCTAAAAATACCATCTCGGTACATAATACCACATTCAAGCAAATAGGTAATAACTGAAGGCAAAAGTAATCAGTAACTTTACTAATTTAAAGCTATATGAGGTAAAGTTTTATTAGGCAATATGCAAAATAGTATCAAACAGATTAACAATAAAAACTACAATTAAATCAAATGACTTAAACTAAATTTAAAATAAACCTATAAATAAAAAACTGCATTTAAGTCTCCATGTGGTAAGGTGCACAAAAAACTGGCAACATTACCTCTGGTTGCGCTGATTCAATAGCTAATCGTAATTTTCATTCTTTCATAAAAACAAATCGTTTAATTTTATTATTACATAAACCTCTTATATATCTATTCCTCTCCCACTCACACCTACCCCTATAGGTACGTGTGAGCGAGGACTCGCTATACGTTTAACACCGTCGTGGGCGCTTACAAATTGGCGCCATCTATCGAAAGTGTAACAAAAACAGTTTGGTAAAATATGTCCGCGCCGCTGTCGTGTATTAGAATTCGTTTCGCATAAAGAACTTAATTTGGTGGTTGAAATACAGTGAATATAAGTGAACCCTATTCGAACCTGCCGCCGCTACACGCCATCAAAGGATTTAAAGGTATTGTGCATCCTTCCTTTTTTGGAAACTGTTCTTTCTTACCCAAATCCAAACCAGTTATCAGTCTCCATCTCTCGCAACAAATCAAACTCAAATTTTGTACATTTTTGCTATATTTTGCATTTCCCGCGTAAACCACCTCTTTGAATGGCTAAGCTATATTAAAGTAAACTACGCTAAGCATAATGACGCTAATGGCTCCTTAAATTGATTTTGACGTACATAATTCCCGATTTTTTTTATAAAATAATATGATAAATCTACATCATTCATCAAGCATAGCCACTAATCAGGCAAGAGGCGCTGCGGAGTCGAACTAAATAATTAAACGCCGCTCTCTCGCTCAATCATAACGGCTAATCCGCTCCATTGGATTACAGCCAAGAACTAAAAACTGGTATTAATGAATGAGGCGAACTTCGTTTACTTAGTCCACGGCTTTACTCGCGTACCTGGAAGTACCTAGCATGATTTAAAAGTTGTCTCAATTCTAGTAAGCAGATATGTGAAATTATAATAGGGACCCAGATTTATTCGCTAAGACATCATTTTATACTTGTCAAAGTTTTCAGACACATATTAATATCAGAAAAACGTTTTAAAATATGTACTTTCGCTAAAAATGGGATATATCTATATATAAAAAACAAAGTCGGGTTAGTAACTCAAGAAAGGCTGTCTCTGCCCTGAATAGCAGAATAACTATTAAAATATAGAAAAAACTAACGCAAAAAAAAAATATGAAAAAAATCATTTTCTAATACATAGACGCAGATATTGATGGCCGATTGATAATTCTACCGGCGATGTAGATTGGCAGCCCGCGTTTTATGCATGTTAAGGCGGTACGAAGTTTGGCGGGTCAGCTATAGTCTAACTTTTTATTAGCTGCAGTAAAATGACGTTTCTAAATGTCATTCCGTAAAATAATGTTGCCAGCCTAATCTCAATAGGGATGTGATTCAGTTCACAAAAATTAATTAAATAACATTATTATGACGTTTTTGTTTCATTTTGAATGTACCTCCCTATACTTCCACTAAAAAAGATCAATCCTCTAGTATAGTAATAATAATAGGTTAAAAAAATACATTACAACTTAATATTAAATCTCAAAAAAAAAACCAAACTGAATATTCATTTATGATTCACTCATTTAGCTACATCCCTATTTATTTTTCTTCAAAAACCGGCAACCCACAAAACGTCATTTTACTGCAGCTAATAAAAAATTAGACTTTAGTAATGAGTACAATAAAAATGCTTTATTGTAACTACACTATAAAATGTACTACTAGGTAATTACTATTAGGTCCTTATAAAATAAACAAAAACTTAACTAATCCTTCTTATTTATTATATTATTCTACAAGCTGGTACCCGCGACTTCGTCTGCGCAGGATTAGTAAGTACTTCGAGTAGCTTCGTTTGTTACCACCAAATGTGCATTACAAATATATTATCAATTTTGATTGGATTTGTGGTTTACTCTTTTGGCGATAATGGCTTACTCATATAAGCTAGATATATGCTGTCGCGGACTTTTTTGTAGGACTAATTAAGTTAAATATTTCTTCTATACATTATATACGTGTTAACTCTACAGTTTTTGCAGCGTACGCCAGATTAGCTCGCAGATGGCAGATTTTTTTCCGACTTACTTTACAATTATCGTTATATTTTAGACAATTCACACATTATCTTTAAAAATTATAGCCTATGTGTTATTCTAATGTATAAGCTATATTATTGTAAACTTTCATTAAAATACATTTGGTAGTTTTTGCGTGAAAGAGGAACAAACATCCATACATACAAACTTTCGCGTTTATAATATTAGTAGGATTTATCTATCTATATATTTGGTGTCTTGTATGGACCCTCCTATGGCGGTAAATGCCTCCTCCATTTAGAAAAGGAATAATGTCAAACAACCTCCCCCAGAACGGTTAATTACCTTGGGGGTAGTAGACTACCACCCTCCATAAGTAAAAACGGGATATTTATCATGATTTGTGAATGCTTGAGTGTCCCGTGATCATGGCATATGCCGGTGTAACTGAAGCGAAATATCGAGAAACTCAATATCTCACAAAATATCATGGTTGAATGACTTCCTTCACTCCCATTGCATTCTTCATATGTGCTCGTCGTTTAGGTCGGATTAATTTAAAGCTGGCCTTTTACCCAAACGTCTTCAAAATACGTTCGTATGGGTATTGTCCTATTCACGCTCACGTAAAATAAGAATTAAATTAATTTCAAACATTATTTAACGCTTTGAAAACTTTGCGAGCCATTTATAATCTAGGCAACAACCTCAAATTACAGATCCACAACATGAAATGGCTTTCAACTGTAAATCCAGTTTTATAACTAAACGTAGCGATCACGAACGAGCAAAATAATAACTGAACTGCATAATGTAGATACTGTAGGTTGCTGGGAGGCGTTGTGTGCAGCCTGTTAGAATAGATTACTCTTCATTGCACACCAACAAAATTAAAAATACAAAGAAATACACAAAAAAGAAGGTAAGTACAATGGGCGGTCTTATCGCTAAAAGCGATCTCTTCCAGACAACCTTTGGATGGACAGGACAAAACAAAATAAAAAAGACGGCAGTGTATCTATGTTGATAAACCTACATAAACTACCTTTACCTACTAATAAATACTACTATTAAACTAAAGATATATACAAATATAATAATATATATGTAAATATATATATATATATATATATACTACAAGTACTAGTACACTACTAGCAGTGCGTAGACAGAGAAAGGAAATGGTTGTATAACTTAGCTTTAAAGATAGGAAGAGATTTAGATGAACTGATAGAGAAAGGTTAAGCGTTCCACAGCAGCAAGCTTGAACTGTAAAGGAGTCACCATAAAATTTAGAACTGTGGACAGGGGTTTGAAGACTTAGAGTTTCAGATGAGCGTAGGTTTTGATTATGCGTCTGGTGAAAGAATACAAAAAGCTCTTTTAGATAAGATGGTGAAGAAGGATTGAAAAGAATGTTAAATAGATGGGACAGAATAGAGGCTATCAGCGCAAAAGTGGTGTTACCCCAGACAATTTATTATGAAATAAGGAGGAGTTAAAATTTGGTTGAATTGTTTTTTAACCTTGTTTCTTTTGTAAACATTATTTTAATTGTTTCTAATTATTTTATAAAAAGAACCTCTAAATCTATAATATTTGTGCACTGAACATTTATATTGTAAAGAACATATCTTACACGCACCGTAACCAACGTAAATTGTGGGTTACACCACTTTTGCGCTGATAGCCTCAGCATTCCGGCCAAGACGGATAGGGAGCCACTTGAGTTTTGCGCGAAATTCTGAATCATGGTCATACTTGTCTGTTGTTATTTTTCTAATGGTTTAAGCATTTATTTCTCAAAAGACCATACAGCTCACGTAGTTAAATCTTGTTTTTATAAGCTTACAATGTTGTATAAAATGAGGCCGTACTTATCAGAAGAGTTGCCTATTCAATTAGTAGAGTCACTTGTCCTTTCAAAGTTGAACTACACAGACGTGGTTTTTGGTCCACGACTTTTGGAGAGGACGGCTCGACTGATACAACGAGTACAAAATTCTTGTACTCGTTTCTGCTTCGACGTTCCAAGAAGGGGACATGTTACTGCTTTCCTTAATGCACATTCATTATTGAAGATGAGACACAGACGTAAGCTTCATTTAGCATGTCTCCTCTTTGGTGTAATGAAGCACCATGCCCCTGGTTATCTCTACAGTAAGATAAGTGAACCGTCAAACTGGAGATCCTGCGATCGCCGACAATGTTCGATGCAGCTTTCAACACAGCGACATAAAACAGTAGCCTTTCGAGGCAGTTTTCGCTACGCTGCATCGAAATGTTGGAACAACATTCCACCGCCGATAAGGAACCTGCATACTATTCACAGTTTTAGATTAAAACTAAAAAAATATTTATTACACTGGCAAAAGGAGCGGGAACTTAACAGATTTGATACAAGTGCAATATAACTCTATATACATTTACCTATAACATTTACATTATGATTTTATGAATTGTTTTGATCATATTTAATACTTTTAATTTCTTACTTTTAAATATTTAACTAGTTTATATATTTAATATGACTTTGTTTATTTTTTCTTGTTATTGTAAAACTTTTTCTGTTTGAAACTTCTGTTGGGTGTTATTTTTTTTTAAGTACTTTAAAATCGCGTCCGCTATGTATTTATTTTTAATTATTTGTCTCTCTTGGTCCTAAAGGTCTCAATGGAAGACCAGCGCAGGTTCTAACGTCCTGCACACGCTGAGTTGAGACCTTTTTTTTTTGCAATCAATTTGTGTACCTAGTTTAAAGTGTTTATGTTGTTTGTATTAATATACTGTTTATTTTTTGTTGTTATTTTTGAATAATGTGTGTTGCAAAATAAAATACTTGATTTGATTTTTGATTTGAAAAGAATTACAAATTCACTTACAGAGAAACTTACAAATTATCTTAAAAATAAAGAGGATGTGCCATTTAGCGTAGCAAACTGTTTTATAAACTTAACTGTTTGTAAGTTTATACTATATTAAAATTATAAAAATAATATTGATGTTACTATTTAAAAAAATAATATTTGGATAGTTCTGTATTTGAACAAACAAGAATTGGACCAGTGCGTAGAAGTGTACCGCACCGTGCATGCAACACTTTTAACTGTATACTGCATTTCTTTTAATATGACATACCTAATTCATATTGTATTCAGATATTTAATTTTAACGGCCGATGCTGCGGCAAATTCAGCCTAAGTTCTCAAGCGGGGCAAATATGGAAGTCTCGACAGAGCTTACGTATTTGAGCCATTTGGGGTCGGGACCCTAGGTCCTTGGGGGTTCTGCAGCCCATCGCGTTTTCAAAATTGTTTCTGGGCGTGGTCGAAGCGACGTGTGATCCGAGAGCTGGCGCTTATCTGGGTCAACACATAAGCATTGCAATTCAGCGAGGCAATGCAGCCAGTGTCTTGGGGACACTTCCGCCTGGTAGTGATCTGGAGCAGTTGAGCGATCTATAGATCGCTTGCAACGGTCTATAGAATATTGAACTGTTTCTTCTTTATTTTATTGTAAATAATTGTTGTTTCTGTAATGAAATAAAATTTTAACTATTTTAAGTACACACACAAAATTCTAATTTTTGTCAGTGTTATACCTATTGCTACCTATATAACATATTTGCATGTTCTCAAAGCAAAAAACATGTGCTCCTCACTTATACATAACAAAAAAATTGATTCCTTTCTTTTCAAAGCTGTGGAAGTCCTGTGAACTTTTAGATAAGATAGGATAACTCTTTATTGTAATGTTAATTAGTTGTTTTAACACTAAAATAAGACTAAAAGACAATACGATGGGCAACCTTATTGCTGAGAGCGATCTCTTTAGGCAAACTTCAGATGGAAATAAATTAGTGAAGTTAAAACGGAGTGCGGTGTATTACAGATTATAATTGTCGAATGAATGTCCTAGTAAAGTTTAAGTGAATAATATTTAATTCAAATACTTTAGACAGTTATAAAATATACTAATACATGACTGACCCGCCGAACTTCGTACCGCCTTGATATGCATATGACGCGGGCTGTCAATGGACGTCACCCCGGTATAATTGAAAATCTGCCATTAAAGAGGAAATTTATTTTGTAATAATTTATTTTTCCGTGTATTTTTCCTATTTTATAATAGTTAGTCTGCTACTCGGGGCGGAGACAAATGCAACAAATCAAAAACCATGAAAATCGGTCAAGCCGTTCTCGAGTTATAAATGTTCGAACAAACCCGACTTTGTTTTATATAAAAGTGAACTAACTTTTTGTGACGTGTGTTAAAATAATGAGGCACATTTTGACATATCACCGTCTCAAATAAATGTTCCTCATACTTCGTTAACATCACAAGCAGAAAATAAAAAGAAACAGAAACACAATAAGAAACTTTCGTGAAATATTGAAATCATTAAAATAAACTAGCTGTTGCCCGCGACTTCGTACGCGTTACACTACTAAATGTGTAGGTAACCTAGAAATAAAGCTAAACTCGCTGTTGCAACTTGACTTGACACACCATTTCTATGCCATGAGAACCGATTTAGGGTATAAAAGGTCTATGTGGTAATCCAGATTACAATGTACGAATATACCAAGTTTCGCAATCGGTTCAGCCGTTACGACGTGATTGAGCAACAAACAAACATCCAAACTTTCACATTCTAGTGTTATACGCAGCTCATTGCGTGCGAGTCGTTGTCGGTCCGATAAAATGGTTCGTGATAAATCCCGTATTTGTTAAAACCACTAGAAACTATGAAAACCTGATAATGATACTTAGAGGATTTTACGTACCTAACAATTTAATGAACGACTAGCTGACCAATCGCGTAGGTTTTCAATAAAAACTGCGCAGTTAGGTAAAAAGTAGCCTATGTTCTATGTAAAGTAGCCATCCAAAAGTTGTCTGCAAGAGATCACTTTTAGCGATAAGACCGCCACTTGTATTTCTGCGTGTATTGTTATTTGTTTTAATTTTAATTGTGATTTACAATAAAGCGTTTTCTATCTATCTATCTATGTCACCCGGAGATAGTGTAGCTTCCCAACAGTGAAATATTTTTTTAAATCGGTCCAGTAGTTTCGCAGCCTATTCAATACAAACAAACAAACAAACAAATCTTTCCTCTATATAATATTAGTATAGACATAGATTTTCTTTGGATACCGTCACGAACATCTTTTTCTTAACCATAACTTTTACGTAACAAAGACGTACGACACGAATGCCGAAGGAAAGTTATTTTTATCATATGTGTCTGTTTAAGTGTGTAATAATCTTTATTTTCCACCATGTGGGGACGTCCACCAGCGAGATGGGTCGACGATATCCTTAACACCGTGGGTCGTACGTGGTTCAGACTGGTACAGGATCGGGAAGAATGGCAGGAACAAAGAGAGGCCTATGCCCAGCAGTGGGTCGATACGGACTGAAAATGATGATGACTCTTTATTACCTCATAACACTCAAACGTCATCTGGGTAGACGTTTAGATGAATGTGCCAAAAGAATCGTCTTGTCTTCCAGAGTGACATTTAAGTACACAAAAGGTGTCTAAGAAATAAAGAAATTGCGCTAGGAACAATCTGCCTCACAGGTGATTTTAGGGGCTTTTTAGGGTTCCGTACCCAAAGGATCAAACGGGACCCTATTACTGAGACTTCACTACCGGTCTTTCTGTCTGTCCGTCTGTCACCAGGCTGTATCTCATGGACCGTGATAGTTAGACAGTTGAAATTTTCACAGATGATGTATTTCTGTTGCCGATATAACAACAAATACTAAAAACAGAATATTAAATATAGTTTATAGTATTAATAGTAATGAGGAGGGCTCTTATATCATTTCTATATTTTATAGAAATGGTACGGAAACCTGCGTGCGCGAGTCCGACTCGCACTTGTCCGGTTTAATTTTAGTAGTAGCGATATAGATGATAAAGAATGGACAAAATTTTGTGCAATCGAGTTTCTCTTATTCTCTTCAAAATAATTTGTTTATTTAATAAAACTGTACCTACCCACATTTAGCATTCGACAAAAAACATTGTACTAAATATTTGTCACAGCAACATCTACCGACAATAATTATAAAGGAATTAGCAACAAATTATTGCTTGCGAAGAGGAAGTATAATAGCCTGGCTGGGTTGGATGGTTCTCATTAGTGTTGGCCGGGCCCACGTAGTAGGCACATAGTACTAAAATACAGAAGGGAAGGTTCATCTAAGTCTGAAATATAAATCTAAAAAAAAATCCATAATATCGTTTGCAAACGTACAGATGGACAGCTATTGCGCTATACCTCCATGTTGTTTACTGATAACAGCGTAGGAACGTGTAACAGTTTCTTGGCTTCACCACCCAGGCCAGGAAACTGCTTAAAAGTTACCTCTCTTCGCTGGAGGGCAATACTTAGGTAGGTAGTTAATTGTTAATTGTTAGTTTTTTGTCTTTTAAAAAAAAGTAGATGTAATTTGATGTACAGACTTACGCGAGTGACATAACCATTGTCTGGTTAAAACTCCCATGGTAAATAAAGAATTAAAAAAAGAGCAGTTTTACCAGTCTGAAAAACCAATCTATAAATTAACCTTGTCATTTACAAACATTCAGAAAAGAAGCTTTATTTAAGTTTGAAGTATTAAATACATAAATCCCTGGACATAATTTACAAACTTACAAAAGGAAAACTCTCAGGAAGTCTGAAATTTTATTTATTGCAAAAATGTATACATAATTAGTGGGGGTTCATACCTAAAGGGGACGTTGATGACGATTAATTGCAAGGAGAACATAAAATTTCCAGTAGAAACAGAGAAGAGATGATAAGGAAAACTATAGATTTGACTCGCAATATTGTAATTTCTGGTGTTTATTTCATGTCTGTCAGTTAAATTATCTGTCAGAGGAAAATCTTATTTATACAGAGGAACTTTATTTTTAACCAATTTTGAAAACAGGAGGTACGTTGAAATCGTCAATTCGTCGGAATATTTTATTTTATTATGTATTTCAGTGATAATTACGATGTCCAATCTCAATAATTCTTCTTTTATTTGAAAGGGCCTCAGGGTCGATCCACCGTATAAATTTGGTCAAGATCTGATGACTCTCTCTCTGATGAGAAAATCATCAAACTCTTCAATTTATGGTTAGATCTCGAAATCCCCACCGCTACGTCCCCACCGGTGCGTAAAGGCCTTGTAACTGGATAATTATTACATCTATACATGCTTTAACATCGATAACTTGATTGCAAATAATTTTATAAGAAATCTCCCTGTGTGTTTGTAGTAATTGTCAAATAACAAGGCCTCTACGCACCGGTGGGGACGTAGCAGTAAGAATTTCAAGAATAAACCCAAACTGCAAAGGTGTCTGCACATTTTGTAGGGTACCCTAAGGTTCAAACGGGGCCCTATTACTAAGACTCCGCTGTCTGTGTGTCTGTCCGTCTGTCACCAGGCTGTATCTCATGAACTTTTGAAATTTTCACAGATGATGTACTTCTGTTGCCGCTATAACAACAAATACTAAAAACATAATAAAATAAATATTTAAGGGGGGATACTATACAACGTCATTTTTTTGATCGATATTGATAACGGCAACAGGTAGACGCTTGAAATATTCACAGAATATTGAGATACAATATTCACTTTAAAAAAAATTAAAATGAAATTAATATTTACGGGGGGCTTCCATACAACAAACGTGATAATGATACGGTGATAAGATAATTGTACGGAACCCTTCGTGCGCGAGTCCGACTCACATTTGGCCGGTTTTATTTATTTTACAGTTTTTGTTTTCTGAAGTTAGCAATCGTTTTGTTAAAAAGTGATTGTATCCTATGCTTTACCACTGTTCGACAAAACACTACAACATATCCTTTCATTAGATCTTATGTCAAATCTTGCATACGATTTGAACTATTGATCTGAACAACTAGCCGGTTTCTTAGCGAGTATGTAAGGAGTAAGAAAGAAAAGAAATACATTTATTTGACACACACACACACAGGACAGAGCATACAGAAGAGTACCTACATTACTTATAGATTATAAATGATTATGAACGTGTGTGTGCTTATGAACGATTGCCCAAAGCTTGTACTCTGTTACCAATAGTCTGTGGTAGAAGCCGCCTCGTTGTGGCGCCTGCATTATTCATGCGGACAATATTGCACTGCCGCATCTATCCGTACTCGTTTTATAATATCGCAGCAACCAGGGGATGTTTCATTAACGTTGACGTTTTGTACTCGTATTGTGCCGGGAACTAATGCTCACAAATTGTTTTGATCGTGAGTTCTGTATTCCTATATTCTGTGGCTTGGCAATGGATGTGCGATGTTTAATTGCAGTTTCGCCGTTGATTTTGATTTTGTGTTTTGAATCACAAAATTGGGAATTGATGGTTGCTATAATTTGAGATAGAGGATATGGCATTTGGTAATGTTTTTATTGACAAACCACGCCTGCGAGGCCGCGAGTAAGTCAGCTATAGTATTTCCATTTCTTTATTTTCTCGATGACAGCTCCTGTGAAAACTTGAACAAGCCTCTTTTTTACATTATGTATGCATTATTTTAAAAAATATGACGCTTATGCATGTACAGTGTTATACCAGAGTCGGAAAAACTGTTAGGGATGTAGCTATCGATAAACGTAACACGATAACAGACCCGATATTTTTTTACAAAATGTAAGAAACTAAACTACTGCCGGATACTTTTGTACAAATTTATTAAATAATATTATATTTCATAACAAGATGTTACACGTATTAATTCTTGATTGATAATGCCAACTTCTTTAAAATTTTCGAAGCTGTTGTAAAATAAGTAGGTATAGGTAGGTACTCGACAATGAAACGAAATAGTTATACCGACAGGTAATATTTATTTATTTATTTTAATCAAAATCTGATGGATCGTCACTGTCGCGATCGATATCATTACTTATTTAGTCACAACACTACAACTATCAAATTAGAACTGTCATCGAGAAAATAAAGAAACAGAATGACTACAGTGTGTTACATTATGTTTTACTAGCGACCCGCCCCGGCTTCGCACTGGTGCAATGCTGACACTAAATATACTACAGAACGTATTTATATATTAATTGTATGTTTATATATATGTGTATTAAATGCACAATGTCTTTAAGGTACTTAATTGGATAAGGATTAATGCTGGATTGCTTAAAATTGCTTCGTGAATAAGCCATTATTTCTCGTAAAAAGGATAAAAATGGTTATTTTTGGTTATTTCTAAGAGATAGATATATACCATTGCAATTTTTTTTGTAGACCTTTTTAAGGTGTATAATACTGTAGTACATTATGTTAATCTATCTCGTAGAGTTCAGCCAGCGTTTGCAATGTAAGTGCAAAAAAAAAGTGTTTATTTACGACATCACATTAGAAACCTCTAATATTATCAGTGTTTCTATACTATATTATGCATGTTTTATACATATAAACCTTCCTCTTAAATCACTCTATCTATTAAAAACCCCGCAACAAAATCCGTTAGATAGTTTTAAAGATCTAAGCATACATAGGGACAGACAGCGGGAAGCGACTTTGTCTTATACTATGTAGTGATGATGAAGGTTCACAAATTGAAGGGGCACGTGAAGGGGTATGTTTTAATATCATAATTATACGCTGATTAATATTTCCTTCTACTTCGCATACATTTTAATATTTTTTACTAAATAAATATTGCCTTCCTCGGCGCCGTCGGCCGTCTTCAGGCACCCACTGTGTGACGATCGTTGCCCATCTGTCCGGGTGCATTCGTCTTACGCGGCCCGCCCAATCCCATTTAATACTAGCAGAACTTTTTTCCTGCATCAGGCGTGACGATCTCGATGCCTTCGAGACAGATTGGTGGAATTTGGCACGCGAGTGAAAGTCCTGGAAGACAGGGGAAACCTTTGCCCAGCAGTGGGATGACATAGGTAGAAAAAAAATGAATATGAATATTCGATTCGTGAACCTTCATCATGTCTCTCTTCACAGCACACCGTGTGTGTTAATTCCCGTATTTATACAAACATTGTGCTTATGAATCGTTAAAGTTTATTGACAGAGAGAAGACCACAAAGAAATAATATAGATACTACGTTCCTAAGGTACGTGACCTTAATGAGGCAATACTCTGTTATTGGCGATGATAACCACGTACCCATCAGGTGATAAAAAAGTTCCGTGTCCAAGTTTTATAAAAAAAATACCTACGAGTAAAATTTAACTATGTTGACCTCGCTGCTTCGTAATCATTCAGTCTAACCCTAATTAAAGTCATTAAAGCCGTTTATTAGTGGTACACAATAGTTTATGTAAAACCTTTTGTTTATTCAATAGTTCAAATATAGTTAAACGTGACGGTAATTATTACTATTGATCGGGTACCTTTTAACAATAATTGAATAAAGATCGACGCGGTTTCAGCATGCTTACAAAAATGCTTTATTATTTAAACTAAACTCTGAAATCGGATAAGTGGGATTTGACAGGTGTCGAAATACTAAAAACGAACAACAAAATAATTAACCAATTCACCATTGGAATATCGTCCCGTCAAAATATTGATTCAGGATTAGCTAGTGCGTCTGAGTGTAATTTTTAAATATAAAGTAAAATTTTGGTGTCTAACATAGAATATAGTAGAAAACGCTTTATTGTATACAACACTTAAATTAAAAATAATATTTAATACACTTAAAACTATATACGCGATAGTACAATTGGGGATGTTATCGCTAAAAGCGAGCTCTTCGAGATAACGTTTGGATGAACTGGATTTTACGAGAACGTTAAAGGACGGTAGTTTTATAATTTAAGCTTTTTATTTATCTGTGTATTTATGCGAAATAACATACTTAAAATAAAATAAATAGATACCAGGGTAGATAAAATTAATATAAATGTAATATATAAACATATTCAGGCCTTTGCCCTGCATTGGGACAGTACCAGCTCCAAATAAATAAATAAATAATATAAACATTCTATTATAATAAAATACTAATACGCTAAAAGAAATGAAATACAAATATGAAACAGCTGTAATACAAGCAATAACAACGACAGATGGGTTTAATAACAAAATAAAATTACTCAGCTTTCTGATGCAGACAAATAGTGCTTAAACCATAGCGTTTTAAAGATAAAAAGGGTTGATCTAATGAAAGAAGAAAGAGAGTTCTTTAAACGGATAGCTTGTACAGTAAAGGAGTTTTTTTTTTATATTAAACTTGTAGACACACAAGCTGACGGCCCTCCAGTTCCTGATGTTAAGTGGTCACCGCCGTCTATAAAATCCTGCAGCAATCGTGGTACTGCAGTCGCGTTGCCTAGCACTTAATACCCTATTTACATCTCTCTTGAAGCGTTTAGTTTGAAGTCCACCGGAAAAACCTCTGGGGGAAGGTCATTCCACATCTTGCAGGTGCGTGGAAGAAACGAGCGGGTTGTCATAGAAGTTATAAAAGCGGATAGGAGTTTTAAGTTTCAAGGACCAAGGACTCCTAAGAGCGCAACGCACGAGGATTAGATAGATGGAGATGTTCAAAGCGTTCTATGAGATAAGAAGGACTAGAAGAGCTAAACAAAATATTGTCCAAGAGAGAGAAAGGATATGTATATTAACTAATTATTAAACTCTATGTTATAGTTTATGAAAAACATAATAATTTATGAAAATATGTGGTTGTTTTTGCGATTTCTTATGTTGACTTTCGTACGAAGTTATCACGCCGTACGAAATGATAGACGACGGATCGGATCTATTAGATTCCTTTAGTACTAGCTACGTTAGGTTATATGTGTTATGTGGTACCAGCAGAGGTACTAGTGTAGACAGTGTAGACATTTACTTTCTCATAATAAGCTTCCAGGAGTTATATTTTGGAGCTACAAAGTCTGTATTCTTTGGTTTCTGGATAATTCTAGTTATTGAAATGTGTTTGTATAGACTGAACCAAAATAAAGTCCATTGACCTTTAGTCTAGCATTGTATATAATTTACTTATGATATTCAAGAAAAAATTCTATCTGTTTAAAGAATTTTTTAATAGTTAAAAATAGCCTACAACGTTAGCCAAACTTCTTCACCTATAAACCTTAAAATTGCTTTACATATTTCTTTGTTTCAGAGGAATTTTACTACAGAACCAAAGGCGGTACGGAGAAGCTATCAAAAGTTTCGAGAGGGCAATTTTCTTTAGACCGTCAATGGCCCGTAAGTACTTCCCATAAATTAATTAAAAAAATTACAAATTTATCGATATCTTATTCATCGCAGCAATTTACAAAATGAGGAAATTATCCTTGAATTTTAAACTTTGAGTAATAATAATTGCTTATGTAAGTTCGTCTCAGTTAGTGGTGCACTCCATCAGGTATCAGAGCTTTCAGGTTGCTTGATGGCTTTAGTTAGACTTTAGCTGGACCTACATCGTATAATGCCTTTCAAAGCATTCAGTTGCAAATGGTTCTAGTGGCTGACAGTACCAACCGCTCGGCTAGTGTGAGAATGACTTATTTAGTTTGTCCTTGTTGACTAACACAGTTTTGTGTTATTTTTATGAACAAAAAAATATTGTCAATACTGAATTTAAACCAAATAAAATCTACATTAAGTAATCATAAACTTTTTTAAATTTGACGTGGCGAAGTAGCCCGGATGTTAACCGTAACATACCTACTTAGAAATAAAATAAATAAATAAATATTGCTAGACATTTCACACAGCGCTATCTAGCCCAAAACTAAGCAGAACTTGTACTATGGGAATCAGATAACTGATAGAATATTTATATACTTTATTTTTTGTAAATACATACTTATAATATATAGAAAAATACCCAGACCCGGAACCAATATTTGTAGATCATGCAAACATTTGTTCCGCGGTGGGAATCGAACCCGCTACCTCCTGCGTCTCAGTCAGATAGATATACGCCCACTGCGCCACGGAGGTCCACGGTAAATAAATTTATAAGAAAAATTAAGTATGTAGAATAGTTTTAGTTTCATTTTATTTATTTTTTTACTATTCCATAATTTAAGTATAATACTTGGCGTAAATACACAATTTAATTATGTTGACTATGACAACACCATTGAAAATATGGCAGCTTATGAAAGGAACAACAATCTTAAACCTTAAATAACGGTATGGCTCCATAATCGTTTCTCTTATACCGCAACACCGATAAAACGGTACGTGATAAATCCCGTATTTGTTGTTTAACAATTGTTGTACCAATGGGTTTTCTTATAAATTAGCAGAATTGGGGCCCTGGTAATAAAAATTTGAAGTTATGAAATAAAAAAAAATACAATCATGAAAATAAATACCTATATAGTAGTAGTGAACCAAGGAATGTCACTGAACGCTGAACGTAGGCCTCCCCCATATCTTTCCATACCGGTCGATCTTGTGCGGCCTGCACCCAACGACTCTCAGCAACCTTTGTCAGGTCGCCTTTCCACCTAGTGGGGGACCGTTCTACGCTGCGCTTACCACAGCGTGGTCTCCACTCAAGAACCTTTCTGCCCCGTCAGTTCTTCGAGCTATTTGCCTACACTGCCACTTCAGATTACATACTAATTCTTTGGGTTATGTCAGTGACTAGTAAGTTATTGTTACGCCAAGGCTATTGCAGAATAAACAATAGTCGGCATCTCGAAGTTATACCTACTGTGTCACAGAATAGGTAATACTTGGTGTGGAATATACCTACTTACTACGTTTTTACCTACAGTTGCAGAGAATAAGAAATAGTAGTCGATCGAAATACCTACACGTTCTAGTTGGCAGAGGAACCACTGAGAACGTTCTGGAAGGATCTAGTAACAGCGTGCGGTATAAATAGAGCGTGGATACGCCCGAAGGAGTCAGTTTGTTCGGTTAAGCTGTCACGGCCTCAGAGGCCAACAGCGAGATTAGTCCATTCGAAAAAAAAAAAAAAAAAAACCGAAGGAGTCAGTCTTGATTTGGCGATACGTGTGAATATGTCGGTGACTTTTAGTGGTTTATTGTGCAACAGTGGTGTGATTTAGTGTGTTGTGATTAAGATTGTGTATTTATCATTTTAATGTTGAATAAAAGTGTTATTTGGGTTAGATTTATTTTCATTATTTTATCCCGAACCCTCAGCTCGCAGCACAGGAGCAATTACGTTAAAACTAGGCTTCAAATAATACGTTTCCTCCTATATACCTTATAATTATTCAAACAAGGATATTTGATTAGAACCTATAATTTTATCAAATCTCAATTACTTTTGTAATTACAGCGTCTGTAGTTTCCAGGAAGTAATTTTATCAATCTATTATGTTAATTATACTATTAAATAGTTATTTCTGTTTGTTTCATAATTCATTCAACCCTAGAGTCAACGAACCTTTACAATTGAACCCTCAATATCCTCTCTACAAATTTCATTAATATTAAGAGATGAAATCATTTTCTTTGGTAAACTACAGTAAAATACAGTGTGAAGAGCACAAGTGTATGCCGATAGACGTCATATGCTTAAGAAACAATTTAAAATAGCCCATAAAGAGTCCGACTCTCCACAAAAAAAATTAAACACTATTCAGCACGTGTTTAAAAAATACTTCTACAAAAAAATATTTAAACACTTATTAAACAGTTATTTAACTTTTTTGTGATAAAAATGTCCGTGACTAATACTGGCGTTCATGATTTTCCGTGGTCATAACCCAAATGTTTAAATATATTTTTTGACGATAGTAAGTATATCTCTACACCAGAAATTGCCACCGCAAAAATATTTTTAGTTAGCGTGAAATTTTATTTACATTCTATCACCCCTAAAGAAAATAGCTGCCGAGGGAAAACCATTATTTGTTTATTTTATAGTTGCGTTCGTGAATTTGGGCACATCTTTGATGGCGGACGGGCGTCTAGCTGAGGCCGCGAGTGCCCTTCGAGCCGGATCTCGGGCAGATGGCGTCCGTGTCCGGGATAGGCGAGAGCACGACGCCGCCAGAGTGTCCGCTCTGGTACAACTAGCTGCGTTACACTCTCGCCGAGCACACTGGCATAAAGCACTCTCAGCGTACAAAGAAGCGTTGCAGATACTGCCTGACTCAAATGCGCCTATCGTCGGCTGGACACGACATGTAAGTACACAATAATACAATAATAAAATACTATAGTATTCGCAGTTCTGAACCTGCATTTGTATCACTTATAAACGAGAATTTTTCCAAGACACTGATTACAGCGGGACTGTTTTGTTCCATTAGGGAGGTTAGTAAAGGCATTGACTAATAATATACTAAAGGGGCAGTCTGTGTCTTGGGGACACTTCCGCCTGGTAGTGATCGGGAGCAGTTGAGCTATCTGTAGATCGTTTGTAATGGTTCTATCTAACCACGAGCCTATGTTTTGATCCAGGGCATAATCAAGCTGTTTAACAAATTAATGTGTTTTACTTAATTCTGACAACACAACGTTATATTATTTTACAAAATAATGCCATGAAGTATTAAAAATACATGAATAAAATATGTATTTATGTACATTTAGTAAAACACAGACTATTATATGATTTTACAATATAATGCCAACAGGTTAACAAACTATGAGTCCGTAAATTTTAAGAAGCGATCGACGTGTTTATTTGACAAATAGGGACAACGCTCCGACAAATAAGGCTTTAGTAAATAGTACTTAATCTGCGGCGATAATATAGTAGTAACTAGTATTTATTCTGTAACGGACGGTGTTATGCGACCCTCAATAAACGTAAAACTCAGGCACGTCGCCGAATAAGAGCCGCAAGTTTTCGGTCTCGCTATGTGGACGAACGTGCTGATAGATTTGACACTGCAAACTGCACGGAACGGATTTATATGTGTCTACTTGTTATTGAGGGTTGATTCTTTGATTTGGTAGAGATTATGTACTTACATGTGCCGTCTTGATCTAGAAACAGAACTCACCTCACGTGAGAGGTCGCGAGACCCGCACCGCTTACAATGAATCCGCTCCAAATTAGAAGTCGGTCTACATCTGACTGTATATTAATACATGAAGATAATACTTCAAATTAAAATGATTTTTTGTGAAACATGCTCCATCTTTATTGCATGTTTTACTATAAAAATATTTTTATTTAAAGTTTTATCTTCAGGTACAGTTTAAAGTTCACTGTTTCCAAATATATTGGGCATTTTACGCGTATTGCGCGCACGGAGGAGTGTAAGATTGCTAGAAGCGAATGCTAAAAAAATATAATGAATTGCCGTCGAATTTCGACCCCTATGCACTGGAATCTAGTCAATATTAAACGACTTAAATTGTAATACATATTAATTGACTTAAAAATGGCTTCTCCTGACGCTATCAATGTAGCTAAGTATCTATCTAACACAATATAAGTAAAACTATTGACACTCTAAGAAGAAAAATATTGAACGGAATAATTTTTCAAAGAGTTTTTCAATGCGTGGAATGGTCACACTCGTGTAGTTAGTCTTTTACGCAATAAATTGCTTTTGTTAATATAACATGACCGTTATTGTCAGATATACCTTTTTAAATATAACATGAGCATTATTGTCATTCAGAACTTAAGAGTTGGTTATAACGTTCTGTTTGTTTGCAGAACGTGCTCTCGATGGCAGGCGAGATATACGTGCAACTGCAGCAATGGCCCTTAGCGGAGCATAGCATCTTGGCTGCGTTAGATGTGGCGCCGCATCATATCGGTACACACATCACTTTGGCGCAAATTGTAGCCAGAAACGTAAGTACTAACTAACTTATCAAATCGAACACGATAACAACAATGGATTATACAGATGTTGGAATACAATGGACTCTTGGAAGAGCCCATCAATTTGGTTGTTCTTGATATGGCGTTTCATCATAACTTTGCATAGAATTGGCATGTCAAAAATATATCCCAAGTGTCAGTTATATACATAATAATAAGATAAATAAATATAAATGTAAATATTACTGGACATTTCACACAGCGCTATCTAGTCCCAAACTAAGCAGAGCTTGTATTATGGGAACCAGATAACTGATAGAATACTTAAATACATTTTTTTTGTAAATACATACTTATAATATATAGAAAAACATCCAGACTCGGAACAAATATCTGTAGATCATGCAAACATTTGTTCCGCGGCGGGAATCGAACCCGCTACCTCATGCCTCTCAGTCGGCTATTCACCCACTGCGCCACGGAGGTCGTCAGATGAAATAATATATACTAAAATATATAAAATATAACATTAAATAAACAATGAAAATCGACAACTGGCTACAGCAGGTACAGACCAGAAAATTACATATAAAATAACATGCAAAGAAATAGTACTAAAACTTCATTATTAGTATTCATTTATCAAACGGACAAGTAATTACCCAGTGTGCAATTATCTTGTAGCTTCTCTTTATCCCTTCTAAGCCTTTTAAGCCATGTTGAACGCATTAGGGCGGCCTAAAAACTCATAAAAGGATGTTCCTTTACTTATACGAAATGACTTTATCTCTTATAGGAAGCAGGGTGTTAAATTGGGACGATGTTATCCACTACCAGTGATATAAACGATAAAATTTAAATCACTGTGTTTCCAGAACAAACGTTGTTACCACGGTCAATCATAATTTTAATACTAGAAATATAGATAAACTCGCTGTTGCCCCTTGTAGACTCCATGAAGTTAGTAAATCGTTAAAAGGGCAAGGTGTTCGCTTTTATAACAAACTCCCAAGTGATGTACAAACATTGACAATTAACAAATTTAAAAACGTAATTAAACAGAATCTTTATAAAAAAACCTTCTATAAAATATCGGATTATTTAGATGATAGAGAAGCTTGGGATTGAAATTGCTCCAACTCGTTCAAAATGTTACAATTTAGACGTAATTTATTTTCTGTATTGCAATTTCTAGGATCATTAAAAAAACAACCAGCCAAGTTTTTTGCCATTCTTTCCTGGCTTGGTCGCGAAGGAACAGGTAGTAAATTGGACGCTCCGAAGTGATCCTTGTGATTTTAATGAATAATAGATTTTCCACTTTGACTTTGATCTACCGGTAGCATCAGATAACATAAAACCGTTAAGAGAGAAAAGTTAAGAGTTTAAAACTTCTGGTTAACGTTACACGTGCCCAACAACACTCATACGAAATACTATTCGTCACAAAAGAAATAATAGTATCTACTGTAGTATCCCTACCCCGGTGAGTAGAGAATATTATATCATGTTTGAGCAAAAGAAGACTTATTTGAAAACGTCCAGTTAAGTTTTTTATGTAAAACTTCTTTACGCACGCTTGACTTGGGGAGTAAGCTTGTGAATGCGTTACGAAAAGTGCGACCGGAAGTTGAGAAGAAGATATTAGTTAGTGAAGATAGAAAGAGAGAGTTATGTTTCGTATATTACTGTAGGAGCAAAAGAGAGCGGTGCGCACGCACATTTTCTTTCTCTCTTCCTCTCTTAGCTAGTGCATGAAATATATATATCTGTCGTTTGATTATTTTTCGTTATTTAATTTCGTTCTTGAACAATTTTATAAATTAATATTTTGAAAAAGAAGTTTTACTTCAGTCGTGTGGTCTAAAGAACAATCCTTTTTTTTTAAATTTGATTGAGCGAATCAAGATCTCTAAATCTTGAACGAATCGGCCTTGTATTTATGTATGTCCGAGGATAACTTTCGAAGCAATGACCCGTTCACCGTGAAATTTAGTATATAGGTAGGTAGTGATAGTACAATTCTGATGTGACTAAATGAGTTAAAAATATTGTGATGCTGTTGATATATTGGGGTTTAAGAGGGGCAAAAAAATTAGATTTTTAAGTTAACTGGGACGTCTAATAAAAGGTCTTTATTAGTACACTTCGACCCCGTTTTTATTTTAAGTTTTAGTCTTGTAGTTTTTAAGTTAACAGCCATAGTAGAAACGGAACTTAAAAATTCACAGGGTATACCAGTGACCCCACAGTGCTGAAATTTGGTATGCGTGTAGCTTTAGTTTTAGTGAAACAAAATAGGAACAAGTCTGAAATCTAGAATAACTGCAACAAATAGAGTAACACACGTTACCTGTTTTTTGAATGAAACTGTAGCTCAAGTTATTTGATTATGCATTTCGTGGATAGGTTCGGTTCCGGTCGCAAGGGTTCCGTTTTTACTATTTTGTGTGTATAATGTATGTAATTAAATTAGGTATGTTTTTTGCAGGCCAGTAGAAGTATGGAAGCCGAAAAGTGGTTCAAGAAAGCATTGACGTTAGCGCCGAGTGATCCCGCAGTAAGAGATCAATTTGGTAAGTATTTTGATTTATATATACTATAGAATAGGATAATCCTTAATATAAACTAGTGGTTGACCGCGACTTCGTACGCGTTTTACTACTAAACAACCTA
This sequence comes from Philereme vetulata, assembly GCA_918857605.2. Classification (NCBI taxonomy): domain Eukaryota; kingdom Metazoa; phylum Arthropoda; class Insecta; order Lepidoptera; family Geometridae; genus Philereme; species Philereme vetulata. Next base: position 1,842,536 of record OU975471.1, on the reverse strand, counting down.
GAAATAAAGCTAAACTTGCTGTTGCAACTTGACTTGACACCCCATTTTTATCCCATGTACACTGATTTATGGGATAAAAGGTAGCTTATGTGGTGATCCAGATTAAAATCTACGTATATACCAAATTTCATCAAAATCGGTTTTGCCGTTACGATGTGATTGTGTCACAAAGAAACAAACATTCAAACTTTCACATTTATAATATTAATGTGATTTAGTTTTAATTAATTTATAAGGCTCATCAACAAAATTTACATGATGCCTATATACTAGGTATTGGCTATTATTACATGGAATTCCATGTATAGACAAACACGACATGCACATTACATCAACATACCTCTGTGAATTATAATAGTTTGATTTGACATTCATTTACTAACAATCTTGGTAATACTAGGATAACAAGCAAAGTAGACTTACCATAACTAAAATATTGAACACTGTAAAAGTTAACATTTCCTATATAATTTTATTCGCGCAAAATTTACAAACAAAAAAAAACCTAATACGTAGGTCACACTTAAAGATTTGCGTAACTTAGAAAAACAACATGTTATAACCAAAATATCATCTTTATTGCTTTTCAGAATACTCTCCTTTACATTTTAAACGTTTTTTCATGCCATCGTACCATTTTTTAAAACAGGAGAACCACAGATCTGAAGGCATGTTTTCTACGTGCTGATTGAACGCTATCACTGCCTCTTCGGAGTTGGTAAAAGTGAAACCTCTCATCAAATCTTTGATTTTGGGGAAAATACAGAAATCATATGATGCTAGGACAGGGCTATGTGCAGGATGGGTGACGAGTTGTACTTTTTCGGAAGCTAAAAATGACTTTGTTTTGTTGGCCGTGTGTGAAGAAGCATTGTCATGATGTAGGGGAACGCGGCTTTTTGGTCGTCTTTCGCGAACTTTTTCTTGGGTAAACAAATGTTAAAGTACCACTCGGCATTAACACTCTTTTGATCTTCAAGTGAAATTGTGCAGATGGGACCCGTAGCTGAGAAAAAAACGCGATAATTTTTTTTGCAACGTTTCTCGCCTGCCTCACTTTTGTTGGCCTGTTCTGATTTTCAAACACCCATTCACAAGATTGCTGTTTTTTTCGGGTTCAAAACAATAAATCCAAGTTTCGTTTTCTGTGACAATGTCATAAACAGCATTAGAATGTCCGTGGTCGTACTTAAGTAGCATCTGTGAACACCATTCCACGCGAGCCCGCTTGTGCTCCGCTGTCAGTTCATGAGGGACCCAACGACAACAAAGTTTCCGAACTTTCAATTCTTCGTGTAAAATTTTCTGAATTAACTCATACCAATCCCCAATAGTCCTTGAATTGTCTCATAGGTAATCAGCGGGGTTTCTTCAATTAGCCGCTTAACAGTAGCCACATTATTTTCGTTGACGGCAGTTGAAGGCCGCCCTTCACGAAATTCGTCATGTAAAGAAACCCGACCTCTCTAAAATTTAGCAAACCATCGCCTTACGGTGCTTAAACAAGGTGCTTTTCTCCCAAAAGCATTTTGAAAACGAGCGACACAGTCTTGCGGAGAGAGAGAACTTTTAAAATCATAAAAATCATCGCTCTATAATTTTTTTGACTTAATTCCATTTTTGTTACGTACGTAGAACTTTGATATGTGATAAAAAACAACTGACAAATGATTTTCCGTCCATTTTTTTTAATTATTAAGGAGGTTGCAACGTTTCAAAAAATATAACATTAGAAATTCAAATAGTTCCGTTTAGATAGAAGTGCAAATCTTTTAGTGTGCCCCATGTAGTACTCAGAGTTAAACATATTCATGTATAAAAAATTATACGTACACAAATAGTTTTCCTTTTTCAGATATACAATAGGTAGGTACTACTACCTAATAATTTTATATTGGTTCTCATACATAGCTAAGCAGGTAGCATAGTGAAAAACATTTTATGAAAAAGTATTTGTCAAACTTTCGCGATCTCTGTACATAATTACTGATTAAAACAAGTATTTATCTCGTATGAACGAGGGCATTTCTAATTCTGAAGAGTAAGTGAGGGTAGTTGCTGACATCACGACGGTAGCTCCAAGTACTCTAGTCCGCCCGTAACCACGGCCGTTGCAACATAGTCAAAACGTCGGGATGACAAATAAAAAAGGAACATTTGCGATAAATACCCGTTTTAATCAGTAATTATTTTTGAAAAAATGCATTGAAATATTAAAATATAAGAAGACAAGACATTCAATAGTTATAAAATTGTCGCTTAGTATAAAAAAAAAATTGAAATTATCGGTAGCCTTATTACATAATCGAATTTCTGTCGCGTTCATGTCGTTGGTCAAGCAGTCCCTTTCACACCTACAGTGTATATCTCACGTGTGTATGGGTCGGCTAGACAAGCGAGACCGACGTGGCAGAAATTGGCTTACGTAATAAGCCAACGGGTCAGGAGTAATTTAGGCCCATCCCACGGGCCCAGTCTCCATACAAAAAAAATTAAAAAAAAATATTTTATTTACAGCAGTCACACATGATACATCTTAAACTCTTATATTATTTGCTAGGTAACTAATGTAGTGCACAATGCTGACAAGTTATTTACACTATAATAAGTTGGATCAGTAATCCTCATACTAGGCCAACCCTGTAGGTAACGTGAGGATCAAGCCAAACGATTTATAAGATTATACTTAGTTGCAAAAACGGACTGAAGTTTTAATGGTTTAAATAAGAAATTACAAAACACCCTGATGAAGTCCCTAGTTATAAAATCTATACTAATATTATAAAGAGGAAAGATTTGTTTGTTTGTATTGAATAGGCTGCAAAACTACTGAATCGATTTAAAAAATTCCTTCGCTGTTGGGAAGCTACAATATCCCCGGGTGACATAGGCTACTTTTTACCCAACTGCGCAGAAGGAGGGTAATGTTTTTATTGAAAAACTATGCGTGCGAGGCTGCGGATTGGTCAGCTAGTATTACATATAATAAAAATATATAATACAAGCCATATTTTTATATTTATAAACCGATTGTGTTTGTAATATGTGCAAACACAATCGATTTATTTATAGTATACTTATAATGGGTGCAAAACAGCTAAACCAATATATTAAAAATCGTAGGACATTGTTCTCGTGATGACAATTCCAAGGCGAGTAGCCAGCTGGGACGCATGTTGCGAGTTCGATTCCTGCCACGGAACAAATGTTTGCATGATTTAAAGACGTTTATTATGTGTATATATCTTTATGTAAGTATATTATGAATTTACAAAAAAAACTGAAATCTGGTTTCCACAGTGCTTTGTTGAGCTTGGGGCTAAATAGCGCTGTTTGAAATGTCCAGTATTATTTATTTATTTTTATATTCTAGTGAGCGAAATTTTCCTTATAGATTGGCAAGAAAATGCTAAGTAAAATTATATTTTATTGCAGGAAATGACGAAGCACCGATTTACAACAATGAGGTTCAATCTCAATTTGTCTCGATATGTATTTTAGTAAAAATATCTGGTAGATATCGCTATTGAGCGATAATACTGATAATTTAGGGTTTAAGCATTTATTTTCTCAATAGAATTACAAACTCACTAATAGAGAAAAATAATATTTACCCTAAAAATAAAGAGGATGTGCCATTTGGCGTTCTATTTTATCACATAGATTTACATACCTAGTTCTAATTTTAATAGTTGTTTTTTGGTGTGCAATACAGTATTTTCTATGCAATTTCCATTTATTTAATGTAGATATTGTTTAAACCAGGAATGTTTCTACGTTCACAACGTCGACTACCAGAGTCAGCCGAACAACTTGTAGCGGCAGCAAAGCTGATGCCCAGTGACGGCGCCCGCGCAGCCGCCGCGGCGCGTGCGCTCCGAGACGCGCGACGTTGCCGCTCCGCTGAGCGCTGGTACGCAAGGGCTGTTCAACTGAACCCTGATGTGAGTATTTGTACGTCATCATGATATTAGACATAGGCGTCTAATGCTGAAAACAGGTCTTTCTCATATAATACACCTACGTACTTCTTAGAGTCAGAAGTCAAATTTGTCATTATTTATATGTCACGATCTTCTTTTGTGTTTAATTTAGACCATGTGTCGTGTCAAATATTATTTTTTTAATTTTTCATATTCAGTTTTCATTTATTCATTATTTCATTACAGTGCATGATATTGGTATGTCAAAAATATATAATATATGTCTGTTAATAATACCAATAAAATAATTACAACTAAGCTATCCATTCATATAAGTTTTTTGTTAAAAATTACTTTTTCAAAAGAAGCTTTTTATAAAATTCATAATCGGAACCGTAAGCAGATTTAAATGAGCTCAAACACTAGTATCCTACTATAATCCATTCAGAAGTTCCTTTTCCTAGCATCCGTCTCCATCATGAGACCTCCATGGTACCATATTATTGCATTGTCACCGTAATTACATATGTATTCCAAATTTCAGCTCAATCGGTTGAGGGGAACGGGTTTAAAATTCAGTTGCAAGATTCCACCCGGACAAACATACATACTTACAAGTTAACAAAAAGCTTGCAAAAACAATTGGTTACAGTAGATACTACTCATGAGATGAGAACTTAACATCTCATGTATTCATCTATACTAATATTATAAAGAGGAAAGATTTGTTTGTTTGTTTGTATTGAATAGGCTCCGAAACTACATTACCGATTTAAAAAATCTTTTACTATTAGGAAGCTACACTATCCCCGGGTGACATAAGCTACTTTTTACCCAACTGCGTAGAAGGAGGGTAATGTTTTTATTGAAAAACTACGCGTGCGAAGCTGCGGATTGGTCAGCTAGTTTGAATGATAAAATGGGTGGTTTCCGAAAAACGTCAATGTAAGTCGTGTTATTTCTAACAGAAGCTTATGTACATACAGATTTATCTGCTGAAGTCACGTTGACCTGACGCAAAGCAATAAATTTGGAAATAAATAATGGCTATATAACATGTTGTGCCGATCCCACGTAATGTAGGAAAAAGGCGGGGTAGTGATTATAATATGGTTTTAAAACAAATAAAACTGAACTAGTGCAAGTCGGACTTGTCCACTGAGGGTTCCGAACTACGGTAAAAGTTTAAAAAAATCTACAAATCATTTGGTCATCCATACATTTATGAACGTGCATACCGTTGCTTAACCTCGAGGATTGATTACGTACATTAAAGACTATACCTATTTTTATGATTTAATTATAAATGTCTAGTTTTCAGGTAATTCCCTGTATTTGTAATTTAAAACGATATTACTTGCCAAATTTCATGGTTCTAGTTCAACGGAAAGCACCATATATATTTTGATATGTTTTTTGCGGCATAAACGGCCGTATCTTTTTTTACGTTAACTTAGAAGTTTGATTTTTTTACAGCTTTAAGGGAGATTAGATTAGATTAGATAATTTGTTTATAACACACCATTAAATATAAACATATAATATAAACTACACTTTTAAATCATAGGTACAATGGGTGGCCTTCTCGCTAAAAGCAATCTCATCCAGGCAACAGGAATGGACAGGATCTATGTGAACAAATAAGGACGGCGGCGTTATTAAAGATATTATAAAATAAAATGCACATCATATAATCATAAAATTCCATAAATACAACATAAAATATATACATATATGTACCTACTTATGTATATAAGGAGTGTAGACTTGAGTACCTTCCTATATAGGTATAATTTTAACTTGATATCTCCACGCGTTCCCGCGATAAAGAGTCTTGATAAATAGACATATAGACGGACAACAAAGTAATCTTATAAAGGTTCTGTTTTTTTCCTTTTGAGTTACGGAACCTTAAAAAGCAAATTTAAAAAGAATTAATTTATATGCAACCCTCTAGCTATTCAAATCAAACAAAACAACATATATAACAAAACACTCAACGCGTCTTTAAAGTATTAATTTTATATCATTATCACAGCTCGTAATCACAATAATGAGAAAACTTAGAAGTTGAAAAGTTTCAGCTCATAATAAATGGCAAGCGATTTGATCAACGTAAAAACAAAACTACAGTTGCTACTTCGCAAATTAAGTCCAGTAAGACTTTATCAGTATAGGATAAGTATGTATTTATAAAAAGATGTATACTCGTATAAGTAAAATAAAAATATATAAATATTGCTGGACATTTCACACAACGCTATCTAGCCCCAAACTAAACACAGCTTGTACTATGGGAACCAGATAACTGATAGAATACTTATATACCTACATTTTTATTGTAAATACTAATAAAATATAGAGAAACAACCAGACCCATAACAAATATCATGCATATATTTGTTCCGCGGCGGGTATTCAACCAGCTACCTCCTGCGTCTCAGCCTGCTATTCGCCCACTGCACCACGGAGGTCGTCAAATATTCGTCATTCATATTATTATGATGTGATTACATTGTAGCGCTTGTTTTGGGGCTAGATAGCGCTGTGTGATATGTCTAATATTATTATTTTTTATGCAGATACACTTTCTAGGGAGGTCATGCTAACCCAGTAGAAGTAAAAATATTTAAAACAGTTGCACGCATTCTCTGTAGCTAAAATAATGGAGTGAATAAAACCACGCACTAGTTCACGAACTTACACTTTTGTTTTCTGTTTATTTTGGTGGAACTTGCCGTATGACTGCAGATGAATGGCGTTTCTAAAAGAATCACATTCAGGAATTTTCTTTGAATTATGCAAGAATTTTCTGTATTTACTAACAAAAATTATGGATCCCTGTCTGGTCTGAAATACTCGTTGTTTGATATATTTAAATCTAATGAATCGCGCTGACTAGATCGCAAATCCTCTATGAAATTTTAGAGGCCGGTCTCCCGAACGCCTTATATAAAAACGAACAACGTTTTTCCACCTCTATTCATATCAGATCTTAATAATATTTTTCATAATATATTTGCATGGGTACGGTGGTAGTACTCTTCGGGCAAGCCATTTCAAAAGGAACTGTATACTCTTAAAAGGGTTAGAATAGTGTTTTGTTAGGTTATGAAAATGCTATGAACTTTTAAATGGAAGACCCTTCTCTTTATAATATATGAATGAATTTCTCAGAATTTGTGATAATCACTAGAATTTATTGACGGATTGTTTGGCCGAGATTAGAACTTCAGCTATTAGTTAGTTTCATATGTCACTTGGTAGCTAGCTCACTGACCCAGAATCAGGAATAGGAATGAATGAATGATGAAAATTCTTTATTATACCTTACAAGCTAGACATAACAGATACAAAAATAACAAGAAAACAAATAAATGTAAGCACAATGGGCGGTCTTACCGCTTAACATAGCGATCTCTTCCAGACAACCTTTGGATGGAGAGGATCATTGCTTAATGGAAGATTGGCCGAGGTGTTAAAAGGATAAACTTAATAAAGATAGGAATGCTTTGTAACGTTACATATATAGGGTGGCAAACCTTGTAACCTTACAAATACCATGTGAAAAGTTGAGATGGAATAGAATGGACAGCTATTATAACAGTTATATATACAAGAAAACGTTCGTAGGAGACAAACGCAAACTTTTTAAAAATAATTACTTCTGCGATTACTGTTTTTGAAACAATACACACTCAAGAACATAAGTGGCCTTGTTTATATTTATTTGTAAATACATACTTAATTAATACGAGTATCCAGACCAAATATCTGCAGATCATGTAAACATTTGCTCCGCAGCGAGAATCAAACCAGCAACCTTCTGCGTCTCAGCCGTTATACTTTATACACACAAATAATAGTTGTGTAAGGGAATTTAGCCTAGGAAAGTCTCCATTTAATTTTTTTGCCTAAACTCAGTTGCAGTTGGCTCCATTAGGTAATGAAAACGAGGACCTACATCGTTACTTTGGTTTCAGGACGCGGAATACCATTCCAATCTCGGAGCCATCCTACACCTGAATGGGAAATACGTTGCTGCAGCAACCTCCTATAGGCGGGCTTTACAGCTACAACCAAACGATGACATCACTATCACAAATCTGAAGCGAGTCACAGCGCTAATGACTCAACGCGGTAAATCCGTAGCGAGTCAGGGTTCTGACTCAACGCGGTAAATAACCTGTCAATTGCCAAAAGTAAATTTAGAAAAAATATATTTACCTACCTTATTATTTAACTTTACTGACTGAAATTAAGATAGATAGAAAGTGTACGAAATAGCAGCAACGAACGTTTTTTTTAAGTGATTGTTTGTTTTAATTTTAAGTGAAAAATTATTCAAAGTTTTTTGTTTCTTACATGTAGAAAAGTTAAAAATTTAGATTTTATTATGTAGCATTAATTTTCAATAACACTATCATTATTATTAATTAGTGTATCTCAACCAATGAATATATTTAGATGAATAAAAACGTCAGTTTTATTACAAAGGGTCTATAACAATGTTATAGGAGTAGTTAGAAGTGTATTACATTGTAAATAAATTTTATTACTAAAACAATTTTATACCTACTTGAGCGCAAACATAAGATATCTCAAAAGTTAATCGTGTAAGTTCAGGGGAATTAACTTCTCTTGTTATTTTCGTCTCGTCTTCCATTAATATTTATTACATATTTGTTTCTTGTAAATTTATGCGCTAGATATATAAATATGTTTGCTGTTTTTTTTTATCTAGCCTATGCTGTCCCACTGCTGGGCAAACCTCTCTCTCATCTCTGCACTTGTCTCGATCCTGTACCAAATCCCTCCAGACCGTATAAAAAGCGTCCAAATCATCGCACCAACTCTTTTTAGGCCTTCCACGGTGTCACTCTCCTTACACTTTGGTTACATGCGGGAGACATGACCCGCCCATTCCCATTTTAACTAGGCAGCCTTGATACTAACCTTTTTTAATATTATTGAATAATTTTAATTTGCGCCTGTATCCTGCAAATGAATACTTCTTCCAAAGCGGACGTGACGGGAAGGTGACGTGAAGCCGACGGGGCGTGGACAGGCCTCGACGTGTTGTAGTGTACTGAGCTGTATTAGAAACTGCCTAACGCCCCGCTGGCGATACGCCGCTGTCGCGCCGTATCGTCACGCCCGCTGTGTGCTGGCGGTTTTTCGTAGTTATTTTAATACAAATAATAAAACCACATAAAAACACAGTGATATACATCAATGATTTGACTATATGAAATACGATTGAGTGTAATCGTTCTTTTGTCTTTATAATCTGATTTATTACAAAATCTGAAACATATCTATTTTATGTACTAATGTAAATACTTTATAGTATAATTCATTATTGTTATTTACTATTTTACAAAATAATTGTGTAAATAAGCGTTGATTAAGTTATGTATACCGAGAATGCATTATATTGTAGTATTTTGTATTTCTATTCAAATATAAATTTGTTGTTTTTTTTTCTCACATCTGTGACAATAAATATAATGTACGCTTTGTAGTTATAGTGGTTTGCCAAACGAATTGAAGATATTTTATTTTGCAATTATTTTAATTCACGGGGCCATCACTGTTATCGTGATCTATGTATTGATAAATTATTAAATGGTAAGATCTTTATTAAATACGGGATTTATTACGTTTCTTTTTATCGGTATTACGAACGACAGTATAGTAGACGGATCGCACTTACTCTGAAGGTTTACGGTTTCAACCAAACTATTGTCGCTCTTTTCACCGATAAAATGGTACGTAATAAAACCCGTATTTATAATACTGATTGGAATAAATTATGAAAGTTTGTCAGACCCTTTTGACATTAGCCCAACGTCCTCAAATAAACGTAAAAGGATTTAATCGAAAATAATGCTTGCCAACAGACTATTTAGATTTACTACTCAAACAAACCGACTTAAACTTTTTTATATTTATAGGCAGCAAATTATATTAGCATGAAAATATACAATATTAATATCTATTTTAAGCACTGGCAAGAATTGAATTATACAGGTGCTTTTAAACAGGCAAAAAATACTAGCCACATCTATAGTACCTACTATGTTGTCCATTTTTTTATAAAAAGAGATGACGGCACGAACCCTTGGCCCACCTAATTTTAAGGGCCCCATTGATTAACAGTCTGCCAGAGGATTTCAGCCTGTCAGTTAATTGCAATAGACCACACATTCGCAGTGCCCTTTATGAAGTTTAAGTTCATTCTTTGCAGGTCTTTAACGGCAGACCGCCAGATAGGATCCGAAACTGCAGGCAATCAGTGGGACCCTTTGGGCAGTTACCTGTCTGTAACAATTTTACATTTATTCGTAGGCTTGTGTAAGGCTTGCGCAAGGCCTGTCCAGTCTGCCCGATTGAATCGCTAATCAAGGCTATTTTGATAGTTATTTAATTGTCAAATAATTCACGGCTGAGTTCCGATTTACGCTTGAATATAATTCTAGATTCGGACCAAAATGGGGTCGATCTATATTTCCCCAAAACATGGTCCTTTTAAAAACACAGGATTTCACAAAATCAAATTTTAGTAATGACCTCATTATTTTTAAATGAGGTAAGCTCTTCTTAAAATACCTGATTTGATGTTTTGCGTTAACATTCATAATTAATTCAAGGAGATTCCATTAGTTACTTGTATGTTACGATGGAATTTAATATAGTGGATAATTGTCTTACCGAAACCAATAATTATCCATCTATTACCCATTGTAATCATTATAACCATGACATTATTCATGCACCTATTATACAAAAAAATGAAGAGAATGTAACCACTGGAGCAATTAACTATTGTTGCAATCAGTTTAAGATTCAAATACAGATAATACAGTTGATTAAAATTGGTTGGTATGTTTATAGACGGTTCCTAATACAATATCACTTTATAAATTGGTCGTTTATTCTACTGAATGATAAACTTATTGAACTGATTGTAACAAAGTTACATAATTTAATGGCAGAGGTTCTCAAGTGAGCAATGAGTCATTATGTTTCATCAGCAACATTTTTTGGCAACATTGTTTAATTGTTATTACATTTGATTTCTGATAAAGTACATTTTTATTTTCTTTTCTAACATCAGGTACCTAGTTACAAATAAATTAGGTATGTTTTTTGATCCGCTCCACTTAGTTGATCACTTATTTCTTCATTTGATTGTACAGTGGGCAGTCATAGTTGTGAAATTGGTCTGCAGCGGTTTTGGTAATTACATATGTACACGTGCGTATGAAATAGTTGATCCGTGGCAGACTATTTTCACCCATAAGGTATTACTGTAATAAAGCCTAGCACATTTGTTCGTAAATGAAAAAACAAAGAAGAACATAAGCTATGTTTAATTTACTGTCTACAAAATAAAGCTTTCTAATTCTTATTAATACTAAGGAGTTGTAATCACTTTATCGTTTTATATAAAAGGTAGTTTTAGGTATGTTTAATATATGTTATGCAAGTAAACCTGCAAAATCCCAAAGTGATATTATACGTTGATAATTTTGTAAATAAAAGCTTCAATATTTTATTTATTTTATTATTTTTCTCAAGAGTTCCCTAAATCAACGAGCATGTAACAATGGGATGAAAGTAAACGAGACAAAATATGTATGTCAGCTGACTTGGCTAGAATGCGCGCCATGATAACTATGTATATGTCACGGATGATACGAGAAGACTTATATCTCGTTTAACATGCACGCTCTGTAGAGAAGCTTGCTGTCATTCTTCTTGAGGTCATACAATTTCAATCTTCGTCGTATCTCTGTATCTCGTCCTAAAAAATAAAACATACTCATGCAGTATCAAAATTCGTCTAAAATATGGTTCGCATCTTAGCACACAAATATAAAAAGACATTATTATTAAGACTTATTTACGAGAAAACTTGTCGGAAATATTTGTCACGTTATATCAACAGATCGTAGGTAGTAGAGATCTGTGGGCATTACCTACCCCTCCAGGATAAGGGCTTGATGTATGACAGTGCGAATTCCACACTTACGAAAACTTCGCGTCAAGTTCGTATTAATACTTAGGTATACGAGGTACATAATAGCCTACCTATGGTGCTGGAGTTTTGGGCCTTCGATAATAGCTTCTGAAGAACGGACACGCTCGGTTAAAAATACCAATAGTGGTCACCCATCCAAGTAGAGATAGTGCTATGTTAAAAACTACTAAGAAAGCTACATTGCTATTGCTTCAAACTTTCTTGATAAGTTTTTTTAATACTGCTTTAAGACAGAAGAAGCGAGTGGCTACGCTGATGTTAAGTATAAATCACTGCGTATAACATTGCAGTGCCTACGAAGATCACATCTACAGAGAAGATGGCCTACGCGGCACTGCTTTGCACCCGCCAACTTGAGGTAAAAAGATATTAGGCCTAATGTGCCCGTAATTTCACCCGATCTGTACTTTTTGAATCGAAACACGGCAATGCTGCTTGCTGTTCGAAATAGGTATAGGTAATGTGTATAGGTACTTAAACATTGTCGAATTACATCGTGTTACCTTTTACTAGAAGATAGGGTACCATTAAGCCTATTAGAATTTTTTTGTTATAACCTTATGACCTCCTCAAATAAGCCAACTTAACCTCGTTAATAACTAACAGATTTATTTATTTATTTAATATTTTTATTTTATTTATTCATTCAATTAGAACGGCCTTAGCCAATTATACTAAATACAAAATTGAATAATTTTTACAAATCTCTATATATAAAAATGAATCCCTATTTCCTTTGGTCACGCTATCACGCGTGAACGGCTTGACCGATTTCGCTAATTCTTTTTTGTTGTATTTTTTATTGTCAGGAGATGGTTCTTATGAAAGAAAAAAATTAAGAAAATTGCGCGCAAAATTAGAAAGTTTAAGAATACTCAACCATCATATAAAATTATTTATAATCTAACCTTAGCGCTTTTATAATGTAACCTTATGACGTTTGACATAGAATTGACAGAATGCGTGCTGCAAATATCGTCAAAGAGGATGTAAAAAAATTAATATCGTTTGAAACAGATGCTTCGGTAAGAGTTATCCCGAGATATATTGTCTATATATACGAGTATAAAAATGAATTGCTGTTCGTTAGTCTCGCTAAAACTCGAGAACGGGTGGAGCGATTTGGCTAATTTTGGTATTGAATTATTTGTGGAAGTCATTCATTTTCTCATACATAATGATGGCCGGGGACAACAATTGACAATTCTACCAGGGTCACGTATATTGACAGCCCGCGTTATATGCATGTCAAGGCGGTACGAAGTTCAGCGTGTCCACTAGTAATTAATATATGTCAATGTTATACAAAATGTCAAAAGAATAAGATACAATAAATAATAATAATATTAAGCAATAACATTCACACACACACAATCTTCTCACAAAACCTCAAGCACTCCAACATAATCCTCTTTAATCCGTCCGCAAAGACATCACATTCAGGGATTGCGTCCAGGAGGGCATTGAGCGCAGAAAGGGTTCGCGGGACGGGCGACTGAGCGCGCGCGACTGTTCGGCCAAATGACTCCGAGAACAATCTGTGTCTCCTACCGCGGCGGTAATTGTTGGGAACATAGAACCGCAAGAGCTCATCGTGGAGATCAGGAGCATCTATCTTCCCATGAAGAATCTTGAGCATGGTCCTTAATTGCTAATTAGCTCTTCTTACCTCCGAACTATTAAAACTAAGGCATTACTCTTTGTAAATCTGTATCTTGTTTTTTGTACAAGATTCGTAGTCTTATTACGTATGCCAGTTTATGTCGCGTTACTGTCGCTGGTCGGGTCAACCCTTACACACGTGAGATACTGTAAATCGAGATGCAACTCTAAATTCTTCCCACAGAGGCTTGCACAAAAAATCGTTCGATCGATCGATGATGCCCAAAGTGGTAAATATCGACCCCCAGGGGTCGACTAAGATTTCCAAGGGGTCCATGTTATCGAACAAAAATATTGGGGTACACGATAACGGATCTCATTTAAGCAGGTGTTAATAATTTTACCTTGTGTTTGGCTTTTCTTAAATAGAAAAATCCACATACATACACACAAAATACCTACTACTTTTTTCGAGTTTTTCATACTACAGTTAATAAAATAAATATTTCAAAATGAGTATGCCAAATTTCCAACTGTCAAAAACTCATTAAAGTCGATGAATTTGCAAAAAAATAATATTAGGTGAACAGGGGGTCTACCTAAAACCGAAAACATGACAAGTGGTCTACGAGACAAAATATTTGGGGACCTCTGCATTAGATTGTCTTGGACCCATTCTGCTTGCCGGATGAAAATTTGCATTACTATCTATAAAAACAGCATCACATAAAGTGAGAAACGTTGACAATTGGATTTCTAGCTAATAATTGCGCCGTCATCATACTACAAACACGGCACCTAATATCAGTTCTACACATAGTTAGGTATTCCACAAATGACTGTTTATATAAGCTCGCCAGTTCATTCTACCAGCTACAAGACTATACCTATAATTATTATCAACTAATTAGAAATGCAAGATTATTTATAGCACTGGATTTAATCAATGGTGATCATTTTAAACACAAGATCTAACGGAGTCATGCGTTTTAAGGCTTTGTCTGTACCGTGAAGTGGTATTACCAAAGAAAGATTATAACAAAGAAAAGAAAGATTATTTAGATTAAGCAGTATTAGCCTGGTAGTACTGTCGTACTGACGTCACTTGGTTGTCACCGCTGTTTGCTTCGAATGTGTGCCACTCTTATAATACTGCGACAAAATTCAAATCAATCTCATTTTACGCAAATAAAACATGACTTAAAATATAGGTTAAAATATTCTTTAAAAAGTATATCTATCTTCCAATAAATTTGTAGAAAAACGTGACAACTAGTTAACATTAACAGTAAATTCCCACACATACAAACCGTGTGCGGACAGGTCGGTGCGCCAGTTGAAGTCTTAGGTAATTAAACCAGTTCGTTTCTTATGAGTGTCAAGGGTATTACTATTTGCTCATCAAGATCTGAGGTTTAAGCAGAATACATTTACAATTTCTATTGGCTCCATAATATATAGCCTACGGGATTTAAAGGGTTCGAATAAAAAAATATCTGTAACTTATATCCTAAATTTCAAAACTTGAAATAGAAAAACTTTTCTACGGTAACCATACTAAAGTTTGTCAGAAAATTTTCCTTTAACAGTCTACAAAACTTCCAGTTATAAAACTGAATATAAACTTGTCGAACAAAAAAAAAACTTGTAAATTATGATCTCCAATATCTAATATCAAATGTAGTTTTCGCCATTAGCTGCAGAATGTCAAAAAACGTAAAACGCATTAGCTCAGTGTGATTTGTGATTACATTTCTTGTGAACTAATAAAATCTGTGATGTCAACCGCGTTCCATTTTTTGCGATTCGCTCGTTTGAAACACACGCCAGAGAAGGCGCGTCAAATAGCTCGGAAAAAGATACTTAGCTCTGGTTTATTTTGTACCGGTGGCCGTAATATTATGGTGAACTCGATGTTTTACAAAAACTAGAAAATATATTTATTTGCAACAACACAAAAGTACAACGCAATGAAAGGTATTGCCACGAAATATATTAAACTAAACAATTTATTTTAATAAGTGTTACAAAATGAAATCATTTTTGGGAGAGTGCGGCGGAACTTTTCAACCTGATCCCACCATCTCCATTCTATCAACGGACAACCAGACGCTCTGCGGTGCGCCACCGCTATATGGTAGAAATACCTCCTATTCGCACAAAGCGGTTTTCTTCGATCTTTATTATGCGCACTGCCAACGAATGGAACGCCTTGCCAGAGTCTGTGTTTCCTGATAGCTACAACCTAGGTATCTTTAAGTCGCGAGTGAATAGGTTTCTTCTAGGCAAGCGTGTACCATCGTAGACTGCATCATTGCTTACAATTAGGCGATATCTGATCAAACGCAAGCCTATACATAATGTAAAAAAAATCATTTACGTATACTAATAACAGTTAGAGCCGGTCTGGAGCAGTATAACGCAGCTCTATTGTGTAATATACTCTTTTAATAAACTTTTGTACCTACTTAATATTATTATTATATTGATGGATGTACGTGTAAATGTGAGCCTAAGCGAAGCCGAGGCACATAAACGTAAGTCGATCAATGCCTAGTTGTGGCCAAGGCTTGTATAGTACTTTTCTCAAATAATGCGTGGAAATTTAAATATTTAAAACAAAGATGGGTTAAAAATGTCTCCGTCCCGAATGACAGAATAACTATTAAAATATCAGAAAAAATCACGCAAAAAATAACGTAAAATCATTTTCTCGTACATTGATGCAGATAATGATGGCCGACGTATATACTGTATTGATAGCCCGCGTCCTAAGTATGTCAAGGTGGTACGAAGTTCGGCGGGTCAGTAAGAGAGAAACTAAAAATACAATTACTTATCAAAATCAATGATGAACAACGAACAACAAGAATTTTTCTCGCGTTAAAGCGTGCATTAGTTTTTTTTCAATAAACAGCTTTATATTTGCAAGCCAGTATGAAATTTAAATATAACCTTTAATAAATTACCTCATTGGTTGCCATGTTTGGAAGTAAAAGATCATTCCATTTTTAAATTACATAACAAATATGAGTTTAATATGTAATTTATTTGGCCGCTAAACCACGACAGATATGGATTTTCATACAGCTTTTGCCTGCCGCTGCTCGCATATATTTGGCCAGTACAGCAATTTCGATTTATCTCGAAGAAGGTTGTCAAAATAATGCTCAAAGTTCCAAGCATGTTTGAGAAAAAAACTTTTCTGGACATTGCATGTTAATATATATTTTCAAGTTTTCAAATTTACGAAATACACATGAATCCTATCTCCCAACCCGGTTGGTCACCGTGGGAGATTACAATTTTGCCATAATTAAATACGATAAACTGGTAATACTTAATAAAAACCCTGACTTTAAAACTAATAATAAGAGGACACTTGCAATCTCACCCGAAAATAACATGAGCAACAAATTGGATCGCATACCATACGCCAGCAAGAAAAACAAAGCTACGCCGACCCAGAAAAAGGCACTTAGATCATCTAGTTTCTCTGAAGGAGTTTTGAAACAGAGTACGCTAAAATGCATAGCAATTAATGGCCCCCTCTCTCGATGATAGAAATAAAATACTTCAACAAAATACACATAAAAATTTATCCCCCAATCCGGTTGGTCACCGTGGGAGATTACGACCAAAACCCTTCAAAGATAAAAAATCAATGGAAATATATGAACAATCCACTCAAATAACCACTAATAAACAACAATACTAAAAGAAGCATTGAAAAGGCTTTGAAGGAGGCCTTCACCTCTTGCAGGGTTCTTGCAAATAAAATAACATTTATGTGATATAAACACTTGTACTACAAACATTATTAATTAAATACAAATAACATATACAACTAATTAACTAAACACAAACATAAAAATCTAATTACTTACATTGTACCTACTTTGTAATAAAATAAGATTACAAAAGTACATATACGAGAAAAAACTAATGTAAACTAAATAGTATAAATACCTATACATATGTATTTATAATATTTATAAGTAAAAACGAATAGCAAAATAAACATTTAATATAATATAACTAAAAATACAATATTTTATATTAACACCTACTAAATAAACTAAACTATTAAATTTTTCTAAATAAATACTTATAGTATAAAATATGATTAAAACACCACTATAAATTAAAATAACTAGGTAACCAAAATAATATTGTATAATTTTATATTAAATGCTAATTTCGTAAGTTTTTTTAAATGTATAAAAATAACTTAAAATAATTACTGTAAATGTTGTATAAAATAATTACTGTAAATGTTGTATAAAATAATTACTGTAAATGTTGTATAAAATAATTACTGTAAATGCTGTAAGAAATAAAAGGCTTTTTTATTTTTATTTTTTATTTATTTATTATATATTTTCAAGGACTGCGATGCAAGGTTTATTGCAGTCGTCAAAAAATCGCCGCCGATTCTATGAAACCAAGACTTTAGCTCACCCTTCGTCGTTTTGAACTGTGCATTCAGTGTACCCTCAGCTGACGGTAATTTCCCTCCGAGATACCCATTATTTCCCACGATTTTCCAAGCTCCGGTTTGTCGACCTCGAGTTTGTCGCGCGCTTCATCATAAATTTCCTTTGTATTTCGCTGTGATATGCATGACTCTGATTTTAAATTGACTTTGGCTTAGAGTCTGGTTTCATGCAAGTTGTTTTAAACTGGCAAAGCTTTCAGGACCTGTTTCAACATGTTTTGCGTCATATCAATCCCTTGCTTAATTGCGACTCGAGACAGAAATCTGTGGAAATCTTTTAAAATAAAACACTAAATACACAATAGCTAAACATCCATAAAGTCTAACAGGTACTGACATACCTTTAAGTATATTATCTAATTTTATATGCATAAATAACAAAGATATATTTAAATATTTATAATAAAATAGAAAAGGAATAGTTGAATCTCCTAAAAACCGATGCGAACGATCTATAGATAGCTCCAAGACACTGGATGTATTGCCCCGCTGAATTGCAATGCTTATGCGTTAACCCAGATAAGCGTCAGCTCTCGGATCACACGTCGCTTCGACCAGACGCCCAGAAATAATTTTGAAATCGCGATGTGCCCCGGAACCCCATGGACCCAGGGTCTCGAATCGAAATGGCTCAAATACGTAAGTTTTATCGAGACTTCCATATTTGCGCCTCTTGAGATCTTTGGCTGAATTTGCCGCCGCACCGGCCCCAAATGCAGTACCAGACAGAAGACATGGTGCAACACTAAAGCATTTATATATATTGCATAATATACTCAAATGTACATATATATTTATAATATAGTCGGAGGTAAAAGAAGCGGGTCACAGCAAACTTAACCATCACCTCCTAGAGACTGAAGCCACGGACAGCGGACTTTGTCGCGGATGCCTTCGGGAGGAAGAGACTGTGGAGCACGTGATACTTCACTGCACTGCCACAAACGACGCAAGACTAAGAACGGATCTGCAAGGGGTCTTCGAATCCTCATGCTCCACTAACACCACTACTACTTCAACATCCACGGGCGGGGAACCTGGAAAGCTGCTGCTACCAACCCAAAGTCCTACTCCGTTACTTCAAGGAGTTAGGATGGCTGGGGTCAGGTTAGAAGGGGGGTAATGCACAATACACCCTAATGCGGGACGTCAATCCAGATCTTTTATTCCCCCCACCCTAGAATTAGAATTAGAAGCGGATCAGTTGACGAATCCAACTCGGGTGTTCATCATTCATACAACTTCGTGACGTCTTCCAAAATAGCTCAGTGTCTGAACACAAAAATCTTTGATCAGTAAATGTTACCAGTGATGATACATGGTTTTTTTTATTATACTTGCAGACACACAAGCTGACGGGCCTCCTGATGTTAAGTGGTCACCGCCGCCTATAAACTCCTGCAGCACTCGTGGTACCGCAGTCGCGTTGCCTAGCACTTAATACCCTATTTACACCTCTCTTGGTACTTAAAATGGAAAGATGATCTGATAAAGGTTCCTGGGAGCCGTTGGGTGTAGGGTACACAAGATCGGTGACTCTGGAAATCTATCAGGGAGGCCTATGTAGAGCAGTAAACGTCTTATGGCTGATCTGATGATAATATAAATAAGTACATATATAGAAAAACAACCAGACCCGGAACAAATATATGTAGATCATGCAAACATTTGTTCCGCGGCGGGAATCGAATCCACTACCTCCTGCATCTCAGCCGGCTGTTCGCCCACTGCGCCACGGAGGTCGTCTCGAAAGTGAATTTGTTTGTTAATACGCTTTCACTTTGTAATGTCAGAAATGATTTCGTTTAAATTTGGTAAATTGATAGATAACTCCTTTTTTTTGTCTTACTTTTTATTGACCACGTGTGCGAAGCCGCGGGCAGAAACTAGTTAGAGAATGAATATCATTACAGGTTTTGTTGTTAGTATTAGTAGAATATAAATGAAGTTATTGCTAGTTTCTTGCGTATACGTATTATACAATATCTCTACAGTTTTCATATTAGCAAATATGGTTTCCGACCGCCCATTACAGCAGATTGTATTTACCTAAGAAATTGTTATGAAACAGCAAACTCTATTCGGTTTCAATTGCAGGGACAACGTTTGCAAAACGTTCTGTTTTTGTATCGTCACTTTGTTTGTATCTTGTAATAGGGACGCTCCGTGCTTGGAATTCTTAATTCACAATCGCCGGTTCAGTAATAGCTATCGAGATGCTATGAAACTGATGGTCGCAAACTTGCTATTCGCGTCGATAGCGTATTCTGTGCTTTGAATTGTTAATTATTTTGCAATGTAAACCTTTCTGATTGCGTAGTCACAAGAGTAGTTGATAAATAAATAGTTTTGAATGTAACAATTAATAATATTCCACCTAGCCGTTTTCGGTTACGGTGACTGGGCTTGTGCTTTAAATAGAGCTTGGGTGTTTTGCCCTTATGTGGCTTTTGTATCCAATTTTTGCGCTGAATACTTTAGTGCAAATAGCGCACGCAGAATGCCATTATTGAAGTTGTAAGATTCATTGGCAGGCAGTCTATTCTTGAGTTGGTCGCGTTTGGTATCTAGTTCGCGCCTTCTTTCGCCTTCAAAAGCATATACCTTATCTTGGACGAGTCGCCTCCATTCAGGCCGCATTTCAACGGTGGATTTCCAAGAGGAAGGTTCAATGCAGCATCTTTTCATGTGTCTCCTCTGAACATATTTAAAACGAAGGAACTGGCCACCGCTTTTTCACATACCATGTAACAAATATTAATTAAACGGCTTAAACGAATATTGTTAGTTCATCTAGTATTTATAACCTGGCAATTGATAATGTGCTTGCGTTCAACTATCCAAAGCAGTGACCGCGAGCAATGATTCTTCATTCTCATGATATTATTAGCAGTTGGACTCCACTGCTGAATATTGGCCTCTTTTATAGATTTGTAGAATGAACTGTCATGTGCGGTCTGCAAATATCGGCTCAAGCAACCTTTTACTATAGTTCGACTGAAACCGCTGTACCGCTCCTTAAGTGCGGCGAGGTGGGGGCCCAGGAAATCACATGAGATCGATATTGTCGGATAGATCTTACGATATCGTAAACGATATGTTTATATTTTTATAAGTAACTAAATTGACTACAGATATTCTGACATAGGTTCTGTTTCAACTTCATCTTCCGTTTCGCTATCGGAATTTGAATCAGAGTCGTTCTGCAAATTTATTATTAATGGATCGATAATAATATCAAATCAACTATCGCGATCCCAGTAATTGTTTCAATTTTTTTGGACATGATGACGGTCTTGACATCACGAGATAGCGCTCGACCCATCTTTGGATATTTATCTCATGTGCGTCGGACGATAGATCGGAGCGGCCGGTACTTCCCTCATCTCGCCGCGCGCATACCTCAGGCGCGGTACAGCGGTTTCGGTCAAATTATAGGTAATCTTTCCATATATTGAGCCGTCGTCAGTTCTTCGAGCTATCAGTGTGTACCTTCGTTTATAATAAAACGATGCTTTTTTTGTAACTAACAGCCGCGTTAGCTTGACTAGAAAGTTTTGTCTAAGGTAGGAAATACAACAAGGTATGGTTGAAATTATTATTTTTTTGATATAAAACTTCTTTACGTACGCTATACTTGGGGAGTAAGCTGGTGAATTCGTGACGAGAGCGTTACGAAAAGTGTGATCGGATGAGTCAAACGGAAGTTGAGAGGGAGATATAATTTAGTGAAAGTATTTTTCAAACTTTCGCGATCACTGTACATAATTATTGATTGAAACGGGTATTTATCGCGTATGTACTTTTATTATAATGTTATCCCGACGTTTCGGCTGTGTTGCAACAGTGATGGTCTCGGATTGACTCTCGTCGGGATAACGTATAAAAAAGGTACATACGCGATAAATACTCTTTTAAATCAAGTTTTAAGTTAGTGAATATAGAAAGAGAAAGAGTTACGTTTTGTATATTACTGTAGTAGCAAGAGAGAGCAGTGCACGTGCACATTATCTTTCTCTCTTCCTCTCATAGCCTGTGCATGAAATGTATATATATCTCAGTCAGTAGTTCGTTTGCGAGTTTGCTAGCGTTACGCGAACGGTGAACTTTTGGTTATTTTTCGTAATTTTTACCGTTCTTAAACAATTTTATGAATTAATATTTTGAATAAGAAGTTTTACTTCAGTAGTGTGGTCTAAAGTCCACTTGTTTTTTTTTAATTTATTAGAGCAACTTTTTCGGAAAGGATGCATATTTATAATAGTTTTGTGTGCAGAATTTGTTAAATCAATTTCATATTTTATAACAATTAAAGGACACAGACAATAGACAATCGCTCGAAATACATACGGCAAAATTCAATGAATTTATTTTGAATTGCAAATCCAAGTTTACTCTGCACATATAAGCCGCTATTTTGACAGTAGTTGAGTTTCGATTGTGTTTCATTCAAATTTTGCCTCTGACTACCCTCAAGTGGGGACATGTTCACTGATCTGCGTATTAAGAATAATGCTTATATTCAAGAACTTGTATCAAAAATTTTTCAAGTAAAACTGTCACATATCTTTGCTCGAGTCTTGATTTGAGTGTAGATCAGTTATTATAAGAATTATTTAGTATATTTATTAATAGTTACTTCAAATATTGTTATAACGCGAATCGAACGAAGCTTGAGTTTGTATTAATTAAAGGAATAACACTACCAGGAATAGACTCTGGAACTGACCAAAATTACAATAAACTTTATTTGACTATTTATACAATGTAAGAATAATAAGATATAATGTAAGAAATAAAAAACGAGTCTGCTTTAGACCACACGACTGAAGCAAAACTTCTTTTTCAAAATATGTATTAATTTATTCAATTACAAGATTGTCCACACATCTGTCGCACTATACACAAATAGGTATACATTATTAAATTACATATACCTAAATATAATATAGAAAATTATGAAAATATCTTAGAATCATAGATCTAATAGAATAAAAAAATAAAACAATGTGTTAACCTATAGTTATCGTAAGAAGGATTATGAAAGAGTGAGAAGCAGGTGTGTTTAAATATATATTGGCACAACAGTATTTACAAAATTAATCAGAACATAAAAATATTAGGTAGGCGTGATCGATGCGCGCGCGCGACACGGGTGTACGATACCAGGTGAATTCGACACTGTAACGAGCGAGCGGCCGGTCGGCATGCATCTCGCTTGCTCCTGCGCCGGAGGCGGCCGCACTAGCTACCGTCTCAGTCGCACAGTAAGGAATTCCATAGCACAGCATAAAATATGGGTCACTAAGCGCATCGATAAAACATCGTAAGTAGCCTACAAACTAATCGTAAACAGACCATTTGAATCAATACATAACTAAATTAATCACATAAAAACATAATTAGAAACAGACACATTAAAAATGATCAGATAAAACATAAAACGATAACAACGCACAAAATAACTCACGTGACCTTTATACGAACACAACCTAATCTGACTGTCCTTAGTTGTTACACTGGCGAGCGACACGAACAAACTGCTCGCGAATTTTTTTTTCTCTTTTTCGAATGGACTAATCTCGCTGTTGGCCTCTGAGGCCGTTGCAGCTTAACCGAGCTTTTGGCTAGCGCAAGGGCTCTACTTAGGTACGAACCTCGGCTTGGGCTGTTGCCTGGACGGGGATAGGAGATAAACGCCCGGGTACGTCCTTGTACCTCGTATAGGCGGCGACTGAAGGGACTAATCGACCTCGCCGGCGAGGTCGGTGTATTTGTGAAGTGTTTGCTCTGTCTAATGTCGATGTTTCTTCCGCATTAGTGGAAGTGATTTCGTCATCCGGGTCTCCGAGAACGTGTCTTGGACGACGGAGGGTTTTGTAGTGTTCGGACAGTTCTAACGAATAGTCCGGAATGGTATGTACCAAAGGATTCGGATGATGAGTGGCAAGTTCATAATGTCGCTTGGAAGCGAGCTTGATGAATTTGGCTATTGACTCTATTTTCAAATCACGATGTAGATCGTTATTGCGAAAATACCAAGGCGAGCCTGTGGCTTTGTCGCAAGAAACGATTTTGTACTGTTTGAATGGCATAAACTTGACGAGAGTGGGCAGGACGACAGGAAAAAAAACTGCCCGCGAACAACGTTTCGCACGGTATTTATAGATTGGTTGCTGGAGCAAAAGTCACTGGGTGGAGAAGTTGCTAACAATATATTTATTATTTATACATACGTTAGTAAAATACGATAAATATACATTATACATTAACTACATAATTACTCTCAAAACCCTAAATTACGTTGAAATAATTGGATACAACTATCATGAACAAGCAATCAAGGGTTGCTTTTATCCGAAAACGTATAAGCTAATTGACATTTTATCATTTCGCGTAAGCGATGCAACTCATCAATACGAATATGGTTAAAACGATATAACTGATTACGTTTCGTAAATACTAGTACCTATTAGTTTAATAAAGATTTAAGCAATGAAGCGCGCCAGAAATAAATTGACGAAGCATTCTAATTTTTGCAAGTGCGTGTTAGAAAAGTAGAGTTTTATATATTTTTTTATTAGGTACCAACACTTTTATTTAAATCAACTTAACACTTGTAGAGAATTGAAATACAACAAAATAAAAATGGAAGAAAAAACAAAGTAATGTACACATATTTCTAGGTGACGCCATGTTTATAAGTATCACGGATACATTCATTATTTTAACTCTATATATAAAAATGAATCCCTATTTTCTTTGGTCACGCCATCACCCGTGAATGGCTGGACCGATTTCGCTAATTCTTTTTTGTTGTATTTCTTATTGTCAGCAGAAGGTTCTTATGAAAGAAGAAATTAAGAAAATTGCGCGCAAAATTAGAAAATTTAAGAATACTTAACCACCATATAAAATTATTTATAATCTAACCTTAGCGCTTTTATAATGTAACCTTATGACGTTTGACATATAATTGACAGAATGCGTGCTGCAAATATCGTCAAAGAGGATGTAAAAAAAATGAGTATCGTTTGAAGCGGATGCTTTGGTCAGAGTTTTAGCGAGACTAACGAACAGCAATTCATTTATATATATATATATATATATATATATATATATATATAACGCAAAAGGGGTTTCAAAAGGGTTGCCAGAGTTATATAATATAAGATCAGATCTGTTTCTTAACATTTTAGTATATTGCTGTTACATTGCTGTTCGTTATATATATATATATAAATGAATTGCTGTTCGTTATATATATATATAAATGAATTGCTGTTCGTTATACATATATATATATATATATATATATATATATATATATATAAATGAATTGCTGTTCGTTAGTCTCGCTAAAACTCGAGACCGGGTGGAGCGATTTGGCTAATTTTGGTATTGAATTATTTGTGGAAGTCATTCATTTTCTCATACATAATGATGGTCAGGGACAACAATTGACAATTTTACCAGGGTGACGTATATTGACAGCCCTCGTTATATGCATGTCAAGGCGATACGAAGTTCGGCGGAACCACTAGTATTAAATAAAGATGAGTAAATGTAATGTACTAAAATGTTAAGAAACAGATCTGATCTTATATTATATAACTCTGGCAACCCTTTTGAAACAGTTAATTTTGGTAGTTTACTGTGACTAGAAGTGTTTAAAAGACAGACGCACAGACAGTTGTTTCTCCTTTATTTTCTGTAAAAAAGCAATTGTTATTTCTATTTTTATTTTGTTATATTTTTTTTATTAAGGACAAACAATTATACAATTAGGTTACTTAATGCTGATATTAAATAAGGTTCTTTATGTAAAATCAGCCCCGGTGTCTACAGATTGGGTTGACAAATTATAAGGGCATAAAAAGTGCATTTAAATAGTATTCATTTTACACAGCGCTATCTAGCCCCAAACTAAGCTAAGCTTGTGCTATGGGTGCCAGTTAAATGAAATAATATATAATTATATACTTTATTTTTTGTAAATTCATACTTAATATATATATATATATACCTAGTCAGGTCATAAATTCTGTCACATGTTTAATATAAAATAATTGAAACAAGTTTATTCATTATGTAACCATTTATATACCAAAATGAAGTTAACAAAACATAGATTCTTATGACACTAAAGTTTATTCAAAATGACCTCCGTGATTTTGAATACAGGCCTTCAATCTGCGCGGCCAGTCGTCTATCGTAGCACGAACTAGGTCCATGTCAATATCGGCGGCTGCCTTAATCAAGGAAGTCTTGAGTGACTCCAAATTGGGATGAGGCTTTGAGCACGCCTTTTCCTCCAAGTGTTGCGATATCTTGTAATCTAACGGATTCGAATCTGGACTGGAGGAGGGCCAGTCTTCGTGCCGGATGAAGTCGATTTCACGCGCCGCCAGCCAGTCTTGTGTGCTCTACGCTCTATGAGCTGGCGCCGAATCTTGTTGGAATACCCAGTGCCTGTTATTGAACATGGTATGAGAAACAGGTTCCACAAGGTTCGTCAGGACTGTATTTTGATA
The DNA here is from genome assembly GCA_918857605.2 of Philereme vetulata. Classification (NCBI taxonomy): domain Eukaryota; kingdom Metazoa; phylum Arthropoda; class Insecta; order Lepidoptera; family Geometridae; genus Philereme; species Philereme vetulata. Next base: position 1,815,932 of record OU975471.1, on the reverse strand, counting down.
CACAACTGCATTCGTTTTTACACCTTTCTCACAAAAATGTACCTCTGTTAAGCCCCAATAAGAAACTCCCAACCATACCATGAGCGAGGATGGAAACTGACCACGTTGGACACGCGGAAAACGGTTGCTCGCTTCTTCACTATTGTGTGCGTACACCTTATCATTTTGTTTGTTCTAGCTCTCTTCTACGGTAAAATTTTTTTCATCCGAAAAAAGAATTTCCCGATATTTTTTCCCGCGTACCGCTTCAACAAAGCGCGGCATCTCTTCAGTCTCAGGTCCATTAGACGAACATTCAAACGATGTCCTGTTTTTCTTCGATATGCCCGAAGCCCTAAGTCTTCATTTAACACCCTTTTCACCGTGGTTCTGCTTAACCCCATCTGAAGGGCCAACAGTTTCTGCTTACGTTTGGCATTTTTTTGAATTCGCGCCTTCACAGCTTTTATCACTGCTGGAGTGCTAACAGACCGAGGGCGACCACTTCTTGACCTGTCATCTACACTAGAGTCTTCATTGTATCGTTTGATGGTGCGATAAACGAATCTTTTAGTTATATTCAAATTTTTCAGTATGTCAAAAATTTGAATTGGCGCGTAACCGCAACGATGCAACGCAATAACTGCAACACGGTCTTCTTTAAGCGTCCCTTCCATATTTAAAAATGAGTAAAATTCTAAAAAGTATACATTTTTATTTTCATGAACAATTCGAAATTCGAATTCTATAAACTTTTTTGTGGCCAGCATTCTAAAAAATTCTATTGTCACACAGTAAAAACTTTTCGTTTTTACTGTGTGACAATACTTATGACCTGACTAGGTATAAATACCATCATAATGTGTTACACTATAAATAATAGACTTTAACTTCACCAAACCATTCTTTACAAAGTGAACGATAAATTCTACCATCACATTCACTCTACTGAGTACTTGTTTCAGTCGGGATTCAGGGCTGGTCAAATACAAAACAGACTGTCCGTAAGTGCACAGTCATGTATGGGTTGCCAAATCCCCGAGGGATAGCCGATATAGATAGACCCATGATTCAGTGCATACTGTAGTTTTAATTTTATTTTGTGTCCAACTCGACTCGGCTTCAATTTATAGCCTTATATTGGGTACCTCAGAATATGGCTGTTGTTAGTAACAATCGAAAACCGGCTAAGTGCGAGTCGGACTCGCGCACGAAGGGTTCCGTACTATTATCTATAAAAACGGCAAAAAAATCACCTGTGTTGTAAAGAGTCCCCCCCCCCCCCCCCCGCGCACTTTAAAGTTCGTTTTATTTTATTATTTATTTTTAAAGTGAATATTTAACTAAATATTCTGTATATAATACAAGCGTCTACCTGTTGCCGTTAACTATATCGAGCTAAAACAAGCAAAAAAATCACGTTTGTTGTATAGGAGCCCCCCTAAATAATTTATTTAATTTTAATTTATTTATTTATTTTTATATGAAGTGAATAATGTAACTTAATATTCTGTGAATGTTTTCGAATATTCCATGACTTTGTGCGCGAGTCCGACTCACACTTTACCGGGTTTTTTTGATCATTGGGATTTGAATCCGCATGTTTACCTTCGGTAAAAGCTGTAGTTTTAGTGATCATTATTGAATAAAAAAAATTATATGAAAATGGAATTATTGAGTTCGTGAGCAATGTTTGTTTTACGGGTTTTATTGTTTTCTATTATTTTAACAACACCTGTTGCAGTGAAAACGTAATGATCCAAACTTTTGGGTTATTCAAAGCGCTATTATTAGTCGTAAAACTCAAAAACAGCGAGAAAGGAGTTTAACACTCCTTTCTCGCTGTATAATTAATTAAAATTTTGTAAGAAAAAAACAACTTGGTGTAAGAGAATTTTATTTTTAAGACAAACAAAGATGATAATACAAAAGGGTAAATTTAGTGAGTTTATTTATTCTACACTAGAGTGTAGAATAAATAAATACATATTGCTGGACATTTCACACAGTGCTATCTAGCCCCAAACTAAGCAAATCTTGTACTGTGGGAACCAGATAACTGATATAATACTTTTTTTGTAAACAAATACTTCTAATATATAGAAAGACATCCGGACCCGGAACCCGGTTCCGCGGCGGGAATCGAACCCGTTACCTCCTGCGTCTCAGCCGGCTCTTCGCCGTCTGCGCCACCGAGGGCGTCAAAATTAACCCTTTTTGGTTATAATACATATTCCGAAGCACTGAGTATGAGACCGAGTATTCCGAACGCAAGTTTGATTCCCGATTTCGTGGCTAGAGTCTATGCTTCTTCACTTCATAATAGGAGCGCGGAACATGAACCGGTATGGATTTATGTGAATTAGATGATTTTGAAATAAAATTAATTTGGCAGAACTTCGACGTAGCGTTTGCAGTAAGCTACTTGATCCTACACATGTAGTAGGTTAAGAAGCATTCAGAGAGATTCTTACTTGGCCACTAGTTATGTTTATAAGTGAGCTTAGTGTCATAAGTTATGAAAATGGACATTGTCCCGTAGAATCGAAACTACAAACTCTTGCAGTTGCCTTCTATTTGGAACTATGAAGCATAGCGTACTCAAGTATCTTTATGAGAAACTAAGACTAAGGTATCCAGTATAAGGTCCTGTGAGCCTCGCCAACACTCGATGTAGCTCTCAACGCAGCGGTATAGAACAACTGCTTTAAAAGGCAGTTTCCACTACGCAACATCGAAGTGTTGGAACAATATCCCCCTGCTTAGGAAATAAAAATATTATATCTTTTTGACTGGCAAAAAATGCAGGAAAGCCTTTTACATGATACAAGTGCTATATAAATAAAAATATAAGTAATTTAATTTATTTTACATTTAAAAATACATATTTATTATTATTAGTTTTGTGTCATGCTTTTCAATATGTTTTTGATTTTTAAATTTTATTTTATTGCTTGTTACAGTCCACAAATTAGATTTGGTCCTAACGGAAGAGCAGCATGGGTTGTTATACTCGTATTACGACCCGCGTTATGCTGAGGAAGGCCGTTTGTCCACCACCACCGTAACCAGGACGTCACCAAGAACGTGATGACGGCGCCGATTTAGCGACAGTTTTTTATACAATTTATATGGCAAACGAGCATGCACTCCACCAGATTGTTAAGTGGCTGCTGCAGCCAATGGATATCCACATAGAATTCAAAACAAGGTAATAAGTTGTCTTGATCTCTATGTGAATACGTTGCCATACTATAGGACTTAGCTGTTATGTCTATGTGCCAGTAATTACAGGAACATACCATTACCATCTAACCGGAACACAGCAGCACAAGTACTGTTATTTGGCGGCAGATAAAGGAAAGGCGGTGGTGCCTACTTCCTCGAGCCCGTTTACTAAAGCTCTACCACCAGCAAAAACATACCTTTACCATACATTTGCTATAGGCCGTGTGTCCACCGCCGCCGTCGCCGGCGCTCGGGTGACGGGGTGACGGAGGCGGTGGACAAACAGCCTTAGGGTCCCTTGTGCAACTTATATTGCATCGTAGTTTATTTAGTTTTAAGTTATATTTTGTACATAATTTTTTTATGTGTCTACTGTGATGTAATGTTGCAAATGATTTTTTTTTCTATTTTATTATCTACTACGCCACAGACGTCGTCTAATTCTATTTCACTGCAAACCACAGGCTAATACTAGCAATTTCTCATTCAAAGTGTACTATTTAAAATCTAGCAACAATTACCTGGAACTGTATCTTGATTTGCCTACCGCAACTTTGTAGGTAGAATTGACACGTAGCACTTCGTAGCAATTCGTAGCGTTTCGTAGCATTTCGTAGCTCCTCGTAGCCGATTACAGCCAATCTTATCCATCGGACAGGCTCTACGTTCCCTCAACAAATTTGTGCCCTAACACACATGATTGATTAAAATTTGCTTTAAGTTTCCGACGGTCGACTAATTCTTAAGACCAACACATTCTGCCCCCGACCTCATTTTTCTGGCAGGTGTTCTATCCGTTCTTTTTTTACATGTCATCGATAATAGAGACATAGCATGTTGAACGAGGAGGGCGTGGCGTTGATGCGCGCGAATAATATTTTTACTCCAGCAGTTCCAATATTCTACAAAAATATATGTAGGTACATATTTATTAAACTAGTGGTTCGCCCCGAACTGAGATCTCGCGAGTCTCCCAAAGCACAAAAAAAATATTTTAAGGGCGACTCGCGCAACGACGCCTAAACGTATTTAGTGGCTAAATATGATTTAAAGAGTTGTCAAATCATACAAATACGTAAAGGTTAAACATGTTTAGTTGTTAAATACGTTTAGAGATTGTTGTGCAAGACGGCCTTATTCTTTGACTAATAAAATAATGCCACGAAAAAAACCAATTTACTTGACCCACAGTTTTATTCAAATTACAGGTAACGGGAGTTCATGTCAATTGGTTGTTGTTTTTATGGTACAAATTGCAGTTATTTTGGATTTCAGACTTTTGCCTATATTTGTGTCACTTACGCTACACGCATACCAAATTACAGTACTGTGGGGTCACTGGTGTACCCAGTGAATTTTGTCAAAGTTTAGTTTTTATCATGGCTAATAACTCAAAAACTTTACTAAACACTTAACAAAGAATTTACTAAAACTTAAAACAAAATCAAAATGAACAAATAAATACCTTTCATTTGACGTTACATTTGACCTGATAGCCTCATTTTCATTTGTTTTTACCCTCCTTGAACTCCAATATCTCAACAACCCCTTAAAATTTTTAGCTCATTTAGTCACATAAAAATTGTGTCATCACTACTTACCTATGTATTGAACTTCACGATGATCGGATCAACGTAACGATATTTATCCTCGGACAAACATTCATATATACATACATACAACGCCGATTTGCCCAAGTTGATTTAAAGATCTCGCTTCGCTCGATCAATAATTAACTTTGTCTCGATATTGAGATTTTGTCTGACGTTTATCCACCTACTTTTTATAGGCGTTGTATGTGTGCGTTAAAGTGCTAAAAATCTCATTTTCAGACCGATTGTTGTTGGTCGTCGGTCAATGTCCGTTCAAGCAGGGAATTGAAATAATTATTAGTGTGCTATATTGAATGCGAATTTAAATAAAAAATAGGATAAAATCTGCTTATTAAGATGATGATAGTGTCTGGCAACTTAAATTCTTGAGTTTTTTGCCCCCTATACTCGTACAGTACACGCACCCTGACACACAAACACATACCCCCCTATTGCATACACACACATAGATGAAAACACACCCTCGCAAACACACACATACACACACACACACTTACACACAAATACACACGTAAACACACCAACTAACATACATACGCACACGTACATATACATTCTACCCGTATACACTGTAATGTGCTCGCTACTGTTGGATAACCTATTCCAATTAAAAATCTGTAACATATATAAATAAATTGTATGGCTATTGAAGAGCACAAGTATGATATACTTAAAAGAAGATCTCAACAACTTTGTTAAAGTTCTATATTTTACAGAAATAAAAACATTTAGATTTTTTTTTTAAATGCACCATAGTAAAAGACTCAAGTAGCTCAAATCATCACTGAAAGACGATTTCGAGGAACTTGGAGAAAAACAGTGGCACTGCGGGGATGCCGACAGAAATGAAAACTTGGACAATTGCGAGATAATTATATACAGAGGTGTTGGTAACGGTAACGATAATTATTTCACGAGTTCAACGGTTTTTTCTCATCTCAAAAAATGCCCAACGTGCCTAAAGAAGTTTTTACTTCAATAAATGTGAAAATGTGTATTATTTAGTTGTTAGCTATGGATCTTGGTCTGATATAAATGAGTAATATAAAATTTAAAGGACTTATTATATAAAATCTAATTATGTAGAGAGTCTAGTAAAATATAAATTATAATGTTATAGATTTAGTAAATTCAGATATAGAGATAATAATCATATTCAGATATACAAGATCCCTCCGCCTCTTCGTGAACAACAAACTTTATATAGGTTCAGGAAAAGACTTAAATTGTACCTCAGTAAACGGCAAAACGAGAACGAACACCTCAAAAATGAGGAGTCCTTCATTTAAACGTGTCTACACTTTATTGGTAAATGCTAGGAGTAGGTTCGTATGAGTGGGTGGCCAGCTAGTGCGTTGTTATGGGGCTAGCCTGTCGTGTGTTCTATTTTAGTACTTGTTGACTCTCTCCGGCTTCACAGTAAATAGGTAGGTTATATTATTATTATATTTGATTATGTGATTTATTTTTATCCATAGTATATTTAATTGTATTTAGATGTTCAATGCTTAGTTAGTGGGCGGATATCCGTGGTCTACTCAAAGAAGCTCTAATGGAAGACCAGTGCTGGGTAGCCAGTGCAACCCAGCACATGCTGAGTTAAAGCCTTTTTGTGACACATGCAGTGAGTACGATGAGACACACACACTGCAATATTTTGCAGTTTTATTTAATTTTAATCTTTTAGTTATTGTATGTTTGTTCATTTTGTTATGTTTCCTGTGTGTTTGTTCTGTTGTACTATTGGTGTTGTTCACAATTAAAGGTTTTTATTTGACTTGATTTGATTTGATTTTAGATATATCAGGTGAATCATATGCTAGTTTTAACCCCATGCCATATAAAAAAAAGAATTAAATTCAAAATTGCCTAAATAAGTCGACTAATAATGTTTGATAAAATATAATTCTTTGTTTTTTTAATCGAACTGTATATATAATATCTTTAATTGACTGCAGGTGATGTATCGATTGATTCAATTGAGCGACGTGCTGATAGACTTGGTGATGACTCACTAGTGGAAGCCAATTTACAAAGTCTAGAGCACAGACGCCGAGTAGCCAGACTTTCAGTTTTTTACAAGATACATTTTGGTGAATGTGCGCAAGATCTTCATGACCTTATTCCTCCTTCCCGCTTCCACCACCAGACAAGCAGACGTACCGAAAAGTACCACCTATACTTGGTCGGCATACCACTTTGTCGTACCAAACGATTTGCTTCAACTTTTCTTGTTAGCACAAGTTAAGGTGTGGACTCACTTCCGGCGTATGTTTTTCTAAATCAGTATAATCTTGGATTCTTCAAGTCCAGAGTGGATAGGTTCTTTCGAGGCAAGCGTGCTCCATCTTCGATCACACCTTCACTTACCATCAGATGAGGTAGTGCTCAAGCGCTTGACTATCATCAATAAAAAAAAAGAATGGTGCAAAAAAGATCATGTCAATATTTTTGACATTTTCTGACTCAAAATAGTATTTAACATTCGTATCAGAGTGAGTGCGATCCGCTCCGAATAACGTCTCGCCTCGCACGACGACGACACTCAGTGTGAGGCGAGACGTTATTCGGAGCGGATCGCACTCACCCTGATGAAGGTTCACGAATTGAACCGAAACATTGTCGGTCGAAACACCGATAAGACGGTACGTGATAAATCCCCTATTTATAATAATGATTGAAATCAATCACGAAAGTTTTCTAAGTAAAGGAATATTAGTGTGTAAAGTAATTTGAATAGACTCCTAATAGTAAAGAAGGCAGTATAATTAAAGGGATTTATAACAAAAACTGCCATTTACTTCAATCAATTGAAGATTATTTATAAATTTTTACATATTAACTGTCCAATTAGGTAAGTCCAACTTCGACAAAGAGGTCGCACGAACAATCCAACTCGGCTGGGCAGCATTCAGGAAACTTCGCGATATCTTCTCGTCCAAAATTTCCCAGAGCCTGAAGACTAAAGTCTTCAACCAGTGTGTGTTGCCAGTGATGACCTATGGCACTGAATCGTGGTCCTTTACTCATGGCCTCGTGACCAAGCTCAAGGTCGCTTAACGAGCTATGGACAGGGCTATGCTCGGGGTTTCTTTGCGTGACAAAATCCGCAATGAGGAAATCCGCAGTAGAACTAAAATTTCCAACATAGCTCTCAAAATTAGCAAGTTTTGCTCGTAGAACCGATAACCGTTGAGAAAAAAAGGTTCTCGAGTGGAGTCAACTGACTAGAAGACGCAGCGTAGGTCGGCCCCCCACAAGGTAGACCGACGATCTAGTAAGAATCGTGGGGTAGCCGTTGGGCGCAAACGGCTACCAACCGCTCGTTCTGGCGATCTAAGGGGGAGGCAGTGGACGTCTTCCGGCTGATGATGATGATGACATATTATTTCATTTCAGCTTGATTCCACCATCCCCATTCTATCATTTGACAACAAAACAGACGCAACACAGGCATATAGTGGAAATACCTTCAATACGGACAAAGCGGTTCTCTCCTACCTTTATTGTGCGCACCGCCAAAGAATGGAATGCCTTTTAATCATATTAATTACATTATATTTAGCCAGTATGACTTTCATAAACTATATATCACACTAATATTATAAATGTGAAAGTATGGATGTTTGTTTATTTATTTATTTGTTTGTTTGTTACGCAATCACGTCGTAATGGTTGAAGCGATTCCGATGAAATTTGTTATATACGTAGATTATAACCTGGATTACCACACATGCTACCTTTTATTCCATAAATTAGTTCCCATGAGATAAAAATGGGGTGTCAAGTCACGTTGCAACGAGTTTAGCTTTATTTCTATGTTACTTACACATTTAGTAGTGTAACGCGTACGAAGTCGCGGGCAACAGCTAGCACCTAATAAACAAAGTAATGACTAATGCTATCTATGGGACTAATCTATGGGAACACCTTATATGCAAAAACACTATTTAGCAGAATTGACTTATATGCATACTCCTCGTATCAAAACGTCTACAAATGTTAGTAGTCTGTAGGTTCTAAAATACATCATCTTACGGTTGATATGGTGAAGATGATGATGTTCTAAGCTAAAGTGTTTACCAATAAAGTAATATTTAAGCAGCTTATATAGGTATATTCGCCAGTGTATAACGCATGTTATGTTATAGGATTGGAGCCAAGCTCTCGACTCCATCCTTTGTCTGTTCGTCAGTTTCAAAGCTTCTTTTGCAATTTCCTACGAAAATGTTCTATCAGATATAATCACGTTGTGTGTTGCCACCTCACACGGTAAATATAATTTCAGGAAATTTAAACACATATTTTTTACCTTATCACAAACAAAGCGTAATTTCCGTATGAAAGTTCTGGATTTAAAGCGTGATGGGTGCGTATTTTTAAATCGGGTTTTAAAAACGTGGCGAAGTGTGAGTTTCACACGTGCTTAGGGTTTACGTTTTCTTATTAATATTTGTTACTTTTCTGTAGCGTTGAATACACACAATAATCAGAAGCCGTAGAAATTATTATATTTAAAATACAACTAGAAAAAGGTTTTATGACACAACATTTTTTATACAACATGGGGATTGACAAAGTCAACACCTTTTATTCATTAAAATCACAAGGATCACTTTGAAACGTTAATTTTACTGCCTGTTCCTTCGCGATCAAGCCTGGAAAGAAATGCAAGAAACAAGGCTGGTTGTTTTTTTTTAATGATCCTTTTAGAATACATAACAATACAGGAAATAAATTACGTCTAAATTGTAACATTTTGAACGAGTTAGTAAATAATCCGATATTTTATAGTAGGCTTTTTTATAAAGATTTTGTTAAATTGCGTTTTTAAATTTATTAATTGTCAATTTTTATACATCACTTGAGAGTTTGTTATATAAGCGAACACCTTGCCTTTAAACGATTTACTAACTTTATGGAGTCTACAAGTGGCTATAGCGAGTTTGACAATAAAATGACCCACTATTCACAGATTGAACAAGAAACTATCCCACTTGATGTTAGGTGGTAGCCATTGCCTATAACAAAGCATTGTCACGTAGGTCTCGCACCTTAGGTACGATCCACTACGCTACGTCCATCGACTAGTACGCAACGGTAAGAAACACTAGGTTAAGCCTTCATATTATATCATTTAATTCGGATTCAGAAATAAATTATACATCGATTTAAATACTTGCTTATATCTCGCTCAACCTTGCAACCCAATGACGCCTTTTATAAGGCGAGTTTATGTAAAGCCTCATTTTGTAACTCCTACTTTTTGAATATTTTATAGCCCAACGATTCAAGCCACATAAAAACAGGTATTTGAGAAAAAAAAAATTGACTTCCTTTTTCATTGCGTGATATCCGTGTGATAGACAAGCTACAGAGAGATAGACAGCATATGTATAGTATTATATATAATATTAGTATATAGCTCTAAAAAAACGTAATGCTACATATAGCTTTTGCAAACAATAATCATCATCATCAGCAATGGACGACTCATAGCTGATAATAATAATGGTAGTACAAAATCTACGACAGCAATCGGTATTTCTTTACATGTATAGTAATTTTTACCATCATTATTATCAGCTATGAGTCGTCCATTGTTAAAAATAGAACACTGAACACAGGCAGTGTTCAGTGTTCTATGTTCAGCAATGGACGACTCATAGCTGATAATAATAATGGTAGTACAAAATCTACGACAGCAATCGGTATTTCTCTAGATGTATAGTAATTATTACCATCATTATAATCATTATATTACCACCATGAACATAGAACACTGAACACTGCCCGTGTTCAGTGTTCTATGTTTAACAATGGACGACTCATAGCTGATAATAATAATGGTAGTACAAAATCTACGACAGCAATCGGTATTTCTCTAGATGTATAGTAATTATTACCATCATTATTATTAGCTATGAGTCGTCCATTGTTAAACATAGAACACTGAACACGGGCAGTGTTCAGTGTTCTATGTTTAGCAATGGACGACTCATAGCTGATAATAATGATGGTAGTACAAAATCTATGATAACAATCGGTATTTCTCTAGATGTATAGTAATTATTACCATCATTATTATCAGCTATGAGTCGTCCATTGTTAAACATAGAACACTGAACGCGGGCAGTGTTCAGTGTTCTATGTTCAGCAATGGACGACTCATAGCTGATAATAATAATGGTAGTACAAAATCTACGACAGCAATCGGTATTTCTCTAGATGTATAGTAATTATTACCATAATTATTATCAGCTATGAGTCGTCCATTGCTAAACATAAAACACTGAACACTGAGTGTTCAGTGTTCTATGTTTAACAATGGACGACTCATGGCTGATAATAATGATGGTAGTACAAAATCTATGATAACAATCCGTATTTCTCTAGATGTTTAGTTAATTATTATACGTATTACAATATTCTGACGTATACTTAATTTTAATTACAATTTCAAAATGGTTGCCCAGTTAAGGTTGCAGCTATTTGAACGTCTAAAAGTACTTTAAAGGAACAATAGACTATTCAAGAATACGAAATCAAATCCAACAAAAGTTGGAATACAACTCTTGTCTGGAACGTCCATTAAACGCCAGGGAAACGTGTTGGAACCCGTACTTTAAGCATGAGTTTTCTAAAGACAAATATCTATTGCACACCATTATAAAGAAACAACAAAATAATAAATTGGTACAAAAGGCGACCTATCTCTAAGCTAACTCTTTCAGTCAATCTTTATATGGACAGGATCTATGACATACTTGGACAAATGGGTCCTTACCCTTGAATAAGACGTCCACTGCTGAATATAAGCCTCACCCATAAATTTCCAGAGCGACCAATCTTGTGCGGCCTGCTTCCAACGCCTCCCGGGAAAACTTTATCAGGTCGACTTTCCATCTAGTGGGGGCCGTCCTTTGCTGCGTTTCCAGTGCGTGGCAACTCCTTAAAAACCATTCCGCCCCAATAGTTGTCAGTTCTTTGAACTATGTACCCCGTCCACTACTACTTCAGCTTGCTAATCCTTGTCCGTGACCATGTTCCTAAAAATCTTCTAATTTCTAATTCAACCACTAGAGGAATACGTAGCATAGCCCTTTCATAGCACGCTGTGTGACCTTGAGCCTTCTAATGAGGTTCATAGTGAAAGACCACGTTTCTGCGCCATCAAAGAATTTCGTCACACTAAAGTATTTTATAGTTTTAGTTCGCCTTGTCTTTGAAAATGAAATGAAAAATGATTTATTGGTTTACATAAGAGTAAATACAAAGGTATGCACAAGTAGCCAGTTTGTTACAAACACTTTTACATGACACGGGGGTACGAATAATTATATAAAATCTATAACAAATCAATCAAGAAATAAGTACCCAAAGTATATAATAACCTGAGTAAGTACTATCAGTATAATGGTGCGTCAAAAACCGGACTAGATTTTATGTATCCCAGTTTTTGACGTCTTCCATTTGACAAACGAGGCTGATCTTATATCAATTATCTTGATTAATGTAAGAGACTAATGTTAAGTTAGTTTAAGTTTTGTAGTAAATTTAAATTTAATTTATAAAGCTAGGTATCTGAATTTTTATACTGTAAGCAAATCCTCCGTATCATAGTATGACAATTTCTGAAGCCAGAATTTTACAGTGCGTTTGCAATTATGTACACTTATTCCTAACAGATTATCTGCTCTGAAATGATATTCCACATTATTTTAAGTATTTTTCCATAAGCATGGCCTTATTTTGACAGAAGCTTAGAGCGGCCTATTAACCGATACTAACACAGTTGGCCACTATCTCAAACAAACTTACGTTTTAGAGGAATTTTTAAACAGTTTTTAGTTATTCGAACACGATTTGGAAAATCGGAACACTATAATCTGAGCACAAGTTGAACGAAATAAGTTGAAAAACAATAGTTTCGCATAATTAAAGGTTGTTGATCCCATAGGGTGTTTGAATATGAATTAAAACTTTGGATATTAGGGGCAGGTATAGCGAGGAAAACCGTTATTTGTTACCTTTGAACCTATTGTTACCTAACCATGATTTTCATATAGGTCTAGCTGGCTATGTGGATAGTCTTAGTGCTGGCTGTACCTACTCCATCTGAAATCTTGTCCCAGGCACTGACAGCCTGGATTTTATATCCTTCACCCATCTAGATTGCTGCGACTTGCAACCAGTCACTTAACATATAAAATTAAATAAATTAAAGCGTTTTATATCACACAAATGGGTTTTATAATTCCTATTAATTCGATCAATAAAATCCATTTTTTTTTAAATTCGTTAAGAAGCCGGCGAACCCCGAGCACAACTTCAATTCGGCTGCGTCAAAAACTTCGGCCTGAATATCGCTATCCCTGCTTAGTGACAAAGTTTAGCCATGCAGAGCGACAGTGATAGCAAATGAACGATTCTAAATTTGATTAGATTTTGACCGTGTTCCGTAATACCAAAAATGATGACTGAAATTTGTTGTATTTTTCTCATTGAGTTGTTATTCTGTAACTAGACGATATAATCTATGTTTCCATGACTAGGATACGTAAGATGTTGATGTTTTTAATACGAAACAATTAGGTTGAAAGCAGGTCTTTTATGACGTAAAAACATGCAACACATTTTAGGTAAGTATTTTGATCTAATATATGGTTGAGAACCTAGATATATACTATTCAAATTAAAATAATACCTTACTAAGGTAGAAATATGCTCCAATTAGAAATGATCTTGGTAGTACGTGTTGTATGGGCGATTCCCCTCCGGTCTCCCCTTAACTCCAATCAACTTAATGGATTAAAATCCATAATTTCTTAACAACTAAAAATACACAAATTATTAGGTACACAATTAAATCACAAAATAATAGTAATAATAAATAAATAAATGGTATATCTAAAAACTACAACTAATCTAGGTATTTTTGTTTGCCAGTATATGTACCATGGAGCAATGATTCTTAGACATGGCATTATTAAATCTCATATTTTTTTAATAATTTATTAATATCAATTAATTTTATTGAATATTTAAGAGAAAATAACAGAAAACCCCTTTAAACTATATTTTATCGTTAAACGAAAAAAAGTATTATGACAGGATATTACAGGATGTGTTTGACATGAAAAATCAAATTAAGGCACCAACATAACGAGTTAGTTTAAACAAATTATTATTTCTAACTATAATGCTGGGCTAAACCCTGAAAGCTGGGCCCAGCAAAAGCGGACCGACGATGCCTGCGTACCAGTATTCTCGGTATAATTATAGTGAGAGGAGGAATACCGTGAAGGTCTTGCTCTGATCGGAGCGGTGTTCATAAGGATTTTTCTACGTAAAAAAAGTGTTGAACCATTCTATAGCTATAGAAACTCGTGCTAGTTTTCTAGAGTTTTATGATGCTCTCTGTACGTCATTGTCGGACGATGAGGCCGTATATTTAGCAACTTTGTAAAGTTATTGCAAACAGTGAGCAGTACACAATGTTTTCATAAAATATTCGGCTCTCTGAAAATCTGATTTTATATTGGACGATAATGTATAAACTTGACAATAAAAAATAGTTGTGAGGATTCCCTAATGAAATTTGGCCATGAACTCTGTTATCTCCTTAATATATTCGTACGTTCTGTAATTTAAAAGTTCGTTTTACAATGTGTAGATAACATTACCGACAAAATACAATAATGTTATGGTCAAGATATAATACAAAAAAATAATGGCTAAACTTTGAGAGTTTTACCACAAAAAAGTTAAACCCCCGCTACAAACTGTTTAAAAATAATCCCAAACAAAAATTGTTAAGGATTTTTTTAAATACCCGTTATACCTTTTTTTGTGGTAACAAAGTACGTTATTAGAAAAAAATATTTTTATATCGTTCTTAATTTGCACACTATTTAACCACGTATCATGCAAGTAAAACCAAGTGCAAAAGCATACCATTTAAAAATCAATTAAAACTTCGTTTTTTTTCGTTGAATTGAACGAACGATTCAAGAAAAAGTAAATACCTTCGTAGTTCTATGAATGGATATTTCATTCTACAAAATGATTACAATTTATAAGAGAAGCCCCTTTGCATATTAAACGACCGATCCTCAGTAAAATCAATGCAATAAATTAATGATATTATGAAGATATAATATTGCTTTGCCTGACTAGGGTGGAAAAAAATGGTTTCTCTTCCATTCCACGCGGTCAAGGTTTGTTAAGTGGCAGTTAAAATCACTTGAAAACATATTTATTCAAATGTAACGCTAAACTACACTCGAGAGCAATAAAATCGCACATCCGCACATTTTTACTTAAAAGTTAAATTTTTTTTTATTTGGAGCTTACAGCAAATTAAAATCAAATTAAATTAAAGTGCATAATCTAGGCATTCGCAGAACTGATAAAGGGTTGACATTTACCTTTAAAAACAACTCATTAGCAACAAAACAATAGACCCCCTTATGTCGCTCGATCCAGGTAAGGCCGGCGGCGGGATTTATCGCAGGTATAAAAGAGTGCATATTGAGGGAATGGTCATCATTTGCATACCAACGTACAGGGTGAAAGGTTCTCTATTGATATTGGCTTCAAACGGAACACGAAAATGGATACTACACCAGAAGTAGCCGCTCAAGTGGTTGCCCTTGTTGAATCGGGGCTTAAGCAAAGTCAAGTGCCTCGACAATTGAGTTTGAGCCGATTTACCGTTCGGCGTGTATACCAGAGGTATCAAGAGACTGGTGGCTACCAACGGCGACAAGGATCGGGCCGTCCCCGTGCTACAACAGAGCGTGATAACAGCTTTCTTATAACGACATCTTTAAGAAATCGTCGTTTGAACGCAGTTCAACTGGGCCAACGACTTCAAGAAGTTCGTGAAGTAGAAGTTAGCCGGTGGATAGTCAGAAGACGATTGAGAGAAGGTGGCCTGACTGCACACAGGCCAGCAAACGGGCCGAAATTGACCCCAGCCCACCGAGAAGCCCGCCTTCAGTTCGCTCGAGATCATTTGAATTGGACCGAAGAGCAGTGGAGTGCAGTCCTGTTCTCTGATGAGTGCAGGATGTGCTTGCATGGCAACGACGGACGGGGGAAGGTGTATAGAAGATATGCTTATGCTGGGTTTATCGGCGAAAACTTTCTGTTTATGCAAGATAATGCAAGACCGCATACTGCTGGCATAGTGATCGAGTATCTTCAAGAGGTGGATGTGACCGTTATGGAGTGGCCAGCTCGAAGCCCAGACCTTAATCCCATCGAACATCTATGGGACGAGCTGAAAAGAAGAGTTCGAGGCCGAGATGCTCCTCCATCGACTCTACAGGAGCTGCAACAGGCGATCGCAGAGGAATGGGAGGCTATTCCTCAAGACTTTATCAAAAGTCTAGTAACATCAATGAAAACACGGATGGAGTCAGTGATTCAGGCTAGGGGAGGGAACACTCGGTATTAATAACAAACTTTTAATTAATTTTATCTTTTAATTTCATAACTTTGACACCAATACTTGAATAAAGAATTTTTTACTAAACATGCATTTTTGTTATTGATCCACAAAAGCATTTTTATGTAATGATTGAAAAACAAATCAGATACCACTGGATAGGTATTAAAATAGACTATGAATCTGCATTACAGAAACATAATATTTTTTGTTTTTTTTTTAGTTATGTCAAAAAATCATGAATGTGCGATTTTTTTGCTCTCAAGTTTATGTTACTCTGCGAGATTGAATCAAGAAACAGTGATTCGTAGACAAACAAATGTCACTAAAATATTCCAGAGGAATTAGCAGGTTGAAATGTCAGTCGGCATGGTACATAGCTCGAAAAACTGACGGTTCTCGAGTGGAAGCCACGCTCTGGAAAGTGCAGCGTAGGACGAACCCCCACTATATGGACAGACGTCCTAATAAATGTTGCCGGGAACCGTTTCATGCAGACCACACAAAATACACCTAAATAGATAAGAATACCGGTTCCAATGAGGATGTAGTCTGGCTTTAATTTTAAATTTACCTAGAAATAATGTATATTTATTTATTTATTTTATTATTTTATTTTATAACGCACACATTACACATTACAAGCAAAAAAAACATAACTTAACTAAAATAACAATTTTATCTGACTTGAAACGTAACTTATGTGCGCACAGAAAAACGGAAATATACTCATCGAGGAAACAAAAGGAAAAGCATGTTTAAGAACATAACTACTACTAAATAATTAAAATTAATAGAAACAAAACTGAGAATCAGAAGAATAAAACTAATAAACAATAATTAAAACAAAAAAACAAACACTTAATATATACAAAATACCTAAATATACTATCAACCGACTTGGAAGCCCACGACGCTATTATGAGCGTCTGTATTCCGATTAAAATGGAGGATGTCTTTGAGTTGTGTGACAAATTTATATAGCTTAGGGTTAAATATATCCAGCTATGTAAAAGTATAAATAGTATTATATTCTGTAGTATAAATTCTGATAAAGAAAGAAAGAAAGAGAAAATACATTTATTTGCTCCCACAGTGTTCAATAATAAAATAACACAGACAATGGTGGTGTTGCGTGGGGACAAAATGGTCCCTGTCTCAGCATGGGCTGCTTCGAACCTTGTTGGGTACGATGCAGCGCTGGTTTTCTGACAGGGCCTAAGTGAGGACGCGAACACTGGTAAACGAGTACCTATATACTTCGTACGACTTCGTAACTTCTTGCCGACTGCTACCAAGGTTACGCTTGCACAGACCCTTTTACTTCCAATCCTGGACTACGCCGACGCCTGCTATCTTGACATCACTGAAGCCCAACTGAGCAAACTTGAGCGCCTTCAAAACCTCTGTATTCGGTTCATATTTGGCTTGCGCAAGTATTACCATATTTCTGATTTTCGCACCAAGCTCAAGTGGCTCTCCATCCGTCTTCGCCGGAATGCACACATACTGTCCCTTTTGTATAACATCCTTTTTAACCCTTCTTCTCCCTTCTATCTTAAGGAGCGTTTTGAGTTTCTCCACCAGGCTAATGATCGCAATTTGCGTTCTTCAGATTCCTTCCAACTTAAAACTCCTGTCCATACGACAGAGTTTTATAGTCGATCCTTCACTGTAACAGCCGTACGATTGTGGAACGCTTTGCCCCTCTCTATAAGAACATCCAAGTCTATTAGTAATTTTAAAACAAAAGTGCACACCCATTATCTGTCCTTGTGTTGAAGTTGTAGCTGCTTGTTAATTCATCATAACCACTTTTAGAGTTGCTTATTTAAATTAAATTTGTGTTATTACTGGTAATTTAGGTTTATAGTATGTAGATATGTTTTTAAGTTTATATAGATGCACCGCCGTTATGTGTTACATTTTGATCCTGTCCATACAAAGGTTGTCTGGAAGAGATCGCTTTTAGCGATAAGACCGCCCATTGTACTAAATCTATTTGTAAGAATTATGTTCTGTATTTTACTTTGGTGTACAATAAAGAGTTATCTAATCTTATCTTATATAATACTAAATAAATATTTCCAGTCACCATTATATAAATTAAACTAAGTTATCTATGACGGTGCCTAATAAGCTGATCTTCTGCAACAGCGGACAGAGAACACTGAGTAGCCTTTGATCTGCAGTGGGAGCATAAAAAATATAATTGAAAAATAAAAATGAATACTACCCTTTACAGCTTTTTGACAAGCGTTACAAAAACAATAACACTATTTTCCGCGTAAAAAACCTCTATCAGTAACCCTTTGACACGAGGCTTGCCTGAGTCGTTGAGTTCAATGAAAAAGGTATGGATGCCATATGCGATTCCTTATCTTTATCTCACTGTAAATCCTGGTTAGAGACTGAAAAATATGTTGATGCTTATCTCCATAGATCTTTATACCAGGACTTAGAATCGTTTTAACCTTTTGTGATATACATAGTGCAATATATCTTCATATACTCATGTGCCTCTATCAGGCACTTGAAACTTACACCTGAATGTTTTAGGGTGTCATGCTGTGTCATGTCAATGCAATGTCATGTAGGCCAACTCTTTAGTTGGACGTAATCTGCGAGGTATTGCAAGTGGGCGGGCTATGGTCCAACTGCTTTATCATATAAAAATAACTGGTACCGAATCATAATCTGCAAATATCTGTTATATCTGTTGTGTTTTTTCGAAAGTAGCGCCCTTATTTTTTTATACTACTTATATGGCAAACGAGCATGCAGTCCACCAGATGTTAAGTGGCTACTGCATCCCATGGATATCCACATAGAATTCAAAACAAGATATTAGGTTGTATTGATCTATATGTGGATACGTTGCCATACTATAGGACTTAACTGTTATGCCTATGTGCCAGTAATTACAGGAACATACCATTACTATCTAACCGGAACACGGCAGCACAAGTACTGCTTTTTGGCGGCAGATAAAGGTAAGGCGGTGGTGCCCACTTCCTCGAGCTCGTAACTTAATATTTAGTAATAAATATTTCAGTATTATATATGTATAAATACAATGTTAGACAACCATCATGTAAAAATAAAAAGAATAATCAAATTAGATCGGTTATCAGTGTGCATATTCTGTATGGTTTTTGTAATTCTAACACGTCGGCCCGGCGGCAGCGTGTTTCTGCTTTGTACCGCCCGCCATTTGAATATGTATAAGGCATGGTCGCAGTTCGTGCCACCGGCCTGTATGAAAATGTGATGTCCCGATAAATTGTCACAAAGGTTGATCGTCAGTGGAAAATGCCCGCCGAAAATATGTCCATAGAATAAAATGATATGCCTGGAGGGCCACAGTCTCTACCAGCCAAGATTGTTTATTTATGAGTTGATACGGATCGGGCTCGCGGCGTATCTACGACCGAGTCACCGATTCGTGACTCGTTTTTGGTGATTTCGCTTTTGATGTTTTAAAGACTCGGATTTACTACTTAACTTATTCAAGCCTTTTGATAACAAAACTTGTTATATTGCAATAGTTCGTGCCTCTTTTGTTTCACGCTGTTTTGCTCTATGATTTTCATTTGCTTATGAAAAGTTATTGCAGGTTTCTAAAATATTTTGTCAACTAGGATAGTCTGAAAATATAACTCAAAAGGACGAATACAATTTAAAACTTTTAGTTTCCGCGAAGAAGTCGTCAAACAACGATCATTAAAACTAATATTATTCTGAAAAGAGTTAACTGGAAGTGCTCTACACTTAGACATTCGAGTCCGACTTGGGTTACAATAAATTGCGGTGGCTGAACTTTATAGTGTGGTTTACAACTAAAATATCTAATAAAAGTTAAAAGAAATTGGTATTAACCTGCACGTTGTTATAGAAAGAGAGAGAGAAAGAAAGAAAAAAAAACATTTATTTGTGATGGTACAAAACACACAGCACACAAGTAAGGTACACGCAAGAACAAATTCATACACACAAAAACAGCAATACCTAACAAATATATACGAGTACAATATATATATATAGCAATACTAACAAACAGAATATTGCAGACATGCCTCATTTTGCAGTCATTAAAAAGAATAACAAAGTGCCCACTAGTGTAAGTATTTGCAGCAAATGAGAATACAGTTCAGTTGCTAATTTAACGTCTGAATCAAAAAATAAATTAAAATTTTTTGTGTAGTCTAAAAATATAATTACTCTTCAACCTTTTAACTTAAAGGTAGGTAGGTACTTTTTGTTACGATTGCGGTTGAATAAAGGGTAAACGTCCGGAACCATGATAAAATGTACAAAAAGTGCCAAACCCAAAAAGCATCCAAGCATAACCACACCCCTAAGTTTTCTCCCTTTTTCTGAGAAGTTATTTTCAGTATCGTACTACCTTGGCTGTGAGTACTTGAACGATCACCTGATCCGAAATTTTCCTAAAAGTTTATGTAATAAGTCTACTGAATTGGATAAGACCGAGCACTTTAAAGCAAAGATGGGTCACAAAGTTAAAAGTCATGTTACTTAAAAGGGGTTTTTGGGGTCGAAAAGCTTGGAGAGGGTGAAAGAGGATTGCTCGCGTACACCTGTCGCCGCCGTGATATACCTCCTAGCAATATAATATATTATTTGTTCCTTGGGGCTTTAGGAGTCAGAAATATATGATCAGCCGTTAGACCGACTAGATAAATGTTTTGCTATGTAGAAAATATTCGTAACTTTGTACCTGAAATCCCTAAAACAAAACTGAGGTTCTGGGAATCCGAGAGAAAGGGTACCTAAATATATTCATTGTTAATTTTTGTGTGTTTATCAAAACAGGCTTGCCTTTAGAAATATGTTTTGTTCCAATATAACGGGTTCATAATCTTTTTATATGTATAATTTTTGGAAACATAATTTGGGTTTTTTAACTATTTTCCTCATGGCTTTATTTTGTTTTGTAAATTCAACTGATTTATTTATATGACTAATCTAATCTAAAGAGCTCGCTGGATCCCATTGCTGGGCAAAGTCCTCCCTTCCCTTCTACCATTCATCCTGGTCTAGGGCTTCTGTCGACCAGTTCGCACTATGCGGGTCAACTTCGTCCCGCCATCTCCGCCTGGGCTGTCCACGCGGTCTCGCGCCTTGTGGGACCCACTCGGTGGTTATCTTAGCCCACAAGTCATCGCGCATTCGACATACGTGTCCTGCCCAGTCCCACTTCAATTTAGCTGTTTTTTTCGTGACATCGGCGACTTTTGTCTTAGAGCGCAGTATGATGTTTTTTATGCGGTCTGTAAGTCTTATTCCCAATATAAGAATCGCTCCATGTCTTTTGAGTCATCATACTCTTTTAAAGTTTGGACTTTTGAAGTGCCGTCAAAGACTAGGTTTGTGCACCGTAGGTAAGAATAGCAAGAATGCATATATCCATGAGCTATTTTTTGAGGCAGAAGCGAAGGTTGTCCTTCATTAAGTCATTATTTATATTTTCTTAGCGAAATTTGTACCTATGTTAAATGTGATAACCTCACTTATGTTTGTTAGGTTTTTATAATAAGTACCTACATTTTGACCTGGTTCTTACATAAAGGTTCTTATTTCCATCGTGACCAGTCACCAGATGGAAATAAGAACCTTTATGTTAGAACCTTTACGGTGCCCAGGCACCATTTGTATTTATAATACTATCCGAATGTGGACTGGATTCTGAATAGGCAAACCTATCGATTGCTATAGTATAACATAGATATCAAGTTATGTCATAGTATATTATGATACAAGTGAGCTAAGTTGCTCATTATACACGAGACTGTGGTTTGCAGCCCGAGCCGTAGGCGAGGGCGTAAATCAGCCGAGTGTCTAGTGAGCTAGTTGCTCATGAGTTTCATACGCACTTTTTCAACACACTTGCGAAGAAAAAACAAACATGTATTGCATAAGTCGTTTAATTATTAAAACAATTGGTGAATGTACAATTTTCAAAACGATATTGGATTGTTTTGATGGCGATTTCACAGTCTGTCTTACATTGGTACTTGCCACTTCTTTAATATCTTCATTTACTTCTTGTGTAAATGTAGGCGACAAAGGTCAATCAAATCACTGGAAGGAGAAGCCACCAAATAACTCATGCTACGAGATGTACATGGTTGTGGGTTACAGTAGGTACGTTTTGATATCAACACAATGTTTGAGCTTAACCATGCTTCTTAACATGGAATAAATGCACCACAGGGAGCTGGGTTTGTATGTATTGGCGAGTTCAGAGAAATACGCCAAAACATATTTTCAGAAAATGACTGGGTTTTTTGTTGCTTTTCGATTGTATCGTAAGCAGCTAAGTACTTTGCTCTAGATTTTGCAGGTAGGCTTTCATTTGCATTTTGTGCTGCATTTAGTATTACTGGCGGGGTTTAATCTATCAATTGTTAATCTTCTGTACTAAAACTTGACATTTTTACAATTATTTACCACACAGCAACAAATGCGGTACAAACAAAAAAAGGGAAATGGTGCGCAAGTTTTTTTTTTGCATGCGCCAAATTTAAGTTGATTGATTACATATAGCCATACTACAGCCTACTTCAAAATTATAATTTTAGTGATAAAATGCAAATATTTTATAACAAATTATTGTGAATTATAAGTAATTTGATAATAATAAATGTTTTTTCGTCTTAATTAGGGATACATTTATTTATTCCAAGAATATTATAGGATTTTCAACGGCGTAAAAGCTCTTATTTGTTACAAAAACTGTATTACCCGGTTAAATTGAAAATGCTCTGTTTACTCGCATATAATTTGCAGTTAGGTACTAACTTAACTTTGTAGGGATAATTCTATTATGCACTAGAGTGCTATGTTATTACGCACGCGTGTGTTATAGTTCGATTTAAGGCCCTAATAGCGATGTACTATGGCTCACTTTACGAGCAAGTGTGTTGAAAAAGAATTTATTCTATTTTTCTGTAGACAACACCTAAATACGCCCAGGTTCATAATTACAGATTTGAAAAGGAGCTTTCAACGTTTTAAATTCTGTTAAAAAGTTCTCATACGTGAAGTACTGAGTAGGTTAGAGGAAATATGAAATCCGGGATAGAACGGTCGCGCCTTGAAGCCGCGAAACGCTCTTTGTTAATTTCCGTTTAATTGTGATTATTCGGGTTCTCCCAATCGTCATCCGTCCATTTTGTCTTCGTTAATAAAAGCCCGCCAAATCTCTGAGATATTTAGAGATGACACGATTTCCGCGGTGAATTCGTTCGTTATTTGTAAAGTATTTCACGTTTAATGAGATTGTGAAGAACAAAAGAGTCCGGGAAAGCCGGAAATTTAATTCTGCTTCTCGTCCACTCTCATTAGGCTTTGGAGAGAAATCAATCATTGTGAAGTATTGTTTGAAAGTTTTTTCCACAAATTAAATTTCAAGTTGGTTCAAACAGGCTGAGTGTAGCTTATATTTTTTGTACCTTTCCTCTCAGGAAGATCACAAACCACTAACAATTACGTTGGTATTTTCGCGGGAGTGTGACGCGCAATTTTTCATACAGTATTTTAAGTAACTATTAGTTCTCACACACGTTTTATCCAAAGAATCAACTTAAAGAGTAAACTTTATCAAGGTTAATTTCTTCTTTTTTTTTAATTTCCTAAGGTACAACACCTCTGCCACCCTGATACATACACGTTAAAAGAGTAAATGCCTATATTTTCACGATCACCCATACCATTTAAACCATGCATAAATGCAAGCATTACTGCTTGCTTAGTAGCTGAATTATATATTAATAGGTAATTGTAGAAATAGATGCCTGTGTCCATTGATTTATTTTAACCAAGGATATATCACTCTATCGCAAGCACTGCCAAAAAGTGGCATAATGCTAGATTACACATTATTGCTTTCGCTTATAGCTATTCAAAAAAATAGCGATTCTATACTCTAACATTATGGGTAATTTTTCATTTCACACCTTGTAATGTTGACACCTCGATAGCTGAATGCACCGACGCCGCCGACGCGTTCTGGGTAAGCTGCGGCCGGGCGGTTGAAGCGAAATCCATAGTTATAATAAATACATCTGTGAGGGTTTAGCAGTTTATGTTATCCCCGACAGATAGACAATTTTTAGGGTTCTGTACCCAAAGGGTAAAACGGGACCCTATTACTAAGACTCCGCTGTCTGTCTGTCCGTCTGTCACCAGGCTGTATCTCATGAACCGTGATAGTTAGAGAGTTGAAACTTTCACAGATGATGTACTTTTGTTGCCGCTACAACAACAAATACTAAAAACAGAATAAAATAAATATTTAAGGGGGGCTCCCATACAACAAACGTGATTTTTTTGCCGTTTTTATGGATACGGCATCCTTTGTGCGCGAGTCCGACTCGCACTTTGCCGGTTTTATTTATTTTTGATACTAATAATATGCATGGTAATGAAAATATCCAAAAAGCGGAACACTGCCTACACCAAACCACAATACAATTAGGAGTTAATTGTTTGCGTTTGAAATCCTTCAACTGGAAATATCAGCGACCAGAACCCGACGCAAATATTTGCGAGAACTTCATAATAATATTGATCTATTTGACTATTTGTAGGAACACTTAGACCAAGTTTGTAATACTAGGAACTCGGAGTAAGGATACTTGAGTTGATCCGTTTCTTTGTGATCCAAGAGCCAGTAAACGTTTTCATAAGATGCGAATTCTAAGAATGCGATTATACATAACCACAAAAATATTAGAACCGTTTTTACTAGAAAGCTGACATCAAAATTGTTCATTTATCTCAGTGGTTGTAATTCTTCTCTATCTATTGATTTAATAGGTGGCTGTAATTTTTAAAACCATTAGAAGTTTCAAGTACCTTTATCGGAATCATCCTGTCAGCTTAAGATAAGAGTTAAAGACTTAAAGATTGATTGGATTTCAGTAGTATTTCTAGTAATTCTGGTGGGTAGCCATTGCCTTTATCAAAGTATTGCCTCTTATAGTGTTTTTCTATGACTATTTTGCACTATTGTTTCTGTTATAAATGAATACTGTACGTAAAAACAATCTCGACCACCTTATTTTTGTCCCTGTTTATTTAGGGATCCTCCTTGTTTGGTTTAGCTACAGCCACAGTAAACTTCATATATCTGTTTACGTAAACCAGATCTTACATGAGACATTATGACTTGCGTAGGTCAAAATACATATATGATAAAATATAATATATTATGATGATAAATAAATATTGCTGGGCATGTCATACAACGCTATCTAGCCCCTAACTAAGCAGAACTTGTACTATGGGACCCAGATAACTGATAGAATACTTATATACTTTTTTTTTAATACATACTTATCATATATAGAACAACATCCAGACCCGGAACATATATCTGTAGATTATGCAAACATTGGTTTCGCGGCGGGAATCGAGCCCGCTACCTCTTGCGTCTCAGCCGGCTATTCGACCACTGCGCCACGGAGGTAGTCACCATAATAAAATAATGCAGGCCATTTCACACAACGCTATCTAGCCTCAAACTAAGCAAAGCTGGAACTATGGGAACCAGATAACTGATATTCAAACATTAAAATATAAATCACTTTTCATAGAAATTTTCTACACATGTTTTAAGCCTAGACACTACATTTTCTAGACACTTGTCTATTACCATATTCCATTTTCAAAGCAATCTTAATTACTTTTTGCTTATTTACTTCATGATACGTAACATGTTATAACGTACGTGAGTATTATATTTACATACCTACTTATACTTCTTTATTGTTTTGTAAATACATACATTTATTACAGAAAAATATAGACCCGGATCAAATATCTGCAGATCGTGCAAACATTTGTTTCGTGGCGGGATTTGAACGCGCAACCTCCTGCGGCACAGCCGGCTCGTCACCCACGACGCCACGGAGGTCGTCATTTCCTTACCAGTACCGAATTAGAGCTAATTTAGCTCGTGTCACAGTAACCCTGCATCGCATCATCCTTTATGACGTTTAAGATCCCTAATATTCTTGGGACGACCGCGGGGATTCATGGATACGTGGCACGAGGCATTTGTTTCCCCAATAACCTTAACGGCTGGTCCAGACATGACATTTTAGAACCACAGAATATTGTTAAAAGTACGCTGTACAATCTTCTTTCGTGTCAATGGCTGTTTGACTTCTACGTTTTATTAGCCCAATAGAGAGCAACTTCCACACACTCTGTTGCCTGGTACAAGTCTGTGCAGGTGGATGGACATAGAAACATGAGAGCAGATGGACCATGGGTTTGTATGAGACCCCGCAATGGCACTGGCTCCGGTTTGTACGATATTTTGTTGTTATTCGTAGATAGTACATAAATATTTTATTTTACTTTTCTCTTAACCCATACTACCCGTACTACTACACCGTAAAAAGGAGAGGGGGGAACCCCCAGTTTTTGTAAAATCCTAATGAAGATTTTCATTAATTAAATACTTTCCCACTGCTTAGCAAAGATTTCCCTCGTATTTCTCAATATCTCGCCATCACTTGCCATATCCCACCAGTAATCCTGAAATAAATCAAGATCATCTCGCCAACGCTTATTCGGCTTCCTTGCTCAGGCTTCAATGCCCATCTGTAGGCACCCATAGTTTATGTGTAATGTAAAGTAAAAGACATTTATTTAGGACAGACAAAACAGAATGTAATCAAATAAAACATTCATTGAAAGAAGACATTCAAAAACAACACGGATTATAAAATGGTAGGTTTTCATCTATAAAAAAACAGAAGGACAGATATTAAAACAACAGATTAGGAACGATCATTATAGGCAGGTATTACCCGTGCGCGATAAGTTGGGACCTGAGCGCGGTGACGTCATATTGGCGTGTTTGTACCGCCCGCAAAAAAGCGAACATAACAAGCAGCCGCCCGCGGCTTCGTTTTTGTTTTTTTTTAACCTAATTTATTATGTTACTCAGGGAGGACGCTGCTTTTTCTCTAATCTTTTTTACACTATTTGAATAAAATAAAAATACAATGTTTAAGTTTATACATTTATTTTATCTATTATTTACATTATCTCATCTTCATCACTACTTAGTGGATTTATGCCTTCTAGAGGTTGTTCTTCGTCCTCAGTCTCACTATAACCATTTGACGAAGAGGTATCTGATAAATTTACAATTAATTGCGATTCATTCGTCTCTTGTAAGAGGTCATCGCCCCAATACTTTTGTCGAAGCCTGTCCACATGGTTGACTTCTTTTTTCCAGTCACTCTCAATTATGCTGGTAATTGCATCTCTCGTTAATTTTTCTATTTCCCTTTCTGACTGGTTGATATTTTTATCGGCTACTCTTTGCTTGACGAAATTCCAAATGTATTCTATTGGATTGAGGTCACACATGTAACAAAACAAAACAATAACACAAACGAAAACTAAAAGAATTCCAGAGCGCGTCGTTACGTGACGTAGGCCAGTACGAGACTAAAAACCCGGGTGAAAAATAGTGATGCGAACGGTACAATACGGGCGACATCGGGGAAGTGCAGGGGAAGCGGTCGGGGAGTCGCATTCCTAGCAGGTCCCAAGTTATCGCGCACGAGTAATACCTAGGAAGAGCTATTTATGTACGTGGGCGCTAAAAGGTTAAAAGTAAGGTATAATTGTATATTTACTAAAGAAAATATTTAGTACGGCCTTATGACGATTTCTTCAAGACAAACATTTTACCATTTTTTACAGCAGTGAATGAAAATTCACGCAATCAAATTAAACTTACAACAATTTTTTATCATTTACCCTTATTTTTTTAACAAAACTGAATTACTATTATGCGACATAATTGAAGTTTACCTGAAATTCCAAATTTTTGTCATTATTTGATAACTACCACTTATGTTGTTCTTACAAAAAAAATTGTCGATTTTGGAAGGAATTACGTGAAAAAACTATCACACTAATATTATAGATGCGAAAGTTTGGATGATTGTTTATTTATGTGTTTGTTTGTTACTCATTCACGTCGTAACGGCTGAGCAGATTTCAATGAAATTTAGATACGTAGATCGCAATGATCACTTGATCACAATGACTACTTTTATCCCATACATCAGGTCCCATAGAATAAAAATTGGGTGTCAAGTCAAGTTGCAACAGTGAGTTTAGATTTATTTCTAGGTTTCTACACATTTAATGGCGTAATGCGTACGAAATCTCGGGCAACAGCTATTAACTTTCATGATTTAATAATTGCCCTAACCACAATTTCGTGGCTCAGATCTACCATGTGAGGATAAGCCCTAAAGCTTTCCAGCAATAGGTCGTTACCTAAGACGACTTTCTTATTGTCTACATCACGTACTTTCGTGAAATAGCTACCATTAATACTTATCCAATCTAAACATACCGTCCAACTGTTATTACTATTATAAAATTTTATCTATTGAATGCCCTAGTAACGTGAAACCTTTTTTTATGTAGGTAACACAATGTAACTTACAAAATTACAGGGGTCTTATTTTCCTGTCCAAAGCACGGTAGGGGCAGCCGCTTCCGAGTAGTGCGTATCCTATCCAACCTGATGTTTACTCAGATAATCTTTTTGATCAAGCGAAGCGAGATCTCTAAATCAACTTGGGCAAATCGGCGTTGTATGTATGTATGTATGTATGTTTGTCCGAGAATAACTTTTGAAGCGTTGATCCGATCATCGTGAAATTTAATACATAGATAGGCAGTGATGGCAAAATTTTGATGTGACTAAATGAACTAAAATTGTTAGGGGGCTTTTGAGATATTAGAGTTCAAGAGGGGTAAAAAAATGAAAATGAAAGTAACTGGTCAAATGAGACATCAAATGAAAGGTATTTGTTAGTAAATTTAGACTCTGTTTTTATTTTTCGTAAATTCTTTATAGTGTTTTAGTTATTACCCATAATAAAAACTAAACTTTGACAAAATTCACAGGGTACACCTGGTACACCACAAAATTCACAGGTGACCCAACAGTACTGTAATTTAGTATGCGTGTATTATGTGACACAAATATAGGCAAAAGTCTGAAATCCAGAATAACTGTAATTCAAAAAAGCTTAACCAAAATACATGAACTCCCGTTACCTGTAATTTGAATGAAACTGTAGGTCAAGTAAATTGGTTATTATTTCGTGATACTATTTTGATAGTCAAAGATTACAAATAATATTATTTTTTAATCAGAGTCTCGCGAGAGTTCGTGGCGAACCACTAGTATAGATGTAAATCCTATCTTCTTAGCGTTTCAAGAGTTCTACGCTTTAATTTATATTATGTTGGACAGGTGTTTGGTCACAACACAAACAATGATGACGATGTACTAACCTTGTTATGTTACCAATGGATTGTGAAATGTCGGTGGCCGAAGAAAATTTAAGACATAGATTCTGTCAATCCAAAGGTCTTAGTTTGGGGCTAGATAGCGCTGTGTGACGTGTCTAGCAATATTTATTAGTTGGCAGTTATTTGGGGCAGAAAGTTTTTAGAGTGAAAACCACGAACAAGAGAGCGCAGCTTAGTATGCCCCCCCATTAAAAGCAAAGACAACCTGATAAAGGTTGCTGGGAGTCATTGGGTGCAGGCCACTCAAGATCAGTCACTCCGGAAATCTGTGGGGGAGGATAATGTTCAACAGTGGACATGAAACTCTTCTATATTCTTAGAAAAAATCCTAGTCCACTTGTCAGAGCGTGCTTGGTTCCAAAAATATTTCGGAAGTATCGACCGAGCCTTTCGTTTCTTCCAAGAATAGACAAGGAAATCGCTGTGCTAGCCTTGCTGGAAGAGGAAGGTGTTAGCCATTATTTGTAAGTTCTTAATTAGATAATTTTATAACGGCTACAGCACTATTTATAATTTTTGAGCATAGTTACTAAATAGAAGTCGCATTGACTGACCGCGTGTCACCCTTTTTAGTTCTGTCGCCTGTTGTGTACTATAAAAAGCGATGACGGCTGTGGGTCAGCTCTCAGTTAAACCCTCCGTAATCCGAGACACGTTCTCGGAGACCGGATGACGAAATCACCTCCGCTTATGCGGAAGAGATTTCCGAGTCATCTACATTAGACAGAGCAAACACTTCACAGGTACACCGACCTCGCTGGCGAGGTCGACGAGTCCCTTCAGTCGCCGCCTATACGAGGTACAAGCACGTACCAGGGCGTTTCTCTCCTATGCCCGTCCCGGCAACAGCCCAAGCCAAGGTTCGTACCTAAGTGGTGCCCTTGCGCTAGTTGCCTCATCAAAAAATTTACAGGGCTGAGCGGAACAGGTAGTAAAATTGACGTTTCAAATTGATCCTTGTGATAATAATGAATAAAAGATTTTGGCTTTGACTTTGACCTGCCTAATCACTCTAACCTAAAGAACTATTTAGACGAAATGATTAAACTTTCACAAATTTAAACAGACATGATTGTCGATGTGGACAATCATTTATTCAGACAGAGAGAAATAACAAAAAAGAAACAATGAAATAGCATAAACGTAAAACATATTTCTTTAGTTCACTTTTATTGCATCTATCACTCTATTTCCAAGAGGCTATCTTTTAAACTAAACTGACAATATTGATTTATCCATTTTCCTGAGTAAAAAGTAATGGTAGCTTGGTAAGTATTAGGCGAGAAGTCTGTAAGTCCGATAAAGCTGCGCTAGGGTCCGACGGCTCCCTCACGCATCCCGCATTACTTCTAATTGTGATTTAATGGCCTCACCGGATCTGCTTGACCTCAAAAATAAAATATTTTCGGCAGCCTTTTGCCGCAATCACCCAGAAAGCTGGTATACCTATTATATAAATAAAAAATAAATATTACTGGACATTTGACACAGCCCTATCTAGCCCCAAACTAAGCAGAGCTTGTACTATGGGAACCAGATAACTGATAGAATACTTATATACATTTTTTTTGTAAATACATATCCTACTAATATTATTAACTCTAAAGTTTGTATGTATGGATGTTTGTTACTCTTTCACGCTGGAACGGCTGAACCGATTGCGATGAAATTTGGTATGTACGTAGATCATAACCTGGATTAACACATAGGCTATTTTATATAAGCACACCACGTGTGCGAAGCCGCTGGCAATAGCCAGTTTGTAATATATAGATAAACAACCAGACCCGGAACAAATATCTGTAGATAATGCAAACATATGTTCCGTGGCGGGAATCGAATCCGCTACCTGCTGTGTCTCTGCCGGCTATTCGCCGATTCCACCACGGAGGTCGTCATTATAAAAAAGTATATCCTTGTTGTTTTGAGCTAATTTTACATTGGATCCTACATTGAAATTTGAATGAAAACAAAATTGTATTTTATTTATTCGGCAAACAAAACAGAATACATTCTCATGATTATCAATTTAAAGTACAATAGACATTGCGATCCTGATAGCAAAACTAATGATATACTATACATCCATTCATCTATTCTATTATCTCTGTCTTGATGTCTGTATGTTACATACGTTTTCACGACTAAACGGTCAAACCAATTTTGATGAAATTTGGTACATATATAGATATACCTAGATCAAAATTAGGCTACTTTTTATTGAAAAACTAGTTGTTGCCAGCGGCTTCGCCCGCGTTGTTCTGGGGTGCAGAATACATTATATAAACTTTGACATTCCATTTTTATACCATGGGAACTGATTAATGGGATAAATGGGCCTATGTGGTGATCGAGGTTATAATCTACGAATATACCAAATTTCATCGAAATCAGTTGAGCCGTTACGGCATGATTGAGTAACAAACAAACATACAAACTTTCGCATTTATAATATTAGTGTGATGTGACTATGCGTGCGAAGCAGCGGGTGGAAGCTCGTGTTCTTATCAAGCTAGCAACTGCTGAAGACAGAGTTCAATTCTATTTAGACTGAATGGGGTCTAGCTTTTGAAAATCCAACACATAAAACTGTAAATTAGATGTGTTTAACAAAAAATAAAAAGAAATAAAATGTGCTAATCAAAAAATCGGATAAAGTCGTCAGTGCAACCAATACGATTTGTTGATTTAGCAACACCATCCAGATGTATTTCTGGTAATATACATTAAGTATTTGTTGTGATGCCTTATGTGATGTCCTTATTTAAACGTTTTTTTAATGTTATCCGTTAGAGTAGTCTATTAGCAACGCTTATAGACAGATAGTCAGAACAAGTGAACACAGATAGACAGGCATCCATCTTTAAACCCTCCGAGACACGTTCTTCGCGTTAGCGGTAGATGTAATCACCACCGCTAACGCGGACGAGATTTCTGACATAACTACATTAGACGGAGCAAACACTTCACAGATAAGCCGACCTCGCCGGCGAGGTGGACGAGTCCCTTTAGTCGCCACCTATACAAGGTACAAACATGTACCTGGGCGTTTATCTCCTATCCCCTTCCTGGCAACGGCCCAAGCCGAAGTTCGTACCTAAGTGGTACCCTTGCGCTAGTTGCCTTCAAAACTTACAGGGCTGAACGCCATCTGTGCTCGCCAAAAGTTCGGTTAAGCTGTAACGGCTTCAGAAGCCAACAGCGAGAAAGTCCGTTCAAAAAAAAGAAGCCAGCTTTCCATATAAACACAGCCCCGTCATTTAAACTTTGACATTTTTAAGGAATTTTTAAGGAAAATTAAAAAAAACAAAAAAGTATATAAATTATAAAATGTAAATCCTTTATTAGCTGTAAGTTTTATCTTAAGATGCACCTGTATTATACTAAGAGCTGTGGATTTTGTTTGAAATAAAATCAATTATTCGATTAGATTAGATAATGTCATTATTGTACACGTTTAAAATAAACATGAAAGAAAATACTCTTTTGAATCATAGCCTCATTGCTAAAATTTACAGGCAACCTATGGATAGACAGGATCTATGGCAACAAATAAGGACAGCGGCGTAAATCAGATATTATTGATCGTGCGCAGCGAGATCTCTAAATCAACTTGGGTAAATCAGCAATGTAAGTATGTATGTATGTTTATTTGTCCCAGGATAACTTTCGAAGCGTTGATCCGATCATCGTGAAATTTAATACATAGGTAGGTAGTGATAGCGTAATTTTGGTGTGACTAAATGAGCTAAACTGTCGGGGGGTTGTCGAGATATTGGGCTTCAAGAGGGGTAAAAAAATGAAAATTAGACTATTAGGTCAAATGGAACGTCAAATGAAAGGTCTTTATTAGTAAATTTAGACTCTGTTTTTATTTTTTGTAAATTCTTTATAGTTTTTGAGCCATAATAATAACTGAACTTTGACAAAATTCACAGGCTACACCAGTGACCCAACAGTACTGTAATTTGGGATGCATGTAGCTTAAGTGACACAAATGTGTCACTTAAGTGACGCAAAAGTCTGAAATCCAGAATAACTGCAATTTGTACCTCAAAAAAGTGTAACTACTGTACATGACCTGACATGCTTTGTTAAGCGATAAGACCGCCCATTATGCTTACTTTTATTTGTTTTTGTCTTTAAATCTGTTGTGTCTAGCTTGTAAGGTATAATAAAGAATTTTCATTCATTCATTCATTCATGACCTCCCGTTACCAGTAATTTGGATGAAACTGTGAATCAAGTAATTTGGTTTTGAATTTTGTGGCACTATTTGGTCAGAGATTAAGACCAACACACGTCCCCAAACGTATTTTTTTTTGTTTTTGTATGATTTGACAACTCCTTAAATTGTATTTAGCCACTAAATACATTTAGGCATCGTTGCGAGTCGCCCTAAAGAATATTTTTTAGTTGTTTTGGGAGACTCGCGAGATCTCATTTCGGGGCGAACCACTAGTTTCAACAAGTATATATTACAATTTATAAAAAAAAAATAGTATTAACATACTCGATGGTAATGTCTATAGTACAGAGAATGGGTTCCAAATATCTGTGGACGCGTCGTCCGCGTGAAAGGCCCATGCGAAGGTGGCGGGATGAGTTAGACTCTTATCTACCTTTAGATACTCGGATGGGCCGATCAGCCTACGTCATAGATTATGCGCCGGCGCAATAGTTTATATAGCTATGTATATTTCTATCTTAGGATTATCGGTATGTGTGAAGAGTACAGAAAATATGTTAATTATTATTATGCCGCCAGTCTAAGGGTATCTTATGGATAAGCTCTTACTTGCTAACAACAGTGACGATTGGAAGAAGGGGAGGGAGGCCTATGCCTTGCAGTGGGATTCAATGGGACTGTCGAGAATATATTATATAACTAGTTGGCCAATCTGCAGTTTCACACTCGTAGTTTTTAAAAAAAAAAACATTACCCTCCTTCTGCGCAGTTGGGTAAAAAGTAGCCTATATCACCCGGGGATAGTGTAGCATTCTAATGGTGAAATCATTTTTGAATTCGGACCTGTAGTTTTTGAGTTTATTCGGTACAAACATACAAAAATACAAATCTTTCCTCTTTACGATAATACTAGCTGACCCATCCGCCGCTTCGCACGCGTAATTTTTCAATAAAACATTACCCTCCTTCAGCGCAGTTCGGTAAAAAGTAGCCTATGTCACCCGGGGATAGTGTAGCTTTCCAACAGTCAAAGAATTTTTTAAATCAGTTCAGTAGTTTCGGAGCCTATTCAATACAAACAAACAAACAAATCTTTCCTCTTTATAATATTGTAGTATAGATTAAATTAAATTAGGATTAGTCATACAGAATAATGCGTAGTTTATGATAACCACTTTTATTAGTAGGCAAACGTACACACGGCTACACATCAAGCTATACATTTCCAGTATAACCTGACCTCTAATTCTACGAAAAGCCTATACAATGCGAGGTCAGCTTATACTGGAAATTATAGCTGTTGTTTGGTTTTTTGGTTTTCCTGATTTTAACATTAAGATACGGTGATTAAAAAACACTTTACATCTACGAATCATCTTAAACGTTTTTTTATATGGGCCCACCCTGCCAATCCTCAAGGAACGTCCAACTGTATATTTATTATTTCGTTGTGGTTCTTATAAATAAATTAGTTACCAATGCATAGTGGTCAAACTTCGAGCGTAATTCATTTTGAGGGTTCCGTACCCAAAGGGTAAAACGGGACCCTATTGCTAAGACTCCGCCGTCTGTCTGTCCATCTGTCTGTCTGTCACCAGGCCTTAGCTCATGAACCGTGATATTAAGACAGTTGAAATTTTCACAGATGATGTATTTCTATTGCCGCCATAACAGCAAATACTAAAAACAGAATAAAATAAATAATTAGGGGGCTCCCATACAACAAACGTGATGTTTTTGCTCGATATTGATAACGGAAATAGGTAGACGCTTCAAATATTTACAGAATATTTAGTTATAATATTTACATATATACTTTAAAACTATTAATTAAATTAAAAAAAAACAACTATGTAAGGCGGGCTCCTATACAACAAACGTAATTTTTTTTGCTCGTTTTTATAGATAGTTATACGGAACCCTTCGTGCGCGAGTCCGACTCGCACTTGGCCGGTTTTTAGCCTAATTTAACATTCGCACCTTCACCATACAAACTATAACAATGCCAAATGTCACTTTAACAATTCAACTGTGCGCGCAATAAAAATAAAATGTGGTATAAATTTTTCTCATCACGTATTTATTTAACGAAAACGTTGACGAAATCAAGAGGCGTATGGCGATTTCAGGATCAGCAATGAAGAAACTGAAGAAGATATGGAGAAACAGGAACATTACAAAAGCCACCAAGACTCGTCTTATAAGAGCACTAGTGTTTCCCATATTTCTGTAAGCTTCAGAGACATGGACTCTCCGGAAAAGTTAGAAAAATAAAGTAGACGCTCTCGAGATGTAGTGCCGGAGAAGAATGCTTCGGGTACCATGGACGGAATTCCGTATCAATCAGTCCATACTTCAGGAACTCGGCATCAAGCAGCGTCTCTCTTCCATGGTAAAATCTTGCATCCTCACCTTCTTTGGACACGTGTCGCGGCGGGGGAGCTCTTCATTGAACGCTTGGTGGTGCAAGGGAAGGTTGACGGCATAAAAGCGCGTTGCGCGCCTATGAGATAGACGGATCAAATAAAGGCTGCCATAGATGTTCCTTTGAACGAAGAAGGATTGGGTTTCTTAGGTAAAGGAATTATCTGTGCTTCTTTCCAGACGTCAGGAAAAGAGCCGGAATCGATTGAGGCATTCAGGATGTAGGTGATGATAGGAACGATTTCGTCAAGTATTAGCATAATCATATTCCAACTATCCTGTTAAATCCTCTCCAATCTGGTTTTCGCCCCGGACATAGCACAGTCACAGCGCTCGTCAAAATAACCGATGACATTTGGTTTGGAATGGAGAGTGGGAAAGTGACAGTGCTGTCATTACTTGATTTCAGCAACGCCTTCAACAACGTCGATTTCAACATACTTCTGGGTGTATTAAGCTCTCTTAACATATCTCTAACGGCTATTGACTGGTTTCGAAGTTATTTGTTTGGACGCCGGCAGCGCATCCGTATTGAAGATAATTACTCTTCATGGTGCAGCCTTCCTGCTGGTGTCCCTCAAGGCGGCGTCTTATCTCGTCTCCTCTTCAGTGTTATTAATATCTTTTAATTTTTTTTGTTTTATTTAATATCTCAAAAACTTTCTTCTTCCTACCACTTGTATGCAGATGATTTACAAATTTACACACAAGCCCCGATTGACAACATTAACGGAGCTATTAGTTTAATAAACTCAGATTTGGACCGAATTTGTGACTGGAGTAAATCCTTTGGTCTTACCGTTAACCCTAAAAAGACACAAGCGATCATAATCGGTAGTCATAAAATGATTCCTAGGCTAGATTTTGCACAACTTCCACCTGTACTTTTTAATGGAACACAAATAGCTATCAGTCAGACGGTGAAAAACTTTGGAATTATCATGGACACCAAAGCTATCATGGGTGTCATGTATTGCTGAGATCAGCCGCAAAATGTTTGTTTCTTCAGCTTCGTTGCGTAGACTTCGTAACTTTTTACCGACCGCCATCAAAATTATGCTTGCACAATCCCTTCTATTCCCTATCTTAGATTACGCCGACGCCAGCTACCTCGACATTTCCGAAGTCCAAATGAGTAAATTTGAGCGCCTTCAAAACCTTTGTATTCGGTTCATATTTGGCTTGCGCAAGTATGACCATGTCTCACAGTTCCACGCAAAACTCAAGTGGCTCTCTATCCGCCTTCGCCGGAATGCACATATTCTATCACTTATTTTTAACATTCTCAATAATCCCACTTCACCTTCTTATCTAAAGGAGCGTTTGAAATTTCTGTATCAGACACACTCTCTAACCCTTCGTTCTTCCGAAACTCTACAGCTTCTAACTCCCGTCCATAGTTCACAATTTTAAGGTGACACCTTCACAGTACAAGCTGTGTGACTGTGGAACGCCTTATCTTTGTCTATAAGGTCGTCTCAATCTCTTCCTATTTTCAAAGTCAAGGTATACAACCATTTGCTTTCGTTGTCTCGTAACTGCTAGTGAGTGTTTATGTTATTTATCCTCTTTATATAGTGTAATATATTTATTTATTATTTGCATGCATTTAAGTGTATGTTTATTAGTATAATCAATAGGTATATTTTATTTTGTGGGTTCTGTTTATGTCAGTTGGTACTCTTACACCGCCGTCTTTTAATTTAGTTTATGCTGTTCATCCAAAGGTTGTCTGGAAGAGATCGCTTTTAGCGATAAGACCACCCATTGTACCTTTATTTAATGTTTATTTCCATTATTACTGTATTTTTGTTTGGTGTGCAATAAAGAGTCATTCATTGATTATAAAACAATAATAAATAGGTTAGCAATATTTAAAGGACTTCTGGAAACTGAATGTAAGTGCTGTTGTTCCACAGGGGCTACTCGAAACTAATTCCATTACACAAGTACAACAACGAAAAATGTTAAAGGAAACAGCAATTAATTTGGAAGAACAACGGAAGTGGTATTTAAGTTAAAGTCGTTTTGTTAAGCATATCGGATTTATTACTTAGAAGTTTGAATTAGGTTGGTTTTTAGATGGTAAAGCTGACTTACTTTATTACGTTGGATAAGCTCATAAGCCTTCACATTGCTTGAAATCAGAGAGGTATTCTTTTGTATTCCGATTGTCGTATTCGGGTTTTTCTTAGTGACATAAAGGTCAGCAGGTGGGAGCGACTATAGGTCTTTCCAAAGCAGACATCCGTATAGATTTTCTGCGACGCTTCAGTAGTTAAGTATTTGCGACCGCGTAAATTTTGATGCATCACACTTATATTTTATATGCGAAAGTTTGGATGTTTGTTTATTTATTTATTTGTTTGTTTGTTACTCAATCAAGTCGTAACGGCTGAACCGATTTCGATGAAATTTATTATGTACGTAGATTATAACCTAGATTAACACATATATGCTACTTTTTATTCCTTAAATCATCCATCAGTCCCCATCAGGTCTCATGAGATCAAGTCAAGTTGCAACAGCGAGTAAAGCTTTATTTCTAGGTTACCTACACATCTAGTAGTGTAACGCGTATGAAGTCGCGGGCAACAGCTAGTAATTAATATTATAGTTTAAGAGTGACTTGGCAACGATGCCTAATCGTATTAAGCGGCTAAGTATGATTTTGTTGAGAGTGTTGTTTAGAGTTTAGAGAATGTTAGACTCAACAAAATCTTACTACTTTAGGCACTTTTACCATTTATCTAATTCTAAGTTTAACGCGTTCACTGTGGATCACCCAAAATCTGCCCGATACGGTGCTTACCGTTTGTGCACTCAGTGAAATCTATATCTTTCTCGCTGGTGCAGAATGATCATCTCAGGTATTTGTAGGAGTTCGATAGAGATAAATATAGATATCCGCTCGTGGTTACAAATGTAGATATTTGGCATTAAACATAGCGGCGGGCCCATTTTGACCACCATCGCACTGACAGTGAATGGACTAATCTCGCTGTTGGCCTCTGAGGCCATTGCAGCTTAACCGAACTTTTGGCGAGCGCAGAAGGTGCTCAGCCCTGCAAGTTCTTGATGAGGCAACTAGCGCAAGTGCACCACTTAGGTACGAACTTCGGCTTGGGCTGTTGCCAGGATGGGGATAAGAGAGAAACGCCCGGGTACGTGCTTGCGTATAGGCGGCGACTGAAGGGACTTGTCGACCTCGCCGGCGAGGTCGGTGTATCTGTGAAGTGTTTGCTCTGTCTAATGTAGATGACTCAGAAATCTCTTCCGCATTAGCGGAGGTGATTTCGTCATCCGGGTCTCTGAGAACGTATCTCGGACGACGGAGGACTTAACGCCCTGCGGTGGCGGGCCTATTGTGGTATATGACCGCTGCACATGCAAAACCCCAAACGTAGTGGACATGTCCTAAAGGGTCAAAAGAGAAGACAATGTGCACGGTGTTATGAAAAGCTATGACAAACATTAGAGTGTTAGGAGGCAAAATCGGAAAATCAAGAATAATAAAACTTTTTGCCATAAATGTAATCAATCACTTTGCAAGCAGAGTTATAAAGAAATACACTCATAAAATAAAATCAATGTTTCCGTCTGTTATGTGATTTAGTAAATCCATTTTTTATTTCTTCTATAATAATTCTGTTTTATTTTCTATATTTTTGTATTTTTGTTTGCCCTATCACTATAAAAATACATTTTAGTGCGGTGGCGCTCATTATCAACCTGACTATTTCCTTCGTTGATTTCTCATTTCCTGTTTGGCAGATCCAGAGCCGAAACAAACTTAAAGAAATTGGGTCCAAAATCATTCTAACAGTATAAAATAACTAGTGGTTTGCCCCGACTTAGATCTCGCGAGCCTCCGATTATAACAAAAAAAAAAAATATTTGTGATCTTTGTCTATCAAAATAAAGCCACGAAATGCCAACCAAATTACTCGACCTACAGTTTCATTCAAATTACAGAATTACAGGATTCAAATTAAGTTTCTGGATTTCAGACTTTTACCTATATTTGTGTCACTTACTTACCTAAGCTACACACATACACACACAGCACTGTGGGATTACTGGTGCACCCTGTGAATTTTGTCTAAGTTTAGTTTTTATTATGGCTAATAAGTCAAAATGTATAAAGAGTTTACGAAAAATAAAAACGGAGTCTAATTGTACTTATAAATAACTTTCATTTGACGTTCTATTTTACCTAATAACCTCATTTTCATTTCGTTTTACCCCTCTTGAACCTCAATATCTCAACAACCCCCGCACATTTTAACTCATTTAGTCAAACTAAAATTGTGCCATCACTACCTATCTATGTATTAAATTTCACGATGATCGGATGAACGCTTTGAAAGTTATTCTCGGACAAACAAACATACATACATACAACGCTGATTTGTCCGAGTTGGTTTAGAGATCTCGCTTCGCTCGATCAAAAACATATAAACTATATATTCACAAAGTTCAGACGTTTAAAACTATCCTAGTGGCATCAGGTCAATAAGAACTGATACGCGCTTGCAAAAGGGTCGATGGATGCGCATTTGGACCGCTAGCGCACAGACCAGCCTGCAGAATGGCATAAGACCAGAAGAAAGTTTATGATATTTCCTCCGCAGCTAACGTGTTAATAACGGAATTGTGTTTGACGAAAAGTTTTTAGATAGAATTGCCAAAATTACGAACGTATAGATGCGGGTTTTCTCGCATCAAATGGACGTCATTAATGCGAAAGGGACCTGATTAAAATAATGCCAAATTTTGACAGCCCACATTCGATTTAAAAACTTATTTATCTATATCTAATCTATACTAATATTATAAAGAGGAAAGATTTGTATTTTTGCATTTTTATGTGTATGTTTGTAATGAATAAACTCAAAAACTACTGTGTCGATTTCAAAAACTCTTTCACCATTGGAAAGCTACATTCACTCTGAGTGACAAAAGCTATATTTATTGCTAGAAAAAATTATAGATCCTTACTAAAACTTAAGTAACGTAACCCAAAGTGTAAAAAAGTGCCCTAAAACGTTTTTCGTCGCATGCGCTGCGGAAACTATTGATGATAGAACAAAACTATGTTCTACCTACAATATTAAAGAACATTTACAAAAACTTCGTAATATTATAAAAAAGGAAAGATTTGTTTGTTTGTTTGTATTGAATAAGCTCCGAAACTACTGAACAGATTTAAAAAAATATTTCACTGTTGGGAAGCTACACTATCTCCGAGTGACACAGGCTACTTTTTACCCAACTGCGGAGAAGGTGGGTAATGTTTTTATAAAAACTACGCGTGCGAAGATGCGGATTGGTTACCTAGTGTATGATAAATCAACACCAATATAGCTGGCTTACGTAGAAAACGCTGACGGACTGCGATCTACTGTTAGTATACAATATTTAAGTAACATTTAAAAAGCAAATAAAATTCATCTAAGCGTCTCGGGTCCTTAATCTATATTGCCTTGCTATTATCATAGGTGAACTTACCTAATATTGGCCTCTCGCAGGCGAACATTGCCAGTTTCGCCTCAGAAATGCCATAATATCAGCATATTTCTGAAAGCACAAAGGAATTTTCTGTTCGCATCTTTGTGAAATATCTCGACATACGAAAATTCGATTTGGCTACGAGATAAAAAGATATTTCTACATTCGTGTGTGAAAAGATGAGAAAACCATTACTATATTAAAAAGTATTGCTGGAAGAACATTACTTTGAAATATATGAAAGCGGATCTATGTACTTTACTAAGCACCCACATTTATTCATAGTGAGGTTTCATAAAATGGTTTCTTGTACGAAAACTTAATTGAAAACAAAGTTGATAAATAATTTAATAAATTACTTTCTTGTATATAGAAATAAATTGTTACACTAGTTGACCAATCCGCAGCTTTGCACGTGTAGTTTTTCAATAAAAACATTACCCTCCTTCTGCGCAGTTGGGTAAAAAGTAGCCTGTCTCAATCCCGGTCATAATCTAACGTTATACTAAATTCAAGTAATGAAAACGTAAAAAACTGACAGAGACAGAGCTACTTTCGAATTTATAATATTAATAGTTTCCGCAGCGCATGCGATGTAAAAAAAATTATGGGTATTTTTTACACCTTGGGTTACATTATTGAAGTTTTAGTAGGGATCCCTAATTTTTTTCTAGTAATAAATGTAGCCTTACTCAGGGAAAATGTAGCATTATAATGGTGAAAAAAAATTTTGAATACGGACTATTCGTTTTTGAGTTTATTCGTTACAAGCATACACAAATGCAAATCTTTCCTGTTTTTAGATTATTATATTATAAGTATAGCTTAAACGCCGTTGTCGATAAAACGATTCTTATAAAAATACCTCTTCCCGTATTCTCAGTAAAAATCTCTAAAATAAATTATATTTAAGCATCGTAAAAACGTCGGAGTTTAATAATCAAAAATAAACACAAAAAAGACTAAATACTTTATTCTTTTAAGGCACCGTTATAGATAAAATTATGTATTAAACGTGCTTCGATGGTAAACAAAAGTAGATATTTTTAAATCTCTTACATGAAGTTAACTTACATTGAGACGTTTTAAAATTATGTTTATGATAGCTATTAATAAAGATTGTTTTACTTTGACGTAATGAAGTAATTGTCATAACAATTTGAGGGTACAGTGAAATATATCACGAAATAATTAGTCAAGCACTTGTAGGAAAACACGCGCAATGAAGGGTTCAGTATTATAGTCCGTATTTTATCTTGTATCTTAATGTCCGTTCACACAGACCGGCTCGGAGAGAAGAGTACATTTTTATCGCATTTAAAAAAAGAGTTTTGGGTTATTGAAACAAGGGTGATTTTATCATTTCACTTTTTTTTTAAATGAGGAACGCTTAAGAGCCGACCTAACGCGCTCAGTTTAAGGGTTCGTTCACACAGACCGGCTCGGAGAGGAGAGCAGGTTCTTAACACGTTGAAAACAGAGTTTTTAGTATTTGTAGTAAGGTTTATTTTTGCATGTGCACTGTTTTTGTCATTAAGAATGCTTGAACGCGCTTGGTGTGAAATAATAAGAGGAGCTGACCGGCTCCGATCGCGTACTTTTTCTCGTTCGCGCAGCCGTTCGGAGCGCATCCGCT
This sequence comes from Philereme vetulata, assembly GCA_918857605.2. NCBI lineage: Eukaryota > Metazoa > Arthropoda > Insecta > Lepidoptera > Geometridae > Philereme > Philereme vetulata. The sequence goes on along the minus strand of OU975471.1, from coordinate 1,772,511 downwards.
TTCAGATCGCTTCCAGCCGGTCTATGTGAAATAGTTGGCGGTTCCGCTCCGACCAACTTCAAGCGTATACGATCCGGTCTGTGTGAAAAAAAAATGCGCGTCGATGCTCTCCGAGCCTGTCTGTGTGAACGGTCCCTAAGACAATAAGAGGAGCCGATCGGCATCCTCCATTGACGTGCTCTTCAACGCTCATGCAGCCAAACGGCTCCGTTTGCGTGCTCTTTCGCGCTCGCGCAGCCGAACGGCTCCGTTTTTGTGCTCTCACTCCACGTGCGCCGACATCCGCCATTTTGATAGTAACGTTTGGACGCGAAACTAGAGGTAAACCGCTCTTGTAGAGCCACCGCTCGTCTCCGAGCGCATCCGTTTTAACAGTGCTCTTCCAGCCGGTCTATGTGAAACGGCTTGGTCGGCTCCGGCCAGTTCCAAGTGTATAACTCGCGCTGGTCTGTGTGAACCGACACTAAGTTATCTTAAATATAAATTTAATTGCGGAGTTGATTTTGTAGTATGAACACTATATGAACTGTATACACGATTAGACTAAAGATGATTATTTAGACCGGTCTAAATGGATATAAGCAGTAAAAAGTTAATTATGACAACTATTTTAAAAACTCAGGCCTCCTCTTTTTGCATCAGGAGTTCAAACCTGAAATAGTTTCAATCCCCGTGATACTAGCTTTCCATTAAAAAAAACACGTACTAATTCATTGACCCACTGTAGACATAGACGTCCGGAAAAGTAATACAACCATATCTATTTATGCCGCGAAAGTAACATTGCTGTGTTTTGGCTTGAAGGGTATGGTTTCCGGTGAATTTATAGGCACATGAGGCTTTACACATTAGGCAATCTAAGGTACGTGACCTAAGCAATACTTTGTTATACGCGATGGTTACCACATTACATCAGTTGGGCCATATGCTGGTTCCAACTCCTGGTCATATATACTAAAAACATGACGCCAAACTTAGAAACCCCCTTCTGCGCCAAGGGTTCAAAAATATCAACACATAAGACTACGCATCAAACTGAGATCTCGCGAGTCTCCCATAAAAACAAAAGAAAATGATAACCAACTAAATGTACCTACAGTTTCATTCAAATTGTAACGTAAATTAAACACAAGTTTAATTTAACTTAAATTTATTTACAAAATTAGATCTCAGGGTGAGGGTAGTTACAATATTTGCGTCGGAACCACGCTGAACTTAAAATGTAGTAAGCCACTGGCCTTAGCTGTAGAAGAAGCAGGAAATCCGCCGTAGTCAGGAAGTAGGTACGGGTATCGGGTCTTCAGCTCCCGCAACGGTGTAGCTAGTGGAGCTTGCGCAACGGTGTAGGTAGATAGTGGAGCTCGCGCAACGGCGTAGTAGAGGAACTCCAAAGCTGATAGGCTGGCCTCAGCCCGGTAGAAGGAACCCTGGAATTCCCATCCAGTGGTTTAGAAAAATGACCATTTTCCATGTTTGACTGCGACATCCTCCCTTTTTTTTCTAAGCGAAAGCGCAATGGCTACTAGCAAATGGTAGTGATCGATGATGTGGCAGTTAAACAATGGTAGGCTAATAATGGTAGGTATATGCACTTAAATTAGAACAGACAGTAGGTAGGTAGAAGGTTAATGAATCTAATGAGAGAATTTAAATGGTATCTGAATGGTAAGAATGGTATAGGTTAAATGAGATAGAAATGGTTATAAAAATGGATAGTGAACATGTATATTTGTGACGTATAACGTCACAAGGTAACTTGCAAGCTTAGCATTGGCCTTACACTATAATAAGCACTACTAAATTAACGGTATAATGACAACGACAGACTACACATTGTCCGTTACAATTGAATGATTCAGAACAATAGAACTATAGCTATTTACACAAATAAGCAACACTCACCCAATATGGGGTACACACGGCACTGATTTTAGGTTGTACTATAGGTTTATGTAAGGATTTCAAAGGTAAAGGATTATGTAGCACAAGGTAGGTAGGTACCGAACAGGTATAAAATATTGTTCCGCGTACAGGCAGTTATTGTAGCTCGCCTCACACGACAATGGCTCGCTCGTCGCTCGTGTCACCTTCAGTGACCGCGTCCCCCGTACTTCTTACTCCTGCGCCTTCCCACTTGGGGAGATTGCTAATTGTGGTTACGAAGCTAATTTATAATAGGTTCTATGTTTAAAACACTTAGGTAGGTTTTTCAGTAGCAGTTTCCTAATAAATTGGTAATTAGATTTAAATATGTTTAAAAATACTAGATATTTTAAAGTGGTATTTACGTAAATGTTAGACTGTTACACAATTACAGGTTACGACTACCTATATATATCAAATTTCACGATGTTCAGACCAACGCTTCAAAAGTTATTCTCGGACAAACAAACATACATACATTACATACACACAACGCCGATTTTCCCAAGTTGATTTGGAGATCTCGGTTCACTCGATCAAAAAAATATCAACACATATGAAAAGCCATAAATAATGTAAAATTCTAAAGCAAACATTTGGATTTGGTGCAGACTAGTCGTATTCGCGATCTCAAGGGTGATCCCTGAAACGTGCACCAAGCCTGAGCTCAGATACATTTGTTTACATTAGTAGAGTGGAGCTCTTGTCAAATGGGATCAGGTCCTATGTAACGCATAGTCAAGTAGCTGAGACTTCTGTCTCGTTACTTTGCAAATAGGTTTGAAACTACGAACTACGAAAACAGACAATGCTGTTTCAACACTTAGGGTAACTTGCGCAACGATGTCTAAACGTATTTAGCGACTAAATATGGTAAAAGTTGACGTATTTGTATGATTTGACAACTCCATAAATCGTATTTATACATTTGATACGTTTAGGCATCGTTGCGAAAGTCACCCTCATAAATATGGTAGCATAGGTTTTAGACTTGGGATAGTTGTTTGGTATATACGGTTTATTTATAAATGGCTTTTTAACTTCAATATTAATATAATAAAAACAAAAATAATACTAATGGTTCCCACGAACTAAGATCTTGCGAGTCTCTAATAAAAAGAAATATATATTTTTCGTAATCTTTAAGTATCAAAATATGTCACTATTTCGAAATAAATACCAAAAACTTAACCTACAGTTTCATTCAAATTACAGGTAACGGGAGTTCATGTACTTTGGTTAACCTTGTTTAGGGTACAAATTACAGACTTTTGCCTATATTTGTGCCACTTAAGCTACACATATTCCAAATTACAGCACTGTGGGATTACTGGTGTACCCTGTGAATTTCGTCAAAGTTCAGTTTATATTATGGCTAATAACTCAGATACTAAAAGAACTACTAAAAATAAAAAGGGGTCGAAATGTACTAATAAAGACCTTTTATTTGACGTACAATTTGACCTAATAGTCTCATTTTTTTACCACTCTTAAACTCCAATATCTCAACAACCCCCCAACATTTTAGCTCATTTAGTCATACCAAAATTGTGCCATCACTACCTACCTATGTATCAAGTTTCACGATGATCGAATCAACGCTTCGACAATTATCCTCGCATATACAAACATACATATTAGGTTGGAGAAAAAATCTTCGAAATTTTTAAGAAAATTCAAAACATTTTTAATATACCTTATTTAAATAATATATTAATATTTATATAATATACCTATTTTTAATATACTAATAGTTTATTTACATTTAACTAAAGTATGTAGGTACCATTTTGTTCGATAACTTTTTGACATCTTGTAGGTAGGGACATGATCCCATTGCTATATAAATTTTGGGGCTTCTGATCAAAATACCGCGACAAGTTGTTTTGGCAGTCCTCTCGTGAAGTTAAACTGACACTGCCTAAAGAATTCTGAAGAGACCGAAACAGGTGAAAATCTGAAGGTGCAAGGTCAGGACTATACGGCGAATGCATTAAAACCTCCCAGCCAAACTCTCTTAATTTTTGCTGAGTGGGTAAAGATGTGTGAGGTCTAGCGTTATCATGATGAAAAACCACACCCCTTCTGTTGATTAATTCTCGCCACTTTCTCTCAACTTCTTGCTTTAATCTCATCAGTTGTTCGCAGTAGAGTTCAGAATAGATAGTCCTGCCTAGTGGTAATAGCTCATAATGAATAATGCCCTTCCAATTCCACCACACACACAGCATCACCTTGTTGCGAGTTAACCCGGGTTTCGCGACAGTCTGTGAAGCCTGACGGGCCTTTGACCACGACCTTTTTCGTACGTTCTTGTCGTATGTCATCCACTTTTCATCACCAGTTATCAGCTTCTTCAAAAATGGTTCGGTTTCATTACGTCGTAATAAAGAATAACAAATGAGTACACGGTTCATTAGGTTTATTTCAGTGAGCTCGTGGGGTACCCAAATATCGAGCTGTTTTGTGTACCCAGTTTTTTTCAAATGCTCCAAAACTGTTTTGTGTTCAATTCTCAGTTCTTCAGCTACGTTGTAATTACTGATATGCCGATCTTGCTCCACTTTTTCAAAAATGGCATCAATTTTATCCGTAATAGGGCGACCAGAGCGACGTGCATCTTTGACATCAACATTTCTGGATTGAAAACGCTTAAACAAAATTTGTGCTACTCTCACAGACACTGCACTAGGTTCATAAACATCGCAAATTTTTTTCGCGGCTTGCGTTGCATTTTTACCTTTTTTGTAGTAACATTTTAAAATGTATCGAATTTCTTCATTAGATTCACTCATCTTTAAAGTACGAAAAACAAATAAAAATCTCTGATTTTCCTAATTTTAATTTGGAATTATCTTTTTTAAAATTTAAACTTTGAATGATACCAAAACCAGCCAGATACAAATAGAGATTTTATTACAAGTTCATACATACTATAATGCGAAAAGACTTTTTCCCCAACCTATTATATACAACGCCGATTTGCCCAAGCTGATTAGGAGATTTCGCTTTGCTCCATCAATTATTCGTAATCTTTGACTATCTAAATAGTGCCCCGAAATGAATAACCAACTAACATGACCTTCAAATTGGGATACAAATTGCAGTTACTCTGGATTTCAGAATTTTGCCTATATTTGTGTCACTAAAGCTACAAATCTACCAACCGATCGGCCAACCGATCGACCTGTCTGTCTGTTGGTTACATTTTGACGACAAATAAATTCATAATAGATAATAGATAATAAGAACATAGGAAAGAAATGACATAGAATATTTTTTTGACATAATTATGTCGCCAATTAGATTTATGCTCTTGAATTTAAATATCAAAACTATTGAAGAGCAATTTAATTGAGTGAATAAAAATTCAGCATTTTGGTCCATTTCGTTGAAAATTCAAGATATAAGATAAGACAGCATTCGTCACGCAAAAAGGCCATTTCCAGTGAGCATGCCTTATGCCCCCTGGACCTGGATGCCCCCTAGACCTGGATGCGCCCTGGACCTGGATCCCCCCCGGACCTGGATCACCCCTTGGACCTGGATCACCCCCTGGACCTGGATCACCCCCTGGACCTGGATCACCCCCTGGACCTGGATCACCCCCTGGACCTGGATCACCCCCTGGACCTGGATCACCCCCTGGATCTGGATCACCCCCTGGACCTGGATCACCCTCTGGACCTGGATCACCCCCTGGACCTGGATCACCCCCTGGACCTGGATCACCCCCTGGACCTGGATCACCCCCTGGACCTGGATCACACCCTGGACCTGGATCACCCCCTGGACCTGGATCACCCCCTGGACCTGGATCACCCCCTGGACCTGGATCACCCCCTGGACCTGGAACACCCCCTGGACCTGGATCACCCCCTGGACCTGGATCACCCCCTGGACCTGGATCACCCCCTGGACCTGGATCACCCCCTGGACCTGGATCACCCCCTGGACCTGGATCACCCCCTGGACCTGGATCACCCCCTGGACCTGGATCACCCCCTGGACCTGGATCACCCCCTGGACCTGGATCACCCCCTGGACCTGGATCACCCATGGATGCATCTCTATGTACGCGACATACTGCTAATTGATTAAACGAAGCGAGATCACCAAATCAACTTGGGCAAATCGGCGTTGGATGTATGCATGTATGTTTGTTTGTTTGTCCGAAGATAACTTTCGAAGCGTTGATCCGATCATCGTGAAATTTAACACATAGGTATTCGTAGATAGTGATAGTACAATTTTGGAGTGACTAAATGAGCTAAAAATGTTGAGGGTTTGTTGAGATATTGGGTTCAAGAGGGGTAAAATTAATGAAAATGTGACTATTAGGTCAAGTGAGACGTCAAATGAAAGTTCTTCGTTAGTACATTTCGATTCCGTTTTTATTTTCAGTAAAGTTTATGGATGCCCCCTGGACCTGGATGCCCCCTGGACCTGAATGCCCTCTGGACTTGGATGCCCCTTGGACCTGGATGCCCCCTGGACCTTCTTCTTCTTCTTTTTCTTCTTCTTCCTCTTCTTCTTCTTCTTCTTCTTCTTCTTCTTCTTCTTCTTCTACTTCTTCGTCTTCTTCGTCTTCTTCTTCTTCTTCTTCTTCTTTTTTTTCTTCTTCTTCTTCTTCTTCTTTTTTTCTTCTTCTTTTTCTTCTTCTTCTTCTTCTTCTTATTTTTCTTTTTCTTCTTCTTCTTCTTCTTCTTCTTTTTCTTCTTCTTCTTCTTTTTCTTTCATTTTATCATTCTCTTTGAACGCTTTAGTAACCTCTTTGATCGCTTACACTTTGCTAATCTCTTTGATTGCTTCTTCCACTTCGATATCCTATTTGATCGCTTTTTCGCTCGTATCGGAAAAGGTTAGGTATGGCAAACTTTTACAAAATAATAATACAAATTTTTGGCGGAATCTTTATGTTATTGTCAGCATCGCCCTTGAAATCCTTTTTAAATGCTTCTCTTACTTTGTTTTCCTCTTTGAATGCTTCTTTTACTTCGTCATCCTTTTTGAATACGTCTTCCTCTTCGATAATACTCATTGATTGCTTTTCCACTTGGATATCTACAATGATTGCGTTTTATTTTCAATAACCGCTTTATTTGCTTCTTTTACTTCGATATCGTCTTTGCTATCGATTCTTCCACTTCGATATCCTCTTTGATTGCTTACTTTCTTTCAAATATATATCAAATTTCACGATGATCGGATCAACGCTTCAAAAGTTATCCTCGGACAAACAAACATACATACAAAGACTTATATACATACATACAACTCCGATTTGCATAAGTTGATTTGGAGATCTTACTTCGATCGATCAATTATCATTGTTATCGTGTAAAATACAAATATTTCCAATATATTTCTTGAGCAAAATCATGTGTAGTCTGCTTCCAGCAATTGTAATTAGATCGTCTTTCCGTATAGCGGGGGCTGACCTACGCTGTACATTCCGGTACGTATAATGTAGTAAGCTCAAATTTTAACAGATATAATAATAATACCTTATGAGGTTCTCGCTAGGAAGTAGGATCAAGGGTCAGATGCGGTCAGGTGGTACACCTTAACTCGGCTCGCATAGCCAGCAGCTCGCATAGTCCTCTCTCTGCAGCCCTAGCCACCGATCGCGCCTTGCTTCGCGGTCGGTGGTTTACCGTTTTTATAAATATATTTTTTACTATAATGTTTGTTTATTGTTTTGAAATAAATATGCGTGAATAAATAGGTTTACTATGCGTTTCACGACAACTGAATACAAATTACAAACGCAAAAATGTCGCCACTCAGCATTGTGCTATAGAAGACATTTAAATAAAAAGCCAGTGTGCTTTAGACCACATTACTGAAGTAAAACTTCTTTTTCAAAATACTAATTTATAGAATAGTTCAAGAACGAAATAATATTACGAAAAATAATGAAGAATTCATCATTGGCGAAACGCTAGCAAACTGGCAAACGAACTACTGACTGAGATAAATATATATTTCATGCACTGGCTAGCAGAGGAAAAGAGAAAAAAAAATGCGCGCGCACTGCTCTCTCTTACCCCTACAGTAATATACGAAACGTTAATCTCTCTCTTTCTATTTCCACTAACTTATATCTCCCTCTCAACTTCTATTCGCCAAGCCCGATCACACTTTACGTAACGCTCTATTCACGCATTCATCAGCTTACTCCCCAAGTCAAGCGAGCGTAAAGAAGTTTTACTTCAAAAAGTGTTAACTATAGCGCTAATATTCCGTGGTGTCATTTTTATGCGTGCATGTGTACTGAGTCACTGAGTCATAAATTGTATGTACGTCACTTGTAAGTGGTAAGGTATGGGTATGTAGATGTTACTCTTCTCATTATTGAAGTAAAACTTCTTTACACACGCTTGACTTGGGGTGACTTGACTAAGCTGGTGAATGCGTTACGAAAAGTGCGAACGGAAGTTGAGAGGGAGATATAAGTTAGTGAAGGTAGAAAGAGAGAGAGTTACGTTTCGTATATTTTTAAACGTAAATGTGCGAGTGCGATTTGCTTTGGTCCAGAATGAACACAGACTGATTGACCTAAAGACGTGTGGACAACTTTGTAATTGAACAATTTTATAAATTAATATTTTGAAAAATAAGTTTTACTTCAGTCATGTGGTCTAAAGTACACTCGTTTTTTTCTGCACTATACATTTTCATCTACAACATGAAAGTGCTAGGATCCAATATCCTCGCAAACGCAACCTCATAAAAAAGCCACAGCAAAGGTAATTGATATTTACATTCTCTGTGTCCAAATAATATGAGTATGAGGATGTATTTCGTTTCAGGAAAGAATCCAATTACGATAACGTTATGTTCCACATGAAAGTGTCGCATTTATGGTAAAATATTAATGTATTTCAATTTGGAAAGGCTGGTACAGACCTCCATAAATATCAGTGGCGCTCGGAGCCGGAAACCTAAATACTTCCACTAAAATTGAATGTTATTATCCGTGAACTAGCGTCAGTGAAAGTACGTGTTCCATGCCAGATATATCATACAGCTGAGCTATATCGGAAAGGTAAATAGAAGAGATATTAAGTGCCTAACGGGGAATCTTGTTTGCTGCGGGGTCGCTTTTATTGACTACTCTCTGCAGGGACTTTTTTATCTTAACCAAAAAGAAATAACATGGTAACTAAGGATATAGGTATATAAAGAAAACGAAGTAGGTTTTTATTTAAAATATACCCTGAATATAATCATAGTTGATAAACGCAGGGCAGTGCATAGTAGGCCATGTTTCTAATGTACATGAACTACGAGGCAATACTCTGTCATTGCCATCTGGCGTAAAAAACAGCCTCACTACTGTGCACGGTACGCGAGAGCAGCAACACCGTCTTGAACGTCACCGCCAACAAACTCGATTGTCCTCTGATGTGGAAGATCGCGCAGAGGACTTAATCGCAATTATTAATTAATTGAGATTAAAGATTTTAAGAAAGTAAGTAAGGAATTTAAGTAAGTAATTTTAAGGAAAGTTCTCAAATGGAGGCCCCTGACCGGCAAGCGCAGCGTAGGACGTCCACCTACAAGATGGGCAGACGACTTGGTAAGAACCGCCGGTCGGCGTTGGATGCAGGCCGCTTCCAACCGCAGTTCCTGGAGATCAATGAGGGAGGCCTTTGTCCAGCAGTGGACGTCCTACGGCTGATATGATGATGATGATGAAAGATTTAAGCTACTTAAAAACAAAATGGATCCATTGTTATTTGAATGAATAAATAAATAAAAATAGGCGATGGTTACCACTTAAAATCAGGTGGGTCATATGCCACCTTACCAGGTACCACCTTTACCTTCATCACCTTATCCATCACCAGGTAAGCTTAAAACAAAACATCATCAATGGTGATGATGTTTTTGAAGTAAAACTTCTTTACGCACGCTTGAATTGGGGAGTAAGCTGGTGAATGCGTGTCGAGAGCGTTACGAAAAGTGTGATCGGGCGAGGCGAATAAAAGTTGAGAGGAAGATATAAGTTAGTAAATTTAGAAATAGAGATAGAGAGTTACGTTTCGTATATTACTGTAGGGGCGAGAGAGAGGGGTACGAGCACACATTTTCTTTCTCTCTTTCTCTTATAGCCAGTTACGTTTCGTGTATCTAAGCCAGAGTACAGGTCTATTGTCTATATCACACTGTAGGAGCAAGAGAGAGAGCAGTGCGTGCGCACATTTTCTTTCTCTCTTCCTCTCATAGCCAGTGTATGATATATATATATATATCTCAGTCAGCAGTTAGTTTGCGAGTTTGCTAGTGTTACGCGAACGCTGAGTTCGTCATTATTTTTCGTAATTTAATTTCGTTCTTGAAAAAATTTATAAATTATTGTTTTGAAAAAGAAGATTTACTTTAGTCGTGTCGTCTAAAGCAGACTCGTTTTTTTGATTTTTATAAGTACCTGGCTGGTATGAACCATTCAGAAGACGTTCACTGCTGAACATAGACCTCAACCATAGATTTCCAGATCAACCGACCTTGCACAGCCTGCACTCAATGGCTCCTATCAGCAACCTTTCATCATCATCATCATCATCATATCATCTATATGGCCTGCCCATTGCCACTTCAACGTGCTAATCCGTCGGGCTATGTCGGTGACTTGAGTTCTCCTACGTATCTCCTCATTTCTGATTCGATCCCGTAGAGAAACCCCGAGCATAGCCCTCTCCATAGCTCGTTGAGCGATTCTGAGCTTATTCATAAGGCCAATAGTGAAGGACCACGTCTCGGTTCCATATGTCATCACTGGTAACACACACTGATTGTAGACTTTCGTCTTAAGGCACTGAGGTATGTTGGACGAAAAGACGTTGCGAAGTTTCCCAAACGCTGCCCATCCGAGTTGGATTCGACGATTGACCTCTTTCTCGAAGTTGGACCTACCTAATTGGACTGTTTGTCCTAGGTATACATACGCGTCGACAACTTCAAGAGCCGAGTTCTCAACCATAACTGGGGCAGGGACGACATGGACATTCGACATGATTTTCGTCTTGTCCATGTTCATTTTAAGTCCTACCCGTTGGGAGACTCGATTGAGGCCTTCGAGCATCGTGCTGAGCTCTTCCATCGACTTTGCCATTACCACAATATCGTCGGCAAACCGAAGGTGAGTGATCTATTCGCCGTTTATATTGATGCCCAGTCCTTTCCATTCCAGAAGCTTGAAGGCATCTTCCAATGCGGTCGTAAACAGTTTCGGAGAGATGACATCTCCCTGTCTTACACCTCTTTTTAAGGGAATCGCCTTCGAGCTCTGCAACAACTTTCAGCAACCTTTATTAGGACGTTTTTAGTAAGAGTATGTTCTACGTTGTGTTTTGCAGTGCATGAAGAGAATAGAATAGTTGAATAGAATAGGAGATCACAAAATAATACAAACACGGGCCGTTTTCTAACTATCCGTTTGGAGTTCCGTCGCTGCGTTTAAATACGTTCCTTGATTGTATATTCATTGGAATTTGACGTTAGTAGCACAGGTAGTAAAGCTCCTATAGGTGCCGGTGAAGTTACAGAACCATGAGAAATTTCATCTGTATGTATCAGGGTGATAGGCGTAAAGCCAACGCCGTCTTCGACTATGCCGGAGCCTTTGGGCTCACAAGAATTTGAGGCCCTGTTGGAAAGTAAAGTGAATGAAAATACATTTTTCTGCTATGACCTTTTATTTGAAGTAGTTTGTGGCGGTGACTGCTAGATGCTGTAGTTAATTAGGTTTTACTTTCTAGGTTATTTTTAGGTATTATTTATAATTTTTAAAATTAGTTCACTGTTTAGAATTGAAAGCAATGATTAAAAAAAACTATTCTGGTGTCTGATTAAAATTCGCTAAGCTACTACTTATCTTCATATATTATCCTTTTATCAACAAAAATCCAGGCTATACTAGAATATAATAAGTAAGGAGAAACGCGGAACTACATATTTCCTACCTGATAAGTCTGGCAATGCCACGTTTTCTGTCAAACTCAGGAATGTCGTTGGCTTGTTGCTCTCAGGGTTGCCAGAAAATCGCTAACAAAGCCATATGAACATTGTATTTTATATTTGTCGGGTTTTAACTACTTAAAATAGAAAAAAATTGTATAGTGTAAGCGAATATATCGGCCTTTCGTAGCCCATGTGACGATAGGTGCCCTGGTCACGGGCCCCGTGTGCCCTTATGGTAAAGACGGTACTGCGCAAAGCCATGCCATGTTTTAGTAGGATTTAACCTGTAAGATAATGCAATTCTTTTATGCTATGGTAACAGCATAGTTGAACCATGGAATTGTACCGTTATCGCATTTTATTAAAAGAATATAAGAGCATATCTGCAAAATTTTAGCTGAATCTAGAGAAACTGGATCATTAATAGCTTAATTTGAAATGCAAAGAAACGTAAATTAAACTCAATTTACTCTCAAATTCCTATTACTCACTAGTAAGTGGAATGAAGGGAAAAGAAAAACGTGAACATAAACACGCAAAGTGCATTTGGCAACAACTTTTAATTCAATATAGTAAAATTGGTTTCCGAAGGCGACTACAAGGCCCGTTCCTAAGAGCACCGGGAGCATAGCGTGCCTGGTTTTTCTAAATACCTACAAGAACGCCAACCTATGTTCCAACCTTTGCCACCTACCTAAATATTTTTTAGAAATTGATTAATCATAATTTACAGAATGGGGATTTCCTACCACGGGCGAATATTTAATTAGACAAATTTTAATGACCTTAGATATTTTGATTTATTTATCATGAATTAATAACAAATGCATATTTTTAGTAATTAATTTTGCATGCTTGTATACTGTTCTTGGCTGTACCTAGATTATTTTATTACCAACTAGCTGACCCGCCGAACTTCGTACCGCCTTGGCATGCATATAACGCCGGCTGTCAATATACGTCACTGTTAGAATTGTCAATTGTTGTCCCCGGCCATCATTTTACAACCATACACAGACAAAATTACGTTTAGCTGTCATTTGCGTTTTTTTATTCCATGTCCGATGCGTTTTTGTTATACCACGTTTTATAGTGACTTGTATTCTCTTTGATGTTTTATGTCACGTCACACGGGAACGCGGTCGAACGGGATAAAAAGTATCCTATGTCCGTCTCCTGGTTCTAAGCTACCTCCCCACCAATTTTCAGCCAAATCGATTCAGCTGTTCTTGAGTTATATATAGTGTAACTAATACTTTCTTTTATACATATAGATTACGGTAACCCATGTATTGCAAATAAATAAATCTTTATCTGTTTTTCACCCCGTCACTAATGACTAGTAGACAATGCTGTTTAAAAATTAATTAAAAAGTTATATAGTAAATAGTTAAGGTCAACACAAATAATACTATTACTACGTAAAGATGCGACACTCCCATCCTCTCGCCAACTCATTGTCCTCCGCAGTGTAGCAGTAGGCAGTGCCGATGGACGCCCGAAGTGGTCACAACCTGCTCGCTAAAAAAATTACAAAGAGATATCACCTAAGTTGTTTACATATAGTGTGTGTCCCAATTGATTGACATAGTTGAGCCCTAAAGTACATATCCACACATTCAAACCGCGTGAACATAGGCCTCTGCGCCTGTGGGAGTTATAGGTAACTAGTGGTTCGCCCCAAACGGAGATCTTACGAGTCTCCGATTAAAATAAAAACATATTATTTGTAATCTTTCACTATCAAAATAGTGTCACGAAATAAACAACCATATTACTTGACCTACAGTTTCATTAAAATTACGGAGTTCATGTATTTTGGTTATTTTTTTCAGGGGTACCAACTGCAGTTATTCTGGAATTCAGACTTTTGCCTATATTTGTGTCATTTAAGCTACACGCATACTAAATTACAGCACTGTGAGGTCACTGGTGTACCCTGTGAATTTTCTCAAAGTTTAGTTTTTATTATGGCTAATAACTCAAAAATTAAAAAAAAAAGTTATAAAAAATAAAAACAGGGTCTTAATGTGTTAAAGAATACCTTTCATTTGACGTCCCATTTAACTAGTTAACCTCATTTTTATTTTTTTTACCCCTCCTGAGCCCTAATATCTCAACAACACCCCAGGTCATTTAGTCATACCAAATTTATGCCATCACTACCTACCTATGTATTAAATTTCACGATGATCGGATCAATGCTTGGAAAGTTATCCTCGGACAAACATACATACATACATACATACAACGCTGATTTGCCCTAGTTGATATAGTGATCTCGCTTCGCTCGATCAATTAAATCAGTTTGTTTCTGAGGAATGACAGTAGCCTGTTTAAAATAAAAAAGTAAGGTGTCTTTTCAGTCTTTAAAATATAGCCGCGATTTGTTTTGGGAGAAAACACTGCTAAATAGTTACTGCTAAATTTTTACAACGATTTTGAATATAGGCCTCCCATATAGATTTCTAGCGAGCGTCCGATATTGCGCAGCTGCACCCAATGGCTCCCTGTAAGCTACGATGAAGATGTATATGTAACTATGAGCAACTTATATACTACACTCTTAACACTATTCTTTCATTATTTACAATCAAAAAAATAACACACACAACAATTTAAATATAGGGTAAAAAAATTATATCTATCAGAAACGTCATAGTATCGCACACAAATTAATGTATATTTGTCGTATTATGTATATAACTGACAAAGCCCAACTAATGCGCTGAAGTGGTACCCAGACCGCAATGGAGGAAGTATGCTTCAATTAAGTTTACTTTTTGCGTATTTGACAATGCCATGATAGGACAAATAAGATGCATGACTGATATAAAAGTCCGACAGGTTCGAAATTCAAAATTGTTCTGAAATGCGAAATGTTTTTGAATTGCTCATGAGAGCATGGAGTTCCTAATATTCCTAATTGCAACAGTATTAATACTTCTTTAATGTGCAATTAGAATCTAATAAAATGTTTGTAGAAGGAATTTTGTTTGTCCTGTTATATGAGAATACTTTTTATCAAATTTGACTAACTTCCGTTGTTCAGATTTTGTTCATCCAATACAATAAAATGATCCTTAGAAAGGACTGCATAGATCGGCATCAAAAAAAGTTTTACCAACTTGATTCATTTTAAGGCGCTACTCACACTTGACCAAAAAAAATTTATGTTTTTCTTCGAAAACGAGCTAATGTTTTAAAAGAAACTGCACCTGTATCTCCTCTGGTTATGGGTGCTGCCAGTTAAAAAAAACACTCTGTATATCATATTTTATATATACATATTTAGGTGTGTAATTTAATAATTTATATATGACTATTTACATTTTATTTAGGTATTTGTTGCACTCCCTTCATCCATATCTTGAGTTCACCCTCGACCATATTTTTGACATTAATATATTCTCTCCATCCAAAGGTTGTTTGGAAGAAATCGCTTCAAAGCGATCAAACCGCACATTGTACTATTTGCTTTGTGTCTTCTATTTTGTCTTCTGTTTCTATTTTTTTAATGTGTACAATAAAGGGTTTTTCATTCATTCATTCATTCAACACAGAAACCCCTGTGGATAAATATGCACAGCAGTGCCTTGACACGGGCTAAAAATTATGGTGATCTGTGTTTAATTTATTCTTTAGAGCCTTATGGCTTTATTTTCGTTTTACTGTACCTTCGTATCGGAGCACTAGGGACCAACCCAGAAACTATAGCTACAGAATACGACAAAACACAAGATACGCTTTAAGAAGAAGTTAGAGACAGATTTATAGGTCTGTACAAATGCAATACTCGCCCCGCGCCATCACATCAACCAAACAACTTGTTTGCCGACTTTGGTCATTTAAATGTTGGATTTGACAAACTGTTGGCCGGGATTGCTTTGGCGAGGCAGCATAGTATGGAGTCAAGAAATCGTTTTAATCCACTTTTATCCGTGTCATTTGTTTTTGGGGTTCCGTACCTCAAAAGAAAAAAACGGAACCCTTAGAGGACCACTTTGTTGTTCGTCTGTCTGTCTGTCTGTCAATACCCTTTATCTGGAGAACGCGTGCCGGTATCGAGTTGAAATTAAAACCATATACTCAAGTCTACAGCACCTTGAATCTGTGAAAAAAATCAATCTCTCAAAAAATTCAAGTTAGTGAAAATAAAATATACGAACGTTTATGCCGAAAAAAAAGTATATTTCGACTCTCAAGAGAATAAAAAATCATAGGATACTTACCATTGATCTAGAACTATGAAATTTGGCAAGTAATATTGTCTTTTACTACAAGTACAGGAAAAAATCTGAAAATTATATATTTATAATTAAATCATTAAAAAATTGTCATTATTTAAAGTAGCTAATCAATCATCGAGGTTAAGCAACGGTATGCATAGTCATACATAATTGTATGGGTGACCAAATCTTTTTGTAGATTTGTAAACTTTTACTGATTTGTACGAATTTGTTGAAGAGAAAAATCTGAAAGCCGTATATTTTTATTTAAATCACAAAAAAACAGGGTAGATTCTCGATTCCTGAACGATTTATAATATGTACCTACAAATTTGTACGGAACTCTTGGTGTGCGACTCCGACTCGCACTTGTTATTATTAGTTTTCCCAAGGAATTGAAATAGCAATAAAGTAACTTTATTAGTTTTTGAAACTATCATGGTTATGAACACTATTTATACTAAAAACAGGATATTTACCATGATTTGTGAGTATTTCAGTATCCCGATATTTCGGCGCAGTTGCATGCGCCCGTGTTACCCGCAGTTTACCCGTGATCATGGCCCATGAAACTGCGCCGAAATATCGGGATACTCAAATACTCACAAAACATAGTAAATATCCCGTTTTTATTATAAATAACTTTATTAGGCTTGTTTTGGTAGATTTTTGTATTTTTATAGCAATATTTTTAATTAAGATTTTTGTAATACAATATTAACACCAATAAAACGCCAAAGCTTGGACTGCGACACAGACTAATAAATAAAAGTTAGGCCACGCCCCCAGGATCGCGGATTTCAAGAAAGTCTGGAAATATTTTATTATTAACGTGATATTGTCAATACCATCAATATTTCCTAGATAGCGATTTCGATACTATGCATCCCCTTTCATTTATAAACGTGCGTTAATTAAGTGTGATCTTAAATCTTGTTCGTTATACGGTGCTAAAGTAAAGATTAGGAAATGGCTGATCACACTCGACTATGACGAAACGGAGTCAATCTTGGTCGCAATCACATAGCTAGCAATAACGCCACGCGCATACACTTGCGCACGCCCGACCCCCACACGCAACCACACATTACACACGCACTCACCACACACACAAATATACCCTATCAAATACCTAGTTAGGTCATAAGTATTGTCACACAGTAAAAACTTTTCTTTTAGAATGCTGGCCACAAAAAAGTTTATAGAATTCGAATTTCGAATTGTTCATGAAAATAAAAATGTATGCTTTTTAGAATTTTACTCATTTTTAAATATGGAGTGGACGCTTAAAGACTACCGTGTTGCAGTTATTGCGTTGCATCGTTGCGGTTACGCGCCAATTCAAATTTTTGACATACTGAAAAATTTGAATATAACCAAAAGATTCGTTTATCGCACCATCAAACGATACAATGAAGACTCTAGTGTAGATGACAGGTCAAGAAGTGGTCGCCCTCGGTCTGTTAGGACTCCAGCAGTGATAAAAGCTATGAAGGCGCGAATTCAAAGAAATCCCAAACGTAAGCAGAAACTGTTGGCCCTTCAGATGGGGTTAAGCAGAACCACGGTGAAAAGGGTGTTAAATGAAGACTTAGGGCTTCGGGCATATCGAAGAAAAACAGGACATCGTTTGAATGCTCGTCTAATGGACCTGAGACTGAAGAGATGCCGCGCTTTGTTGAAGCGGTACGCGGGAAAAAAATATAGGGAAATTCTTTTTTCGGATAAAAAAAATTTTACCGTAGAAGAGAGCTACAACAAACAAAATGATAAGGTGTACGCACAAAGTAGTGAAGAAGCGAGCAACCGTATTCCGCGTGTCCAACGAGGTCATTTTCCATCCTCGCTCATGGTATGGTTGGGAGTTTCTTATTGGGGCTTAACAGAGGTACATTTTTGTGAGAAAGGTGTAAAAACGAATGCAGCTGTGTATCAAAATACAGTCCTGACGAACCTTGTGGAACCTGTTTCTCATACCATGTTCAATAACAGGCACTGGGTATTCCAACAAGATTCGGCGCCAGCTCATAGAGCGAAGAGCACACAAGACTGGCTGGCGGCGCGTGAAATCGACTTCATCCGGCACGAAGACTGGCCCTCCTCCAGTCCAGATTTGAATCCGTTAGATTACAAGATATGGCAACACTTGGAGGAAAAGGCGTGCTCAAAGCCTCATCCTAATTTGGAGTCACTCAAGACATCCTTGATTAAGGCAGCCGCCGATATTGACATGGACCTCGTTCGTGCTGCGATAGACGACTGGCCGCGCAGATTGAAGGCCTGTATTCAAAATCACGGAGGTCATTTTGAATAAACTTTAGTGTCATAAGAATCTATGTTTTGTTAAGTTCATTTTGGTATATAAATGGTTGCATAATGAATAAACTTGTTTCAATTATTTTATATTAAACATGTGACAGAATTTATGACCTGACTAGGTACACACAAACCCACACACACACTCAAATGCATCACTTACACGAGTCCCCAATTATTATTTTTTTATTTTTTTTTTCTTAGTAGTTTTGTAATTCTTTAATATTAATGCTTATCTTTTATCTATAATTAAATTAAATTTGTTTTTGTTTCTCTGTTCTCTTACTAGTCAAAATTTATACTTACTCGGTTTGGTCTCGCATTTAATATGTTTAACTTCTGCAAATCTATACAGGGCATCCGCGATACAGGTGTTATACCTAATGCGGTGCTCATTATATATATACATGTTAATTCTGATTTGTAAACTAAAAAATATTTGTATTTGTATCGGATCGTGATCTCTAAGTACCGCCTGATAATATTGATAGCGTAACAGTCTCCATTGTGGGTCAGAACATGTTTTATTGTGATTACCACGTGTTGTTTATACATAAAAATAGTGCAAATGTACAAAAGTGCACTCCTATATATATTATCTGTCCCTGTGTTGAAGTTGTAGGTGCTTGTTAATTCATCATAACCATTTTTATAGTTGCTTATTGTATTAAAATTAAACTTGTGTTAGTACTAAATAAATTAATAATAATAAAAAAATATTGCTGGACATTTTACACAGCGCTATCTAGCCCCAAACTAAGTAGAACTTGTATTATGGGAACCAACTTGTATTATGTAAATACATACTTTTAATATATAAAGAAACAACCAGACCCGGAACAAATATCTGTAGATCATGCAAGTATTTGTTCCGCGGCGGGAATCGAACCCGCTACCTCCTGCGTCTCAGCCGGCTATTCGCCCACTGCACCACGGAGGTCGTCTAGGTATTTTAGACTAGTGTTTTAGATTTCTAGTATGTAGGTATGTTTTTAATTGTATATAGATGCACCGCCGTCATGTGATACATTATAATCCTGTCCATACAAAGGTTGTCTGGAAGAGATCGCTCTTAGCGATAATACCGCCCACTGTCCTAAATCTATTTTTAAGAATTTTGTTCTGTATTTTACTTTGGTGTACAGTAAAGAGTTATCTTATCTTATCTTATCAAAATCTAGTTGATTTTTTGCGTAAATCTATATAAACCTTAAAGAAATTTGTGTTTAAAAACGTTTCAAATAACGTACACAATTTACTTTAATCTATAATATAAAAATGAATCGCAAAATGTGTTGGTAAGCGCATAACTCAACAACGCCTGGACCAATTTGACCAATTCTTTTTTTGTTGTATTTCTTATTGTCAGGAGAAGGTTCTTATGAAAGAAAAAATTAAGAAAATTGCGCGCAAAATTAGAAAATTTAAGAATACTTAACCACCATATAAAATTATTCATAATCTAACCTTAGCGCTTTTATAATGTAACCTTATGACATTTGACATAGAATTGACAGAATGCGTGCTGTAAATATCGTCAAAGAGGATGTAAAAAAAATTAATATCGTTTGAAACAGATGCTTCGGTAGGAGTTATCCCGAGATATATTGTCCATATATATAAAAATGAATTGCTGTTCGTTAGTCTCGCTAAAACTCGAGAACGTGTGGAGCGTTTTGGCTAATTTTCGTATTGAATTATTTGTGGAAGTCATTCATTTTCTCATACATAATGATAACCGGGGACAACAATTGACAATTCTACCAGAGTGACTTATATTGACAGCCTGCGTTATATTTATGCATGTCAAGCCGTAAACAAACCACTAGTAAACAATATAAAACTGAATTAAATAGAAGGAATATCCTTCTCCACCTCACCGCGGCGTATCGGAACGCTGTGTCGTTTAAATTGAATTGAAAAATGATTTATGCCAACAATCTCTGGCGGTATTCTTGTTTCTCTACACACTTGATCGGTCTTAACGCAAATAATAAAAAGAATTACGCCTTGGAAAATTTATCGGTGTTTTATTTATCAACACGCCGTGGAAGGAGTTTTCAATATATTTCCCAACTTTGCTGTAAGCGCCGACTTACGATTAATTGCCTTCGAGCCGGTTTATTTATTTTTGTTGCAATCTACTCTAAATTTTAATAAGTTTTTGACGGAGTGCTGTAGTTTATGGGCTCGTTTATCAATAGCAGAGTGTTGATGGCTGGTGACAGATCGAATTAGTATTAATCATCATTCTAACACTCACTCGGGTCGCTTTTGGTTCGCGTATTGAGTGCGGTTTTACGTATTTTTAATATTTTAGAAGCAGTTAGCGATGGAGCGCAGCGTGAGTGTTCAAGAGAATAGACAGGATTCGGAACACCTCGCTGCGCTCAAGGACCGGCATCGCTGACGTCGGTAACAAGGCTGCCAAGTTGAAGTGGAATTGGTTGGGTCATGTCTCCCGCATGCAACCAAATAGGCGGGCTAAGGTCGTAACTGGATGGATCCCTGTGGATGGAAAGCGACACCGTGGAAGGCCTAAGAAGTGGCGCGATGATTTGGACGCTTTTTATAGGGACTGGCGGGATTTAGTACAAGATCGAAAAAAGTGAACAGATGAGGAAGAAGCCTTTGCCCAGCAGTGGGACAGTATAGGCTAGATAAAAAAAAGAAGCAGTTACAAAATTCACTCGTCAACCTTTCTGCTCCAACGGCCAGCGTTTCTCGAGCACATAGCACCCGCCCACTGACAGTTTAGCTGGCCACGCACCAGCAAGCGCAGCATTGGACAGCTCCCACTAGATGAAAAGACGACCTGATAAAGGTTACTGGCAGCCGTTGGGTGCAGACCGCACAAAATCCATCACTCTGGAAGTCTATATGGAGGCGTTTAATCTGCAGTAGTCTTCCTAAGGCTTATTATGATGGTGCTGATGATGAAAACAATCCGAACAGATTTAAATGTACTTAAATAAGATAGGTAGGTATCAAAAATATTTATTTTTATGTATATATTTCAACAGAAAGTACTTACACTTATTTAAGTTCGTTTTGTTTTAGCCCCCAAAGTTAAGTCTGATCTCCGCTCGATTGTATTATCATAGAATCATGATAATTTGTAAACAAAAAATAAATATTTGCTTTTCAACGAAAGACTTATTTATCTAATAAAACCGCAACGACGCCTAAACGTATTTAGTGGCTAAATATGATTTAGGCCAGCTTGTAACAACGACCCCATAACGTATTTAGCGGCTAAACATGTTTAAATTTTACGTATTTGTATGTTTGAACAACTCCTTATACCATGTTTAGCCACTAAATACGTTTAGGGGTCGTTGTGCTAGCCCGGCTGAGTGGCTAGAACATTAATTATTTCTTGCAAATTTTAATTGACCTTCTTATCATTTATAGATGCGAAAACGATTTTGAAAATTATTCTTCTGATAGGTATCTACGCTTTCACTGAGGGCTATGTTATATTTTATTTCGTTAACAATCCGTGCAAAGCCAGGGCGGGTCGACTATATCCTAATATTGTCGTTTTTCATTAAAATCTAATTAAATAATGTAACGTTTATTTATACGTTAGACATAAAGATAAAGACAACAATCGAAAAAGCAATATGGTAAAAGAAGAAAGACAAGATTAATAGCAAACGAATTAGTTACAGGATATTGCAGTGCCTTATTTAGTAAATTCTATTGTGTCACACGAGGAGGGCGGGGCGTTACGACTGTTTGGCTTCTGGACAAAATATTTATACACCTATTCAGCTCCAAACTAAAAAAAACTTATACTATAATAATAACCATAAAAACGTTTATTTCAAACCATACAGGGATTCCTAATTTTTGTTAGTAAACACAAAAAAGCAAACATAAAAATAAATACGGCAATATTGGAGCATGAGCGCATCTACTGAGACACCAGGCATGTGGTCAGCTTATGCAAAGCCATCCAACGCCTCATGATAGACGAGCTCATGCTCCCGTCAACATCGGTCAGGAAGCGGCTCACCAGGGATGCGGTTCTTATTCGTATGATCGCGTAGAAATCATCGGTACGCGCGTCTGCCAACATCCGTCATGCGCTACAGAACCTTGGCATGCCCAACAACATCCTGAAGCCGTTGTTGTATTGGATCCGTAAGGCATTGTAGGATTTCTGCGTATATTTGGCCCATAGATTGCACATGTAAAAAGAGGTACAATACGCCCTAAACATAGTTATTTTAACTGGGACTTTGTGAAATAACTGATGTAATACTTACGAGTACATAATTTTTTTTATACGGAAACCGAAACTGTGTGTAGTTTATGTAAGTATTTGTTTTAAATTGACTTTGCTTAGTTTGGGGCAAATGGCACTGCGTTAATTCATTAAAATTAATTATATAATTATGTTACCATTTCGCTTAGGTAAACATAACTTAAAGAAACAATCGCCGACCGAACAAATGATGTACAAAAATGCAGCCACAGACAATACATCAATTCTGGACAGTAAATATTGATTCACTAGCTGTTTGCTGCTTCTGTTTTCTAATTCTATTTAACGTCTGGGAGTTGTAGATGGCGCTAGGTTTGAGGAGTGTATCTTATATTTTTTAATATTTATTTATTTATTATTGCTTTTCTTTTTGTTGTTTGTTTATAAAGTATTTGCCTAAGTAATGTACGTAGCTATTTATTTTGCAAATGGTGTATTTTATGTATTGTTAATTTATTCAGTATTTATTTATTTATTTATTCTTAGATTCACAGTTACATTACCATATATTATAAACTAATTAACATAGTGCTGGACTTAAACCAAACTGAATCTACATTATGTAATACTCAACTTATAAAGACCCGGCAAAGTAGCTCGCCTGTTAACTTTAACATACTTACTTACTTACATATATATATATATATATTTAAATTAAATATTTACATGAAAAAATACTAACAAAAAATAGTTTATATATATTATATTATTATTATTTATATATTTATATTTTTTTTATATGTTATTCTATTTGTATTGTATTTGCAAATGATCGTGTCGTCACCTAGGCCCTCTCAGAAAACCAGCGCTGCATCGTATCCACCGTGGTACGAAACAGCTTATGCTGAGACAGGGACCATTTTGTCCCCACGCAACACCAGTATTGTCTGTCTGAGTGAATCTTGCCTTGTGTGATGTCAAGTGGGTTCAAATAAATATATTTTCTTTCTTCTTTTCTTTCTTAGGTTTAAATGTAGTTTCAACTTTGAAAAAATAATTAATTTCAAATAAACAATACAGTTTTCATAAGGACGTTTTTTAATTTGGTTGAAGAGGTCACCATGAGCTAAAAAATTTGATGCGTATTTTATGAATACCTAACTACTTACGTGTATTTGTGAACCGGAAAGCGCGAAAACAGGAAAACATATTGTCGAAAAATACAGGAAAAAATAAACAAATCTGCCCATCAATGAGAACGTGGCTCGTTTAAGTGCTCTTGCCACAAATAACATAATTTATAGTTATCAAAGTAAAGAGGAACTTATGTTTATTTACATAATATTAGCATCATCATGATTACGGCCATAGGAAGTCCACTGTTGAACATAGGTCTCCCCATAGATTTACCCAGCGACCAATCTTATTCGGGAGTCCAGCAATCTTTAATAGGTCGTCTTTTCATCTAGCGAAGGACTGGCTTACGCTGCGCTTTCTAGTGCTTGGTTACCACTCTAGAAACTTTCTGCCGTCAATTCTTCTTCTAGTGTCATTGATTGTACAGTATTGTACCTCTCTGTACTCGTGCAGCCTGTGGGCGAAGTATACGCAGGCGTACAGCGCACTCCGCGTCCAGTATAACAATGCACTCGGAGCGTTGCTGGGGCTGCCCCGCTACTGCAGTGCATCAGGGATGTTCGCGCGGCGCGGGTCGACTCCTTCCATACCGTCATGCGCAAGCGAGCCGCGTCCCTGGTGCACAGGCTGCGGGCCAGCGCCAACACCGTCTTGGCAATGATAGCCGGCAGAGTATACTGCCCGTACACCAGCCATTGCTATCACAGGCTGCCACGGCAAATATTTAAATGTAGTATGTAATTACTAAAAGTATTATATCGGTTATCTGATTCTTATAAAAGCTTTGCTTAGTTTTGGGCTAGATAGCGCTATATGAAATGCCCATAATTAGTATTATTAAATACATATTCGGTTTACAATTAGTGTATTCTATTATTTTATTCTATAGGTACAGTGACGGAATGAAAAGATTCGTCAATTTACAAATTGATTCATTCACGATTACATTTTGAAACTTTGTTACAGAATAGACTCGAGTTAGAGAGAATAATGTTCGTTAATAGAATCAAAAATTATTCAGTTCAAAGGTGTTGACTATTTATCATGTCAAAACAAATTAATTGATTCTTGCATTACTGGTGCAAGCGAAAACCGACTCTAAGTTGACGAACCTTACAGTAGATAATAAAATGATCATATTTTTACAACGTTTATTTCAGGCAACAAAATATGATTACAAGGCCCCATATCTCTGTAAGACTAACATACGTAAAACTTACACTTTCATTTATTTGGGGGATTTTGATTCGGAGCCACTTCCCTGTAGCGCCTGTATACGATGCCGACTGGCCAGAAATCTGGATTAAGTAGACCTTGTTTTATAATACCGATATTGTCGTCCCGTAGCAGAATCGCCAACAAAGACGTGAAAAAAATAGCGTAGTACGAGAGCGGCTCATGAAGATGGAGTAGACGCGTATTACGTATGTAGACATTAATATTTCCCTCCTTTACCTTTGCATAAAGACGTTACTCGTGAGTGCGTACTGTCCCTAGTCACGTCTTTAATAAATGGCCAGCCACTTGCGACTACATATTACGTTTTCCTTGATATGCGTATGTCGGCGAAAAAGGCTATTATGGGCATGAAAAAACGTATGAAAAGGCACCCGTCTCTGAACGTCATTTAAAGGCTTTTTTGTTGTAATAGAAGTTTGGGCATTTGATGAGAAAAGAATCTCTGTTGAATAAACAAGTGTACCTACAAAAAGATCAAACTGGAAGTTGGAAATTGCTCCTAAGGGTTAAGACCGCTATATTGTATACTAGCTGACCAATCCGCAGCTTCGCACGCGTAGTTTTTCAATAAAAAACATTACCCTCCTTGGCGAAGTTGGGTAAAATGTAGCCTATATTACTTAGAGTGAATGTATCTTACCAATGGTGAAAGACTTTTTGAAATCGGACCTGTAGGTTTTGAGTTTATTCATTACAAACATACACAAAAAAAAATATAAATCGTTCCTCTTTATAATATTAGTATAGATAGATTGTACACAAATAGAGAACAGACAAAGAGGCTTACAGCAGGTATTAATTAAAAAAAGGATATGGGAACAATAAGAAATTTAAGAAGTTAGAAGAAATTTATATTTTACAGCTCTTCACCAAAAAGGAAAAGTGTTGATAATCTTTGGAACTGCTTAACTGACCTACAACAGACAGCTAAGAACTACCCCAGACAAACTACTCGTAGCTTTCTATTAAAATAAACCGTATCCGTATTGGTCCATCGGTTTAGGAGCTACAAACTACAGACACCTAGACATAGGCGTCTTTATAACCACCCTGTTATTGTGTTAAGAAAGACTACTAAGTCAAGCTTTTTTTTATATTATTTGTGTGGAAACAGGCTTACGGCCCACCGGCAACACCCGGAGTATTGTATTGTATTGTGTCTTGAAGCGTACCATATCGTAACCTAACCGAATAAGAGTTCAGCAAACTTACGAAAATTAGAAACAGCAAATTTAGTTGATTTGTGTTTTTTTTATCGCCATTTCAGCCCGTTTGCACATAGTGTTGGTTATAGGCCTCTTCTTTATTCCGTCATTTTCTTCGGTCTACTGCGAGTATCGTCCATTGTTTCTCAAATACGTTGACAATGTCATTCGACCACCGAGCGGGTGGTCTGTCTCTTAGTCTACGAACCATTCCTTGGCCACCATTCTGTTATCATCTTAGTTCAACGCCCGTCATCCTTTCTAGCCAAGCTCATTTCTACTTAAGCATTGCATTCCGCATACCCATTTCTAAAACCTCCTTTTTGTAGTATTTATAAAATTTTCAAAATAATTCTTTCTTTATTCTTTATTGTACACAAGAAAATACATTATAAAGTACAGAAATAGAGGACATGTACAAAAGCGAGCTTAACCCTATAAAGAGTTTGCCTTTTAAGGGATTATTAGTATTATTGAGTGATTGTGCCTATTAAGATTGAGAATAATCTGTTATCTGTTTATTCGTATATCTATCCACAAATAAAGTGCTACTGGGTGTGTTTTATTATGCTTTTTGTATTGATATTTGAGGATCCCAAACTAATCCTTGTGATTTCAATGTAAAATACCTTTTATCCTGAATAAATTGTAGCAGAATTTAAGGTTGAAATGTCTGGGCTAAAATAATTAAATGGATATCATTCTTCAGTTATCTATATAATCCTCACCACACATTTTTTATATGACCTTATGATGTTACAAGCAGAAGACCCACCTGATGTTAAATGGTACCTAGCCATTGCATAAAACATACCATTGTATTGAAGGTGATGCACCTTAAAAACATACCTTACGATACACTACCCCGCGTCTGCAATTTGAAGCATACAGGTGTGCTTGTAATTTCACCGAAAACCATGCGCTTTAAACCGCAACACAACAATGCTGCTTAGTAGCAGAAATAGTTATAGTGGACTTCCTTTTCTATAGTGATCGAGCGAAGCGAGATCTCCAAATCAACTTCGGCAAATCAGCGTTATATTTATGTACGTTTGTTTGTCCGAGGCTAAATTTCGAAGCGTTGATCCGATCATCGTGAAATTTGCTATTTAGGTGGGTAGTAATGTTATACAGCTGGGACCACTGAGTCAACGCCATGATATCGGATCGCTCAGTGTTTTCATAATGTGGAATGTTCTGAGGAGCTATTCGATCTGATCCCGTCGTCGAGATTTTACCATCGCACTTCTCGACAACGTAATAATGGTGTGACTAAATGAGCTAAAAATGTGGGGGTTTTTTTGAGATATTGGGGTACAAGAGGGGTAAAAAAACAATTTGGGACTAACCGAACGAGTGGGGCGTTTAATGAATGGTCTTTTTAACAGTACATTTCGACCCCGTTTTAATTTTTATTAAAAACTTTGATTTTTTAAGTTAATAGCCATAATAATAACTGAACTTTGACAAAATTCACAGGGTACACCAGTGACTCCACAGTGCTGAACATTGGTATGTGTGTAGCTTTAGTAACACAATATAGGGAAAAGTCTGATATCCAGAATAACTGCAATTTCTACCCCTAAAAAGAATAACCACATAATGTCAACTCCTGTAGTTTGAATGAAACTGTAGGTCAATTAAGATTCATTTCGTGGCACTATTTTGATAGTCTACAGGTAACAGGAGTACATGTTATTTGGTTACTCTTTTTTGGAGTACAAATTGTAATTATTATAGAATCAGACTTTTCCTATATTTGTGTCACCAACTTACATCCCTGTGGGGTCACTTGTGTATCCAGTGAATTTCGTCACATTTCAGTTTTTATTATGGCTAATAACTTAAAAACAGCGTGGACTTAACTAAAAATAAGAACGGCATCAAAACTACTACCTTTCATATGACGTCCTATTTGATCTAGGTAATAGTAGCATTTTTTTTTCATCATCATATCAGCCGTAGGACGTCCACTGCTGGACAAAGGCCTCCCTCATTGATCTCCAGGAACTGCGGTTGGAAGCGGCCTGCATCCAACGCCGACCTGCGGTTCTTACCAAGTCGTCTGCCCATCTTGTGGGTGGACGTCCTACGCTGCGCTTGCCGGTCCGTGGCCTCCACTCGAGAACCATTCGGCCCCATCGGCCATCTGTTCTGCGCGCTATATGGCCTGCCCATTGCCACTTCAACGTGCTAATCCGTCGGGCTATGTCGGTGACTTGAGTTCTCCTACTTATCTCCTCATTTCTGATTCGATCCCGTAGAGAAACCCCGAGCATAGCCCTCTCCATAGCTCGTTGAGCGACTCTGAGCTTATTCATAAGGCGAATAGTGAAGGACCACGTCTCGGTTCCATATGTCATCACTGGTAACACACACTGATTGAAGACTTTCGTCTTAAGGCACTGAGGTATGTTGGACGAAAAGACTTTGCGAAGTTTCCCAAACGCTGCCCATCCGAGTTGGATACGACGATTGACCTCTTTCTCGAATTTTTTTTACCCCTCTTAAATTCCAATATTTCAACAACCCTCTCACATTTTTAGTTTATTTAGTCACACCAAAATTGTGTCATCTCTACCTACCTATATATAAAATTTCACAATGATCGGATCTACGCTTCGAAAGTTATCCTGAAAAACAAACATATATACATACAACGCTGATTTGTCCAAGTTTATTTGGAGATATCGCTTCGCTCGATCAATTTTATCAAATTCAGATCGTTCAGCTTAACCCATCATAACAATAGTATGTACCTATCACTATGATTTGCTATTGCCAGTCAATCTGTCTTTCGCTCCAGTGAAGTTTAATTCCATTGATCACATTATTTCGTTCGAGTGAGTACAGCCTACAGCCAATTTACACTGAAATAATATAGGTAGTACTGTGGTTTTCAACCACTCTCCAAACTGAAGGATTTAACTTCATTTCATTTCATTGCAGCAAAGGGAAATTAAAAAAAGTAACTGTTAAAAGTATACCTTGATACCATCTAGGGCCGTTTGACTCTGATCAAAGACGAGCTGTGAGAATTAAATAATAAATAAATATTGCTGGACATTTCACACAGCGCTATCTAGCATCAAACTAAGCAGAGCTTGTACTATGGGAACCAGATAATAAATATAATACTTATATACATTTTTTTTGTAAATACATACTTATAATTTAAAGAGAAACAACCAGACCCAGAACAAATATCTGTAGATCATGCAAACATTTGTTCCACGGCGGGAATCGAACCCGTTACCTCCTGCGTCTCAGCCGACTATTCGCCCACTGCACTACGGAGGTCGTTGTTGACGATCCCATTCCCACAAGCCTTTAAGTCTCAGGAGAGATTTTACCTCCCAGTGCGTGTTGTCCCGCTTTTATTGGGTTGTGTTCTAATGAGTTGTTTGATATGGTGCTTGCAGGTTCCTTTTATCATCGCACCACTCGTCATCGGCAGGGAATCCATCCACGTGTGTGGATGGTCCGTTCACGTGGTCACGCACCGTGATGTTCCAGAGGAATTTCCTCCTGCGAACACTTCGCTTGTAGAACAGCCTCTCTGCCGAGGCTTTCCCCAGAGACTATAGTATGGGGTTCTTCAAAAAGAGCGTTTTTTAAAGGATCGGCAACGCGTGAATGATACCTTTAGTGTTATAAACGTCCATTGGGTTACGGTAACCGCTTACCATCGGGTAGGCCGTATGCTTGATTGCTACCTTAGTAGTAAAAAGGCAAAATGCATCTTCTTTTCTGAACTTGAATATGGTAAACGAAAAAGCGATGGCCAGTTCATTGGTTATAAAGATGTTCTTCTGAACATCTTTATAACCAATGAACATCTTTATAACCAATGAACTGGCCATCGCTTTTTCGAAGAGACACATGAACATGGGAATCCGCCGCTAAAATGCAGCCTGAATGGAGGCGACTCGTCCAAGATAAGGTATATGTTTTTGAAGACGAAATAAGGCGCGAACTAGATACTAAACGCGACCAACTCAAGAATAGACCGTCTGCAAATATATCTTACAATTTCAATAATGTCATTCTGATGTGCGCTATTTGTAAAACATTTAGGGCAAAAATTGGATACATAAACCACTTATGGGCAAAACACCCAAGCTTTATTTAAAGCACAAGCCCAGTCACCGTACCTGAAAACGGCTAGGTGGACTTTCAGATACCTAGTTTTATAAAGTAAATTTAAATTTACGATAAAACTTAAACGAACTTAATATTAGTCTCTTATATTAATCAAGATAATTACTATAAGATCAGCCTCGTTTGTCCGATGGAAGACGTCAAAAACTGGGATACAGAAAATCTAGTCCGGTTTTTGACGCACCATTATGCTGATAGTACTTACTAAGGTATATTCTTTAGGTACTTATTTCTTGATAGATTTGTTATAGATTTGTAAATAATTATTCGTACCCAAGTGTCTTCTAACAAATTGGCTACTTGTATATACCTATGTATTTATTCTTATGTAAACCAATAAATCATTTTTCATTTTCATTTCATTAATAGTCATATAAAAAAACATATGTACAATCAACCTTGTGATGTTCATATATATATATATATATATATATATATATACCTAGTCAGGTCATAAATTCTGTCACATGTTTCATCATCATCATCATCATATCAGCCGTAGGACGTCCACTGCTGGACAAAGGCCTCCCTCATTGATCTCCAGGAACTGCGGTTGGAAGCGGCCTGCATCCAACGCCGACCTGCGGTTCTTACCAAGTCGTCTGCCCATCTTGTGGGTGGACGTCCTACGCTGCGCTTGCCGGTCCGTGGCCTCCACTCGAGAACCTTTCGGCCCCATCGGCCATCTGTTCTGCGTGCTATATGGCCTGCCCATTGCCACTTCAACGTGCTAATCCGTCGGGCTATGTCG
This sequence comes from Philereme vetulata, assembly GCA_918857605.2. Taxonomy (NCBI): domain Eukaryota; kingdom Metazoa; phylum Arthropoda; class Insecta; order Lepidoptera; family Geometridae; genus Philereme; species Philereme vetulata. The sequence continues at coordinate 1,741,368 of OU975471.1, read as the reverse complement.
GTGACTTGAGTTTTCCTACGTATCTCCTCATTTCTGATTCGATCCCGTAGAGAAACCCCGAGCATAGCCCTCTCCATAGCTCGTTGAGCGACTCTGAGCTTATTCATAAGGCCAATAGTGAAGGACCACGTCTCGGTTCCATATGTCATCACTGGTAACACACACTGATTGTAGACTTTCGTCTTAAGGCACTGAGGTATGTTGGACGAAAAGAAGTTGCGAAGTTTCCCAAACGCTGCCCATCCGAGTTGGATTCGACGATTGACCTCTTTCTCGAAGTTGGACCTACCTAATTGGACTGTTTGTCCTAGGTATACATACGCGTCGACAACTTCAAGAGCCGAGTTCTCAACCATAACTGGGGCAGGGACGACATGGACATTCGACATGATTTTCGTCTTGTCCATGTTCATTTTAAGTCCTACCCGTTGGGAGACTCGATTGAGGCCTTCGAGCATCGTGCTGAGCTCTTCCATCGACTTTGCCATGACCACAATATCGTCGGCAAACCGAAGGTGAGTGATGTATTCGCCGTTAATATTGATGCCCAGTCCTTTCCATTCCAGAAGCTTGAAGGCATCTTCCAATGCGGTCGTAAACAGTTTCGGAGAAATGACATCTCCCTGTCTTACGCCTCTTTTTAAGGGAATCGCCTTCGAGCTCTGTTCATGTACTCGGACTGACATAGTGGCGTTTTTATACAAACACTTCAACACTTCGATGTACCGATAGTCAATACGGCATCGTTGGAGAGACTCAAGCACTGCCCATGTTTCGATCGAATCGAAGGCTTTCTCATAGTCCACAAACGCGAGACATAGCGGCAAGTTATACTCTTCGGTCTTCTGTATGACTTGCCGCAGCGTATGTATGTGGTCTATGGTACTGTAGCCTTTACGGAACCCGGCTTGTTCGGGAGGCTGGAAGTCATCAAACCTGCGTTCGAGACGGTTCGCGATGACCCTCGAAAACAGCTTATAAACATGGCTCAAAAGCGAGATGGGTCTGTAATTCTTAAGCAAGGTGTTGTCACCTTTCTTGAAGAACAGAACCACCACGCCCCCGTTCCATGCTTTTGGCGTCGTACCTTCAAGCAAGGCGGAATTAAAAAGCTTCTGAAGGACTTTAAGTACCGGTGATCCACCCGCTTTCAGAAGCTCTGAAGTGATTCCGTCCTCACCCGGCGCCTTGTCGTTCTTAAGCTGCTTTAAGGCCATCCTGATCTCATATAGACTGATGTCCGGAATATCTTCGGTATAATGTCGGGTCAGTTTGGCTCTTGGGTCGTTGGCCGCACTGCAAACAGGTTTAGTGACCGAATCGTAGAGCCGTCCATAGAACCTTTCGACTTCCCTTAACACTTCCGCTTTACTTGACGTTATGCTGCCATCTTCCCTCTTCAGCTTCGTCATGCGGCTCTGCCCAATAGAATTATCTCTCGCGACCACTTTGGAGCCTTTATTCCGCTCTATCGTATCTTTAATACGAGATGTATTAAAGGTACGAATATCGTGCCGCAAGGATTTCCAAATCTTTCTATTGAGCTGCCTATGTGACTGAGCATCATCGGGAGACTGCAGTTGCAAAGAACGTCGTTCAGCCATGAGGTTAAGGGTGTCATCAGAGAGTTTCTGAGGTCTATTGGTACGGGGGGTCTTAAAGAACTGGGACCCCACCGTATGGACGGTTTCTACGAACCTGTTATTGATCTCGTCCACTGATGCATCTACTTCTAGACAGTCAAAGCGATTTGCAAGTTCGAGTTGAAAGCTCTCGATGTTTTGGATATGTGCGCGAGTGGGTCGGAGCGTAGATTTCATCAAACGGGACCTTTCAAGTTTAACGTTCATATTCAATGTGGCTCTAACAATTCGGTGATCACTGCCGGTTTTCACCCTGTGAATCACAGAGACATCATTGAATATCCGTTTCTTGTTGGTCAAGATGAAATCAATCTCATTTCTCGTGGAACCGTTGGGACTCATCCAGGTCCATTTCCTGTGAGGCGGCTTCTGGAAAAAAGAATTCATCATAAAGAGTCCTTCTTTCTCCAGAAAGTCGGCCAGCCTCTGTCCTCTGGGGTTCCGTTGCCCATATCCAAATTGCCCTACTCTCAACTCATCATCGCTTCTCATGCCTAGCTTTGCATTGAAGTCCCCCATAACAACAATAAAGTGAGTTTTGTTCGTATGTATGGCTCTACTGATGTCCTCATACATAGACTCTACTTCTTCATCTGGGTGTGAAGAGGTCGGCGCATATACCTGAACGACCTTCAGCGAATATCGCTTAGATATTCTGAGTGTCAGGTACGCGACCCTGCTCGACACACTGTCGATGGTGATAATGTTGTTGATGAGTGACTTGTGAACGAGAAACCCAACACCACCTTGGGACTGTTGGTCGCCCTCCCGGTAGTATAATTAGTGCAGTGCAGATACGTTTAGATTGGCGGGGCCTGAGGTAGCGTAAAATACCTAAAGTTCCGAAACAAGCCCGCCTTAACCCTTAACCACGTTAATGACGTGCATATACTTATATTTAAACTGACGTACCGTGAGTTTTTTTTAAATACTTTATACTTTAATTATAACTAGCTAGTGTATCAATATTATCTTTGTTTTAGTTAGTACCCAGTTTATTTAATGTTTTTGGTCCATTGATATGAAAATAAAAGTGTCGTAAGTATTAGTAGATTACCAGACTTAAGGGATATCGTGTCCTCGCCCTCTCTACGGACTTCTGATAACCCCAAAATGCTCCAGTGTAATCTACTAATTTCTTCTTCCAGCTCAACAATCTTTTCGTCTGTCCTCAAAGTGCGGATGTTGTGTGTTACCAGGGCCAGTGGTCGTCGTAGGGTTTGGTAGCCGATCGCCTCCCGGGGATTCTTAGCACCTCTGGCCCCGCCGTTACCGTGACTGCTACCGTAGCCAGGATTAGCGGGGCCGCCGGGGACTCGGGGCCTGGTTTTATGTTGTAAATCCATGAGGGGTTGTTGCCATACTCGCCACGCTTGGCAGGCGGGTTGGCGAGCGCAGTATAGGTGTTGAAACACGAAAAGACGCTGCTGCCCATCTTTCGGAGGTATCCCTTAGCAGACTCCTACTGCATCCACGGGCAAGAGCGGAGGGGCAACATTCTATTGCCGGCGCCCCACGGCAACATGTCACTGTGTGAAACACGTCACATGTTTAATATAAAATAATTGAAACAAGTTTATTCATTATGTAACCATTTATATACCAAAATGAACTTAACAAAACATAGATTCTTATTACACTAAAGTTTATTCAAAATGACCTCCGTGATTTTGAATACAGGCCTTCAATCTGCGCGGCCAGTCGTCTATCGCAGCACGAACGAGGTCCATGTTAATATCGGCGGCTGCCTTAATCAAGGATGTCTTAAGTGACTCCAAATTGGGATGAGGCTTTGAGCACGCCTTTTCCTCCAAGTGTTGCCATATCTTGTAATCTAACGGATTCAAATCTGGACTGGAGGAGGGCCAGTCTTCGTGCCGGATGAAGTCGATTTCACGCGCCGCCAGCCAGTCTTGTGTGCTTTTCGCTCTATGAGCTGGCGCCGAATTTTGTTGGAATACCCAGTGCCAGTTATTGAACATGGTATGAGAAACAGGTTCCACAAGGTTCGTCAGGACTGTATTTTGATACACAACTGCATTTGCTTTTACACCTTTCTCACAAAAATGTACATCTGTTAAGCCCCAATAAGAAACTCCCAACCATACCATGAGCGAGGATGGAAAATGACCTCGTTGGACACGCGGAATACGGTTGCTCGCTTCTTCACTACTGTGTGCGTACACCTTATCATTTTGTTTGTTGTAGCTCTCTTCTACGTTAAAAATTTATTCATCCGAAAAAAGAATTTCCCGATATTTTTTTCCCGCGTACCGCTTTAACAAAGCGCGGCATCTCTTCAGTCTCAGGTCCATTAGACGAGCATTCAAACGATGTCCTGTTTTTGTTCGATATGGCCGAAGCCCTAAGTCTTCATTTAACACCCTTTTCACCGTGGGTCTGCTTAACCCCATCTGAAGGGCCAACAGTTTCTGCTTACGTTTGGGATTTCTTTGAATTCGCGCCTTCACAGCTTTTATCACTGCTGGAGTCCTAACAGACCTAGGGCGACCACTTCTTGACCTGTCATCTACACTAGAGTCTTCATTGTATCGTTTGATGGTGCGATAAACGAATCTTTTGGTTATATTCAAATTTTTCAGTATGTCAAAAATTTGAATTGGCGCGTAACCGCAACGATGCAACGCAATAACTGCAACACGGTCTTCTTTAAGCGTCCACTCCATATTTAAAAATTAGTGAAATTCTAAAAAGTATACATTTTTATATTCATGAACAATTCGAAATTCGAATTCAATAAACTTTTTGTGGCCAGCATTCTAAAAGAAAAGTTTTTACTGTGTGACAATACTTATGACCTGACTAGGTATAGACAGGATCTTGCAATTTTAACGAATGATATTGAAAGAATGGTTTCTACACAAAAAACAAAAGTCCCATAGACAATCTCAAGTCCCGTAGACTAGCATACCACAACCCTATTTACAACCAACCACCATCATTGTATCGTTCGAACAGGAGCTACCTACGACTCAAACTGCGTATAGTACTGAAGTATGTTAGTTAGTTTAATTTAATTTAAACGTTGTTTTTAATGTAAATTTCTTTCACACTTTTATTTATTTATTTTATTTTGTTTGTTTTTATTTACTGTCTTATTTTGTTAAACATGTCTGCAACTAGTAAAATGGCCTTAACGGAACCAGCGCTGGTTGTTGCAACCAGCACATGCTGAGTTAAGGACCATTTTGCAACTATACTTTGAACATAAGTACATTTAGATTTGTTTTGTATCATGTGCTTTTTTACTTTAATTGTTTTTCTGTGTTAAATCTGTATGTTGCAAATAAATAATATTCTATTCTATTCTATTCTTATATAAGTAAACCTTTTCATAAAAAAATATATATCCAGATTCCAGCTGCGCCAATTCGCTGGCATCATACCACTAACACTTGTGATATCGTGTAAATTAACTTGATTTAAACATGAAAATTTTTAATTTTATCTGTTTAGTTTTGGAGTTAACTTAAAAGAAAAATACCTGTCCCCCTCATCTCCAAAGTTTGCAAAGCGCAAAATCTAAAATTAATATGATTGATAGAAATATATTATTTGATGAGTGGTCGCAATCTAAAGGGTACAGAACGGTTTGACAGGGTTCAAATGAAAAGAAAACAGATTATTGGATTACGAAGACTACGTTTCGGACACATCGCGACAAATAAATCTAAATTCCTAATGAAAGTATCGAGTACACCAAATTGTTCCGACTGCGACACCGTTGAAGATGTGCATCACGTGTTGTCGGAATGTGTTCGGAACGCGGCCGAGCGCCATAAATGATGGTGAAGCCAAGAAACTGTATCACCTCCCTACGCTTTTATCGTAGTACATAGTATGTTGTTTACCGATAAAAGCATTAGGAGATGTAACAGTTTCTTGGCTTCGCCAGCATTTAATGAGGCTCTCTTCGCTGGAGAATAGTTAGGTAAGTAACTAATTATTATTTGTTAGGTTTCCTAGCAGTCGGATCTTGTGTAGCCTGCACCAAACGGCTTACAGCAACTTTTATTAAGTCGTCGTCCCATCTAGCGAGGGAAGTTTATTTTCAATAGTAGCTTGTTTACATAGATACTTACCTGAGATCTTCTTTCTGCCCTTTTTTCACATTACATGGGTCGGCACAACATGTATTTTCTTCCATACCTCTCTATCAGCCGTCATCTCCGTTGTCACTTCTTTCTTAACCATATCATTCTTCATACAGTCCATCCATCTCTTCTACTTCTATACCCACATTTATATCTACACTCTTTTAGTCTTCAACTTTTCTATCACTGGCGCTACTTTCAAACTTCCTCATTATACTTAACTAAGATGGCTTGAATATATTATTGCAAAGAGGGTGCGTGTTTCTAATAGGGGTATTAGCACACTCTATTGTATTGTCTACAAAAAGTTGATATAGTCCGGCAAACGATTATTTTTGGGATAAATCTTCATAATTACTACCATTATGTCTAATGATCGTCGCAACGGCTCCTATACTTACCCTGCTGTACTTTGTTATAAACGTTTCCTATACCTATATTGGGTCCTGACGTGACGTGAACAGTGGCAATATTTATTTTATTTTATTTTATTCGGAAAACAAACAGTACTTATATCTAATAAAAAAACAACTGTTAACACTTATTACTATTTACATGTTTTCGCATATAATATCTAAATGAGCTTGTTTGTTTTGCTAAGAATTTTCAAAATAAAAGAAAGGTAAAAAATAATATATAGGTAAAAATATAAAAGTTTCAATAAAATTAAAAGTGAAAAAAAAAACAGTTATTGAACCAATTCTAGCCAGTGTCTCAAAAGAACGCGCTTAAATTACGAGGGATTTAAGTTAAATAAATCTAACTCAAGAAAGTCAACCAGTTTATTGTAATAGTTAGCAGATCTGATAAATAAGGAGTTTTGCCGATAGTTTGTCTTACAGCGAGGAACATAAAAAGGAAAAAAAGGTATTCTTACGGTTCTTGTTGGGGCTCGTAAACGTACCATGGAAAGAAGGTGAAGAGAATCAATGAGAGACTGTGCAATTGTTACCAATACTGAAATGTCCAATATCTTTCTTCTTTCCTGGAGTGGAAACATATGTTGCCTTTTGCATCTCGACTCATAATCTATTTCATATGTTTATCATTCGGTTTTACATTTAAATTCGGACAGTATCGTGAGACAATGGACATCCTTGTATCTACCACACTGTGCTCATCCTCCCTACCTACCTAGGTATCATAGGAAAGTAGGTAAACAGTACATTCATTTAACCTAATTTCATTATTAGTAATTTGTAAAAAATACTAAAAATAAATAGTAAATTCTTTTTTTTTTTAGTTTAAACGTTACCGATACCTTTCACTGACTACTGACACTGACTGTTGACACCTGTCACTGACACTGACATTTCAGTATTTATGTATCTGTAGTGAAGTTTCTATTCAAGTTTTCACTCTGTCAGCACTCCCGGAGTGCCACTTTTTTATAGAATCGAAAATGGTGAAAATGAATATAATATGGTAGGGGAAAAAGTCTTTTCGCATTATAATATGTATGAATTTATAATAAAATCTCTTTGGCTATACTATTTGTATCTCGCTGGTTTCAGTATCATTCAAAGTTTAAATTTTAAAGAAGATAATTCCAAATTCAAATTAGGAAAATGTGTGATTTTTATTTGTTTTTCGTACTGTAAAGATGAGTTAATCTAATGAATAAATTCGATACATTTTAAAATTTTACTACAAAAAAAGGTAAAAATGCAACGCAAGCCGCGAAAAAAATTAACGATGTTTATGGACCTAGTCTGTGAGAGTAGCACAAATTTGGTTTAAGCGTTTTCAATTCGGAAATTTTGATGTCAAAGATGCATGTCGCTCTGGTCGCCCTATTACCGATAAAATTAATGCCATTTTTGAAAAAGTGGAGCAAGATCGGCATATCAGTAGTAACGACGTAGCTGAAGAACTAGGAATTGACCACAAAACAGTTTTGGCGCATTTGAAAAAAACTGAGTACACAAAAAAGCTCGATATTTGGATACCCCACGAGCTCACTGAAAGAAACCTAATGAACCGTGTACTCATTTGTGATTCTTTATTACGACGTAATGAAACCGAACCATTTTTGAAGAAACTGATAACTGGTGATGAAAAGTGGATCACGTATGACAAGAACGTGAGAAAAAGGTCGTGGTCAAAGGCCGGTCAGGCTTCACAGACTGTGGCAAAACCCGGGTTAACTCGCAACAAGGTGATGCTGTGTGTGTGGTGGGATTGGAAGGGCATTATTTATTATAAGCTGTTACCACCAGGCAGGACCATCGATTCTGAACTCTACTGCAAACAACTGATGAGATTAAAGCAAGAAGTTGAGAGAAAGCGGCCGAAATGAATTAACAGAAGGGGTGTGGTTTTTCATCATGATAACGCTAGACCTCACACATCTTAAGCCACTCAGCAAAAATTAAGAGAGTTTGGCTGGGAGGTGTTAATGCATCCGCCGTATAGTCTTGACCTTGCACCTTCAGAGTTCCACCTGTTTCGGTCTCTTCAGAATTCTTTAGGCAGTGTCAGGTTAACATCACGAGAGAACTGCCAAAACTACTTGTCGCGGTATTTTGATCAGAAGCCTTAAAATTTCTATAGCAATGGGATCATGTCCCTACTTACAAGATGGCAAAAAGTTATCGAACAAAATGACACCTACATACTTTAGTGAAATGTAAATAAACTATATTAAAAAATGTTTTGAATTTTCTTAAAACATTCGAAGAATATTTTTCCCCAACCTAATATCACATGCATATTCACCTTCTTAAAAACTGACATTGTTTACATCGCTACCCTGTATAGAGGCAAAATGTATACATTTTTTTTTTTGGTGTTCAGAGGACGTTATTTGAACATAACCCACCTAAAGTTATGTGGTTACCACAGTTAGATTACCCTTCAGATTACGTCCAAGTTGCAAGTATTTTGACCTTTATATTTATAAAATAAGTTGGCCCTAAGGGTGGGCTTTAGATTACCATCTACAAACAGTTTATTGTAAAAATAACTTTTTGACAAAAATATAACATACTTCAGATAAAAAAACAAACTACGGAACAAATTTTGATGCAATTTTTATGGGACCAATTCTTTCAAATCAAAAAGTAATTTTCCAAATCGGTTGATAAAGGGCGGAGGTTACAAACATTTACTAAATAATAAACTGAATTGAGAAACTCCTCCATTTTTGAAGTGGGTTAAAAATTATTTAAATCAGATAAATAAATAATATTGCTGGACATTTCACACAGCGCTATCTAGCCCCAAACTAAGCAGAGCTTGTTCTATGGGAACCACATTACTAATTGATTATGTGTATAGGTTTTTTTTTGTAAATACATACTTTTATTACATAGAAAAACATCCAGACCCGGAGCAATATCTGATAATAATGAGATTACGCTAAGATGCAGTTCTTATGCATTCAGCAAGTAAAGAATGCAAGATAAAAGTAAAAACTTCTAAAATTAGGTAGGGGCTAGTTAGCTCTGTGTGAAATGTTCAGCATTAATAATTTATTCAGTTGTTTTTTATAGTTCACTAGTAAATACAAGAAGAATATTTTTTTCGCGTTTCTATAAAAACAATAGGCACTTTACTTGGGAAAAAGCCTGAAAGTTAAAAGCTGTGAAAAACTGGTTTAAGCTTCTTAGCTGCGGTTAGTTCCGGTATTTTAAGCTACTTCAACTGAAAGTACACTTTGTGCCTACATTTGGGATAGTTGTAGTTTTAAATTTGTTGCATCCTCAATGGGATCAGAGTAACAGAGCTCATATGGAGTTGGGCAGGACACTTGGCTAGACGTGGTGATGGCAGGTGGAGCAAAGTCTTGACGGAAAGGCTACCTAAAACTGGGCCATAGATATCTTGGTCGTCCGCTCGTTGGAAAATCCTTTCTGAACAGGGCCAGCGAAATACATAGATTAACAGAAAGAGGTTTTTTCTGAAAATTTCTTACATAATTTATTAAACTCTATTAGCGCCATCTATACGATACTTTATGTACGTTTAACATTGATGGTTCTCAAATTTCATACACGGATTCCATAAAATAATTATGTTAAAGACATCATGGCCCTATGCTCCCATGAGCCCCGAGAGGAGCTCCTGGAACTCTATGTAAAATGTAGATGTTCGAATACTAAGTTAAAGTTATTAATTTTTTCCATGAAAAGTTCTTATTTCACATGGTTCTAAATCACCTGTTCATGCTTAAAATATTAGTATCGGGGCACCTTGTATTAATAATTGTTTTTAAAACGGATTATATCATTACTTTTCACTTCACGTAGTCTAAAGGGTTCCGACGCTGACGAACAGTGAAATCGGAACCCTTGTGTACGTCGCGCTACATTATAGCTTCGGTGATTTTAATATACCAAAGTTTACCTGGAATAAAGTGTTCTCAGCGGCCATTTTTAGTCTAGTACTATTTTTAGTAGTACTTGCATCGTTTCTGAAATTTTCCATAACTTTACGACTTCAGTCTCTGAAAACGTTTTACGATATTTTGAAATGAAATGATTCATTCAGTTTGTGAACCCAAAGGGGTTAGCCAAGTTACATTCGATTAGCGATGACGCTAGTCGATAGGTCCGAAAGTGTATGAGATTTGACACATGCTATGGAAATATCACGTGAGATATCGGCAACAAACCTATGTAGAAATCGAATCGATCCGAAGCGAATGTAATTTGGCTACGAGCCTGGGTGTGAAGATGTTAACATTTTAATGTATGTACTAGAGTACAACACAGTTCCAACTAGTGGCAGTATACAAACATTATAGGATTCTTGTGTCAGCAGTGTGGGATTTTCCCATGACCTTTAAAAATAAGGAGGTACGTAGCTCCCGTAATGTCACAGAGGATATTCCAGAAATAAAGGCTAATTTTATTTTGAAAGTTTTGTCACTTTATTTTCATTAATTCTCTTAACATACCGAGTCGAGTTGGCGAGGACGGAGCGTGTTCCCCTCATGCATAATTAATATAGTCGGTCAAAATAAGCAATTTGGACTCACTGCCACTGGTTTTGCGGCGTAGTTAGGTTTTAATACAACACATTTGCGTCACTTGTGTTTTAGATTAATGGTTTGATTCCCCCTTCTCTGAGAGAAATTTGAAAGAGGGAGAGAAACACTAGACGGTAGAATTGGAACACAATACATACATATAACGGCTTTATTCGACCTAATTTGAATAACTTTTCTAAAGAAAAGAAGTCTGATACAGATTTGTATTTCTAGGGTTACGTACCTCAAAAGGAAAAATGGAACCCTTATTGGATCACTTCGTTGTCCGTCTCTTTGTCTGTCCGTCAGTGTGTCCGTCTGTCAATACCATTTTTTTAGGACTGCGTGGAGATATCAAATTGAAACTAAAATATAATACTAAGGTCAACGGTCCCTTGACTTGCAACTTGTAGACTCCATATAGTTATTAAATCGTTTAAATCGTTTAAAGGGCAAGGTGTACGCATTTATAACAAACTCCCAAGTGATGTACAAAAATTGACAATTACCAAATTTAAAAACGCAATTAAACGCAATCTTTATAAAAGAGCTTACTATAAAATATGGGATCATCTAGATCATAGAGAAGCTTGGGATTGAAATTGCTCCAACTCGTTCAAAATGTTACAACTTAGACGTAATTTATTTCCTGTGTTGTTATGTAATGTAAAAGGATCATTAAAAAAACAACCAGCCTTGTTTCTTGCCTTTCTTTCCTGGCTTGGTCGTGAAGGAACAGGCAGTAAAATTGACGTTTCAAAGGGATCCTTGTGATTTTAATGACTAAAAGATTTTGACTCTTGACTTAGATCTGTAATAAAATCAACACTCGAAGTCAACGCAATTAAAAATACGGATCATGAAGTGTTTCTATACAAAAGATCAGTAGCAATTCACTGGATTACTGAACAGCAGAAATGTCTGAACATTATGCATATCGATTAGTTTTTTTTTCCTAACCTATCTCGTCCCACTGCTTGTCAAAGGTCTCCTCCAAGTCCCTCCAAGTATCCCTATCTGTCGCTATTAGTATGAAATAAAATACATAGTGAATGTTGATTTGAATTACTTGTATTGTAAACTTCAGATTAATTTTAATTACGACCAAGCGCGTTGAAATTCAGCCGAGGAATGGCGGCCGTTCGTCAGTCACCGAACCTCCTTTGTTCGCCCGCAGTCGTTCGTTCGTGTTTCGTTCGTTCACGTGACTGCGCCACCCGTCAATCTTTCCGTTTTTAATAAGATCATTACCTAATTTATATTATGATAAGTTTACTATTTATTCTATTGATACAACAATTACAAACACAATAATACACCCTAGTATTAATCTATTACAATACCAATTGTCCCATTACTCACAAACGGGTAACAAAATAGAAAATGTCAACATGTCAACAGAATATCACAAAACCATTGTCTGTTTTAATCATACCTTATATTAAACTTATGATTTATATATAATCTATACCACAAAATTAATCTTATAAATTCTTCAGGTACTTACAGTACACAATTTAACAAATTATTAAATCATAAATTACCAAATCATTACATTCGGCCATCTGAAACAGTGCTACCTCCTGGTGCAATCTCTAAATTTGAAAACTACAACAAGCTGCTTAACCACCAATCATTAATATGCTAAGATATTCAAAGTAGAAAATCTTTACTTTATATATATTTTAAGTTTGTCTTTTCTTTTATCTAACTAATTACAACTTATACACATCAATGATTAAAACTTTTTACAATTTTAAAGTCAAACAATATTTGTCAATTTCACATACAAACTTAAAATAAATCATTACATTCGTGTTTCAATTACAAATTAATACAAAAGTATTAAAATTTCTATCATAAATAAAAATTTCTTGCACTCTATCTACAAAAATACCAAACATACATAAAAAAAATCTAAATTAGTCTCTAAAAATTTGTTGTCTGTAAAGTCGGTTCACGAACGACAATTTTACGTGATAACGAAAGAGATATATGCGTCAAAAGCCGAGTGCTTAGGCCGATTGTGCCTCTCTATTGCTTGTTCCGTGCTCTCGCTTGCACGCTCGGCTCAGGCGGAACGTGACAATGAGTCATGCTTTTCCGTGCGTGCAGCCGGCGTTCATCGATTTATAACACGTTTATCACCTCAAAAACGAAATGAACATAATTTAACAAACTTTTTTTATATTATTATTATATTTAGATTATTAAAAATAAATCCATATCTGAACAAACTTTTCTTACATATCTTTTTGCATTACTATGACAGATGTCTCAGAAATAATTTTCTTAGTTTATATTTATAAATCCAATATGGATTTTTATTTATCATTTTCAATTTCAAACTCTGATTCACTTTCACTAGCCGAAGCATTAGAATCATTATTTACATCAATGCAGAATTCACCAACTACAGTATGCCAGATGCCGATAGGTACTGAAACTATTTTAGATCTCTTTGAGAAAAAGATTATATATCTGAAACCTAACGATACCGCTATACCGATACCGCTATATATTAAGCAGGTACTCCAAAAATTAAGTAAACTTTAGCATTTACCTATAATTGCTGGAGAAAAAGCTTTTTAATACACAATTCAAGGTTATAATAAGTTCCTTAAAATATGACGAAATGAACGACGACGAAATTTTCTGTTTAAAAAAAAAGAAGGACATGTGTAAATTTATTGTTGAAAAAGACTATAAGATTAACTGTATAGTCATTAAAAGACTATGTTATTATTGTTGTTTATAAATCTCCAAGTAGTGGTTATAGTGTATTTGTGGAAAACTAGAACTTTTCTTAGCTACACTAACGAAGGCCAAATCGTTTAATCACAAAGACTTTTACTTTATATACTTTGTGGAGACTTTAATGTAAATTTCCGAATTATATTTTACGTTGAAGAAAAAATATACGTAAGAAAACGACGTAAGAACGAAGACGTAAGAAGAATGACCAGCCATAGTGGTACCTGCATTGACAATATTTTTTCCACTACAGATGTTCTGAACTCAAATGTACTAGATGGTGTGAAGTCTGACCATTTCGCGTAAATAATATCTATCTGTTATAGCAATTATTCAATCGAATGCTAATAGTTGTATAAAAGACAGTTAGTAAATAATGATTCGGCAGAAACGTTAAGAATTATTTTTAGAGGAGAATTTGCAAACCGAAGTGTAGCTTCTTTTGAAGATTTTTTTTCTCCATATAAACTCTGTTATGCCAGTTGAAACAAGGCAGTTGAATAAGACAAAAAAAAATAATGTAATGACTGGGCAACACAGGGCTTCAGAATCTCACAAGCAAATATGAAGCTCTTTTACTACCTTCTAACTCTGAAAAAATGACGAGAACCTCTAAATTTACTTAAGAAAATACAGTTATATTTTAAACAATGTACTCTTATGCCCAAAAGAATTTGAATACGTAGCAAAATATTATCGTCTGATAATGTTTTAAAATCAACGTGGAACATAGTTAAAAAAGAAATGAGAGAATCAAACGTGTGTTCTAATTATATTTTTAAAATAAAAGAGCAACATAATGTATTTTTAACGGCCCCTTCCGATATTGCTAGCTATTCTAATGGCTTCTTTGTTCAAATCACAGATAATTTGACAAAATACCTGATAAAATCAGGAGAGAAAGCTGTATCTTTTAATCAAAAGTTTTCACCACCAAGTATTGAAACATTTCATTTAAAAGATATTACACCTATTGACATTGTAAAATAAATTAAAATTTAGAGTGTAAAAGTTTTTACGATCTTTGGGATGTATCTAAACTACTCAAAACAAAATAGGGCCCACCCAATAAAATATAATTTAAATTAAAATAAAAAAAAATACGTACAATTTATTTCAAGTTTAATTTTAGAAATAGGTTAACACATTCAGAATCATTAAAAAACACATTACAATGCCTTATTTTTGCCAAAAAAAAATTGACAAGAAATGCGCGTTTTACACATTAACTTAAAATTACACGGTTTTCCAAAACAACACGTTGAAGACAGGAGCACATTTTTTTAAACATGTTGTTAGGGTTGCTTCAATGCCTTATGCTTAGTAACGCGTAGGTCCTCCCCTATTGCGCACACACTCTCTGAGTCGGTTTGGAACACTCTCTATAAGGTGGATGACGTTTTCATCTGGAATTTGCTCCCAACACACTTTTAAAGCAGTTATCAACTCCTGTCGGCTATGAATTTCAGTGTGGTTGTCTTTAAGGCTTCTTTTCAACTTGTCCCAGATATGCTCGATCGGATTCAGGTCCGGACTCATGGCAGGCCAGGGTAGAACTGCGATACCAGCTTCGGAGATTGCACTTTGGGTCACTCTAGCAGTATGTGAGCGAGCGTTGTCTTGCATCAGAATAAAGTTCCCCATTAGTAAGTAGTTGCCCATTATGCTAATCATACCCCATACCATAATACTGGGTCCACCAAAGCGGTCAGTTTCACGAATACATGGTTCTGTAAAACGTTCTCCAGGTCGTCGCCAAACTCGTACGCGTCTGTCATCATTAAAAAACTTTACTTTAGATTCATCTGTAAAAAGCACTGTCCTCCAATTATTCATGGTCCATTCGAGGGGATCACGTGCAAACCCTAATCGCGCTGCACGGTGGGCTCTGGTCAATTTGAGTCGAACAACTGGCATTCTGGAGCGTTGTTGGTCTTTATAAAGTCTGTTGCGAACAGTTTTGTCACTAACTCGCGTTCCAGTGGCGTCACGTAAGCGGTTTCTCAATATGCGTGCAGTTACAGTTCGCTCGCGACGTGCAGAGAGTCGGATGTATCGGTCCTCTTGGGAGGTTGTCGCTCGGGTTATACCTGAACCGCGCCTCCTATTCACACTACCTGTCTCTTGAAAGCGTTCCCACACATTTCGAATAGCTCGTCTTGACACACCTAAGCTTGAAGCGATAAGATCTTTGCGAATTTCCCTGCTGAAGCAAAACAATGGCTCTAGTCGCAGATTCCGTGTCCATGTGATGTTGAGAACCAGGCATTGTTTATGCAAACAGTAATGTAATCGATAATTAAAGGTAAGGTTACGATAACTTCTTCGTTAGACACAACAAACCCCACTGAGCAACATTGTAATGGCACTCACAGATTCTGCGGTATATCGTAAGATTTTGTTTCTTGTCTACCCACTTAAGAACTACCCTAAACTTGGCATTTAAGTGTTAATTTATGATCAATAAATATGCCTACTTAACATTTCCATACATCAGTATGCCAACTCGCAAAAAAAAATGTGTCCGGGCAAAATATCGAAATATTTCAAGTGGGCCCTATTTATGTTTTGAGTAGTTTACATCACTACTAAAGAAACTTAAATATGAACTAGTAGTACCTTTATCAATTGTAATAAATGACTGTATCAGAAAAGGCAATTTCCCAGACTTGCTTAAAATTGCTAAGATAATACCACTATATAAAGCAGGCTCTCACTTAGATACTAATAATTATCTTATCTATAATCTCTCTAGTAAAATATATGAGAAATGTATAATAAAATGAGCTGTACGAGGTTGTGGAATCCACTATGAATATTAACAGCAGGCAGTTCGGATTCCAAAAGGGTAAAAGCACTGCTCATGCAATAACTACTCTGCTAGAGAAAGTCTTATGGCATCTGGACAGCTTTCAGAACACGTATGGCTAATTTAGCGACTTCTCCACATCCTTCGATTGTGTCTGCATAAAACTTTATTGGGAAAACTAAATCATTATGGCATACGCTATATGAACTTTTGAATATATTCGACCTTCAAAATAGAACGCAAATAACAGAATGTAATAATTATAGGCCCAAATTGACTGACAAAATGGGTGTACCACAAGGGTCCATCTTAGGGCCCTTGTTATTCATTATATACATAAATGACCTGGTAATATGCGTAGAAAAGGAAACAGACATTGTACTTTTTGTAGACGACACTACAGCCGTAGTCAGTGAGAAAAATGAAGAAAAGGTTTTCAACCTTATCTTCTTTTTTCTCATAATAAAATTAGATAAGTTATTCTTTAACCTCAATGAATGGTTTAAAGCAAATAATCCATTACCAAATGTAAATCAGACTAATACTATAAGGTTTTAACAGGGCAATGCTAAAGTATTGACCCAGATTAAAATACAATTACTAATAATTCAACTATTTTTATAAATGATGTAAAATTTTTAGGAGTTAAAATAGATAGTAAGTTGACATGGAACAGCCGTCGTCACTCTAGTAGATAAACTTAAGTCAACTGTTTATGCTATTAAAACCATAAGATAGTTGAGCGACGTACGCGCTGCCAAATCAGTGTATCATGCGTACCTTCACTCATTGATGACGTATAATATACTAGCTTTACAATGTATTTTGCTGTGACATTTCACAGTGTACATTCATAGTATCAATAATTAATAAAAATAAATACAATACAACACAAAAAGTGCAACAACATGTATCCATGGACGCATTCGATCAGTAGCAACAACGGTATTATACAATCGCGCTGCTTGAAACCCTGATATGTTAGATTAGATTAGAAAATTCTTTATTGCACTAATAAAAAGATACATAGGCGAACTTAATGCTAATTAGCATTTTCTTTCAGCTAACCTTTGTGAAGTGTGGAGAAAGTGGTAGTGCCAGAAAAAGGAAATTTAATCAAACTTCCGCTTAGAAATAAACTTACAAAAATTAAAAATAATAATAATACACATACATAAACGAAATAGACAAATATATCTACATAAAGTGCTCAATTTTGTTGGGTATCTTGAAGAGAGATGAAGTATTTAAAGAGTTTGGATTTGAAGATTCCCATAGAGGCGGCCTTGCGGATTTCCACTGGAAGAGAGTTCCATAAGCAGATAGCAGTCACAGTGAAAGAGTAAG
Organism: Philereme vetulata; assembly: GCA_918857605.2. NCBI lineage: Eukaryota > Metazoa > Arthropoda > Insecta > Lepidoptera > Geometridae > Philereme > Philereme vetulata. Next base: position 1,723,728 of record OU975471.1, on the reverse strand, counting down.
TGAAGAAAGAAGTTTTATGCTCAGGCGTCTTGAATAACAGATGTTGAGAAGAACGAGAAGGGCGATCAGGTGGTAAAATAGGAGAAAAACGTTCTTTAAGATAGCAAGGGGACAGAGGATTTTGAAGGATGTTATAAAGAAGACAGAGTATATGAGTATCCCGACGAAACCGGATTTTGAGCCACTTTAACTGTGAGCGGTACTGTGAGATGTGGTCGTACTTTCGTAACCCGTATATATACACATTTATTACATTTATCTGATGCAGAGGTTTAACAACCTGTTATATGTTTGATATATTATAGTTGTCATTCCTTAACTTCTTAGTAAAATTATAAGGACCTACAAATTTAAATAAAACTTTCCGTTTCTTGCCATCATTATTAAAATTAGACTTAACCGTTTATAATAAATTGCCTTCTTCATAACTTATAATTGGTAATCTGTTAGCATCATACAACGCTTTTTGCTTTTCTTGAGAAATTTTAATATCTTTACAGCTTCCTGCTTAGCAATCTCCCTGATTAACGTTACATTTAACTCGTCATCTTTTACAATATTCAATATATTCTCTGACGTATTATTTAATTTTATGCCAAATAATAGTTCCAACTGTGCTTTTTTTTAGTTGTAGAACTGATTGTTTTATTTATTTCCCATTGAATGTGACCTAATTATTTATCTCAATCTCTCTCATCATTTTTACTTAGAAAACTTTCGTGATTGATTTCAATCAATATTATAAATACGGGATTTATCACGTACCGTCTTATCCGAATAACTACCGAATAACTAATAAATACCGAATAACGTCTCGCCTCGCACAGTGCGAGGCGAGACGTTATTCGGAGCGGATCGCACTCACCCTGATAAAGGTTCACGAATTGAACCGAAACATTGTCGGTCGAAACACCGATAAGACGGTACGTGATAAATCACGTATTTATAATAATGATCTCTCATCATTGTTTTAATTCATCGCAGAAATAGCGTTTTAAAGAGTTTGGTTAAAACGTTCAGCTTGTTCATTGGATCGTGGACTCGACACCGCATTTAATATGTACTTAATACCACTTGCTGTACAAAAATCTTGCAATTAAGATGATGTAAATGACGACCCACGATCATAAAAAAAATCTTGCAGGAACTCCAAAATAATTGAATATATTATCCAAAATTGTTTTTTTTTTACAGTTTGGTTTTAATATCTTTGACAGGGTTGGCAACCAAGTATTTGGTAAAACCGTGGACCACAGTTAATATGTAACTATTCTAATTCATTTTTTTATTTAACAAGAAAATTGTCCACTTTGTCTAAAGTTTATTTTATAAAACAATATAATTTAACATGTACGTGTATCAATGATAACAATGTCGAAAACACATAAATGTTTTTAGATATTTTTTTGTTTTTTTTACATTAATTAACCTTTAAGGTTTTATAGTGATTTATGTATTACTAGTTGTATGTAGATTTTTGTCAAATAAATATAATTAATAAATAAATGATAACTTTCATTATAAAATTGATATCTTAACTGTACCGATTGAAAACATCTACATGTTTCAATTAATTTTTACGTGAAGTTATGTTTAAGATTAGGTTTAGGTTAGGTCTATATGAGAACATGTTTTAATTACTTTCTACTGGGTATTTTGTACAAAGAACACATACATGTCCCAACTTAATTCTCATAATATATTGTTTATTAACGAGAACCTCTACAAGTCTCCATTACTTTCCATTAGGTATATTGTACTGAGCATACATATATGTCTCAACTTAATTCTCATAATATATTGTTTATAAACGAGAACCTCTACAAGTCTCCATTACTTTCCATTAGGTATATTGTACTGAGCATACATAGTTGTCTCAACTTAATTCTCATAATATATTGTTTATTAACGAGAACCTCTACAAGTCTCCATTACTTTCCATTAGGTATATTGTACTGAGCATACATACATGTTTCAACTTAATTCTCATAATATATTGTTTAATAACGATAATATCTACACGTCTCAGTTACCTTACATCGGGAATATTGTACTGATCACACATACATGACTCAACTTAATTCTCATAATACATTGTTTAATAACGATAATATCTACACGTCTTAGTTACTTTACATCGGGAATATTGTACTGAGCACACATACATGTCTCAACTTAATTCTCATAATACGTTGTTTAATAACGATAATATCTACACGTCTCAATTACTTTACATCGGGTATATTGTACTGATCACACATCCATGTCTCAACTTAATTTTTATAACAGATTGTTTAACAACGAGAACATCTACACGTCTCAATTACTTTACATCGGGTATATTGTACTGATCACACATACATGTCTCAACCTAATTTTCATAACACATTGTTTTAAAACGAGAACATCTACACGTCTCAATTACTTTACATCGGGAATATTGTACTGAGCACACATACATGTCTCAACTTAATTTTCATAATACATTGTTTAATAACGATAATATCTTCACGTCTCAGTTACTTTACATCGGGAATATTGTACTGAGCATACAAACATGTCTTAACTTAATTCTCATAATACATTGTTTAATAACGATAATATCTACACGTCTCAGTTACTTTACATCGGGAATATTGTACTGAGCACACATACATGTCTCAACTTAATTCTCATAATACATTGTTTAATAACGATAATATCTACACGTCTCAATTACTTTACATCGGGTATATTGTACTGATCACACATACATGTCTCAACTTAATTTTTATAACAGATTGTTTAACAACGAGAACATCTACACGTCTCAATTACTTTACATCGGGTATATTGTACTGATCACACATACATGTCTCAACCTAATTTTCATAACACATTGTTTTAAAACGAGAACATCTACACGTCTCAATTACTTTACATCGGGAATATTGTACTGAGCACACATACATGTCTCAACTTAATTTTCATAATACATTGTTTAATAACGATAATATCTTCACGTCTCAGTTACTTTACATCGGGAATATTGTACTGAGCATACAAACATGTCTTAACTTAATTCTCATAATACATTGTTTAATAACGATAATATCTACACGTCTCAGTTACTTTACATCGGGAATATTGTACTGAGCACACATACATGTCTCAACTTAATTCTCATAATACATTGTTTAATAACGAGAACATCTACACGTCTCAATTACTTAACATCGGGTATATTGTACCGAGCACACATACATGTCTCAACTCCTCATAATTCATTGTTTAATATCGATTACATCTACACGTCTCATTTATCAATAACTTTCATTTTCATTTATGTATAGAAATGATTGAGACCACCTACAGATCTCTACTGAATTGTCATAACAATATAATAATTAAAACATTTACGCACATGAGAACACCTATTAGTCTCAAATTCATGGTATTATAATTTTATTGAAACACCTACAATCTAGACACACCTACAATGTCTCAATCATATTTATCTCATTACATTAGAAAATGTACCTACACTTTCTACACTTTTCAGTATAGAAGTCAATGAATAATAAATAAAGAAGAATTAAAAATCAGAATTCTTTCATTTTAGTATAGCTTAAAAGTTATAAATTATTGTCTTGTGTAAGTAATATAACAAATTGGTATATTTGATGTGATACTTTTGTATTCACTCTTGTTTAAACCAATAAATCATATATTATTTTTTAATATAATTCTGACCATTATTTAATAACGTACAATGTAAAAGAATTGCAATTTAATGCAACGTAATCCAATGTAATGTAATGCAATTTCAATGTAATGCAATTTCAATGTAATGTAATGCAATTCAATTAAATTGATCAAGCGAGTGAAGATCAGTGGCAACTCGGTTGATTTTGCATTGTATGCATGTTTGCCCGAGTATAGCTATCGAACCGTTGGCGTTGACTATATCGATGTTTCATATTATAAGGCTTTATGTATACATTTCAAGACGGTTTTTTTTTAATTTTTACACACATCCATAAATTGTAATAATTTATTATTACAATAAACACTAAGCCAAATACTGAATACAATTCGTATTTTCCTTGACGTTGTTATGACTTTTCAAGATTTATATTAATCACGATCCACGGACAAAATAAAACTATTTTTCTAATGTGTGAATGAGCCGTTGCCATAAATATCGATAATTAACATCATTACGTCTTCAAGGTTATACAGAAAAATAACTGCAAGTCTGATAAAAATAATTACCATGGTAAACTAACCAAGAAAATGAACGTAACTTTTAATACACATAATAATTTTGTTATCAAATCGTAAATTAAAACTAAAAATAGACTGAAGTGAACCTTTTTTCACAACCACCCTCAAAATTGTATTCTTCGTAATAATAATACTGTCTCGTGCTGGTTTATTAAGGCAAATACAGCTCTTTTTAAAATCTTTATGCTTACAGATCAAAAAGAAAAAAAATTCTGTTCCGTGGAAAAATCATTAAAACGAAAAAGAAAAATACGAATAATTCTTATGGTACTTCCATTAAGGATGTCACTAACCACTTAATTTTGTTGGCTTGAATTTACTTAATCCTACTTCTGAAATATTATGAAATAAAATACATACTGAATGTTGATTTGAATTACTTGTATTGTAAACTTCAGATTAATTTTAATTACGACCAAGCGCGTTGAAATTCAGTCGAGGAATGGCGGCCGTTCGTCAGTCACCGAACCTCCTTTGTTCGCCCGAAGTCGTTCGTTCGTATTTCGTTTATTCATGTGACTGCGCAACCCGTCAATCTTTTCGTTTTTAATAAGATCATTACATAATTTCTAGTATGATAAGTTTACTATTTATTCTTTTGATACAACAATTACAAACACAATAATACACCCTAGTATTAATCTATTACAATAACAATTGTGCCATTACTCACAAACCGGTTTCAAATAAGCAAAATAGGAAATGTCAACATGTCAACAGAATATTACAAAACCGTTTTCTGTTTTATTTATACCTAACTAACTTATGATTTATATATAATCTATATCACAAAATTAATCTTATAAATTCTTCAGGTACTTACAGTACACAAATTAACAAAATATTAAATCATAAATTAGCAAATCATTACACTATTTCCCACCATCCTCTTTGAAAGGTGTCGAAATCGTCCCGCCAACCTTTTCTTGGCCGACCCCGACGTCGCCTTCCGTCTTCAGGCGTCCATGATGTTGCAATATGGGCCCATTTGAAGGCCCATGCATTCGGGCAACGTGGCCCGCCCATTCCCACTTAAGCCCAGCCGATCTCTTCCCTACATCTGCAATGCCGGTAAACGATTAGTTAAGACAGAATAAAAAAAAATAACCTGTGACTTTGTTCTGTCATTGGTAGTTCGTAGAAATTTGGTTGCGTGTAACCACAATGCGTGAAACCATTTGCCAGAACAAAGCAAAGGTGAGCTACGCTTATTAATGACATAGCACCAACAATTGTACATGGTGTATTTTCCTCAACTATACTAGTTTTGTGACAGTATAGTCACAGAGTAACAAAATCAGAAGACGAAATTGAAATATGTTCAACCTAGCATGACCGCTCTAGAACAGTTTCTCCCTACGGAATTTGTTTGGTCTTGTATAGGAATGTTTCTACATTCTATGGTGTGCGGGGGATGGGGGGGGGGGGGAGGGCAGTTAAACACCGCATGTGGTGTGTTGACTACAATTAGTAGATACTAAAAACATTTTTTTTAAGACAGAACGGGTCTTTTCGTGCACTGATTTATATCAAAATCATAATTTTGACTAACCTCGACGTTTCGGGCAAGTTGGTTGAGCACCTTTTTTTTATGTTATTTGTGGGGAAACAGGCTTACGGCCCAACTGATGGTAAGCGTTCACTGTCGCCTATTGACACCGGCAACACCCGGGGTATTTTCGATGCATTCCCTACACTGTAGAAACCTCTTTACATTTCTCTTGAAGCGTGCCATGTCGTAGCCTAATGGGAAAACCTCAGATGGTAGCTCATTCCACATCTTGCAACTATGGGGTATAAAAGATCGCGTGAAGCGTGTGGTGCGTGATACCGAATTGTCGATGATATGTGGGTGAGCTTTATTACGTTGAAGTACCTACTTAAATCTGGACCAAACTACTGGATAGAACTTCACGACCCCAAAATTCTCTCCACCGAACGCCAATATTACCCAAGAATCGTTCGAAAAGCCGTCGAGATAAAGAAATATCGCAATTTTAATCGTGAGGACGGCTTTAGATTATCTGCATCGTGGAATGCAGTTATAGTTAGGTGTTCACGTCGTGATTTAGATCCACGTTAGATACTGTTAGTATTGTGTGTCAAAACAGTGATACGTGCGATTCAGAAAACCAAGTGCGGGTAGTTAGTGACAACATTCGCGCTTCCCGGCAATGACAGCCGCCAGTTTTCAGTCTCTCGTGACCACGGCCGATATAACTTGGCCGAAACGTCGAGGTTAGTCAAAATTATAATTTTGATATAAATATGTGCCCGAAAAGACCCGTTTTGTCTTAAAAACATAAAATTGGTTGATACTAAGAATATTTTTTAACTTCCAACTTCAGAGAAAAATGTTAGACTCTATTGGTGTACTTATAGTCTCCATCGATTTGTAAGGCACTGTGTTGGAATTGAACCGCGCGATAATTATTCAATAAAAGGAATCATTTGTCAGCGCTGTCCAAATGTCGCCAAGTCGACGTTGTGATGACTAATGGGACAATGTTCCAACAATTTGAGCCGAACCCCCTTATTGCCCACTTTTTACCTGCCGTAGAAAAACCATTATTCAATCTTTTGTATTTGTAAGCTTTGTCTGAGGTTGTTTTTAAAATTCACATAGACAAATCATTTTATCTACGACTACTAACAAGTCGAAAACAGAGCCCTCTATGTTTCTTGTTGGGCTGTATCATAGAAATAATGAGTGATAATTGGCGATGTCGTTATTTATTCTCTAAAACATGTTTACACAGTTTTAAATAAAGCATGTTTAAACTGTTTTAATATATTTTATGGCGGGTTCCTATATCCGTCGGTAACCAGCTACGAAAATCTGTCAAAAGTTTTACACTAGTTTGACACTTTTTCAAGAAGATACGAGGCGTAGTCGGTTACCGACGGATATAGGAACCCGCCATTAGACACATATAAGTTAGAAAATAATAGTTAGTTCCTACCTTTTTCCGCCGCTATGCAGTAACAATCACATTGCTGTGTTCTGGTTTCAAGGAAATCCATGTGACTTTGCACCTGTATCTATATCTCAGGGACGGGTGCGATGGAATGCAATATAGACCTATTCTTAGCTGAACATAGCCTGTAAGATAATGCAATTGTCAATGGAACCCGCATAACATCAATTGAGCTATTGCCGTCTTAGAATAAAAGTTCCTATTGTGTCCACTGCCCCAGATTTGTTGTTTACACTCTTCTCAAAACCTTGTAGCTTAGTAATTACATACCTACATTATCTTTTAGGTACCAGGTTTAGAAAAATAAAATCGACAAGTGCGAGTCGGACTCGTGCACGAAGGGTTCCGTACCATTATCTATAAAAACGAGCAAAAAAATCACATTTGTTGTATGATAGCCCCCCTTAAATATTTGTTTTATTTTAATTTAATTATTAATTTCTAAAGTGAATATATAACTAAATACTCTGTGAATATTTCAAGTGTCTACCTGTTGCCGTTATCAAAATCGAGCAAAAACGAGCAAAACAATCACGTTTGTTGTATGAGAGCCCTTCTTATTAAATATTTATTTTATTCTGTTTTTAATAATTGTTGTAATATCGGCAACAAAAACACATCATCTCTAAAAATTTCAGTTGTCTAACTATCACGGTTCATGAGATACAGCCTGGTGACAGACGGACAGACAGACAGCGGAGTCTTAGTAATAGAGAGCCGTTTTACCCTTTGGGTACGGAACCCTAACTAGTTTATTATCAAACTATAGACTTCTTTCTTTGAAAGTGTACACAGAAACAATTAGGTGTGGTTCAATCGTATAGGCCATAGGGCATCCATACGTACACCAATTGGCCAATTCATTCAATTGAATAAACTGACTGTCATCCCATTCACACTGGGGACAATTGATTGTCCAATTGTCTAATTGGCGTGTGCCGGCTTTTAAAATAAACGAGGGTTAACCTTGGAATAGTTTCGTTTATTTTAATGTAGGTTACTCTTTATCAAAAGATACAAAAAATATCCATAATGCATAACTATAATTACATTAAGTATACCTACTGTAATATTAAAAAAGATAAATCTCGTTGTTTGTAGGACGTAATCACATATATTACAGACCCGTTTTGAAAGTTAATTCATTGATAAAATTTACACTATCCCTGAGTGCTATAGGTTATATTTTATTATCTAAAGCCGGGCGAGTCAGCTAGTAGTATTATGAATTTAAAGTAAATTCGAAAGTAATTCTGTCTCTCTCTTTGTTACGTTTGCGTATGTCATGATTTTAATATTATTTCAATTTTAGAAGTGGTTTTAGTAAATGTACTATTTTTGTTATCCATTTACATAAGAAAAAGTAAGTTATTTGGTTGTTTGAATGACACTTTTTGCTATGTTGTTTACTTGACTGAAACAGCCAATGGAAAGAGAATGACTGTGCATTATGTTGCCTGCTTGACATAACCAACCAATAGGATAAGAAATGTTATCTTGAAAAACGATCGAAGACTGGTGGGGAGCTTCAGCGAGTTCTGGGGAGCTCGTCGGAGACCTAGGCAATCTTCGATCATTCGCCATTTGGTAAAGACCTAGAGATAGAAACTTCTGCAAAATTGTATTCCACTAAATCTAAGAAAATATAAATATAATGGTACTACTAAACAAGTAGTTTTTTCGTTTTACTTACGACTGGCCCGATTTCAATCAAAGTTGGTATTTAAATGTAGATAGATTAGGCTATTTTCAATTTGCCGGAAGTTTGTTCCACAGAAGATACTAGAAGCATACATAAAACAAATAAGACTACAACAGGCAGGGGGTTAAACGCAATACATTAGCAAAATTTCCACTCAATACGATCATTAAAAGTGGATGAAATGAATTAGAAAAAAAAACTTTATTACTCTACACAAATATAGATTACATGATTGTGTTGAGATGTTACATTAGAGTTCTCTTGTTCCTTGCGGTGATCTGAAAACTTGAGACAATAACTGAACCAACTTAAGCTTATAAATAACTAGCTGACCAATCCGCAGCTTCGCACGCGTAGTTTTTCAATAAAAACATTACCCTCCTTCTGCGCATTTGGTTAAAAAGTAGCCTATGTCACTTGGGGATAGTGTAGCTTTCCAGCGGTGAAATATTTTTTTTTTAAATTGGTCAAGTAGTTTCGGAGCCTATTTCAAACGAACAAACAAACAATAAAATATTTCCTCTTTATAATATTATAGTATAGAAAAATCCCGTATATGCGTGTTAGTGGAGATGGGATGGACATTTGGCAAGAAGGAAAGATGGAAGATGGACGAGGGCAGCACGGAGTGGTGGCCGCGAAAAGGGCGCAGACCAGTTAGCAAACTACCAGCCAGATAGTCGGACAACATTGCGAGTGTTGCGGGAAGGATGCGTTTGGCACAGACTGGCGTGATAACAAGGAGGCCTTTATCCAGCAGTGGGTGGATGTGGGCTGAGATGATGATGATACGAGTTAAAAACTTACATTCTTTAATATAATACCTTATATTTTCAACAAACTGTAACGGTCGCCGGTCTAAATGTTGACCGTTTAGGTCGTTATTTAACGCAGTATGTCTATGGAACAACAAGAAACGCCACGTATTACGCTATGAAATAACAATTTGATTTGTTAGTAAACTTTCGTGATTGATTTCAATCATTAGGTATTATAAATACGGGATTTATCACATACCGTCTTATCGGTGTTTCGACCGTCAATGCGATTCGGTAGTGCGAGGCGAGACGTTATTCGGAGCGGATCGCACTCACCCTGATGAAGGTTCACGAATTGAACCGAAACATTGTCGGTCGAAACACCGATAAGACGGTACGTGATAAATCCCGTATTTATAATAATAATGTGATTAGTTCAAGTCGACTTTCAGTATTAGGTACCTAAGTATTCTAGCAAATAGATTCCAACAAATTTAACGACTTTGATATTGAAGAAGCATACTAGTAATTGATCGAGCGAAGCGAGATCTCCAAATCAACTCGGGCAAATCGGCGTTGTATGTATATATGTATGTTTGTTTGTCTGAGGATAACTTTCGAAGCGTTGCTAAAAACTCTAAAAAAGGCTAACTAGGCTGTTTTTGTTTTGTTTCTGTTCCCAACATCTTTCATAACAATGTTCAAACCACAGTTCAAACGTAGAAACCTGTTTACGTTTAGTTCTAAGCTATTTAACCAAACAATTTGCATCGCCGTTGGTTTCTCTAAATAAATAAATAAAAATGTTGGGGGGTTGTTGAGATATTGGAGTTCAAAAGGGGTAAAAAAATTAAAATGAGGATAACTGGTCAAATGGGACGTCAAATGTAAGGTTTTTAATAGTACATTTAGACTCCGTTTTTATTTTTCGTAAATTATTGATAGTTTTAAATTACTAGTCATAATAAAAACAAAGCTTTGACAAAATTCACAGGGTCATGTTTTAAGACAAAACGGGTCTTTTCGCGCACAGATTTATATCAAAATTATAATTTTGACAAACCTCGACGTTTCGGCCAAGTTACATCGGACGTGGTCACGAGAGACTTATAAAAAACATGAGTATAGTTCGCGAAAATTTAAAAAATTCACAGGGTACACCACTGACCCCACAGTGCTGTAATTTAGTATGCGTGTAGCTTAAGTGACACAAAACATAGACAAAAGTCTGAAATCCAGAATAACTTCAATTTGTACCCCAAAAAAGAGTAACTACAGTACATGAACTCCCGTTACCTGTAATTTGATAGGTGGTTATTTATTTCGTGATACCATTTTGATAGTCAAAGATTACAAATAATATTTTTTGTTTTAATCTGAGACTCGCGAGATCTCAGTTCGAGGCGAACCACTAGTTTTAACTTTAGTCAACTTTTGGTCACATAATTATTGATTTAAAGGGGTCGCGGTACCATTTTTATTTGTAAAAATTGAACCCGACGTGTTTTGGTCATATTACCGTCATGTATTAGATGATTAATTGATTAACTCTTTATTGTACACTAGCTGAACCGCCCCGGCTTCACACGGATTGTTATCAATATATTTAATAGTAGGTATTAGAAAGCTGAAGTGCCAGTGGGCAGGGCACATACTCGTAGCTCGAAGAATTGACGGCCGTTGGGAGAGCAAGGATCTCGAGTGGAGACCACGCACTGGAAAGCGAAGGATAACAGAATGAATGAATGAATAAAAATATTTTATTGTACACTTCAAAAGAAACAGACATAATAATAAAAATTCACAAAGCAACAATTACAATGGGCGGTCTTATCGCATAGAAGCGATTTCTTCCAGACAACCTTTGAATGGAGATTACTTTTGTGACATTACAATAATGGAGGGGGGTGTACCTATATTAACAAAACAAAAACTAAATTTTAGGAGAGCGCTGATCACTTACAATAAAATAAAACAATATACATTGGTAAATATACTTACAACAAATAAAATAAAACAAAAAATATACATAAACATACATACATACATCTATAGCGATACTACGACGTTTTTGAGAGATAAAATCTGTTTACTCTTTTTTTCAATGTGGCTAATGATGGAGCTTACCGTGTTGAGACCGGTAATGTGTTCAACAGACGTGTTGCTTGAATGGTAAAGGAATCAGCATAGAATTTAGTTCTATGAACTGGGGTTTTCAGCATCAAATTGATAAATCGATCAATAGATGCAAAGATGATCTGTTAAAGGTTGCTGGGAGCCGTTGGGTGCAGGCACAAGATTAGTCGCTCTGGAAATCTACGGGGGAGGGTTATGTACAGCAGTGGACGTCCTGTGGCAGATATATTACAGAGTCATGGTGGCGTTGTAGGGTGTAGCTCAGCTTTCGTTTCGAAGGTTGTGGTGCAGCCACCAAAGGATATTTCTACTCGAAAAATGTGTGTACCTACGAATTTACACATACTCTAGAATGGTAAAGGAAAAAATCGTGAGGAAACCGGCATGTCCTAGAACTAAAATCTCGAAGCCATGTGTCACATCGGGTTAGTATTCTTATCTTGTACTCACGGCTACACATAAAGCTATACCATTCCAGTATGACCTGACCTCTCATTCTACGAAAAGCCTACACAATGCGAATTCAGCTTATACTGGAAATGTATAGCTTGATGTGTAGCCGCGTGTACATAACACCATATCACAGAACAAAATCAAGATTGACCTGATGAGCAGAATGCGCAAGCACTAACACCATCCCCAAATTAGCATCATAGTGGCTAACAAATTGGATAGCCCCTTTTACAGCCCCTATAATTGGGGGTGATGAGATAGAAAACTGTTCCATCATCATTCAAAGATAAGGTAATACAATGTATTTTTTTCCTAAGCTTATCAATTTTTAACCTGATGTTAAGCGGTAACCATCGCCTATATGAAAGAAATAACTTTAAATATATATAAACAAAATATAACAGATATACAAGGTTAGTGAATAAGTCTTTTCGCATAATAGTATGTACTCGTATGAACTTGTAATAAAATCTCTTTGGCTATACTATTTGTATCTGGCTGGTTTTGGTATCATCTAAAGTATACATTTTAAAGATAATTCCAAATTCAAATTAGGAAATTGTGTGATTTTTATTTGTTTTTCGTACTGTAAAGATGAGTGAATCTAATGAAGAAATTCGATACATTTTTTTGAGGGACCTGGGTATACCGGCTAAAATACAAAATATATTTAAATTTTGGTATGACAATCAGACCAACTATGTGAGATGGGCCAATTCTTTCTCAAATGCATATAGGTTGGAGAGCGGGGTGAGACAGGGGGGCTTGAGTTCTCCCAAGCTCTTCAATCTCTATGTAAACGACCTCATCGTCGGGCTGAGCAGCATGCGTGTCGGCTGCCGGATGAACGGCGTTAGCATCAACAACATTAGTTACGCCGATGACATGGTGCTGCTGAGCCCGACGGTGGGGGGTCTCAGGGAATTACTGAGGGTCTGTGAAGCCTATGCTGTTGAGCACGGGCTTATATATAATGCGAAGAAGAGCGAATACATGGTTTTTAAGGCCGCCGGTAAATGTCTCGGTTTTACACTGAATATAACCCTAAACGGCTTGAACTTAAATCGTGTTACGAAATTTAAATATCTGGGACATTTTCTTGCCGACGATCTTAAAGACGATGCAGATGTTGAGAGGAAGCGTAGAGCCTTGGCGGTCCGAGGTAACATGTTGGCCCGTAGATTTTCCCGTTGTACTGAACAAGTTAAAGTTACGCTTTTTAAAGCGTACTGTCAGAGCTTTTACACGGGAAGTCTGTGGGTCCGAAATACCAAAAGATCATTGGAGGACCTACGCATCCAATATAATAACATCTTCCGGATGTTGTTGCGGTTGCCCCGATACTGCAGTGCATCGGGGATGTTTGCCTACTATCACACAGATGGCTTTCACGCCATCATGCGCAAAAAAACGGCATCGCTGATGAGCAGAATTCGGGGCAGTCGCAACAGCATCCTGAGGACAGTGGCTGAGTGCTGCACATCTCCGCTCTGGAAGTGTTTTGTGCGGAGGGTGATTAATGAAGGAAATAATTTCCTCAGTTAGTCACCCACAGCACAAAATGGTGTTTTCTATTTTCACCCAGTGCCTATTTTTTATTTTTGCCAATTTTTTATTTTTGTATATTTAGCTGTTCTTCTTTGTTGTTTTCTGTGTATTTGTGTGTATGTTAGTCTTAAGATATGGACTATAGTTGTCTGAAATAAAATATTTTTTTTTTTATTTTTTTTATTTATAATTTTCATCATCATTTCATCATCATTTCAACCGTAAAACGTGCACTACTGAACACAGGCCTCCATGGATCTCCATGATGGGTAGTTGCCATACTCACCACGCTTGGCAGGCGGGTTGGCGAGCGCAGTACGGGATGTTGATACACGGAAAGACGCTGCTGCCCATCTTCCGGAGGTATCCCTTAGCAGGCTCTTACTGCATCCACGGGCATGAGAGGAGGGGTAACATTATACTACCGGCAACCCACGGCAATAATTTTACTACTAAAAAATTAAAAATGCAACACAAGCCGCGTAAAAAAATTGCGATGTTTATGGACCTAGTGCAGTGTCTGTGAGAGTAGCACAAATTTGGTTTAAGCGTCTTCAATCCGGAAATTTTGATGTCAAAGATGCACGTCGCTCTGGTCACCCTATAACGGATAAAATTGATACCATTTTTGAAAAAGTTGAGCAAGATCGGCATATCAGTAGTTACAACGTAGCTGAAGAACTGATAAATAACCACAAAACAGTTTTGGCACATTTGAAAAAAAACTGGGTACACAAAAAAGCTCGATGTTTGGGTACCCCACGAGCTCACTGAAAGAAGCCTAATAAACCGTGTACTCATTTGTGATTCTTTATTACGACATAATGAAACCGAACAATTTTTGAAGAAGCTGATAACTGGTAATGAAAAGTGGATCACGTACGACAAGAACGTGCGAAAAAGGTCGTGGTCAAAGGCCGGTCAGGCTGCACAGACTGTGGCGAAACCCGGATTAACTCGCAACAAGGTGATGCTGTGTGTGTGATGGGATTGGAAGGGCATTATTCATTATGAGCTGTTACCACCAAGCAGGACCATAGATTCTGAACTCTACTGCGAACAACTGATGAGATTAAAGCAAGAAGTTGAAAGAAAGCGGCTGGAATTAATCAACAGAAGGGGTGTGGTTTTTCATCATGATAATGCTGGACCTCACACATATTTAGCCACTCAGTAAAAATTAAGAGAGTTTGACTGGGAGGTGGTAATGCATCCGCCGTATAGTCCTGACCTTGCACCTTCAGATTTCCACCTGTTGCGGTCTCTACAGAATACTTTAGGCAGTGTCAGGTTAACATCACGAGAGGACTGCCAAAACTACTTGTCGCGGTATTTTGATCAGAAGCCCCAACATTTCTATAGAAATGAGATCATGTCCCTACCTACAAGATGGCAAAAAGTTATCGAACAAAATGGTACCTACATACTTTAGTTAAATGTAAATAAACTATATTAAAAAACGTTTTGAATTTTCTTAAAAAATGTTAAGATCCTTTTTCCTTAACCTAATATACAATGGGATGCCTTATCTCTTAGAGCTACTTCTTCCAGTTAACCTATGGAGAAAATTTTATGAAAGAAAAGGATGGTGGTAACGTTTTAATAAATATTGGTGGCGGTCAGTTTCACATAGCGCTATCTAGCCCCGAACTAAGCAGAGCTTGTACTATGGGAACCAGATAACTGATGTACTACTTATATACTTTTTTTGTAAAACAAATATTTGTAGATAGTGCAAACATTTGTTCCGTGACGGGAATCGAACCCACTGCCTCCTGCGTATCAGCCGGCTATACGCCCACTGTGCCACGGAGGTCGTCATAATCTAAATTAACATTATTTATCACACTAATATTATAAATGCGAAAGTTTGTATGTTTGTTTGTTACTCAATCACCCTAAACAGATTTCGATGAAATTCGGTATAGGTTTACGTAGATTATAACCTGGATCACCACATAGGCTACCATTTATCCCATAAATCTCTGTTCCCATGGGATAAAAATTTGGTGTCAAGTCAAGTTGCAACAGCGAGTTTAGCTTTATTTCTAGGTTACCTACACATTTATTAGTGTAACGCGTACGAAGCTGCGGGCAATTGTACATTTACGTATCATATATTGAATACTAGCTAGTATTCAATATATGATACGTAAATGTATAATTCCCACTTCCTACTAATATTTTAAACGCGAAAGTTTGTATGGATGTATGTGTGGATGTTTGTTACTCTTTCACGTCATAACGGCTCAAATGATTTCGATGAAATTTGGTATGCACGTAGATGACAACATGGATTAACACATAGGTTACTTTTGTTGACAAACAACGCGTGAAAAACCGCTGGCAGAAACTAGTACCTAAACAAAAACAGGTACAATACATATACCCTACATAGTTATTAGACACAGCATCATCTTTCAGTAACGTAACTTTGTTACACTTATGCAGTAGAAAGGTTCTTGAGTGTAGACCGCAGTGTAGGGCCCTCATTATATGAAAATACGACCTTATAAAGATTGCTAGATGTTGTTGGATGCACAAAGGCATTCACTCTAGAAACCTAATGGTGGGTCTCCACGCAGCTAGATGCTCGACGAGCATGTCTTATCCGAGAATGGCTATCTACACACATGTTCGACCCTACGTCGACACGTAAAGAGCTTGCTCGAAGAACATATTTAGTGGGCTTTAAAACTCTTCGAGCAATATACGATTCGTTGTTGTGTTTGGTGGGTATCGCCTGCTACATTTACTGTAAGGGAAAATCTACGTCAGGTGACGTCTTCGTTGGGTTAGGCCAATGTTGCAAAGAAGAGAACGTCACAGTCA
This sequence comes from Philereme vetulata, assembly GCA_918857605.2. Taxonomy (NCBI): domain Eukaryota; kingdom Metazoa; phylum Arthropoda; class Insecta; order Lepidoptera; family Geometridae; genus Philereme; species Philereme vetulata. The sequence continues at coordinate 1,707,055 of OU975471.1, read as the reverse complement.
TGTTAAGTTGATAAAAGAGCAAAGAGTTTCGTAACAATTTACGAATAATTAAGTCCCTATAAAAGAACTTACTACGTTTGGTAACTATATTGGAAAAAAAACAAGATACAGTCATGAGAAAATCTATTAATGTGGATGAGATATAAACATACATAAACATATTTATAAATTGTTCCCCAAAATCTCGAGATAATGAACGAAAGTCCGACATTTTAGCTGCGTACTCACACCCTCTTCACAAAAAATATCAATCACGACTAACATGCTCGACGTCGCCGCTACACTTACACAAACATGTTTGCTTCGAACATCGAGCAAGAATTATGGACGTTTGAATCTTGTTCGAATCGAACATTTTGGTTGGCTTCGAGTATTTTTGTCTTCAAGTCTTGATACTTGCATGGTACACACGTTTAAACTTGCTCGAGATCCATCAGCTTTAACGAGCATTTAAGTATGTTTGTACCAGCGTTGCCAGATTTTTTTTTCAAGTTGGAATTTTGAAACGTTTTCAGTGAAAAAACCGGGATTCTCTCATCGCAAGCGGGCATAGTAAGAAAACCGTGTATAATAAAGTTTTTAAATATTTATTATTATTATTATTTATAATTGAGTTTTAATTACATTTATGTGACAATAGATAGGAAAAAGTAACCATAGAAAATGTATTTGAATAAAAATATGATATTTTAAATCAGGTTTACCTTATCGTTTGGTAGTTGAGTCTTCTTCGTCTACTGAATAAAAAAATAGAAATTTATAAACAAATAGGAATAAGAAAAGAGTGAAAGAGAGAGAGAAAATATCGCGGTCGCATGCACCGATTTCGTGACGCAACCCTCTCTCTCCCGCGCGCTTATCTTCTTTTATTACGTGCCGGGCGTCAGCTGATCGCGCTTCCTCAGCACGCTGCACGCACGTCCGAGTTATCCCCGAAAAGCGGGACTGAGCCTGTCCCGCGAGGGACATTTCATTTTGATATAAAAATCGGGACGTCTGGCAACTCTGGTGTGTATCCACTATATGAGGAAGCCTATGCTTCATCATCATCATCATCATATCAGCCGTAGGACGTCCACTGCTGGACAAAGGCCTCCCTCATTGATCTCCAGGAACTGCGGTTGGAAGCGGCCTGCATCCAACGCCGACCGGCGGTTCTTACCAAGTCGTCTGCCCATCTTGTGGGTGGACGTCCTACGCTGCGCTTGCCGGTCCGTGGCCTCCACTCGAGAACCTTTCGGCCCCATCGGCCATCTGTTCTGCGCGCTATATGGCCTGCCCATTGCCACTTCAACGTGCTAATCCGTCGGGCTATGTCGGTGACTTGAGTTCTCCTACGTACCTCCTCATTTCTGATTCGATCCCGTAGAGAAACCCCGAGCATAGCCCTCTCCATAGCTCGTTGAGCGACTCTGAGCTTATTCATAAGGCCAATAGTGAAGGACCACGTCTCGGTTCCATATGTCATCACTGGTAACACACACTGATTGTAGACTTTCGTCTTAAGTCTAAGCCTATGCTTGTGGACGTTTTATTGCTGATAACGATGTTTTACAGAATTAATTTATTCGCATATACGCTGTGAAATATAATGTATACGCTTCCAAATTCCACAGCAAGTAAAACACAGCTCGAAAAGTTGAAAGTTCTGCAAATGTGTCCGAAATGACGTATATACTCGAATGTCGACCATATTCTAAGCGTTCTATTGTATAATGTGACGTCAAATTATCGTGGATGAGATTTATCCAAAATACGGGTTTAGTCTTAAACGTTAGACTAAATATTAGGGATGTGAATGTTAGGATGTTATTTACTCGTTTATATTGTAGCTAGTACAAGATTGGTATGATTTTGGTATTTATGTTAAATATTAAACAGACACATCAAGGGTAGAATCAATATTTCAATTTCTTACAAAAAAATGCTGTAAAATATAATTACAAGCCATAATCGCCAAAGAAGTACCAAGACGTGGCGAGCGTGCGCGTTACTGATAATATTCGTCAAGTTATAAAGCTATTAGAATTTCTCAGGTCTATAAAAATACAAACAACTTCAGCAAGTTATGTTTTTACAGGGGCCAAATTCTACTAAACTCATCGCTTTACTATGACAAAATGGTATCGTCGCGCAATGTTTTTTAATGACCGTCGTTGCTATGACAACCCCATTGAAAATCTGGCAGCTTATAACAGAAACAACAACATTAATCGTTAAATAATGGTATATCTCCATCATCGATTTTCTTATAAATTAGCAGAATTGGGGCCGACGTCCAAGTTCGCGTTTTTAATACGCTGTCGGTGTTGGAAAGGATAAGTTAGACAAAAAAGGTTACCAACGACGACGTATTAAAAAAAGCAAACGAGTAAACAATTCTTCAGAGTCTATAACATGACAGCTTCATGAAGAATCATCAAAGAAATAAGAAGAAGAGGAAGGCACCTAATAAGCTGATCGCGAATAATATAAGCAAGTTAAAGAACAAAGGCATTGTCATACCGTTTAAGGAGGTAGAGTGACAGACTTACAAAGAAATAAATAGAGGAAAGTGGAACCGACGAGAGACCTACTTAACAATTACCTATACTATTAAGTTAATACCCAAATTCCTAACACATAAGCAAAACCGTATGCATGAACAAATTGTATAGTTAATCAAGGCGGTATTAACAAGGCTTGCAAAGGCTATTTGTGCACTGCAGGACACAGGAACTAACAATTGTTTTGTTAGTTTATGACCGCGGGCCACAATGGAAACTTTACTCGTTCTGCATCATAATAGCTAAATGCAATAAGTCATTGCGGACACTGTTGTTTGTAGGCTTTGAGGAAGTATTCTAAAGCTTATATTCGGTATTTTAGTATGAGGATTTGTGGTAGCCTGCTTTAGTGGTAATGTTCGTGGCAGGAATCTCTCATACCAGATTGGCTATCGTTCATCTATTCTTACGTATTTGATTGTTTATAGAACGTGCATGTGCTTGGTAATAACTACTGATCGGCGTAGGTAGTGCTATTCACGGAAATGAGTGACCGTTAACTAAACATCGATATGCCTTCTAAATCCCGGCAAATATATTTTTTTATTTTATTTAACAGTTTTTTAGGAATTCGTATTTTACATAGTACCTATTCAGCTTAAAGCAAATACATGTTGTATTGGTCACTAAAGTCATCCCTTTCCCTCACGCTTTTGTAGCTTATCGCGGGTGAGGTGAGGACTCGGTTTCACTATACGCACACATTTACATCGACATTAATATTGTATCGACATTTTAACTTCATTTACATCGACATTCAGAAAAATATTCCCGGGAATCGGGGAATCAATCCCGGGGCATATCCATATTAACTTATCATTCAGGTTCATTGACCCAAAATAGCACTACCTACGCCGATCTTTAGTAATAACTAAATTCGGTATTATATTATGACGCTCTAATTAACTTAATAAAATAATAAATGATAATACTACGAGTCGTTTCAACACTGACCAAACTCAAAGTAAAGCATTGAAATGTGAGCTTTACATCGTGTGATTATTAGTAAATTGTTGTACAAGGGCTGTATGTGATCTATTTATTGTACATCCGAGATGTTTTCTATTCGAGGGTACTATTAATCGCTTATACCCAATAACCTATTAGCCTTTACCCTAATATCTTAAAAAACATAACTTTATATAGCGAAACAAATTAAAAATGTCTTTTTATAACAGTTTGTTGATATAAAGAAAATTTGTGTTTCCCGTGTCCATTGTTTTCACAACCGGCCCGTTCCATGAAGGAACACAATGAGCATCATTCCATTTTCAAATTTACTTACGGCCCTGTTCGTAAGTCGCATTTATAGAGCGGACATCAAGTTTAAAATGACCAACTTTCAGATAATGAGTGATGAAAAGTAAGTTACTATAAACTGGTATAGGACGAGTGGACCACGCGTTATCTACGTCGTCGTATGTCGTACGTTATACGTCGTACGTATGAATCGATAGCTGGAGTTGAGTTGGTGTCAAGTCGATATGGTATGTAATGGCATCTCAAGTACTTATCATTAACTTTGAAAATTGGACCATATGCGAATTGGACTATCTGCAAAACGGACTTTTCGCAAATAAGCTCAGGTGTTTTCAGCCTAGTGTCTGTGGGAAGCAGCGTGCATTTTGTTGTCTTAGGTCGGTAGTCGTTGTTGCTGTTTATATTTTTGGATGCACGAAAATTAGAGGGATAAAATCCAGAACCAAAAATATAAAAACAAACAAAGACGGAGAAACAAGGAGAAGAAGAATAAATAAATAATGAATAATGCTGGACATTTCACACACAGCCATACAACCCCAAATCAAGCAAAGCTTGTACTATGGAAAAAGCTAACTGATAGAATACGTAGACATTTTTTTAAGATGATTACTTATATTATTCTAGCTTCCGGCAGCGGCTTCACACGCTTTGATTCTCAATAAAAAGTAGCATATGTTTGGATACAGGTCATAATCGTTCAACACAACAAATTTCTTCAAAGTGCGTTTAGCGGTTACGACGTGATTTAGTAACAAACAAACATCCAAACTTTCACATTTATAACATATTATTATAACATAATATATGTGATTACTTACACATATATTACTTATTCCTTTGTGTTTTATTTTATCCATTATGTCGTGTTAAATAATTGGTTATATTTATTTTTTTGGAACCCGGAATAAATATTTGTAGGTCATGCACCCATTTGTTCCGCGGCAGGAATTGAACTTGCAACCTCCTGAATTTTATCCGGCTATTCACCCATCGCGCCATGGAGAAGAACATCATAGAAGACGCCATGTACTCGTAACTCGCACAACGTAGTATTAAAATAAAGGTTTTCAAGTGACGACCACGAACACATATTTTGGCAGTCTACAGTTGTTTAGTAGTAGTCAGGCAGGTGTTTAGTAGTAGTCGTCTAAGAAGATGAATCATGGTAGGAATCCTTTATTCGTTGAGTGATCTATGGACAAGTTATTCGCAGTACTGTACTGCTTTGTCTATAGAATGATTGATCAATATTCCGATATTTTTTCATAACCTGAAACCATTAGTGGTAGCGTGTTATTTGAATATTTATCTAGTTTGTATCAAACATAAGGCGCACATTTCTGTGTAAATAATTCTGTCGGGTTCAAATGATCACCCGAGAAAAGGGTTTCTCTTTGGAAGAATAGAGAAATATAACATTCCAGCGTAGAACGTAGAAATATTTGATGAAGTCCGTGGTGCAGTGGGCGAATAGCCGGCTGAGACGCAGGAGGTAGCGTGTTCGATTCCCGCTGCGGAACAAATGTTTGCATAATCTACAGATATTTGATTTGGGTTTGGTTGTTTCTCTATATATTATAAGTATGTATTTACAAAAAAAATGTATATAAGTATTCTATCAGTTATCGGGTTCCCATATTACAAGCACTGCTTAGTTTGGGGCTAGATAGCGCTGTGAGGAATGTCCAGCAATATTTATTTATTATTTTTACGTGAGACCGTATAATTAAATTCTACGCTAAAATGTTTTTTACTTAATTTTACTCAGATTTTTTTGAAGGGTAAAATTTTCTAGGGTGGTTATGTTAGCCTGGTAGATATATCATGTCAAACAGTGTAACTTGTCAGGGCAAGTTGCTTCATTAAAAGTCCAGATACTTATATAATAATAATAATAATTTTTCTGTTTTCCACAGTATTATGAGCTCAAATGTTCTTGGACGGGACATTTGACAAGACGTGATAATGACAGATGGAGCAGGGTAGCAACTGAATGGTGGCCGAGGAATGGCTGTAGAAGGGTATGACGTCCGGCAGCGAGATGGGTGGACGACATCGTTAGAGTCGCGGGCCGTCAATGCGTGAGACTAGCGTAGGATCGTGGCGCATGGCACAAACTTGGGGAGGGGAGGCCTATACCTAGCAGTGGGTGAAGTCGGGTTGTGGATGATGATGATGACAACCAAAACAGTTTGGCTCCAAGACTCTTCTCTTTTATATTTTCACGTCAAACTACATCCGTCAAACAACAGTTTTTATAATCAATCAAATATTTTTTTTTTTGGCAATTGGTGCTTTTTTTACTAGCTTTAGTTAGATAAGGTGATAATAATTTTTTTGTTAAAAAATTACTTTTACAAAACAAGCTTTTATAAAATTCATAAACGAAACCACGAGCAGATTCAAATGAGCCCAAACACTAGTAGCCTACTATAATCCATTCAGAAGTTCCGTTGTCTAGCATCCGTCTCCATCATAAGACCACCTCCATGGTACCATATTATTGCATTGTCACCGAAGTTACATGTTAATTCCAAATTTCAGCTCAATCGGTTGAGGGGAACGGGTTTAAAATGATGTCGCAAGATTCCACCCGGGCAAACATACATACATTGCAAGTTAATAAAAAGCTTGTAAAAATAGTACATACCCGCTTGATTTACCCCTACCTACCATTGCTTCTGGTTTCAGTTGAAAATCAGCGTTGGGTGCTTAACATCATGCTGAGCTGAACGCCATTTTGGTACGCAGACACATGAGTCGAACCTGTTTTATTGGATTCAATTGTATCTGCTGTTCCTTAAAATTGTTTCATGTGTCATTTTGTGTTTACCAAATGAATGATTATTCTATTCTATTCTATTTTATGATATCGTTCCAATCAGTTACTTCTAGATTTGATTGGATAACTTTTTATGAATAAATTATAGATCATAATTTATCACAAAGTGATCTACTTTCTACTTTTCAATTATCAATAAAGCTTTTATTTCAAAAGATTAACAGGTATCAACATTTTTCAAGATTAAAATCTTTAAGGCGGGCATGTTTCGGAACTTTAGGTATTTTACGCTACCTCAGGCCCCGCCAATCTAAACGTATCTGCACTGCACTAAATTGAAACGCGGGGGATTTTTTGGGAGACAAACGGCGTGCGTCCGGACCTCGAAAACATCTCGACGGGCACTGGCCGCCCAGCGCGAGCGCATGAACGAGTAGATTTTGATAGTTTTCTTTCACAGAGATTAATAATAACTGAATTACATATTGTTTTTTCACAATTCCTTAGTTAATAATGAGCTCTATCGTTTGTTATAAATTTGACATGATTTCAAGAAGAAATCTCTTAGTATCGACCGTTTAAATATCAATTTAGTGTCAACTTTATGATTTTTATAAATCGAGAAGAGTATTATTATTTGCGTTTCTATCTTCACAAACCGGTAGATTATATGTTAAATTTTAATAAAATATGTGGTTTTTGTGCATATTTTACATTTCAGTAGAGATACAGTTATTAAAAAAAACCTAAAAGTCGTCACCCTTCAAACTTTCCCGCCTTAAGCCCTGCGTATTACAGCCGCTTATAATCCCAAAGTATAGCATTATCCAAAACTGCTCTCCCTAGTAATATACAGAACTAATTTGGGGCGCAAAACCGTTAAGCTTTTCATTATTCCAAACATCTACGGAGCATCGGGCCTGCGATAATCGTTGAATCGTATTACCATTACAACTGTCCGCGAGGCACCAGATGCTTCAAACAACTTATTCTAAGGAGGGACCTTTCTTGGGCTTCTGTTTCTAATACGCGTAGATAATTGGACTCAGTTGCTTCATTATCGCTATTGGAGTCTCGATTTGAGTATCATATTTTGTACTGTTATGAACGACATTAATTTAAAACACACATCTGGAATCGTATTAACTAATTTTAGATTAGATCAGAAAATTCTTTATTGCACTAATAAAATAATACATAGGCGAACTTAATGCTAATTAGAATTTTCTTGCAGCTAACTTTGTGTAGTGTGGAGCAATTGGTAGTGCCAGAAAATGGAAAGTTAAACAAACTTTGGCTTAGAAATAAACTTAAAAAAAATAATAATACACATAAATAAACGAAATACATAAATATATCTACATAAAGTGCTCAATTTTGTTGGGTATCTTTAAGAGAGGTGAAGTGTTTAAATAGTGAATTAGAGAGATGTGAATTTTAGGGGTGGATTTAGTACCGGTAGCTTGAATATTTACAAAGTAATCGATACATTTCCAATAAACAACTTTTAACGTAAATCGGCGGCGCCTTTGCGACTATGTCACTTTATCAGGTCCTTACCTACCTACATACATGATGAATTAATATTAATTGTTTACCATTTTTATACAGGCTGTTTCATTGATATTTTAGAACTTGAGACCAACGTTGTATGAAAATTTAAAATTACCTATCTATTGTAATGAATTAGAAAAAATACCTATTTTACAATAATACCAGCCATTAGCCCTATCTGTGTTTTCATTTAATGTCGTACATAAAAAACACGTAGTATTATAGAAGTTTGAAAAGAAAATCTTTGTTGGTAAGTATAATGTCTTTGAATAGTTTTTGATGACCGCGAATGGTGCAGTGGGAAAATAGCATTGCAGATATTAGTTTCAGGTATGTGCGTTCCTCTATCTATGTAATTTATTTGCAAAAAAAGGTATATAAGTAGTTATTCTATCAGCTATCTGGTTCTCAAAGTACAAGCTTTGCTTATTTCGGGTCTAGATGAAATGTCCAGTATTATTTATTTAGTTATGTGTATGTGTGTGACTGTATGATCTGATGAACCGATGAAAACGATTATTTTTAGCAGCTGGATTAATTAAGATGCTACAACGGATCAGGTTTATTTTCTTTACATGTTCTGTCCCACTACTGGCCAAAGGTCTCCTGCAGTTCCCTCTACTTGTTCCTGTCTTTGGGGGTCATCCACCACTTATTAATATTTATGCTTACCAATACTGACAGAAAGACATTATTTTTATTTTATTCCACAATTTCCAACACAGGCACTAAGCCTGGACCTTTGACATAGGCATTAACGGGGCCGGAGCTAACGAGAAACAGGCCTGGTTTCATTGATCTAATATATCTTAATTTATTGCATGTTGGAGGTAGGACAGATGGTTCATCATCATCATCATCATATCAGCCGTAGGACGTCCACTGCTGGACAAAGGCCTCCCTCATTGATCTCCAGGAACTGCGGTTGGAAGCGGCCTGCATCCAACGCCGACCTGCGGTTCTTACCAAGTCGTCTGCTCATCTTGTAGATGGACGTCCTACGCTGCGCTTGCCGGTCCGTGGCCTCCATTCGATAACTTTCCGGCCCCATCGGCCATCTGTTCTGCGCGCTATATGGCCTGCCCATTGCCACTTCAACGTGCTAATCCGTCGGGCTATGTCGGTGACTTGAGTTCTCCTGCGTATCTCCTCATTTCTGATTCGATCCCGCAGAGAAACCCCTAGCATAGCCCTTTCCATAGCTCGTTGAGCGACTCTGAGCTTGTTCATAAGGCCAATAGTAAAGGACCACGTCTCGGTCCCATATGTCATCACTGGTAATTAACACTGATTGAATACTTTCGTCTTAAGGCACTGAGGTATGTTGGACGAAAAGACGTTGCGAAGTTTCCCAAACGCTGCCCATCCGAGTTGGATTCGACGATTGACCTTCTTTCTCGAAGTTGGACCTACCTAATTGGACTGTTTGTCCTAGGTATACATACGCGTCGACAACTTCAAGAGCCGAGTTCTCAACCATAACTGGGGCAGGGACGACATTGACATTCGACATGATTTTCGTCTTGTCCATGTTCGTTTTGGGAGACTCGATTGAGGCCTTCGAGCATCGTGCTGAGCTCTTCCATCGACTTTGCCATGACCACAATATCGTCGGCAAACCGAAGGTGAGTGATGTATTCGCCGTTAATATTGATGCCCAGTCCTTTCCATTCCAGAAGCTTGAAGGCATCTTCCAATGCGGTCGTAAACAGTTTCGGAGAGATGACATCTCCCTGTCTTACGCCTCTTTTTAAGGGTATCGCCTTCGAGCTCTATTCTTGTACTCGGACTGACATAGTGGCGTTTTTATACAAACACTTCAACACTTCGATGTACCGATAGTCAATACGGCATCGTTGGAGAGACTCAAGCACTGCCCATGTTTCGATCGAATCGAAGGCTTTCCACAAACGCGAGACATAGCGGCAAGTTATACTCTTCGGTCTTCTGTATGACTTGCCGCAGCGTATGTATGTGGTATATGGTACTGTAGCCTTTACGGAACCCGGCTTGTTCGGAAGGCTGGAAGTCATCAAACCTGCGTTCGAGACGGTTCGCGATGACACTCGAAAACAGCTTATAAACATGGCTCAAAAGCGAGATGGTTCTGTAATTCTTAAGCAAGGTGCTGTCACCTTTCTTGATGAACAGAACCACCACGCCCTTGTTCCATGCTTTTGGCGTCGTACCTTCAAGCAAGGCGGAATTAAAGAGCTTCTGAAAGACTTTATGTACCGGTGATCCACCCGCTTTCAGAAGCTTTGAAGCGATTCCGTCCTCACCCGGCACCTTGTCGTTCTTAATCTGCTTCAAGGCCATCCTGATCTCATACAGGCTGATGTCCGGAATGTCTTCGGTATAATGTCGGGTCAGTTTGGCTCTTGGGTCGTTGGCGTTTTTATACAAACACTTCAACACTTCGATGTACCGATAGCGAGACATAGCGGCAAGTTATACACTTCGGTCTTCTGTATAACTTGCCGCAGCGTATGTATGTGGTCTATGGTATTGTAGCCTTTACGGAACCCGGCTTGTTCGGGAGGCTGGAAGTCATAAAACCTGCGTTCAAGACGGTTCGCGATGACCCTCGAAAACAGCTTACAAACATGGCTCAAAAGCGAGATGGGTCTGTAATTCTTCAGAAAGGTGTTGTCACCTTTCTTGAAGAACAGAACCACCACGCCCCTGTTCCATGCTTTTGGCGTCGTACCTTCAAGCAAGGCGGAATTAAAGAGCTTCTGAAGGACTTTAAGTACTGGTGATCCACCCGCTTTCAGAAGCTCTGAAGTGATTCCAACCTCACCCGGTGCCTTGTCGTTCTTAAGCTGTTTCAAGGCCATCCTGATCTCATACAGGCTGATGTTCAACAGATGGCTAAACTATTGCAATAATGAATTATGAGTACAGGTTATTGTCAGAGTAATGCTAGTGAAATGGATGCTGGGCTGTGGAAGAGATGAGATACAGCACCTGCCAAATCCGCAATATCAAGAATAATTGAGGCAGGTGGTGACTATCCGTCTACTAATCGGGCCTCCATAAGTGCCGCCAATAGAAGGCAGCGTAAGGGGCAACGTTGGTGTGGGCAGTTAAAGGGTTTTGAGAGGTGTTCTGCAGTTTCAATAAGCGCTACGGCTTTATGCCTTTAACACTTCAACCCTTGGAGCATAGGCTCCTCTCTTGCGTCTCCACCATTCACTGGCCAACTAAGGCAAACCATGGGTCAGGGGTAAATGGAAAGTAATGGGGCTCCGTGCTGTCGCCACGCACCGAACGCTTGCCACAAGCGTGCCCTGCGGGGTGAAAATGGAAATGGCGATGTGTGAAGCACTTTGTCGCTATCGACGTCGTCGTCGCGCACGGTAGAGCTGTGGAATGCTCGATGCCGAGCCAGCCGACAGCGAATGTCGCCCTCGCCGCGCAGGTGGTCGCGGCGGCGAAAGCGGCAACTGACTTTTGCCGCTCGACGTGCAGCTGGCGTCCGGGGTATAATAGATGTCAACCCGGACGACGACACAGAGCTTGACGAGGCGTATATTGAGTATCCTCTTGTTTTTGCTTTCTCGTGATTTTCGATCGTTGTTATATTTTTATTAGTTGATCATGAAAAAATAGCCTTGTGACAGCTTGTGTCTGTCACGTACAGAACTCGTAGGTTTGAATGTTTATAGCCGAAAAAAATTGCAATTGAAGCAGTTTTGTTTATTTGGTGTAAATTATACGTTATCATTGTTTAATTTTGTTATTGCATAGGGTTCTAAAGAGTTTAGGCAGATTATTTAAATAAAATTAGAAAATCTTCGAGAAAATTTAATGTGTTTTGTTGTAATTTTTAAGCGATTTTTTAATTTATTTTTAATTTATTTAATGTTATTTAACTTTATTTACTACCAACAATTGTAACAATGATTCATGCTTATCTTAAGATTAATGTAATAACTAATTGCACAACCAATTATAGGTAAACACCGCATGCACTAAAAACACATGCACACATGAACTAAAACAATAAAAAAGTAACCACTAAATTTAATAACAATTAAATTTGATCACATCTCCGAATTTCATCTCAAACTCAAGTGGTTACCTATTCGTCTTCGCCGGAATGCTCATATCCTTTCCCTCCTGTACAACATCCTCCGAAACCCCTTAACCCCTTCCTACTTGAAGGAACGATTTGAGTTTCTTCACTGCTCTAATCCTCACTCGCTCCGATTTTCTGAAAATTTGATGCTGAAAACCCCAGTTCATAGTACTAGATTCTATGATGATTTCTTTACCGTTCAAGCAACACGTCTTTTGAACACATTACCGGTCTCAATACGGCAAGCTCCATCATTAGCCACATTTAAAATAAGAGTGAAAACATTTTTTCTCTCAGAAACGTCGTAGTATCGCCATAGATATGTATGTATGTATGTTTATATATATAAATAATTTTTAACTTATTTGTTGTAGGTATATTTATGTATATTGTTTTATTTTATTGTAAGTGTTCAGCGCTCTCCTAAAATTTAGTTTTTGTTTTGTTAATGTAGGTACACCCCCCCTCCATTATTGTAATGTCACAAAAGTCCTATCCATACAAAGGTTGTCTGGAAGAAATCGCTTCTAAGCGATAAGACCACTCACTGTACTTGTTGCTTTGTGATTTTTTATTTTAAGTCTGTTTATTTTGAAGTGTACAATAAAGTATTTTCATTCATTCATTCACTAGTAAATTTTGACAGTCAATGCAGTTAGTAAGGTAAGGAAAAATAACACAACAATGCACTAATCAAACACTAATTAATACATTACGTCCACATGACTACCATAATCTAAATATATATATATATAATAAAGTCGTGTTAGTTACACTATTTATAACTCAAGAACGGCTGAACCGATTTGGCTGAAAATTGGTGGGGAGGTAGCTTAGAACCAGGAGATGGACATAGGATACTTATTATCCCGTTCGACCGCGTTCCCGTGTGACGTGATGTAAAACGTTAAAGAGAATACAAGTCACTTTAAAACGTGGTATAACAAAAACGCATCTGACATTGAATAACAAAACGCAAATGACAGCTAAACGTAATTTTGTCTATGGTTATGTATGGTTATAAATATATAAATCGGGTTAGTTACACCATTTATAACTCAAGAAACTCTGGACCGATTTTGATGATCTTTCATTTCTTGGATTTGTTTCAGCCCCAAATAGCAGAATAACTATTAAAATATCAGAAAAAATCACGCAAAAAGAAATAACGAAGAAAATTCATTTTCTCATACATAATGATGGTCGGGGACAACAATTAACAATTCTACCAGGGTGACGTATATTGACAGACCGCGTTATATGCATGTCAAGGCGATGCGAAGTTTGGTGGGTCAACTAGTAATATTATAAATGCGAAAATTTTGATATTTCTTTGTTTCTTTGTTACTCAATCATGTCGCAAAGACTGAGCTGATTTCGATAAAATTGGATAAAACACGTGTGAAGTCACGAGTGGATGCTAATTCTAAATATATTTATTAAAACAAATTTAAAATCCTTTATTGAATAGATATTATTTATGTATTAATTATAACATTAGTATTATAGTCCAGACGCTCCAATCCTACTTAAGATTTTACTATACTCGTAGACCTCCTTTTACTATTTTTACCATTGATATTAATCTTTTTTGATCCGGTCTTGCTCGCAACGTTTGCTATATGCAAAAAGAATTATTAAGCGGAGTAATAGGTTTCTTCTGTTATATGCCATATGTTCCGTAGCTTTATTACGTAAGCCAATTGCTGTCACGTTGCTGTAGCTACTCAGGCAGCAATTTGATTACATAATAAGGCTAGCGGGCTTAGGCTGATCGTCTATACCACAACACAAAAGTATATCTATGCAAACAAATAAAGAAGATAAGTAAGTAGATAAGTAGGTAAAAAATCTTGACAATCATGTAGTAAGGCAGGTTTAGACAGGGTCAGTGCACAAGTCAGTATCGGCGCCGACACTGCCGCCATCCATGACTACATTCGTTTACATGGAGTCAGTAGTCGTGGTAAGCTGAGTACGGTGAGCACACGTTTGTGAAGTCAGAGTGAGAACTGAAGTCAGTTTATTTTTAACATCAGTAATTGTGAGTCCTTCGATTTGCATTTGTTGAGCAATATTCAGCAACGCTGTTGCACGCATTTCTTTGTTGCGGTAATTGTGAGATTTGATATCCCACAGGCACTCGTTTACTCCATATATATATAAGTCTGCTGCATCTAGTCCCTCTAATTTCAATGTGACAATACATACACATCCTTGCAACACGCTTGGGGAGCATAGAATTCCATGTAGCTGTGATGAGCTGGTGCGAGTTACATCTATTAAATATCTTGGAGTTATTATCAATCAGAAACTAATATGGCAACAACATTTGACTGTCACTGCGAAAAGAATAAGATCTCTTATATACATATTTAAAAATCTCAGAGTTGTAGCTGATGATAATCTATTAATTAGAACATATAAGGCACTGGGGCAATGCGTCATAAATTATTGCATTACTTCATGGGGAGGTGCTCCTAAAACATACATGTTGGAAGTTGAAAGAGCCCAAAGAGTCCTTCTTAAAGTAATGATGTAGGTACATGCCATACAGGTATCCTACAAATCTCTTGTATAGAAAACTTAGAGTCTTTAGTGTTCGTAAATTATATATATTTCAGTGCATTCGCAGATATCACCGCTTCACAGTTCCAACTTTAAATTTACCCGAAAGAAGAATTAAACGTTACCCTATTCCCAATTTGATTTGTTCTCTGGCTCGTAGACAATATACGAGGGCTGCTATTTATGTATCCGGAATAAAATAAAATAACTATCATTGACTGTTAAATATGGTTTTATTGCTTTTCAAAATATTCGCCATGATGATCAATGCACTTTTGCATTCGGTGAAACCAGTTTTCATAGCACTTTTTCCAATCGGAAGACGGTATCTCCAAAACATGATTTTTGAATGCCTCAACGGCTTCTTCTCGGGTTGAAAATCGTTGACCACGTAATTTATTCTTCACGGTTGGGAATAAAAAGAAGTCGTTGGGTGCCAAATCAGGGCTATATGGCGGATGACCCGTTAATTCCACCGTTTCACCCTCCAAATATCGGGTCGTTTCACCCGAAGTGTGACAGCTTGCATTGTCGTGATGGAGAATGATTCTGCGTTGTGGATTATTCTTCCTGATTTCTGCAAAGACTTCTGGCAAACAAATGGTCGTGTACCACTCTGAATTAACAGATTTACAATTTTCTAGGGGTACAGTAGCCACGTGTCCATCTATACCAAAAAAACAGGCGACCATTTGCTTCAAAGTGCTTTTCGCACGAGCAACTTTTGTTGGGTTCGGCTCATGTTGGAAGACCCAAACTGTTGACTGTTGCTTAGTTTCGGGGTCATATGCATAAATCCAGGATTCATCACCTGTGTAGATATTATATACAGCTTTTGATGCACCACGATTGTATTTTTTTATCATTTTTTTGCACCAATCGACACGAGCCTGTTTTTAATCTATTGTCAAGTTGTGCGGTATCCAACGCGAACAAACTTTTTTTGCAGCCAAGTGTTCGTGTAATATCTTATGTATACTCGTCATACTAATGCCCAAGATTGCCTCTATTTCTCGATATGTCACATGACGATCTTGCATTATTAGTTTACGCACTGCGTCAATGTTTCGTGGCACAACAACTGATTTAGGCCGACCATCTTTAATTTCGTCCGTGAGCATACGACGTCCACGATTAAACTCACTAAACCAATGATACACAGTAGTCTTTGATGGTGCTTTATCCCCAAAAGTCGAACTGAGTTGATCGATACACTGCTGTTGAGTTAGACCACGTCGAAAATCATAAAAAATCATCGCACAAAAATTTTCTCGAGATAAATCCATTGTGATAATGACACGCAATTTTTGAAATCGCGCCACACAATGAAAACAATTGACAGACGGACGAAATAACCTGCATTCTACAGCCAAAGAGTTCCATTTTCAAACGTGATAATTTCTTTTTAAATATTATTTATGCAGTGGCCAGTTCCGGATTCTTAAATAGCAGCCTATGTAACTATAACGCATCTCGATTATATACAAAGCTTGATTCTAAATTGAATATATCTAAATATAGTAATCACCAATTAAAAGGCATATTAACGCAATGGTTAGACACGTTTGATTATGCCGGTATAGAATACTTACTTATATAAACTTGAACATACACACAATCATACACATACACACACATACACACTTACACATACACAAACATATACACACACACAAGACATCCACATACTCACACACATGACCCACGCTTTCACTCACTTAAACACTGATGCATACATGCAAGCATGTGCGCTATCTAACAATACATTTCTTTGTTTGTAATTTTGTTCATGTACTAGTAGACTGTAATAGTTATATCATGTAATTCAGGAGAGAACTGTTTCCTAGGCCACAGTTTACGCTTTTCTGGGAAACAGGGACACAACTCATCTATGTAACATTTTATGGTCACAATAAATATATTTCTATTTCTATATAATTGCACTAATGTAAAGGTTTCATTTTCGCTTAGTTTACGAGACATTTTAGCGTCTACGCAACGCGACGTCAACCTACAACACAGTGACAGTGACTGACCCAGCGCTGACTTCCCCATTTACACAGGGTTTTTACCACTGGCGTGGGAGGGCGCGGGTGGTGAGGGGCACCCACTGACCTCAAAATATTCGTCTGCGAATATTGAATTCAGCGCTGACTTCCCGCCGCTGTACTGACTTCAAATCAGTTTACATTGGGTATTTTTCTGGTCAGCGCTGACTTGTCTCGAAATCGAAGTCAGTTACTGATCCTGTGTAAATCTGCCTGTATTTTATCTACTCTATTTAAGAACATAAATAGATGAAAGTTAGGAATATGAAGATATAGCTGACGGAAATTCCGGCGAGGAAATAAGCTTCTTATATTATGCTAAGTTATACCTAAATCGCGCGCTTCAGCGTCGCGTCGGTTGAAGACAATAGTTTCAGAGCTTTAGAATTATCCATCGTTTGTTAGCTAACTATAAGATTTGCCACACATAAAAGATAATTTTAAAGTAAATCTTTCTCTATCCTGTATCGTGCTTTGTATAGCGACAAGAAATCCCATTATGCTGCATTTATTTGTTTTTTTAATAGTTTTTTACAAGTGTATAGTTTGTAAAGGTGGAGGAACTACCATTATATTAGTTTTAAGTGGGTGATAGACGTACGAGCAAGTACGCGTACTTATTGCTCGACGACCTTTTTCGCTTGTGTGTCACCTTAAGTACGCGTACTTTAAAACCGCCGCGCAAAATGTCGGCGATCCAACCGGTTTGAAATCTTGCTCGTCGCTTGTCTTGGCTCGTACGTGTGGCAGCACTGCGAGCCACGAGCCGCCATTTTGTTCGCTAGTTCGTGGACACGCACGCTTGTCGTGTTTAGAGATTTTAGCAATTTTTGTTAATTTTGATTCAGAAATTTCTCAAAATGAGTGATTTCCAAAGTTATTCGCATTAACTGTTAACCGAATTTATAGAAGCTTTCCGAAATAACCCTTGTCTTTGGAAAATTACAAGCAACGATTACAAAAACAAAAATATGAAGCTTCAAGCTTTTAAAATGTAATCCTACTAATATTATAAACGCGAAAGTTTGTATGGATGTTTGTTACTCTTTCACCCTGGAACGGCTAATCCAATTGCGATGAAATTTTGTATAAATGTAGATTATAACCTGGATTAACACATAGGCTACTTTTTATTGACAAACATTGTGAGCGAAGCCGCTATAATTAGCAGTACGATATAATTCCTAAATAACACAAAGCTTCTTCTGTCGACGACATCGCAATACAGAGTGAGTAAGCGTCACCTGTGTCACTAACGTGGAGCCGAGTAAGTTCGCGATCTTAAAAACCGCGTACTTTAAGTTCGTACGTCTATCACCCACTTTAGAGAGACCTTTTATCGGCTGTATTATGTATTATGTGTTAAAAACATAATTTTAGCTCTGTTCTATATTTGAAACCTGTCTTGAATAGAAAGACTTGTTTCTTCTTAGAGTGTTTAGTAATCAGGATACAGTTAGTTAAGCGCGGGGCGGGGTCGTAGCTCACTCGTTGCTCGCGTCAACAACAAACAGTAACCTTTTAACTAAAATAAAATAAATAATAAAGAATTTTTATTCATTCATTTGTAAAGCGATTAGTTATGAATTGTACCTATTATTTAATTGCCGGCTGCGCAAAAGCACGCCACGCCATTAGTATATAAGTCAGCGACGCCTATGGGTCAGCCCAGTAAACCCTCCGTCGTTCGAGACACGTTTTCAGAGACCCGGATGAAACCCCTCCGTCGTCCGAGACACGTTCTCGGAGACCCGGATGACGAAATCACCTCCGCTAATGCGGAAGAGTCATGCACATTAGACAGAGCAAACACTTCACAAATACACCGACCTCGCCGGCGAGGTCGACGAGTCCCTTAAATCGCCGCCTATACGAGGTACAAGCTCGTACCCGGGCGTTTCTCTCCTATCCTCGTCCTGGCAACAGCCCAAGCCGAGGTTCGTACCTAAGTGGTGCCCTTGCGCTAGTTGCCTCATCAAAACTTACAGGGCTGAGCGCCTTCTGCGCTCGCCAAAAGAGGCCAACAGCGAGATAAGTCCATTCGAAAAAAAATAAAGGTCAGCCCAGTCGATAACCTTCAGCCGTACTTACTGTACACATGTAAGTAAATTCAAATTCAATAGCCACTGTGTTTAGGATGTTCTTATCTGTGTATAAAATTAGTGATTAGGTATTAAATTCATGTATAACAAGATTGAAGTTATACAATATTGAAAATAAATAAAAGAAGTCCATGGAAGTCGTTGTTCTTTACACACGAAGGTAGAGGACGTGGTGGAATATGTGAATAGAAAGGCCAATGTACAGTTAAGGGTTGAACGGTAGAAATCGCGCCACAAATATATTTTTGGATTGTGTGTTCTAACTTGCCAAAAAGTGTTTTGTTTGTTCGTTTTCGCGGGCAACTACACGACACAGTGCAAGTGTCACACACTACACGTCGCACACTTTATGTGTCAATAAATCACCAGCATCATCATCAGTAGCTTAACTGATGATGATGATGTGTATAAGACTCCTCTCTCCAATGCCACTCTAAGCGATCCTGTGCTATTCGGATTCAGGGTTTTAGAACGTGTTGTGCAAGTCACCATTAGTTATATGGGGTGTTTGATAATATACGCACAAAAATGAAACGAATTATTTCGATGAGCATGATAAATAAATTTGTGAAATGTTTACCATGGAAATGTGAAATTTATTTTGGTATGTGAAAACAAACACTTGTGCTATTGCTAATGCTTGCCATCTAACCACAGATACTGTATTGGTGACGTCTCGAGATATTTCTTGTTGTCCCTTTCTAACCCAAAACCCGCAGCCATTTCCGAAAGAGATATGAAATTGGCCTTTATTTTTGGATGTCGATTGCAAGAGTAGGCAGTAAGTTTTATATCGAATTAATCAACTAAACTTGGTCGATTTTCTTTAAAATTTAGTAATATAACTAGTAGTTTTTTTTCGAGAAGTCTTTATGTTTTAAGAAACCGTCATTTGAATATCGTCAGTATATTACCAAACATTATGTATAACTATAATATACTAGCTGCCACCAGTGACCTCGCACGCGTGATTTTGTCCGTAAAAACATTACCCACCTTCTCAATCGTTTAAAAAGTAGCCTGTATCTTTCCCCATATACTTAATTTCCTTCCTAAATTTAATTACGATCCGTTAAGCAGTTTTTTAGTGAAACGGTAACAAACAAATAGAGTTACTTTCGCATTTATAAATATTAGTATGGATGGGCCGTAGATCATCTTCTTCTTTCGTGTCAATGGCTGTTTGACTTCTAAATTTGATTAGCCCAATAGAGAGCAACTTTCACGCCCCTCTCTGTTGCCTGGTACTAGTCATTTCGTGTGCAGGTGGTTGGGCATAGAGGACATGAGAGTAGGTGGGCCATTGTTTGTATGGTGGGCCCGCAGTGGCACAGGCTCCGGAATGGGTCGTAGATTAATCGCGGCTTACATAACGATCACTAAACGTAGTTAGGGAATAAACATGTTTAAATTTGACATATTTGTATAATTTGACAACTCTCTTAAAAATATTTAGGCACTAAATACGACAAGGCATCGTTGCGCAAGTTACCCTAAGAAAATGAACATATTTCTTAAGATGTACTAAACATATTTTTGAAGTAAAACTTGTGTTAAAAAAAATGCGAACGTAAGATGAGAAGGAGATATAAGTTAGTGAAGATAGAAAGAGAGAGAGTTACGTTTCGTATATTTTTAAACGGTTATGTGCGAGTGCGATTTGAGTCTGTCCAGAATGAACATAGACTGATCGACCAACAGATGTGTGGACAATTTTGTAATTAAACAATTTTTTAAATTAATATTTTGAAAAAAAAGGTTTACTTCAGTCGTGTGGTCTAAAGCACACTAGTTTTTTTATAAATTAATAATCTATACTAACACATCGATTTCTTTTTTTCTAAAAGTGTAATGCATTTTTTGGTACGTAACGAAGCAAACATTTTTTGTACGTACATTTTTTGTGCCTTTAAATTTTCTATTTTAAAATACAAGACCTCGGTTAAACCTAAAAGAATAACTTTATTTTCAACGAAGGTAACAGATTTTTACCAAGTGTTTCTTTACTGAAAAACAAACAACTTTAAAAAATCGTCGACGAACATTGTTTTCTTATGCGAGGAAATTGACATATAAAAAAGTCTGGCATATCAGTTTTGCACGTCTATTTTCTCGCCAAAAATATTGAACAACTAAAAGGCTGACATTGTACGCCCTATGAATACACGACTAATGATTTTTCCCATGTTTTGAAGCGAGCCATGGTACCTATTGTGTAATATACCGACACCTTGCGGGTACTGGCACGGTGTATCTACAAACAGAGAGCAGACTACCTAATATGACTTTAAAACATTAACTGACAACCCAGTTTGGCTGGACCCAACCATCGATGTGGCGTACAAACATACTGCGGCTGGTCGGGCGCTGTTGGGCAAACCATAATGATTATTATTACTGATTGTGTGCATTGGATCACTGCGCCCACGCAACTGTTTTGGTTTCGTCCCACCCAAAACAGCACGTGAGATTGGTCGGCGCGACCAAACCACGATTATTCCGTATCCGTAAACCGAGGAAGGCGGTCGCTCGGCGTGCCAAATTACGTAAGTTATTATCACAAAACGACTGAGGATCGGACCGACGATTATCTGTCGGTCGGTCGGTCAAAGTCAAAACATCCATTTTGGCAGGCACATTTGGTCCAACCAAACTGAGTCGTCTGGTAATGTTTTAAGGAGTTTACCGTAGCCGATGACCTTGAGCGTATGGGCGTAGCTATTGTTTCGGCCCCGCACCTTCCACCACACGCATCTTAACCGACCAGCAACATGGTGAGTGAGGCAGACGAGCACAACCCTCCCGTACGACAGTCAGCGGTACACTGCCGCCCGTCGCCCCCGCAACCACCTTCTAAGGGTACGCCCGCGAATTATTTGGAAAAATTTAAAATAATTTATTGCCACGTGAAAGTCCGTTACAGCACAGCATCATTTATTCAACTTGAAGGTATAGTCTTTGCCCACATTTAGGTGAAAGAAAAATTACAAAATTTTACGTCGTTTAGAGGTTCAATCAAATGGAAAGTCGAAAACAGCTACACTTTGTAAATTTTTTTTCTCATAGTAAATAAACAGGTTGAACTTTTTTGTATATTCACTTTGCAGATAAAAGTTCAATGAATGACATATATTTTTTTGAGCACATAAAACTGATTCCTCCATAGAAGAAAGCCTCCAAATAAGACTAATCAGCTACTATATTCGCCTTAAGATATTATCACTATCAGCGGAATATCGAAATACTATTTTTTCAATTGCAGCTCTACCAATCTTCTACATTTCCCCCGTAAACCTATAAACTATGTAAATCCATAAACACTGACAGTAATTAAAAAGCAATACTCGAAAGAAAATCAAAATCTTTATTCTTTAATCTTACCAAC
This sequence comes from Philereme vetulata, assembly GCA_918857605.2. Taxonomy (NCBI): domain Eukaryota; kingdom Metazoa; phylum Arthropoda; class Insecta; order Lepidoptera; family Geometridae; genus Philereme; species Philereme vetulata. The sequence continues at coordinate 1,684,723 of OU975471.1, read as the reverse complement.
TAAATAATTATCGTCACCTGTCGCTAATATTCGGAAATAGTCGGAATAGTTTTCTAACGCTGTTTGGCGTTCCTGCCGCTCGCGGCCGTCAGTCAGCGCGCCGCTTGCGCCGTGAGTGGACGTGTGTAGCGTCGCTGACCACTGCCGCCCAATCCCGTCAATCTCGAACGGGATCTCATCATACGATGCGTCGGGATTGATCCCGAAAAATTACACGAGATCGGGATCGGGATTGCATTCCCTAGTACATAGGCTGCTATTTAAGAATCCGGAACTGGCCACTGCATAAATAATATTTAAAAAGAAATTATCACGTTTGCAAATGGAACTCTTTGGCTGTAGAATGCAGGTTATTTCCTCCGTCTGTCAATTGTTTTCATTGTGTGGCGCGATTTCAAAAATTGCGTGTCATTATCACAATGGATTTATCTCGAGAAAATTTTCGTGAGATGATTTTTTATGATTTTCGACGTGGTCTAACTCAACAGCAGTGTATCGATCAACTCAGTTCGACTTTTGGGGATAAAGCACCATCGAAGACTACTGTGTATCACTGGTTTAGTGAGTTTAATCGTGGACGTCGTATGCTCACGGACGAAATTAAAGATGGTCGGCCTAAATCAGTTGTTGTGCCACGAAACATCGACGCAGTGCGTAAACTAATAATGCAAGATCGTCATGTGACATATCGAGAGATAGAGGCGATCTTGGGCATTAGTATGACGAGTATAAATAAGATATTACACGAACACTTGGCTGCAAAAAAAGTTTGTTCGCGTTGGATACCGCACAACTTGACAATAGATCAAAAACAGGCTCGTGTCGATTGGTGCAAAAAAATGATAAAAAAATACAATCGTGGTGCATCAAAAGCTGTATATAATATCTACACAGGTGATGAATCCTGGATTTATGCATATGACCCCGAAACTAAGCAACAGTCAACAGTTTGGGTCTTCCAACATTAGCCGAACCCAACAAAAGTTGCTCGTGCGAAAAGCCCTTTGAAGCAAATGGTCGCCTGTTTTTTTGGTATAGATGGACACGTGGCTACTGTACCCCTAGAAAATTGTAAATCTGTTGATTCAGAGTGGTACACGACTATTTGTTTGCCAGAAGTATTTGCAGAAATCAGGAAGAATAATCCACAACGCAGAATCATTCTCCATCACGACAATGCAAGCTGTCACACTTCGGATGAAACGACCCGATATTTGGAGGGTGAAATGGTGGAATTAACGGGTCAGGCCATATAGCCCTGATTTGGCACCCAACGACTTCTTTTTATTCCCAACCGTGAAGAATAAATTACGTGGTCAACGATTTTCAACCCGAGAAGAAGCCGTTGAGGCATTCAAAAATCATGTTTTGGAGATACCGTTTTCCGATTGGAAAAAGTGCTATGAAAACTGGTTTCACCGAATGCAAAAGTGCATTGATCATCATGGCGAATATTTTGAAAAGCAATAAAACCATATTTAACAGTCGATGATAGTTATTTTATTTTATTCCGGATACATAAATAGCAGCCCTCGTATTCAAGCAATGTGAAATAAAATTTATGTTATTCGATAGCATTTGGAATTAGTATTTACTAGCTGACCAATCCACGGCATCGCACGTGTTGTTTGCCAATAAAAACTAGCCTGTGTTAACCCAGGTTATGATCTACGTACATACCAAGTTTCATCGCAATCGGTTCAGCCGTTCCGGCGTGAAAGAGTAACAAACATCCATATATCCATACATACAAACTTTCGCGTTTATAATATTATATAAGTAAGATAAGGTGCAATGGCGTGTCAGTATGTGAGTGAATCGTTAAAACTAGTCTTCTAAGCTACAGGAAACTCTTTTCCTGCCAATGTGACAATATCAAATCAAATCTATTAGATTAATCAATATCACAAGAGCAATATAGCTATTCTTTGGTATACCAATTTAGAATTACTCTTTCACACGGTGTTTATTAAAAGTTTAGTTTCTGCAAAGTATACTGTGCACGGAGTAAACGTCGTCGAACGTTCCCTCCAACAAATTGAAAAGCAATGAACCGCGGAATTCAATTTCATATTGAAAGCCATTCATCTTTGCCGCTTCTTTGGGACCGGCTGAGAGCGTTACATCTCGACTTTACCACTCTGCTCCATCCCTTAAAAAGTTCACGTCTTTTTGTGCGAGAATTGAGCGGTTCAAGTGGATAGTCCGTTCATGTGAGGGACGGTGGCGATTATCTGCACTTGGTATAACTACTTTCTGGAATTATATAGCTATAATCTAAGAAACTGTTATTTTGTGTATTTATAGCAAAACCAGTAAAATATTTAGGCAATGACAGTCATGCATTTGCTACTTTGTATAACACACTTATTACAATAGAAAAATAATCTGTTTTTTTAACAAATAAAAATAAAACTTTATCTAAACCTTTTATTACCAAACTTTATACCTAACTATCACTCACATGCTGGGGTTGAAAGGATTCATTTTACTCATTGGGTACTTTATAACCAAAGGTTGCGCTTTCGGCGATAATATTGAATTATCATTATTATAAATACGGGATTTATCACGTACCGTCTTATCGGTGTTTCGACCGACAATGTTTCGGTTCAATTCGTGAACCTTCATCAGGGTGTGTGCGATCCGCTCCGAATAACGTCTCGCCTCGCACTGATAATCCCATATTTATAATAATGATTGATATCAATCACGAAAGTTTTCTAAGTAATATTGTATTATGTTTGGCTTGACCTAGTTCTTAAAGAAATAAATAAATAATGCTGGACACTGTGTCACGAAGTTCTTCATATGTATCTAGGATTTCCTGTGTCACGAAATACGGTCCCAGCGGTGGCAGTGGGCTGGCCATATATCCCGGAGAACCGACAACCATTACTAAACGAGTTCTTGAGTGGAGACCGAGTCTTGGAAAACGTAGTGTGGGGCGCGTCTTGACTGGGTAAAACGATGGCTTATGAACTGCGGTGGGAAGAAAGTGGATGAGAAGAGACGAAGACCGGTTTCAGTGGCGCGTATTTGGAGAGGCCTATGTCCAGCAGTCTAATGTGGGCCGAATAGTTGTAGTAATATTGTGGTGTATTATACTACAACAATAGTCTTAAAACAAATATTTGTAGATCATGCAAACATTTGCAACATTCTACGTTGCAGTTAGTCACACGCCCATCGGGCCACAGAGGTTGTGGAAAATACTAACGCGTACATAACACAATTCTTTCATTATAATAAATACGGGATTTATCACGTACCGTCTTATCGATGTTTCGACCGACAATGCGACACCGACAGTACGAGGCGAGACATTATTCGGAGCGGATCGCATTCACCCTAATGAAGGTTCACGAATTGAACCTAAACATTATCGGTCGAAACACCGATAAGACGGTACGTGATAAATCCCGTATTTATAATAATGATTGAAATCAATCACGAAAGTTTTCTAAGTAAAAATACCATTCTTTGTTAATATTATCTTAAATGAAACAGGATTAAATATCATAAACATACCAAGATATTCATATTAAGCGCCAAAAGCAAAATTATATTAATTTCAACGGTATCTACCTGAAGAATATCCCACCAGTTCAACAAATTTGAGAGATTATTTTTCACGGCAGGATTTAATCTTTGGTACCGAGCGATCATTATAACAAATATCCAAAAATAACCATTTATTGTTACACCCGGTCATTTGCGCCTTTATTACGGCGATAATGGATCAGTTGTTATTTTTCACGGGACACAGAGTTTCGGCGCGGACATTAGTACTAATGCCCCCACGAAATGGCAGCTAGCTTTGTAAAATAATTACCTCGCTTACCTTTATTTCTGAGTGGAAAGAGGTGTAACACATTAGGGTGAAAATGTTAAATTAAGAAGCAGCCTTGCGTAAACCACGTTTATGTTTGCTTCAGCCAAATTATAAATTTCCAGTATAAGCTGACCTCGCATTGTATAGGCTTTTCGTAGAATGAGAGGTCAGCTTATACTGGAACTATATATCTTGATGTGTAGCCATGTGTACATGCTTAGAGATATAACATTATTTTTAATTACTTATCTTCCAACCTAAGTATTGTGCATTACCCCTATTTACGGGGAGTATTGCACAATACACCACGCGTCCAAATACACAATACAAGCCAATGCGGGATCTCGTGCTGCGGTGCTAACCAACTCACCGTAGAAATTGTATCTCTGCCGAATAGTAGAATAGAATAGAACAGCATAATTCTTTATGGTACACCAGGAATACTTAAAAAAACTAATTTATGTTAAATATAGTACAATGGGCGGCCTTACCGTTGAAAGCGATTGCTTCCAGGCAACCTTTGGATGGAAAGTAAAGATCGAAGCAGTAATGGGCAGCGGTGCACAGAGTTTAATTACAAATGAAAGAAATACTTATAATCCTCATACATAAATAAATACCTACAGGTTGACTAATATTAATAATATTTGACGACCTCCGCGGTGCAGTGGGCGAATAGCCAGCTGAGACGCAGGAGGTAGCGGGTTCGATTCCCGCCGCGGAACAAATGTTTGCATGATCTACAGATATTTGTTCCGGGTCTGGTTGTTTCTCTATCTTTTATAAGTATGTATTTACAAAAATAATGTTTATAAATTCTATAAGTTATCTGGTTCCCATAATACAAGCTCTGCTTAGTTTGGGGTTAGATAGCGCTGTGGGAAAAACCCAGCATTTTATTTATTATATACCAAACTAATAACCTAAATTCTTACAAATCTATTAAAACGAGGACAATACATTTAAAATAAACATTATATCAATAAATAGGCAACTCAAATGACAAGAAAGCTAAGCATTTAGGTAATTCTGCTTTAATCTCAGCTTAAAAGAGTGCTGTAAAGGTATAGTAGAGGAATAGTAGAAACCGTAGAGAGTAGATCTGACCCCCCCCCCCCCCCCCCACACTTTAGGATTAGAATTAGAAGTACGAGTTACTCCTATTAATCTTGCTCAGGCACTCTCATTTTAAACTTTTTACAAAAGGCTTTAGGACAATCTAAGACGCTAGGATAAGGAAGGATCTCAGACTCGAGCTTCGTACATGCGTTGGGACACATCAAATTAAAATAACTCAAGGACCACTAAATCAGTAACGTCATCTACTCAGCTTATGCTTCAACTTTCAACTAGTCACCGTATAAATAATTTTAATTTTTTATATGACTTAAGGTATCAAGAATTTGCTTAAGAAAAATAGCGATAATCATTGCCACTTGTAGACGCCATAAAGTTATCGGCATAAGTAAATCGTTTAAAGGGCAAGGTGTTCGCTTTTATAACAAACTCCCAAGTGATGTACAAAAATAGACAATTAACAAATTCAAAAACGCAATTTAACCAAATTCTTTATTAAAACGCCTACTATAAAATATCGGATTATTTAGATGATAGAGAATCTTGTGATTGAAATTGCTCCAACTCGTTCAAAATATTACAATTTAGACGTTATTTATTTCCTGTATTGTTATGTATTGTAAATGGATCATTAAAAAAAACAACCAGCCTTGTTTCTTGCCTTTCTTTCCTGGCTTGGTCGCGAAGAAACAGGCAGTAAAATTGACATTTCAAAGTGATCCTTGTGATTTTAATGAATAAAAGATTTTGACTCTTGACTTTGACTTTGAACACTTTATAAGAAAATACTTAAGGTATTTGTACAGTAGACTGATTGCATCCAGTTCTTAGCCGCAATATTCTCAATGTTGTCGGCTTATCTAGCAGGTCGTATTATGAATAACAATAAAAATCGTTAACACTTGCATTTTAATTAATAAGTTCGTATGAGATATGTCCATCCCTGTTTCGGAGTTTCAGACCGCTGAAAGTGCTCATTTGTAATCCACTAAGGTCGTGGACACATGTTTACGGTGCGGCACCGGCCGCCGTTTATCGCCGGCCACCGGCGCCGTCGCCGCTACCGGGAGCCGGTGCGGCGTCGTGCCGCGCAACGGTCCCGTGTACACTGCAGCAACCATCGTTTCAAACATTCAGTTTAGGTCTTGATATGGACCATGAAAGAGGTATTATTCTGCTCCTGTTACTAAGACAACTAATGAAGAAAAAACAGAATCATCATCATCATCAGCCGAAAGACGTCCACTGCTGAACATAGGCCTCCCCCTTAGATCGCCACAACGAGCGGTTAGTAGCCGTTTGCGCCCAACGGCTCCCCGCGATTCTTACTAGATCGTCGGTCCACCTTGTGAGGGGCCGGCCTACGCTGCGTTTTCCAGTCCGTGGTCTCCACTCAAGAACCTTTCTTCTCCAACGGTTATCGGTTCTACGAGCGATGTGGCCTGCCCATTGCCACTTCAACGTGCTAATTTTGAGAGCTATGTCGGCAACTTTAGTTCTTCTGCGGATTTCCTCATTGCGGATTTTGTCACGCAAAGAAACCCCGAGCATAGCCCTCTCCATAGCTCGACCTTGAGCTCGTTGAGCGGTCTTGATATGGACCACGAAAGACGAATTATTCTGCTCCTGTCGCTAAGTCAACTAATGAAGAAAAAACAGAATACAAAGAAAATATTGGATGAATCTAAGCAACAGCAAAACTTAAACTGCCTAGCGGTATACACGGCACCGTGCCGCGGCACGACGCTGCGCCGCCTCCCGGTAGCGGCGCCGTGCCGCACCGTAGACATGTGTTCACACCCTAAGGCCGGTCATACACGGTCACACATATACATTTAATAACAATCAATGCGAAAATTGCGTATGTGTGTTTTAGTCCTTGATTTTGTATGGGTTTGATGCCTTCGAAATTTCGATTCGATATCCCGAAACGGAATTCTCACTATTTGTCACTGGCCTAACGGTCACCAGTCTTAAATAGCAACTACGCAGAATATTGCATATAGCTTATATTACACTTTAACATATACGTGTACTAAAGTGAATTGTAAAACAGAGTTATTATATTGTTAATTATCTACATAACACAATGCATGCCGATGTTGTTAGGGTTCCGTAGCCAAATAGCAAAAAACGGAACCCTTATGGATTCGTCATGTCTGTCTGTCTGTCCGTCCGAAACTATATAAGAACTATACAGTTGAAACTTGGTAAGTAGATGTATTCTGTGAACCGCATTAAGATTTTTATACAAAAAAAAACAGTATATTTCGGGGGTTCCCCATACTTAGAACTGAAACTACAATTTTTTTTTCATCAAACCCATAAGTGTGGTTTATCTATGGATAGGTTTTCAAAAATGATATTGAGGTTTCTAATTTGTTTTTTTTTTCTAAACCGAACAGTTTGCGCGAGAGACACCTCCAAAGTGGTAAAATGTGTCCCCCCTCCCCATGTAACTTCTAAAATAAAAAAAATAGATAAAACTAAAAAAATATATGATGTACAAACATGCAAACTTCCACCGAAAATTGGTTTGAAGGAGATCTAATAAGTAGTTTTTTTAATACGTCATAAATCGTAAACCGCCATTTACCTTTCATTCAATCAACTCAAATATAAAAAAAGTTACAACGAACTAAAAGAACTTTTATATTATGTTACTTGCTGCTACGGAACCCTTCATGGGCGAATCGGACTCGCACTTGGCCGCTTGTTATTCCTTTGAACGTTCTAAAGCCAGGAGATGTAATACAAATGCTGCCAGATGAACGCTTAATAAAGCCCCATACAAAGTGCGCAACGCAAACACGAATGCGTCATGAAAAGAGCTAGTGAATACACAAAGGCTAAAGGTACACACGGCTACACATACAATTTCCAGTATACGCTGACCTCGCATTGTATAGGCTTTTCGTAGAATGAGAGGTCAGCTTATACTGGAAGTTATAGCCTGATGTGTAGCCGTGTGTACAACATCTAACATTTCCACAGATAAAAGGCTAAGACCATTCAGCTCAAATGAGTCTTAATTAAAGGTACCATACCATTATGAAGGCAATTGTGAGCTCATAAAGGAAATTAAAAAGAGACAAAAAGCGCCAGTTTGCAGCAAAAAGGTGAGATAAAAAGGTATGCGTTTGTTCATTTTGGAGTTATTTACCGCTAGATGAAAGGGAATGCAAAATGATGTCTTTATAACATCCGACTAACAAACATGCGGGAAAAAAATGTAACGGGGGATCAAATTTTGTCATTATTAGAAATTTTGTCAAATTAGTCAAATTTTATAAATGTAGAAAGTCAACGCAAAGAGCTGTATTAAGTATACGCTGAAGTATCGTATGAGCAATTCTATTCTATTTTTTTTTTCAATCATTTATAAGATAAGATAACTCTTTATTGTACACCAAAGTAAAATACAGAACATAATTCTTATAAATAGATTTAGTACAATGGGCGGTCTTGTCGCCAAAAGCGATCTCTTCCAGATAACCTTTGTATGGACAGGATCAAAATGTAACACATGACGGCGGTGCATCTATATAAATTTAAAAACATATATATTACCCGTGCGCGATAAGTTGGGACCTGAGCGCGGTGACGTCATATTGGCGTGTTTGTACCGCCCGCGCCCGCAAAAAAGCGAACATAACAAGCAGCCGCCCGCGGCTTCGTCTTTGTTTTTTTTTAACCTAATTTATTATGTTACTCAGGGAGGACGCTGCTTTTTATCTAATCTTTTTTACACTATTTGAATAAAATAAAAATACAATGTTTAAGTTTATACATTTATTTTATCTATTATTTACATTATCTCATCTTCGTCACTACTTAGTGGACAGGTAAACAAAACTGTTTGTTCCGTTTTTCGTTTTCAAAAAACTCTAACACTTTTAGCACGAGGTTTCTTTCTCCGCTATGCAAAGGTTTACTCTTCATAATGATAACAAAAACTCTTAACAAGAACTATAACAACAAAAACAACAACAACAAAACAATGACACAAACTATAACCACAAAAACTACAACAACAAAACAATAACACAAACGAAAACTAAAAGAATTCTAGAGCGCGTCGTTACGTGACGTAGGCCAGTACGAGACTAAAAACCCTAGTAAAAAATAGTGATGCGAACGGTACAATACGGGCGCCATCGGGAAAGTGCAGGGGAAGCGGTCGGGGAGTCGCATTCCTAGCAGGTCCCAAGTTATCGCGCACGAGTAATACATACTATAAACCTAAATTACCAGTAATAACACATATTTAATTTAAATAAGCAACTCTAAAAGTGGTTATGATGAATTACAACTTTTATGTATGTAAGTATGTTTGTTCTGTTCTAAATGGTTTGTCCTGTATGTGTGTTGAATAAACGTATATTCTTTCATTTTTTCTATTTTCAATATTCACTATTAGTGTAATGGCTTCTAGGTTCAAAATCACCTAGTGACTAACGTTTAACAAGTAATGGCGGGTTCCTATATCCGTCGGTAACCAGCGACGACTCGTTTCTCCTTGAAAACGTGTGAAAAGTTTGACATTAGTTTGACACTTTTTCAAAGAGTTACGAGTCGTAGTCGGATACTTACGGATATAGGAACCCGCCATAAAACGCTTATCAACTGCCCAAAATAACAATCAAAAACTCACAAACACCCTAAGACAATTGACAAATTACTTAGTGATCAACTAGCGCTGGATGATTTGCAAAGTGGCTAAAAATATTTATAAAAAAATCTAGCCATCATTTCGGCTTATTCGCCTTGTCCCCACTGAGAATCAGTGGGAAGACGGGGACCAGTTTCTTAGTAGAATTTGTACCCTCTACATTTTTTTGATGATTTTTAATATTAACATTGCAGATACTTGGTAAATAAAATGAGGATTGTTTACCAAGTACAAATTGGGTAAGTTCCACGTTCTTGATGCATACAGCTAAGGTATGTACCACTTTGCCGTCATTTGTTTTTCCTAAAGAATACAATCCGGGCCACTATAAAGTAAGAGTAAATAGGTTTTTTCTAGATTTTCGTGCTTCATCTTAGACCATATTATCGCTTACCATCAGGTGAGATTGTGCTCAAACGAAAATCTATCCCGTTTATAAAAATTCTATGACATCTACATTTCTGATGACAGCTGTCATACTTTATTTAGCAGTATTTCGGGAGCTAGACGTTCTGGGCTAGCAGTAGATACTGCTAGCCTAGAACGTTTAGAAAAATGGTAGGTATCAATGAGATCTGCATTTATATGATGCCGGCTGTCAAACCTTAAATAGAAAACTAGACGGTCTAGGTTAGCAATACTAAGGAAAATTCCCCGCAGCGGAATTTTTTCTTCCTGCTTGTCCTCACTGGGAAAGCAAAAGGGGACCAGCGGGAATAACACATATTTTTAATAATCATTGAATAAAATGAGTAGTTTTGGTAAATACATTTAAAACGGTCCTCTACACGTTCAAACACTCGCATTTCCCAATACCTGACATATTACACGAAAACTCTCAAAAATGTTTATATTTACACAAAGTTGTGTACAGCACTTGCAATATTAAATTTCTTAGTACAAACATAGCTGTAAACTTTTCTTCAAATAAATTTATAGAAACGCCAGGAAATGCGAATTTAATATAAGTTTTCCGTCGCTATTCCCATGAACATTAACAAATTGTAAAGTTCGAAATTGAATTCCGTGAGTCATATGAAAGCACGTGACAAAATATAATTTTTCCATTGTATTTTATTTCATTGTTCTACTAGGTCTTAACCGACAAAAAATAACAGAATATTCTCTATTACATAGTTAGGGACGTCTTTGCTCAAATTGCTGCATACAATATAGACAATAATAACTACCCTTCGTAAACCAACCCAGTTTGTTGCATGAGTCTTGTAACTTACCGTCGTAAATATCCTTACCCCGAAATGAAAAGTTTTCAGACAACACTGCAGTAGAGACAGATTCTACCTGAAATTTTAATGGTTTGTGCCTCACCGGGGTCGTTTCCTAGAAAATCGGACTAGCACATTTTCAATTCAGGTTTAGTGCTGCTGTCTCACTTATATGCTTTACAAGCTGCCACCTGCGGCTTCACACGCGTTGTTAGTCAATAAAAAGTTGTCTCAATCCAGGTCATAAACAATCCATATATTTTACACATGTAAACGGCAATCGTTACTCGTGTCACGAATAGCGAGGGAAAACCTTTTTTTATAATTCTAGCACATTAACAGAATGCACTCCGATAGGTGGACTAATCTAGATACAACCTGGAGCCCTATGGAAGACGCGGTTGGGGTCGCCCAAGAAAGCGTTGGCACGACGATCTTGTTGCCTTCGAGTATGACTGGCGGAGTATCGCACTGGATAGAGACAGCTGGTAAGACTTTCAGACAATCCATATATTTTACACATGTAAACGGCAATCGTTACTCGTGTCACGAATAGCGAGGGAAAACCTTTTTTTATGATTCTAGCACATTAACAGAATGCACTCTGATAGGTGGACTAATCTAGATACAACCTGGAGCCCTATGGAAGACGCGGCTGGGGTCGCCCAAGAAAGCGTTGGCACGACGATCTTGTTGCCTTCGAGTATGACTGGCGGAGTATCGCACTGGATAGAGACAGCTGGTAAGACTTGAGGAAGCCCTTTGCCCAGCAGTGGGACAATATATGTAGGTTAATAAAAAATAACAATAATAATTCTTATCATTTAATAGATCACACGGTATCTGAAATCAGATACCTAACTGATAGAAAATTAATATTTTTGTAACAGATATCCAAAAATCAAACAAACATTTGTTCCGCGCCGGATATTGAACCCGCAACATCCTGCGACAGACGCAGGAGGCGTCTCAGCCGGCTATTCGCCACTGCGTCACGGAGGTGGTCATATTGGAAACGCAGTCCCTCGGGTCGGCTCAGCTACCAGAATATTTCGACGAGTGACGACCGTACTACTACCGGAACCTTAGTTATAATAATTATCTACGATTTGTATGTGCTTCAATCGATTCCATGTACTTACCTTATTATACGGACGTAATCATTCAGCAAAAGACAAAGTTTTCGATGTTATTTACGTGTAATCCATATAATATATTTTTAACACAGCTGATTTATGTTTCATTCAGCATCTGTTGTAAGGTTTCAATTACATCTGTAACTTAGGGTTTATTTTTGGAAGTCATCCATATTTTTTAGGTTTTGGATATTATGCTTGACAAAACCTTTTTTTTTTGTATATAAATCTATAATTATTATTATTATCAGCCCACTGAGTCCCACTGCTGGGCAAAGGCCTCCCTTCATTCTTTCCAGATACTTCTTTCAAGCGCTAAGATGGTCCAGTCCGCTCGGAAATTAGTGCGCTCATCCCTCCATCTCTTCTATCTTTGGTCTGCCACGACATTTTCGGGCTGTGTCGGGGTTCCACTCAGTGGTGAGCTTAGCCCACTGATCACCCGACATACGGCATAAATGACCAGCCCAGCCCTAAATCTATAATATTCATCATAATTTTAAATATTACAGTACAAGCTACACTTAAAATGAATAGACGAGGATACTCAAATATTGCATTCAAGAAACTAAGCGCCCGACTGGAAGAGAGATGCAAGAAAGTGACAAATATAACGAATGATCGCTTTATTCACGCCGCTCACGCGTTGGAACGAGGTTGAGGGTAAACGGAGTAATCGACAAATAAGTAATTAAATTATTATTTAAAAAACTATTAAATAGAAATATAACTTTCTTTAAAACACTTAGCTAGTTTGATTATCTAAGAAATTGTATAAAATATACCTATTCATACTTTTGAATATAAACGTGAAAAGATATTTGGAAGAGCTTAATTTAAAAAATAAATGTATCTAGAAAAGTTTCAGTAATCGTGTTTCTGTCTTATCACATTACCAGATAGATCCTCAAGTTATCTTTGTCATAAAAATATAAAACATACTTTTATTTATTTTTTCGTCATCCTTGTCGTGCTAAAAGAAGGTAAGGCATGACACAGGAAAAAAAATATTTCAAAGCTACAAAAAGTACAGACATACAGAATCTATAAATACAGACCCTAAATGACTAATAAGGAACATAATAATAAATGCCTAACATAATAATTATAATATATATATATATATATATATATATACGAGTATATATAAATACAGTTATCTTACGTAAATTCTATATATAAGTTAAAAATAACTTTTTGCTGTTACTGAGAAATAACTCGCTAAAGTTTGATCCTCGCTATTGGCTCGGACCCGGAGTCCAAATAGATGCAGATCGTGCAGTCAAGCGAGCGTACGGGGGTCGTTCTAGTATGGGCAGCGTCAATGGTACCGCTGAGGCAATAATGTCGAAAAAGACTTGCATGAACTACGTGCCGTCCGTCGGTCGATTGGACTGAAACGGCAATAGACAGAGAAAACTGGCTCTCGTATCAGAGCCAAAGATCCCTTTTGAGTCATTACGCAACAGGAGTAAGTAAAATTAAGCAGAAAAGTCTGATTAAGTACACACGGTTACATATCAAGCTATACAATCAAGTATAAGCTGACCTCGCAGTGTATAGGCTTTTCATAGAATGAGAGGTCAGCTTATACTGGAACTGTATAGCTTGATGTGTAGCCGTGTGTACTATTCGTTCAACATTTTGGCTTTTCAACTCGTGTCATCTGTCCACTTTGTTAGATACCAGCCCATATTGGGGATCGATAATAAACAGAAAAAACCTGACAATTCTAGACTGTTTTCAATGACTGTCAGGCGAAGAACAAAGAAATTATTGGAATTTAATATGAAGGGTGCTTTTACATTTTCTCCCTTATTGTCTGGCATGAACGTAAAAACTTTGTACCTTGGAAGGTTATTTTCAGAATTCGTAAAGAATTTTTTCACGTGGATGAAATTTTATGGAAATAGTTGTCTTTGAGTCAGCTCTGATTATTTAAAACTACAAAATTCATATCAAATTATATGTATAACTCAAAAGATTGTTTAGATTGTATTTACAGCTTAGTCCATACTTAATATGTTTTGATTTCTTTTAAGTTTTGCATTAAAACTTACAGGTGCAGCGGAAAATATGGCCATAGTCATTGGCGCAAATAAGTTTCGACAGTATTTGAGCCATTTGGGGTCGAGACCCTGGGTCCATGGGGTACCGGGTCCCTTAGCGTATTATGAACTCGTTCTATCTGGGCGAAGCATCATGTAATCAGCGGGGTAATGCAGCCAGTGTCTTGTGTCTTGCCTTGTGTTTCTTTTATAATTGTCACATTAAGATGTGAATCATCATCATTATCATCATCATCATCAGCGGGAAGACGTCCACTGCTGGACATAGGCCTCCCCCTTAGATCGCCACAACAAGCGGTTGGTAGCCGTTTGCGCCCAACGGCTCCCCGCGATTCTTACTAGATCGTCGGTCCACCTTGTGGGGGACCGGCCTACGCTGCGTCAACCAGTCCGTGGTCTCCACTCGAGAACCTTTCTTCCCCAACGGTTATCGGTTCTACGAGCGATGTGGCCTGCCCATTGCCACTTCAACTTGCTAATTTTGAGAAGATGTGAATATTTGTTTAAAATTGAATGTATAGTTAAGTAAAGTTTTATCCAAAAATCAACAAATCAAAAACCCAAAAAAAATATAACAAGTAACCTAGCTAATAGTCTGGTAACAAAACAAAACCAGTCGAGAACGACTCGCCTCCTGTGTCTAACTATACCGTACAGTTCTTGGGGCAAAGTTCGACACACGCTCGCTGCGGCAATGTGTAACTCAGTAGCTCCTCACGACAAAACTTAGTGGGCATTCATCTAAAACTTTGGCAGCACCTGAACGTCGCGTGACTTGCACAGGCTGTACGAGACGAAACTTAAGTCGCTTAGACCTACGTACGCTCCCGTAATAGAATAAAATATAGACCCTTTTGTTTCTTTGCGAATGAATAAAGGATACGAAGGACGTGATGGGTAGAATAACGAAGTTACTCTTTAACTCTATTAGAACTTGCGACTTCGGAATCCTTGAGATAGTATTCTGTTGCTTTTAGTACAGTCACAGATATTCTGAAATTGTGATCGTGATCTGTGCCTAGTGTAGATCGAAGCTCTTGCAGTGAAACTTGCTTATATACCAAACGTACGATAGCCGAGCGTGTCAAAAAGCACATCGCAGCAGTCAAAAATTGCCAGGTAAACGAGTCAGCGATTTCAGATCTTTTAGTAGACTCGGGGCCAAAACATTGGATTGAACTTCAAGATCCTAAGGTTATCTCTAGTGAACGCTATTGTTACAAGAGAATGGTTCGTGAAGCGGTTGAAATCAAGAAATTTGAAAGAAGAAAGAATACAAATTTTATCGCGAAGATGGCTATAGACTAAGCGTTTGGAACCCGTTGATAACTACGAATACGCGTCCTGATCGGTGCTTAGATGCGTGTAGTGTGTCGTAGTATGAACGAGGACATTTCTAATTCTGAAGACCAAGTGAGGGTAGTTGTTGCAGCTACCATTGTAGTACGTTTCTCGTCGGTAGCTTCAAGTACTCCAGTCATTAAAAATACTATGGCTTAGATGAGGTAAGTATGCTTAGAGTAATATTTTACGTGGTCACTACTGGGAATAGTAAGTGCTAGAGGTATTTCCAGTTGAACGCTTCTAGGAACGGTAAAAGTCCATAAACGCCAGCAGCATACCGCCATACTTTTAAACCTTTGCTTTGAAATAATTAGTGCTCCATTATTCTTTATTTGTCCGTAAGTTCAAGCCAGCCCAAAGCCAGGTATCTAACAGAATATGATCGGCCGTTGAAATTGGATATGGAAATGGGTCACTGCAACCAATTAACCGATAGGTATGTATTCTCCGCGCTGATATGATTATCGGCGCCTCCATTACCAATCTTAGATTACTGACACGACTAATAATTATCTTAGGAATCAATTCGATATGATAATAGTATATTATGATACAAGTGAGCTAAGTTGCTCATCAGACACGAGGCTGTGGATTGCAGCCCGAGCCGAAGGCGAGGGCGTAAATCAGCCAAGTGTCTAGTGTCTCTTTCATACGCACTTTATCAACACACTTGCGAGGAAAAAACAAATTTTCTGTCAGATTGACATTTTTACAATTATTTACCACACAACAACATATGCGATATAAACAAAAAATGGGAAATGGCGCGCAAGTTTTTTTTTGCACGCGCCAAATGTAATGTGATTGATTACATACGAGTATGGCCATACAGCCTACTTACTTCATAATTATAATTTTAGTGATAAAATACAAATATTGTAAAACAAATTATTGTGTATAAGTAATTTGATAATAACAAATATTTTTTCGTCTGAATTAGGGATACATTTATTTATTCCAAGAATGTAATAGGATTTTCAGCGGCATTAAACCTCTTTGTTGTTACAAAAACTGTATTACCCGGTTAAATTGAAAATGCTCTGTTTACTCGCATATAATTTGCAGTTATGTATGTAGGTACTAACTGAACTTTGTAGGGATAATTCTATGATGCACTTGTGTGTAATATTATTACGCACGTGTGTGTTATAGTTCGGTTTATGCCCCTAAGAACGATGTATTATGGCTCACTTTACGAGCAAATGTGTTGAAAAGGAATTAATGTATTATCTATAATATTCTAACAATAAAAAACATGTCCCAGGAAACAGCAGCTGCGTCTCCACAGGCGTGTTATTTGCCCTTTTCTATTAATTTATAAGAATAACGATTATGGAGCCATACCAATAAATGACAATTAGGGGAAGGGCGGTCAAGCCGGATACTCGAAATATCCCGAAGACACAGTGAAATTTTACGATCTCTGCATAACAACAGCGTGCCTAGGCGCCGGCCGTGTCCGCGCTGTTATGCAGAGATCGTAAAATTTCGCTGCGTCTTCGGGATATTTCGAGTATCCGTCTTGCCCGCTCTATTCTTCTTATCCGCCCTTTCCCTATGATTGTTGTTTCTTTCATTACTAAATTTTCAATGGTATTGTCATGTAGTAGGCGTCAAACCTAGTAAGGTCATAGTAATGGCGGTCAAACGTACCTACCTATTTGTATTGTGGCGGTAATGCGACATTGTAATTTTGAAGCAATTATGCTTTAGTAGAATTGGGTCCCAGGTGCTGTATATACTCGTAATACTAGCTGACCTGCCTCCGGCTTGGCACGCATGGTTTATCAATAAAAATATTAACCTTCTTTTGCGCAGTCGAGTAAAAAGTAGCCTATGTTACTTAGGGATAATATAGCACTATAATGGTGAAAGAACTTTTGAAATCGGACCAGTAGTTTTTCAGTTTATTCGTTACAAAGATACACACAAAAATACAAACCTTTCGTCTTTATAATATTACTAGCTGACCAATCCGCAGCTTCGAACGCGTAGTTTGTCAATAAAAACATTACCCTCCTTCTGCGCAGTCGGCTAAAAAGTAGCCTATGTTACTCAGGGATAATGTAGCATTCTAATGGTGAAAGAGTTATTGAAATCGGACCAATAGTTTTTGAGTTTATTCGTTACAAACATACACACAAAAATACAATAGTATAGTATAGATAACTAGTCTAAAACTAATATCATCGTGATGATAATGTTATTAGGTAAGTATCCACTTCATTATTTATTCTTTATGAGCTAGGTTAGGTAAACTGATTTACACAAAACATAAACTTATTAATTAAAGTATGAACACTTGTGTGGAATATATCTACCTCATATTTCTGATTAAATAATGTCTTAGGTAATGTGAGTCCGTATGCAGTTGGTGCGTACAGTGCAGTGGGTGGTAGTATTATAGTCTGAGTGTAAGCCTCTTTTCAATTCTGTCACTGCACTCGATCTTGAGCTTTAGCCCCAGGCGATGCTCGCAATATTATTCTAATACTAATCCATAATATTTATATAATTTTAAAATAATTCTGTCTCTCTGTCTGTGTATATGTTTGTTATGGTTTCTCGACTAAACGGCTACACCGTTTTTGATGGAATTAGTAAAAATAAATAAATAATGCTGGACATTTCCCATAGCGCTATCTAGCCCCAAACAAAGCAAAGCTTGTAATATGGGAACCAAATAACTGATAGAAAACTCAAATACTTTTTTTTGAAAATACATAATATATAGATAAGCAACCAGATCCGAAACAAATATTTGTAGATCATGCAAACATTTGTTCCGCGGCAGGAATCGAACCCGCTACCTCCTGCGTCTCACCCGACTATTCGCCAACTGCGCCACGGAGGTCGTTGGTTAAATATGAGTCATTGATATAAATGCTACTTTTTACCAGACTACGCAAAAGGTGGGTAATGTTTTTATTGACAAAACTCGCGTGTGACATAGTCTCTCATTATGCGTCTCATAAGAAGGCTCAAGGTCAGCGTGCTATGGAGCGGGCTATGCTCGGTGTTTCTTTACGAGATCGAAAAGAAATGAGGAGATCTGTGGACAAACTAATGTCATAGACACAGCCAAGAGGATTAGGAAACTGAAGTGGCAGTGGGTAATTCACATAGCAACAGCAGTTGGGGCAGAAAGGTTTAGAGTTTAGACCACGCACTTGAAAGCTCAGCGTAGGAGAGCCCGTGAGAGTATCAACTAGGCTGTAATAACATAAAAAAATCGATTTTTTCTACTTCTGAAAACAGAAACATTAGTTAAACAAGCATGTCGTTGACTGTACCCCGTAAAGTCATTAAAGAGATGGTAGGCCATTTTTCGTGATCGACTATTCGATCGAGAGACAAAAATAAGCTTACCTTCCTCACTGAGTCCAATGTATGTGTTTCATATAAATAGATAAAGAGAAGAAGTAAGGGATTATTAGTCTGTGTGCCTAGGATTCGATTCCCGCCACGGAACAAATGCTTGCATGATCTACAGATATTTGTTCCGGGTCTGGTTGTTTCCCTATATATTATAAGTATGTATTTTCAAAAAAAATATATATAAGTATTCTGGTTCTAATAATAAGCTCTACTTAGTTTGGGGCTAGATAGCGCTGTATGCAATGTCCAGCAATGTTTATTTATTTATTTATTCTTCTCTTCTTGCTATTCCTTTCAATGAAATTCTATAAATTTATTTCTATATGTCCATAAATAGTTAGTAATACATTTGTTTACATATATGTTATTAATTCTTATAACAGTATAATTTGTCTCAGATTAATTAAACTAAAATGTTAAATAAATAAAGCATAAAGAAAAATAATTTAGTCTCACCCGTTGTTAGCGCGAATATTTAAACGCAGTATACAAATTTACTATAGTACACACAGCTACACATCAAGCTATATTATCCAGTATAAGCTGACCTCCTCGTTCTATGAAAAGCCTACACAATGCGAGGTCAGCTTATACTGGAAAGTTATAGCTTGATGTGTAACCGTGTGTACCTAGCACGTTGCGCTGGTCACCCGCGATTTTTACGATATGTTATATCATAGTAGGCATGGGCGTTTATTCAACGGACTAGTCGAATCAACCGTTGATTAACATTCGACGCTTCAACGGTCTATCGTTTATTCGTAGACTTGTTGAATTCGTAGATGGTTGAATAAAATGTTGAGACGTTTGTTTCAACTAGAGCGCGACGGCTCGACGCGTAAACATAGTCGTATAATACGGGAACGGTAGATAGCTGGCTCAACGCGACGATAAAATAAATTTGAAATTTAAAGTTACGTTGGTAGCGTTCATATTTGAATAAATAGTTATAGTGAGTTAAGCATTTATTAAAATTATCCTGTCGATTAAAGAAAAAGGATAGCAATTAGTTAACGAATAGACTATAGGTCACGTTATGAACTAGTCGAAAAATTCAACTACTTGATCGACTAGTCGACGATCGACGATGAACGGTTTCGTTTCGTTTATGAAAAAACCGTCGACGACCCATCTCTATATCATAGTTCACCCCATACCCATTGTATAGCCTTTTTGATATACTCACAAACTGGCATTATGTAACAGGCACTGGTGTTTTACTGTAGTATTGCCAGGCTGTAGGTCAAGCTGTCACCCCCATCGTGAATTAGAGAAGAGCCCACCAGAGCAATGTTTAATGAAACGGCCCAAATTTAATTATGCATGCCATTTCAAATAGCCAACCATCTGGTGCAGCGTCTGTTTGCGTAAAGGCTTAGTAGAAATTAATAGTTGATAGGTACCTACCTTCATATCTAAATTATTGCGATCTGTAGACGTATTAATGAAAGCACATTTTATTAAAATAAGATAAAAAGTCAATGAACGTGAGGCCTAGAAACATAACATAGCATACAGGGCGTCCCACGGCTATGCCACATGGAGGGAAAATATCTAGAATATTGTAGATGGAACATTTTACTGAAAGACGACATTATTTTAATTTAAAAAAAAACAATTTAAACTTTAAATTTAATTTTTACCGGTGGTAGAGCTTTTGTGAACGGGCTCGAGGAAGTGGACACCACCGCCTTACCTTTATCTGCCGCTAAATAGCAGTACTTGTGCTGCTGTGTTCCGGTTAAATGGTATTGGTATGTTCCTGTAATTACTGGCACATAGGCATAACAGCTAAGTCCTATAGTATGACAACGTATCCACATAGAGATCAAGACAACATAATATCTTGTTTTGAATTCTATGCGGATATCCATAGGCTGCAGTAGCCACTTAACATCTGGTGGACTGCATGCTCGTTAGCCATATAAGTGGTATAAAAAAAAACTGCATTCATAGATTTTTATATAATTACATGGTTGAACCATCCAGTAAAAAAGAGAAAAAAAAGATAATACATTAGATTAGATGATTTCTTTATTGCACACCATTAAAAATAAAACAAACATAAGAGAATACACAATTAAATCAAAAGTTCTATGTAACTATGGTGGATGTCAGAAAGTTTCACAGCCGTTTAAGAGAGGCAGCTGCAGCAAAGGTCTTTTGGCTTACCACTGCTAGTTGAGGTCCCCAAGATAGATGACTATCCATGAGTACCCTCAGATGTTTGCTGATTTTTATTGAAGTACCGTCAAATTTATACCTCTTTACATCAATGCATATCTAATGGAACTTTATAAAAGTTTTATTTATCAGACGTTGGTTACCCAGGTGATCTTGAAAATACAAAATACGGGACAGGAACTACAGTTTTGAGAGAAATAGACAGCTTATATTTTTATATGCTCAGCTAGATTTAAAAGTCAACATTACTTCGTTGTTCGGTTACAATTTACGTCGCCTTCAAAGTACTTATCTCTAATTTTACCACGGCAAAATCATTTTGTTGGTTCGGTTGGGTGTATTTTTATACCTAGAAATACTTAAATGAAGGTGTTTTTAAAATAAACTTGTTTCATAGCACCAACCCACTTTGACGACCTCCGTGGTGCAGTGGGCGAATAGCCGGCTGAGACGCATGAGGTAGCGAGTTCGGTTCCCGCCGCGGAATTTTCTATATATGATAAGTATATATTTACAAAAAAAATGTATATAAGTATTCTATCAGTTATCTGGTTCCCATAGTACAAACTCTGCTTAGTTTGCTTACTCTGCTAGATAGCGCTGTGTGAAATGTCCAGCGATATTTATTATTATTATTTAAGACTAGCGTCACATCGAAACTGAGACTATTTATCAAAAAATACATTTCAAACGCAGCTATGACGAATCAGCGGAATCAGCAACAAAAAACTCAATTTTTAATATCAAAAAGAGCAAACCCGGTTTTGATGTGGATCGATGATGTCTAGGGAATACGCTGGCGGGATTATCGTGGCGATCTTGATTGCGCTACTAATTGCGCCCCAACGGCGGGGGATTTCGAGAGCACTTTTCCATTTAAGCCTAGGTTTCCGCGCTCACCGCAATATTACGCTCGTATCTAGCTTCCCCGGTTGACCCATGAGGGCATCGCGCTAGTGATGTTGTGTTAGATGAACAAATCGATAGCTTTTTTTAATGAAATTCATTAATTACCGAAAATAATATAAATTTTTTACACATGACTATAAAAAAACAGTTGAAAGATCTAAAGACCGTTGTAAACGATCTAGAGATAGCTCAACTGCTCCAGATCACTGAGAATGCAAGTCGGAAGTGTCCACAAGACTCCGTGGTGGAGTGGGCGAATAACAGGCTGAGACGTAGGAGGTAGCGGGGTCGGTTCCCGCTGCGGAACAAATGTTTGCATAATCTACAGATATCTGTTTCGGGTCTGGTTATTTCTCTATATATTATAAGTATGTATTCACAAAAAAAATGTATATAAGTATTCTATCAGTTATCTGGTTCCCATAGTACAAGCTCTGCTTAGTTTGGGGCTAGATAGCGCTCTGTGAAATGTCCAGAAATATTTATTTATTTATTTATTGCGCTGCTCAATTACAATGATTTCTTATGCGTTGACCCAAATAAGCGCCAGCTCTCGTATCACACGTATCGTCGACCAGACTCGATTGTTAGTTGTACAACATCACCTTTCATGCAATTTAGATATTTCATTTCAGCTAAGTGGTTTGGATAGTATCTTCTAAATTGTTTCAATATTATCATGCATATAATGTAGGTATATAGAATTTTACCCACTTGGTCATTTGAACATATTTTATTGGTGTACATGAAATATTCCAAAATTCCCCAGAGCCTGAAGACTAAAGTCTTCAACCAGTGTGTGTTGCCAGTGATGACTTATGACACTGAAACGTGGTCCTTTACACATGGCCTCATGACCAAGCTCAAGGTCGCTCAACGAGCTATGGAGAGGCTATGCTCGGGGTTTCTTTGCGTGACTAAATCCGCAATAAGGAAATCCGCAGAAGAAATAAAGTTGCCGACATAGCTCTCAAAATTATCAAGTGGAAGTGGCAATGGGCAGGCCACATCGCTCGTAGAACCGATAACCGTTGGGGAAGAAAGGTTCTCGAGTGGAGACCACGGACTGGAAGACGCCGCGTAGGCCGGCCCCTAACAAGGTGGACCGACGATCTAGTAAGAATCGCGGGGAGCCGTTGGGCGCAAAACCGCTCATTGTGGCGATCTAAGGGGGAGGCCTATGTTCATCAGTGGACGTCCCCCGGCTGATAATGATGATGAAGAAATATTTCTCAAAAAGCTTTGACGTACGGCGCAAAATCCAGATCTCACTCTACTACGGCCGTTAAAATAATGTCACTGTTACTTAATAAATGACGACTTTATTTGGAGCTTCTGAACCAATCGACAATCGTTTGACTCTCATAATATTTCTAATAATAAAGTAAAATGATGTCTGTATGTATTTTGATGCCGAAATATTTTGCTGCAGCACTTATTGCATCTCAATGAAGGATTGAGAGAATCTGTTTCCGTTTAGTCAAAGCTCCCGTCAATCGGCAAAACTGCTGTGCCAACTTTCATGAAATCATTTCTACACATTAGATACTTCTTTATTTATGAGTGAATATTAAATCTGTAGGAAGTAATAGTACCTACACAATTATTATGTTTTTCACACCA
Organism: Philereme vetulata; assembly: GCA_918857605.2. Classification (NCBI taxonomy): domain Eukaryota; kingdom Metazoa; phylum Arthropoda; class Insecta; order Lepidoptera; family Geometridae; genus Philereme; species Philereme vetulata. The sequence continues at coordinate 1,661,270 of OU975471.1, read as the reverse complement.
CCTGCTCGACAATGTCAAATTATATGTCATGTAAACCACACAGAAAGCAGGTGGTTAAATCCCTACGGCTGAGCCGGGAGTAAAGTTGTACTGAATTTCATTGACCGTTGGAATTTGGAACCTCATTTGTATTAATATTTGTACCAGAGAGACCCATTCAATAAAAACTTATTCGCAAATCGATCTAACCTCTGCACAGAATGCACATGTGTGAAAAGTAGAGAATTCTTCTCGTCGATAAAGCTGGCTGCATCTTGGGCGTGCTTATATACTTCTCTGTACTCAGTATTCTAGCAACTCCCTCGCTCCGCTTGTGAGTTAACTCTAGAATCCTTTGTTACGTTCGGGATTTAATATAACGTCCGTGACGCAAGACACTCCTTTATCCCCTCGTTTAATAAATCTACTATTCTATGTCGAACTAACATAGCAAGTGAATAAAAAAAATGACTTATTTTACACAAAAGTTTGTTGTACACCCAATCAACATGTATAATAAATATGTACGCAAACGAAATCATCCGCAACAACTAGTACTATATACAGCAAACGTCAATAGCATTATCCACCAAACCATCTAGGCTAAATCCAATTCTAATGATGATGTCTCAATGAGGGTGAATGGAGACGGCGGGTGCCGGCTGTAGTCATAAACCCAGCCATCCACTAGAACAGGCCAGAACAGCTCAACGCATCGCATTGAAGCTTCTCTTGTTGAAACATGAACGATTTTTATGAAAAGAATTTTTGAAATGCCGGTTCCCTGTTTTGTGAATATTAAAAATGCGTATACGCGATTAGCTTGGTCGTGAGCAGCAAATATTTTGTATTTATAAATGGTTTGAATTTTACGTGGTTAGTCGGTTTAGTATTTCAGTGGTTATTTTAATAACTGCTTAATTGGCAGTTAGTTTCTAATGTTTTCATTTACGGAGCAATGTTTTGTGCAAAGTTTAATTCATATAGTATTTTATGAACACGTAGCGGGTTTTACTGGTCGTTAAAGTTTTCATATATTAAGATGATTATAAAAACACAATTACATAAAGAAATAATACGTGTAGAAGCATATTTTAAAAACATGCACTTTTGAACAAACATGCAACTCCACTTCATCTAAAATGTATTTACCGATTTTTGGTGTTAGTCAAACATTAGACCCCTATACCATACCTGATGGTAAGTGATGATTGGTCGAAGTTGGTTGGTCAATTAGTCCATTAGAGGTTAAAGCTAGCAGCATTATTATGTCGTATTTTCTTCATGTGGGGCCTTCCTATGCATGTGACATATGTGATGTAAAGGGTATATTATCTGTGATATCATTCTCACAGAATGAATGATAAGAATGATATCACATCTGTAAGTTCGAAAAAAATGTTTTTTTGAAGAGAAACCAAACGAGGATAGCTTTATATACTAATAGCTGTCGCTTGCGACTTCGTACGCGTTCATAGTCAAAATCTTTTATTCATTCAAATCACAAGGATCACTTTGAAACGTCAATTTTACTGCCTGCTCCTTCGCGACCAAGCCAGGAAAGAAAGGCAAGAAAACAAGGCTGATTGATTTATTAATGATCTTTTTAGAATACATAACAATACAGGTAATAAATTACGTCTAAATTGTAACATTTTGAACGAGTTGGAGTAATTTCAATCCCAAGTTTCTCTATCATCTAAATAATTCGATATTTTATAGTAGGCTTTTTTATAAAGATTTTGTTTAATTGCGTTTTAAATTTGTTAATTGTCAATTTTCGCACATAACTTGGGAGTTTGTTATAAAAACAAACACCTTGCCCTTTAAATGATTTACTAACTTTATGGAGTCTACAAGTGGCAACAACGAGTTTATCTTTATTTCTAGCATTAAGATTATGATTATCGCTATTTTTCTTAAACAAATTAATATTTTTGGGAACATACATCAGATTTTCATAGATGTATTGACAAGGGAATGTCATAATATTTATTTCTTTAAAGTTATTGCGTAATGATCCTCTGGGGCCCATATTACCTATATAAATTGCACGAACAGCCCTCTTATGCAGCACAAAAACGGTGTATATAACTGCAGCACTCCCCCACAGCAGTATACCGTATGGCATAATGCTGTGAAAGTAACTAAAGTAAACCAGTCTAGCTGTGTCTACGTCTGTAAAAAGACGGATCTTTTTGACTGCGTATGCCGCAGAACTAAGTCTCTTCGACAACTTATCAATGTAAGGGCCCCATTGAAGCTTATTATCTAGGGTTATACCTAAGAATCCGGTGGTGTCCACAAGACTCCTCGTTTTTGATTTGTATATAAATAAATAATAAATAAATATTGCTGGACATTTCACACAGCGCTATCTAGCCCCAAACTAAGCAGACCTTGTATTATGGGAACCAGTTAACTGATAGAATACTTACATACATTTTTTTTTGTAAATACATACTTATAATATATAGAGAAACAACCAGACCCAGAACAAATATCTGTAGATCATGCAAACATTTGTTCCGCGGCGGAAATCGAACCCGCTACCTCCTGCGTCTCAGTTGGCTATTCGCCCACTGCACCACGGAGATCGTCGGCTGTAACTTGTGTAGCATTAAGTAGTATAAATATAATACACTTTGTTTTCTTTTCATTTAAAAGTAGATTGTTTACATTGAACCATTTTACGACCTTAGAGATTGCATTGTTTACATCGTCAAAATTAGTTTGTCGTCGCTTTAAATTAAATAAAAGTGACGTGTCATCTGCAAACAGTACAACCTCATGACCGTCCCTTACATGATGGGGAAGATCATTTATATATACTAAAAAAACAAAAATGGTCGTTACACTATAATATGTGTAAGTAACCTAAACATAATGCTAAACTCACTGTAACTTGACTTGACACCTCATTTTTATACCATGGTACCTCATTTAGGGGATAAAAATAATGTGTTAATCCAGGTTATAATCTACGTACATACTAAATTTAATCGAAATTGGTTCAGCCGTTACAACGTGATTGAATGAATGAATGAATGAAATACTCTTTATAGCACACCAAATAAAAATACAATAATGGAAATAAAGAATAAATAAAGGTGCAATGGGCGGTCTTATCGCTAAAAGCGATCTCTTCCAGACAACCTTTGGATGGACAGGATAAACAAAATCAAAAGACGGCGGTGTAAGAGTACCTACAGACATAAACAGAACCCACAAAATAAAATATACCTATTAATTATACTAATAAACATAAACTTAAATACATACAAATAATATAAGTATAAATAAACTACACTACATAAAGAGGATAAATAACACAAACACTAACTAGCAGTTACGAGACAACGAAAGGAAAAGGTTGTATACCTTGACTTTGAAAATAGGAAGAGATTGGGACGACCTTACAGACAAAGGTAAGGCGTTCCACAGTCGCACAGCTTGTACTGTAAAGGAGTCACCATAAAATTGTGAACTATGAATGGGAGTTCGAAGCTGTAGAGCTTCGGAAGAACGAAGGGTTTGAGAGTGTCCCTGATACAGAAACTCGAAACGCTCCTTTAGATAAGAAGGTGAAGTGGGATTATAGAGAATGTTATAAAGAAGTGATACAATATGTGCATTCCGGCGAAGACGTATAGGGAGCCACTTGAGTTTTGCGCGAATTCTGAGACATGGTCATACTTGCGCAAGCCGAATATGAACCGAATACAAAGGTTTTGAAGGCGCTCAAGTTTACTCATTTGGACTTCGGAAATGTCGAGGTAGCTGGCGTCGGCGTAATCTAAGATAGGGAGTAGAAGGGATTGTGCAAGCGTAATTTTGGTGGCGGTCGGTAAAAAGTTACGAAGTCTACGCAACGAAGCTGAAGAAGCAAACACTTTGCGGCTGATCTCAGCAATACACGGCACCCATGATAGCTTGGTGTCCATGATAATTCCCAAGTTTTTCACCGTCTGACTGATAGCTATTTGTGTTCCATTAAAAAGTACAGGTGGGAGTTGTGCAAAATCTAGCCTAGGAATTATTTTGTGACTACAGATTATGATCACTTGTGTCTTTTTAGGGTTTACGGTAAGACGGTGATTGAGTAACAAACAAACAAAATAAATTCATAAACATCTAAACTTTCGCAATTATAATATTAGTGTGACACAAATGAGTAGAAAAGAGAACGTACTATGATATTTCTTACGCGTTTTTTAAAAGATAATAAGTTTGTAATGTTGCCAAAATAGGCTGAAACTGCGTGAACCACTGCTCACTAGTCAAAAGTGACAGTCTTATTGCTAAAAGTGATCTATTCGAGACAACCTTTGGATGGATTAGATTTCATGAGAACGTTCTTGATACTCACGATACGGAATCCTTGTGTAGGGTCAGATGACTGTTAGGTGTTGCCATTGTTAGATGAAAATACCAACATGAAATCAAAATTGACAATAGTATTTTTCAAACTTTCATGATCACTGTACATAATTATTGATTAAACATTATTGATTGTACAGAAAGCCAACACAAACTGACCGCTATTTGAACGCTGCATCGCACTACCATCCAAGCTTACGATCTCTGTGACCCTGAACATCTGGAGAGTGAGCTGGCCTATGTTCAGGAGGTTCTAAAATCCAACGGTTATGTAAGTAGACGGAAGCCAATACGCACGAACAGAGAAATACCAACGGAGGCCTGTAAAAAGCCAACGTGTTTGCCTTACTTGAAGGGGGTGACAGATAAAATTGGAAATGTGTTGAAAAGGTTTTCAATCAATTCGGTCTTCACTCCTCTCTCAAAGATGGCCAAGAATTTACGGACTCCAAAGGATGTTATACCTCTGCAGATGCCTGGTGTTTATAAGATAGACTGTTGCTGTGGCCGCTCTTACATCGGGCAAACCAAACGTACCATAGCCGAGCGTGTCAAAGACCATATCGTAGCTGTCAAAAATCGCCAGCTAAACAAGTCAGCGATAGCACAGCATCTAGTAGACTCGGGACTGAATCATTGGAACTTCATGATCCTAAGGTGCTTTATAGTGAACGCCATTATTACAAGAGAATAGTTCGTGAAGTGATTGAAATCAAGAAATTTCCAAATTTCAATCGGAAAGATGGCAATAGACTCTCAGCATCCTGGAACCCGGTGATTGCTAGGTGTGCGCGTCGTAATCGTTCGACTCAGTGCGTAGATACGATTAGTGTAGTGTGTCGTAATATGAACGAGGACATTTTTAATTCTGAATACCAAGTGAGGGTAGTTACTGCAGCTACCCACACTTCCCGACGGTAGCTCCAAGTACTCCAGTCAACCTGAGACCATGACTGTGGCAACACAGCCGAAACGTCGGGATAACAAATAAAAAAGGTACATACGGGATAAACACCCGTTTCAATCAATAAAATTGACAATGTTGACTATATCTTATAATATAGCATAAGCCGGTGGAATGTCGCCCTAATTCTCACGTTTGGGTCCTGTTATGGTAATAAATTTAATATACAACGCAGTAAATTACGTTCGACATTATTTCGCTTACAGCCATATTTTGCGGCGATTGTAATGGAATACCCAAGTATGCGGAACCGCGTTGCAATATTACTTTTAAATTGGTTCTGACATGATTAGTTTACTTCGGAATATTTCCTGTTTTTATCAACCAATATGACTTTCAATAGAGCTTCTACGTATGTTCTAGAATAAACCTCAAAGTACATACATGGGGTAATGTTTTGGGTCAAAGCAGCCGATTCTTACAGAGTATTTATGTTACAAAAGCGTTCGTTAAGGTATATTTTAAATATGAAAATATAGTTTTAGATAATAAGGTATTATGACTTTGACATGTAAATTTCTTTGCCAAAATATTGTTTGTGTACGCGAAAACTTTCGACTTGGCTTTAAAACAGAGTTTACTTAATTATAACACGGGACACAAAAAAAAAACATTGCAGCGCCATGAATAAGATTTTATTTATTTGTTCATAAAACAATTAACCAATTGTATTTGAAACTACGTTATACATTAAATTATACTAACTATACATTAAAATTTTAAAAATAATCATCATTAAATACAAAAACAATCATTAAACCGACACAATTCAAAACACAAGTCACATTAAAAATCACAAAAACAGCACTTAGGTTAAAAAGTCAAGTTAAAAATAAAACGAAAAATGTCATAAATTAATTGAATAAATAAATCATTTTGAATTGCATTGTGACTTGAACTCATCCACTGAATAAAAACACCCTTCCAGCAAAAGCTTTTTTAGCCTAGTCTTAAATATGATTGGACTATCAATAATTTTCATGTCAATGGGGAGAAAGTTGTATAAAATAACTGCTTGATACCGAGAGCCATGCCAAAACTGGCTAAAACAAAAAAAAGCTTTATTTACGTATCTATTGAGCTGTATAACTAGTGGTTCACCCCGAACTGAGATCTCGCGAGTCTCCAATTATAACAAAAAAAAATTATTTGTAATCTTTGACTAATAAAATAGTGCCACGAAATGTATAACCAAATTACTTGACCTACAGTTTCATTATAATTACAGGTAACTGGAGTTCGTGTTGTGGTTATTTTTTTTTGGGTATAAATTGTAGTTATTCTGAATTTCAGATTTTTGCCTATATATGTGTCACTTAAATTATCGTGAAAATTATTTGTGTCGCTTAAGTTGTACATTAAGACCAGTGAAAAATTAACTAACTTTCTGCAAATAAATATCTTTATCTTTATCTTAAGCTACACGCATACCAAATTACAGCACTGTGGGGTCACTGGTGTACCCTGTGAATTTCAAAGTCAAAGTTTTGTTTTTATTATGGCTAATAACTCAAAAACTATAAATAATTTACGAAAAATAAACGGAGTCTAAATTTACTAACCTCGCCTTTCATTTATACCTTTCATTTGACGTCGTATTTGACCGAATAACCTCTTTTTTTACCGCTCTCAAACCCCAATATCTCAACACCCCCCATAATTTGTAGCTCATTTAGTCATACCAAAATTGTGCCATCACTACCTACCTATGTAACTAATTTCACGATGATCGGATCAAACGCTTCGTGTTATCCTCGGACAAACATACATACATACAACGCCGATTTACCCAAGATTGATTTAGAGATCTCGCTTCGCTCTATCAATAACATTCCAATTGACATACGAAATAAGAGAAACATTGAATTTTTAAGTACGTAAAAAATGTTTATTATTTAAAAGTTACATCAGAATTGACGAACTTTGGCAGATAAATACATATTCTGTAATGATAATAATCTATATATATAAAAAAATTAATCCTTATTTCCCTTGGTCACGCCATCACGGGTGCACGGCTCAACCGCTTTCGCTAATTCTTTTTTTATTGTATTTCTTATGAAAGAAAAAATTAAGAAAATTGTGCGCAAAATTAGAAAAATTAAGAATACTTAACCACCATATAAAATTATTTATAATCTAACCTTTTACAATGTAACCTTAAGACGTTTGACATAGAATTGACAGAATGCGTGCTGCAAATATCGTCAAAGAGGATGTAAAAAAAATGAATACCGTTTGAAACAGATGCTTCGGTCCGATTTATCCCGAGATATTGTCTATATATATAAAAATTAATTGCTTTTCGTTAGTCTCGCTAAAACTCGAGAACGGGTGGAGCGATTTGGCTAATTTTGGTATTGAATTATTTGTGAAACTCATACATTTTCTCATACATAATGATGGCCGGGGACAACAATTGACAATTCTACCAGGGTGACGTATATTGACAGCCCTCGTTATATGCATGTCAAGGCGGTACGAAGTTCGGCGGGTCCACTAGTCCTGGATAAAAACAGGTTATACTAACTTTTATTTTTACTTGCTGTGGATTCAATAAAAACCTCACTGCTACGTATTAGTTCCTATTGTAATTTTTAGTGTTAGTTATGCAGGAAATGTTTTATTATTAGTCATAGTATGATTCATTACGATAAGTTGCTCTATATTAATTTAATATTGTTATTCCGTATCGTACGTGTAAATATCAAAAGATACATAAACATTATCTATCATTATCACATCGTCATTGGCAGCTTCAATGGCGTTTTCTCTCATAGACGAAAGAAATATAGCAAGTACGTTTATTACGACAACATTAGGTATAACAAGGATTCAATAAGTATTAAAAAAAATGCGCCATCTTAAAACCCCTTATTAAATTTATATTTTACATCTGAGATCCCTTTAGCAAAAAACCAGCCAAGAGAGAGTCGGACTCGCGCACGAAGGGTTCTGTAACATTATCTATAAAAACGGCAAAAATCATGTCTGTTGTATGTAAGCCCTACTTATATATTTTTTTTATTCAATAGCACACCTGTTTTTATTTACCTTATTTGAGGTTGTTGCCAATTAAGCTAGTCCTCTAAATTGTATGGGCGCCCATACAACTCAGAGCACTATCTTAATTGACGTCAACTATGTACTCGTATGTATATGGACAACCTTTAATTTTAAATTTTTTTTATATTTTGGATTTTTTCCTTTATCTTAAGCTGTAAGATCTTGCTTTTTGCCAAATTTTGTGATTCTAGGTCAACGGGTAGTTACCATATAGGTTTTTGACCCGAAACCTATAGGGTACCTCCGGTTGACCTAGAATTGTCAAGTTTGGTTATAAGCAAGGTCTTAAAGCACAACTTGAAGGAAAATTCCTTAAAAAAAAATAAAAATTATGGTAAATTTTGTCCATATATTTTTATCGTTTTAACTCAGGATCATGATTTTTATACACCTAACAAAGACTATAAACTTCAGTATCTGGTATAAATTTCAACTTGCTAGGTTCACCCGTTCCTGAGAAAATTGGTGATGACACACTGACTGACAGATGGACAGACTGACAAGAGAGTGATCTTATAATGGTTCCTTTTTTACCTTTTGAGGTACGGAACCCTAAAAAGGAAAGGGGCTGATAATCTTCGGATTAGCTGACGTGATCTTCATTACACATAGCTATTTCTATTAAAAATAATATTTTAAAAAACTAAAAATCACGCTTTTGTAGTTAACCGAACTAATAAGTAGAAATGATTTCCAATAAATTTATATTAAAAATAGTGTGATTAACAAAGATATGTATTTTATTGTAAATGGTGTGTGTGTGTAAGCGTGTGGTGCTTTTAAGATATTTTCAAAATGACTGTAAGTACTTTCACTATACTATACTAAGATTTTTTAAAATCATCTCAAAAATTTCAAGCCTAGACGGGACTTGAACCCGCGACCTTCCTCTTGATACGAGACCTCTAATTTTGACCTAGACGTGAATTGCCTTGTAGCACAGATGGTAGTGCATCCTCGTATCAAGAGGAAGGCCGCGGGTTCAAGTCCCGTCTAAGCTTGAAATTTTTGAGATGATTTTAAAAAAATCTTGGAATTTTCCTCATGTGTTCGGATAACACTATAAATAAAAATACTATACTATACTATACTATACTATCTATACTTTAATATTATAAAGAGGAAATATTTGTTTGTTTTTTTTTGTATTGAATGGGCTCCGAAACTAGGCTGTGTCTAGGGATAGTGTAGCTTACACTATTCCCTGGTGATATAGGCTACTTTTTACCCAACTGCGCAGAAAGAGGCTTATGTTTTTATTGAAAAACTACGCGTTCGAAGCTGCGGATTGGTCAGTTAATCTGTCACTATAATATTTAGAACAATTGACATCAAGTCATTATTATACAGTATTGTCATCGGTTCTTGATAAGTCTGCAAAATTTCAATGTTATTCGACGTTTAGAAAGGTTGAAAATAAAGTTCAAAGATTCCTTTAGATACAATACATACATACCAAGCTAATATAAGAATGTTAAAACGCGTAACTATGTTACAGTGGTGAATGGTGAAAATTCACTTCATACAACGCGCTCTACTTCTTGTCTTCTTTTCTTGTGTTACCTGTGTTTTTTGTTAACTTTGCGGTATTTCCTGTGTGTGTCAAATTCTTCCTCTGTGGTGTTTCTTTCTTTCACTACTACGTAAAAGTTTATTACAGTGAAGGCACATCTACACAAATTCGTAAGTTTAATAGTGAAACTAGTATGGATTCATACGCTACTTGAAACGGAAAATAATTAACATAGGAAACAGAATATTTTATTCAAAATACAACTTCCTGTAAGCCATAAAATAATTCATAGATTGTGATACTGGTATGTATGTAAGTAGGTATAACTATATTTGTATTGGGTGAATAGGCAACTTAACCCAGACAGTGCAGGTGTGGGATAAAATGGTCTCAGCATACGCTGCCATGAACCTTGACGAGTACGATGCAGCGCTGGTATTCTGACAGGGCCTAGGTGAGGAAAGGAACATTGGTAGACGTTTAAAAAATATTATGAATAGATATTCAACATAATAAAAATATTTAAAATAGATATACTTAGATAAAAGATTATGTTAGTTCATTGAAAAGTATATAAATGGATTTCGTTTTAATTCTTTATTCCATGCATTATTTTGGTTAAATTCGTATGAATTTGAATTGGTATGTTTTATTTTTGATTTGGAAATAGAACAAGACTTGACGTTATCCCAACGTCTACGAGATCACATCTGATCAAGACGATCGTAGAGAAATTTTCATCCAATATGTGACGTCATCTTGCACGAGATATTTTCGCGAAACCCCCCGTTTCCCTGTTTCTTGAGTCCAGTGAAGTAGATAAGTTAAGTAACTGTAGCCAGCTACTTGCTGCCAATCTCACTTTATCCGCGCCACTGAGCAAAAAGACCTAAGTTCGATTTCCGCTTTCTAACGAAAATAACGAAAAACAAGCGATGGACGCCAAGTTCGTGAGACCTTGTAGGTTACAGGAATGTGTGTTTATTTGTAACTTTTCGCACCAATAACATTTTAGAACTATTTGTTATTTTGTTCCTAAACAGAAATTCTGGTGAAAAAAAAAGCTGACGCATGATTTCTTGATATTATTATATCCAATCTAGATTAAAAAAAACATTCTAAAACAACACTAGGTTAGAACATGATATAGTAGGTACATTAAAAATATAATGCACTTTTTTATATCTAATACTAGCTGACCAATCCGCAGCTTTGCATGCGTAGTTTTACAATAAAACATTACTCTCCTTCTCCACAGTTGGGTAAAAAGTAGCCTATGTCACCCGGGGATAGTGTAGCTTCCCAACGGTGAAATATTTTTTTACATCGATCCAGTAGTTTCTGAGCCTATTCAATGCAAACAAACAAACAAACGAATCCTTCCTCTTTATAATATTATTTTTGTAGATATTGATATGTTCTTTAATATTGTAAAACATACTTTTGTTCTATCATCAATAGTTTCCGCAGCGCATGCGACGAAAGACATTTTAGGGCACTTTTTTACACCTTGGGTTACGTTACTTAAGTTTTAGTAAGGATATCCAATCTTTTATAACAATAAATATAGCATATCTCACTCAAGGTGAATGTAGCTTTCCAATGGTGAAAGAATTTTAGAAATCGGCACAGTAGTTTTTGAGTTTATTCATTACAAACATACACATACACACAAACATACAAATCTTTCCTCTTTATAATATTAGTATAGATAGTACTTATTCCATCTCCAATAAGTAAAATAAAATAAAAATATAGTTCAACTCTACTTCCGCTCCTGTGTAACTTTTATTATTCTGAAGTGTTTCCGTCCATTGTATCTTACTAACAACTAAAATTTTTTTAGTTATATAATGGCTAGTTTTTGACCACGATCTCACCTGCGATGATATAATCTACGATAGAACACGATTGCCTAGAAGAAACCTGGTCACTCGCGCTTTGAAGACCCCTAAGTTGTAGGTTGCTAACTATCTTAAAACGTGCCGAGTGACGATCTTACGGTTTATATAATACTTGCTAAGTATTCTTCTCATCATTCGCGCTTATGTGTTAAAAACGGTATTAAACACCAATGAACTAATGACATCAGTGTTTGATTCTAATATCAGCACTAGAAGCCGCTAACACCTATTCGTTCCCGGCTGAACGCTTAAATAACTATGACGCAAAACATTTACCGAAGCTACAAACAGCTAAAAACGAAAAAGGCACGGTGAATTTTGACACGCACTTGGCTCAATTGATATTCATTATTCATCCCCTTTTACTTTCAACATCGCTATTATCCTTTGCGAAAGAGCTGTCATATTTTACCTTATTGCTTTTTTTCGCAGTTTATCTACCTTCTATCTGTCAATCATTACGAACTTAATTTTACGAGTACCCAGTAGCACAGTGAGTTATTTCACAATTCAGAATAACTCACATCAACCTGTATAAACAATCTATATATACATCAATTGCTCCAGGTCACTACCAAGCGGAAGTGGACCCAAGACACTGGCTACTTTGATCCACTGAATTGTAATGCTTATGCGTTGAATCAGATAAGCGCCAGCTCTCGCATCATACGTCGCTTCGAACAGACGCCTAGAAAGAATATTGAAAACGCAAATGGCCTCGGTATCGACCCCAAATGGCTCAAATACGTGCGCTCAGTTGAGACTTCTATATTCTGGAATAGTTGAGGTCCTATTCTAAAAAAAATATTGCCAATACTACCTACTACTATAAATACAGCACTCAGGGATAGTGTGGCTTATAGATCAGGAAAACAATTATCATAAATGAAACATATATAAGACCAGCATTGCTGGTGAATGAATAAGGCTGCCAGGCTAAAATGGGATTGGGTGGGCCACGTAAGACGAATGCACCCGGACAGGTGGGCAACGATCGTCACGCAGTGGGTGCTTGAAGACGGGAGACAGCGCCGAGGTAGGCCTAGTAGACGCTGGCGTGACGACCTCGAGGCCTTCGAGATAGATTGGTGGAATTAGTCACGCGAGAGAAAGTCCTGGAAGACAGTGGGGGAGACCTTTGCCCGGCAGCGGGATGACATAGGTTGAAAAAAAATAACAAATAAAAACTCGGCTTTGTAGTTTCTGAGATTACCTCCTACAAACATACACACTTCTAATCCTACCTTTTTGTTTATTAGTAAGTTAAGCCATGTTTTAACCATGTTTGGTTGCTAAAAACGGTGACAACTGGCTCGGTCACTTCCTCATATACTATTTTATTTCTCTTACTTAACTAAATAAATGAAACTAGATGGAAAAAAATATCATAGACCTAGAAGAAGTATGACGGAGTATAACTAACTAGATTATAACCACACTAATATGGCTCCGATCGATACGTTCTTGTATAAGATAAAGGTTCACGAATGGAACTGAAACATTGTCGGTCGGTACCGATAAACGATACGAGATAAATCCCGTATTAAAAATATGTTCGCAAATAGGTAACTTCACGCGTACATTTGCAACACTCGCACCGATTGGTGCCAACCAGTGCGCGGACATATACAGAATAATATATGGCGTGAGGCGTTTCTCTGAAAATATTTTATGTGACCAATTATCACAGAGAATCTAGTAGTTATAATCCGGCGACATTAATATGAACATTTAATGTCAATCAATCTATAGGTACTAATAATAAAAAGAGGAAAGATTTATTTGTTTGTTTGTATTGAATAGGCTCCGAAACTACTAGACCGATTTAAAAAAAAATATTTCACTGTTGGGAAGCTACACTATCCCCGGTTGACAAAGGCTACTTTTTACCCAACTGCGCAGAAGGAGGGTAATGTTTTTATTGAAAAACTATGCGTGCGAAGCTGCGGATTGGTCAGCTAGTAATATTATAAAGAGGAACGATTTGTTTGTTTGTTTGTTTGTATTGAATAGGCTCCGAAACTACTGGACCGATTTAAAAAAATATTTCACTGTTGGGAACCTACACTATCCCCGGGTGACATAGGCTATTTTTTACCCAACTGCTCACAAAGAGGGTAATGTTTTTGTTGAAAAACTACGCGTGCGAAGCTGCGAATTGGTCAGCTAGTAACTCATAATCGTCTACAGTCCGACTTCACCTCCTGACGGGCCTGTCTAAGTTTGTACTATGCAGTCTAGTCTTGCTCATCTGTAGCCAGCGACTTTGACAATGTCGTCCACCCAACACGCTTAAAAGTCTAAATAACCTTAATTATAACATTTTAAAACACGTTATATAGCATAACAACTTTTAACTGTGTACATTGTCATCTGAAATTCAGATAGGTACTGCTCGTTAAAACAACCCACCTGCAGAAAGTTTTACAAAATGTTTATGTAAAATTAAGCCTTCTCTGCCTCTTGACGTGCAGTTTTAAATGCTCCGGACCGTAGAGAGTTTGCAAGCCGGTAAGCTGGTTTGCAGCTTCACGCTTGTTAAAATTATCTTATACTCCTGCCAAGTGAAAAACCAGTCACTATCTAGATTCAAATAATTTATTGTACTGAGTGAGCTTCGTCTCCATAGGAGAATTCGTTTGTTATGAATTCACAGCATTTTTAATTTTATGAGCGAGTCTATACAATTCGGCGGCCATTGTCGGTCACGTGGTCATTAACATAATGGTTATGTTGTCAACATGGTAGTGAGATGACATTTTATCATGATTATCGTGATATTTTATCATCTCACTACCTTTTCTTGAACCTGGGCTTGACAGTTTTTTTAACATTGTGAGAAACTTGCCAGCATTCAAACCTTCAAAATTAGACTTGTTTTGTTCAATGGCTTGATAAAAAGTGGACTGAGTATAAATATTATACTAGCAGACTATATAATGACCCGCTCCCTTATTATCTAAGTGAAATTGCTGTCGCTATCGCTAGTCAGGTCATCCCTTTCACACGTACAGTACGTACCTCACGTGTGAAAGAGATGGCCTGACTAGCGATAGCGACGCAAGAACAACTTGGCTTAGGTATTATGGGGCAGATTAGGACCTGCAGATCATAAACATTTTCATCGATAAAGGACTAAGCTTGAAACTAAAGAATAAAGGGCAGTCAGAGAGAACACCAGAAGAAAAGATTTAAAAACTTACTTTGTTCCTAGACTGAGAATTGCAGAACATAGTGTTCATCACCAGGGTGTAAAGCTTTATAATAACTTGCCTGTCATCTTTAAAACCATCTACAGTACATTTGAATTCAAAACTAAACTTAAGCAGTTATTGTTGAAAAAGTGTTTTTACTCCATTGAAGAATTTTGTAAGGACAAGTCTCTAATTACCTGACGCAAAACTTTTATTTATTAAGTACTGTTATTTGTACCTAATGTTAGGTATCATTTGACTTGGAATTTTGTAAGGACAAGTCTCTAATTACCTGACGCAAAACTTTTATTTATTAAGTACTATTATTTGTATCTAATGTTAGGTATCATTTGACTTGGAATTTTGTAAGGACAAGTCTCTAATTACCTGACGCATAACTTTTATTTATTAAGTACTATTATTTGTACCTAATGTTAGGTATCATTTGACTTGGAATTTTGTAAGGACAAGTCTCTAATTACCTGACGCAAAACTTTTATTTATTAAGTACTATTATTTGTACCTAATGTTAGGTATCATTTGACTTGGAATTTTGTAAGGACAAGTCTCTAATTACCTGACGCAAAACTTTTATTTATTAAGTACTATTATTTGTACCTAATGTTAGGTATCATTTGACTTGGAATTTTGTAAGGACAAGTCTCTAATTACCTGACGCAAAACTTTTATTTATTAAGTACTATTATTTGTACCTAATGTTAGGTATCATTTGACTTGGAATTTTGTAAGGACAAGTCTCTAATTACCTGACGCAAAACTTTTATTTATTAAGTACTATTATTTGTACCTAATGTTAGGTATCATTTGACTTGGAATTTTGTAAGGACAAGTCTCTAATTACCTGACGCAAAACTTTTATTTATTAAGTACTATTATTTGTACCTAATGTTAGGTATCATTTGACTTGGAATTTTGTAAGGACAAGTCTCTAATTACCTGACGCAAAACTTTTATTTATTAAGTACTATTATTTGTACCTAATGTTAGGTATCATTTGACTTGGAATTTTGTAAGGACAAGTCTCTAATTACCTGACGCAAAACTTTTATTTATTAAGTACTATTATTTGTACCTAATGTTAGGTATCATTTGACTTGGAATTTTGTAAGGACAAGTCTCTAATTACCTGACGCAAAACTTTTATTTATTAAGTACTATTATTTATACCTAATGTTAGGTATCATTTGACTTGGAATTTTGTAAGGACAAGTCTCTAATTACCTGACGCAAAACTTTTATTTATTAAGTACTATTATTTGTACCTAATGTTAGGTATCATTTGACTTGGAATTTTGTAAGGACAAGTCTCTAATTACCTGACGCAAAACTTTTATTTATTAAGTACTATTATTTGTACCTAATGTTAGGTATCATTTGACTTGGAATTTTGTAAGGACAAGTCTCTAATTACCTGACGCAAAACTTTTATTTATTAAGTACTATTATTTGTACCTAATGTTAGGTATCATTTGACTTGGAATTTTGTAAGGACAAGTCTCTAATTACCTGACGCAAAACTTTTATTTATTAAGTACTATTATTTGTACCTAATGTTAGGTATCATTTGACTTGGAATTTTGTAAGGACAAGTCTCTAATTACCTGACGCAAAACTTTTATTTATTAAGTACTATTATTTGTACCTAATGTTAGGTATCATTTGACTTGGAATTTTGTAAGGACAAGTCTCTAATTACCTGACGCAAAACTTTTATTTATTAAGTACTATTATTTGTACCTAATGTTAGGTATCATTTGACTTGGAGTTTTGACATGTTATGATATTTATATTGTATTTTATATATTTTTTTTTTATCGTTTTTATATTCATTATTTTTATATCATATTCATTATTTGATATTATTCAAATCAATTATCTTAAGATCTGACATTTTATTTAATTATCATGTAAATAATAACGTTCCATTGTTACCATTTTCAGTCATTCATCTATCAGAATGAATTTCCTACATGTATGTATATTTTTTTATTTTTCTACTGTACCAAATATTCCGACACAATATGTGTATTGTTTGCGAATAAATGAAACTGAAACTCGCCCGTGGAAGTACTACCACCATACCTACTTCTGTCGCCAAGCAGCATTGCTGTGTTTCGGTTTTAAGGTGATGGTCGCCGATGAAATTGCAGGCGTATGAGGCTTTTCACCTGTAGGTATGCCTCAAGATGATGGACGCAGGGCGGTGAATCGTAGGGAACGTTTTTAAGGTACCTGGCGTACGCCTAATACTTTGTTATAGGCGATGGTTACCACTTAACAGGTGGGTCATATGCTTCGTCTCCAGGTCATATAAAAAAATAAATATTCATATATCATAAACCTCACTTCCAGCCTCCCGAACAAGCCGGGTTCCGTAAAGGCTACAGTACCATAGACCACATACATACGCTGCGGCAAGTCATACAAAAAAAAAAAAAATACTGTTCTCCGAAACTGTTTACGACCGCATTGGAAGATGCCTTCAAGCTTCTGGAATGGAAAGGACTGGGCATCAATATTAACGGCGAATACATCACTCACCTTCGGTTTGCCGACGATATTGTGGTCGTGGCAAAGTCGATGGAAGAGCTCAGCACGATATTCGAAGGCCTCAATCGAGTCTCCCAACGGGTAGGACTTAAAATGAACATGGACAAGACGAAAATCATGTCGAATGTCCATGTCGTCCCTGCCCCATTTATGGTTGAGAACTCGGCTCTTGAAGTTGTCGACGCGTATGTATACCTAGGACAAACAGTCCAATTAGGTGGGTCCAACTTCGAGAAAGAGGTCAATCGTCGAATCCAACTCGGATGGGCAGCGTTTGGGAAACTTCGCAACGTCTTTTCGTCCAACATACCTCAGTGCCTTAACACGAAAGTCTACAATCAGTGTGTGTTACCAGTGATGACATATGGAACGACGGATTAGCACGTTGAAGTGGCAATGGGCAGGCCATATAGCGCGCAGAACAGATGGCCGATGGGGCCGAAAGGTTCTCGAGTGGAGGCCACGGACCGGCAAGCGCAGCGTAGGACGTCCACCCACAAGATGCGCAGACGACTTGGTAAGAACCGCAGGTCGGCGTTGGATGCAGGCCGCTTCCAACCGCAGTTCCTGGAGATCAATGAGGGAGGCCTTTGTCCAGCAGTGGACGTCCTACGGCTGATATGATGATGATGATGATGAAACCTCACATACATAAAAAATTTCGTACATGATGGATAACTTTTTTATCACTAAAATATATATTCGTTTAACCACAATGTCACCTGATGAGAAGCGATGATGGACACGTCATCGTCAATATCAAGAATCCACAAATTTCATCTTAGGAGATGGAGGACGCGGATTCTTACCTTAAAAAGAAGCCTTCAGAAAATCAGACCCATTAAAGTGTTCCATACCTTAGCTGGTATATTAACGAGGTGTGTTGAACACTTACACAGCCATTGTTAAGCTAGTTCTTCTGCTTCTCCTTTCGTGTTATTTATATCTAAAAAATACTACTAAAGAGCAACTTCTACACCCTTCTTTGTAGCTTAGTTCAAGTCCTCTCGTGTAGCCAGATAGAGAGGACTTGAGAGCCATTATTTGTAAAGAGGCCCCGCAATGGCACTGGCTCTGGGATGAGTCAATGTGACCACTTGACTAGATTGTCTCGCCAGTGGCCAACTTGAGTGCGTACCGGTTAAGGGGCTTCCAAGTTGGCCACTGGCAGCTTGAATCATTATTATAAATACGGGATTTTTCACGTACCGCCTAATCGGTGTTTCGACCGACAATATTTCGGTTCAATTCGTGAACCTTCATCAGGCTGAGTGCGAGACGAATAACGTCTCGCCTCGCATTGCGCGCCGCTGCCCTCACGAGTAGACGGGCGCGGTGGTGGGGATTGCGTCAACGATGGGCCAGCATGTTGACATGCTGTGTCATCATCATTATCATCACTGCTGCTCTCTTCGGTAGTTCTCGGTACATGCAAACACACAACATGTACGGTACGTGATAAATCCCGTATTTATACTTAACTAGTGGTCTCGCCGAACTTCGTATCGGCTTGACATGCATAGGTACAACGCGGGCTGTCAATATAAGTCACCCTGGTAGAATTGTCAATTGTTGTCCTCGGCCATCATTATGTATAAGAAAATGAATGACTTCCACAAATAATTCAATACCAAAATTAGCGAAATCGCTCCACCCGTTCTCGAGTTTTAGCGAGACTAACAAACAGCAATTCATTTATATATATATATAGACAATATATCTCGGGATAACTCCTACCGAAGCATCTGTTTCAAACGATATTCATTTTTTTACATCCTCTTTGACGATATTTGCAGCACGCATTCTGTTAATTCTATGTCAAACGTCATAAGGTTACATTATAAAAGCGCTAAGGTAAGATTATAAATAATTTTATATAGTGGTTAAGTATTCTTAAGTTTTCTAATTTTGCGCGCAATTTTATTAATTTTTTCTTTCCTAAAAACCTTCTCCTGACAATAAGAAATACAACAAAAAAAGAGTTAGCGAAATCGGTCCAGGTGTTGTTGAGTTATGCGCTTACCAACACATTTTGCGATTCATTTTTATATTATAGATAATGATTGAATTAAATTAGGAAATTTTTCTAAGTAAAACCAGCAGCTTGAAGTTGGAAGAATCTTGCTTCGCAGCTGAGCAATATTTGGGAGGGGCAAGTTAAACCAGTTGAACCGTTCCGTCCCCGTCTCGTGGCAGTACAAATATCTCATGGCACAAAGACATGTACTTTCATCATGCCGCGTACTAATCACGTAAGTACCGTAAGAGTACGCTTATTATGCCAACTTGAGATTATGTGAGTACTTTCGTTTACGAAACTTATATGCCAAGTATGAGATACTAAGGCATATAAATAGCTGCGTAACTTTCATCTTGTCTTGACTGTCCTTCAGAAGAAACTTCTCAAATTGAGAGTAAAGTGAAAACTCTATTACCTTTAGTCTTGCGGGGAAGATCTTTACGACAAAGGTCTATAGTAGGGAATGCAATCCCGACGCATCATATGACGAGATCCCGTTCGAGATTGACGGGATTGGGCGGCAGTGGTCAGCGACACTACACACGTTCACTCGGGGCGCAAGCGGCGCGCTGACTGACGGCCGCGAGCGGCAGGAACGCCAAACAGCGTTAGTAAACTATTCCGACTATTTCCGAATATTAGCGACAGGTGACGATAATTATTTAGTTGGTAAGATTAAAGAATAAAGATTTTTATTTTCTTTCGAGTAATATGTTATTTTAGTTCACCTCACTATCACAAACAAGCAGTTATCCGAATAATAAGCTTTTTCAGTCATCCGAATTTAACTTTTTTTTTAAATTAGACGGGATCCTGAAAATTCCGGGATCCCGCGGGATTGATATTTCTAATCCCGCGGGATCTCGAATTTGCAATCTCGAGTCGGGATTGCATTCCCTAGTCTATAGACAATAGCTGCAATTAGTCTTTTAAATTTACGACACTATACATGTTATAGTTAAAGTTGTTTGAAGTTAAAACTTCTTTCGACGCGTTAGGCATTTTTTGGGATAAGAAAAACTATTGAACTCGCGACACTAATACCGTTAACGGCACCTCTGTATACGTATAAGTGAAAACTTCTTTTGGCGCGTTGGGAATTTTTTGAGATGGTTAAAAAAACCATTGAACTCGTGACACTGTTACCGTTACCGTTAATGACCATGTTTTCACTTGTGTCAGCACTCCCGGAGTGCCACTTTTTTTTATTTAAAATTTTATGTGTGAACAAAATGGATCTTGGGTCTGAAATAAAGATATATTATTATTATTAAAGTGTATTATTTCATCCTCATAATATTGCACGTCCTCTACTGAGTTAGGCTCCTTCAATAGATTTCTAGAGCAACCAATCTTGCTGCACCAACCGGCTTCCGGCCACCTTTATTCGTTTTTCTTTATATCTAGTGGGATATTTCTATTTTATTGAGACAAAAGGTTTTCCCCGGGGACTACTGGTTTTTCAAATAGGGCTTTTTAAATTGTTAAAAGGGCCGACAACGCGCCAGTGATGCTTTTGGTAACAAAATGGTGCTTTTGGTGTACAATAGTAGGTATTTAATTTTGTAATGCATGTATATAATATAATTTGATTTGAACAATAGTTGTGTTTGTCTAATTATGGCTGATTAAGAGGTACATGAAGTAATGTAAACTGGACTCAGCGGAAGACCAGCGCTGCGGCATATTAACATACCGTAGCATCATGCTGAGCTGAGTACCTATTCATCTCCACACAGAGCTTTTAAGTTTGTTATTGCTTAGGTTAGATTGTATTGTTATTGTGTTTTCTTTTCCTTTATTACTGTGTGGTTGTTGAATAAAATGTTTTCTTTCTTTCTTTCTTTCAAACGTCTTTAGGCTTTGGTAACCGGTTACCATGGCGGGTTATATGCTTATTTGCCAGGATTCCAACCCACAACCTCCAAATCGGAAGTTGGAGAACATCCCACTAGGCAACAACGTATCTTGATTGTACAATCATCATCATCATATCAGCCACAGGACGTCCACTGATGAACTTAGGCCGCCCTAAAAATTCCCAGAGCATTCGATCTTTTAGGTCAACTTTCCATCTAGGGAGGGCGTCCTACGCTGCGCTGTCCAGTGCGCGGTCTCCACGCCCCAACGGCCCTCAGTTCTTCGAGGTATGTGCCCTGCCCACTGCCACCTCAGCTTGCTTATCCTTTGTAAAACAATTGTAACTTTATGTTTATAGTCAGCAAGACTGTACCTGACTTTTATTAAACTTGTGTAAAATAGATTTAAGTGGACCAACTGGACCTTACAAAGAAACTGTAATAATTGAAACCTCGAGCCGCCGCGTCGTAGCCTTTTCGGCAATATTAATATTCAACAGTCTATCTTGCGGCCATTACCCGTTTATTTTATTAATAACTTGAAGTGCCTACGACTTCGTTTGTATTTTAAGCTGCATATTTCCGCTGTTGAGTTTTGGATGTTACTTTAACAAAATACATGAATAGACTTTGACCTCTACTTCTTGGTATTAAAACTTCTGCCAGTAATACATTTTACTTCAGCAAGCAAGTAAATAAATATTAAGGCAAAATTGTTTCCTAGCAATCATAACCGACAATTGTAACTTATTGGTATTAATTATTAACGAAATATATACCGATGCATTATTCAGTTTACGTACCTGTATTGCAACGTACCGAAGTGAGCTTGCCTCGATTTATGACTACCAGTAGTGTACACACGGCTACACATCAAGCTATACATTTCCAGTATAAGCTGACCTCGTATTGTGTAGGCTTTTCGCAAAATGAGAGGTCAGCTTATACTGGACATTAAAGCTTGATTTGTAGCCGTGTGTACTATAAATGTGGCTGGACATTTCACACAACGCTATCCAGCCCCATACTAAGCAGAGCTTGTACTATACGAACCAAATAACTGATACAATATTTGTAATACTGTTATTTTTATAATAAATAGAAAAACATCCAGACCCGGAACAAATATATGTAGATCATACAAACATTTGTTCCGCGGCGGGAATCGAACCCGCTACCTCTCTGCATCTCAGCCGGCTATTCGCCCACTGCACCATGGAGGTCGTCAGACTATGAAGATGTAAAGGTCTTAGTGTGGCCGATGACGCTAGCCGCTATTGCTACGCATTTGCGTTTCAATATGTTAATACCTAACCTGCTTTGACAAACATGTTACGACGGGCTTTTTGCAACGTCAACGTTCTAGCGGTTTTCAATACGTGACGATAGTAAGAGGCCTAACGGTATGACTCATATACCTTGGGAGAAGGGTAAGCCTTTGGTGTGGAACGCCACGTGCGTCGATACCCTTGCGCCATCTCATCTGTCTGGTACTGCTGTTGGGGCCGGTGCGGTGGCAAATTCAGCTGAAAATCTCAAGCAGCGCAAATATGGAAGTCTCGACAGAGCTTACGTTTTTGAGTCATTTGGGGTGGGAGACCGTGGGTCCTTTGGGTACCAGGGCCCATCGCGTATTCAAAACTCTTTCTGGGCGTCTGGTCGAAGCGACGTATGATCCGAGAGCTGGCGCTAATCTGAGCATACGCATTGCAATTCAGCGGGGCAATGCAGCCAGTGTCTTAGGGACATTCCGCTTGGTAGTGATCTGGAGCAGTTGAGCTATTTATAGATTGTTTGCAACGGTCTTAAGATGATTTTACTGTTTCTACTGTATTCTATTGTATATTCTTTTTGTTATTAAGGCCCAACAAACAGATAGATAGATAAGCTCTTTATAATAATTTAACACCTATTACAGACAATACAATCAAGTATTATTTCAATATTTAAAATATCCCCGATACAAAAAACACCTGTAATAAATTTCCAGTTGAGATACAAAAGTATCATCATCATCATCATATCAGCCGTAGGACGTCCACTGCTGGACAAAGGCCTCCCTCATTGACTCACTGAACTGCGGTTGGAAGCGGCCTGCATCCAATGCCGACCTGCGGTTCTTACCAAGTCGTCTGCCCATCTTGTGGGTGGACGTCCTACGCTGCGCTTGCCGGTCCATGGCCTCCACTCGAGAACTTTTCGGCCCCTTCGGCCATCTGTTCTGCGCGCTATATGGCCTGCCCATTGCCACTTCAACGTGCTAATCCATCGGGCTATGTCGGTGACTTGAGTTCTCCTACGTATCTCCTCATTTCTGATTCGATCCCGTAGAGAAACCCCGAGCATAGCCCTCTCCATAGCTCGTTGAGCGACTCTGAGCTTATTCATAAGGCCAATAGTGAAGGACCACGTCTCGGTTCCATAAGTCATCACTGGTAACACACACTGATTGAAGACTTTCGTCTTAAGGCACTGAGGTATGTTGGACGAAAAGACGTTGCGCAGTTTCCCTAACGCTGCTCATCCGAGTTGGATTCAACGATTGACCTCTTTCTCGAAGTTGGACCTACCTAATTGGAATGTTTGTCCTAGGTATACATACGCGTCGACAACTTCAAGAGCCGAGTTCTCAACCATAACTAGGGCAGGGACGACATGGACATTCGACATGATTTTCGTCTTGCCCATGATCATTTTAAGTCCTACCCGTTGGGAGACTCGACTGAGGCCTTCGAGCATCGTGCTGAGCTCTTCCATCGACTTGGCCATGACCACAATATCGTCGGCAAACCGAAGGTGAGTGATGTATTCGCCATAAATATTGATGCCCAGTCCTTTCCATTCCAGAAGCTTGAAGGCATCTTCCAATGCGGTCGTAAACAGTTTCGGAGAGATTACATCTCCCTGTCTTACGCCTCTTTTTATGGGAATCGCCTTCGAGCTCTGTTCGTGTACTCGGACTGACATAGTGGCGTTTTTATACAAACACTTCAACACTTCGATGTACCGATAGTCAATACGGCATCGTTGGAGAGACTCAAGCACTGCCCATGTTTCGATCGAATCGAAGGCTTTCTCATAGTCCACAAACGCGAGACATAGCGGCAAGTTATACTCTTCGGTCTTCTGTATGACTTGCCGCAGCGTATGTATGTGGTCTATGGTACTGTAGCCTTTACGGAACGCGGCTTGTTAGGGAGGCTGGAAGTCATCAAACCTGCGTTTGAGACGGTTTGCGATGACCCTCGAAAACAGCTTATAAACATGGCTCAAAAGCAAGATGGGTCTGTAATTCTTAAGCAAGGTGTTGTCACCTTTCTTGAAGAACAGAACCACCACGCCTTCGTTCCATGCTTATGGCGTCGTACCTTCAAGCAAGGCGGAATTAAAGAGCTTCTGAAGGACTTTAAGTACCGGTGATCCACCCGCTTTCAGAAGCTCTGAAGTGATTCCGTCCTCACCCGGTGCCTTGTCGTTCTTAAGCTGCTTCAAGGCTATCCTGATCTCATACAAGCTGATGTCCGGAATATCTTTGGTATAATGTCGGGTCAGTTTGGCTCTTGGGTCGTTGGCCGCAATGCAAACAGGTTTAGTGACCGAATCGTAGAGCCGTCCATAGATCCTTTCGACTTTCCTTAACACTTCCGCTTTACTTGACGTTATGCTGCCATCTTCCCTCTTCAGCTTCGTCATGCGGCTCTGCCCAATAGAATTATCTCTCGTGAACACTTTGGAGCCTTTGTTCCGTTCTATCATATCTTTAATACGAGATGTATTAAAGGTACGAATATCGTGCCGCAAGGATTTCCAAATATTTCTATTGGGCTGCCTATGTGACTGAGCATCATCGGGAGACTGCAGTCACAAAGAACGTCGTTCAGCCATGAGGTTAATTTTATCTATTTTATAACAACAATAAAGTGAGTATTGTTCGTATGTATGGCTCTACTGATGTCCTCATACATAGACTCTACTTCTTCATCTGGGTGTGAAGAGGTCGGCGCATATACCTGAACGACCTTCAGCAAATATCGCTTAGATATTCTGAGTGTTAGGTACGCGACCCTGCTCGATACACTGTCGATGGTGATAATGTTGTTGATGAGTGACTTGTGAACGAGAAACCCAACACCACCTTGGGACTGTTGGTCGCCCTCCCGGTAGTATAGTAGGTTACCAGACTTAAGGGATATCGTATCCTCGCCCTCTCTACGGACTTCTGATAACCCCAAAATGTCCCAGTGTAATCTACTAATTTCTTCTTCCAGCTCAACAATCTTTTCGTCTGTCCTCAAAGTGCGGATGTTGTGTGTTACCAGGGCCAGTGGTCATCGTAGGGTTTGGTAGCCGATCGTCTCCCGGGGATTCTTAGCACCCCTGGCCCCGCCGTTACCGTGACTGCTACCGTAGCCAAGATTAGCGGGGCCGCCGAGGACTCAGGGCCTGGTTTTTTGTTGTAAATTTATCATGAGGGGGTTGTTGCCATACTCGCCACGCTTGGCAGGCGGGTTGATGAGCGCAGTATAGGTATTGAAAACACGAAAAGACGCTGCTGCCCATTTTTCGGAGGTATCCTTTAGCAGACTCTTACTGCATCCACGGGCAAGAGCGGAGGGGCAGCATTCTATTGCGGGCGCCCCACGGCAAAATACAAAATATACGGCATAAATTGCCGTATTTTTGGAATGCGATGAATTAGAAGCTTGATTTTTTTGCAGCTTCAAGCTATCATAAACCTACTTATTTAGTGATAATTTCAACTTGATAACTCGACGCGTTCCTGAGAAAAAGGGTTTTGACAGACTGACCAACAGACAGTCAGATACCCAAGTGATCCTATTGAGGTTTATTTTTTCTTTTTGAGGTACGAAGCCCTAACAATAATAACGACGACCTCTGTGGTGCAGTGGGCGTATAGCCGGCTGAGACGCAGAAGGTAGCAGGTTCGATTCCCACCGCGGAACAAATGTTTGCATGATCATTTGTTCCGGGTCTGGTTGTTTCTCTATATATTTTAAGTATGTATTTACAAAAAAAAGGGTTATTAAGTATTCTATCAGTTATCTGGTTCCCATAATACAAGCGCTGCTTAGTTTGGGGCTAGATAGCGCTGTGTGAAATGTCCCGCAATATTTATTATATAATGTGGGTAATTTAAAAAAAAATTGCGTCCGAATCGGTCCTTCCGTTATGTAAGTACGATGACAGGCAGACATGTGTCTGTCTGTCGTATAGGTGTCAGTCTTATAACACCTTTTTTTTGCGGGGTTTAGAAACAAGATACTTTGAGCTATGTTACACGCCTTCTGCCACTTCTAACACTCTTTTTTTATTGATGATAGTCAAGCGCTTGACCAATACCTCACCTGATGGTAAGTGATGATGAAATCGAAGATGGGGCACACTTGCCTAGAAACAACACTTTCCACTTGAAGACTCCTAGATTATACGGGTCTAAAAACATACGCTGAAGTGAGTTCCGCTCCTTACTTGTGCTAACAAGAAAAGTTGAATACAGTAAAGTGTTTGGTACAGTAAAGTGGTATGCCGACCAGGTAACCTCTGAGCTACGTCAGTGACTTTGCACATATCTCATTTCTGATTCGATCTTATGAATAAATGCCAAAACAAGCAAGATTAAAAAGTTAGCACTGTCAGTTCAGGAATCTAGCTTGTTAAGTCGATATACTTGTTAAGAGGTTACCGATAAAACTTCCAATATTGGCATATGGAATTAAAGTTCCTTATCCAATAGATGTAATGTATTTTTCAGTTGTAATTTGACTGAATATCTTAGTATTTTATGTTGGTTTAGGATGGATCTCAAAAAGGGTAAGAGTTAACCGAATATTCTAATACAGTCTAAGTTTTTCTTTCACTTTTTCTGTCGGTCTTAAGACAGCTTTAAGTCACTCAGGGAGGTGTAGAGAGGTTTGTCTCATTCATATGTGAGATCGAATCAGAAATGAGAAGATCTGGATACAAACTTTAGCCCAGAAAATTACCAAGCTAAGTGAGGGGCACATAATTCTAAGAACTTAAATAGTTTGGGCAAAAAAATCACCGAAACTCACTAGACTGAAAGCCCTTTTTTACAATAAAATTCGTTTATTTTTCTATGAGATGGGGAAGTTGCTTCACAAGTTTTGTATTTAATTCGTTTCATCATAATATTATCCGTTTGTTCTGTATAAATGAATAAATTTCTGCTAACTAAGCGTGTACTATCGTAGACTGCATCATGGCTCCATCAGGCGAGATCGTGGTCAAACGTCAAACGCAAAAAAAAAAACAACGATTGATTTTTGAAATTTTTACGTACACAATATTATTTTATTTGCTAGAGCATACCTTCTTATGATATATTTCTCACATATTTCACTAAACACAACGGTATGCAAATTTTAATTTACCCTAAAAATCGAGAGCATTTTCAAATTATCAATAGATACCCACATAATAATTATAATAACTTGTAAAATAATTAATGTCAAGAAAATATTAAATGGGGGAAATATTATATGCCAAATTTATCAAATCCAATCAAATGTCAGTTTTAAAAATTCATTAAGTAATAAAAATAATAAATATTGCTAGACATTTCACACAGCGCTATCTAGCCCCAAACTAAGCAAAGCTTGTATTATGTAAACCGGATAACTGATAGAATACTTATATATATATATATATTTTTTGTAAATAGATACTTTTAATACATAGAAAAACATCCAGACACGGAACAAATATCTGTAGGTCATGCAAACATTTGTTCCGTGGCGGGAATCGAACCCGCTACCTCCTGCGTCTCAGCCGGCTTATCGCCCACCGCGCTACGGAGGTCGCCATTACACACATAGTGTGAAAGGACTTATCAAGTACCTATAACTTTAAAATTTTCACAAATAATCTGATAATATTAGGACAAAAAAGCTTACAAATAGGTCATGTACAAAGGCTAGCTTAACTGTAATAAGAGTTTTTTTAAAAGTCACCTATTAAGGTACTTATTTATGTTACATATGATATGTATTTATTTACGATTATTTACGTACCTAATATGTATGTATTTAAGGTTAGGCGATTTTTCTTTTTTTATTAATAAGTTTGTTGAATCAGTCAAAGACACAAATTATGACCGATAACATGAAACGTATGATAGTGGTAGAAGGGCAGGAAATAC
Organism: Philereme vetulata; assembly: GCA_918857605.2. Taxonomy (NCBI): domain Eukaryota; kingdom Metazoa; phylum Arthropoda; class Insecta; order Lepidoptera; family Geometridae; genus Philereme; species Philereme vetulata. Next base: position 1,632,640 of record OU975471.1, on the reverse strand, counting down.
ATAATGTCAATGAGTACATCGACTTAGGTCAGTTAGCTTCCTTCGACAACAGACAGGACAAAGAAGTTGACCGTCGTGACGACAATGCCTGGAAAATCCACTGGTTCATCAAGGAACGTATGAAAAGTGACCTTCCCATATCGCTAAATTGCCAGCTCATTGACATGTGTATTCTGCCTGTCCTAATCTCAGTGCCGAGTCTTGATCACTGACTGAGTTTCAGAATTTCAAACTAGGAGAGCGATGGAGCGCAGCGTTTTGGGTGTAAAGCGGATCGACTAGATTCCAAATTCCTGGCTGCGTTCGCAGACCAGCATCGCTGACGTGGCCATCAAGGCTGCAAAGCTGAATTGGGACTGGGCGGGTCATGTTTTCCGTATGCAACCCAATAGGTCAGCCAAGGTCACAAGCATATTGATTCCTAAAGACGGGAAGCGACGCCGAGGAAGGTCTAAAAAGCACTGGAGCGACGACTTGGACGTCTTCCAAATAGACTGGTGGGATCTGGCTCTAGACCGTGATAAGTGGAAGGAAGAGGGGGACGCTGGTAAAAAAAGTAATTTTTTTTTACATCTCGGCCAATCCTCCATTTAGCAATGATCCTCTCCATCCAAAGGTTGTCTAGAAGATATCGCTTTCTTAAGCGATGATACTGCTGGTTATGCTTACATTTATTTGTGTTTAGGGTTCCGTGCCTAAAGGGTAAAACGGGACCCTATTACTAAGACTTCGCTGTCTGTCTGTCCGTCTGTCACCAGGCTGTATCTCATGAACCGTTATAGTTAGATAGTTGAAATTTTCACAGATGATGTATTTCTGTAGCCGCTATAACAACAAATACTAAAACAGAATAAAATAATTGGTGGGCTCCCATACAACAAACACATTTTTTTTGTTTGTTTTTGCTCGATATTGATAACGGCAACAGGCAAACATTCACTTTACAAATAAATAAATAAAGTTAAATAAAACAAATATTTAAGGGGAGCTCCCATACAACAAACGTGTTTTTTTTGTCGTTTTTATAGATAGCGAGTCCGACTCGCACTTGGTCGCTTTTTTTTATTTCTTTAGCCGATTATGCTTACATTTTTTTTATTCTATATATTTATTATACCTTACAATCTAGACACAACTTTCTAGATTGTAAGGTTAATAAATAATGTTCATTCATTCATTCAAAGCTTGCTGGTAGCCATTGTGTGAAGGCCGAATAAATTTATTTTATTTACTTTATTTTATAAGTTACACATTACAAGCAAAAAAATATAACTTAACTAAAATAATAATTTTATCTGGCTTGAAACGTAATTTATGTGCGCACAGAAAAACAGAAATATACTCATCGAGGAAACAAACGGTAAAGCATGTTTAAGAACGTAACTACTACTAAATAATTAAAATGAATAGAAACAAAACTGAGAATTGGAAGAAAAAACTAATAAACAAAAAAATAAGCACGTAATATATACAAAATACCTAAATATAGTATCAACCGACTTGGAAGCCCACGACGCTATTATGAGCGTCTGTATCCCGGTTAAAATGGAGGATGTCTTTGAGTTGTGTGACAAATTTATATAGCTTAGGGTTAAAGATATCCAGCTCAATATTCGCCTTTGCTAACTCGTACTGCCGATAATTCTCGTTAATGTATTATAATAAGAAATATTGTTAGAATAAAATTATAATGATTATGTATATAAATGGCAGCAGACATGATGATGTCTTCAACTGTAGATTTATAAAAGTTATATTTCAGTTGGTCTAATCCTATTTAGTGGAGTAACGAGATAAATTGGGATTTGTCTTTATTCTTTATTGTACACAAGAAAATACATTATAAAGTACAAAAATAGAGGACATGTACAAAGGCGAGCTTAACCCTATAAAGAGTTTTCTTCCAGCAAACCTTTGAGGCTAGAGATAGAGATGATTTTAAAGGTAGGTGCATGTACAAGAATCATAAATATGTGCATATATCTTAAATAAATAAAACAAAATATACCAAAAGAAAGTAATAAAATGAATGAATATAATAAATAAAATAAATAGACTAATATATACCAAAATAAATATATATCTACAATAAAATAAAATTACAGAGAAAGATAGTGCTCTTTAACTTTCCGTTTGAAAATGTTAAACGACGGACTAGCGCGAACTTCATGGGGCAGGGCATTCCAAATTTTCACCGCATAAACGGTAAAGGAGCCACCATAGCGGCTTGAAGTGTGTTGAGGTGTTTTGAGGAGAAGGGACTTAGAGGACCGGGATGTCACACCGCGAGGGACAAGGAATTCGAAGCGTTCACGGAGGTAGGGAGGAGAGAGTGGACAATATAATACTTTAAATAAGAGTGAGAGAACGTGAAGATCACGACGAAGACGAATAGGGAGCCATTTAAGTTGGCTTTGCAAAAGGCCGAGGTCATTTGAAAGATGCGAAATTTTAATGAAGGATGCCCCTTTTCCAAAGTGTGCTTTGAAATGTGTGCGTATGTCAATCCGCATAAATAAATAAAACAAATAAAAATGAACAAGTTTTTATTAAAAAAGATTTGTTCATTTTCGGAAAATATCCGATTTTTAGATTTTCACCAATTAAAAACATCGAATCTAACAGCTAAGTTCTGGAACACTTTATCGTCGTCTGTTTTTCATGAAGTCTATAATCCGGGCCTCTGTTAATAGGTGTCTTCTAGATCTTCGTGCTCCATCTTAGACTACATCATCGCTTAGAGAGAGAGATATAACCCTTTATTGTTACACCAAATTAAAATAACTTAACCTAGACAACTTAAAGACTAATACATGGTGGTACAATGGTTGACCTTATTGATTAAAGCGATCTCTTCCAGGCAACCTTTGGATGGACTGGATTGAAAAGACGCGTGAGGAGGCGGTGTTACAATAAATACCTATTTAAGTCGCTTACCGTAAGGTTAGATTATGGTTAAACGAAGATCGATTCGTAAATTAAAAAAAAAACATTGTAAACCTTTCTAAATACCATATTCTATTCGGAAACATCCTGTATAATATGTCCTAGAATATCTCTATAAAATCCACTATAAAAGTCTAAATAACAGGACGATTAAAGTTGTCTGGAAGAGATCGCTTTTAGCGATAAAACCGCCCATTGTACTAAATCTATTTGTAAGAATTATGTTCTCTATTTTACTTTGGTGTACAATAAAGAGTTATCTTATCTTATCTTAAAGGTGCTCCAGGTATCAACTAATAGAGAATTGAATGCTTTCAAGAGTACCTAAAATCAATCCCATTCGCGTAAGCAAACATTTTCGGGGACACCTTGCCATTTGCTCTACAGCAAAACGAAACATCGCTCGTTTTGTCGATCTGTCGGTTTGTTAAGTTTCTACAATTAATCGTCTGACAGATTTTAATTAAATTTGGTATAAACATATGTTGTGACCTGTATTGACACATTTTACTTTTTATTGAGAAACCACGCGTGAAAAACCGAGTGCGGAAGCAAGAATTTAAGAAACATTTCACACAGCGATATCTAGCCCTAAACTAACCAAAGCTTGCACTATGAGAACCCGATAACTGATAGAAATAGCAGAGTACTATTTGCAAAAGGTAACTTAAAACATTTAACTCGCAAACTGGCAAAAAGGCGCCGTGTTAACCAACACCATAACTAAATTTATTAAGGCTCCAACGGTAAAAGTTTAAATGAGGTTTTAAGAAAGGAAATTGAAAAAAGTTTCACGGTTAAAACAACAGTTCATTACAAAGGTCTCAACTATTTGCAAGGACGATTAATATTCTTAAGACACATTTATTTTGATTAATTAACTTAAAATCACACTGATATTATCACACTAAAATTATATATGTGAAAATTTGGATGTTTGTTCGTTACTCAATCACGTCGTAACGGCTGAACCGATTTCAATGCAATTTAGTGTATATTTATAACCTGGGCTACCACATACTCTACCTTTCATCCTATAAACAAGTCCCATGGGATAAAAATGGGGTGTCAAGTCAAGTTGCAACAGCGAGTTTAGCTTTATTTTCAGGTTACCTACACATTTAGTAGTGTAACGCGCACGAAGTCACGGACAACAGTGTTTATGGTCGCACTCTTCCAAAACGAGTAGACCGATTTTAATGTTTTTTTTTTATATTTGGTAGGTGTGAGAATAAGGTCGTATAGTATTTTTCACCCTCCTGCCCCTCCATTTTGTAATTGTGATTTTAAATAAATATAAATAAATTTTGCTGGACATTTCACACAGCAGTATCTAGCCTCAAATTAAGCAGAGCTTGTACTATGGGAACCAGATAACTAATAGAATACATATATACTATTTTTTTTAAATACATACTTATAATATATAGAAAAACACCCAGACCCAGACCGAATATCTGCAGATCATGCAAACATTTGTTCCGCGGCGGGAATCAAACCCGCTACCTCCTGAGACACAGCCGGCTATTTGCCCACTCCACCACGGAGGTCGTCATTCTAGTATTTTTGTATGATCAACACGCATATAATTTAACCGTCGTTCATTGACGTGAAGTCATTTACATGAAGTGACGCGTCACTTTGACAAGAATAATTTATATAGTTTTATCCCGAAGTTCCCACGGGAACGCGAAATTTCAAGCGTGTAAAGCCGCTGGCGGGTCAGCTGGTAAATTAAAAGAAGTGGCAGTCGGTGAGGCAGAGTTCGCAGAACTGACAGCCGTTGGGGCAGAACGATTCTTGAGCGGAGACTTTGCACTTAAAACGCAGCGTAGGACGGCTTCCCACTAGAAGGCAAGACGACTTGATAGGACTGCTGGGAGCCGTTGGGTGTAGGCTGCACAAGAACAGTTGCTCAGGAAACCTATGAGGGAGGCATAAGTTTAGCAGTAGACGTCTTAAGGCTGAATTAACGTTGATGATAATGTTGAATTATATAAATGCGAAAGATTAGATGTTTATTTGTAACTCGTATGATGTATGTATCACACTCACACACGCACACACACACCCACTCACACACGCACACACACACCCACTCACACACGCACACACACACCCACTCACACACGCACACACACACCCACTCACACACGCACACACACACCCACTCACACATTTTTTTTCAGGGTACAATTTTACCTATATTATTATATAATTGTAATCTTTGTTTAAATAAATAAAATAAAAAAAAAACGTATCTATATCTATACTATGTACTTAAAAAGAGGAAAGATTTGTATTTTTGTGTGTATGTTTGTAATGAATAAACTCAAAAACTACTGCACCGATTTAAAAAATTCTTTTACTGTTGGGAAGCTACACTATCCCCGGGTGACATACGCTACTTTTAACCCAACTGCGCTGAAGGAGGGTATGGTTTTTATTGAAAAAACACAGGTGCGAAGCTGCGGATTGGTCAGCTAGTTTAAGATAAAATATGTATATATAAAATGTTAGTAGTGGATTTTAAATTCATTGCTTTTTGGAATATTTTATTTTGTAAACATTAAATGTTTTTCTTGTTTTGTAAGTTACGCCAATTTTTTATATTACGGAGGAGCGAAATCTCCTAATACAGGTATTATTTACTTAAAAAGAGGTTTCAACTACTAGTTAAGATATTGTAAATACAAGTTATAGAAATAAAACATTTGTATTTGTGTAACTCAATAACGTCAGAACAGCGGAACCGATTTCGATGAAATTTAGTACATAGATAGATTTTGTATGAAAATCCACCAGTGCAAAGCCTCAGGCGGTAGCTAGTATCACATAAAAGGGGGTTTTCATTTTGATAAATGCAATCATCATTTTTAATGGTTAAAATATAAAATGAAAAAAGGCAGTTCCTCAGAACGATTTCTTAAAAATATTACTGGTATTTATGCAAATTCAATCTGTATTTGTAGTTTTTTGTGTCTCGTATGTAAAGGGTGGTTCTGTAAACTTTTCAAAAATCAAATTTTATTTACAAAAAAATGAAGATTTTCTAACTCTTTTGTCGGTCTTCAAAACCAAATTCGGTCCTAACGGAAGACCAGCGTTATACGCGTATTACTACCCGCATTATACTGAGTTAGAGTTCATTTTGAAACTTATGACAGTAGATTGTTTAGTTTCAAGTTATTCTTTTGTATCTGTATCTCTTTTGTGTGTGTACTGTGTTGTTGCAAATATATTTTTATTCTATACTATTCTAGATGTTTATTGGATCATCGTCTGCCTACTTAGGCCCGTCTTTACCATAAGGGCACACGGAGCCCGTGCCCAGGGCCTCTATCATCACGGGGGCCCCTAAAGTCCGATACATTCTTTTACACTATACATATTTTTCTATTTTAAGTAGATATAACCCGACAAATGTAAAAGACAAACTATGACAAAGTTCATAGAGTAAATGTGGTCGTTGTTGTTGGCGACTTTCTGGCAACCCTGAGAGCAACAAGCCTCTGTCAACTTTGTTTTTTTATGTAGCTAAACGAGCTTTAATCGGACACCAGAACAGTTTTTTTAATCATTTTCTATATAGTGAACATTTTAATAGTTATAAAGAATGCCTAAAAAGGTACCTATGATGTAAAACTAATTAACTACAATAATTAGCGGTCACCGACAAAAACCATTTCTTTGATCATATCAGAAAAATGTTTTATTTTCATTCACTTTACTTTCCAACAAGGCCCCAAATTCTTGTGTGCCCAAGCGTTGTACTTAGGACTTTATTTGTTTCAGACCTAGGTAAGCCTGAAGTCAAATATCTTTAACGTATGTCCAATACTTTTGACTTCAAGTTTTGCACCATAAACAGCGATATACAGTACATGCACAAACGGCAGATTTTTGATAAATCCTTATGCAACTAAGAACATCGAATTTCGAAAAGTCGTAGTACTAATATTGTTTGTGTAAGTTGGGACAGTAACCCGAAGCTTTAATATTTTAAAAAGATACAGGATTATTAACAAAAGAGCAAAACAATAGGATATGTATTGTTCTGCCTGTCGAGTTTTAAACGTTGCAGAATCGACCCCGTCGCCCGACCGCGCGAATTGTGGCGAACATTAAAATTTTATGTATCCATTTTATGAACAATCGAAGTATGGAGTTCTTGGAATTATAAGCAAAATAAAAATTTACTGAGTAGTTTAATCAGATTGTAGTACTGAATAACATAAAGACTTCGTTGACCCAATCCCCACCACCCCGCCCGTCTACTCTCGCGCAGAGGGCAGGGCAGCGGCGCGCAGTGCGTAGCGAGACGTTATTCAGAGAGGATCGCACTCACCCTGATGAAGGTTCACGAATGGAACCGAAACATTGTCGGTCGAAACACCGATAAGACGGTACTTGATAAATTCCGTATTTATAATAATGATTGAAATCAATCACGAAAGTTTTCTCTTTTAAAGTTTCTCTTTAGTAAAAAGTTACTAAAGAGTGAGATGTGAGGTTGTTGATAGTTTTGATTGACTTTATAAAACAACATGGCTGTTGTGTAGGTCATTTGAATCGCAGAGTTATACACATACTTTTGTTCTGCCACGTAAGAGATCATCATAGTTCCAACATAATCAAATATTTTGAACAGACAGATTATTTTAAGGTTGTTACATTTATATTTCCAAAGGGCCCATCACAGGAAGTCTAACTTATTCGGTTGCTATATTGTATTATTGAGAAAGTAGGTACAATTTCATAGGTAATTTAGGTTTAAAGTTTTAAGATTCTAAGAATGTTCCATAAATTGTTTGACTCGTCGAGCTTTTATGAGTTAAGCTAGAGTTCCTACCATTTGTGGTTTGTGTGGTAAATTGTCAGAGTTGTTCCGCCTTAACGGGTCACTTCATGCGGAGTAAGTTTAAAATTGGCTGCCCTCAGTGGCCGTGTGTCTCGCTCCCTGGCCGCCGGTTGTCAACTCTAATTTGCACACAATTGTTCATCCCCGACTGAAAGTATAGAAACGAGAGGCGAAATGTACTACCAACTCTATGTTACCCACTAATTGGACCCACAAAATTGTATTCAATTCCGAACATCCATGGACTTAAAGGCGTTGCGTAAGGTGAATAAGAGGTAAGTGGTGCGTAAGCGGTAAGGTAAATAGCGGGTGATTTTTGCACTTTGGTAATTGTGCGGTAACTAATGCGAGTGTGGAAACATTTATTTCCCATACCTTACCACTTTCGTCACTAGCTTTTATTGTAATTACAAAGTATTACCCATGCGCGATAAGTTGGGACCTGACCGCGGTGACGTCATATTGGCGTATTTGTACCGCCCGCAAAAAAGCGAACATAACAAGCAGCCGCCCGCGGCTTCGTCTTTGTTTTTTTTAACCTAATTTATTATGTTACTCAGGGAGGACGCTGCTTTTTATCTAATCTTTATTACACTATTTGAATAAAATAAAAATACAATGTTTAAGTTTATACATTTATTTTATGTATTATTTACATTATCTCATCTTCGTCACTACTTAGTGGATTTATGCCTTCTAGAGGTTGTTCTTCGTCCTCAGTCTCACTATAATCACTTGACAAAGAGGTATCCGATAAATTTACAACATTTACTATAACAACAAAAACTACAACAACAAAACAATGACACAAACTATAACAACAAAAACCACAACAACAAAACAATAACACAAACGAAAACTAAAAGAATTCCAGAGCGCGTCGTTACGTGACGTAGGCCAGTACGAGACTAAAAACCCTAGTAAAAAATAGTGATGCAAACGGTACAATACGGGCGCCATCGGGGAAGTGCAGGGGAAGCGGTCGCAGAGTCGCATTCCTAGCAGGTCCCAAGTTATCGCGCACGAGTAATACTATTCTATTATATTCCGCTTTAGCTTACGCTACACCCTCTCACTATGGTTGAGCACAAACGATGAATGTTCGTTAAAACTTTATGTCGAATCGAAATGTAAATTCGGGTACTTTGTCAGTGACTTTGTTAATCATGGACGATCAAACGGCCCACTTCGTTATAGGTATGTTTCTGGGTTATTGATTGTTACATCGCTACAGCCGCTCCTAAAGTTATGGAAATATTTTCATTATCCCGTCGGCTTAGGAATTAAAAATACCTACCCATCCTATCTTGCAGATTTTGTAATTAAGCTTTAATAAAGTTTGCATGGCGATATTTTTAATTTGCTATTCTGAAATTGTACAGTACATCAGTATTTTTTATGATAAGTGTATCCATCTACAATATGAATTTGCGTGTGAAGAGAACAACAGTGATGATAATGATGATGATGCAGCCTCTCAACACGATGGGCGACCGTTGACGCAACCCCCACCACCGCGCCCGTCTACTCGCAGCTGTGGCACGTAGTGCGAGGCGAGACGCAGTGCGGTGTGGATTGCCCTCACCCTGATGAAGGTTCACGAATTGAATCGAAACATTGTCGGTCGAATCACCGTTAAATGGAACGTGATAAATCCCGTATTTATAATAAAGATTATCAAAAAAAAATGTCACGGGAAAAGAGTGAGTGGCGTGATAAGATATATAATAAGGCTGAGTAGATTAATAGATTAATTATGTTTAGTTCAATCCAACATTGTAGTTAAAAATTCCATAATAACCGCACTGTTCAAAGATCCCTCAATATTAAAAATAAATAAAATTATTATGCATTAAATACTTTTTCAACAGCAAATTCTCTGCTCCAGACAGAACTTGAAATCTAATTCATTCGGTATCATATTCAATTCGTAACTGAATTATTACTTTGTTCGCAGTCAGGGAGAGTTTATCTAGAGTTTTGAAATTATAATATTTCTTTGCGACATCTGCGATAAGTTCTCATCTTGCTATGCCTACTTTTAGGTTTTTATTTTATTAATCTATTGAGTTTTTGTTAATTATGTACTTATATGAGGGGAAGACCTTGTCCACCGTACTCGTTTATTGCCTAAGTTGTAGATATCATGGAGAAAAAGTAGATCAATATAACCTTAACCTAAGCACATATGATGAGAGTCTTGAAGAACATGAGGTACCTATATGGCGGTGGTCACCACATAACATGCATTTACAAGATACAAATTGGCAACAGCTTAGTTTGGTAGATGGGGGCTCCAACAAAGTGTTCTGTACTTCATTATTATAAATACGGGATTTATCACGTACCGTCTTGTCGGTGTTTCGACCGACAATGTTTCGGTTTAATTCGTGAACCTTCATCACGGTGAGTGGGATCCGCTACAATTAACGTCTCGCCTCGCACTGCGCGCCGCAGCACTCTGCGCGCGAGCAGACGAGCGCGGTGGTGGGGATTGCGTCAACGATGGCCCAGTATGTTTACAGGCTGCGTCAGTCTTTACCATCAGTGCTGCTCACTTCGGTAGTTCTCGATACAGACAAACATACAACACTAGTTATGTCTCTGAACCTGCGTCACTCACTCCTCTGTCGCTTGCATCATGAAGACATGGCCTCCAAGCTGGCGGTAGAACCCATCCTCTCACACGACTTATTTTTATCGCCTCTCGGATCTTGCGAGAAACGAAGAACGTCTTTCTTGGCCTTGTCGAAATGTATGTAGTGCGTCGAATCAGAATCTAGGGCATGTTCCGTCACTGCAGAACTGTTGGGGTTGACATTTTTCATTGCACGTATGTGTTCAGTCAACCTAAAACTTTAAAGGAATAATGATTTTTTTAGTTAATTTAAGTTTAAATTTGTTTGTTCCATCTCCATGTTATATTTTAAATTTTATTTTAATAAATATTCTTATTAAATTGTTATACTTAGAAAACCTTAGAAGGTTTGTCTTATGCTTATCACAAAGCATGTTGTATCTATATAAAAACTTATGCTATAATCGTAGCAAGTGTTCCACATCTCGGCTTTTCTCAACCAAAAATAGGTGTGGCAGTAGCATAATACATTTATATAGTTAGTAAATAGATAGATAATTCTTTGTTACACAAAAGATCAAACGATAAATCTATCTGCTACACTTACTTTAATATTTTTCAAACTTTCGCGAACACCTGCTGATTTAAACTGGTATTTATCGTGTAGTACCTTTTTTATTTGTTATCCGAGGTTTCGACTGTGTTAGAACAGCAGAAAAGGTACATACGCGATAAATACCTATTTGAATCGGTAATTAGATATAGAATAAGAATAAGAATAAGAATAAGAATAATTTATTTAGTTCTTAAAATTGTTTGGTACTAGTAGGTATTTAGTTACATAAAATGTTAGCCTAAATTAAAAACAATTACAAAAACAATTACAATGTCCAGATGACCATTTGATATGGCATGTAAGGCTATTTTATTTGAGTACAGTACCTGTCGTAGCTCTGTTTCTCCCACTAGGTCTCTAGCGAGCCTGTGTTGTGAGGATTACAGTGATTCGCTTCGGACTCACGTCAAACAAAAATAGTAATTGACCCACTTTGATTGGCTATGTACATCAATTATAATCTAAATTAGAAGCTAGAATTAAAGTACTTAGGTAATAATAAAAATGAAATTGAAGAATGTGTAAGGTCCAGCATGTAAGAGGTCTGATTTGAGTGTACGGAGCAAGTAGTTATGATATTTTTCATACCTACTTACTATCATAAGGTCTTATAATTGCAGTTATAATATTACTTATAATATTATATTCGCTGCTATCTTATTTATTTAAGTTATATGTTAGTCGTATCTATAAGTTTTTCTGTGTTTTTATAGTTTAGCCTGTTGAGATAATTCTTAATTGTTCATTTTAGTTTGTTTGCCGTATTGTTCACAATTGTCTCATTTTTACTTATTCGATTATAAATTAAAGGCCCTATATTCGAAAGAGATTTATTTGCAAATTTCGTGCGTGTTTTAGGGACCTTAAATATATTATCCTTTCTTCGTTTTGTATTGCGAAGCTCTAGAATATCCATATTAATTAGTTTATGTTGACGAGTTATAGCCGCTTTTAGAAATAATTGTCTTACAGTAAGAACAGAGCACATCTTGTATAGCTCTTCCGTGCAATACCATCTTGGCTTAAATACCATCACTTTAAGGAGAGCTCTTTGTGATCGTTCTAGTTGTATGAAATGAGTTTTTGCAGTGGTGCCCCATGCTGCAACACAATAAGTCAGTAGAGATTGGGTTAAAGCATAGTATACTTTAACTAAGGAGTCAAAGTTAAGGACTTGTCGCAATTGCTTAAATATATAAATGAGTTTTCTGGTACGCCCTGACAGTCCATTTATGTGTTGCGACCACGTCAGGTTATTATCTAGTGTGACGCCTAAGTATTTTATGGTTTCGGTTGGGTTGAGACTAATGCATGCGCAGGAAATGGACTGATTGCAAGAGGCTTGATGCATTTTCAACTGAAGCGGTTACTTTGGTTGTCCACTTTTATTTATTGAAAAGCTCATAAACTTCGTCTTTGTCACTTTTAAAGTTACCATCAAGCCATCTCGTTACAATTTCCAGGCCTGCATTGACCACCTGTTCGACTTTATTCCATGTTTTGGCATGAAACAGCAAGACTGTATCATCTGCATACCTAGGTGATAATTTTTTCATGAGCCAGTTCCATGTCACAGAGGTCATTAATGTATATCAAGAACAGCGTTGGGCCAAGAATACTGCCCTGGGGAACCCCAAATTTTGTGGTAGCATTATCACTATTGTGGTTTCCAACTCTGACTTTTTGATTTCTTCTAGTAAGATAGCTTTCAAACCATTTGTGTGCAGCTCCTCTAATACCAAGCATGTCAAGTTTAGCTAAGAGAATAGGGATAGACACAGTATCAAAGACTTTTGCCAGATCGAGGAATACCTTGACAATGTTTTGACCTTTATCTAAATTTTTTATTATGGTTTCTGTAACTGTAAGAACAGCATCCTCAGTGCTCCGACCTCTTCTAAAACCATATTGGTTTCTCGATAGTAAGTCCTTACTTTCAAGATAGGATTTTAACCGGGTGTTCATAAGCATTTCAAGAATTTTAGAAATAGCTGACAGCAAGGAGATCGGCCTGTAATTGGAAACCTCATTATCTGGTCCGCTTTTAAATATTGGACAAAATATGGATTTCTTCAATGCAGTTGGGAAAATACCTTGGTCAAAACTTGTTTGGCAGATTAATGTTATCGGTTCTATCAGATATGGTAAAGCAAGTGTGAGCATTTTAGAAGTGATACCGTCCCAGCCTGGTGCGGAGTTTTTTTTCAGGTTTCTATTGACTGAGGTAATTTATTTATGATATGTGTCTAATAGACCAAAAGATGTTTGTGATTTGTTTAACTGATTAACTTGCAAGGCCAGGTCATTTTCAGTTGTATTAAGTTTCAATAACGTTTCGTGCGTTAAATTTGCTCCGACATTTATAAAATAGTCATTAATATCATTTAACGATTTATCCTTTTCATTGCTGAGGAGGTTTTCTACAGGATTTATTTTTGTAGGAAAATTACAGTTTCTTTTAATTGTGTCCCATGTTTTCTTACTAGCGTTGGCATTTTTCTGTAATTCAAATTTTTTGTATGTTCTTTTCAGTTATTTTTTAAATTTTTGTACACATATGTATTTCTATATCTTACATAAGTGTTTTTTAGTACATTGTTTACAGGATATTTTTTAGACTTCAAATGCAACTTATCTCGTTTTTTCATGCTCCTTAAGAGGCCTGATGTGATCCATGGTTTGATGTTAGCTTTAGATCTTGGGATTTTTTGAGTTATTATGTGCTTTTTGATGATGTTAGAGACTGTGGTTAGAAACGTATCTGTAGCTAGGTCAAGGTTCGTAAAGTCTAAAACGTTGCTCCAGTTAATTTGTGATAAATCTTTTTCGATTTCATTAAAGTCAGTTTTTGTAAGTGCTTTAAGGGCATCCGTCCTTATTTTGAACTTTGTATTTAGCTGTGCGAGAATAGGGGAATGGTCTGTGATTGTAGCGGGTAAGACTAAAACGTTTGGTCTGCTTTTTGTTTTAATCATGCAATGGTCGAGACAGGTATTTTCTCTGGTTTTAAGTATATGTCCCGGCAGCAGACCATGGCTTGCTAGTAAAGTTAGGTACTCATTTGAGCGTCTATCGGTGCTGTCACCACTGACATCAATGTTGATATCACCAACAAGGATTATGTTTGGGAAGGACTTATTTTTAGTTAGAATATTGTCCAGCGAATCAAAAAACTTTTTAGTGTTTGGAAATGAAAGCGGTCTATATAGTGCTATAAGACATATATTTTTTCCTATATGGATAAGTAAGCAGTTTGACTCGCAGAAGTTTGGCTCTGTGACTGTAACATTTGGTATACTATTCTTGATGTAAACGACAACTCTATCATTTTGGTTGATTACGTTTTTTGTGTAATAAGAGTTATAATTCACTAGGTGAGATGGGTTGCAGTTCACACTAAGCCAACACTCCGAAAGTATTAATACGTCAAGATTCAGATTGATTCGATTTAACAAAACCAAGAAATCATCGAAGTTTTTGTTAATGCTGCGTATATTCATTGAGATTATAGATATGTATATTATGATGGGTTTTGGTTAAGTGTAGTTTGCAATTTTCAGGGTCATCCAAAAAGCACGAATTTGAGACACTGACCTTATCAATGTCAGTTACAATGTCTTTTAATTGTGACATCATGGTATTTTATTAAATTTTAAGGTGCGCAGCGTGCGCTCGGCCCGAATCATATAGGAAACGGCCATATTCATAGTGTTACTTACATTAAAATTTGCTTCATGCTTTTCTGGATTAACTGATTGCATATCTATTTCACTAACCTGGTAATATGTGGGTGCAAACTGTATTTTATTTCTCTGTGGTATGTTTTTGTGACTAGCTGGGACCTTACAATATCCAATTTGAATGTTATATTTTACAGTAAAAATGTAAATAAGTATAGATAGGTAGTTACACAATAGAAAGTAAGAATAGAGTAAATAATAAAAAATTTAAATATGTTTTGATAGTGTCTACTTTTGGTGAGCTTAAGGCACAAATACACTAGTCAATATTCTTTTACGTAGACCACGCTGTTAAGGGCAGCTAGTTGCTCGGAGGACTTAATTTCAATAATGGGCTGGCCCTCCTCTTTCCGTAAGAAAACCTTACCGCGAGCGGTCCAGCAGAACTTCCAACTTCCATTTTTCACGAGCTTGCGGGCCTGGTAGTGAAGCTGTTGTGCTTTTTTTGTAAGGCGTTCATTTATGTAAATTATTTTCTGCTCCCCTTGAAGGCCAACTACGCGAGAGTTAAGTCTTTCTGCCTTATTTTTCGTGTTATGTTTTTTGTATGCTTGCAATAAGTCGATCTTATTCTGTAGGCTTGCATACTCAAGAACAATAGGTCTAGGACGGTCTAGTTTTGCGGGCAGGCGATAGATACAGCGAATATCCTGTCGATCAAAATTAAGGTGTAGGACCTGGTGTAATTTTTCGATGGCACCCATCATTTGCTCATTGCTTTCCGTTGGCATATTTCGTATTTCTACGCTTGTTTCTCTCTACATTTTCGACTTGTTGCTCGAGATTTTCTTTATATTCTTGGGACTCATTTTCCCTTTTTTCCAACTTGTCCACGCGTAATTTAAGTTCTTTTTGCTCCTGCGAGATCGTAGAAATGGTGTTTTTGATATCAGTATTTGAGGTCAAAAGGTCCTCATTCTGTTTTTTCAAATCGCTCATGTCTTGTCTCATTTGAGAAAATTGCTCATTTTGACTGTCTTTAAGGTCTTTAAACATAGAGTGTATGTTTTTAAACATATCATTCATAGATTTTGTCATATTTTCAAGAGAATCTTCTGGATACTTTCGTTTTTTTAAAGGAACGTTATATTCCAAATCGACGTTATCCGGAGTACAATATAGTTCTGGTTGCGATAATGCTTCGCTCAGCGGTCTTGGAGGCGTGCGCATTGTTTTACCAAATCCTGATTGAGCAGAAGCCATTTTATTACAAAGCAAATAAAGCTCAGAGTTGTATATACGCGGTAGTTGTTACTTGACTGCGTTGCGTAGACGACAAAGAAGCGCGTAGCTGAGTGTAGCAGTGCGTAGCGGTTCGTAGCGTGACGCACGATAGATGATTTCGTAGCACTGTTGGCATCAGTGTATTAATTTCAGCGCGAGCGCACAATGTCTCCCTGGCTAAGCGGTAACGGGTATTGACTTACGTTCCGACGGCCGATGAATCGCTTCCTTGCGACCGCATAAGATTTTGAGCTAATTTAATTGATCGACTGGGTCTTAACTCACTGGTTGTGGTACTGGTATCGGTGCGGGATGCTCTGTCCTGCTCAAGCCACGCCTCAAAGGCGGAGTCTATCGTCCACTTTGTGCAAGAAGAACAAGGAATTCAAAAATCACAATTGAGGCAATCACAAAATTTAACGCAAAAATTTACAGTTTAAATCGATACGGGTTTTAGTAGACGTGTGCACGGTACGAGAGCGCGATCGCGAATTGAAGATGGTACTTTATTGCACACAAAATAAATGACAAAACAATTAAAATTAACATTATTCGTATAAATGCACACAATTAGTGGTCTTATCGCCAAGTCGATCTCTACCAGACAAACTTTGAATGTGAGTTTTACCTAGGGTATCAATGGTGTACCACGTACGTACTTAAACAAAAATAATCATGCCATCCACTTAGTGCATACAAAATTATCTTAGATTTTCATTCATTTGACATCCCTTTTGACCTAATAGTCTCATTTTCATTTTTTTACCCCTTTTGAACTCAAATTTCTCAACAACCTCCCACACATTTTTAGCTCATTTAGGCACACCAAAACTGTATCATCACTACCTACATGATTATCAAATTTCACGATGATCGGATCAACGCTTCGTAAGTTATCCTCGGAAAAACAAATATACATACAACGCCCAAGTTGATTTGGAGTTGTTCCTCATCACCAATATTCGGCAGTGTGTGCTATTAGCCATGGCATTATTATGATAGTTATGATGAAAATATTGATCTTTGAATAGTCTATAAATTTTAACACCAGCGTAGCTACCTCATACATACATATTAGTGTTTTATTTTTAAGTCTATTAGTAGTTTTAAAACAAAAGTGCACACCCATTATCTGTCCTTGTGTTGAAGTTGTAGCTGCTTGTTAATTCATCATAACCATTTTTAGAGTTGCTTATTTAAATTAAATTTGTGTTATTATTGGTAATTTAGGTTTATAGTATGTAGATATGTTTTTAAATGTATATAGATGCACCGCCGTCATGTGTAAAATTTTGCTCCTGTCCGTACAAAGGTTGTCTGGAAGAGATCGCTTTTAGCGATAAGATCGCCCATTGTACTAACTCTCTTTGTAAGAATTATGTTCTGTATTTTACTTTGGTGTACAATAAAGAGTTATCTTACCTTATCTTATCTTATCTTATATAGCGGGTTCGATTCCCGCTGCGGAACAAATGTTTGCATGATCTACTGATAATTGTTCCGGGTCTGGTTGTTTCTCTATGTATTATAAGTATGTATTTACAAAAAAAAAAAGTATATAAGTATTCTATCAGTTATCTGGTTCCCATAGTACAAGCTCTGCTTAGTTTGGGGCTAGATAGCGCTGTGTGAAATGTCCAGCAATATTTATTTATTTTATTTAATAACTTAGCCATAACCAAAATTAATAATATATTAGACTGTATAATAATGCCTACACACAATTAATCATCTGATGTATGCCCTAATATCCGTGAAAACCTAGTTTCCCGTCCAATTATAAAGTGTGTAATGAGCTTCACAGCCCAACACGCCATTTTGGGAGTTGAAATCCCTAATCTGCTTTTGCTCGCCTGATTCATCGCATAAATAAAACACATAGTTGGAAATAGGGGATACAGGGTTACCAGATTCGAAGGAGGTTTCTGGACAAAATTGAGGAACAAACGGATCATAGGTGTTACTATTTCATTCTACCCAATTGGGATTCAAACTTGTCTAAATAAATAATTAATGTTGAATATTTCACAGGACCCCAAACTAAGCAAAGCTTGTATGAAATAATAATTAAATAAATATTTCTGAAGATTTCACACAGCGCTATCTAGCCCCAAACTAAGCAAAGCTTGTACTATGAGAGCTAGATAACTGATAGAATACTTATATACTTTTTTATTGTAAATACATACTTATAATACATAGAGAAACAACCAGACTCGGAACAAATATCTGTAGATCATGCAAACATATAATCCGCAGCGGGAATCGAACCCGCTACCTCCTGCGTCTCAGCCGGCTATTCGCCCACTGCACCACGGATAAACGTATACAACAAGATAACTGAAAAAACATGTGTGCTTTAGATCACACGACTGAAGTAAAACTTCTGCTGCTGCCTGCCATCTGTTGTGGAATAGCTGAACTTTTTCGTAAATCGAAGCTGGTAGATTCAAAATACGAAACGTCGTTTATACATTTTTTTATCTGTAGCAAAAGGAACTCTATTATACAGCATGAAGGAGTGTTTTGTTTTTGAATTTTGTATAATTTAGATTAACTTGGGAAAGGCGATATGCGATAAATCAACTGGCTTCGAGAGAATAACAGAAAAAAATGTGTGCTCGCACCTATATCTCTTGCCCCTACAGTAATATACTATCTTTCTATCTTCACTAACTTATCTTCCTTTCGCACTATTCGTAACGCATTCACCAGCTTACACCCCTAGTAAAGAGTGCGTAAATAAGTTTTACTTCAATAATACTTATATACTTTTTTGTAAATGTATACTCATAGTATATAGAGAAACAAACAGACCCGGGACAATAATATGTAGATCATGTAAAAATTTGTTCCTCGCTGGTAATCGAACCCGAAACCTCCTGCGTCTCAGACAGCTATTCGCCCACTGCACACTGTCTAGTATATAATTTTATTAAGGAAAAAGTAGGGCTTTTTCCTTTTGCTTTAGACTATCCCCTACAAAATAGTGCTTTAAAGGTCACGGGTCTTCTTACTGAGTACGACATCCTAGGCTATGCAATAGAAGGGATAAATAAATTCCAAAATTTAAATCGATGACACATGCCTTCAAACATTTGCCTAGCCGCACACAGCGCAGTGATCCAATCGATGGATTTTCGTAATTTTCGATTTTCGTTCGACTATACGTTACGAAAAGAGTTGCACAAAGAGCCATGGAGCGTACCATGCTTGGCATCAGACTGTTAGATCGAGTTCCAAACGTTGAGTCAATCCGTGGACGAACGAAGGTTCATGACGTTGGGATTCGCGTTATGGAGCTCAAGTGGTCTTGGGCGGGACACTTGGCTAGACGTGATGATGACAGATGGAGCAGGACAGTGACTGAATGGTGGCCGAGGAGCGGGTATAGAAGGGTAGGACGACCAGCAGCGATATGGGTGGACGACATCGTAAAGATCGCGGGCCGTCAGTGGGTGAGACTAGCGCAGGATCGTGGTGGATGGCACAAACTTGGGGAGGCCTATACCCAACAATGGGTGTTTCAGGCTGTGGATGATGATGACTTATCTTCCTAGTAGGTAAAGTTAGCTTGATATCCATATCGAAGCAGTTCTACATAGATAAGTAAATAAATTATGCTGGACACCTTAAATAAAGAAAACGTTTTTATTTGTAACATCACATTAGATAGAACTATAAAACGAGACATAGATGTCTATGTCTCAAAAATAAAGTATAAACCCATAATTAAAAAAAAAACTCAATTCATTCTAGTATCTCAGTGCCATTCACGTGATAACGTCACAAAATTGTGTCCGATTTCACATAGCGCTTCTAGCCCCAAACTAAGCAGAGCTTGTAATAAGTAATCCAGACAACAAGAATACTTACGTTGATACATTTTAGGGTTCCGTACCCAAAGGGTAAAACGGGGCCTTATTACTAAGACTTCGCTGTCGATCCGTCTGACACCAGGCTGTATCTCATGAACCGTAATAGTTAGACAGTTGAAATTTTCACAGATGATGTATTTCTGTTGTCGCTGTAACAGCAAATACTAAAAACGGAATAAAATAAATATTTAAGGGGGGTTCCGATACAACAAACGTAATTTTTTCGCTCGTTTTTGGTCGATATTGATAACCACAACAGGTAGATGCTTGAAATATTCACGAATTATTTAGTTATATATTAAATTTAAAAATAAATAACTAGTGGTTCGCCCCAAACTAAGATCTCGCGAGTCTTCCAAAACACAAAAAAAAATATTCTTAGGGCGACGCTCGCAACAATGCCTACTAACGTATTTAGTTGCTAAATATGATTTAAGGAGTTGTCAAATCATAGAAGTATGTAAAATTTTTATATGTTTAGTCGCTAAATACGTTAAGCGATGCAAGCCGGCCTCAATCTTTGACTAATAAAATAGTGCCACGAATAGATAATTACAGGTAACGGGAGTTCATGTATTGTGGTTAACTTTTTTGGGGTACAAATTGCAGCTATTCTGGATTTCAGACTCATGCCTATATTTGTGTCACTAAAGCTACATGCATACCAAATTTCAGTACTGTGGGGTCACTGGTGTACCCTGTGAATTTGTCAAATTTCAGTTTTTGTTATGGCTAATAACTTAAAAACTGCAATGTTTAAATTAAAAACAAAAACGGGGTCTAAATATACTTACAAATACCTCTTAGTAGACGTGTCACTTGTCCGGATAGTCCCATTTTGTTTTTGTACCCCTATTGAACCCCAACATCTCAACAACCCCACATACATTTTTGGCTCATTGAGTCACACCAAAATTGTGCCAACACTACCTACCTATATTTTATTTTAGTATATTTTTAAAATTTTTGGATAACTTACAGCTAGGTCGTAAAAATAGTTATTTACATAATACATGCCGGTATATACCAGCGCATGTGTGGTGATATACCAATTGCACGATGATCGGATAAACGCTTCGAAAGTTATTCTCGGACAAACAAACATACATACATACAACGCCGATTTGCCCAAGTTGATTTAGAGATCTGACTTCGCTCGATCAATTAAATTAAAATAAAACAAATATTTAAGGGGGCTCCCTTACAAAAAACGTGATGTATCCCTCGTTTTTATAGATAATGGTACGGAACCCTTCGTGCGCGAGTCCGACTCGCACTTGGCCAGTTTTTATTTTGTATGATAATGGTATTATGTATGTACTTATAAAATCGAAAACACCCATAAATCATAATAAATGTAAACATTTGTTCCGCAGCGGGAATTGAACCTTTGAGTCGGCTATTCGCCTTCTACGCCACCGAGGTTGTCGGTACATTTAATTTTACCATAGGAATATATTTTTTTCGAACTTTGGTCGCTCCAGTTATATCCGGGAAAAATAGGTCTTCTGGTTGCCCTAAATGCATAGGACGCCCAGGGGCCGTGTGCACACTGTCATCTGTCAAACTGACTGTCTCGTGTCTGATTGTTAAATGGATAGCCTGTGTCCAGTGTCCGCCGACTGAGCAGATCCACCCTCGGGACAAGACTAAATTGGTATCGACACATCGTAATTAAGTGATTAGTGATGTTAAATCATTTTAAAATAGACACGAGGGATGCTCTTTTTTATTGTTGAGGGAATTTCAAGAGACTCGATTGAATTAACTGTATGAAGTTGTAGGATTTATCTGGGCACAGTGCTCATAGAGAACATGAAAAACTGCTAACGTGCCAAAATGGAACTTTGGGGAAAGGGGCTTAAAATTTGATAATAATATAAATAATAATAATAATAACCATTTGCTGGACATTTCACACAGCGCTATCTAGCCCCAAATAAAGCACAGCTTGTACTATGGGAACCAGATAACTGATAGAATACTTACATACGAGTACATTTTTTTTAAATACATACTTACCTAGTCAGGTCATAAGTATTGTCACACAGTAAAAACTTTTCTTTTAGAATGCTGGCCACAAAAAAGTTTATAGAATTCGAATTTCGAATTATTCATGAAAATAAAAATGTATACTTTTTAGAATTTTACTCATTTTTAAAAATGGAGTGGACTCTTAAAGAAGACCGTGTTGCAGTTATTGTGTTGCATCGTTGCGGTTACGCGCCAATTCAAATTTTTGACATACTGAAAAATTTGAATATAACCAAAAGATTCGTTTATCGCACCATCAAACGATACAATGAAGACTCTAGTGTAGATGACAGGTCAAGAAGTGGTCGCCCTCGGTCTGTTAGGACTCCAGCAGTGATAAAAGCTGTGAAGGCGCGAATTCAAAGAAATCCCAAACGTAAGCAGAAACTGTTGGCCCTTCAGATGAGGTTAAGCAGAACCACGGTGAAAAGGGTGTTAAATGAAGACTTAGGGCTTCGGGCATATCGAAGAAAAACAAGACATCGTTTAAATGCTCGTCTAACGGACCTGAGACTGAAGAGATGCCGCGCTTTGTTGAAGCGGTACGCGGGAAAAAAAAATCGGGAAATTCTTTTTTCGGATGAAAAAATTTTTACCGTAGAAGAGAGCTACAACAAACAAAATGATAAGGTGTACGCACACAGTAGTGAAGAAGCGAGCAACCGTATTCCGCGTGTCCAACGAGGTCATTTTCCATCCTCGCTCATGGTATGGTTGGGAGTTTCTTATTGGGGCTTAACAGAGGTACATTTTTGTGAGAAAGGTGTAAAAACGAATGCAGTTGTGTATCAAAATACAGTCCTGACGAACCTTGTGGAACCTGTTTCTCATACCATGTTCAATAACAGGCACTGGGTATTCCAACAAGATTCGGCGCCAGCTCATAGAGCGAAGAGCACACAAGACTGGCTGGCGGCGCGTGAAATCGACTTCATCCGGCACGAAGACTGGCCCTCCTCCAGTCCAGATTTGAATCCGTTAGATTACAAGATATGGCAGCACTTGGAGAAAAAGGCGTGCTAAAAGCCTCATCCCAATTTGGAGTCACTCAAGACATCCTTGATTAAGGCAGCCGCCGATATTGACATGGACCTCGTTCGTGCTGCGATAGACGACTGGCCGTGCAGATTGAAGGCATGTATTCAAAATCACGGAGGTCTTTTTGAATAAACTTTAGTGTCATAAAAATCTATGTTTTGTTAAGTTAATTTTGGTATATAAATGGTTACATAATGAATAAACTTGTGTCAATTATTTTATATTAAACATGTGACAGAATTTATGACCTGACTAGGTATAATATATAAAGAAACAACCAGACCCGGAACAAATATCTGTAGGTCATGCAAACATTTGTTCCGCGGTGGGAATCAAGTTCGCTACCTCCTGCGTCTCAGCTGGCTATTCGTCCACTGCACCACGGAGGTCGTCAATGATATTGTTTTGCTAAAAATGTAATTGTATATATTTTCTGTGTTTGTATGTATATGTGAATGCCGTGTGTATTTTGTTCTTCTTCTTAGTCGTAGTACTCTTGCCAGAGTGGTTATGGTGCCAGGGTTGTGGCGCGCTTACCTACTCTTTGCCACTCTTCGTGCTAGAAGAGCTGCGTGCTGCTCTTCTGGCACGTTTGTTTAGGGGAACATCTATGGCAGCCTTTATTTGATCCGTCCCTATGGGTGATCTGCTTTGCCTCATTTTCCTTGAAACTTACCTCCTCACAAAGATGATACGAGATTGTACCGTGTAAGATAGACGCTGCTTGATGAGTTTTAAAAGTATGGACTGATTAGTATGGAATTTTATTCGCTTACCATCAGACGAAATCGTGGTCACACGCAAGCCTACAAAATGTATATAAAAAAAAAATCTGTACACGATATCATTAGCATTCTTCTTCAGCACCACATCTTGAGAGCTAGCTACCTTCTTGATTTTTCGGAGAGTCCATGTCTGTTTGTTACTTGAGTCAAAATAATTTTTTGATTTATTACTGGATGAAGTTGGGGGCGGTGGGTGTACCGGATGAAGTAGTCTCAATCCTGAAACACTGGTATGAGTCCCAAAGAAACCAGGTGAGATGGGCTGGGGCTTTATCTGATGCTTATGGCTTGGAATGTGGCGTGAGGCAGGGGGGAATAACTTATCCTTTGTTGTTTTACCTCTACATACGAGTAAATGACCTCATCGTGGGGCTCAGCAGTACCCATACCGGTTGTTTATAGATGAGGTATCCGTCAATAACATAAGCTATGCTGATGATATGGTGCTGCTGGGGCCGACGGTGGGTTCCATTCGCAAATTAATAGTTATGTGTGAAGCGTACGCGGCGGAACATGGGCTGAAATATAACTTTAAAAAGAGTGAAGTTCTTGTTTTTAAAAGTGGGGGAGTTAAAGTTTCCAGTCGATGTTCCGCCGATTATGCTCAGCGGTGCGGCTCTGCAAGTGGTGCGTAGTTTTAAGTACCTGGGACATATTGTGAATGAAGAGCTCAAGGATGACGAGGATATAGAGAGGGAACGCAGGGCGCTGGCAGTTCGAGGAAACATGCTCATACGTAGGTTCGCTCGCTGCCCGAGAGAAGTGAAAGTTACACTCTTCAAGGCTTACTGCCAGTCCTTCTACTCGAGCAGCCTCTGGATACACTACACCAAACGGGCGGCCTGCTCCCTGCGAGTTCAGTATAGTAACATCTTCAGGATGGTGATGCGGCTGCCTCGCTTTTGCAGCGCATCTGGGATGTTCGCGGCGACGCGCACGGACGGCTATCGTGCTATTATTCGCAAGAAAGTCGCTTCCCTAATCCAGCGGGTGCCAGGCAGCGGCAACACCATCTTGCAGATGATCGCAGCTCGCGCGGACTGTCCCATTCAACATAAGTGGATGCGGATTGTGATGGGCTCCTCATAAATTTAATTAAGTATTTGTTCTGAATTTTATGTTTTTTGTTTTAATTTTAATTTATTTTTGTATTTTTTTTTTATTTGCATTTAGCCCCATTTTAATCATTATTGTATTGGAACTCTATTTATTAATTTTTTTTTCATTTTAATTTTGACTATTTTATACTATATATATAATTATAACTTAATTTTAGTATTAATTTTTATCTTTTGTGTTGTATTGTATTTTTTTTTTGTTTTTTTATTTTTTTGTTTGTAACTTTATTGTACCTACTCGTAACTATGGATCTCGGTGTCTGATAATAAAGATTTAATAATAATAATATTTACTATCATCTGGAGAGACAATGCTCAAACAAAGATCTATCTGTAAAAAAAAAATTTATGTTAGGTTCATGACCTTTTTTGAAGTCGCATACAATATATAAAACGCTCTGTATAGCTCGTGTATATTCAAAGTAAAATATTTTCATTAAAAACCAACGAATTTACACCGTGCTTTAAAAAATCACGATCCATACCTCGTTAATAACCCAATTTATATTTAGACATTCAAATTGTAAGCACGACTAAAAGAGGCTCACTTTGCAGTCGATTCGAATAATTTAGGGGTCCAATTAAAAAGAGAAAGGGAGATTTTGGTAATTAGATACTGAGTCCTGGCGCACTGATGCAAACTGTTATACGAAAATATGCCTACAGCGTTGGACAGGACCGTTCAAATTCGTTTAATTTTTAACCGTTGTGCGTATTATTTGGTAAAATATCTACTAATCTCTTATTTAAATCAGTCTTTCATAGAGAAAAGGTCTTTTTAGGGTTCCGTACCTAAAAAGGAAAAAACGGAACCCTTAAAGGATCAGTTTGTTGCTCGTTTGTCCGTCTGTCTGTCAAGACCCTTTATCTCGGGAACGCGTGGAAGTATCGAGTTGAAATTAAAACCATATACTAAAGTCTACAGTCCCTTGAAGTTGTGAAAAAAAGAAAACTTCTAAGTTAACCTAAAAAAAAGATTCAGCCGTTTATGCCGCAAAAAACGTAGGTATATTTCGACACTATCAAGAGAATTAAAATGTATAGAGTACTTTCCGTTGACCTAGAACTATAAAATTTGGCAAGTAATATCGTCTTATACTACAAGTACAGGGAAATATCTAAAAACTATACACCTATTAATAATTAAATCATAAAAAATGTAGTCTTTATTTAAAGTACGTAAACTATTATCGAGGTTAAGCAACGGTATGTGCGGTCATAATTGTATGGGTGGCCAAATCTTTAAGGAGATTGTTTTAAACTTTTACTTATTAAGTACGGAACCCTCGGTGGGCGAGTCCAACTCGCGCTTGTCCGGTTTTTTTATATACTACTTATATGGCAAACGAGCATGCAGTCCACCACTTAACATCTGCAGATGTTAAGTGGCTACTGCAGCCCATGGATATCCACATAGAATTCAAAACAAGCTATTATGTTGTCTTGAACTCTATGTGGATACGTTGCCATACTATAGGACTTAGCTGTTATGTCTATGTGCCAGTAATTACAGGAACATACCATTACCATCTAACCGGAACACAGCAGCACAAATACTGCTATTTGGCGGCAGATAAAGGTAAGACGGTGGTGCCCACTTCCTCGAGCCCGTTCACAAAAGCTCCAGTAAAAGTTATTACCAGTTTATTACGTATTAATACTTAGTTTATTTTGAAAAAATAAAATATAAGTTCAATTGGACATTTTTTGCATCAGTTCTGCACTGCTGTCATATTGATCGAGCGAAGCGAGACCTCCAAATCAACTTGGGCGTATCGGCGTTGTATGTATGTATGTTTATTTGTCCAAGGATAACATTCAAATCGTTGATCCGACCATCGTGAAATTTGATACATAGGTAGGTAAAGATGACACAATTTTGGTGTGACTAAATGAGCTAACATGGAGGCTGGGGGGGGGGGGGGGGGGGGGAGAGATGAAAGGTCTTTATTTGTTCTTTTTGAGTCCGTTTTATTTATGAAAATTCCTTGTAGTTTTTGAGTTATTAGCTATAATAGACGAAATTTACTGGGTGACCAGTGATCAGTGAACCTACAGTGCTGTAAATTGGTATGCATGTAGCTTAAATGATAAAAAATATAGGCAAAAGTCTGAAACCCTGACTAACTGCAATTTGTACCCAAAAAAAAAAACAGTTTACATGAACTCTCGTTATCTGTAATTTGAATGAAGCTGTAGGTCAAGTAATGTGGTAATATATTTCTGGCACTATTTTGATAGTCAAAGATTACAAATAATATATTTTTGTTTTCTGGGAGACTCGCGAGATCTCAGTTCAGGCCGCACCACTAGATAGATTCTAGATCGGAGATGCCATAGATTAGTACATAGTATCAGTTTAAGTTTCAGCGGAGTGGGGTTTTGTACGCAGCTATTATTTCTTCTATGGCCAAGGTGAAGATAACTCGCTTACGGGCAAATCGTCAGGCGTTCGCGTGACTGGGCCACGATTTATGACTTAATAGCCCAGTCCGCACGTTAAGTAGGACTTAGATAAGGCGCTTCTAAGTGATTGTCGGCTTTCACAACAATCGTAATTATTCCAAACTACTATCTAGTCGGCCTCACGCGATCTTGCATCGCCCAACTGGGTTTCTGCTAATTGCTTTCCAACACTCTACAAATCATCGCCGGTTTGATAGGTGGTAGTGTTTATAACACTGGTTACTTCTTGGTTCGTGACTGGCTGTATTTATTAATAACATATTTGTTGATATTGATGTATTTTAATTATTATTATGAAAACATAACAATTTTACATAAACATAAAAAACGAGTGTGCTTTAGACCACACGACTGAAGTAAAACTTCTTTTTAATTTTTTTATCTAGCCTATGCTGACCCACTGCTGGGCAAAGGCCTCCCCCTCATCTCTTCACTTTTCTTAATCTTGTACCAAATCCCACCAGTCCCTATAAAAAGCGTCCAAATCATCGCGCCACCGCTTCTTAGGCCTTCCGTAGTGTCGCTTTCCATCCACTGGGATCCATCTAGTTACGACCTTAGCCCACCTATTTGGTTGCATCCGGGAGACATGATCCCCCAATCCCACTTCAATTTGGCAGCCTTAATACTCAACGATGCCGGTCCTTGAGCGCAGCGAGGTGTTACGAACCCTGTCTATTCTATTGACACCCAAAAAGCTGCGCTCCATCGCTCTTTGGCAAACCTCGAGCCTGGACTTTTGAGATTCAGTCAGTGACCAAGACTGGGCACCGTAGGACAGGCAGAATACACATGTCGATGAAATAAAGTTTTAGTGATAATGGAAGGTCGCCTTTCATGAATGTCTTCATGGACCAGTAGCTCTTCCAGGCATAAATAATAATTTATAAAATTGTTCGATAACGAAATGAAAGATGAATTTCCACGAGCTGTCCACACGTCTATAGGTCGACCAGTCAATGTTCCATCTGAACAGACGCAACGCGCACTCGCATATTAACGTTTAAAATATTAAAAACGTAACTCTCTCTCTTTCTATCTTCACTAAAGTTAGTGAAGATAGAAAGAGAGAGAGTTTATCTCCTTCTCAACTTCCATTCGCGCTTTTCGTAACGCATTCACCAGCTTACTCCCCAACTCAAGTTTTACTTGTCATATATGTTGTATATTATTATATCAATAAAAAAATCGGACGAGTGCGGGTTTTACTCGCGCTTTATTTTAAAAACATTACCCTCCTTCTGCGCAGTTAGGTAAAAAGTAGCCTATGTTACTTAAGGTGAATGTAGCTTTCCAATGGTGAAAGGATTTTTGAAATCGAGCAAGTTGTTTTCGAGTTTATTCATAACAAACATACACACAAAAATACAAATCTTTCCTCTTTATAATATTAGTATAGATATTAAAATTATAGTAAAAAGTAACTACACTTATGATTTTTCTAACTTCTTATATGGGTTCCTTTTTCCTTTTGAGGTACGGAACCCTAATAATGTATGTTATCCCAGAAAGAGTTATTTAAGTACTTTAACATTATTCATCTAAACAAGCTTATCCCGAACATAAGTTCAACACATCAGTGCCGGTGATACGGCAATGATTTGTGGAATAGGTCGGAAACCAATTAGCAATCAAATCTAGGCGATGAAAGAGAACGCATCACCTAACTAATTACGTTGCAGAATCAACATGATATCATTACGTAGCTATAGCTTAGTTTTGGATTATCTTTAAATTGTTATAGAGATAAATCATCATCATCATCAGCCGAACGACGTCCACTGCTGAACATAGGCCTCCCCCTTAGATCGCCACAACGAGCAGTTGGTAGCCGTTTGCGCCCAACGGCTCCCCGCGATTCTTACTAGATCGTCGGTCCACCTTGTAGGGGACCGGCCTACGCTGCGTCTTCCAGTTCGTGGTCTCCACTCGAGAACCTTTCTTCCCCAACGGTTATCGATTTTACGAGCGATGTAGCCTGCCCATTGCCACTTCAACTTGCTAATTTTGAGAGCTATGTCGGCAACTTTAGTTCATCTGCGGATTTTCTCATTGCGGATTTTGTCACGCAAAGAAACCCCGAGCATAGCCCTCTCCATAGCTCGTTGAGCTCAATCCTTTAATGAAAATTCTTTTTATTCATAGCTAAATACAACAAAATCATTAGCAAGTGAATGTACGTGGGTCATTGTAAAACTTTTTATAAGATAAAAAACGGAAAGATGTAGACGCCTGTTAATAATTGTATTGGCTTCGAAGTAGTCTCCGTTCCTTTCTAAGCACCGTCGCATGCGAAGCAGTGGGCCCACTCTTCTTTAGGGATCTCTTCCACGCCTTTTTCAAACGCAGCCACGGCATAAAACGTTCATTAAACAAATTCCTTTAAGTTGAACTTTATCTTTTATCTTTGGAAATAAATAAAAGTCACAAGGTGCTATAGTGTGACCATTAGTGCTGTGCACTCCCTGAGGTATGCGCGCGGCGAGACAGGGGGGAGAATCGGCTGCTGCGCTCTGTCAGTACGCCGTCAACGCTCGTGGCGGCAGGTAGTGTTATTTGTATCGGACTGTCTATGTCAGACGCACATGACATAGACAGTCCGATACAAATAACACTACCTGCCGCCACGAGCGTATACCTCAGGGAGTGCACAGCACTAATGGTCACACTATAGGTCGGGACTGTAAGGAGGATGACTCCCTAACTCCACACCTTATACAAATATTCGATAGTCCATCTGGCGGAGTGAGCTGCTTCTTAGGCGCTGCTGTCTAAAATTTTCCAAGATAACTGGTAAACAATGACTGACATACCAATCTGCATTATTAGTCCTTTTATCATTTATTAGTCCTTCCAAAAAATATGGCAATCACCTTTTTCCCTAGACGTCTGCCCTTCTTTACTTATGTCGGCAAATCTTCGAATGGAAACATCTATTGCGCAGATTGTCATTTGGGTTCATAACAATATATCTAGCTTTAATCACCTGTGACGATGTCATATACAGCATTCGAGTCACCTCCGTCATACTTTTCAAACATTGAGCGGCACCAATCCAAACGATGGTATTTTTGATCTTCCGTAAAATTATGAGGTATCCATCTAGTACAAAGCTTTCTGACACCTAAATGTTCATGTAAGATTGATTGTATTTGACTCATACCAATGTTTAAAACTACCCAAATCTGTTGATATGTCACCTTTCTATCAGCTTCTATCATTAGCCGCACAACATTTATGTTATCTTTAGTAGTCGCCGTAGAAGGACGCCCTTCTCTAGAAGCATCAGTGAGTTGCTTTGATCACGTTTAAACTCATTATACCAAGTTAACAATGGCACGGGATGGGGCTTTGTCATGGAGTGCTAATCGGAGTCTATCGCAACATTGTTGTTGAGTAAGACCACAACGAAACTCGTAATAAATTATTGAGCGAAAATTTTGTCTAGTCAAATCCATTTCGACGAACGACACTTTTTAAATTGCAGCCAATTTGTAAAAACAAATGACATATGAGTTTATTACAAATGTACAGATTCCCAAAGAGTTCCTAACTCGAAATTTAAATAAATTTTTCATCAGCTGCTTTTCTTACCGGCCTGTTCTAAAAACTTTCAGTGTGACCCCCGTATAATGGGTAGTATTATCGATAAAGAAAGCTTTCATTTTACTTTTTAAATCGTTAATTTATTAGCATTCGTGTAAATATACGGTGACGGTAACTGTGAATCTAAGTATTAATTGATCGAGCGAAGCGAGATATTATTAGACATAATAAAAACTGAAATTTGACGAAATTCACAGGGTGTAGTGACCCAAATATAGGCAAATGTCTGAATATTCCAGAATAACTGAAATTTGTACCCCACAAAAGGATAACCAAATACATGAACTCCCGTTACCTGTAATTTGAATGAAACTGTAGATCAAGAAAATTGGTTATACATATCGCGGCACTATTTTCATAGTCAAAGATTACAAATATTTGTTTTTTTTTGTTTTTATGGGAGACTCGCAAGATCTCAGTTCGGGGCGAATCACTAGTAAATAAATAAAATAAACCCAATTATGAAGCCCCCAAGCACAGCTTAATGTTCTAGTTATTACTGTTTCGTTTCAATATTTAAAGAGGGTAAAAGGTTTCCAATTCCTTCTCATTGTTTATTAATGGTATTGGCTGTCATTTGGATTTGCTGTTATTGATTCAAAATTTAATGGTCAAAGATGATAAAATGTCCATGGGTCGACAGCTTTTTGATAACGTCTAGTATATAATTTCTCTGTGACAAGTTGCAGCTTAGAGCCTTTGCAAGCGGCACATTTTAAACACGCAGACAACGCGCAAATAAAGCACGCTAACGCTTGGCAAACGCAATTCTTAACTTTTTACCTATATTTTTTTGGGAATCCACGGCGCGCGTTAAAAGAAAAGAACAAAGAAAATACATTTATTTGACACACACACATAGTACAGACCATTCAGAACAGAACAAATTGAACAAACATACCTACTTACATATAGATTATAAATTATTAAAACGACTTAAAAAAATGTATAAATACAGGAAAACACACACGACATAAATTTGGTACATAGGTAGGTACAGACAATATGGTCTTCCGTGCTGTGTGGGCCAAACAGGCTCCGTCACAGCGTTCGCAAAGAAGCGTCGTCTGCCCGTTTAAAATAGGCCGTGTGCATGTGCTCTTAGTTCACATTATAGAGAGATACAAAAGTATTTATTGCTCGGAATAAAACAATCTGAAAATAAAATATAACTATAAAATTACATAAATATGAAAAATAAAATCATAACTTTATTTTAAAATAGCTAAAAACTTATTTTTCTCAGGCAAACCAAAGTCAAAACACAGTCCAGAATATTAGTTAGCTAAAGTGGTAGTGGGCGGGGCACATAGCTCGAAGACTTGTCGGCCGTTGGGGCAGAAAGGTTCTCAAGTGGTTCCACGCACTGTAATGCGTAGCGTAGGACCCTACTATAGAACGGCACCCTGATAAATGTTGCTGGGAGCCGTTGGGAGCAGGCCGCACAAGATCAGTCGCTCTGGAAATCTATGGGTGAGGCCTATGTTCAGCAGCGGACGTCCTTTGGCTGACATGATGATGATGATGATACACTACTAGTTAACCTTTGTGAAATCTGGAAAACATGATTTAACCTATCAATGATCACGCTAATACATTTTTGCATGGTTATGCTGTCTGAACGTTTAAAGGTGTGGGAAGTTAAATAATACCCAGATAATGTAGTATTACCTGAGCATCTTAAGGGCCCTGTCTTCTGTTACCCGTTTTATGCAAATATTTCGAACAAGTCTGTGGCTCGGTTGATAAAGAGAGATATACAAAAATAAATACACCCAAAGTTTGGTTCATCAAAACTTAAATGATCGAAAAAAAAAATTAAACATATCACATTCGTCAAATAAATTTATTTGCAACTCGCGTTATCGTAAAATGAGCAATTGAGTGAATAAATTTTATTCCAAGATGCCACTATGAAAGAAGTCGATAGGAGAGTCGCCATGTCGTGGAAAAAGTATTGGTCAAACAAGGATATATTCAAGAGCAGACTCTCGATACACCTTAAGAAAAACACAACTCTTCCTTCTCTGTTTTACGGCTGTCAGACCTGGCCATTGACAAACGAAATAATAAAAAAGATTTCGTTCTAAGAGCCACAGAAAGATCAATGCTTGGTTTGACTCTAAAAGATAGAGTCAGAAGTGACAACATTAGAACCGTAACGTAAGTCACTGACGCATCTGATGCTCTGCTAACTGAAGTGGAAGTGAGCAGGCCACATCTCTAGAGCACAGTATAGAAGATGGAGCAAATGTATCCTCCATTGGTACCCACGAGACGCGGTGCGCACAAAAGGAAGACCGAAAAGACGATGGTGCGACGACTTGGTAGAGGTTGCGGGCAAGACCCTGGATCTGACTCGCTCAAGATCGCCATACATGGCATTGCAAGGAGGAGGCCTACACCCAGTTCTGGTTGGGTAAAATAAATATATTATATTAAGTTAAATATATTATAATTGAATAATAATAATAACCGTAATGTATATAATTGAATGCTTTTAATTTTAATGAATGAATGAATATTTAAAATTTTATGTAAATAGTTATAAAGTGGGAATAAAGGCTTTATTTATTTATTTTATTTATTGTGTCTGTATCGTAATTACAATGAATAGTTATCTTAACATATTTTAACTTATCTTATACATACACTTGGCTGAGATTCAAACCTCCAGATTGTAAGTCACGGCTACGTCCAACTAGAACAACATGGCTCACTAAGGGTGCAGGGCCGCAGTTTTCTAGCTTATCTTGTCTAATTTATCATTGCTTTAAACTTAGCAAAAGTTGATATCAGGTTTCGAAGAATCCCACCAAGAAGTAGTAGAAACGCTTTTTACTTCGAAACCCTAAACTTGAGGCGAAAGATTGATTAAAGATTCGACCCTTTGAGAAGGCAAAATACTTTAAACTATTTCTATTGCGTTTTGGGGTGTGGAAAATACACTTTTCTAAAAGCCTACTTTTCTTAAATAATTCGCTTATTGCTCGTTATGAATAGAACATAATAAATTTATTTGACACACACAAAGAAACACAGATCGGATCACAAACAGGCAAAAATACAATAGAATGAGATATATTAGTCTTACAGCTAGAACACATAGGTACCTACCCGACCAGTAGGTAGGTGTACTAACTAGTCCCGCTCCGTGCCACGCGTGGCCAAACAGATTCCGCCTCAGCTTTATGTTATCTTAAAGTACTGTTGAAAGAATGACCTCATCGTATCTATTTTTTTTTATCAAGGCCCTTAGAGAGGTTAGTCTTAGGCATATCCAAATGTACCTTAATATACGCCCACTTTTGCAAGTCTAGCCCCAAACTAAACAGAGCATGTATAACAAATATCTGTAGACCATACAAACATTTGTTCCGCGGCGGGAATCAAACTCGCTACCTTTTGCGTCTCAGCCGGCTATTCGCCCACTGTACCACAGATGTCGTCAATGTACAATGTATATACACTAGTGCACCTTAAACAACTAGACAGATTATCGATATAGTACCTACTTAAGCTTGTCAAGAGGCGTTGCCAGCCGATGTCCAAGTCCAGCCCAGTAGTGGTCTGCCAAGAATAACAATCGCTTCCCCGCCTAATAACAGCTTTATGGGCACACAACACGGCAACCTGCGGTTTTCCCCCTTTGAACCGATCCAGGAAGCTAAAAACATTGATAGTTTAAATGTCTTAACTGAAACTTTTTTAATAGACTAGTTAATTTTCTTTAATAGGTTCTACGTTGTGGTCTCATTGTATATACCAAAAACAGCTTAACCTCTAAATAATTTCCATTAGTATAAAGTCAATATCGCTTCCAAAACCCAAACAAAAGAAAAGTTAACGCAATCAATACAGTAATTCGAAGTAAGGTAAGGTAGTTTACGAAGAATCGCGTGTGATTGGGCGGGGCTTTCAGCCGACCAGCACTTGCCTAGTAATCGGAAGATTGATAAAACAAGTGTTTAAAACCAGATAGACTGCGGTGCTGTATACAAACACATCTATTTAGATCAATATCTCGAACATAACTCAATTTCAAGCAGCGCTTAAATTAGGGGGTTTTGATAATTTTACGTTTTGCGTGTTTCACCTGTTTCAACTAAAGATTCTAGTTTGATTGTCTACCATTCCTAATTAAACTTTCAGGTATAAGGTCGAGCCACAATATCTGTTTAATATTTCTCTTTGTTTGGCTATCTAAATTCGGTCATGTAACTTTTAAATGTGTTGTACAACGGAAAGGTATTTTCGAGGTTTATTACGGTACAGGGTAGGTGTAGCAAATATCACTGAACAAAAACGTTGAATTGGTTAGTCATTTTTAAATTAGACTCGTTTATTTAATTTACACTGATTAACAATAAAACTACAATTAAATTAAGTACCTTAAACTAAATTTAAAATAAACCTATATATAAAAACTGCATTTAAGTCTCTATCTGCAGATAAGGTGCCCAAAAAACTGGCAACATTACCTTTTTGAATGGCTAGGCTGATCCGTTGGCAGAGGTAAGTTCCAGCTCTTTGGTCACCTGTAGTGTCTATGAGGCGTCTGGACAGCTCTTTAATGAATTTTTGGGCACTCGAGCCCCAAGAACCCATAGTTTCGACCCCAAACGGAAGAAATATGTATTGATCTCCCAGGAAATCATATTTCCTCCGTTTGAGGTTCTCCGCAGCCTCTGCTGCCGCTCCAGCCACCCGGGAAGTCCTATGAAGGTGAGAGGGCGCCAGTGTATCAACACAAGTTGCATCCCATACCAGTGACCTCCCACGACTCCACGGAATCAACGTCAAACCATCAGGCCTCTTGCCATCATCTCGTGAAATACCGTTCGGCTCGAGTAGAGCCGGCACGTTGACGGTGACAAACGCCCGACGGATGACGTCGTTCAGGGTGGCGTGGCGTGAGAGTCGCCCAGCACTGCGGCGGCAAAAAATAACATGGTGACCCAAACGATCTACGTTGCCACCGCAATGACATTGGTGGGGCTCAGTCCTGGAAATGCCCAGACGCCACCAACACCAATTGAAAAACTGTTGTCGTCAAACAGAGTTCCAATATTCGCCGAGGGAACAGCTTGCAGCCAGTAGCCCGCCTCGCGTTCGCTTGTGGCAAGGAGACGAGCCCGGTCTGAATCGTTAATACAATTGACCAAACTATAATTTTGTTATTATAACAAAATTATAGAGTCGATATTCCAACTTAGTTCGTAATCGTGGCCATGCTTGGTAGATGTTATTTGGCATGAACACGTCACATTTAAGACCATTATCATAGGATGCCAAATGCAAAATATAACTGATCTTGTGCGGCCAGCACTTGCCGTTTTTCAGCTCACTTAGGCTAAGGACTCACGAAGCGGTTTTGACTCGCGCCCGCCGCGGTGGCGAAATGGAGTTTTATTTTCAAAACTCACGAGACCGGAGTGCAAGACGGGCGGTTAAACGATTAGTTGCGTCACTACGCAACGAGTAATAACAAGCCACTGCAAAATGACGTCGGATTTCTGTACCCCCCCCCCTGCGGTTGCCCGCCAACCGATTGCAGATCGCGCGGGTGCGACCTGCCGTGGCTGCGGACCCGCGCCTGCCGGTACAAGATGACCGCCGGTGCAGCGGGACCCGCAAACAATCGCACACGCCGCGGGTGTTTTTTTTACATAAATATCTGTATTCTACAAAGGCTGCGGGCCCGCAACCACGGCGGGCGCAGGATAAAACCGCTTCGTGAGTCCTTAGCCTTACTATATATGCGTACATAGGTACTCTTAGTAATAGGTTGTGGACGGTAATGTGGGTGGGTAGGTCGGTTGTTATTGTGATAGTATAACTATAAAAATATGTTTAGGTAAAGGGGACGAGTTTTTAAATAAGTAACTAAATGTGGAAAGGTTGTCTGGAAGAGATCGCTTTTAGCGATAAGACCGCCCATTGTACCTTTTTTTATTGTTTATTGACGACCTCCGTGACACAGTGTGCGA
Organism: Philereme vetulata; assembly: GCA_918857605.2. Lineage (NCBI taxonomy): Eukaryota > Metazoa > Arthropoda > Insecta > Lepidoptera > Geometridae > Philereme > Philereme vetulata. The sequence goes on along the minus strand of OU975471.1, from coordinate 1,595,760 downwards.
ATAGCCGGCTGAGAGGGAGGTAGCGGATTCGATTCCCACCGCGGAACTAATGTTCACATGTTCTACAGATATTTGTTTCGGGTCTCGATGTTTACCTATAATATTATAAGTACGTTTTAACAAAAAAAAGTATATAATTAGTAGTTATTTGTTTTTTTTAATGTAAATTAAACTTGTTGTATATTATCTTATTTGAGCAGCCGTCTTTATTTGTTCACATAGATCCTATCCATCCAAAGGTTGCCAAAGAGATCGCTTTTAGCGATAAGGCCGCCCATTGTACCTATGATTTAAAAGTGTGTTTTCTGTTACATGTTTATATTTAATGGTGTGCAATAAATAAATTATCTATCTATAAGTATTCTATCAGTTTGCTGGTTCCCATAGTACAAGCTCTACTTAGTCCAGTTATATATATTGTTATTTATTTCTTTTGTTACTGTATTTTTATTTGGTGTGTAATATCTATCTAATGTGTAGCGGCTCGAGTGTCTCTAAGCACTGAAACAAACCTTTAGGATTTTACAGTGCTTTATACTGTTAGTATGTAACTTTTTGTCCAATAAATAAAATACAATACAGCAACCTTTAACAGATCATCTTTCCGTCAAAGAGGGGCGTCTTACGCTGCGCTTTCAGTGCGCGGTCTCCACTCGAGAATCTTTCTGCCCCAACGGCCGTCACTTCAGCCTGCAAATCCTCTGGGCTTTTAGTAACTTTGGTTTTACGAATATTCTTGTTTGTAATTTTGAGCACTAAGATAATTGAGATTGATTAACGATATACCAAAATATATAGACAAAGAATGATATTTTCAATCATTATTTGAAACCCCTGTACACCCTTTGATAAATGAAGTATGAGAATAGCAATAAACCGACAAAAATACGATCATGTGTATCGGTACTACGGTACAAGGCATCTACCTTATATGTTTATAGGGTTCGATTAGGGTCGACAAGCCTTCGCCCCCTGTCGCTTCATATGATGGATGGAGCCAACATCAGATTTCGGATGGTATTTTTGTAAGACTTTTTCTATAAACTATAAAAAAATAATGCAGTAAAAATATTCGCAAACACAATACTTCACTCCTTTCTGGTTGTTTTTCGTGAATGGTTATAATTGTGATAACAAGAGGCTCGTATTCAAGATACTTTAAATAATATCAAATTAGGGTCTAGTAAAACCTTTCTGTGTGTATATATAAAACATAGTCAGGTTAGTTACACCATTTAAAACACCAACTCAAGTACGGCTGGACCGATTTTAATGATCTTTGATTTGTTGGATTTGTCTCCGTCCCGAATAGCAGATTATCTATTAAAACATCGGAAAAGTTCACGAAAAAAGAAGTTGTTGAGTAAATTAATTTTCTCATACATAAAATGCAGCTAATGATGGCTGATTGACAATTCTACCGGCGACGTACATTGGCAAATTTGACAGCCCGCGTCATATTCATGAATATGCGCAAGATGTAATGATTTTATTTTGTATTGTACACAAATAGATTACTGACAAAAACAGTAACAAAATGGACATGTACAATGCAAGTTTAACCCTAATAAGAGTTTTCTTCCAGCAAACCTTTGAAGATAGAGGTAGTTGATTATAGTGGGTAAGTGCATAGAAAATGTCATTGGCGTAAAAAACAAAAAAAAATTAACTGAATTTAACTGAGCTAATAGGTTAACACAAAATTTATTCATTCTAAGGAGGTAGGAAGTTCGCAGGGTCAGCTGTTTTTGCTAAGTACTTATAAAATTTACTTTGATAAATTTTATGTCATTTCCGAAAGACAGATATTTTTTTAAACATCATCATTATTATCATCCACAGTCCGACTTCACCAACTGCTGAGGCCTCCCTAAGTATGTGATATCCACCACAACTATGCTTTAGTCTCATCCATTGACGACATTATATTTGTTTAATATAATAATACAAAGAAGTGCTTTCACTTAGAAGTTGTCGCCTAGTAAATAACGATTTAAATAAAGAATACAAAAGTTTTCTAAATAAAAAAGTAATCTCATTCAAATGCAATGTAGATTAACATAAAACCATTTAGAAGGGTTTTAAGCGGCTTATAAACTCCCGAGTTACAGAGTACCTCACACAAACGCACACATCAGTTCTAAAACTTGCCAACTTAAACTCAGCGTAAACCTCTCAGAATCAGCAATAACTAAAGGTTAACCTGCTGAAGTGCTTTTAGGCAAAACAGAGGCTTCAGAGTCAGATAAGCACCTATGTAAATTGGGTGATTCGCCAACATTCCGTACCTTCTAGGGTTATTAAGCACGCACGCTTGAGTAAACATCATAAATCACATAACTAGACCCTCTGTACACAGAATTTGCGTTTCTAATTTTGCAAGCATATAGTAGCTTCATATATGTATGTAGCCAGTTTTGTTATTGAAAATACAGTATAAAACTTTTCTTCCACCAGAGATGTGCTATGCTACGTTGCTATGGCTGCGTTTGTTATCCACCAATCATATTCATTGGTCCACATAGATAGATAGATAGATAATTTCTTTATTGCACACCATTAATTACAAACATATAAAAGAAAAAACACTTTTAAATCATAGATACAATGGGCGGCCTTATCGCTAAAAGCTATCTCTTCCAGGCAACCTTTGGATGGGCAGGATCTATATGAATAAATAAGGACGGCGGCGTAAGATATTATTAGAATCCTTAGAACAAGTATATTTTACAATTTATAAAAACATAGTTAATATAAAATAAAATGCTTAATTGAAATTTTTAATATAATCATAAAATTACATAAATATTAATATTAAGATACATAAAATATATATTGTCATACCTATATACATAAATTATAAAAATGTATAAATAACATAGCATAGCACTGGTGGAAACGGATTCAACAAAGCTATGTTTTTTTTATATCGAAGGATGCGTGCTATGAATGGTCGCGAGTGGTAGCGATGTCAAGAGCAGAGTACTCAGTAGGCCCGCGTTTGAAACTCTTGCTCGCTCCGCTACATACCTTGGTATCAGTGGAAACGGTCACATAGTTTCATAGCTTAGCTTTTACATCCTCGCAGCATAGCTGCATAGCACATCTCTGGTGGAAAAGCAACCTAAATACGGCATACCATTTATTTAAGGCTTATGTTTAACTGAATTTGAGAGGTATGGCCGGTGTAATTTCAGGCACAATTGGCACATACGATTCAATATGTTTTTTTTTTAACTCATGATATAACTTCGTTTGACCACAGTCTCACCTGATGGTAAGCGATAATGTGGTCTAAGATGAAGCACGAAGAGAGAAACCTATTCACTCGTACCTTAAAGAGGCCCGGATCGTATTTATTAGGAAAAACAGACAACAGAACCAGATAACTGATATAATACTTACATACTTTTATTTTTGTAAATATATACTTAAAATATATAGAGAAACATCCTGACGGAAACAAATATTTGTAGATCATGCAAACATTTGTTCCTAGGCGGGAATAGAACCTGCTACCTCCTGCATCTCAGCCGGCTAAACGCCCACTGTGCCACGGAGTCGTCAATACAATATCATTATGGGATAATACAAATTTATATGAAAAATTTATAAACACCAGGTCTTATAGATCGGTTGCAACGGTCTTTAGATGATTCAACTGTTTCTTCTGTATTTTAATGTATATAATTTTATATTATTTCTGTTATCAAATATTTTCATAATTACTTGAAAACGATACAACTAAACATTTTTTTTGGAATCTGGTGTAGTATTTTGGTACTAACTGCACACATTTTTATATGATTTTGTTATCTTATTTAGAAAATTGACCCCTACCATTTTGGTCTCAAGTTGGAATAAAGTTCTGCAAGTATTCATCATAATCATATCAGCCAAAGGACGTCCACTACTGAATAGGCCTACCCATAGATTTCCAGAGCGACCGATGTTGTGCGGCCTGCGCCCAACGGCTCCCAGCAACCTTTATCAGGTCGTCTTTCCATCTAGTGGTCTCCACTCGAGAACCTTTCTGCCCAAACGGCCGTTAGTTATTCGAACTGCCACATCAGCTTTCTAATCCTTGGGAAGCCACCTTCAGGGTGGCTACGCTCGAGTGGTTACGGTAACTGCTTACCAATCATTGAAGATTGCCCAGACATTATTAATTTAAACAAAATATTAAAGTGTTATTGACAATGTTGCATCCTCCCTGTTCTAAGGTACGGTGCGCAGACCTAGTCTTTGACTAACATCCAAAAGTATAAGCTCAGGGTTTGCCAACGTGCGATGGAGCGCAGCATACTCGGATTCAAGCGTGTTGACCGCATACGCAACACCGAGCTGCGCTCGCAAACACAAATCGTAGATGTAGCTAAGAAAGCCGCCAAACTCAAGTGGGACTGAGCTGGTCATTTATGCCGTATGTCGGGTGATCGGTGGGCTACGCTCGCCACTGAGTGGAGCCCCGACACGGCCCGAAGACATCGTGGCAGACCAAAGAAGAGATGGAGGGATGAGCTCACTAGTTTCCGAGCGGACTGGACCACCTTAGCGCTTGAAAGAAGTGTCTAGAAAGAATGGGGAGAGGCCTTTGCCCAGCAGTGGGACATAGTGGGCTGATAATAATAATAATTGACAGGGTTATTGCGTCGATGCCTTTGAATTTCAGAATCAATCATCAAAGAAACTTTTTCTATTATCTGAATAATTGATTCAATCAGTAAAGTGAAGAACATCGAGTAAAGTGAGAATCAGATTGCACGTACATAATTGATCTGGTTAATTGCCGCACAATGGCTATCGCCTAAAGAGATTGGCCTTTACTTAAACAAAATTAAGCGAAGACGTAGTAAGTATTAATTTCAAGAGATCGGGAGCTTTTAGCCGAATGAAGGAGTATCTGACACATTGTTTTTCAGATACACACAATATTGTGTTTATATTTTTCTTTTCTTTGTCTCTGTTCTCATCATTGTCTCATAGGTCACACACAGAAACGAGCCCTACGATGCACTGCCCTGTGTCCATCAACTTGAGGTTTAAAGGTATGAAGCATCATGTACCTGTATTTTTACCGGTAACCATACCCTTTAAGCCGAAACAGCAAAGCTGCTCTTGGCGGCTGAAAAAGGTATTGTGGCAGTACTTCCCCGAGCGAGCTCTTTACCAAGGAACTCTAAGGCATGTAGATAATTCGAGAGCTCTCTATTCCTATCGCTTGACTTGCTCTCGTACTTGCGTCCACGACGCCTTCCGAGAGTAGCCGAGCGTGTCTACGTAGACTATAGTGATACTCTAGCTACTAGGGTAGACTCGCTAATGTGTACACGTCGTAGATTGCCCTATGAGAGTTGCTCTCTGTTATTTTAATCTATCGTGGACAAACTATTTTCCTATTAGCTATTATATATGAATACAAACTGACCCGCCCGTGGCTTCGCACGCTTGAAATTTCCCGTTCTCATGGGAACTTCGGGATAAAAACTATATAAAACACTCTTGTCAAAGTGACGCGACACTTCATGTAAATGACTTCACGTCAATGAACGATTGTTAAATTATATGGATAGTGTTCATACATTTTTAATCAGGATTTAAAAAATGGGGGGTGGGGGGGGGTAGGAGGGTGAAAAATACTTTACGACCTATTCTTATACCTACCAAATATACGAATGAAAAATCATTTAAATCTGACCGATTTAGAAACTAAAACTGTGACATATTATATTTAATTTATTTATATATTAGATTTTGTATATCCCGCTTAGCAGTGTGTCCCTAAGTGACCCGTATTTATACACATGTAACACAGCTAACCAGATACCTACATTTTGTTAATGAGTGTAGCTTCTATAAAATTACTGTCTCGCTTGTAATTAAGTACGCAAGTTAATATGCCTACCTTTTACAAGAAAGTATCTATATAATATACATTTTGGTAATGGGAAAGCCTTTGTGAAATTACCCACATGTCCAAACGTGGGGTTATATTCCGTCCACTCTAAGTCTGCATTGCGTTAGGAACGGTGGATTACGATTATATAAAACACGTGTTAAAAGCTATCTAACTAAACTATTGTACGAAAAAAAATATATAGATAGATAGATAGATAATTTCTTTATTGCAAACCATTAAAAATAAAACAAACAAAAGAGAATACAAAAATAAATCAAAGGTACAATGGGCGGCATTATCGCTAAAAGCTATCTCTTCCAGGCAACCTTTGGATGGACAGGATCTGTGTGAACAAATGAGGACGGCGGCGTTAATCAAATAATAACTAACAGAATAAGTACATAAATGACTCAAATAAAATATACATATAAATATATATATATATATAATTTTATAATATTAAATAACCTACTTCTAAATACATAGTTAATTAGAAAAAAAAATATAAAATTATAGTTATATAAGTTCAGAAGTCTTAGTGAGCGATGGACGACAGATAATATTTATTAACCATGTTTTTAAAACTGGAAGGGATTTGGTGTCACGAATTGAAACAGGTAATGCATTCCAGAGTCTGGTAGCCTGAAGAGTGAAGGAGTTAGTATAAAATACTGAGGTATGATGAGGAGTTTTCAATTTAAGGTTTTCAGCGGTTATATAATATGTGAAAACAATGATCCTACTTAAAAGGGAAAACAAAAGTGCAATTGAAAAAAAAACAGTTAAAAAAGAAGCAGATAAAGCAAAAAATAGGACATAAAAAATTTGAAAAATAGTGAATAGGAATAAAAGTAATATTAGGTCTTATGATAATTATTTACTTAAAATTAATGATACAATTATTAATAACACCAAATAAGTGGCTGATACTTTTGCAAAACAATTTGATTATAGTACTACTAGTAACGTTGATTCTAAGGAAAGATAAGCCTCAGCAGTAAGAATTATGAGAGAAAATTCTAATAAAGTTGATACTGTCATGCAAATGAGGAATACAAACAGAAATGAGATTAATATAATCATAAAGATGATGGTGACCTAAAGTGCTTATGGATATGATGAAATACCAATCATAATAATAAAAAAAAACATTGATCTCTTAGCTAAACCACTATCAAAATTTCATAATAATTATATTAATCTTGGTATCTTTCGTGATCAATTAAAGTTGCTAGAGTTATTCATATCCATAAAAAAGTAAGAAGAGTGATCCTAAGAATTATAGACCTATTTCCTTACTGCCTGTTCTATCTAAAATCTATGAAAAACTATTACAATAAAGAATAGTATCACATTTAAAGTTATATAGAATTTTAAACGAGCGCCAATTTGGATACCAAAGTTGTCTGGGTACCGTCGATGCGGTTGATCTAGTAATAAATGAAGTTATATGTAATTAGAATAACAAAATGAAAGTAGCAGTTCTATTTTTGGCATTTTTCCCACGGTTGTGTTTTTTAACAAATTACAGTTTGTTATTCGGTTATTTATCAAAAAAACTTTGTGGTCGTCTTACGTATGTACATATCATTTAAATAAATTAATTTAAAATGACAGATCTCAGCGTGGCTCAAGTATCTAAAGCCGTGACTTTGATTAAAAATGGGAACATTTACAATCACATGGCTCAAACGTTACGAGTATCCATGTCTGTCATTTTTTGAATTGTAAAACGATACCGCCAGACTGGAGAGTATACGAGACGTAAAGGACAGGGTCGTAAAAAGTAAGAACTGCGAGAGACAACAGTTTTATTGTCAGCAGTGTGCTAAGAAATTGCATTTCAACTTCTTCCGAGGTCAAAACTAAGCTACAGGATGTACGGCAAGTAGCAGTTAGCACCAAAACCATAAGAAGAAAACTTAATACGACAGGAAAGGGGGCATACTTGCCTGCCAGGGGCCCATTACTAACCACAGGTCATAGAGTAGCTCGGACCAACTTTGCTTGTTCACACCGAAACTGGGATGATGATGCTTGGTTCACTGACGAGTCCCGGTTTTGCCTTAAGCTAGATGACCGAAGGGTCAAAGTATGGAGTCGACCCGAAGAAAGATACGCTCAGTGTAACATTGTCGGAAGAGAGTCTTATGGTGGAGGGTCAGTAATGGTTTGGGGTGCCATTTGTATAGGGGCACGTACGGAGCTACACATCGTGAAAAACGGGTCCCTGACTGCTTCAAGATACGTAACGGTCATCTTGGAACCAATTGTGATGCCTTTTGCTTCATGTGTTGAAGATAATTTTCTTTTGATGCACGATAATGCACGGCCCCATACCACAGCGATAGTTTTGGAGTATCTAAAAGAGGTGGAAATTGAAGTGTTGGGGTGGCCAGCCTGCTCGCCAGACCTAAACCCGATAGAACACATTTGAGATAAGCTGGAAAGACAAGTTAAACAGAGAAATCCAGCACCAGCTAACTTGAGAGATCTCAAAACCTCATTGGTAGAAGAATGGAATCTCATCTCACAAACTTTTATTGACGATTTAATAAAAAGTATGCCCAGACGTATGCAGGCAGCTTTGACAGCAAGAGGAGGTAACACCTAATACTGAGTGTGCCACACATAAATAAATAATCAACTGTTTGAACACTAATTAATTTGCGATATGATAGGATACAAGTGTTAAATTTCTTTACAACTACTGCATTAAGATAATTAAGTCACTAAATTGTTTTTTTTTATCAAGAAAGTTTTAGTTTTGTTTGAAAGTGTTCATTTTATTGATCAAACCCTATAGAAAGTCAAATAAACACAAACACGACGATTTTTATGCTAATTTGTCTGTTTTAAGTTGCGTTCCTCTAAATTTGTCCATGAGTGTAGTAACAAATATAATACCTATATTTACAGGGCATTCGTGTTACAAAGCCGTGCTATTCGTACCATGGTTTAGATACCTCCGAAACATGTTAGGATCATTTTGAGAGCCTAGAAATTTTGACTCTTTCTAGCCTCTACATATTGGTGGTTTTTATGGATGTTGTCCGGCATCTCTTTAAGTACCTTACACCGGAACAAAAAGTGCTAAGATTGAACACAACAAGGAAAGATCATTATGTATGAGGAAATGAATGACTTTCACAAAGAATTCAATACCAATATTAGCCAAATCGTTCCACCCGTTCTCGAGTTTTAGCGAGACTAACGAACAACAATTCATTTTTGTATATTATAGACAATCATCATCATCATATCAGCCGTAGGACGTCCACTGCTGGACAAAGGCCTCCCTCATTGATCTCCAGGAACTGCGGTTGGAAGCGGCCTGCATCCAACGCCGACCTGCGGTTCTTACCAAGTCGTCTGCCCATCTTGTGGGTGGACGTCCTACGCTGCGCTTGCCGGTCCGTGGCCTCCACTCGAGAACCTTTCGGCCCCATCGGCCATCTGTTCTGCGCGCTATATGGCCTGCCCATTGCCACTTCAACGTGCTAATCCGTCGGGCTATGTCGGTGACTTGAGTTCTCCTACGTATCTCCTCATTTCTGATTCGATCCCGTAGAGAAACCCCGAGCATAGCCCTCTCCATAGCTCGTTGAGCGACTCTGAGCTTATTCATAAGGCCAATAGTGAAGGACCACGTCTCGGTTCCATATGTCATCACTGGTAACACACACTGATTGTAGACTTTCGTCTTAAGGCACTGAGGTATGTTGGACGAAAAGACGTTGCGAAGTTTCCCAAACGCTGCCCATCCGAGTTGGATTCGACGATTGACCTCTTTCTCGAAGTTGGACCTACCTAATTGGACTGTTTGTCCTAGGTATACATACGCGTCGACAACTTCAAGAGCCGAGTTCTCAACCATAACTGGGGCAGGGACGACATGGACATTCGACATGATTTTCGTCTTGTCCATGTTCATTTTAAGTCCTACCCGTTGGGAGACTCGATTGAGGCCTTCGAGCGTCGTGCTGAGCTCTTCCATCGACTTTGCCATGACCACAATATCGTCGGCAAACCGAAGGTGAGTGATGTATTCGCCGTTAATATAGATGCCTAGTCCTTTCCATTCCAGAAGCTTGAAGGCATCTTCCAATGCGGTCGTAAACAGTTTAGGAGAGATGACATCTCCCTGTCTTACGCCTCTTTTTAAGGGAATCGCCTTCGAGCTCTGTTCGTGTACTCGGACTGACATAGTGGCGTTTTTATACAAACACTTCAACACTTCGATGTACCGATAGTCAATACGGCATCGTTGGAGAGACTCAAGCACTGCCCATGTTTCGATCGAATCGAAGGCTTATAGACAATATCTCGGGATAACTCCGACCGAAGCATCTGTTTCAAAGGATATTCATTTTTTTACATTCTCTTTGACGATATTTGCAGCACGCATTCTGTCAATTCTATGTCAAACGTCATAAGGTTACATTATAAAAGCGCTAAGGTTAGATTATAAATAATTTTATATGGTGGTTAAGTATTCTTAAATTTTATAATTTTCCGCGCAACTTTCTTAATTTTGTCTTTCTTATGAATCTTTTCCTGACAGTAAGAAATACAACAAAAAAAGAATTAGCGAAATCGGTCCAGCCGTTCACGCGTGATGGCGTGACCAAGGGAAATAGGGATTCATTTTTATATATAGAGATAGGTTACCTATAGGAGCACACTGCTGACTGTAAAATGTATGTGTAACACACAGTAACACATATTTGTACAGGTAAAACACATAATTCATTTGATCCAAACCTTATCAAGTAGTTATATATTAATTATTTAACCTCCTTATCCTTATCTTAAGTTTGAATAACGTTGCTCTTTTTTTTAATTTTATTGATAAGTTATAGGGTACAATTAAGTAGGATTAAATTTTACGGTAGAATTGGTAAATTTAAATCAAATCTACCATTCCTACCGTCATGTAGACATACGCTAAATCTGCATGACGGTAGGAATGGTATGAATGGAATGGCTGGACTATACCATTTAAATAAACGTACAGGCTCATTTATTCAGATACAGAACTGTGAATGTACTCGTAGGGGCGGAGTACATAACATTTCGTTTATTTTAGCGTTTTGTCGACTAAATAGAGTTTGCATAATGAATGCAGTTTAAATAGGTTTGTCATCGACAAAGTGGCGTGTTTGCTCGTGTTAACGGTCAGTTTGGTGGTGTTTGTAAATTGTAGTGATGAATAATAATATGTTTTAAATAGTGAATACTTTATTGTTCACCATAAACAACTGAACAATTAAAGTTAGCCCATCTTAAATAAATAAATGGTGTTATACTTATGTTCTTTGGACATGTTACTCGTAAAGAGGACTCAATGGAACGTTTAGTATTGCAAGGCAGAGTGGAGGGCAAGAACCACTTGGTTGCCTCCAACGAGATGGTGAGACCTCATCTAATCCATCACATACTTTACTATGGCTGAATGTTCTCGCAGTGCTTTCATTAGAGCTGAAAAGAGATGCATCGCTAGAGCCGCTACTCAAGAGCCAAGACCTGATATAACCACGACCACTGAAAGAGGAAAACATAAATATGGCCAATGTTCAGTGGACTGGTTGATTTCTTGGTGTAATTTTCGCAAAACCCTCAAGTTGTTAACCTTATGTCACTGACTGTACGTTCTCTTTCTTGTTAAATTAATTACTGTGACAAGATACACCATAATAGTAACCCAGGACGCTGCCATTCCTTATTTTCCTGTCCAATTCCGTTTTCATAAAGGTAATGCTTTATAAATTGGATTATGTTGAACGGGCAGATCCCACAAGGACTTGTCAAATGTGACAGAACAAAGATGGTGCTTGATATTATTTTTATTCATTTTGAAACAAATCAGGTATAAATATGCAAAGGACACATCCGATGTAATACTAAATAATACCTGTCATTAGCGGCCTATCTTCTAACTTTAATTTCTATCAAAATGAAACTGTCCAAGTGCGAGTCGGACTCGCACACGAAGGGTTCCGTACCATTATCTATAAAAACGGCAAAAAATAATGTCTGTTGTATGGGAGTTCCACTTAAATATTTATTTTATTCAATAGCACAATTTTATTTATTTACCCAAATTGAGGTTGGTGCCGATTAAGCTAGCTTAAATAGTCTAGTAAGAGATAAGTCACTATCAAAAGTCTATCATTATTTTTTTTTGTTTGACCCAGCTTATAATTGTCTGAATTCGAATTTATGATTATTTGTTCAATTATTGTGAATGTACCGATTTGTATGTTATTTATTTTATATATTATTGCAATTAGCTCTCTACTAACATCATTCTAAGATTGCATTATTGTTTACTAACAAAAGAGATAAGATGTTTGAGAAATACAAAGCGCAAGTTCGGCCGCACGTAGAATACTGTTCCCATCTTTGGCACGGAGCTCCAAAGTACCAATTGCTCCGTTTTGACTCCCTTCAGAGAAGAGCCATTAGAATCATCGGTTATCCCGAACTCGCCGACAGGCTGGAACCGCTGAGTCAATGCCGTGACATCGGATCGCTCAGTGTATTCTACCGCCTGTATAATGGGGAATGTTCTGAGGAGCTATTGGATCTTATCCCGTCGTCGAGATTTTACCACCGCACTTCTCGACAACGTAATAAAGCTCATCCACATATCATCGACAATTGGGTATCACGTACTATACGCTTCACGCGATCTTTTCTACACCATACTTGCAAGATGTGGAATGAGCTACCGTCTGAGGTTTTTAGGCTACGACATGGCACGCTTCAAGATAAATGTAAAGAGGTTTCTACAGTGTAGGGAACGCATCGACAATACCCCGGGTGTTGCCAGTGTCAATAGGCGACGGTGACCACTTACCATCAGGTGGGCCGTAAGCCTATTTCCCCAAAAAAACCATAAAAAAATACATTAACTGAATTGAAAAGAATCAGAGATGAAGAAAAAATGGTTGATGGTTTTAGACACAACACCCTATTAAAATACGCAGATAAAGGGATCAAAAGGTACTTAGCCTGTGCTTGATGAAAATAGAAATAATTAGGGGTTTGGGGGTATCCATTAGGCAGTTCCGACAGAGCGGGCAGGTCACAGATAATACCGTCGGGTTATTGTTGGCCACAACAATGGTGGCACTTACGGCGCACCTCTTATCTCGTCAAACACCTCGTTTTAGACCGAGTGATAGTAGCAGGTGATTCTACCTGATAGAGTATTTTTCGATCAAATACGTTGTACACACAGCTTCACATCAAGCTATACATTTCCAGAATAAGCTGACCTCGCATTGTGTAGGCTTTTCGTAGAAAGAGACGTCAGCTTATACTGGAAATTTCTAGCTTGATGTGTAGCCGTGTGTATATATCATGTAAAAATGGTTGTTGGACAAACATAAATCTTCTTGTTGTTGGACGGTTTAACCAAAACAATATTAAATTTAAACATGATTATTATTATTAAAATAAATATGTGCATTTAAACATTGATTCGGGTCATTGATTGTTTTAGACTAAATTGTAACTACACCTAGGTATTTTGAAATTTAATACCTACTTAGTTGCTTGTTCGGATTTTAATATTTATAAATATAAATAAATAAAATAATAAATAAATATTACTGGACATTTCACACAGCGCTATCTAGCCCCAAACTAAGCAGAGCTTGTATTATGAGAACCAGATAACTGATAGAATATTTATATAACATTTTTTTTTGTAAATACATACTTATAATATATAGGGAAACAACCTAACCCGGAACAAATATGTGTAGATCATGCAAACATTTGTTCCGCGGCGGGAATCGAACCCGCTACCTCCTGCGTCTCAGCCGGCTATTCGCCCACTGCCCCACGGAGGTAGTCATGTAGTTGAGAGATGAGATAGTTATGTATACCTACCTCTTTTTTTTGCTACTTACCTACCTAAAACAGTGTTAATCTCCATATCGACAAAATACTAATGGTTTAAGTTAATACACCTATTCTTATTTTAGTTACTATCTATTACTTATTAAAATAAATACTTAACTGTCTGAACCGGTTAATCTACACTGCACTAAGGTTAGCTTGAATAAAATGTTAATTAGCGTTAAGTTTGCCTATATATTGTGTGTGGAATTTTTCTGATTTAAATATTTACGCGGTGGGTTTTTAATACTTGTCTAGTTCTTTCTTCAATTGCTACTTACTAATTCAGTGCAGACAACTGACAGTTCCCGAGAACCCTACCTGTGGCGGTGGCAGCAGCACATGTTTCTGCCAAGGCGAGGCTGAAAACCAGCGTAGCTGAGTCCTCGACCTATTCACCACCACCACCTTGGTGCTACATACAATAATGTACCAATGTTTCTTAGAATTAGGCCTACTGTTATACTTACCTAGCTTTATTTAGTAATAATTGTACCTACCTAGTTCTCTTAGCATAATAGGTGTGTGTGTAATTAAATGCCTTTTATTTATTTATTTACAAGTATGAGATAATATGTACGGAAATTCGGTAAAAGATCGATACGAAAGCGGATTGACCTTGGTTTAATCCGTCTTGCGTTCCGCATGCCCTATAAACTCCGCAATTCATTTATTTATAGGCTGCTGTGGTTGATGAAAGATGTATGTCGCTTTCTTAAGGGGACACCGGAGGGGAATCGCCCATACAACACGTACTACCAAGATCATTTCTAATTGGAGCATATTTATACCTTAATAAGGTATTATTTTAATTTGAATAGTATTTATCTAGGCTCCCAACCATATATTAGTTCAAAATACTTACCTAAAATGAAATAGAACCGTATCGCATTCTGCATGTTTTTACGTCATAAAAGACCTGTTTTCAACCTAATTGTTTCGTACTAAAAACAACAACATCTTACGTATCCTAGTCATGGGAACATATATTATATCGTCTAGTTACAGAATAACAACACAATGAGAAAAATACAACAAGTTTTCAGTCATCATTTTTGGTATTACGGAACACGGTCAAAATCTAATCAAACTTAGAATCGTTCTATTGCTATCACTGTCGCTCTGCGTGGCTAAACTTCGTCACTAAACAGGAATAACGATATTCAGGCCGCAGTTTTTGACGCGGCCGAATTGAAGTTCCGTTCGGGGTTCGCCGGCTTCTTAAGGGATGTGACACGAGTGAAAACTACTACTTACCGCCGGCCGGCGCTGTCCACCTTGTTATAATATTTGGTAGGTGCTTGTAATGAGGGAGGCGCATGAGAACCGGTCGGCCCGTAGAGACGCGTTGGCAGTTAGTATGTCACTTCGCTCAGCCAATGAGGGTATATCCAGAAAATAAGGTTTTGATGTACCCTCCAAATTGTGTTATCTACTTCCAATCAATTCCGATATGGAACATAATGTATGGGGTGAAAATAGGAAATACTAGAGTAATAGTAAGTTGATAAAAATGGGCTCTATAACACCCTCGAACTAATAGCAAACTCGCTCTCGTTTGCAAGCCAAAATATTTAACACGAATAACGAGTGTAACACATAATTTTTCATCACGAATGAAAAAATAACAACCGAATTTTCGCCTTTTTATTAAGTCTGTAAAAAAAAGGTTTCGTCGAATGATTTTTGACGATATTTTAAGTAAACAGTACATTTTGATCATCGCTGACAAGATGCAGGAGAGTCGGCTGCGATGGTACGGTCACGTGAAGAGGAGGCCACCTGACTACGTAGAGAATTTGGCACTACAATTTTCCATCCCCGGTCGAAAATCAAGAAGTAGACCCAAGACAAGGTGGAGAGATGTAGTGTCAAAAGACATGAGAGGGTGCCAAGTTTTTGATGACGACGTCAAGGATAGAGCGAAGTGGAGAAGAACGACCAGGAAAACTGACCCCACCACCATGTGGGATACATAGCTGGGAAGAGAGAGAGAGAGAGAGTACATTTTGTCTGTGTCTAGCCCTTTGACGGCTCTAGAAAAGTTTTTAAAAACACCCTTGCATTATTTAACGTATTTCATTGTTCCGTTTTACTCAACGTATAGTCATCAGGAAAGGTTCCCGACAATCGCTTCCGATCTATAAGCGGTGGAAGCTCACCTGCATGAGACAGATATTATTATCTCGGGCATTAGTCTACAGCGAGCTGAACTAACATGACGTGCCATGATACTACGGAAACTGAGGTTGTTCAAGAGGCGTCTAACTGTGTTGGTAATGGTGCTCCCACAAAGCAGTTATATAAAGTTCTTTAACTAACATGTTTTGTTTAACATTTTACGGTTATAACTGATCATATCATATCAGTCGAAACGTCGGTTAACAAATAAATAAAACTGGCCAAGTGTAAAAACGGCAAAAAAAATCACCTTTGTCATATGGGAGCCCCTCCTAAACATTTGTTTTATTTTAATTTTAATATTTATTTTTAAAGCGAATATATAACTAAATATTCTGTGAATATTTCAAGCGTCTACCTGTTGCCGTTATCAATATCGAGCTAAAACAAGCAAAAAAATCTCGTTTGTTGTATGGTATCCCCCCTTAAAGATTTATTTTATTCTGTTTTAGTATTTGTTGTAAACAGAAATACATCATCTGTGAAAATTTCAACAGTCTAACTATCACGCTTCATGAGATACAGCCTGGTGACAGACGGACAGACAGACAGCGGAGCCTTAGTAATAGGGTGCCGTTTTACCCTTTGGGTACGGAACCCTAAAAAGGTACATACACAATAAATACCCATAAATCAGTAATTATGTATAGTGATCGCGAAAGTTTTGAATAAACTATATAACATCTTATTACTTACTATATCTTATCTTATCTCTTATAGTTTCCGCTAGCGGCTTCGCATGCGTTTTTTGTCAACAAAAAGTAGCCTATGCATTTATCCAGGTTATAATCTACGTACATACTAAATTTCATCGAAATCAGTTAAGCCGTTACGACGTGATTACTTAACACATAAAAAAACAAACATCCAAACTTTCGCATTTATAATATTAGTGTGATAATAATATATAACATTTTATATCTTACATTCCGACAAATGTTACAAAATACTATCATTTTAAAATAAGATAAGATAACTCTTTATTGTACACCAGAGCAAAATACAGAACATAAATTTTACAAATAGATTTAGTACAATGGGTTATCTTATCGCTAAAATCAATCTCTTTCAGACACCCTTTGTATGGACAGGATAATATTTGATCAAATGACGTGATACGTGTTATGTAAAGTTATCTAGCTTATGTGTGGAAGCACCATAAAGATAGATAGATTGAATATTGAACTATAGAATTAACACAAACAGAAATAATATAAAAATTAGTACTTAGATATATTTGTTACCAAAATAAATTATCTTAATCTGGTTTTTATCTTTTGAATAAAATACTAGGCAATATAAGGAACGAAAAATTGGGAAGATGCGGAACGCGTAAAGTGCACTTTACAAAACAAAGTTCTCGCAGTAGGTACTATTAAATTTAAACTAACACGTTATGCAAAGTATGACTAATCCTAGCAACACCAAGAGGACACACAGAGAGGCGCAATGCCATGGCGAAGCTCTTGCTGATGACTTTAGTACTATTTATTTATGACTGTATTAATAACAATAAACCCTTAATTAATTTGTTGTGTCATGTGTTTCTGATTGTACTTACGAGTATGTACTTGTTATCTTATCCTAAAATAAATTAATGTTTATTTTATGTATTTTCTATGTATGATTATATTCTGTAACACTTATAACCTCTCCAAGTGTACGTAAAATGTATATTTATGGAATAAAAATATTTTGATTTGATTTGAGTCTTTGTTGGAGCTATCCTGTGAGTAATGCAACTGTTATCGGCAGTTAACCTGAAAACCGAACGATCTGAAATCCGTAAGGAGTATGTGCGAGGAAGCCTGGGGGTGCGCGACATCGCTGACAAGATCCAGGAGAGTCGGCTGCGATGGTACGGTCACGTGAAGAGGAGGCCACTTGATTACGTAGGGAAATTTGGCACTACAACTTTCCATCCCTGGTCGAAGATCTAGAGGTAGACCCAAGATAAGGTTGAGGAAAGATGTAGTGTCAAAAGACATGAGAGAATGCCAAGTTTCTGATGACGCCGTCGAGGATAGAGCGAAGTGGAGAAGAACGACCAGGGAAGCTGACCCCACCACCATGTGGGATACATAGCTGGGAAGAGAGAGTTAACCTGAAAACCAGCCCCGCTTGACATCCTCCGTTGGTTGGCAGCAATACGCTGAGTGGTGAGTAGTAAGAGTAGGAAGACAAACATGCCCCTTCATGTTTGTCTTCCTACTCTTACTACTCACCTATCTACGTATTCTTTCTCCTCTCTTGTGTTAAATTAAGTCCATATATATAAGGTATTTTATTTTCATAGCACTGACTTAACATAAGTAATTGATTTTATATGATTATCGAATTATTTGTAAAAAAAATTATTCGACGTGACTTCGTACGCGTTACATTACTAAATGTGTAGGTAACCTAGAAATAACGCTAAACTCGCTGTTGCAACTTGACATGACACCCCTTTTGATCCCATGGGCCCTGATTTATAGGATAAAAAGTAGCCTATGTGTTAATCCAACTTATAATCTACGTACATACAAAATTTCATCGAAATCGGTTCAGCCGTTACGACGTGATTGAGTAACAAACAAACAAAAAAATAAACAAATATTCTAACTTTCGCATTAATAATATTAGTGGGATTATTTTTTGCTTTCTTTTTATGTTTTCTAAAGATATATCTATCTAATATATAAAATTCTCGTGTCACAGTTTTCGTTGCCATACTCCTCCGAAACGGCTTGACCGATTTTGATGAAATTTTTTGTGCTTATCCGGTATATATGAGAATCGGCCAACATCTATTTTTCATCCTCCTAAATGTTAGGGGTAGTCCACCCCTAATTTTTTTTTATTTTTTAGACAAAATTTTTAATTTCTATTTTTTTATGATACAACATACAAAAATACATACAATCCTCAATTTTCACCCTTCTACGATCAACCCTTATTTTTTAATAGCAATTATTTATATGGCAAAACAACGTTTGCCGGGTCAGCTAGTATATGTATATATAAAAGAAAGTCGTGTTAGTTACACTATTTATAACTCAAGAACGGCTGAACCGATTTAGCTGAAAATTCGACGAAGTTCGGCGGGCCCACTTGTATATAATATAGTATCTTATTATAATATATCTTATTAGTATTTCTTATTTAGTAGTATTACTGTAGGATTAAGTACAAGGTGGGCCAAAAAAAGAAGTCATCCGAAGTTGTTTGGCTCTCTTGTTTTTCTAAATGAAAAAGTTCGTTTCTGTTTTGATCATGTTTATTTGAACCTTTAGAATTTTATTGGTCAAATCCAGAAGATTATATCGGCCAAATGAGCGTCGTCCAAATTGATTGCCATACGGGCTCGTTTTATGGCATTTTTCATCACTTCGGCGAGACCTTCGGGCGACAGATTCTCGCACTCGTGTCAAATGTTGTCCTTGAGGGCTTCCAGAGTCTTGGGCTTGTTCAGGTAAACACGGGACTTCAAAAAACCTTACAAAAAAGTGCAAATTGCCAAAACGCTGCCTTCAGAATATCGGTTGTGGATAGCGCAGTGTGTGCCGTTGCTCCGTCCTGTTGGAACCACATGTCCCTCAATCCTAATTCTTCCAATTGCGGCAGAAAAAACTCGGTCAACATGGCCCTATAGCACGCACCGTCGACAGTTGTCGTTTGGCCCGCGGAATTTTTGTAAAAAAATGGCCCGATGACTCCTCCAGCGTGAACAGCGCACTATGCAGTCACTTTGAGCGAGTATAATGACTCCTCGTGCATCATTCGTAGATTTTCGTTGCCCCAGAAGTGATAGTTTTGCTTGTTTACGTACCTGCTGAGGTGGAAATGAGCCTCATCGCTCATTATGATTTTGGTCGAAAAATCGTCCACTTCTTGCTCGAGATTGAGGATGGCTTGGGTGCAGGTTACGCGCGTTTGGTGGTCAGCAGGCAGCAGATGATGCACGGACTGGACTTTGTACGGGAACATGCACAGGTCTTTGATCAAAATTCGTCTTAGGGACGGCTGATGACTAATTGCGTGGCACGGCGTCTGGTCGATGTTTCCGGCGACAGCTCGACATCCTCGGCAACAGCGGCGATATTCTCGGCAGAACGGGCGCTCCGGGGCCGGCCACTCTTGGCAACCTCTCGTGTGGTCCCATTCTCTTCAAGGAAGGTGGCCAAACGGCGCAGTGTTTGCGCAGTCGGTGTCGGACGGCCGGGGAATCGGCGTCGAAATTCGCGCTGCGTTAACATCACAGACGAATTATTACGCAATAAAATAGATACGATTATTCCGCGTTCTTGGGGAGTGTATAGCTCCATTGATTGTTCACTTGTATTCTGCATCTGTATAGTCCACAAATGTCATAACAGATTTGACATTGGTGGCCATTTGCAAAAAAGAGAGCATCTTCCAATAGGGTGATTTCTTTTGGCCCACCTTTTACCTATTTCACCGCTATTAGTAACTCTATCCAACGGATACAACAAATACTCGTACCTTCATGCTTTACACCTGTATGGCTCAAGTTGATGGACATATGGCAGTGCATCGTAGGGCACGTTTCTAAGATGCGTGACCTATGAGGCAACACGTTGCTATAGGTGATGGTTCCCACTAAACATCAGGTGGGCCATGGGCTTGTTCCATCTTTGCCTAGTCCTGGCGACCACAACAACCTAGTTACAACTCTAGTCGCAACTAGATCACGAATTTAATTTACATAAGTCATCACTTAAGCTCCAAAAACATGGCAGAATAAACGAATAATTAAGTTCGAATTGTTTACCCTGAGTCCAGCCCGATGGTCAACAGTCAACACTTAAAAAAAAACAAACAAGTCCATTCCAACACTATTAACTCCTCACTTCCGAGCAAACTTAAGTCTTGAAATTAACATTCTGGAGCTATCGTGAATTAATTCACAATCATCTTATGTCATAAAGTAATGAGATGCGCACTGCTCTTTTTAACAATTTAGTCAAATTCAGTGCTCCTTTTTAGAAGTCGTGGTGGCTTAATTTTGCGGCAGAATTTGACACAGCACCGAGACAAATGAAAAGAAAAGTGGTATGCTATTTTCGCAGCAGTGGAAAATTACAGGCTAGTAACAAAGCGGTCATAATTTGATGCAATGACGTAAAAGTGCGTGTGCAACTTTTGACAATCTAACATAAGGTCACTATGGAGAAACGCACGATAACTTCCCCAATCGTCAGCCAGGGCGAGCCCATTAAAATGCACTGGAGTGAAGTAAGTGTGTATAAACAAAATAAGGTTGTTAGTGTTGAATAGAACTCTTGTGCGGACCGGACACAGGGTTTGTCCATTAGCCTGATTACGGTCAAAATGTTCGCCCCCTGGGGAGACTGCGGCCGACCGCTTCCCTTTGAATAGAACGAACGGACTAGGGAGGAAACGAAACTTTCCGCTGTACTCCGAAAGGACGAAACGGTCAATTCTTACCTAATTTGAAAGTCATGAATAAACTTGAAGCGAGTCTTGTGTTAAATATTTTATTAACTGGCAATACTTTACAACAAACATTAAGCATTGTAAAACTAGTGGAATGATTAAAAAGGTGTGAAATTACTTTTTATTAAAAAACTTTTCTTATAGCCATAAACATCAAGTTCTCTACTAATTGGCAACAAACAGGACAAAAGTGAAGTCAAAAGATCAATGAAGGAAGAAGATTGAAGGTTTTTTCCTAGCAGAGAGACACTTGTCCTAGCAGTAATAGGAAATCTAAACATGAACCGCCCCCATACTCTTCCAGAGCAGCCTATTTTGTGTGGCCTACACCAAACTGCTCCCAGCAACCGTTATTAAGTCTAAGCTGGCTAGCCAGGCTAAGCCAGCCAACCGGACTAAGCCAGACAGCCGAGCTAAATTTTAATAACGTAAAATTATGCATTAAACAAGGGAAGTAGAAATATTAATGTGTGGTCCTTTTTCTACGCTAAGCTAATTTACATTTTACTCTATTCTACTGTAAGAAAAAATGTTTCTAGTTGAATGCTAACCTAAGAAAGAAAGAAAGAAAGAAAAAACATTTATTTGTGACGGTACAAAACATACACAGCACACAAGTATGATACACACAATAGAACAAATTCATACACACAAAAACAGCAATACCCAACAAATGTGTGTCTCACAATTACCTATATACCTAGTCAGGTCATAAATTCTGTCACATGTTTAATATAAAATAATTGAAACAAGTTTATTCATTATGTAACCATTAATGTACCAAAATGATCTTAACAAAACATAGATTCTTATGACACTAAAGGTTATTCAAAATGACCTCCGTGATTTTGAATACAGGCCTTCAATCTGCGCGGCCAGTCGTCTATCGCAGCACGAACGAGGTCCATGTCAATATCGGCGGCTGCCTTAATCAAGGATGTCTTGAGTGACTCCAAATTGGGATGAGGCTTTGAGCACGCCTTTTCCTACAAGTGTTGCCATATCTTGTGATCTAACGGATTCAAATCTGGACTGGAGGAGGGCCAGTCTTCGTGCCGGATGAAGTCGATTTCACGCGCCGCTAGCCAGTCTTGTGTGCTCTTCGCTCTATGAGCTGGCGCCGAATCTTGTTGGAATACCTAGTGCCTGTTATTAAACATGGTATGAGAAACAGGTTCCACAAGGTTCGTCAGGACTGTATTTTGATACACAACTGCATTCGTTTTTACACCTTTCTCGCAAAAATGTACCTCTGTTAAGCCCCAATAAAAAACTCCCAACCATACCATGAGCGAGGATGGAAAATGAACTCGTTGGACACGCGGAATACGGTTGCTCGCTTCTTCACTACTGTATGCGTACACCTTATCATTTTGTTTGTTGTAGCTCTCTTCAACGGTAAAAATTTTTTCATCCGAAAAAAGAATTTTCCGATATTTTTTTCCCGCGTACCGCTTCAACAAAGCGCGGCATCTCTTCAGTCTCAGGTCCATTAGACGAGCATTCAAACGATGTCCTGTTTTTTTTTGATATGCCCGAAGCCCTAAGTCTTCATTTAACACCCTATTCACCGTGGTTCTGCTTAACCCCATCTGAAGAGCCAACAGTTTCTGCTTACGTTTGGGATTTCTTTGAATTCGCGCCTTCACAGTTTTTATCACTGGTGGAGTCCTAACAGACCGAGGGCGACCACTTCTTGACCTGTCATCTACACTAGAGTCTTCATTGTATCGTTTGATGGTGCGATAAACGAATCTCTTGGTTATATTCAAATTGTTCAGTATGTCAAAAATTTGAATTGGCGCGTAACTGCAACGATGCAACGCAATAACTGCAACACGGTCTTCTTTAAGTGTCCACTCCATATTTAAAAATGAGTAAAATTTTAAAAAGTATACATTTTTATTTTCATGAACAATTCGAAATTCAAATTCTATAAATTTTTTTGTAGCCAGCATTCTAAAAGAAAAGTTTTTACTGTGTGACAATACTTATGACCTGACTAGGTATATATAAATGACCAACGTCACAAACCTGCCTTTTTATTGGAAAAAGAAATAAAAAGAAAATGATTAGACAAAAAAAACATGTATTTGTAGAATGTGTAGTAGTACTTATAAAGACCAAATAAAGTAATAACGACATAAAAAAATAATACATAGTTAGATATAATTTGGTGCTTGAATTTAGAATTAGACAATCAGACAATCCTGTCTGATTGTCTAATTTCAATTTAAAGCGACTAAGTTGCTCATTAAAATATGTTTATTTTTATTTTTACCGACTAAGTTACTCATTACTAAATGTGAACCTGTATTGTATAGGCACGTGGGTGCCTAGGCACTTACTTGCCTGCATAATATAGGTGTATCTATGTTTATATTTTTTTGTATGTATTTAATATTGTATAGACGCATGCCTACCATCTGTCTAACGTAATCAGTGGACAACGGTGCTGGTTATGCCTGGAAGACATCTTGTAATAATTATTAAGTCTAGTAATATTAAGGCATAACTGTTTGTTGTCTCAAATCTCTCTCTCTCTCTCTCTCTCTCTTCCCAGCTATGTATCCCACATGGTGCTGGGGTCAGCTTTCCTGGTCATTCTTCTCCACTTCGCTCTATCCTTGACATCGTCATCAGAAACTTGGCACTCTCTCATGTCTTTTGACACTACATCTCTCCACCTTGTCTTAGGTCTACCTTTAGATCTTCAACCGGGGATGGAAAGTTGTAGTGCCAAATTCCGTAGTCAGGTGGCCTCCTCTTCACGTGACCATACCATCGCAGCCGACCCTCCTGCATCTTGTGCGCGATGTCGCGCACCCCTAGGCTTCCTCGCACGTACTCGTATGTCGTCTCAAATAAATAAAAATAAAATAGACTCTCCAGGCGACCAGGTAAACCGTTGACCTGATTTTTACAGCGTCAGCAAATTCATCAGCAGCCATAAAACGTCCACTGCTAAATCTATGCCTTCCCCATATATTTACAGAGTGACTGAGCATGTACGATCTGCACCCAACGACTCCCAGCAACCTTTACTTGGTTATCAGGTGGTCTTTCCATCTAGTGCTGCGCTCTCCAGTGCGTGGACTCCACTTGAGAACCTTTCTAGCCTAATGACCGTTAGTTCACTTCTTCACTGGCACTTCAGCTTGCAATTAGCAAATTAGCAAATTGACAATTCAAAATGATCTTTGACTTCGGAATATTGACGGAACAGCATCTCTGAAAGTCTCTGACATCTCCGAAACAATTACAGAGGTTGTCGAATCTGATCCTAAAAGGTTCCGACAGGTCTATAGACAACCTTTGTACCTTCCCTAAATACACCGTTGGAACTATTAAATTGTGCCTCAGGGTAGTACGAAACATATTGTTGCTCGGAGTTGACATAGGTATGTTATTAAGTTACAGACACCTCGATAACAAAGGATTTTCTACAATTTATTATGTTAAATAACAGCTGTTGCCCGCGACTTCGTACGCGTTACACTACTAAATATGTAGGTAACCAAGAAATAAAGCTGAACTCGCTGTTGCAACTTAATTTGAAACCCCGTTTTTATCCCTTGGGACCTGATTTATGGGATAAAAAGTAGGATATGTGTTAATCCAGGTTATAATCTAATCTACGTATATAAATTTCATCGAAATCGGGTCAGCCGTTATAACGTGATTGAGTAACAAACAAATAAATAAAATAAATAGTATTTTGGTATCAACCGGTAACAATCGGGTTTAATAATACCTATTATCTTATTTGTATAAAATAATAAATATTGCTGGGCATTTCACACAGTGCTATCTAGCCCCAAAATAAGCAGAGATTGGATATGGGAACCAGATAACTAATAATTATATGTACATAAATACAGTGTAAACTCTATATAACGACACTCAAGGGACTGAGCATATTTTGACGTTATAGAGAGTTGTCGTTAAATGGAGAGAAATAAAATCTGTATTAAAAAAAGAAAACGTTTATTTCTGATTTGTCTTGTTAAATAGTACCTACAATAAAAATCTGTTTTGATTTGAAACAGATTTTTATTATTATCTACAGATGTTCTGTTCTATTTATATTATAAGTATGTATTTAAAAAATATATACAGTGTAAACTCCATGGAACGTCACTCGTTTTAACGACAAACTCTCTAAAGCGTCGAAATCACTCGGCTTTGGTTGGATTAGCTTGTCACGCATACAATGGAACACTCTGTATAGCATTACATCCACTCTCAATAACGACAACAAGTTGTAATAAAAAGTTCTTTTTAAGTTGCCAAATTAGTAAAAACTGCGCAGCTGTCTATATCCTTTTGTCGTTTTATTATCCTAGACTATAATAAACTCGACTGTCGGCAACATACACACCAAACTTTCTAAGAAATCCGTTCTTTTGTTTACAAAATGGGATTGCTTGCACGTGTAGCTGCAGACTGTTGTTAGTAGAAGTGATGGATTTTTTCTATACGTTGTCACATTCTTAGTAGCTCACAAACTTTCAAATTGTAAACATGGCTAGTAAGAGAAAATCACTGTGTATTGACGAAAAAGTTTCAAGACAAATCAGAAATAAACGTTTTCTTTTTCTAATACAGATTTTACTTCTCTCTATTTAACGACAACTCTCTATAACGTCAAAATATGCTCAGTCCCTTGAGTGTCGTTATATAGAGTTTACACTGTAGTTTACAAAAACTAAGTATTTAAAAAGAAAATATATTAATAAGCATTCAGCTACATTGCCTTCAAACAAAAAGCAAAGTAGATACTAATTAAATAACATTGAAGGTAGAAAGCACAATCTTAGAGCAGGAAGTAGGTAGAAGGCAGACGTCTAGTCCTGTCATTACATTACTCAAGCCTCCCACTTGGCAACGGCTCTGCGATTCGTGAAGTCGATGTGAGTTGATTCACAGAGCTTTATGTTATATTAACGTTGTTGCGCACTGCACAGTTTTATCTGGCTTATTTTGTTTTATGGCAAGTTATTTAACACTAATTGATTAATCATTATTATAAATACGAGCGCTATATGGCCTGCCCATTGCCACTTCAACGTGCTAATCCGTCGGGCTATGTCGGTGACTTGAGTTCTCCTACGTATCTCCTCATTTCTGATTCGATCCCGTAGAGAAACCCCGAGCATAGCCCTCTCCATAGCTCGTTGAGCGACTCTGAGCTTATTCATAAGGCCAATAGTGAAGGACCACGTCTCGGTTCCATATGTCATCACTGGTAACACACACTGATTGAAGACTTTCGTCTTAAGGCACTGAGGTATGTTGGACGAAAAGACGTTGCAAAGTTTCCCAAATGCTGCCCATCCGAGTTGGATTCGACGATTGACCTCTTTCTAGAAGTTGGACCTACCTAATTGGACTGTTTGTCTTAGGTATACATACGCGTCGACAACTTCAAGAGCCGAGTTCTCAACCATAACTGGGGCAGGGACGACATGGACATTCGACATGATTTTCGTCTTGTCCATGTTCATTTTAAGTCCTACCCGTTGGGAGACTCGATTGAGGCCTTCGAGCATCGTGCTGAGCTCTTCCATCGACTTTGCCATGACCACAATATCGTCGGCAAACCGAAGGTGAGTGATGTATTCGCCGTTAATACTGATGCCCAGTCCTTTCCATTCCAGAAGCTTGAAGGCATCTTCCAATGCGGTCGTAAACAGTTTCGGAGAGATTACATCTCCCTGTCTTACGCCTCTTTTTAAGGGAATCGCCTTCGAGCTCTGTTCGTGTACTCGGACTGACATAGTGGCGTTTTTATACAAACACTTCAACACTTCGATGTACCGATAGTCAATACGGCATCGTTGGAGAAACTCAAGTACTGCCCATGTTTCGATCGAATCGAAGGCTTTCTCATAGTCCACAAACGCGAGACATAGCGGCAAGTTATACTCTTCGGTCTTCTGTATGACTTGCCGCAGCGTATGTATGTGGTCTATGGTACTGTAGTCTTTACGGAACCCGGCTTGTTCGGGAGGCTGGAAGTCATCAAACCTGCGTTCGAGACGGTTCGCGATGACCCTCGAAAACAGCTTATAAACATGGCTCAAAAGCGAGATGGGTCTGTATTTCTTAAGCAAGGTGTTGTCACCTTTCTTGAAGAACAGAACCACCACGCTCCCGTTCCATGCTTTGGATGGACAGATGGCCGATGGGGCCGAAAGGTTCTCGAGTGGAGGCCACGGACCGGCAAGCGCAGCGTAGGACGTCCACCCACAAAATGGGCAGACGACTTGGTAAGAACCGCAGGTCGACGTTGGATGCAGGCCGCTTCCAACCGCAGTTCCTGGAGATCAATGAGGGAGGCCTTTGTCCAGCAGTGGACGTCTTACGGCTGATATGATGATGATGAAGATGATAAATACGAGATTTTCCACATATAGTCTTATCAGTGTATCGACCGACAATATTTCGGTTCGATTCGTGAACCTCCATCAGGGTGAGTGCGATCCTATCCGAATAACGTCTCGCCTCGCACTCGCGAGAATAAATCCCGTATACATATATAATAATGGTTTTTGTACAAAATTTAATTTAATTTGTTTTTTGGTTTAATTTAATTTAATTTGATTTAATTTAACTTTTATAACTTAATTTAATTTAAATATTTTTTTTGTGATTTGTGATTGTGGTTATGGATTGTGAATTGTCTGAAATAAATGAATACAATACAATACATTTAACTAATTACAATTAACTGACTACTTATATGTTTTATTAAAAATTGTATTACGGGCTTTACTTTTTAAATTTTGCCACTAAAAGTCATCAAGTTTAACGGTAAGAAGCGATACTTAGCCATAATGGCCTACATAAAAGTGGCCTAACGATTTATTTTCATTTGAGTTGAATGCCTCTTTGTGGGCACTCTCTTTTTGGTTACAATTTGCCCGCCACACACCAAACTTTGAAATGCAAATGTACAGTGCGCAACACGTGAAACCAAAATAAGATCACGTGTTGGAACTCATGGCAACTTCCGTAATTGACAGGCTGGTTGTGCATCGCAAACTACACGTCTTAACCAACTAAATTAGTAGCTACTTAATCACGCTCTAGTTGGTAATGTGGGCGAGAGAACTACCTTAGTTACTAGAGCTGGAGTACGAACAAACACACGCCCTTATAATCCTTAAAATATAGTTAGATTTACACACATGAAAAATGTCTATGAGAATTAATAGCCCTAAAACTTGACAATTTTTTTTGCGGGAAATGGAAAACGGAATGCAGAAAAAACATTTTATTTTTTGTTTCTAATATTTGCGAAGGCGGTATTTTTATTTAACATAGTAAAATATTACTACCTAGACCGTCTACGCTGATACAAAGAACTACGAAGGCCTAGTAGAAAGACCTCGTAAAAGGTCTACGAAGGCCTACGCCGTAAAATATTGCTATGGTCTATGGAAGTATCCTATACTCTATAGATGGGGACTACGGGGAGTATATTCTTACATAGTATAAAATGAAATTATTTTTGCTGTTTGTTCGCTTAAATCTTTTAAACTATTTAACGGATTTTAATGTAATTTTCAGCAATAGATAGAGTAATTCAAGAGAAAGGTTTATATGCTTAATACATACATATTGTAGTACAGGAAATCCGAAAAATATATTATTGTGCGCTTAAATCGCAAATGGTGAATAAACCTTACGAGATAGATCAAATTAATGTACTACGGAATTGTTTAACTTCAAAAGATCGATTAACTAACTGCGCAGGAGGGTAATTATAGAATACAACACTTTTAAGTAAACTCTCATCTAAAGCCAAATTCTCAGACAACGAAAATTGTCAATGATGTAGTACATTGGCCGGAAATACCGGCTCACCTATTTTTTTTAAATAGTAAAAAAATACTTACATTAAAATCGACAATTCATAGTGATTTAAACAGATTTTAAATTTTGCGTTTGCTCAGTAGAGCCTCTTCTCAAATCCTGTTAGGAAATGGTATTATATTTATTTCAATAAATACAAATCAAGATAAATATGTACTCTAAAAACAATATTGGAATTTCCACGATGGTATTTAATTTATAAAAAGTTTTACCGCTTTCATTACGAGTTTCTGAAGCGAAAAGAAACCTATAGGTACTTAGTTCAAAGAAATGTTTACAGTCGAGTAAGTCTTGCGTAATAATGGTTCCGTATATACTAGTATTTTGACCTGGTCTCTCATGTTTATCTATTTGTTTTTAATCAGCTGCTAGAATATTTATTTGACTGCTAGCTAGTATTTACAACTGAGCTTCTGTGCATGACGCCTAGACTTACTTAGTGAAAAGTAACTGAGTCAGTCTAAGGAAATAGGACACAAAAATGTGTTTATGTTGTTTTGTTATTTAAATTAAATTCAATAAAAAATTCGAAGTAAAAATTTTTTTTAACAAATTTTAAATTATTTTCAAGATATTATTTAATTTTAAAGTAAACTGTCAGGCAGAAAGACAAATAAAAAATATATATAACAAACTAAGCCATATAAGAACCTCCATCAGGGTGAGTGCGATCCTATCCGAATAACGTCTCGCCTCGCACTCGCGAGAATAAATCCCGTATACATATATAATAATGGTTTTTGTACAAAATTTAATTTAATTTGTTTTTTGGTTTAATTTAATTTAATTTGATTTAATTTAACTTTTATAACTTAATTTAATTTAAATATTTTTTTTGTGATTTGTGATTGTGGTTATGGATTGTGAATTGTCTGAAATAAATGAATACAATACAATACATTTAACTAATTACAATTAACTGACTACTTATATGTTTTATTAAAAATTGTATTACGGGCTTTACTTTTTAAATTTTGCCACTAAAAGTCATCAAGTTTAACGGTAAGAAGCGATACTTAGCCATAATGGCCTACATAAAAGTGGCCTAACGATTTATTTTCATTTGAGTTGAATGCCTCTTTGTGGGCACTCTCTTTTTGGTTACAATTTGCCCGCCACACACCAAACTTTGAAATGCAAATGTACAGTGCGCAACACGTGAAACCAAAATAAGATCACGTGTTGGAACTCATGGCAACTTCCGTAATTGACAGGCTGGTTGTGCATCGCAAACTACACGTCTTAACCAACTAAATTAGTAGCTACTTAATCACGCTCTAGTTGGTAATGTGGGCGAGAGAACTACCTTAGTTACTAGAGCTGGAGTACGAACAAACACACGCCCTTATAATCCTTAAAATATAGTTAGATTTACACACATGAAAAATGTCTATGAGAATTAATAGCCCTAAAACTTGACAATTTTTTTTGCGGGAAATGGAAAACGGAATGCAGAAAAAACATTTTATTTTTTGTTTCTAATATTTGCGAAGGCGGTATTTTTATTTAACATAGTAAAATATTACTACCTAGACCGTCTACGCTGATACAAAGAACTACGAAGGCCTAGTAGAAAGACCTCGTAAAAGGTCTACGAAGGCCTACGCCGTAAAATATTGCTATGGTCTATGGAAGTATCCTATACTCTATAGATGGGGACTACGGGGAGTATATTCTTACATAGTATAAAATGAAATTATTTTTGCTGTTTGTTCGCTTAAATCTTTTAAACTATTTAACGGATTTTAATGTAATTTTCAGCAATAGATAGAGTAATTCAAGAGAAAGGTTTATATGCTTAATACATACATATTGTAGTACAGGAAATCCGAAAAATATATTATTGTGCGCTTAAATCGCAAATGGTGAATAAACCTTACGAGATAGATCAAATTAATGTACTACGGAATTGTTTAACTTCAAAAGATCGATTAACTAACTGCGCAGGAGGGTAATTATAGAATACAACACTTTTAAGTAAACTCTCATCTAAAGCCAAATTCTCAGACAACGAAAATTGTCAATGATGTAGTACATTGGCCGGAAATACCGGCTCACCTATTTTTTTTAAATAGTAAAAAAATACTTACATTAAAATCGACAATTCATAGTGATTTAAACAGATTTTAAATTTTGCGTTTGCTCAGTAGAGCCTCTTCTCAAATCCTGTTAGGAAATGGTATTATATTTATTTCAATAAATACAAATCAAGATAAATATGTACTCTAAAAACAATATTGGAATTTCCACGATGGTATTTAATTTATAAAAAGTTTTACCGCTTTCATTACGAGTTTCTGAAGCGAAAAGAAACCTATAGGTACTTAGTTCAAAGAAATGTTTACAGTCGAGTAAGTCTTGCGTAATAATGGTTCCGTATATACTAGTATTTTGACCTGGTCTCTCATGTTTATCTATTTGTTTTTAATCAGCTGCTAGAATATTTATTTGACTGCTAGCTAGTATTTACAACTGAGCTTCTGTGCATGACGCCTAGACTTACTTAGTGAAAAGTAACTGAGTCAGTCTAAGGAAATAGGACACAAAAATGTGTTTATGTTGTTTTGTTATTTAAATTAAATTCAATAAAAAATTCGAAGTAAAAATTTTTTTTAACAAATTTTAAATTATTTTCAAGATATTATTTAATTTTAAAGTAAACTGTCAGGCAGAAAGACAAATAAAAAATATATATAACAAACTAAGCCCGTCTTGAAAAATGATCCCAAAAACATATTTAAATATAAATTTCGATTCAATCTCGTAGTCTGTTATTGTAAATGTTTAACTTTAACTGAAAAGTGATATTATAGTTTTTATAAATCGTAATGCGACCAAAATTGGACGGGTGTTAAATTTACGAGAATCTCTGTTTGATACTTTAACGATGCGGAACCCTAAAAATGTAAGATAAGATTGGTAAAATCTGTGTAAAGTTTGAAGAAGTATTATTTTTTTTGGTGACCTATTTTTCCTCGATCATAATCTAATAATTATTATTTTTTAAATCCCATGTTTTTAAATGACTGCCGCGGATGACGGGTGGAAAATGCTACTTAGCATTAAGTCCTTCTTTTGTACATATTTTTGTGAAGTATAGAATTAAATAAATAAATATGGCAATGGTTTGTCGACGCTACGGCCAGAAGAGATATATGCTTGCCTAGAAATTAAGTATTCACTCTAAACAATAGACTTTGTTCAAAAAATAATAAACCCAGACACAGCTTATAAATGTATTTTCTTTAGTTCCATCAATATTTTCTTCAGTTGTGACTTAATGAGCATATGTCAAGTATGATTCTTCATTCCGCATACCAAGCAGCGGTCAATCAGATGTATGAAGCACAATGAAACAAGCTGCTTAGTTGAACACTAGTTTATTACTGGCGGTCGCACCGCGAAAGGCTTGCAATCAATTAGTAATCAATTACATCCAACATTAATTTATAGGGAATACGCTTACACCACATGGAAGCTGTGCATAATATAAGTGTAGCATAGAGAGCCATGGAACGCGCCATGCTCGGCATCACACTCGTAGATCGAGCCCCAATACCGAAACTCGCAAGCAGAGTACAAGACGTCAGTAAGTGAATATTGTAGCTCAAGTGGAGTTTACCAGGACACTTAGCCAGACGTAGTAACGACAGGTAGAATAACAGAGTGGAGGTCCAGAACTGGTCTTCGAAATAGGGGACGTCCACCAGTGAGATGAAAATGAAAATGAAAAAATATTTATTTGCAGTCAAAATCTT
Source organism: Philereme vetulata (assembly GCA_918857605.2). Lineage (NCBI taxonomy): Eukaryota > Metazoa > Arthropoda > Insecta > Lepidoptera > Geometridae > Philereme > Philereme vetulata. Next base: position 1,562,670 of record OU975471.1, on the reverse strand, counting down.
ATCAAAATCTTACCATGAAGATAACTTTTGTAAATAACCTTAGATGCCTGGTATAATAGCAATAAACATGAATAAACAAAGTTTGAGGCAGAAGGCACAACCTACGATCACAATTTATGCAGCGGCCTTCACACTAGGCAAGCCTGTATCAGGAAGATAGTCAGATGGGTCGACGACATCCATAAAACCGTAGGTCGTACGTGGTTCAGAATGGCACAAGATCGGAAAGAATGACAGAAACAAGGAGATGCCTATGCCCAGCAGTGGGTAGACACGGGTGACACTTATAAACCACGAAAGTTTTCTAAGTAAAATACACTAATGTACACTATACGCCTGTTTTTATCGAAACTTATAATCTAGGTCTCTTTAAGGTAAGAGTGAAAACCTAGACCTATACAATTCACTTCTACGTACTCCTTTCTAGACCAGATCATGACTTACCATCATATGAGATTAATACCTCGTAATTGCAATCAGCATTATCAACATCAAAGAGCAATAAAAACCTTCCCCATAAGTTATTAAACGATGCAATCTTTGTAAACGATTTTCCAGACACCGACTCATAAAAACTATAATCAGTAAGAATTGACAATGATTGTTGGTCGTCTCATCAATCGGGCGTCAAATCCCAGCCTCCGCTTTTTATGAAACCAAAGCTTAAAGATACAAGTTTAATAAGGCATTCTTCAGGTTTCCTATTTAAGAAGAGAACGAGTGAAATTTGGTTCGACATGGATTTAGTGCAGTTCATAAGGAACGAAAGAGTGATGGGTGTCATTACTCAGGGCCGTGCCCTGAGCGTCTTTACTTTCTCCATACTATGTCTCGGATAGACTGCAGTTTTAACTAGACAGGGCCAAAACACTACAAGATTATAGGTACGTAACTTTTTAAATTTTTATCTAAATTATTGTGTTGTGGTTTTTAATATGTTTAATGAATTTAATAAGTCGTTATTATAAATACGGGATTTATCACGGACCGTTTTATCGGTATTTCGAATGACAGTGTACCTTCCCTGTATATATATGTATCGCCCTCACGTATAATAATGATTGAAAAAAACGAAGTAGAATTTATTTAGTTATTGTTTTATCTCACATATTTTTAATTTATTTTATTGACTTTTATAAATGAATATTTATTAAATAAGCTGTTGTTGGCCGCTATAAAATAAATTAATTGTATTAAATTGATAACTATGGGTCATTGGTAATATTACCGAAAATTTGGCTACTCGAACAAAACTATGTGGACACCGAAACTTGATTGTTGTTTTAACGTCGAGCTTCACACACATTTACCTACACACAAACATAATTTTACACCCGATGTTAATATATATATACATACTATAAATACCTATTTAATGTATTTACTCATTTATAAATATAAATATATTATAATTATAACTTTTTTTTGTATAAGTTTGGAAGTACAAAACAAGAATTAATATTTTTCTGTACAAGTGTAACTCCGGCGGAGAGCATAGGCATCTCACATCTCACAGTTAATCCTAGTTTGAGTGCCTATGTTGCTTTTTTAACTAGTTTTTAATATTTAACTTAAATACTGAATCTGATGTACCTACCATAGTGTTGTGAAGTTTGTTACCGAAATAAATTATCTTAACCTTAATATGTGCTGGCTGATATTGTAGACAAATAAAAGCTGTATTCCTTGTAAATATATTAACAGATTCCTTAAGTTTTTGATTACCCATCAGCAATATGTAGAATGTAAGGACGCGATTATTTCTAAAGTTTTTACAATTATTTTATAAATGTATAAAAAATCTTATTTTGCAGTTTGTGTTACTTTGCTTTCCTCAGTTGAACTTTTCAAAACATTGTTTTATGTAGAAAATCGAATAGCATACAAAAATATAAAATTTGACGTGAAAATGGCCTCTTTTCATGACTTCTAATTAATTTCTCCAAATTCAAGGTTAGTATCTGACAAACGGCTTTCGATTAATAACGATTTTAGAAGAGGTGTTTTGTGCCTCACTGTACATAAAAAGTCACGAAACACAGAGCAAATAGCGCAGTCTAGTTCAATCTATGGTCTGTGATGTTCCCCGAAAATGAGAAAAGTGAAAAATAAGAATGCCGTTACGTGAAAACTTTGCTGACGGCCCCGCCCATAATTCGCTGACGACCCGCCCTCAACTCACAGCAAAAACGATCATATAACTGCAATTGTTGTTTTACGACGTTATTTGCAATTCTACCGCAACATCTATATCTACATATCTATCTATATAAAACAAAGTCAGGTTACACCATTTATAACTCAAGAACGGCTAGACCGATTTTGATGATGTTTAATATGTTTTATTTGTATCTGCCTCGAATAGCAGAATAACTATGAAAATATTTGAAAAGTTTACGCAAAAGAAAATATGATCATACATAGATGCAGCTAATGATGGCCGATTGACAATTCCGGCGACGTACATTGCTAGCCCGCGTCAAATACATTTCAAGGTGGTACGAAGTTCAGCGCGTCAGCTAGTTATTCATCATCGTCATCGAGGTCAGCTTATACTGGAAATGTATAGGTTGATGTGTAGCCGTGTGTACAAGCTTTACTTAGATTGGGGCTAGACGGCGCTGTGATATGTCCAGCATTATTTATTTATAGTTCTGTGCTATAAACAAATCTCTCCTTCAGCAGTCGAGCAAGAATCTAAGTCAACGATATAGTTTTTATACCTCTCTGTAGATTTAAATCCGAATGGAAACTAGCGTAGCCGCGTGTGCATGTTCGCGGTTGTTTCATAAAATATTTGGAACCGAATCACGGGCCAAGTAAGCGATACGGCTCTAGAGGGAACTCTATGAATGAAATTACCATTTTACTGAATTGATTTTGAACACAGTAAAATACTTGGAGTATAGAACCTGCTTATTACTAGAGTGTCTTCTTACCTACTGTTGTTGTCGTTTCCTTTAGTGGGATATTAGTGTGATTTGAAATATTAATATTATTATAGATACGGGATTTATTGGTGTTTCGACCGACTATCGTTCGGTTTAATTCTCGAATCTTCATCAGGTGTGCTGTCCGCTCCGAACTACGTCTCGCCTCGCACTAAACGCCACAGCCCTTTGCGCGGAAGTAAACGGGCGCGGTGGTGGGGATTGCGTCAACGGTAGTGTTGACAGGCTACATCATCATCATTGGTAGTTCTCGGTACAGGCAAACCCACAACACTGTGTATCTACTAGCTTCACTCACTCCTCTGTCACTAGCATCATGAAGACATGACCTCAAAGCTGGCGGTAGAACCCATCCTCTATCTCTGTTAAAGTTCGGCACACGACTTATTTCTATCGCCTCTCAGATCTTGGGAGGAACGAAGAACTTCTCCATCTGAGAACTTCTAAGAAATTGCATTGCACCTAATAAAAATGAATAAAAAACAGTACATAATAAAACCTTACATATTATATGTACTTGTAAAAAACGTTTAAAGAAATAAATGTTCAATGCAAGGGTTCTTAATTTGATTAAATAGTCTACTACTGTATCTTAAAATCCTATTAAAAATGCCATGCTTACTCCTACAAACAAACGCCAGTGAAGCTATGATTAAAAGTAAATGAATCTCCACCCAATAATGTCCTTAAAATTCTCGTAATACTGGTTAGTGTAACGTAGAACTTCTGATAGAATAAACACACAGTAAATTAAATGCTAACTACAATATATTCTAGTTTCAAAATCAAATAAAGGTCTTAATTTTACCGGATTCAAAGCTGGTTGATCGACAAACAGTAGGATTGACTGACTGCGTTTTTCCGACTCGTGGTACGAGTATAAGAGTTGCTGGTTCCAATAGTTGATGACCGCCGTGGCGCGATGGGCGAATAGTCGGCTGAGATGCAGGAGCGGGTTCGATTCCCGCCGCGGATCAAATGTTTGCATGATCTACAGATATTTGTTCCGGGATTGGATGTTTTTTTTACAAAAAAAAAGTATTTATGTATTCTATCAGTTATCTGGTTCCCATAATACAAGCTCTGCTTAGTTTGGGGCTAGATAGCGCTGTGTGAAATGTCCAGCAATATTTATTTATTATTTATCAATAAAGCAAACGGAATATCGAACTTACATCGATACAGTTTTCAGAATTGGTAGGTATTTAAATATGAATGATATCCTGTTTGTTTCTATTGTATTTTGTAAATGGTCTTGCAAACTAATGACCAATCTGATGGTATGCAATTGCCATCACTTTAACAATTGTGTTATCTTGTATTACTTAGGTTAAGATAACTCTTCATTGTAATACTACACAGAAGCAATGTAACACTAAAATAAAACTATAAAGGAAATACCATGTGCGATCTTATCGCTGAAAGTGATCTCGTCTAGACAACCAATGTATAGAAATAAATTACGATACTTCAGATAGACACACAGTCAGAAATAGATGTCAATTTTATAACACCCGTAACTTAAACTTATATTAAATTTAAACAAAATAAAAAAAATTAAAAAGTGCCACACCGGGAGTGCCGTCCGAAGCGAAAACTTGATCAATTACGTGTGTATTTTTTGAATCGTCACGAAAATGTTTTGATTCGTCAGGAACGCTGTCGGTAACGGTCACAGTGTCGCGAGTTCAATAGTTTTTTCACATTTATAAAAAAGCCTAACGCGCCTAAAGAAGTTTTCACTTCAATAAACACCCCTCTTATGGATCGGGGTTCAAAAATAGGTATTGGTTAAAGATTTTGAATAAAAATATAAAGATAGTGAACAAACAACCACTCTTACAATTCCCTAAGTTTTCAGAATAAGAACACCTGGCAACACTATAAAGTAAATTTGGCAGCTCGAAAATTGCCATAATATTTCAGCGTCACACGAGGAGTGCCAAATAACTTCCTTTGCTACCATACTCAAAGTTTGCTTCGGATAATCACTCACGAGTGTAAACAACAAGGTCTGAATCTCGTTTTAATTTTAATGAAAACCTCCGTGTTTTGTAACAGTAACTATGTTTTAGTTGGCTTTCAAATTATGCAGCAAATTTTGGTCGATTTATTATTTTATTTGGGTTACAAACAGTACTATAATATAATTACCATAAGTGCTTAAAATGTTTGATAAATCGATAGATCATACGATACCAAAAAGAATAGAACAAATTACAATATTTTTATTTCCGCACATAGTCGGACTCCTTGCCGCACGTGATGGCTCCTCGCGGATACTCATACTCATTTATTCAAACCGTAGGGACACAATGGAACACTTGGTTACGTCAATAATAGTACTTACTTAATTACATGTCTTTATCTAAGTAGAAGTGCCAGAAACAGACAAGCATTTCATATATACCTATTTACATGTAAACTTAAAATACTGACTATTAACTATGTAGGTACATAAGATTATAGCTGCTGTAGAGAGGCATTGTCAAAGAATTGATTATAATAGTACCTATTTTGAGTTCTAAACTGCTGCTTATGTCAGTAAGTAACATTAATTTTATTAAAAACATTGAATTGCATTAGTCATTGAATAAAATATAAGGAATGTCAAGATAAGCAATAAAAAATGACAAATCGTAGCTGCTGTAAAAGGGCATTGTCATCTTACCTAAATAAATCATAACAAAAAAAAATGTATCTACCTAATCCTAATATCACAGAAATAACAATGTATATATATAATAAAATAATAATAATACATACCTACTATCAAGTAATAAAATAAAACGCACTTCCAAACAAGGTGAAGGATGCGCTAAAGTAAAAATTAAAAAACTGGCTCTTCGAGAGGACTTTCCACAGTGTCCTCAAATTTTAAGAGTATAAAGGCGTGAAAAGAATTAATTGAAATTTATTTTATTTTACAATCGATTTAACCCTAAGCTATATAAATTTGTAACACATCTCAAAGACATACTCCATTTTAACCGGGATACAGACGCTCATAATAGCGTCGTGGGCTTCCAAGTCGGTTGATACTATATTTAGGTATTTTGTATATATTAAGTGTTTGTTTTTTTGTTTTAATTACTGTTTATTAGTTTTTTTTCTTTTAATTCTCAGTTTTGTTTCTATTCATTTTAATTATTTAGTAGTAATTATGTTCTTAAACATGCTTTTCCTTTTGTTTCCTCGATGTTATTTCTGTTTTTCTGTGCGCACATAAGTTACGTTTCAAGCCAGATAAAATTGTTATTTTAGTTAAGTTATATATTTTTCCTTGTAATGTGTAATGTGTGTCTTATAAAATAAATAAAGATTACACAATGAAGTATTTTTTAATGAATATTGTAACATAATGTGACGTACAATTTGACGAATTATTATTAAAATATTTATGTCTATTTATATCTGTCTAAATCGTTATTCTAGTTATTTTGACCAATAAAACAATAAACTAGGCTAAAAACTTCGATAATCCGTATAATCCACAGATCTCTTACTCAGTACGCAAATCTGTAAATATATCTCACTATGAGGTAGTCAGAAGCAAGTCCAATCCAAACGTTTCAATTGATTTTTCTCTGTAATTTCAATTCAAATTGTTGAGAAATTAATTAATAAGAATAATTGTCAATAATTAACAACTTACGCAACGATGCCTAAATGTATTTAGTGGCTAAATATGATTCAAAGATTCATAATAATATTCAAATCATACAAATATTGATGTATTTTTATGATATGAATATAATTTAAGCAAGTTTAGTAGCTAAATACGTTTAGGGATCGTTGTGTAAGCCGGGCTAATTCTAGAGTGGGGGAAATAAGGTCTGTAATGACGTCCCGCATAGGGTTGTATGACTCATTAATGGAACCCATAATCTTATAACCCGAAAATAGCTCAAAAAGCTTTCTTCTAAAATAAAACAATATCACGTGTACTTATACGTACTTTACGGTAAGTAATTTCATTGTCTAACAGATTTCGCTCAAGTGGCAAGACGTAAAGTTATGAGTTTGGCGTAACCGTAATATTTTGCTGAGCACACTTCACTCTTCGTCCCGTTTAGTGACAAATTGTTTATTACTCGGTGGGTGTGCCTTGATAAAATATACAAATATTTATTATTGGAAAATCTCAGAAATAAATAATTAGAGCACTTTTATACCTAGTCAGGTCATAAGTATTGTCACACAGTAAAAACTTTTCTTTTAGAATGCTGGTCACAAAAAAGTTTAATGAATTCGAATTGTTCGTGAAAATAAAAATGTATACTTTTTAGAATTTTACTCATTTTTAAATATGGAGTGGACGCTTAAAGAAGACAGTGTTGCAGTTATTGCGTTGCATCGTTGCGGTTACGCGCCAATTCAAATTTTTGACATACTGAAAAATTTGAATATAACCAAAAAATTCGTTTATCGCACCATCAAACGATACAATGAAGACTCTAGTGTAGATGACAGTTCAAGAAGTGGTAGCCCTCGGTCTGTTAGGACTCCAGCAGTGATAAAAGCTGTGGGCGCGAATTCAAAGAAATCCCAAACGTAAGCAGAAACTGTTGGCCCTTCAGATGGGGTTAAGCAGAACCACGGTGAAAAAGGTGTTAAATGAAGACTTAGGACTTCGGGCATATCGAAGAAAAATAGGACATCGTTTGAATGCTCGTCTAATGGACCTGAGACTGAAGAGATGCCGCGCTTAGTTGAAGCGGTACGCGGGAAAAAAATATCAGGAAATTCTTTTTTCGGATGAAAAAAATTTTACCTTAGAAGAGAGCTACATCAAACAAAATGATAAGGTGTACGCACACATTAGTGAAGAAGCGAGCAACCGTATTCCGCGTGTCCAACGAGGTCATTTTCCATCCTCGCTCATGGTATGGTTGGGAGTTTCTTATTGGGGCTTAACAGATGTACATTTTTGTGAGAAAGGTGAAAAAACGAATGCAGTTGTGTATCAAAATACAGTCATGATGAACCTTGTGGAACCTGTTTCTCACACCATGTTCAATAACAGGCACTGGGTTATCCAACGAGATTCGGCGCCAGCTCATAGAGCAAGACTGGCTGGCGGCGCGTGAAATCGACTTCATGCGGCACGAAGACTGGCCCTCCTCCAGTCCAGATTTGAATCCGTTAGATTACAAGATATGAAAACACTTGGAGGAAAAGGCGTGCTCAAAGCCTCATCCCAATTTGGAGTCACTCAAGACATCCTTGATTAAGGCAGCCGCCGATATTGACATGAACCTCGTTCGTGCTGCGATAGACGACTGGCCGCGCAGATTGAAGGCCTGTATTAAAAATCACGGAGGTCATTTTGAATAAACTTTAGTGTCATAAGAATCTATGTTTTGTTAAGTTCATTTTGGTATATAAATAGTTACATAATGAATAAACTTGTTTCAATTATTTTATATTAAACATGTGACAGAATTTATGACCTGACTAGGTATATGCTAACACCGTTTTAGTCTAGAAGAGGGCTGTTCGTGCAATTTATATTAAGGGCCCCAAAGAATCATTACGCAATAAATTTAAAGAAATAAATACGATGACATTCCCTTGTATTTCCTTGTATCTGATGTATTTTCACAAATATATTAATTTGTTTAAGAAAAATAGCGATAATCATAATTTTAATACTAGAAATAAAGATAAACTCGCTGTTGCCACTTGTAGATTCTATAAAGTTAGTAAATCGTTTAAAGGGCAAGGTGTTCGCTTTTATAACAAACTCCCAAGGGATTTAGAAAAATTGACAATTAACATATTTTAAAAATGCAATTAAACAAAATCTTTATAAAAAAGCCTACTATAATATATCGGATTATTTAGATAATAGAGAAACTTGGGTTTGAAATTGCTCCAACTCGTTTTAAAATTACAATTTAGACGTAATTTATTTCCTGTATTGTTATGTATTGTAAAAGGATCATAAAAAAAACAACCAGCCTTGTTTCTTGCCTTTCTTTCCTGGCTTGGTCGCGAAGGAACAGGCAGTAAAATTGACGTTTCAAACTTTTACTTGACTTTGAATTTGCTATTTCTTGGTCTTTAAAACATTATTATGAATGCGGGATTTATCACGTACCGTTATAACGGTGTTACGACCGACAATGTTTCGGATCAATTCGTAAACCTTTATCTTTCACCTGGCGTACAAATATGTTCAGCAGCGGCCGTTTTATCGCTGATTATGATGATGATAATGCTAATTAACGTATTTGACAGCTCCTGATTTGATCCGTAGAATTAGCCATTTCAAACAAATGCTTCAGAATACCTCTTTGTTTCGAAACAATGTAATACTTGGAAGTAGGTGCGGCGTTATCGCGACCCTTATTTGCTTCCCAAATTGTTAATCTAGTCTATTTGGCGGCATCTTGCTCGGGTAACGACTAGGTATTAGCCCGAGAGAATTCGATTTCAAAGTAATTAAGAGAGGTATAGCTAAGTATTAAAGACTATTATCAAGCTATGTCACGTTTGTATAGCGGTTGGAAAAGATAGATAACGCTTTAATAAATAAATAAATAAATAAAAGGCATTTATTTACACACATACCTATTAAGCTAACAGAAGTAGGTAGGTACAATAATTACTGAATAAAGCTAGGTAGGTACAATAGTAGGCTTAATTCCAAGTAACATTAGTACATTATTGTAGGTAGCACCAAGGTAGAAGGTGGTGGTATATAGGTCGAGGGCTCAGCTACGCTGGTTTTCAGCCTCGCCTTGGCAGAAACATCTACAGCTGCCGCCGCCACAGATAGGGTTCTCGGGAACTATATAGGTAATGTACATCATACCTAAATTAACAAACAATATTATGGTGGTTTGGTTTCTACACAAAACAACGCTCAATCACAGCCCATTCACTAGATAAATGAACAGTACAAATGTCTAAACATACGCGTATCGAATTAGTCACATCTTATTACTGTCGGCAAGTCAATAAAATTGCACACTTTCTTTCATAAAATACATAATAACTCGAAAAAATCACTTATTTAATGACATACAAAATAAAGGAACATGACGAATACTAGCAGATAGATGGGTGGACGACATCGTAAGGGTCGTGGGCCGTCAGTGGGTGAGACTAGCACAGGATCGTGGTGGATGGCACAAACTTGGGGAAGCCTATACCCAACAATGGGTGAAGTCAGGCTGTGGATGATGATGATGTTGACGAATACATAGGGCGACTTGCGCATCGGTGCCTAAACTCTATTTAGTGGCTAAATATTAATAAAAGAGATGTCAAATCATACAAATACGTCAAATTTAAACATGTTTAGTCGCTAAATACGTTTAGGAATCGTTGTACAAGCCTGCCTTTTTTACCAGGGGAAATCCTTTGTGGATACCTTCCTGCCCGGGGGTGCCGAAAGGTTATGTCGGACTCCTTATACCGACTAAAACCACCTAGGTGTTCCTGCTCCCTCGCGCCGGCGGGGTCACGGGAAAGCTATAGCTCGAATCTGCCCTGTTGGGCCCGTATTCATAGGGAGGGGCTGACGAGCCCCGCTCCCACTCTGCTTAAGGTGCCTCAGAACACTAAAGGTGCCTTCCAGATCAGGACCATACAATATGGGCTATAGACCCCCCGATCCATCACCCGCAGGTCCTTCATGGCGGCATTCGCGCTTGATACGCCAAGCGACGCCGGCCATGTCGTCTGCGGCGAATAGGGAGGGAGTTTGAATCTTGCTCCTGCACCCGTTCCGACGCCTGCTTCTGCGAGATGTTTTATGATTTATGAAAAGATGTTTTATGCAAAAACTTCCACTCTTCAGAAAAAACCTTAAAAGAACTGGATGAAAATTCTGGACCATTATCGGTCATCACTGTTTGAGGAATACCATGTCTAACAAATATTCGCTTTAGTTTTGCAATTACTTCCTTTGATTGTAAAGAGTATAATTCTTCAATTTCAACAAACTTACTGAAGTAATCCACCACCAAAATAAAAGACTGATTTCTAAAATGAAATATATCGGCACCTATTTTCATCCATGGTGCTTCTGGTATTTCATGATTTATTAATGACTCCTTAGTATTCTTCTTCTTATAGGTCAGGCATGCCTCACAATTACTTATATAATTGTCCAACTGTGAATTAATGTTAGGCCAAAATATACTTTCCCGTGCTCTTAGTTTGCATTTTTCTAAATCCATGTGACCTGTATGCATTGTTTTTATTATTTCTTGTCTCAAACATGTCGAAATCACTATTCTAGACCCCTTCCACACAATACCAAAATCAACAGTAAGTTCATCTCTGTAATTCCAATAAGAACTTAAATTATTATTTATCATTTTTATATGCACCCGCCAACCAGACTTTATAATTTTTATTAAATCTTGCAAATCACTGTCATTCTTAGTACATTTCTGTATTTTTAATAGATGTGAATCGGTCAGCTGGTTACTAGCTGATAACGCACACACCTGTGCCTGGAAATGCAGATAATCGCGCGGCTGTGTTTGCGCTTCACTACCTAGGGTTGCCGGTGCCACCGCGCGGGATAATGTATCCGCGATGTATAAATATTTCCCTGGCTTGTAAACTAGTTTAACTACATACGGTTCCAACCTCATTAGCATTCTTTGCAATCGAGGAGAAGCGCTTGCTAACGGTTTGTTTATAATACTCACAAGTGACTTATGATCCGTCTCAATCGTGATATCTGATCTCCCGTAAATATGCATATAAAACCTTTCACACGCAAATACACAGGCATACAATTCTTTTTCTATTTGCGCATACGCTTGTTCAGTTTTTGTTAATGATTTCGACGCGTAAGATACCGGTAAATTGTTTTGCAATAAACACGCCCCCAAACCATTTTTACTTGCATCTACCGATATTGTAATAGGTTTATCTAATGAATAATACTGAAGTACTGGAGGGCTCGCTAATAATCTTTTTATATTTTCAAAACACTTTTGATGTCTTTCCTTCCAGTGCCACTCGATTTCCTTTTTAATTAATTCGCGTAATACGGCTGTTTGCTCGGATTAATTCGGAATGTAACTACTTATATACCTAGTCAGGTCATAAATTCTGTCACATGTTTAATATAAAATAATTGAAACAAGTTTATTCATTATGTAATTATTTATATACCAAAATGAACTTAACAAAACATAGATTCTTATGACACTAAATTTTATTCAAAATGACCTCCGTGATTTTAAATACAGGCCTTCAATCTGCGCGGCCAGACGTCTATCGCAGCACGAACGAGGTCCATGTCAATATCGGCGACTGCCTTAATCAAGGATGTCTTGAGTGACTCCAAATTGGGATGAGGCTTTGAGCACGTCTTTTCTTCCAAGTGTTGCCATATCTTGTAATCTAACGGATTCAAATCTGGACTGGAGGAGGGCCAGTCTTCGTGCCGGATGAAGTCGATTTCACGCGTCGCCAGCCAGTCTTGTGTGCTCTTCGCTCTATGAGCTGGCGCCGAATCTTGTTGGAATACCCAGTGCCTGTTATTGAACATGGTATGAGAAACAGGTTCCACAAGGTTCGTCAGGACTGTATTTTGATACACAACTGCATTCGTTTTTACACCTTTCTCACAAAAATGTACCTCTGTTAAGCCCCAATAAGAAACTCCCAACCATACCATGAGCGAGGATGGAAAATGACCTAGTTGGACACGCGGAATATGGTTGCTCGCTTCTTCACTACTGTGTGCGTACACCTTATCATTTAGTTTGTTGTAGCTCTCTTCTACGGTAAAAAGTTTTTCCCGCGTACCGCTTCAACAAAGCGCGGCATCCCTTCAGTCTCAGGTCCATTAGACGAGCATTCAAACGATGTCCTGTTTTTCTTCAATATGCCCGAAGCCTTAAGTCTTAATTTAACACCCTTTTCACAGTGGTTCTGCTTAACCCCATCTGAAGGGCCAACAGTTTCTGCTTACGTTTGGGATTTCTTTGAATTCGCGCCTTCACAGCTTTTATCACTGCTGGAGTCCTAACAGACCGAGGGCGACCACTTCTTGACCTGTCATCTACACTAGAGTCTTCATTGTATCGTTTGATGGTGCGATAAACGAATCTTTTGGTTATATTCAAATTTTTCAGTATGTCAAAAATTTTAATTGGCGCGTAACCGCAACGAGGCTACGCAATAACTGCAACACTGTCTTCTTTATGCGTCCACTCCATATTTAAAAATGAGTAAAATTCTAAAAAGTATACATTTTTATTTTCATTAACAATTCGAAATTCGAATTCTATAAACTTTTTTGTGGCCAGCATTCTAAAAGAAAAGTTTTTACTGTGTGACAATACTTATGACCTGACTAGGTATGTTACCAACCCTAGAAATCGCTCGACATCTTTTACATTAGAATATGTCTACTCCAGGCATATTTTTAATTGCAACGACGTGACTTTCATCAGGAGATATTCCATTTTTCGATATTTTATGACCCAAATATACAATTTAAAATAATCCTATTTTGCATTTTTGCTTATTCAATTTAATATTAATTTCCCTACATCTTTGTAAAACTGCTCGTAATCTCTTATCATGGATTTCCTTATTTGGACCAAAAACTAAAATATCATATATATATATATATATATATATATATATATATACATATATATATATATATATATATATATATATATATATATATAATAACATATTCAATATCATCTAAATATTCGTATAGTTTTTTATGAAATATTTCAGAAGCTAAGCAAATTCCAAATGGCATTCTTTGAAATTTAAATCTACCAAAAATTGTATTAAATGTGCACAAATCCGTTTTTTGTAACTTAACCTGCCAAAATGATTGTTTTGCATCTAATGTACTAAAAACAGTGGCTCCAGATAAGCGAGTAGTCACTTCCTCAAATGTTGGTATTTTAAAATGTTCTCGCTTAATTGCATTATTTAAATCGCGAGGATCTAGACAAATTCAAATGTCACCAATAGGTTTTTTCACCACCGTCATACTATTTACCCAATCAGTAGGACCTTTTACTTTCGCTATAATACCTTGTTGCTGCATTTATAACAACATATTCTTCACTTGTTCTCTCAGAGCTATCGGTAGTTTCCGTGGTGGATGGATGACCGGCTGAACATTCTCTTTTAACTAAATTTTATATTCTCCGGGTGTTTACCGGGAGAATATAAAATTTAAACACATCTTTAAATCATTTAGTAAATTATTCGAACTAAAATCCACTGACAAAATTCTTTTTATTAACTTTAACTCCTCACAATAATATTAATTTAAATTGGAACCGAATCAACATCAGCGATCAAAAATTTAAAAAATTTATAATTTTGTTTATATTTTACTTTTAAATAAAATTTACCAATAACTAATATTTCACTTCCAGAGTAGCCTTGCAGTTTTACTGAAGATTTCGTTAATTCGCGCTCGGAAACATTTATATCCCTTAAGAATCTCCTAGGAATTATATTCACATCAGCTCCAGTATCCAATTTAAATTTAATTGACACATCATTTATTGTTAATTCTGTAAACCACTCATCGCTATTATATTTTTTCTGACATTGATAACTTATTACCTGATCGGTGGCCTCCCCCTGGTCCTCCTCGCGTACCACGTACACCCTGCACATCCTCGAAAAATGTTTCATCCGATTACACTTGAAACAATGCTGTCCATACGCTGGGCATTCGTATCCCCTATGCTGTACACCGCATTTCTGACAACTAATCAGACCGGCACTCTGATACGCACCACGCACACCACGACCACGAACACTCATATTGGCACCACCACGATATTGATAATGACTCGACACAGGACGCGGGGGGGCGCCAGCGCTGCCAGGACCACGCGACGACCCTTGACCAGCATACATACCACGAGATTGTCCACGCTGATTTCTCCCAATCCAATGCACGTCCGCTGACTGTAATTGAGTTGCTTCACTGCTAGCGTTCACTCCATGCACCTGATTCTCGATATTTTCAATTTTTATGTTTCCCGCCTGAGCTCTTGACATTTCTGCCAAACGGCAAATATCTATCTCTTTTGATAACTTTAAATCGGGTTCTCGCAATAACCTTTCTCGAAATGTTCCGTCTTTTATACCACATATCAATCGATCTCGCACCAAATCACTGCATACATCTTCAAATTCGCACTTCGCCGCCATTATGTTCAATTCAAAAACATATTGTTCCAAAGACTCCAATTCTCCTTGGTCTCTCTTAAAAAACTTATGACGTTCTATTGTTAAATTCTTTTTCGGCAAAAATACTTCATCAAATTGTTTTATTAATTCTTCAATGCTCTTAATCTCCTCCTTGTTTTTGAACTAATCATATACTTTCCGACATCGATCTCCAATAATATCTAACATTATGTTTATCTGCACTTTTTTCTCCTTTTTAGAAAATTCACACGCTTCATAATAGATTGTGAAAGATTTCTTCCAATTATCCCAATCTTTGCTCAAGTTTCCCGATGACACATTTGCTAAATTATTTTCGAACAAAAATGGTTGAGGCGGTCTCAACATCGACTCCATTTTATCACAATTATCTCTTGCTCCACTATATTATATAACTTTTCCACACTTTTACAGCGATATTGTTCCGTATTCTACACTTTAAGTTAATTTCTACTCGGCTGCGCCATGTTAAAGTATTTATTTGATAATATTCTTGAGAACGTATAAATGAAAAGACAGTGATCCAGCCATAATTATTTATTGCAAATCTACCCACAACTATTAATTAGATCTTGATATACCCACAGTAATGGTTTGTTCCTGTAATTACTAGCAGATAGGCATACCAGCTAATTCCTTTGGCAAAGTATCCACATAGAGATCAAGACAACATAACAGCTTGTTTTGAATTCTATGTGGATATCCATGGGCTGCAGTAGCCACTTAACATCTGGTGGACTGCATACTCGTTTGCCATATAAATAGTATAAAAAGCAGGGTAGCAACTGAATGGTTGCTGAGGAATGGTTGTAGAAGAGTAGGACGTCCGGCAGCGAGATGGGTGGATGACATCGTTAGAGTCGTGGGCGGTTAATGAGACTAGCGCAGGATCGTGGCGGATGGCACAAACTTGGGGAGGCATATACCCAGCATTGGGTGAAGTCAGGCTATGGATGATGAAGACGTAACTTTTTTAGAAATTTCTTGCAGTCAAAGTTTACTGGTTTCATAAATAAGAATGGATAATATGATAACAATAATATGGTAATATGTTTAATAACTATGGATTTTGCACCAAACCGGCCGCGGACTTCCAAAACGCCTCGGCGCAGTGGTTTGCATCAGGGAATCACATGATCTGCGTAAAAATGGACAAAACTATTTGATTTTCGATCGCATTACGATGTAAAGGCAGCTTCACCTTTTAGAACGGCAAACGTTGCATTGTCAGGCATTTCACCCCGCCTCGTGTATAGGCAGTGAGCTTCTCAGAATACATAACCTGACCCATCGAGCCGGGGTTATATGTTTCTCGGTAGTATAGTCCGTACACACTAAGTCTTATATAATGGTCGGAATGGTGCTTTTTAATTAACTTTTTTATTAAAATAGAACAGACTAAATCAGAAAATCTGAAACACCTTTTTTGAATTAAAGAGTTTGATGATTTCATTAGATGTTGACTAAATATTATGGAACCATTTATGAGGACCACTCACCCGTTTTCTAATAAGAAAATAAACTGAAATAAAATGCAATTTGTTTGCTAGAAGCATGGTATTTAAGTTGATACAGCTATATAGGTAGGTTTCACGTAGTTCACATATTAACAGCGTGGAAATTACAGTTATTATTATTTTTTAAAAGGCTGTTATGTCCCACTGCAGGGTAATGGCATCCTTCCCTTCGTTGTACTCATCTCCGTTGTTCGCGAGTAAGGGTCAATCCTTAAGGTAGGAGTTTAACTGATCCCGCCACTTTCGCCTGGACCTTACACGTGGGCGTCGTCCGTAGTTTGGGACCCATTCTGTGGTGGTCTTCACTCACATTGTGTCTGACATACGGCACACCTGTCTGTTTATCACAGTTACACAAAATAAAATAAATTTTACACAAAGTATTTATTATTAAGATAAATTCATTTATGTAACTTTTATTTATTATTTTTATATAATTAGTATTATATTATACATGGCTACTTACGACTTATACACCATAATCGCTACTCGTCTCTGGAATAATATGCCACCAAACTATTTCGAGGCTTTCAGTGGAAGCATTCAGATTGAGAATCTATAGGCACATTCTCGGTCAAACCGACCAAAAATGAGCAATTTAATCTTTCCTTAACACTTCTTCTATTGTTAAGTATGCATTTTTATTTGATATTGGTATAGTTTAGTCTATCATATAAAGTATTTAATAAATAAATAAATATTGCTGGACATTTCACACAGCGCTATCTAGCCCCAAACTAAGCATAGCTTGTACTATGGCAACCAGATAACTGATAGAATACTTATAAACTTTTTTTTTTGTAAATACATACTTATAATACATAGAGAAACAACCAGACCCGGAACAAATATCTGTAGATCATGCAAACATTTGTTCCGTAGCGGGAATCGAACCCGCTACCTCCTGCGTCTCAGCCGGCTATTCGCCCACTGCGCCACATTAAGTAGGTTTAATGTAGTATGTACCTATATTATGCTATTTGTATTAGTCCTGTACAAATTTTCATCAATTCTCTTTCCTGTGCACTACCTACACATCGTTAACTACAATACACAAAGTAAAAAAAATTGAGTTCGTCTTTGTACTAGTTTTATGAGTGTATTTAAGTATTTTCAATCAATCCATCAATTAGTACTAGTATGTACATGTCGCTATTTAGATATCGCTATTTAGCGATAAGACCGCCGACTGTATTCATAGATTTACGTTGTTCTTTGTTATTTGCTTTGTTATGTTGTGCATTAAAGAATTTTCTAATCTAATCTAAACAATAATCACTGAATAGTTGGTTATTAAATAGAAACTACTTACCATCTTACTAATGAGGCGTCGAGTGCTACCGACTAGCATCGTTAAAGACAATCAGTTTTATTGACAATATGTATTTAAATAGTTAATTTTAGTGTGCTGGTGTTGCCTGACCGTTTAAGATCTTTCAGCGCAATGTATGTTTGTGTATGTGTTTGTTTACATTACTTTTATCCTTCACTAGTTCACCCGGCGAACTTTGTACCGCCTTGACATGCATATGATGCGAGCTGCCATGTACGTCACCGGTAGAATTCTCAATCAGCCATCTTTTTTTTTTTTTTTTTTTCGAATGGACTTATCGCGCTGTTGGCCTCTGAGGCCGTTGCAGCTTAACCGAGCTTTTGGCAAGCGCAGAAGGCGCTCAGCCCTATAATTTTTTTTTTTTGATGAGGCAACTAGCGCAAAGGCACCACTTAGGTACGAACCTCGGCTTGGGCTATTGCCGGGACGGGGATAGGAGAGAAACGCCCGGGTACGTGCTTTTACCTCGTGTAGGCGGCGACTAAAGGGACTCGTCGACCTCGCCGGCGAGGTCGGTGTATTTGTGGAGTGTTTGCTCTGCCTAATGTGGATGACTCACCCGCATTAGCGGAAGTGATTTCGTCATCCGGGTCTCCGAGAACGTGTCTCGAACGACGGAGGGTTTTTCTGTGTTCGGACGGTTCAATCGAATAGTCCGGAATGGTATGTACCAAAAGATTCGGATGATGAGTGGCAAGTTCATAATGTCTCTGAAATACCGTCGCTCTCAATCAGCCATCATTAGCTGTATGAGAATTATATGTATGAAATGTATAGGGGAAGGGCGTGTAAGACGGATAGAGCGGGCAAGATGGATACTCGAAATATCCCGAAGACGCAGCGAAATTTTACGATCTTTGCATAACAACAGCGTGCCTAGGCGCCGACCGTGTCCGCGCTGTTGTTATGCAGAGATCGTAAAATTTCGCTGCGTCTTCGGGCGGGATATTTCCCCGCCCTTTCCCTATTAGCGGCATGTATGAGAAAATGGATTTTCTTCATATTTTTTGTGGTTTTTTTCCGATATTTTAATAGTTATTCTGCTATTCGGGGCGAAGACAAATCCAACAAATCAAATATTATCCAAATCGGTCTAGCCGTTCTTGAGTTATAAATGGTGTAACTAACCCGACTATGTTTTACATTTATAGACTAGTTGACGCGGCGAACTTCGTACCGCTTTGACATGCATTTGACGCGGGCTGCCAATATACGTCACCTTGGTAGAATTAAAAATCTGCCATCATTATGTATGAGGAAATGAATTTTCTTCATAATTTCTTTTTACATAAATCTTTCCGATATTTTAATAGTTATTCTGCTATTCTGGGCTAAGACAAATCAAAGACCATCCTAAACGGTCTAGCCGTTCTTGAGTTATAAATGGTGTAACTAACCCGACTATGTTTTATATACGAGTGTCTAGATTATTAAGCGTTCTTAGTAAGCTATTTTAACTTAAGTAACTAGCTTTTCTTTAAATCATTATTTAATTTATAAATTCTATCATTTCTACTGGTATACAGACTTAGCGTAGACGGACCTAAGAAAGTGGACGTCATTGATTCAACAAAGGTCAAAGGTTGAGTAATTGATTCTAGGAAGAGAAGCTTTTCATAAAAATATATGACACTGAAGCGCTCGTCAGACATTTTAAATTATAACGTCCGTCATGGAAATAGGATATAAAGTAGCATAATAATGTATAATTTTGTCTTATAATTTTATTATTTCTTGCTAGCTGACTGTCCCGGCTTCGCAAGGATATAGCAGTTAGGGATAGAGTAGTTTTTATAATTGAAATAATTTTTATAATCTGTAAGAAGTTCCGAAGGGTACCGTTACATACTTTTCAACCATGTTACTCGTACTAACTAGTCTGAAGACCTATATCCTTAAGCTATCTCGATTTAAAATTTGCAATTTTTATCAGACAGGATTTTTTTATAAGCTCTTTTTTCTGTCCACTATCGACGCATATTTTTTCGCAATACACAAAGGTTTATCTGTTTTTATATGGAAAATATATTTTTTTCAAACAAATGGATGACCTACGTGGCGCAGCGAGCGAATAGCTAGCTTTGACGCAAAAGGTTGCGGGTTCAACTCCCGCCGCAGAACAGATGCTTGCATGATCTACAGATATATGTTCCGGGTCTGGTTGTATATAAGTATTGTCTCAGTTATATGGTTCCCGGGGCAAAGACCTTCCTTCGCTCTTTCCACGAATCCCGGTTATTGGCTAATTGGGGCCACTCTTTCTGCATCCAGTTCATCCCTCCATCTCCGCCTGGGTCCACCACGAGGCCGCCGCCCGTTTGGAACCCATTCTGTAGTGGCTTTCGCCCATAGTTCCTCTGGCATACGACAAACGTGTCCTGCCCAGTCCCACTTCAATTTTGCGGATATCAGAGCCACGTCAGCTATCTGTGTTTTGGAGCGCAGTATTGAGTTTTTTATACGGTCTGTAAGCCGAACTCCGAGGATGCATCGCTCGATAGCTCGTTGACAAACACCGAAGCGGGACTTTTGAATATTGGTGAGGGACCAAGTTTATGCACCGTATGTGAGAATAGAGAGAATGCACGTCCATTAGTTTTCGTTTTAAAGATAGTGGCAGATGAATACCTATTTTTATACGAATTATTATTAATATGATTTTTTTTACCAATTTAAATGTACACAATAATTCTCATTTTATTTTATATAATTTTAGTCATAATTAAGTAACTGATGTAATTGGTTTATTTAAATCGTGTTAGTTACTAAATATAAATAAATATAAACAGTACAAGCTTTGCTTAGTTTGGGTCAAGATAACGCTGTGTGAAATGTCCAGCATCATTTATTTATTTATTCAATAAATCTCGATGCCTACGTTCGACGTCACTGAAAAGGTAAATGAATAACTGGCAAGATCTGCCGCAGAATAGTAAATTATGGCGTCTTCTCTATCCAAGATATAATTTGGGTATCTGTAACATCGGAGTACATAAGTATTAATACCTATACAAAGGTTTTTCTTATTGATGTTAGACGCATTGACATTTCGCAGAGTAGTATTTTACAGCCAGATCTTTAGAAGCTTTCTA
Organism: Philereme vetulata; assembly: GCA_918857605.2. NCBI lineage: Eukaryota > Metazoa > Arthropoda > Insecta > Lepidoptera > Geometridae > Philereme > Philereme vetulata. The sequence continues at coordinate 1,541,579 of OU975471.1, read as the reverse complement.
AAGACATGTAAACAAGTCATATTTTTAGTTGCATTGTTTTTTATTAAAATAACTAGTGGTTCGCCCGACTGAGATCTCGCGAGTCTCCCAAAACATAAAATAATATTCTTAGGGGGACTCGCAACGATGCCTAAACGTATTTAGTGTCTAAATATGATTTAAGGAGTTGTCAAATCATACAAATACAATTTAAACATGTTTAGTCGCTAAATAACTTTAGGGATCGTTGTGCATGCCGGCCTTAATCTTTGACTAAAATAGTGCCACGAAATGCGGAACCAAACACTTGACCTACAGTTTCATTTAAATTACAGGTAACTGGTGTTCACGTATGTTGGTTTTTGTTTTTTGGGGTACAAATTGCAGTTTATGAATTCTCAGTTTCAGATTTTTGCCTATATTTGTGTTTCAGCACTGTGGGGATACTGGTGTATCCTGCGTATTTTGTCAAATTTCAGTTTTTATTATGGCTAATAACTTAAAAACTACAAAGTTAAAACTAAAAATTGGGTCGAAATGAACTCACAAAGACCTTTTATTAGAAATGCCAGTTGACCGTTTATTGCTATTTTTTTGGTTTTTTTTACCCCTCTTGAACCGTAATATCTCAACAACCCCCCAACATTTTTAGCTAATTTATTCACCAAAATTGTGTCATTGCTACCTACCTACACGTAGGTAACACTAAAAGTTTTGCGTAACTTAGAAAAACAACAAATTATAACCAAAATATTATGTTTATTGGTTTTCAAAAAACTCTCCTTTAAATTTTAAACATTTTTTGCGATCGAACTATTTTTTAAAACAGGAGGACCACAGATCTGAAGGTATGTTTTCTACGTGCTGATTGAACGCTACCACTGCCTCTTCGGAGTTGGTAAAAGTAAAAACTCTCATCAAATCTTTGATTTTGGGGAAAATACAGAAATCAGAGGTTGCTAGGTCGGGGCTATGGGCAGTGTAAAAATGACTTTGTTTTGTTGGCCGTGTGTGAAGAAGCGTTGTCATGTGTAGGAGAACGTGGCTTTTTGGTCGACTTTCGCAAACTTTTTCTAACACCCTGGGTAAACAAATGGTGAAATGCCACTCGGCACTAACACTCTTTTGAACTTCAAGTGGAATGGTGCAGATGGGACCCGTAGCTGAGAAAAAAACGCGATCATTTTTTTACTAACGTTTCTCGCCTGCCTCACTTTTTTTTGGCCTGTTCTCATTTCAAACACCCATTCACAAGATTGCTGTTTTTTTTTCGGGTTCAAAATAATAAATCCAAGTTTCGTCTCCTGTGACAATGTCATAAACAGCATTAGAATGTCCGTGGTCGTACTTAAGTAGCATCTGTGAGCACCATTCCACGCGAGCCCGCTTGTGCTCCGCTGTCAGCTCATGAGGGATCCAACGACAACAAAGTTAAAGAACTTTCAATTCTTCTCGTAAAATTTTCTGAATTTGGCTCATACCAATTCCCAATAGTCCTCAAATTGTTTCATAGGTAATCCGCGGGTTTTCTTCAATTAGCCAGCCACATTATTTTCGTTGACGGCAGTTGAAGGCAGCCCTTCACGAAATTCGTCATGTAAAGAAACCCGACCTCTCTCAAATTCAGCAAACCATCGCGTTACAGTGCTCAAACAAGGTGTTTATCTCCCAAATGCATTTTGAAGACGAGCGGCACAGTCTTGCGGAGAGAGAGAACTTTTAATATCATAAAAAATCATTGCTCTAAAATCTTTTCGACTTAATTCCATTTTCGTTGCGTACGTAGAACTTTGATGTGTATTAGAAAACAATTGACAAATGATTTCCCGCCAATTTTTTTTTACTAGATGTTTGCAACGTTTCAAAAAATATAACATTTGAAATTCAAATACAGTCAAACCTGGATAAGCGAGAGTTCAAGGGAACACAATCTCATTCTCGCTTATAGAGGTTTCTCACTAACCCGAGTTTCTCGCTAATGCAGGTACATGGGTAGCGTTTCTCTCTTATAGAGGTACGCAGCAATAACAAGTCACAGCAAGTACGAATGTAGTAAATATGTAATATGATAAAATTATGTGCATAATATGCACAACATATATGTATTATGTACATATATATTTTTAATGTAGTAATATGTTACTTTCCTTCGCAATTGATTAACTATAAACTGAGTAAGTCCGACAAACATGACGGTACATAAGCACACGTGTCCATTCGAAAAGAATGCGATAAAATAACAACGTTATTTAGTTCCACGAAATAGAATAGGTAGAATATTGACGAGAAAACAATACAAAAACAATGTTAGGAAGTTCCACGAAAGTTAAGAATGAGTTATAAAATAGCAGATGTTAAATTTGTAAATAAAGTTCGACTGTCGCTTATAGAGGTATAGATAAGTGGCAGTCTCACTTACGGAGGTCCATGAGGGAAAAACGACTCTCTCTTTCAGAGGTTTCTGTTTCTCGCTAATAGAGGTTTTGGGAGCTTAAAATGACGGGTTCTGGCTATTACTCTCACTTATCCAGTTCTCACTTACCCAGGTTTGACTAGTTCCAATTATCTAGAAGTGCAAAAATTTAGTTTGCCATATGTATAGCAAATTTCACGATGATCGGATAAACGCTTCGAAAGTTATCCTTGAACAAACAAACATACACACATACATACAATACCGACTTGCCGAAGTTGATTTAGAAATCTCGTTTCGCTCTATCAAATAAATTGAGATTAAAATTCATAATATTATTAAATTCATTAATTTATAAATTCATAATTTATAAATTCATAATTTATAAATTCATAATTTATAAATTCATAATTTATAAATTCATAATTTATAAATTCATAATTTATAAATTCATAATTTATAAATTCATAATTTATAAATTCATAATTTATAAATTCATAATTTATATGTGGCAGTTTCAGATTGTGTGAACCGGAACAAAGCGCTCGAACAAGTGAGCGCACGGGGAAATCACTCTCATTGCTACTCATAGTAATAGCGTCCTGCGCAGAAACTTTTGACTGGTGTACTGTAATAGTATAAATTCGTGGATCAAAAGAGTAGGTAAATAATAAATTATTAAGTCCAAATTATTTTGGCAATTAGCTAAGAACGGGGGACGCCGAAAAAACACAATGTGGATCGATTACTGGACAAATTTTCAAGCTACCGTTATGAAATCCACCTCTAAAATCATTTAATACGATCCCGGATATGCGTTCTAAACTAATGTCGTACAAAAAAAAACAGGTTTTACTCGTAAGTATACTCTTTATTTCACACCAAATAAAGATAATTACAACGAAAATATACACTAAGTAACGGTAACTAAAATGGGTGTTCTTATCACTAAAACAACCGGCCAAGTGCGAGTCGGACTCGCGCACGAAGGGTTACGTACCAATTTATTTATCTATAAAAAAGGACAAAAAAAATCATGTCTGTTGTATGGCTTACATATTTATTTCATTCAATAGCACAATTTTATTTATTTACCTTATTTGAGGTTGGTGCCGATTAAGCTAGTCCTCTAAATTGTATGAGCGCCCATACAACTCAGAGGACTAGCTTAATTGGCGTCAATTATGTAAGTATGGGAGCACCCTTTAAGTTTCATTTTTTATTTTTTAGAATTTTTCCTATACTGATGCTGCCTTGCTTCTTGCCAAACTTCGTGATTCCTAGGTCAATGGAAAGTACCATATAGGTTTTCGACCCAAAATCTATAGGGTACTTCTGGTTGACCTAGAATTGTCAACTTTGATAAAAAGCAAGGTCTTACAGCACAAGTAAAGGAAAAGCATGACAAAGGAAATTTTTGAAAAAAATAAACTGAAAATTAAGGTAAATTTTGGTACTTACAAGTTTTCGCAATAATCTAAATTTGCCCTTATCTTATTATCGTGTGGACTCAGGACCTTAATTTTTATACTTCTAATAGGGACTAGAGACTTTAGTATATGTATTAAATATCAACCTGCTAGGTCCACCCGTTCCTGAGAAAATCGGTGGTGACTCACGGACAGACAGACGGACAGACGGGCAAGTGGATGATCTCATAAGGGTTCTTTTTTACCTTTTGAGGTACGAACCCCTAAAATGATCTCTTCCAGACAACCTTTGCGTGGACAGGATGAAAAACAAAAGACGGCGGTGTACGAGTACCTCTAACATACTTAATTATACATACGTAACCTATAAAATATAATAAAATTATTTATTTATATTACCGAATAAACATATTAAGTAAAACATTTTTTTAACAGAGAATAAAGTCATCAAGTAAGTCTCAGAAAATTTGCTAACGCTTATTTTAAGTAGCAGACAAACGTACACACGGCTACACATCAAGCTATACGGTTCCAGTATAAGCTGACCTCGCATTGTGTAGGATTTTCGTAGAATGAGAGGTCAGCTTATACTGGAAATATATAGCTTGATGTGTAGCCGTGTGTACAATTATGAAAACAAGTCAATTTGACGACCTCCGTGGTGCAGTGGGCGAATAGCCGGCTGCGCCGCAGGAGGTAGCGGGTTCGATTCTCGCTGCGGAACAAATGTTTGCATGATCTACATATATTTGTTTCGAGTTATTTCTCTATATATTATAAGTATGTATTTACAAAAAAAAGAAGTATATAAGTATTCTATCCGTTATCTGGTTCCTATAGTACAAGCTCTGCTTAGTTTGGGGCTAGATAGCGCTGTGTGAAATGTTCAGAAATATTTATTAGTTAAAAAACTACATAAAAGTACATTTTCGAATTACCGGTCGTCGGACCGTCGGTCGTTACCGCATTTAGTCGCTAGCGATAAAATGTCAATAATTTTGACACAAGGGGTTATGCATGTGAGAAATTCAGTTGTATAAATATCTTCCTAAAACACCACTTTTTATCAAAACTGCGCACCCGACAAAAGTATTTTCCAATAATGCCGGTACTAGAATGATTTATTGTCAATTTATCTGGTCGTACTATTGGGAATCACTCTGGACGCCGCAAATTGTCCATATGTAGAGTATGGAATTATATTTCGACACAATGGTGCCCTATTGTGCTTGATAAAATACTGCAGCTGCAATAAATTAGGGTCAAGTGCTGTGGAAATCTACACCACTGTTCCAACGAATTGATGAATCAGGCCAATATAAATGATTGGCTGAGGATTGATCCAACTCCGTTACGGTATTTTTAAGACATGAATAGATTGATCAACTGCTTCACTGACTGTGAATGAATGAATGAATGGAAATACTTTATTGTACAAAAGAAACAGACATAAAAATAAAAATTCACAAAGCAACAAGTACAATGGGCGGTGTTATCGCTTAGACACGATTTCTTTCAGACAACCTTTGGATGGAGAGGACTTTTAACATTACAGCAATGAATGGGGATGTACCTACATTAACAAAACAAAAACTAAATTTTAGGAGAGCGCTGAACACTTACAATAAAATTAAACAATATATTTAAATTTTCCTACAACAAATAATTTAAATAAATATATAAATACATAAACATACATACATATTACTCGTGCGCGATAACTTGGGACCTGCTAGGAATGCGACTCCCCGACCGCTTCCCCTGCACTTCCCCCTGTAATACTTAACTATAGCGATACTACGACTGTGCATTTTATTTATAAAATATCAAGTTCGCCAATCGTTTATTCGCTATTCCTCTTCATCTAAAGGCTCTCTGGAAGATATCACTTGCTTTAACGATAAGACTGCTCATTAACTAAGCTTTATTGTAAGGTACAATAAAGTTTTTTTTTTCGTTTTTCGTCAGGGAAAAACAACACAGAAACTGTTAAATAACGTTCCTTATGACGACCTCCGTGGCGCAGTGGGCGAATAGCCGGCTGAGACGCAGGAGGTAGCGGGTTCGATTCCCGCTGCGGAACAAATGTTTGCATGATCTACAGATATTTGTTCCGGGTCTGGTTGTTTCTCTATATATTATAAGTATGTATTTACAAAAAAAAAGTATATAAGTATTCTATCAGTTATTTGGTTCCCATAGTACAAGCTATGCTTAGTTTGGGGCTAGATAGCGCTGTGTGAAATGTCCAGCAATATTTATATTTATTTTTTTATTTATAAAACTGGCGAACCGGCACACTTTGGGAATTTCATATTTGAGTTAATGGCGATAGCGGGTTCGATTCCTGCCGTGGAACAAATATATGCATGATTTACATATATTTGTTCCAGGTCTGGTTGTTTCCTCTATATGTATTAAAAGTATGTATTTACAAAAAAATGTATCTATGTATTCTATCAGTTATCTGGTTCACATGGTACAAGCTATGCTTAGTTTGGGGCTAGATAGCGCTGTGTGAAATGTCCAGCAATATTTATATTTATTTTTTTATTTATAAAACTGGCGAACCGGCACACTTTGGGAATTTCATATTTGAGTTAATGGCGATAGCGGGTTCGATTCGTGCCGTGGAACAAATATTTGCATGATTTACATATATGTATTTGTTCCAGGTCTGGTTGTTTCCTCTATATGTATTAAAAGTATGTACTTACTAAAAAAATGTATCTATGTATTCTATCAGTTATCTGGTTCACATGGTACAAGCTATGCTTATTTTGGGGCTAGATAGCGCTGTGTGAAATGTCCAGCAATATTTTTTATTTATTTAATGTTTCTTTGATTGAATGAATAGTTTGAATCAATGGCGCTCCGATGTCATATTTTTATTCAGCCATAGTTTCAGATGATATACAAGAAAAATAACAGTAATAGAAATACATGTGTGACGGATTCGCTAACGACTCGATAACGCCGAAACTGATGGATAGATGGGCCAAATCCAATGCTGACCAAAAACAACGGGACATTATACTCCACCGGAATCTAAGGGCTTTATCGTGTATTCCCGGATAACTAAGAGCTCCCAATCTAACCATTGAACAGCCTTTACTGCCTTTACGGACGTCCTTATCAGAGCGAACCGAACACTGCGCCGTATCGTATAAATATTAATCCCCTGGCTCGTGAGCAAATCGGAGGATATTTTTGGCTGTTTTTATTTTTATATTGATCGAAATTTAAAAATTTTAGTGGACACTATCTTTGTCTGTTGCGTCATCAAGTCTCTTTGTCATGTACAGTCATATCCGAAGCCCGATCACAAGTTTTTATTGCTGGCTTCGATTCCGTCAGTTAACTGTCGAATTTTTCGATAGTTGGATTGATTGAATCAAAAGTTTTACATGACTCTAGCCACCCCATTTTCGGGATTGAATGCGCAAAATTTTATGTAGGTATTTTTGTGTCGTAAAGCAGACAACAATAGATATGGCTGGCCAATATTGCCGTCAACAAGTAACTTTTTAACTAAAAAATATAACCAACTTCAGGTAACAGAAAAAAACAAACTACTGAACCGATTTCGATAAAATTTCTATGTGATCAATCTAAAAGTATATCCTTTTAAACTGGGAACCCACTCGAAGGAAAACAGGATCTACAGCCCAAGTCTACTCGACTTAGTGTAGGTCCTGTTTGTAATTATGATGTACATACAAGCCATTATTTATATTATAAATCTTTATTAAATTATAATATTTAAAATTGTTATTATGTGCTTGAAATGAATAAATGAAATTATTATTATTATTTAAAAAAAAAAAAAGTTTTTTTAATAATCGGATTATATATGACGGAGTTATGAGGTAACAAACATAACGTAAATACAAATTAAACAAATTTAAGACTTATATGATATATACTGACACTTATATGACTTATATGCTCATGGATGGCATTATCAAAACTGGACTAAATGGAAGGTACCAGCTTTTAAATAAAAAAAGAACCATCAAATCGGTTCACCCAGTCGAAAGTTCTGAGGTAATAAACATAAAAAAAATACAGTCGAAAAACCTCCTCATTTTTTGAAGTCGCTTTAAAATAGTCACTGACGTAGCCCAGAGGCTGTTAATGCAAAATGGTATTGGGCGGAGTACATAGATTGAAGAATTGACCGTCATTGGGCCAGAAAGATTATGGAGTGGAGATCACGTCCTGGAAAGTGCTGCTAGTTGAAAACTGATAACTACTAGATAAGAAAGACGATATGATAAAAGTTGCTGAAAGCTGTTTAAATCTATGGGTGAGGCATATCGTGTGAGCCGGCAAAGGGAGATGTTCCAGGGAATGGGCAGCAGCATTCTTCTGTGTACTAATCACCACCGACTGCGATCACCAAGCCGCCTGCCAAGCGTGGTGATTATGGCAAAACCCCCCCTATGATGGACGTGATCCTCATGGCCTCATGACCAAGCTCAAGGTCGCTCAACGAGCTATGGAGAGGGCTATTCTCGGGGTTTCTTTGCGTGACAAAATCCGCAATGAGGAAATGCGCAGAAGAACTAAAGTTACCGACATAGCTCTCCAAATTAGCAAGTTGAAGTGGCAATGGGCGGGCCACATCGCTCGTAGAACCGATAACCGTTGGGGAAGAAAGGTTCTCGAGTGGAGACCACGGACTGGAAGACGCAGCGTAGGCCACCCCCCATAAGGTGGACCGACGATCTAGTAAGAATCGCGGGGAGCCGTTGGGCGCAAACGGCTACCAAACGCTCGTTGTGGCGATCTAAGGGGAAGGCCTATGTTCAGCAGTGGACGTCTTCCGGCTGATGATGATGATGATGATGACCACTAGATGAAAAGACGATATGATAAAAGTTGCTGGAAGCTTTTTAAATTTATGGGTAAGGCATATCTTTATTACTGTACGTCCTATGGCTGATATGACTATCGTGAGGATATTTCCCTTTGTATAAACATCATAGTCTAAAGTAAAATAGTATATACTTCCCCTATAATTTTTACTTGGAAACCACTCCACCGAATACAAATTCCATTCAATATTCACAATACTATTCCAATAATTGAAGCAACAATCCGGGAATGGCTTTGCTGAAACGCTATGTTGCCAGATCTTACCTTCATTATACCTTTGAGAGCTTAGCGCAGTATGGAATCATTTTGCGGATTACCTACCTGACAATTCAATTTAGCTTTGTGTTAGTCACGGAAAATACTATTATTTTTCCATGTATTTTGTCTAACTTCTAGCAATTAACTCGCAAAAGTATGTTTTTATATATTACAATAATAAATAAAAGCCATTTATTTACACACACACCTATTAAGCTAACAGAAGTAGGTATGTAGGTACAATAAGTACTAAATAAAGCTAGGAAGGTACAACAGTAGGCTTAATTCTAAGTAACATTATTACATTATTGTAGGTAGCACCAAAGGTAGAAGGTGGTGGTAAATAGGTCGAGGGCTCAGCTACGCTGGTTTTCAGCCTCACCTTGGCGGAAACATCTGTAGCTGCCGCCGCCACAGATAGGGTTCTCGGGCACTGTCAGTTTTATGCACTGAATTAAGAAGTAGTAATTGAAGAAGTAACTAGACAATTACCGAAACCCATCGCGTAAATATTTTAAACCAGAAAAATATTCTGTTTTCTCACTGGGGTTTACTGTTTTACTATCGTTATCAGGGGTGGAATGCTCAACATTGTAAGCGATGACTTATCGTTAAATACCAACTTCAACTACAAAGTCAAAGTCAAGTCAAAGTCAAAATCTTTTATTTATTAAAATCACAAGGATCACTTTGAAACGTCAATTTTACTGCCTGTTCCTTCGCGACCAAGCCAGGAAAGAAAGGCAAGAAACAAGGCTGGTTGTTTTTTTATAATCCTTTTAGAATACATTACAATACAGAAAATAAATTACGTCTAAATTGTAACATTTTGAATGAGTTGGAGCCATTTCAATCCCAAGCTTCTCTATCATCTGAATAATCCGATATTTTATAGTAGGCTTTTTTATAAAGATATTGTTTATTTGCGTTTTTAATTTTGTAAATTGTCAATTTTTGTACATCACTTGGGAGTTTGTTATAAAAACAAACACCTTGCCCTTTAAACGATTTACTAACTTTATGGAGTCTACAAGGGGCAAGAGCGAGTTTATCTTTATTTCTAGTATTAAAATTATGATTATCGCTATTTTTCTTAAACAAATTAATATTTTTGAGAACATACATCAGATTTTCATAGATGTATTGACAAGGGAATGTCATAACATGTATTTATTTAAACTTATTGCGTAATGATTCTCTGGGGCCCATATTATAAATTGCACAAAAATTGCTACAAATATAACTTTCTATTTTATCAAGACGCATGGTTTACCAATACGAACATTAACCTCCTTCTGCGTAATAGGATAAAAAGTAACCAATGTCCCAATTCCAATCATTACCGCTCAATTGCCCTTGGTAGAAAAACCTACCAGCATTTCACGGCCTCAGGTGCCCGTGGTAGGATTGAGAACCAAATATCTATTAAATGTATACCAATCGAAATCGGTCTAGCTGTTTAGTCGTGAAAGAGATAACAAACATTCAAACGGAGTAACAGATAGACAAAGTAACTTTTTTTATGAGTTTACCTAACTATATAGTTTTAAGAAAGAGAATATCCATTTCTATATATTTATAAAAATAATAAAAGTATTTATAATTTTTTCACTAAAAAACTTTAACAACTCATTTTTATCTCATAGAAACTGATTTATGAGATAAAAAGTAGCTTATATATCATTTTAGGTTTAAAACTAAACATTTGTTAAGTTTGAACTCAATACGTTCATTAGTTTTGGCGTACAGGGATATCAGAGATCAAAATCATTTTTCGATAGAGACGTTGACACCCCATTTTATCCAAATGGGACCTGATTTATGGGATAAAAAGAAGCATAAGTGTTAATCCAGGTTATAATCTACTTTCATACCAAATTTCATCGATATTGGTTCAGCCGTTACGACGTGGCTATGTACAAATATACATCCAAACTTTCACATAAATATAATAATATATAAATTAATGTGATCTGTTGTGATATATTAGCACAAATTTAGTAGTGTAACGCGTACGAAGACGCGGGAAACAGTTAGTTTACGATAATAATCAATTCATTAGCTTCTAAATGTTAATGTTAGCGTACACTACGAACGTCTTCACTGTACGCGGTTCGACCAGCGCTCAACCAATTTATTTCAAGTTACGAACATGCTGAAAATGTTAAGAGAGGGGGAATAGAAACGTCATTGTCAAACTCTTCCGGATCAAACGAGTTTTCTCCATTGATGCACTCAATGCAGCTGTTGTATATCACAGTAATACCTATGATGTTAGGGGCTCCGTTCTGCTAGGTCGTTGTACCATTTTAACCAGCGTATTGGAACATAAGAAACGCCCTCTAGTACTAAGCTAGAATCAACATTTGTAATTATGAACTATCTGAGTAATATAGTGTGTGTGAAAGGGCTCGCCCGGAGAAGTACTACTACCTTACCTATTTCTGCCACTAAGCAGCATATCTGTGTTTCGGTTTGAAGGGTATGGTTGCCGGTGAAGTTACAGGCACATGAGCCTTTACACCTCTGTATGCCTCAAGTTGATGGATGTAGGGCAGTGCATTGTAGGGCACGTATCTAACGGCAATTCTCTGTTATAAGTGATGGTTTCTACCTAATTAGGTCGGCCATAAGATTGTAACTAAAGATATTAAAAATAAAAATAAGTGGAAGTACTAGTGCTGACTAGAAGAGTAGGTGATCATTCGGTATTTAGGTGAAGAGTGGCATTCTGAAAATGGACTGCAATATCCAGGTAATTATAATTTTTTTGCTTATAGATTCATAGATAAATAAACTAAATTCATTATATTTTTAACATAGATTAGACAGAAAATTAAGATATAAAATAATACAGAAAATCTGCTTATTTCGTTAAAAGAAAACAAGTAACTGTTTAAGTTTTTAAGACATAAAAACAAACTACTGAACCAATTTCAATAAAATTTCAATGAAACTAATATAGAAGTATATCCTTTCAAATAATAAAAAAAACTTTCCAAATCATTTGATAAATTACGGAGTTATGAAGTAACAAACATAACATACAAATTAAACAAATTTAAGACTGATATGGATTTCTCATAGATGCCGTTGCCAAAGCTAGACGAAATGGAAATGGAACCACATAGGAAGCACCAGCTTTCAAATAAAAAAAGAATCATCAAAATCGATTACCCCAGTCGAAAGTTCTGAGGTAACAATAATAAAAAAAAACAGTCGAATTGAGAACCTCCTCCTTTTTTGGAGTCGGGTTTTTTTTATGTTATTTGTGGGGAAACAGGCTTACGGGCCCACCTGATGGTAAGCGGTCACCGTCGCCTATTGACACCGGCAACACCCGGGGTATTGTCGATGCGTTCCATACACTGTAGAAACCTCTTTACATTTCTCTTGAAGCGTGCCATGTCATAGCCTAATGGAAAAACCTCAGATGGTAGCTCATTCCACATCTTGCAAGTATGGGGTAGGAAGATCGCGTGAAGCGTGTGGTGCGTAATACCCACTAACGGTTAAAAATTAACAATTTTATTTAAAGCTCACTCATTTTAAAGTGATCCAATTCAGCTATTTTTTTCAGTACTACAGAGTGCATCTAACATTCCAGTTCTGCGATTTTCCCAATGACTGCAATATGCGTCCGACTGTACGGACGCAAGGGAGCGTTCTATCTAGATTGTGTTCGATATGCGCGTATCAATTGGCTTTAAAAATGTATTGTTACAATACTGCGATTCCCAATAAAGTTGCCTCGAATTTGGAATAGACGATTTTGGACCGTATATATATATTACGTTTATATGTACACAAATAGAAAATTTTGTCCAAATTCGGTAATAAATAGAACGTTTTCAGCGAAAAATAATAAAATTTACACTAAGCTGTAAGCTTGGCGATCAAATTTGGTCGCTAGGTAATGCTGTGTAATGTTAGTTAGGAAAATATATCGCCTTAAAAGTCTAGACTTCTACTGAAAACTGACTTATTGAGATGTAACAAATCTTACCGTCAGCCAGGCTATCAAAATTGTTGACCATCTTATCTCATACGAACTTACGTATTTTATAAAGCGCATGAAACAATCTGAGAAAAGCTTTTTTAAATCCCCTAACTTAAAGTCCATTTTTGCAGATACCTATCTAATCAACGCTATCTAATTCAAAAGATTGCTTTCATAATCTTCAGTGAATAAGGAATATGGAGGCAATTAAGAAGGCACCTTATCGTCAGCTAGTTAAGCGTTTCCCTGATTGTTGAATTGCACCGTAAATCTTTTAGCACGCGATCTATTTCCTTTGCCCCCAATTTTTACCTTAAAATTACTCTTTAGTGTCAACTTTCAATCACCAAAGCATCACCTGTACATAATTACTAATATTAAATGGGTATTTATCGTGTACTAGTTGACCCGCCGACCTTCGTACCGCCTTGACATGCATATAACGTGGGCTGTGAATATACGTCACCCTGGTAGAATTGTCAATTGTTGTCCCGGCTATCATTACTAACCCGATTTTTTTAATTTAAATATATATAATATATATTTACAACCATACTTAACCATAGAGAAAATTACGTTTAGCTGTCATTTGCGTTTTGTTATTCCATGTCAGATGCGTTTTTGTTATACCACGTTTTATAGTGACTTGTATTCTCTTTGAAGTTTTATGTCACGTCACACGGGAACACGGTCGAACGGGATAAAAAGTATCCTATGTCCGTCTCTTGGTTCTTAGCTACCTCCCCACCAATTTTCAGCCAAATCGGTTCAGCCGTTCTTGAGTTATAAATAGTATAACTAACACGACTTTCTTTTATATATATATAGATTACTTTTTTATTTATTATGCAACGTTTGGGCAGCCGTGATCACGGGCAGACTCACTCCAACCACCCTCAACCGTAGTCGTGTAGCAACACAGCCTAAACTTCGGGATGATAAATAAAATGGTTAATACGCTATATATACTTATTTAATATTAGTAAATAAAGCATTACATTTCAGTAACGTCTACAGTTGCATTGATTGGCAAGATTAGATCACCTACAATAATGTACTAATGTTACTTAGAATTAAGGCTACTGTTTTACCTACCTAGCTTTATTTAGTAATTATTGTACCTACCTACTTCTGTTATCATATTAGGTACGTGTGTAAATAAATTCCTTTTATTATTTATTTATTAATAATAATTACCAAAACAGTATAAGATTAAAATTTACCAACAGAAATAATGTATACCTAAAAACATATCTTCTAAGTACGTCCACTGCTGAACACAGGCTTCCTCCAAAGGTTTTCACAGCGACCGATCTTGTGAGGCACGCATCAGCTCCCTGCAACCATCAAGGTTGTTTTTCCATCTAGTGGGGGCCATCCGATGCTGCGATTTCCAGTGCGTGATCTCCACTCGAGAACATTTCTGCCCCAAGGACCGTCAGTTCTTCGAGCTGAGTCGAGAGGTATTTATATATCTTGAAAGCCAAGTTTTAGCGAGAGTTTTCGAGAGCAGTAGAGATCATCGTATCAAGAGTAGTAGAGTTCCTCGTGAAAGGGCTCGCCCAGGATACCACCATGCCTATTTCTACCGCCAAGCAGCATGGCTGTGTTTTAGTTTGAAGGGTATGGTTGCTGGTAAAATAACAGGCACATTAGGCTATAAACCTGTGTGCCTCAAGTTGATGCATCGTAGGGCACGTTTCTAAGGTGCAAGACATAGGCGATGGTTACTACTTAACATCAGTCTTAGAAATTTGTCCATCAACTTAAGGCATACAGGTGTAGTTACATTCATACTTTAGACGTATTTCTTCTTTCCAGTCATCTAAAATATCCCCCTTTAAGAATTTAGGTATAATACCTATAACATAAAACCTAACCCACGTTCAGATCGACTTCACTTTGGCAAATAGCCTACAGCGAGTCCATTCGGTGCACAAAACAATAGTCGACTCCGCAGCTTCGTGGTCACGTTAAGTAGAAAAGTAGCAACATTAATCTGATCCCGCTCGAATGTGGAGGACGAGGCGAGGTAATGCACCGTGCGAGTGAGCCGGCTCGGAAACTCAACAGCTAACTTCCTGTTGGCGCCAGTTTTTAACCTCCGACGCAAAAACGACGTGTTACAAGTTTTAACGCCTATATTTGTCTGTTCGTGTCTGTGGCATCGTTATTCCCAAACAGATGGACAGATTCAGTCGTGGTTTTCATTAGATAGATATAGCATTTATTTTTAATATCGAACACACACATACACATGATTATCAAAAAGTCTCATTAACAAACAGTTTGGGTATATACAAAGAAATCTTAAAGAAAGCTAGTTTATTTGGGATGGTTTTTAGTTAAGTGCAATGATGATCAGGTTAGCGGATTCGAAAATTATAAGTACTTATCCACTTTTAAAGGGATCTCAGCTGTAATTTGGAGTTCTTACCTCTGGGATGGATCAGCGAAATACCAGACGGCTTTAGATGAAATGAAATGAAAATTTATTAGCTTGAAGCATGGTGTATAAGTTGATACAGCTATATAGGTAGGTTTCACATACTTCACAGATTAACAGCGTGGAAATTACCGCTACATATAAATTCTTCAGTTAAATAAAAATCAATCACTAATATCATCAAAATTCGTAAATACCGTAAAATAATCTATAAATTAAAATTATAATGACCACGAAAATAACAAATTAAAATTAGTATGTCGTAATCTTATGTCAAAGAAATCATTAATCGTATAGACACATTTGTCAACTAAACTGAGAGAAGAGCCAAGAAGCTCATTTGCAATAACGAGTTAGCAGATGCAAGGCTCCACAGCCTTGAGTATCGTCGAAAGCCTCTCGATTTTCTATCCGATACATTTCGGAGAGTGTGCTGCGGAGCTTTTCAACCTGATTTATTTATTTATTTAATACTTTATTGCACAAAAATACAAATTACATGTACAAAAGGTGGGCTTAATGCTAATAGTATTTTCTACTTGCCAACCTTAGAGGTAACAAAAAAGGTTGGCGTGCTAACTTTTAACAATATTAATGTTTAATAAAAAAAAACAAAAGAAACACAAATAACATTAAACTCCGATCACAGTTAGAATAAATACATAAACCTACTTGATATAACAATAATAATACATAGATCCCAGCATCCCCATTCTATCATCGGACAACCAGACGCTCCGCGATGCGCCACCGCTACATGGTAAACATACCTCCCATACGCACAAAACGGTACTCTTCCATCTTTATTATGTTCACCGCCAAGGAGTGGAACGCCATGCCTGAGTCTGTGTTTCCTGATAACTACAACCTAAGGGTCTTCAAGTCGCGAGTGAATAGGTTTCGTCTAGGCAAGCGTGTACTATCGTAGTCTGCATCATCGCTTACGATCAGGCGAGATCGTGGTAAAACGCGGGCCAAAAATTTATTTAAAAAAAAAAATAGTCAATTATGTGTCGTGGTTATTTATTTGTTACCTGTACTTGTTATATATACCTAATCTACTTTAAGGAGGTGAAGTTTATTGTTTGTATGTTTGTACGGGGTAAATCTTAAAAACTATTATATTGATTGTGAAGTTTTTCTTATATATATTAGCTGGAATACATACAATAGTTGTTAAGTACGTAAATCAAGTTAAAGAAACAGGCGCAGCAAAAAAGAAACTGGCGAATTTGTGAGCGGATCAGCTCGTCCTATTATATTCTGATAGTAGAATCTCAACTCATAAACTAAGATAAATAATGCTTTCCGCATCATATATACGTACGTATATAGGAATTATTATTATTATCAGCCCACTGTGTCCCACTGCTGGGCAAATGCCTCTCCCCATTCTTTCCAGACACTTCTTTCAAGCGCCAAGGTGGTCGAGTCCGCTCGAAAATTAGTGAGCTCATCCCTCCATCTCTTCTTTGGTCTGCAACGACGTATTCGGGCTGTGTCGGGGTTCCACTCGGTGGTGAGCTTAGCCCACTGATCACACGACATACGGTATAAATGACCAACCCAGTTCCACTTGAGTTTGGCGGCTTTGTTATCGGATTTGTATCCGCGAGCGCAGCTCGGTGTTGCGTATAGGAATATTTTTTTATTGTGACTAATATTTTTCCTGACGATTGATCGCGAAACGCAACAGACGTATATAATCAGTTCAATATGATTAAATATTCCATTAAATGAAGAAATGTTTAGTGTAATCGGTCATTGTCCGCTACCTTCACAATATCCTTGGCCTGCTTCTCATTTATCTAACGTCTCGTACCCACCACTGACCAACATGTATATCTACTCAGCCCAAATTCACCCACTGCTAATTGGTCACGCCACTCTTTCTGGTCTTGTGCTAATCATATCCATTTCTTATAGCGTAATGTCGTCCGACCATAGTCTAGACCTAGACTGCGCCCTAAACGTGGCCACCACTCCGTAGCTGTCTTTGTCCATTCCCCGATTTTTTTTAAATTTATTTCACAATTTGAAGCACACTAGCACACGTATAACATAAATTACAAACATTAACGTTGAAAGTTCTAATATAATTGAACACGTAAAAATAAGTACATATAAACAAAAAAAAATGATGATATAAAAATACTATATAAAATTACTGATGCTTATTTTTTTTATAGGCGTATAGGAGCAAATCCCGCTAAAACGGTTTTTCATCCAAATCATGTTACATATGCCGCTGTAAAGCTATTTCAAGTCTCTACTAATTGAACGTATCATTTCCGAGTAAAAGCCTCTATAACAGTGCTAAATTGAGCCTTCAACACTATGCTTGGTATCAAAATCCGCTAAAACGGCCAGGGTGAATTGCAAAGTCCTCTATAACAAAATCGACCAATCAGAGCGCTTGGTTCGCACCGCGCGTCTGGGAAAACAGTATGGCAGACTAAGGTGTTATGAGCTAAGCAGTGAAGCTGTGCGATTACGTATTAACTAATTTTAAAAAAGATAATGCAATAATTGATGCAGTTGGTGACAAAATGTGACTACAAACACTCAAGGAAACGACCAGTTAATAAAGCTTTGTGGAAGCGTTAAGTAGCTCGCGAGAAATGGTGAGTAAAAAGTACCCTTTATCCCAACGAAAACAGTTAAAAAAAATTGTCATGCAACAAGCTGCAAGAAGTTATAAAAATGGCACGATTTTACAGACTGAAAAAGTTTTAGATTTTTTTTTTTTGATCTTTTTATGACTTTGTTGGTTATTTGAATAGGTTTAATTTCTGTTCAACTTTAATATTATATAGGATGTAATCAGATCTCGGCTTTATGTTTATGTTTAAAATATTAATTATTTTTTTTAGCTACAACGCCACCGGATTACCACAATTTCCTAAATGCAATCACAATCAAAAGGCGTTCCGCTGTCTTATAGTAACATGCCAAGATGTTAGGAAATTTCACAAAAACATTTACAGATGCTCTAATAAATTGACACAGGATATTTTTTTTTTTTTGCAATTTTGCATTATTTTTTGTAATAAAACTCTTGACCATGTTGATGTGTTCTTTTATTTCATGTGAGCTACCTACATAATCATAATTTCAAAGTAATCGCAGAACACTTATTGCATAACACTGTCCATACTACAAAGATATCTTCAATAACTTTCATTGCAAAATCCGCTAAAATGTCATCTGTCACTAACAAAACCCTCTATAATAACAGGTTAGTTGCAAAACCAGCTAAATCCATTTTATTTTTGTCTATAACTTTTTATTTGTGTTTAATATTGGATTTGGATTTTTAGATTGTGTTTCTTTATCCTCTTACGATGATTCTAATACTAAATTAAAATTATTTCCTTTAGTCAGAAATGCCTCAACAGTTTTTTTCCGTTTACACCTAAACAGATAAAACCGTTTTAGCGGGTATTGCTAAAAGACGCCTCATATTATAGGCTTGCGTTTGACCACGATCTCGCCTGATGGTAAGCAATGACGCAGTCTACGATGGTACACGCTTGCCCAGAAGAAACCTATTCACTCGCGACTTAAAGATACCTACGTTGTAGCTATCAGGAAACACAGACTCTTTGGCAGTGCGCATAATAAAGGTCGAAGAGAACCGCTTTGTGCGAGTGAGAGGTATTTCTACCATATAGCGGTGGCGCACCGCAGAGCGTCTGGTTATCCGTTGATAGAATGGAGATGGTGGGATCAGGTTGAAAAGTTCCGCCGCACCCTCCCCGAAATGTACTCGATAAAAAACCGAGGGGCTAGCAACCTTTCGTCGATGCTCCAGGTTGAGGAGCCTTGCATCAACTAGCTTATCGTTGCCTATGAGCTTCTTGGCTCTTCTCTCAATATTATATATGTTATTTGTATAAAAAAAAAAATTTGCAGTAATCCCTGATAGAATAATTAAACAATTATCATATTTTATGAAATAAAACGGCCATTTCAGCCACAATCAGCAAGCTGCGAACAGTAATACTGCGAATTATGAATTTAATTAATATGTGGTTATATTCGATTCCGTGAATCATCGAAATGAATGATTTGTTAATACATCGATACAAAGAAGCTTAAATTTAATTAATGTTGTACAGTTAATGCGTCATTAAAAACTCTGTTTAACTAAACCTTTGGTTTAACTCTCATTCGCTTTTATTGTTAATATGAGGGAGAAAAAAGAGAATCTTATTAATTGAAGTTTATATAACTTGTGAATTTGTTTTTTTCCATTAAAGGATGGTATAGTAAAAACTGGCAACCGTTTTTCAATCGAGAAAATATATCCGTTAGGAACCTGGTAACGTTAACCTCATCGAATCCCACAGGTTATGCAGCTACTTTTCGATGAATTTAGGCACAACATCAATCTCCGTTAACTTGTTACATCTACGTCGTCTAAATTGTAACATTTTGGACGAGTTGTAGCAATTTCAATCCCAAGCTTCTCTATCATCTAAATAATCCGATATTTTGTAGCAGTCTTTTTTATAAATATTTTGTTTAATTCTGTTTGTAAAATTGGGAACTATCAATCTATGTACATCACTTGGGAGTTTGTTATACAAGCGAACACCTTGCCCTCTAACTTATGGAGTATACAAGTGGCAACAGCGAGTTTATCTTTATTTCTAGTATTAAACTATATGTACTAATTATTAGTATTATTATTATCCTATATCCCGTGTCCTTATAATTTAATCAAAACGAGATATCAAAACTAAAGCGCCAAATGAAATAAACCTTCTAAAACCGCTAGAAATCGGGCGACTTATCTAAATCATACCACTAAGCTTCAGTGGCTTCGCTGATACAGTTGTGGGCCAAAAGCTTTGCAATTATAGCGAACTTAAGTAATTTCCTTTACTTCTTAAATAAACTAAAATTTCAGGGTAAGTTAAGTTTGTGAGACTCAGTTAGGCTACTCCTGGTGTTAGAGTTTTTGGGCTTAAAAACTCCAGGGCTTTATCGCCAGGAATGACGTGCTTCAGAAGGCGCTCATGCAGTCACTCATCTTAGTTGGGAACGCGCGGTCCGTTACATAACTAATCCTCCTTATCGATTTCGATAACGGCGACCCCAACTCTATTTAAATTTAATGAAAATGCTATTAAATGCATAAAAAATACAATTATTTTAATTATACTGCGTTTATATTTAAATTCTAGCGTGAGCCCTAATATGGCTTGCTAGACCAAACTTAGTTTTAAAAATCCTATCACAGGTGTCACAATAGAGTTGGCTTGCTGCGTTATAAGTGTAAGTATAAGAGGGCTTAGGTCTTTCTTTACGTATCTGACGCTTTATATTGAGTGTATGAAGTCGGTTTTCTTCAAAAGTTTTAACGTTATTATAGATGGTAGAGCGCCAGGACGACCTGTGTGAAGCGAGCTCCTCCCAACTAGCAGGGTCAATATCGTAGGCATTTAAATGTCTTTTGGACACGTCCTTAAAACTCAGATGCTGACCACCATGCTTACGCTTACCCTCTGCCATCTCAGAATAAAATACCGCTTAGAAAAATAAGCCAAACTACGGCCGGTATTCGCTGCAGTTGTAAGTAATAAACCATTTCCCTCACAAACACATTGAATTTGATTGTTTATGGACTTAAACAAATGTTTTCCAATAACAAACGCGAATCCAATCGAGTCAACACGCCAACACATCCGCTAAAACTTTTGCGGTAGTAATCTAAAAATCTCATATAACTTGCGGTACACACATACCACCCTCTTTTTAGAAAACCAGAGCCTTATCAAGCGTTATATTCATCTCAATATTCGCCTACAAATGACATAAACGGCCGTGTTTATGGTCCACATTCGCTGCTATTCAAGAGAGAAAATTTTAACTTAACGACAGCAATAACGGCCCGGGTCTCGTTTACACCCCCACGTTATACCACCTGCGCGAACGGAAGCAGCGAGTAAGGATGTACCTACATTTACCCACCGCATTTTTATCCAGCGGCAACGAAATATACACCTTTCTATGCAGTAGAGACATTCGACTTTACAGCGAGGACGACCGTAGAAAAATATTTGCGTTAGATGGTAGCGAGTTGATATTAAAATTGTAGCTTGGAGCAGCGTTCATTTTTCAAATGCCAATTACAGGACAAGAATTCTGTAGAAGAAAGAATGTGACGTGAGTGACCGACGTCACATTGGCAATTGTAAGAACTTCTGACTTTTCGCATTAAACTTACAATGTGACTAGGACACATCACACTAATTGATCGAGCGAAGCGAGGTCTCTAAATCAAGTTGGGCAAATCGGCGTTGTATGTATCTATGTTTATTTGTCCCAGAATAACTTTCGAAGCGTTGGTCCGATCATCGTGAAATTTGATAAATAGGTAGGTAGTGATTGCACAATTTTGATGTGACTAAATGAGCTAAAAATGTGGGGGTATTTTTGAGATACTTGGGTTCAAGAGGGGTAAAAAAAATTAAGATGAGACTATTAGGTCCAATGGGACGTCAAATTAAAGGTCTATATTGGTACATTTAGAATTCGTTTTAATTTTAAGTAAAGTTTTTATAGTTTTTGAGTTATTAGCCATAATAAAAATTTAATTTTGACTTAATTCACAGGGTACACCATTGACCCCACATTACTGTTATTTGGTATGTGTATAGCTTAAGTGACACAAATATAATAAAAAATCTGAAATCCAGAATAACTGCATCTGGTACCCCAAAAAAAATATCCGTAATACATGAACTCCCGTTACCTGTAAGTTGAATGAAACTGTAGGTCAAGTAATTTGGATATATATTTCGTGTCACTATTTTGATAGACAAAGATAACAAATTATATTTATTTATTTTAATTGGAGACTCGCAAGATCTTAGTTCAGAGCGAACCACTAGTAGGTATTAAAAATGCGAAAATTTTGTTCTTTCTTCATTTATTTGTTTGTTTGTTACACAATCATGTTGTAACGGCTGGATGAATTTCAAAGAAAATTTAGTATGTACGTTGATTATAACCTGGATTAACACACAGGCTACTTTTTATCCCATAAATCAGGTCCCATGGGATAAAAATTGCAATAGCGTGTAGCTTTATTTCTAGGTTACCTACACATTTAGTAGTGTAACGCTTGCGAAGTCTCTGGCAACAGCTGTAAGTCAAATTCGAGCATCAATCTAGAGATTTCACGAAAGAAGTCTTTAAGCCAGACCGCTAGTACCTGTTTTCGATCTATTTTGTCATTTTGTAGTTTTCATCTGTTAGTTCCTCAAACGGCCTCGGTCCTTTATTTTGTTAAACGGACTCTTATCTCGATGCCTGTCAATGCAACGGGTGATATAGGTACGTACTGTAATTTGGTATAGATAGATGAATAAGATACTAGACCCGCCCGCGGTTTCGCACGCGTGGATTTGACGACCTCCGTGGCGCAGTGGGCGAATAGCCGGCTGAGACGCAGGACGTAGAGGGTTCAATTCCCGCCGCGGAACAAATGTTTGCATGATCTACAAATATTTGTTCCGAGTCTGGATATTTTTCTATAAATTGTAAGTATGAATTTACAAAAAAAAACGCGTATAGGTATTCTATCAGTTATCTGGTTCCCATAGTACAAGCTCTGCTTAGTTTGGGGCTAGATAGCGCTGACAGAAATGTCCATTATATATTATTATTATAAAAACATTATCTTCCTGCGCAGTCGGGTAAAAAGTATCCTATTTAATATAAGTATGGATGGATAGGCATCTCACATAGATTTCCAGAGTGACCGATCTTGTGGGGCCTCCCAGCAACCTACTTTACTGCTTTTGTATAATCTATACTTACTGTGGTCCAACGCAGGTTAAATCTTCTTTTATAAAGGTTCACCTAGCTATGAAGAAGTTTTCAAAATACACATCGTATTGTCCAAGGGTTATAAAAATATTTTTGTAGGTGAAAATAACTGGCACAGTACTTGAGTAAATGTACAATTTTATGACAGACGGGAAGGCAGTTTAACCAGAAAATAGATAGATACAAAAGTTAAGTTCAGTGAAAACATACACCCATATGTATACCTAGGACAAACAGTCCAATTAGGTAGGTCCAACTTCGAGAAAGAGGTCAATCGTCGAATCCAACTCGGATGGGCAGCGTTTGGGAAACTTCGCAACGTCTTTTCGTCCAACATACATCAGTGCCTTAAGACGAAGGTCTTCAATCAGTGTGTGTTACCAGTGATGACATATGGAACCAAGACGTGGTCCTTCACTATTGGCCTTATGAATAAGCTCAGAGTCGCTCAACGAGCTATGGAGAGGGCTATGCTCGGGGTTTCTCTACGGGATCGAATCAGAAATGAGGAGATGCGTAGGAGAACTCAAGTTACCGACATAGCCCGACGGATTAGCACGTTGAAGTGGCAATGGGCAGGCCATATAGCGCGCAGAACAGATGGCCGATGGGGCCGAAAAGTTCTCGAATGGAGGCCACGGACCGGCAAGCGCAGCGTAGGACGTCCACCTACAAGATGGGCAGACGACTTGGTAAGAACCGCAGGTCGGCGTTGGATGCAGGCCGCTTCCAACCGCAGTTCCTGGAGATCAATGAGGGAGGCCTTTGTCCAGCAGTGGACGTCCTACGGCTGATATGATGATGATAATGATGATGAAAGGTAAGGCGGTGGGTAAAACCAGTAGAGTTTAGTTTAGTTTAGTTTTAAGCTCTCTTTATTATACATATTAACCTTTCTCTTGAATCACTATATCTGTTTGCTAAAAACTGCATTAAAATTCATTGAGTAGATTAAATGATCTAAGCGAACAGACTGCGGAAGCGACTTCATTTTATACTATTTAAAGAAAGAATAATAAAGTTGTAGATAGAGATTTTATTGAATAACTTTGAACATTTGCATGCCTGAGATAAAACATAAATGTGCTTAAATTAAAGACTAATAAATTAATTTAATTCAAGCAACAATACAAGTAACTTTTAACAGAAATATAACTGACTTCAGATAACAGTAAAAACCAAACTAATCTACCAATTTTGATAAAATTTCCATGGAATCAATCTAAAAGAACGTACTTTCAAATAAAAAAACTAATTTTCTAAATCGGTTGATATATAACGGAGTTCTGAGCTAACAAACATAACAGAACATAAAAATTAAACACATTTAAGACTTACATGGTTTTCTCATAGTCATTGTCTGAATTGGACCAAATGGAAATAGGACCACACCGAAAGCACCAGCTTTCAAATTAAAAAGAATAATCAAAATAGGTTCACCCAGTCAAAAGTTTTGAGGTAACAGATATGAAAAAAATATAGTCGATTTGCAAAACCTCCTCCTTTTTTGAAGTTGGTTTAACTAGTTACAGGATAGAGTAAATAAGTTATTCTAAGGCCTGTATGAATTAAAGTGTGCAATTTGATTGATTGCATGTATCTGTTGTTCAGTATTCTAGTGAAAGTGCACTGAACATTTGTACAGGAATCGAACCGCCATTAATGACATTGTTATGGATCTTATGACAAATGTAATTGGCCATAACCATACATGTCTTTAACTTTGCAGTGAAGCGATCGAGCGAAGCGATCGAGCGAAGCGAGATCTCTAAATCAACTTGAGCAATTATGTATGTATGTATCTTTGTTTGTCCGAGGATAATTTTAGAATGTGTCACAATTTTTGTGTGACTAAATGAGGAAAAAATGTTGGGGGGTTGTTGAAATGTTGGGGTTAAAGAGAAGAAAAAAACATGAAAATGTACTATTAAAGTCTAACTTTTTATTAGCTGCAGTAAAATGACGTTTTGTGGGTTGCCGGTTTTTGAAGAAAAATAAATAGGGATGTAGCTAAATGAGTGAATCATAAATGAATAATCAGTTTGGTTTTTTTTTTGAGATTTAATATTGAGTTGTAATGTATTTTTTAACCTATTATTATTACTATACTAGAGGATTGATCTTTTTTAGTGGAAGTATAGGGAGGTACATTCAAAATGAAACAAAAACGTCATAATAATGTTATTTAATTAATTTTTGTGAACTGAATCACATCCCTATTGAGATTAGGCTGGCAACATTATTTTACGGAATGACATTTAGAAACGTCATTTTACTGCAGCTAATAAAAAGTTAGACTATAGATCAAGTGGGACGTCACATAAAAGGTCTTCATTAGTACATTTAGATTTCGTTTTTATTTTTAGCAAAGTTGTTTTATTTTTTGTGTTATTAGTCATAATAAAAACTGAACTTTGACAACATTCTCAGTGACCAGACAGTGCTGAAATTTGGTATGTGTGTAGTTTAAGTGACACAGATATAGTCAAAAGTGTTAAATTTAGAATAAACCTAAAAATATATAACCATATAACATAAACTCCCGTTACCTGTAATTTGAATGAAACTGTAGGTTAAGTGAAATGGTAATTTATTTCGTGGCACTATTTTGATAGTCAGAGATTACATATTTTTATTACATTTTTTTCTTTTAATCGGAGACTCGCGATATAATTTGTTAGTATAATTTTGTTTTTCTGTGTACTTGTAAGTTTCCCGCTAATTATAAAAACACTATACATATAATAATAAACATTATCTTAGCTTAAAACTTAAAACTCCTGTCCATACGACAGAGTTTTATAGTCGATCCTTCACTGTTACAGCCGTACGATTGTGGAACGCTTTGCCCCTCTCTATAAGAACATCCAAGTCTATTAGTAATTTTAAAACAAAAGTGCACACCCATTATCTGTCCTTGTGTTGAAGTTGTAGCTGCTTGTTAATTCATCATAACCACTTTTAGAGTTGCTTATTTAAATTAAATTTGTGTTATTACTGGTAATGTAGGTTTATAGTATGTAGATATGTTTTTAAGTTTATATAGATGCACCGCCGTCATGTGTTACATTTTTATCCTGTCCATACAAAGGTTGTCTGGAAGAGATCGCTTTTAGCGATAAGACCGCCCATTGTACTAAATCTATTTGTAAGAATTATGTTCTGTATTTTACTTTGGTGTACAATAAAGAGTTATCTTATCTTATCTTAATCCACAGGAAATAAAGAATTTTACCGTCATCGACATTTGAGAATCCATTTCTGTAAATAAATGATACAGTAAGAAATGTAATTGATGTAATGTGGTTCAGTGGGGCCGTCAGTCGCACAAAACAAACAGGCAATACAAGGAATTTCCCAGGAGAGTGCTATATTACGACTTTCCATAGAGGTGCAGTGTTGGAGAGACAGAAACGCGGGCCATTTCGTAGATTTTTTCCGTAAACTGACAATTTATGTTCATAAGATCATTAATGGTGGTAGAGCTTTTGTGAACGGGCTCGAGGAAGTGTGCACCACCGCCTTACCTTTATCTGCCGCCAAATAACAGTACTTGTGCTGCTGTGTTCTGGTTAGATGGTAATTACTGGCACATAGGTATAACAGCTAATTCCTATAGTATGGCAACGTATCCACATAGAGATCAAGACAACATAATACCTTGTTTTTAATTGTATGTGGATATCCATGGGCTGCAGTAGCCACTTAACATCTGGTGGACTGCATGCTCGTTTGCCATTCAAGTTGTATAAAAAAAAAACTAAAAAAAAACTGTCAAAAGTTTGACACTAGTTTGACACTTTTTCAAGGAGATACGAGTCGGTTACCGACGGATATAGGAACCCGCCATAAATCATCGCATAAATTATGAGCCGGACAAAATTTGATTCCATAACCTTCCTCTTGATCGGTGCGTATCAAGTTCACCACGGACCACTAACTGTCAGGCTCAAAATGAATTAGATGTTTCTTTTACGGTTTTAGTGACGTATCTAAAATAAATATATCACTACTTAAAATAAAAATAAGTTAAGTTCAGGCTAGAGTTTAACCTTAAGTTTTTAATACCTAGTTCCTAGAAAAATATTGATACATCTTAGTCCAAACGCAGCGAGGTATTTTTCGCGCGTTTTAACGCGTAAATTTGGCACTACCCCGAGAGATTACGCGACAAATTCACGGGTGGGGTCGGGCGGCTCGGACCGTTAAGAGAATATATATTCTAAAAGGCTCATTAAAAAAACAACCAACCTTGTTTCTTGCCTTTCTTTACTGGCTTGGTCGCAAAGGAATAGGCAGTTAAATTGACGTTTCAAAGTTATCCTTGTAATTTTAATGAAAAATGTATTTTATTTTGATGTTGCTATGCAAGGTTTTTTGGGGTTTCGTACCTCAAAAGGAAAAAAGGACCCCTTATTTATAGGATCGCTTCGTTGTCCACCTGTCTATCTGTCCTTATGTTAAAACACTTTTTCTCAGTCACGCGTAGAGTTATTAAGTTAAAACTAATATCTAATACGTAGGTCTACGGTCCTTTGGATCTGTAAACAACGTAATAAAATAGACCATCTATGCCGCATTTCCCAGCAAATAAATCTAAAACTAAAGAGTACTTCTGTTGACTTCGTCTCCTGGAATTTTTGGTAAAAAGCAAGGTCTTACACGTAAAGGAAATAAAACCGGCCAAGTGCGATTCGGACTCGCGCACGAAGGGTTCCATACCATTATCTATAAAAACGGCAAAAAAATCACGTCTGTTGTATGGGAGCCCCCCTTAAATAATAATTTTATTTTAATTTAATTATTTATTTTTAAAGTGAATAATATAACTCAATGTTTTGTAAATATTTCAAGCGTCTACCTGTTGCCGTTATCAATATCGAGCAAAAACAAACAAAAAAATCACGTTTGTTGTATGGTAGTCTCCATTAAATTTTTATTTTATTCGGTGTTTAGTATTTGTTGTTATAGCGGCAATAGAAATACATCATCTGTAAAAATTTCAACTGTCTAACTATTACGGTTCATGAGATACAGCCTGGTGACAGACGTACAGACAGACAGACAGTGGAGTCTTAGTAATAGGGTCCCGTTTGACTCTTTAGGTACGGAACCCTAAATATTAGAAAATTAATTTGTTGCTTAATCGTAAGAACAATTGTCAAAACTGAGTAGACTTTACTAGTTTAAATGCAGTAGTCGACCAACTTAAGTCTGTAGTTGGGTTTTTAAACAGTTTCTAATAATGTTCATACAAAATGACCAAAATCAGTAAGTAAATTATCTTTGTATTTTAATATGACTAAGATACAGTTGAACTATCTACGGAACCCTTCACTGTACGTATCGACACGTGCTTGTCCAATTTAATTTTAACGTAACGTTTTCGAATCTCGTATTATAAGACGTTTCCATAGTGGTGCACGAATAAATGTCCCCAACCGTTCGTCGTAGATGTAGTGTTCTGAAAAAGTATCGAGTTTAGTGGGCGAATTATTTTTTACGACACATATTCACCATTCCTCTCTGGCTGCCATTTTCTCCAATTATTTTGGGTTCAGTGAACTCGTGGACAGGCCATTTAGGAAAAGATTGAAAAAACAATTTTTCTACCACTTTAAAAAAAAAAAAAAAAAATATTGCTAGACATTTCACACAGCGCTAACTAGCCCCAAACTAAGCAGAGCTTGTACTATGGGAACCAGATAACTGATAGAATACATAGATACATTTTTTTTTGTAAATACATACTTACAATAGATAGAGAAACAACCAGACCCGGAACAAATATTTGTAGATCATGCAAACATTTGTTCCGCGGCGGGAATCGAACCCGCTACCTCCTGCGTCTCAGCCGGCTATTCACCCACTGCACCACGGAGGTCGTCAAATAAACTATATGGATTGTTGGATGGATTGCATTGTGCCATTATGCCCCACTTGTAATGCAAGGATAAAACAAATTGTCCGTTACCTCCCAATTCTAGGTTTTAAAAATACGTCAGTTGGGTCCCAATATGTGTAAAAAACTTTTTTATGTATTAAACTTGTACTCACACAAGCTGACGGAAACGGTAACGGACATATTAAATTTATCAACGCAACTGTACTAACTCCAAGACATCCGTAGTCTCAAAATGGTGATCGAAGCTCAGGGTTAATCGTTTACTACGTACCTAGTTATAAGCTATTTACGACAAATTGTTCTGAGAGAACAGTAGACCTCGCGTTATAAACAACATCATTCATTATCTTAATTATCTAATCTTATATGTGGAAATGTATCCTCTACTGTACACCGCACTCCATATCTTTGTAAATTTCGCTCCATCCAAAGGTTGCCTGGAAGAAATCGCTTTCAACGATAAGGCCGCCCATTGTATTGCCTTATTTATTTTAGCCTAGTACTTATTTTTGTATTATTTCTGTTTGTATGGTAATTCAAAAAAGAGTTATCTATCTATAAGTTTTAGTGATTACTGGCGTAACCTTGGGCCTAGAAGGTCGAATCTAGTGTCTACGAGTTCGTTTCGTAAAGGCGGAGAGGACTGCGTAGTCTAATTGGTATAGGTAGGTATACATTTTCGAACAAATTATAAAAATTTAAATCCGGCCATATATAACGCTACAGGAAACTTCCGCCCCTTTCCTCCCCTCCATTCCTCCCTTTTGAAATTTTTGTCGCAACATCTTGTGTAGAATGAAGTTCTTAGTGTGCCTCTTAAATTTGTTTGGATAAATAATGCTACAATAAACTTTCCCCCTTTTCCCTACTATCCCTCCCCCCCCCCCCCCCCCCCGATCAAACATTGTGATCTCTTAAAAAAGTTAAATAAATCAAGGAACTTGTGTGCCAATTTTCGTCAAAATCTGTTGAAAAATGCGACCTGTAGGCGAGAACAGACAGACTGACAGACGGACAAAAACATTTTTGGCCAATCTCGAAACTGGGAGGCTTCGCTCGCTCGTTCAATAAGATTCAAGTCCAATTATAAAAAGTTGATGTTGTTAGTATGTTCGTAGAGGATCTCAGAAACTACTGAACCGATTCTGAAAATTATTTTACTGATATAAAGTTCACCACGTCTTGCCAAATGTACCGCCTAAGACCATGTGTACCAGTGATGATATATGGAACCGAGTCGTGGTCCTTCACTATTGGTCTTATGAATAAGCTCAGAGTCGCTCAACGAGCTATGGAGAGGGCTATGCTCGGGGTTTCTCTACGGGATCGAATCAGAAATGAGGAGATACGAAGGAGAACTCAAGTCACCGACATAGCCCGACGGATTAGCACGTTGAAGTGGCAATGGGCAGGCCATATAGCGCGCAGAACAGATGGCCGATGGGGCCGAAAGGTTCTCGAGTGGAGGCCACGGACCGGCAAGCGCAGCGTAGGACGTCCACCCACAAGATGGGCAGACGACTTGGTAAGAACCGCAGGTCGGCGTTGGATGCAGGCCGCTTCCAACCGCAGTTCCTGGAGATCAATGAGGGAGGCCTTTGTCCAGCAGTGGACGTCCTAAGGCTGATATGATGATGATGATGATGAAGACCATTTGAACTCCATAACTCGATTCCCAACGTCATGCACCTTCGTTCTTCTACGGATCTCGACGTGTGGAACTCGATCTAAGAGATTGACGCCGAACACGGTACGCTCCATATCTCTCTGTGCAACTCTTAACCTGTACACAGCCTCCTGCGTGATGATAGGTTGAGCAGGGTAGCAACTGAATGGTGGCCGAGGAATGGCTGTAGACGGGTAGGACGTCCGGCAGCAAGATGGTTGGGCGACATCGTTAGAGTCGCAGGCCGTCAATGGGTGAGACTAGCGCAGGATCGTGGTGGATGGCACAAACTTGGGGAGGCCTATACCCAGCAGTGGGTGAAGTTGGGCTGTGGATGATGATGATATAAAGTTTCATTAAATAAAAATCTGTGCGAAGCCAGGATGTATCAGCTAGGTCATGATAAGTAGTTACACTAAAAAGTTAATATATCTAGTTATTCCTACCTACCAGACTAAAGGTAGACGGACCTAGTTTACAAAAAAACTTAACCATCAAAAATTAAACACACAAAACCTTATCTTTGTATAACTTATCTGTTTGGTACAAATTGCATTGAAGTAGTTATTAACTAATGTGTATATCTTATCAAAAACAGATAACAAGTTGTTGACCTATTTATTTATTTCACCTTATTTTTCGGTCAACAACCATTTAATAAGGTCAAAGGATAAGGGATACTTTTCGATTTAGCTTATCAGTCATCATTTGATTAAAATCTAGTTATTTTTGTATAAAAACTAAGGGGAAAATCGAAAATGCATCAGTTGCGATTTCGCTACAACTCCTTTCTAAAAAATAAGATGTGTTTATTATTCTCTATTTGTATGGGGCTAGCTGGACACTTGGCTATGGGTAAGTATCTCTATTATCTATTTCACAATACAATTAAACTAAGTAAGTATATACGCGTAAAAAGTTTATAAAGCTAGTGTAATTTGTACTAAAATGTATTTTTTTATATTAACGGGTTTTTTATATTAACCATACTCTCAGCGACCTATATTGATTTTAAACTTTTTAGATATCATTTTCGAACCGCATTTCAGGAACATTGTATTTTTAACACTTTACAGAGAAAAAAATGCCTAAGCATATGTAGTGGCTAAATATGATTTAAGAAGTTTTTTTTATTGATGATAGTCAAGCGCTTGACCACTACCTCACCTGGTGGTAAGTGATGGTGTGGTCAAAGATGGAGCACGCTCTTTTCACTCAGAAATTATACTTGTTCGGAAAAATAAACGTAGGAAGTGAGTTCCACTTCTTCATTCTTCTTCACTACTTGTGCTAACAAGAAAGGTAAAGCAAATCGTTTGGTACGGCAAGGCGGTATGCCGAAGTTGACAAATAATACAAATACGTCTAGTTTAAACATGTTTAGTAGCGAGATTCGTTTAGAGATCGTTGTACAAGCCGGCCCTAATCTCAATTAAATTTTCAAATATGGAACAATTATTATATTTTCAGTAACATATAACTTTACCTTCAACCATTTCTTAGTTATTACAAGTGTAACCTAAAGTTATCCAATCGACTGCTGAAACCCATTTTTTGTCGAAAATCCAGTCCTAAACCACTTTATTTGTTCACAGCGGTGCCACTAGAAAGCCCTTCAGACCTCTCTCCACCGTCAGCAGCACTGGAGGGTACAGATATGTCACATTACTTCGACTCTCGTGTGGTAGGAGGCACGGAAGCTCCAATAGGCTTTGCCCCACATATGATTGCGCTAGTTGTAGGTTGGCATTACACTTCTTTTGTGTGCGGGGGTTCACTCATCTCAGAAACTGTCATAGCAAGCGCAGCACATTGTGTTATTTACGACTGGATGTCTGGAAATATATTAGAGTAAGTATATTATTTTTTCTACATATATATCACAAATGGTTAGCATGCTGAAGTGGCAGTAGCAGAGTACATAGCACGAAGAACAGACGGCCGTTGGAGCAAAACGGTTCTCGAGTGGAGACCACGCACTGGAAAGTGCAGCGTAGGACGCCCTCCCTCCCAATACATGGAAAGACGACCTGATAAAGGTTGCTGGGAGCCGTTGGGTGCAGGCCGCACAAGATCGGTTGCTCTGGAAATCTATGGGGGTGGCTTATGTTCAGCAGAGGACGTCCTTGGGCCGATATTATTAAGTACATTTATTTTTCTAGGGTGTCAATGGTATTTGTAAACTATTTCAGAGTAATACTCTGCTGCTTCAATAGCGCTCGGCGTAGCTTTATTGTGATCATTTCTTGTGAATTATCTTTGTTTCCTTTTTACAAACTTCTTCTGAACATTCCATATACTAAAAAAAGAAATAAATTTAATGAAGCATCGACATTAAAAGAAAATCATGTCTACACGGTGTCCTTTAAATCACTGTTTTCCCAGAACAAACGTTGTTCAGACCATGGTCTACTAACAGTTTATAACATCAAATTAAAAAACAACGAAATCGGTCTTTGAAATATATACAAAGTTGCGATCTTAAAACGTCTATTTTAAAGTTACGCCCTGCAACATAGTCAGCGCGCTGACCGGTAGCTACTAGGTACCTATCTAACTAAGGAGTAGGTAATACGCTACGGCTAGCGTACCCATGAACTTTATGTCACTGTTAGTTTTTGAACAATTTTAGACTTATTTGAGAAGGTCTAGATATTTCTTTTTATACTCTTATTTAATGATATAAACAATTATTAGACCATGGTCTGATCAACGTTTGTTCTGGGAAAACAGTGATTTTAAGGACACCGTGTATACTTCATAAATCTTATATAAATTGTTTTTTGATGTCACCTGAATCACACTGTATGTGGCACACTGCTTTTATCATCATATATCATATTACTACAATACTAAATAGAGAAATAAGCCTAGGATCTGGTTGCATCTTAAGATCTGGTTTCCAGGCACCGAGAAGTATATAATATTAACAAAGCGCTCATTCTCCAGGTCATTCCACGGCATAGGTGGAACCAACACCTGGAACAGCGGTGGAATCGTTCTAAAGTTCAAAGCCTACAGAATCCATCCTAAGTATGACTCTATCAACATCAAGTATGACTTTGCTGTGATAAAAACAGAGGAAAAAATTAATTGTAATAATAGGATGCGGCCGATTAGATTAGACTATAACTATGTGGGTGGTGGAGTCCAGACTTTTGTCACCGGGTGGGGTTCGCAAACGGTAAGTCATCAGGCCATATTATTATTATAAAGGTGCAAAGTAGTGTATTGCGGCAAATATAACAACACTAAAATTATAAATTTGAAAGTTTTGTATGTTTGTTTATTTATTTGTTTGTTACTCAATCACGCCGTAACGGCTTAACCGATTACGATTAAATTTGGTATGTACGTAGATTATAACCTACATTAACACATAAGATATTTTAACAAACAAACAACGCGTGCCAAGCCGCGTGTGGAAGCTATTTTAATATAATGTAGAGCGGGCGAGCAGACTAATGGGCGGTGTTCAAAACCGTTTTTAGGGTTCGGACCAAAATGGTAAAAACCGAACCCTTGTGGTGTGACTTCGATCCGTCCGTCTGTCATAGCTGCTGAAATACAGCAATTATTGAACCTACCGCCTTGAAATTTGGAAAAACAAATAATACAGATTTCACTATATTAAAAGTTACAAAATTCAAACGTATTTTCGTTTTGATGGCCAAAAGAGCCAAAATGGTACGGGTCAACATATAAAAAATAAGGTTACGAGGTCAATAAGGGGTCATATTAAAGTAATTGATTTACACATTCAATAATCATTTTTTTATTTCGTAAGTTTTGGAGTTATGATAAAAAATACCGCCCTCTTTATCTCCGAAGTTTGCAAAGTGAAAAATCTGGAATTAATATGTTTGATAGTTAAATAATATGCTAAGATTACAGGAAAATTATAACAAAGTCTCTATCTAGAAGTGGTTTTTTAGATATCTGTCCTAGTTTACTTTGTTTACTGGTCACATAACTAGATGGCGCTACTTAATTAACATAAGTACACCTATCTAGGTTCAGAACCCTCGATGCGGGGGGTCCTACTTGTACTTGACCAGTCAGCCTGAAGATGGTATGGCAAATACCTAAATACTAACTAAAATGTCATCAATGACGTCATGTTTTGAAATCATATTCCTTTAACTCTGGTATAATTGAGTCGTTGGTTTCAAAATAACAAAAAATTGAGTGAAAAAATTAAAGAAATACTGTTGTTTTGTAAGCTACCTTTAACAGCCAGCATCATTCAAGTAGCAAGCGTTATTATATCGAAAGTTTATTTATATTCTTAAAGTTAGATTAAACTGACAGATCTGATTGTATAATCGAGTTTCAATTTCCATCACTATTGTCTGGTACAAAACGCATCTAACAAAACGCAATTTGCTCGGCTCAATCGATCTGTTGGACAGTCACAGACAATTTCATTATTGTCCAAATGCGTTTTAGTACCCGTACCTGGGTACTAAAACGCACGGACACTAGGAGCTCGTTGCAAACTAAACCCTTGGCGAATGTGTGGACACGATGGACATCATTCCAACCAACACCTTTTCATGTCGTTAAAAAACCAACATCCCATGGTTCTCATGCCAACATATTGGCCAATGCCAACTCTCAAGTTTACCATAAACAAACACCCATTCTATAAGTTGGCAATACCATTTGCACATCTTCTTGAGACTAATTATTTTCTGTTTTTAGTTGGGGGGTCCTGCAGCTAACCAGCTCCAAGTTCTTTACCCTATAACGATGTCTCCTGTCCAGTGCGAGAAGAAGATTAAGGAAATAGCTGACCAGTGGATGTCGATCCCACCCAGGGACCACAGTATTGAGATCTGCACGTTCATCTCTAAAGGGAAAGGGGTATGTCATGTAAGTATTCATGATATCAGCTTGTAGGTACTTTAACTAAGAGCCTATCACACTGGTGATTCGCGAACGTTTTTCCAGCGTGGCAACTCGTGAGCTCGCAACATGCATGCCACGTACGCTTGATAGTTTAAAATTAAAGCGACTCTCTTAAAACCATGTTCGCACATCCCTAATGTGATAAGGCTCTTAATTTGCAGTGTAAATAAGCTCTACCTAGGTGAGTATGGGTCTCTAATGCGCAAACGTAGCATTCATCTAGGCAAATATATTCTTAGCCTGGAGGAGCTAACTGTTATAACCCCTAAGAATATCATATATTTTCTAACATCTGTAGGGCTTAATGGTGAACTTTGAACGCTCCCATGAACTAGAGGCGACATTAATAAATAGTCGATGGCGATCACAATAGGCCTCGTGGCCGAAGTGATATTATAGCCTCAAAAAAAAAACGAAATTAAAAAAAAAGTGTGGTGGAAAGGTATCGCTCACAATATAACCTTGTGTATGGACAGTCTACTCTAGCGGCTATCATTGCCAGGATGGTGTTGGGAATATCAATGGCAAGGAGTTGGGTCGACGACACAGTACAAGTGACAGGCCGTACATCGATGAGACTTACTAAGAATCACAATAAATGTCACAACCTAAGGGAAGCCAGACTGTGGATGATTATGATGAATACCAAGTTCTATAACCAAAGAATACTAGCTATAACTACATTTTATGCAAAACTACCCCGCCAATTGAATACATTGTCGCTCGCAACGTAGCAGTAAGCCTGTTAGTGTTGCCGTGCCGAGACGTCACTTAGTTGACAGATACAGCACTTTTGTATGTATGTTTCATGCAGATATAACATTCATTACTTTCAGTCAATCAAAATATAACAAAATACGCCTACTTTGTATGTACTAAACACGGGATATTTACCATGATTTGTGAGTTTTTGAGTATCCCGATATTTCGACGCAGTTGCATGCGCGATGGTCACGAGTAAACTGAAGTATTTGCGAGTGGGTAATTATTGGCAGATATAACGATCTACCCTCTTTCTTAATGCTAGGAATGAATTCACTAATACTATGACTACCACCGGATTCACTCGATCATAACTCGATTTCGATACACAATTTTTAAATATGATTAAATGTAATCTGTAAATATATAATTTCAAATACGTTTATCTGTTCTGGTTGTTCTGAATAAACAAAATTATGAAACGGCATTCAAAGTTTTAGTATAATATTTTTAATTCAAAATTTTATATTACAAAGAAATAACAGAGATACTAATAGACGGATTAGCACGTTGAAGTGGCAATGGGCAGGCCATATAGCGCGCAGAACAGATGGCCGATGGGGCCGAAAGGTTCTCGAGTGGAGGCCACGGACCGGCAAGCGCAGCGTAGGACGTCCACCCACAAGATGGGCAGACGACTTGGTAAGAACCGCAGGTCGGCGTTGGATGCAGGCCGCTTCCAACCGCAGTTCCTGGAGATCAATGAGGGAGGCCTTTGTCCAGCAGTGGACGTCCTACGGCTGATATGATGATATGATGATGAACAGAGATACATCACCTAAGTTGCTTACGTAGTGCTGTCCCTGTCCCGCTTGATTTCAGCGATAAGGCCACCCATTGTATTGCCTTTTTTATTCTAGCTTAGTACTTAGTTTTGTATTATTTCGGTTTGTGTTGTAATTCAATAAAGAATCACACTAATAACATAAATGCGAAAGTTTGAATGTTTCGATGAAATTTAGTATACACGTAGATTATACCTGGATTAACACATAAGGTACTTTTCCCATAAATCAGGTCCTATGAGATAAAAATGGGGTGTCAACTCAAGTTGCAACAGCGAGTTTAGCTTTATTTCTAGGTTACCTACACATTTAGTAGTGTAACGCGTACAAAGTCGTGGGCAACAGCTAGTTATCTATATATCTAAAGTAAATTCCCACATAAACAAACCGCGTGCGTACGGGCCGCTGCTCCTGTAGAAGTAAATTCGTTTGTGTGAAGTATCAGAGACCTGCTATAACTATCTCTTTATTCCAGGGTGATTCGGGAAGTGCCTTGGTGTCTTTCTTTTGGGGGTACCAGATCGGCATTGTGTCGTGGGGTTTTCCCTGTGCGGCCGGCGGCCCTGATATGTACGGATGGGTTGGAGCAGTTAAGCACTTCTTTGAAAATGCCATTTATAATAAATGATGCTAGTACTGTATTACCAGAAAATATTTAAATTAAATAAATATTTGATACAATTTATGTCCTAGTTTTTTTTATATCACATATGTGGCAAACATGACGGTCCACCTGATGGTAATAGATTACCATCTATGAATATATAAACACCGTTTTTGTGCTGCAGAAGAAGGCTGTTCGTGCAATTTGTAGTATGGGCCCCAGATAATCATTACGCCTTAAGTATAAAGAAATAAATATTACGACATTTCCTTGTCAATACATCTATGGAAATCTGATGTATGTTCACGAAAAAATTAATTTGTTTAATTGATCGAGCGAAGCAAGATCTCTAAATCAACTTGGGCAAATCGGCATTGTATGTATGTATGTATGTTTGTTTGTTTGTCCGAGGATAACTTTCGAAGCGTTGATCCGATCATCGTGAAAGTTGATACATAAGGAGGTAGTGATGGCAAAATTTTTGTGTGACTAAATGAGCTAAAAATGTTGCGGGGTTGTTGAGATATTGGGGTTCAAGAGGGGTTAAAAAATGAAAATGAGACTATTAGGTCGAATGGGACGTCAAATTAAAGGTCTTCATTAGTACATTTAGATTCCGTTTTTTTTAGTAAATTCTTAATAGTTTTTGAGTAATTAGCCACAATAAATACTGAACTTTGACAAAATTCACAGAGTGCACCAGTGACCCCACAGAGCTTTAATTTAGTATGCGTGTTTCATAAGTGACACAAATATAGCCAAAAGTCTAAAATTCAGAATAACTGCAATTTGTGCCCCAAAATGTTACCAAAATACATTAGCTCCCGTTACCTGTAATTTGGATGAAACTGTAGGTCAAGTATTTTGGTTAATCATTTCGTAGCACTATTTTATTGGTCAAAGATTAAGACCGGCTTGCACAACAATCCCTAACCGTATTTAGCGACTAAACCTGTTTAAAATTTACGTAAGTATTTGTTTGATTTGATAACTCCCTAACCATATTTAGCCACTAAATACGTTTAGGCATCGTTGCGCGAGTCGCCCTAATAGTATTTTCTTTTGTGTGTTAGGAGATTCGCGAGATCTCAGTTCGGGGCGAACCACTAGTTTATTAATGTAAGAGGCCTGACGGTATGACTCTTATACCTTAGGAGAAAGGTTAACTTTTGGTGTGGAATGCCATGTGCGTCGATACCCTTGCGCCATCTCATCTGTCTCGTACAGCAATTGGGGCCGGTGCAGCGGTAAATTCAGCCTAAGATCTCAAGCCGCGCAAATATGGAATTTGCGATAAAGCTTACGTATTTGAGCCATTTGGGGTCGAGACCCTGGGTCCGTGGGATACCGGGGCCCATCGCGTTTTCAAAATTCTTTCTGGGCGTCTGATCGAAGCGATATGTGATCCGAGAGCTGGCGCTTATCTGGGTCAACGCATAAGCATTGCAATTCAGCGGGGCAATGCAGCCAGTGTCTTGGGGACACTTCCGCCTGGTAGTGATCTGGAGCAGTTGAACTATCTATAGATCTTTTGCAACGGTCTTTAGATGATTGAACTGTTTTACTGTATTTTACTGTAAATAATTGTAATATTCTTTAATTTTTTAAAAAAAATAGCGATAATCATAATTTTAATACCAGAAATAAAGGTAAACTCGCTGTTGCCGCTTGTAGACTCCATAATGTCAGTAAATCGTTTAAAGAGCAAGGTGTACGCTTTTATAACAAACTCCCAAATGATGTACAAAAATTGTCAATTAACATATTTTAAAAAGTAATTTAACAAAATCTTTATAAAAAAAGTCTGTCGGGTTATTTAGACGATAGAGAAGCTTGGGATAGAGATTGCTCCAACTCGGTCAAAATTGTTACAATTTAGACGTAATTTTTTTTATTGTTATGTATTTATAAGGATCATTAAAAAGAGCAATTAGTCTTGTTTCTTGCCTTTTACCTGGCTTGGTCGCGAAGGAACAGACAGTAAAATTGACGTGTCAAGGTGATCCTTGTGATTTTAATGGCAAGGAGAGGTCAGCCGATTATATAAAATACCTTTTGCCAATCCACATTACCTCAGAAAGACCAGGGCATAAAAGATAAGGAAACTAGCATTGTTTGAACCTGAAACTGTAATCTGATGTAGGTACTGCAAAATTCTTGAAACTTCTTTCATGAATTTTTTAACATACATAGGTTCAAGTTTACTCGCGCAGGTTAAGTAGAGGTTTAAAACTGTGTGTGAGGCCGAGGACTCAACATTACTACATTTAGGCACATTCTAATTAAGTATAGTATTGTGGAAACTTAAAAGCCCTGTAATACGATAGATATAATATATGGCAACTTGTTGTATTTCATTATTTTTAACTATCTGACCTGGCAAACTTCGTACCACCTTGGCATGCATATCACGCGGTCTGCCAACGTACGCCGCCGGTTGTATTGTCAATCGGCCATCATTAACTGCATCTATGTATGAGAAAATGAATTTTCTTCATAAATTTTTTTGCGTGTATTTTTTCGATATTTTATAGTTATTCTGCTACTCAACAAATCAAAGATCATTTAAATTGGTTCATTCTTAAGTTATAAATGGTTTATTTAGCCCGACTTTGTTTTATATATAGACTAGTGGTTCACCCCGAACTGAGATCTCGCGACTCTCCCAAAACACAAAAAAAATATTCTTAGGGCGACTCGCGCAACAATGCCTAAACGTATTTAGTGGCTAAATGTGATTTAAGGAGTTGTTAAATCATACAAATACGTAAAGTTTAAACATGTTTAGTCGCTAAATACGTTTAGGGATCGTTGTGCAAGCCGGCCTTAATCTTTGACCAATAAAATAGTGCCACGAAATAACAAACCACGATACTTGACCTACAGTTTCATTCAAATTACAGGTAACGGTAGTGCATGTAAATTGTTTTTTTTTTTGGGTACAAATTGCAGTTATTCTGGATTTTAGACTTATGCCTGTATTATTGTTACTAAAGCTACACGCATACTGAATTTCAGCAATGTGGGGCCACTGGTGTACTCTGTGATTTTTTTCAAAATTTAGTTTTTATTATGGCTAATACCTAACTTAAAACTACGAAGTTTAAACTAAAAGTATAAATGGGGGTCGAAATGAACACACAAAGATCTTTTACTAGACATGCCACTTGACCGTATAGTCCCATTTTGGTTGTTTTTACCCCTCTTGAACCCCAAAATCTCTACAACCCCCCCCACATTTGTAGCTCATTTAGTCACAACAAAATTGTGCCATTTCTACCTACCTATATACCAAATTTCACGATGATCGGATAAACGTTTCGAAAGTTATCATCGGACAAACAAACATACATACATACATACATACAACGCCGATTTGCCCAAGTTGATTTAGAGATCTCGCTTCGATCGATCAATAATAAAGTGACATATGATAATAAAATAAATATACCTACCTAAAAAAATTTATTAGGTTGATCCTAAGTGTACCTAACAGAAAGTATGTCATTTCAGTAAACTATTTTGTACGTAAGAAATTACCGTAAACATTCCACTGTTTCTAAACACTACACTACTTATCAACTTTGACGACCTCCGTGGCGCAGTGGGCGAATAACCGGCTGAGACGCAGGAGGTAGCGGGTTCGATTCCCGCCGTGGAACAAATGTTTGCATGATCTACAGATATTTGTTCCGGGTCTGGATGTTTTTCTA
The DNA here is from genome assembly GCA_918857605.2 of Philereme vetulata. Taxonomy (NCBI): domain Eukaryota; kingdom Metazoa; phylum Arthropoda; class Insecta; order Lepidoptera; family Geometridae; genus Philereme; species Philereme vetulata. The sequence goes on along the minus strand of OU975471.1, from coordinate 1,499,984 downwards.
TATATTATAAGTATGTATTTACAAAAAAAGTATATAAGTATTCTATCAGTTATCTGGTTCCCATAATACAAGCTCTGCTTAGTTTGGGGCTAGATAGCGCTGTGTGAAATGTCAAAAAAAAAACTACAATGGTGGCGATACTGTTGTTTACACTGACTAACTAAAATTGTGTAAAATACGAACGGTCTTATATTGTTTAAGGTAAAAATCAAAGTAGTATGACATGTAAAGTGACATTTCAAAAATTAAGTTATTTACTAAGATGGCGTGTTTTTGGGCTAGTTTTAGTCAGCAGTCAAATTGGTGCTGATTAAAACTAGTCCGCAAACACGCTATCTTAGTAAAAATTACTTGATTTTAGAAATGTAAATTACTAATTTGATCTTTTAGAGTGCTCGCAAGATAAGTCTGCGCGCGACTGATGGCGTACTTAATGTTGCCAGCTAAAATATTTTTAGCTTTCCCTAATTTAATCAAATATAATCCTACGATACATATGTAGGTAATTAATTTCTGGTAATTCATGTTCTTACTAATTTATTTCCGATGGCATTTTAACTAATATAAAAAAATAAATTAAAAAGGAGACCACATTACCTATGTTATAAAGTTAAAGTAATATTTCAAAGGAAATTAAAAGTCCATGGGAACCTTGCAAGTCTTTTATTGAATACCTAGTTGTATTGATAAATTTTGTATAGGAATGGTCCTGCAGAGGGTTCATGCCTTTCATTTGGACATCTTCATCCGAATCGATTCTATCAATTATAGAATCTTCATCTGAAGAGTCTGATGTGTCGCCTGTAACATTAATAATAAACTTTTCCATTTTCATGTCCATAAGCCTATCTGATTCGAAATATTTGTCTTCTATTTTTTCGATATGAATACAAACATTCAGCCATTCTTCTATCGTAACAGTTCTAAACGCCGCTTCAGTTATTGCAGATATTTCGCTAGCAGCTTGAGCGACATTTTTTTTAAGCAAAGCGCCTCTTCACAATTGCCCAAATCTTTTCAATCGGATTTAAATCACAATGGTAAGGCGGTAAACGTAAACCCTCATGTCCATATTCATTTAACATCTGTTCTATTTCATACTGAGGATCGCCTTTGTCTTTTGATTAAAACGAATAATTGCGCTTTTGTCCAACAATCGTCGAATTCAATGCCATTTTTCGTAAGCCATTCTTGGAGCTCTGCTTTTCTATTGCTAATTGTAGGCGCTTTGTTAACTTGTGTGCAGTGGTATGACACATTACCCATCACTACAATGCTATTTGATGGTAGATTCGGCATAATTGTTTCATTCATCCACCGCATAAAGTTCGCAGAATTCATATCGTCATGCTAGTCACTCGACTTGGATTTGGACTTGAATAGCAGCAGTCCGTTTTCAATAAACCCAGTCATACCTCCAGCATGAGCTATAATCCATCTTGCACCGACGCTTTCAGAAGCAAGAATACCAGGCTCTTCTTCCGATTGCCAACATTTTTGGAGGTGGTACGAGGCATGTATATATGTTTCGTCAAGATAAATTACGGGTCGATTTTCCTCGTGACGATTCAAGGCAGCCTCTGAATATACCTGGTTCTCCAAGCTGCAATATCGCTGCGTTCTATTAATACTTTTCTTTTAGACTAGCACTTTTTGTATCTGTAGCCCATAGTCTTTAAAATACTCCTCAAAGATGTTCTGCTATATTTAAAATCAATATCTGCTTTCAATGCCAACCAAAGTTTATTTATGGTAAGAATCTCCTTCTTCACGACGTAACACGATTGAATTGTATGCCTTATAGCGCACTTATCAAAATCGTCTAATACATTAATTTTTTTCTTCCGATTCTTGGTTTTTCCCGGAGTCCCAATTTTTGAAGATGAAGCTGATGCCACATTACCCTCTTGAGTAATTTGGGTGACGGTGCGTTCGGAAACTCCTAAAACAAAATAACAACAATGCTTAGTACTCATACAATACCTAATTACATAATAATTATTATTGATGACACGACGAAACCTACAAACAAATCTAGGAAATGCGGGTAGTTTTATTGCTATGGCAGGCAACCCTAAAATTACCTGTCGAATATGCCACGCGAGCTCTAACTTTGGAAAACGGTACTGTAGGCCCGTTATTGTCTCGTTCTTTTTCACAAGCACGTTTGACCTTTAAGATAATATCCCTGCCAGCACTTTTAATCACTTTCGGCATAGCGATGGCGATTATTTACTTTGCAAACGAATAAAACACGAAACACAACACTCACTCTTGACGCCTGACATAAATGACAAGATGGCGGATTACGATTAGTTCCGATTTCGGCCGCGCGCAGAGTTATCTTGCAGGCACTCTAAACAGAATAAGACCGTTCGTATTTTACACAATTTTAAAAAGTCAGCGTAAACAACAGAATCGCTACCACTGTGTAATAACTTACACAATAAAGGGATTTTTCTTAAATTTTCCTCGTTTATATATGGTGTTTAATAACATACGCACAAAAATGAAAGGGGTTATTTTGATGAGCATAATAAATAAATTAGTGAAATGTTTACTATAGAAAATGTGAAATTTAGTTTGGCATGTATATACAAACACTTACTTATGTTGTGCTATTGCATAATGCTTGCCATCTAACCACAGATACTGTTTTGGCGACGTCTCGAGATATCTCTTGTTGTTCCTTTCTAACCCAAAACACGCAGCCATTTCCGAAAGAGTTATCAAATCGGCCTTTATTTTTGGATGTTGGTTGCAAGAGTGGGCAGTAAGTTTTATATCGAATTAATCACCTAAACTTACTTAAATTTTTTTTTTCCTAATTTAGTAAGTTTTCTTTAAAATTTGATAATATCACTAGTACTTTTTAAGGCTTATATTATGGTTTGAGAAACCGTCACTTAAACATTATCGGTATATTACCAAACACGTATGCATACGTTTTCGCACAGATGGCAGTATCTTTAACCTGGCTAGGTTAAAAGCGCACACAAAGGTATCGTATGACCTCATTACCGAATTGATGTATGCTGATGACCTATGTTTCGTTGCGGAATCTTCTGAGGGACTCCAGGACTTGATGACTCGGCTTGACGCTGCGTGCTGTAGATTTGGCCTCAAAATTAATATTACAAAGACAGAGGTGATGGCCATGGACACTGTTAACCAAGCTCCACTGAATCTGCAAATCCATGGAAAGCCCATAAAACAGGTCGATACATTCAGATATCTGGGAAGCAGCATAACAACAAAATGCGACCTTGACTCGGAGATCAACAGCAGACTTGGCTCCGCTATGGCTGCTTTTGGTAAACTACGAGTCCAGGTATTTCGCTCCCATAACATCAAATTGAGTACCAAGATTAAGGTGTATATGGCTATTGTACTTCCTAACATCTTGTACTCGTCAGAGACATGGTGCCTGTATCGCAGACACATACGCACGTTAGACAGATTCCATCTGAAATGCCTCCGCGACATTCTTAACATCAAGTGGTCGGATCGGGTCCGTAATACCGATGTTCTACGACGGGCTAATGTCTGTGGCATAGAGGCATATTTGATGCGGCGTCAGCTGCGTTGGTGCGGGCACCTGTCTCGGATGTCTGATGAGCGAAGGGCGAAACGCATTTTCTTCTGTGAACTAGAACATGGTAAGCGGAAACGCGGAGGTCAGTTCCTACGTTTCAAAGACGTACAGAAGAGGCACATGAAGAGGTGTTGTATCGATCCGTCGCGCTGGGAGGCTCTCGCTGAAAAACGACCTGAATGGAGGCGTCATGTTCAGGACAAAGTGTACGAGTTTGAAGAAGAATGGAGGCAAGAACTAGACTTAAAACGAGATCAGCTTAAAAGTCGACCGCCGGCTAATATCAATTACAACTACATTAATGGCGCCTTAACTTGTGTTCATTGTAACCGGACTTTTAGCGCAAAAATAGGGTACATCAGCCACATACAGGCTAAACACCTAGGCCAATAATCACAAAGTCAAGTCTCTGTAGCCGAAATCGGCTAGGAGGATTATTATTACCAAACACCCTATATACAGGCTGGTGACGGCGACGTGAACAGTAGCAATATTCTATGTAGTACTAGGTTATAATCGTTAGAATTCGATTAAAACTCAGTGGAAATCGGATCTTATTCTACTAGCGGTTGCCCGCGACTACGATATGATTGAGTAACAAACAAACAAATAAATAAATAAACAAATATCCAAAATTTTGCATATATTATATTAGGTGACTAGTTTCCACCAGCGGTTTTGCACACGTTGGTTGACAGCAAAAAGTTGCCTATGTTTGAATCCAGGTCATAATCTATTGACACCAAATTTCATCGAAATCGACGAGTAAAAAACAAACACCAATTTATAATATTAGTGTTATGTGTGATGACAGGTGGCGGTCAAACGACCAAAAATTTCAAGAACTAATAAGTTTTCTTCTTCGAATAAAACATAAACAAAGCCACAGATGCCAGTTTGAGATACGCTAACGCTGACCATATCATTTATCTAGAAAACGAAGTTCTTAGACGAAACTTTGACACTGACTTGGCTAAAGAAACTGATTAAAAGCTTAAGTTAGTTAGAGTTATCTAATTACCGCTTAAACTTGTTTTCGTGTAAAGAGAATCCTATCAGTTCGCCATTTTATTTTCAAACTTACATAAGTTAACCGCCCGCGTTATGATTGCAAAACGCTAAAAATTTCAGATGTAAATGAATACGTTGAAATAATTTCCGGTGTTTCGACTACTGAGTGACGACATGTTTTGCTGTTTTGCCATCAAAAAGCTTAAAGAATAAACAATAAATATAAATAAAAATATAGTAGAAGTTATTAATAGTTAGAATAGCGCAGGAGAGAGGCGAATGGCAGCAATGAAGTGAAGTGGCGGCCTTTGCCCAGCAGTGGGATGAGAAAGGCTGACGATGATTATGATAAATAAAAGATATTGCAGTGTGTGTGTCTCATTGTGCTCATGTGTCACAAAAAAGCTCCAACTCAGCATGTAGGTTGCACTGGCTACCCAGCGCTACTCCTCCACCGCAGGATCGGTTTCTGCTGTTGAATTGAGGGTACTTGGTAAATCACCACCGATCATTTCATGAAGAGTTTACGCGTCAAGGTGAACGGACGTTCTTCTTTCTCTCGATTTCGATCATGCTATCTCCTCAAGCTAGACGTTCTAGCATCTTTATCCGTGTGTGTGTGTGTGTTTTTTTTAAATTATAGGCTAGAGTTTTCTATAAAATATATAACGGTGAATGTTCTGAAGAGCTGTCCATTTTAATCCCTGCTTCCCACTTCTACCATCGAACCTCCCGCAACCGGCAACGAGCTCACCCACATATTGTAGATGCGTGGAAGTCTCACACGGTGCATTTCACCTTCCTCCGGAGGTTTTTGCGGTAGGCTTCAAAATGAACTCCTTCAAGAGAGGTGTAAATAGGGTATTAAGTGCTAGGCAACGCGACTGCAGTAGCACGAGAGCTGCAGGAGTTTATAGGCGGCGGTGACCACTTAACATCAGGAAGCCCGTCAGCTTGTGTGTCTACAAGTTTAATATAAAAAAAAGAAACAAAATAAGCGTTTATATACGATCTCGCCTGATGGTAAACGATGATGCACCGATGCGATGGAACACGCTTACTTATAATAAACCTATTTACTCGCAGCTTGAAGACACCTAGGTTGTATTTATCAGGAAACACAGACTCAGGCAAAGCGTTCCACTCCGGTGCCGCCTGCGGTGCGCATAATAAAGGTGGAAGAGTACCGAGTGTGTGGACTCATTGCCGTGCAGTGTGCAACTTCTAAGATCTTGGAACATTTATTAACCTCCTAGAGTTCACTTGGTCTGTCTGTAGCAAGCCATGCACGTCTGGAGCTCATCTTCTACCCCTGGAAGAACACCTCAAAAACACCTTTGATGGGCTGCCCTCTTGAAAACTGGAAACGAACTTTTTCCATCCACACGTACTTTACAATCACACCTTTCAACTCTAAAACCCTGACAGCATAATTTAGCTTAAAAAAGATTGTGTCTAAATCGCACACCGAATACCATTTTTGAAAAAGTATTCACCTACTGCTGGGAATGGACCTTAGTAAGCTTGTGCCATCTATCGCGATCCTGCGCAAGTCTCACTTAATATTGAAACAAATAAAATGAATATTATGTGAAATATATTCATCTAATTAGATCATTAATTGTTACCTTGCGGTCACCTCAGAGACAGACGGCGAGATAGCGGTAATTCCCCGAAATTACAAAACACAAAGACAATGTACGAAATATTTTACAGTACAACAGAGTACAACAAAATTAATTGAATGCATTCATGTGGAATGCTATTGTATATATAGTTTAATGACATTGACGCGATAAATTAACACAGATAGGTCTTTTGTTTGATGATTTTGGCAATTGTAAACGGTACATCGGAACTTGACTACCGACTTCAAAAAAAGGAGGAGGTTCGCAATTTGGTCGGCTTTTTTTTTGTATGTTCGGCGATAATTCTTTAGGTTTTACTAGCTGCCGACTTTAGCGCATGCGTACGTGTAACTAACTATTTTGTATTGTAGGTACAATTTTTTATTAGAAAGAGAGTACCTCCAGTCTCATAAATTAGGTCAAGATCTGATGATGGGGATCCGTGAGAATATCGTCAAACTCTTCAATTTGCGAAGGAATCTGCGCATGTTTTTAATTTAATGTTCTCTGAAGACGGTTAAATTTTTATTAAAAAACTCTTTTGATAATTCGCCTAGTGACAAATACTTAATTTTGGAAATGTCACTTTCAATGTAACTTTAAACTAATTTGATCTTTGGTGTAGGCAAAATAGGACCGTTATTATTATTACAATTTTGGTTGGTCGGTATAAACAACGGAATCGCCACCAATGCCCCTCTACAGCAGCTATAAACTTAAGTACCTACATAATTCATAATCAGTATTTGAATGCTTACCTCAGTGCCTTAAGACGAAAGTCTTCAATCAGTGTGTGTTACTCTTACCAGTGATGACATATGGAACCGAGACGTGGTTCTTCACTATTGGCCTTATGAATAAGCTCAGAGTCGCTCAACGAGCTATGGAGAGGGCTATGCTCGGGGTTTCTCTACGGGATCGAATCAGAAATGAGGAGATACGTAGGAAAACTCAAGTCACCGACATAGCCCGATGGATTAGCACTTTGAAGTGGCAATGGGCAGGCCATATAGCGCGCAGAACAGATGGCCGATGGGGCCGGAAAGTTCTCGAATGGAGGCCACGGACCGGCAAGCGCAGCGTAGGACGTCCACCTACAAGATGGGCAGACGACTTGGTAAGAACCGCAGGTCGGCGTTAGATGCAGGCCGCTTCTAACCGCAGTTCCTGGAGATCAATGAGGGAGGCCTTTGTCCAGCAGTGGACGTCCTACGGCTGATTTGATGATGATGATGATGATTTTGTAACGTGACAATTTTTATTGTCGCGTTACATCCTTCAATTAGCCAAACATAAACACTTTTTTTAAGACGAAACTACTATTACACTCATATGCCACGACATCTAGCGGTATGGCGGCGTACTCACTGCCCAAACCCTCGATTCTCAAACATCGAGATACAATCGTCTTCTCAACGCAATTCGCCAAGTCTACCGCAGATGGCGTTGCATATACCTTGTAACTATTCAATACTTACTTTCATGGATGTATAATCTGTTTTAATTATTCAAATCAGCTTTATTTACTAAATTAAATAATCCTTTTCTTATCAGAAACAAAATAGAAATAAAATTTATCAAAAAATAAATCACAAAATTCAATAAGTGTCTATGACTGAGGCGGGACTGATGTAAAAGTTGTCCTTGCCTAGAGTGACGCAAGATATGTGTCAAGATTTTTACTATATGGTATCACCAAGAGATTATTGCGTCATACTTTCTAGAAACTCTTGGAACATTATTCGATTTTAATAATTTTGTAACGCCGGTAGTTTTACCTCGGCTATAAAAGGAGAGTTTAGTCAATAATCAGCCTCTTTTACCCACCTGGACGCAACTGTGAAACTTCTAATCTGCGAGCTACAAAAGTATTTCTTTGGACAGTGCTAATATGCTTTTTCAATCGTGAAATCGAATCAATTTCCAAGTCCCGAAGTCTTTGTCGGTTTCTCCGATTACTGTGGACTTCTACACTTGACGCCCGTCAAAGATATATCACTGGAGTCATCGAGAAGCGTGGTGTTTTCTTGAGTCGCCCTGTTAGCTGAAATCACACCTTCACAAGTCTACCGCCACGAGCCCGTTCTCCAGACGACCTGCCTCCTGCCTCGACAGACCCAAAAGACCACGCCTGCGCAGCTCAAGGCCCACTGCACCTCTCCGAAGCAGACTCCGGGGACGTTCGGCGAAAATACCACCAGGTGTTTCTTTTCCAGTATTTTATCCGGATTGAGCACTTGTAACTTTATTCTCTTTTCTTCTGACGCTAACGTCAGATGGCGCCCACTTCTTCAAATTAACTGAAACTGCTGTACCAGCTCCTCAAATATTCTGTAATTGCTGCACTGTATGCCCTAAGCCGTAGAAATTCTAAGCTCTTCAAGCCAGCGTCGGGCTATACTACCCTCGCTATAATATATTAATCTCATATCTGTGAAACTGTAATCTAAATTCTATAAATTTGTAATCTCTAGCCTTAGTCTTTAATCTAAGTAATAGATACACCGTTAAACCAAGTCATTTCTGATATAACCTCTGTTTATCTTGCCACATATATAAGAAATAGCATCTAAGAACCTACTCGCTCTACCGACTTTCTCTTGTTCCTTCTAATATATGTACTAAACCATAACCTAGTTTCATTTATATCTCATTACTTTAAAATATTAGTTACAATTTAAATGCGTAAATGTAAATGTATATGAAATGCTTGTCTGTTTCAGGCACCTCCAAAATGATGGTGCAATGAGCTACTTTGAATAAATGAGTATGAGTATGAATGCTTTTAGCATTTATAAATACAGGTTGCTTGGAACTTGTATGGAGGTGATTTAACCCAAAATGTATAATGGTTTTAAAAATAATTCCTTATTTTACCATCATCATCACCATCATTTTCAGTACGTATCAGTCAACCCACATATTCAATGTCAAGGTCAGTACAGTAGTGGGTGAAGTCAGGCTGTGGATGGTGATGTTGATAATTAAACTAATCACTCTAGCTTAAAATAAGACCTCCGTGGTGCCTTGAGCTACGAGTAAGAGTCGTCTGAGACGCAGGAGGTTGGGGATTCGTTTTCCGACAATCCGACTGGAACAATTATGTAAGTATATGATCTACAGATATTTGTTCCTTATTTGGATGTTTTTCTTTATATACACGTATCACGCAAATAAGTTTATGATCATCGTCGCCACTGGAAAATACTGGAGTACTGGGGAGCTATAAAACTTTGTGGTTTAGGAGTAGACAGATGTCCGAATAGGACAAACTGTTTGTTCCGTATTTTTAAAAAACCTACCACGTTTTGTTAAACTGTTTACAATAAAGATTGTTCTATTCTATGTATTTTAAACAGTCAAAACCACAGACACGCTACCAATCACAAAAAGCAAACATTATTTATATAAATAAAAGACTTCAAGAATATAATAATACGCAGTCATATCGATACGATATCAATCTATCTGTGAGTTATTCACGGCCGCGGATGAGTCAGCGGGTAGGCCACTAGTCACGTAGTATGTGTCAATTTATCAGCCATCTGAGGTGTGGGCTTCCAGTGCGTACGCTACATGAATACTAGCATATATTAGTTTATCATATATACTTGCTAGCTAGGTTTTGACAGTTTGTTGGATAAGGGTTACGCATATATATTTCTATGCTAGGCACCTAACTTAGAACGTCTTACCACAGACCAGTATAATTTAATAGATTGTCAATGTCTGTCCATAGAACAAATCGTCACCCGCAAAAAGCTCAAAATTCCGTATTATGCCTAGATGGCGTTGACTAAGCCTAGAAACTTTCATAGCGGCCATTGCAACCAAGAAATTAAAATAAAATATTCCGTAAACACAACAAAATATCTATATTTTTTAGAAAATGTAATACTATCCAATCATTATTATAAATACGGGATTTATCACGTACCGTCTTATCGATGTTTCGACTGACAATCAAACACGAGTTGAACCGAAACGGTTCAACTCGTGAACCTTCATCATTGTGAGTGCGATCCGCTCCGAATAACATCTCGCCTCACAAAAGGATTACGAATTGAACCAAAACATCGTCGGTCGAAACATCGATAAGACGGTACGTGATAAATCCCGTATTTATAATAATGATTCAAATCAATCACAAAAATTTTCTAAGTAATAATAGTATCCATAAAATTAGATTAAAGATAATTAAATATATATGGATCTATTTTGTTAGTAAAACAAGCTTAAATCTAGGGGAGTTAGTACTTAATTACTAATATCGATTTAGTCCTCTGCGTGAGCTTCCACATCAGAGGACAGTCGAGTTTGTTGGCGATGACGTTCAGGATGGTGTTGCTGCTCTCGCGTACCGTGCGCAGTGGTGAGGCTGTTTTTTTACGCCAGATAGCATCAAAGTTGTCTGCGCGTGCTTCGGCGAACATGCCTGAGGCGCTACAGAAGCGCGGAAGCCGCAACAGCGCCCTGAACGCATTATTAAATTGGACTCGCAGAGCATTGGAAGCCCTTTGTGTATACTGAAACCACAGACTCGCGGAGTACAGCGATGTACAGTACGCTTTAAAAAGAGTCACTTTGACTGCGTCTGTACATCGCACGAATCTGCGGGTCAGCATATTCACCCGGACTGACAATGCTCTGCGTTCCCTCTCTATATCGGTGTCATCTCGCAAGTCATCAGTTACCAGATGCCCTAGATATTTAAATTGAAATACCCTTTTTAGTGGTGCCCCATTGAGAGTCACGGGGGTAACAAAGGTAGGGCACTTGGTACCCGACTTGAAAACCATGAGCTCCGACTTTTTTACATTATAAATAAGGCCATGTGACGTCACATAAGACTCACAGACCACCAGTAACTTTCGGAGAGCGCTAATCGAGGGAGCCAGCAGTACCATGTCATCGGCATAGCTCAGGTTGTTAACACACACACCGTCTACGTAGCAGCCCACAGGCATGCCGCTGAGTCGCTCGATCAGCCCATTCATGTACAGGCTGAAGAGCGAGGGCGAGCTCAACCCTCCCTGACTTACCCCGCACTCCAGCCTACACGAGTCTGACAGCTCACCTGCCCATCTCACGCGGTTTTCCTGGTTTAGATACCAATATCTAAATAATGATACCAACTCCGGCGGCAGCCCAGTGTCTGTAAGCTTCTGCCACAACAAATCGTAGGAGACGAGGTCGAAAGCACGAGAAAGATCCAGGAAGCAGGCATAAACTGGAGTTTGCCTATCAGTGTAATACTTGACAGTATGCTTCAGACTAAGAATGGCAGTCTCAGTTGACAGGCCTGGCCGAAAGCCGAACTGAGCATCGTGCAACTTAACATGCCTATTCAAACAGGAGTTAAGCACACTGTCAAGTACTTTGGCGATGATCGTGGCTAGAGAGATGGGTAACTAGATTTATCCGATACATCACCCGTCTTGCTCTTGACAATGGGTACCACCAGAGTCCGCATCAAATCTGAAGGCAGGAAAGAGTGACTTAAAAAAAGTGTACAGTGTACAGCATAGCAAGTACTCCAGGGAGATACTGACCAGCATGCTTAAGGTGTTCGATGCTCAGCCCATCATGACCCGGTGATTTCCCTCTTCTCATTTTCCTGATCACAGCTCTGACATCTTTAGCAAGGATTACTGTTGAAATCACTGACTCAATCCCAGCATCAAACCTACGACATAGTGGTCCCAGAGGCGACTGCACAGCAAAATGATTTTTAAAAACATTACCAATTTTCCCAGGGTTGGACACACCGTCAACACTCACCGGAGCACCAGGCCGAACATTTAGCTGGTTCGTGCACTTCCAGAAACTTTTAAAATCTGCATTTGAATGGTGTTTTGCCATCAAGTCCATCTTTATTTGATCCTGGTGGTTTTGACACCACCTAAGTCTACCTTTGAATTTCTTTCGCGACTGAACCATTTCTTCAAAGATAGGACCATGACTTGGCTTGCCGTACCAAACCCATACAACAAACTTCTGCCTGGCACTCAAGTAAGAGTCGCTCACATGATGATTCCACCCTGCCACAATCTTCTTATTTTAGCATTTTCTGTTTACAGTACATGTGGCACTAGCCGCCTGACTTCAAATACTAACTACATCATTATATAAATTATTAATTATTTCTTTATGGCTAGCATCTTGACATATGTTTCCACAACAGTTTTGTAACTCGCTGGGAAAGTCTATGGTTTTCAAATGAGAGTTTCATATTTTCTGATATTCATTTACTTGGTCTACATTTCTCTGATCCCATTGGATCTTACAACGGTAAGACGTTTGTCACATGACTTTCTGTCTAACAACATCAAGATTATACTTTACTACTAACGGATAGTGGTCAGACCAAAATACATCATACTTGACATAAGTATCTATAATGCATTGCCACGCAGCTTTAGTCACAACACAGTGGTCGAGCCATCGCCGGCACCGTGTGCTTCGCTAATAAAAGTAAAAGTATCTGAGGTCAAAGTTAGCTTACTGCTGTCCGCGCAGATCCAGTCCTGCTCCGTTGAAAAATCCAAAAGTTCACTATTATAGCGCTCACTAGGATGGGCATTAAAGTCCCCAAGAATGAAAACGGATTCGACATCGCTTTCATCGATTATAGCACTAACCGCACTTAGGCAGTCTGTAAACTCCGGTAAGTTCTCGGCGCAGTCCGTCGGCATATAAACACTGACAACTAACACGGGTTTATCGTTCGTAGTAAGCCGAATAGCCGTTATTCGCGGATTCACACACGATATTACCGACACGCACTGAAACACAGATTTACGCCAGAGAAGCGCGAAACCACCAAAAGGCCTCCCCTTAAGGATGCCAGCGCTGGCGTCCACCGCCGATGTGCCAGTGCTCCCGAAGTGCTCGTCGATGGCCGCCAAGTACGGCAGTTCAGTCGGTAGTAGCCACGTCTCCTGTAGTGCAATGATATCTGCAAAGCTGCACAGCTGTCGTACACCTTCCACAGACCGTTTCACATTCTTGCAATTATATGTTACCAAGGTTGTATTACACATTAAGATTTGATGTTTCTTTTCTGCTCGAGATTTATGTAGGGCATAAATCGACGACATGTCACATCACCCGGCCATAACTCACCATTCAAGTATAGATCTAATTTATGCCTAGCAACCATCACCTTGAATGCATTGTAATCACGCTCTGTTTTCATTTTTATTCTCTGAAGCAGGACATTTTCATTTGTTTTAGAGTAAATAAACTTTACTATGTCAGTTTCTGATGTATCTTTGTGAACATTTGATATAAACAAAGGAGTTTTCACTTCTGCCGGTCTAAATTTATCATCGGGTTTGATTATAGCCTTCCCTGTGATACCTTCAGTTTTGTTCCTGTGTCTTTTCCTCTATACCTCAATCCAATCCTGGTCATGGCTTTCTAACTTCCATTCGCCCTCCATCGACACCATCTCCGCCATGGATTTAGTATTGTTTGTATTCACGCAGGTAACTGTGCTCACTGCCATGTGACTGGCCGCGGCCGAAGTCAGCTGTTCCGCAGATAACGGGTCCGGGCGCGTAGGTATACTTGTGCCGGCAGCCGAGCTATTGCGTTTCGCCTGCATATGCGAGGAATTACACTGTCTTGCCTTATCAGCTGATGGTGCGAACGATACATTGTTAGGACGAACAGTGCTACTGGTAATTTGCGGAAATAGCTGTGATCTCTCAACGTTTACTTGTTGTTGAGTTTCACGCTCAGGGGTGCTATTTATTGTGGTAGGGGTATTTGAAAAATTCAAAATACCGATTGGGCCGCTGTCTAGGAGATTGTATGCACCTCGTCTTTTATTGACATTTTCGTCATTATTTACCAGGGATGCATATTTCATATTGTCTAAATCGGCTCTCAGATGATGTAGCTCGTCAATTGTAGCATAAGTTTCTTTAATACATTTCATTTCCGATTGAAGCACGACAATATCTTTTAGTAGCCTTGTAGCATCCAAGTGGTCAAAAGTCACTGGTGGTAGTTTATGAAGTTCTCTTGCCACAATGATCGGTGTGTTATCGGGCTCCGTGTTTTTGAATGCACAAATCATATCCTCCAAATCTTTTTGTTCTTTGTTTTTTCGTCGAGAAACATTTCTGACGGTAGTAAAAATCGACGAAAACAGCAAATCCTTCGCGACACTGATTTCCGACGTAGAAAAGGAAGACACACACAGTCTAACTAAGCTTTCTTCATCCAAAACATCTATTTTGTTTTGTATAAAGCACAACAACTCGTTAATCACGACATTACACTGTAAACATTTCACTGTTACGGTTGACATCGTGACTTCTGCACCCGTTCGCAATGGCGTCAGAGCGGAGACTCTGAACTGTCACATATGCTTAAGGCGAATATAGTAGCTGATTGGTCTTATTTGGAGGCTTTCTCCTCAGGGAGAAATCAGTTGTATGTGCTCAAAAAAATATATGTCATTCATTGACCTTTTATCTGCAAAGCGAACATACAAAAAGTTCTATCTGTCTATTTACTATGAGAAAAAAAATAACAATTTATTTTTGTTATTTTTTTTTATAAGCAGCTGTATTCGACTTTCAATTTGATTCAACCTCTAAACGACGTACAATTTTGTAATATTTCTTTCACTTAAATGTGGGCAAAAACTATACAGCAACTAGCAACGACGCCCTGCCGTCATACAGTGAAAACTAGTACGGAGGGTAGTCTACTTGACTATGTATTCATCATAACTGCAAACTTAAGTTTTTACTAGGAAACATGATTGTATATAGTTTAAGTCTAGATTTTAAGTTTGTAAACTTACTTTATCGAAATAAATTTTACTTGACTTTACTTTATACCTTCAAGTCGAACATATGATGCTGTGCTGCGACGGTCATTCACGTGGCAATTAATTATTTGCAACTTTTCTGAATAATTAGCGGGCGTATCCTTAGAAGTTGGTTGCGCGGGCAACGTGCGGCAGTAGTCATGGGTACTCTTTATTCCGCCATCCGATCTGATTCCTCCTAATGATTCCTCTATTCCTTTGATTCTTTTACTCGGTACTGTACCATTCCGTCCACTGTCGACCGTTAATCTTTTCTAGTAAGGTAGGAGTATCGGGGTGTGTCGCCTCGCTCTTGGCACGCACAATAGGACAAACCTTGCTTTGGGTTGGTAGGTCACAGAGTTTCTACAGGTACGTGCTTAGTAGGGACGTAGTCGGTATCGAGGATGACGCCACAGTAATAAAATTAACAATAAAATATAGCCTAAATAGACTAGTTATATCGGTACTAATTATAATATTATTTATGTCACAAGGAATGTCAACTAAAAACAAGAAAAATAAAACAAAAATTACCATTACACATCAACATTCAAAACAGAGAGTGAAAAGAAAAGAACAAAACAATTTTTCTAAATTGTTAGACTTGCATTGTTTAGCATTTCACTGTTATGTATAAGAGTAGTAGAGTTCCTTGTGAATGCGCTTGCTCGGAGAAGTACCACCACCATACCTATTGCTGTCGCCAATCAGCATTGCTGTATTTCGGTTTAAAGAGTATGGTTGCCCGTAAAATTACAGGCACATGAGGCTTTTTATCTGTATGCCTCAAGTTTATGGACGCAGGGCAGTGCATCATAGGACAGTTTTCTAGCGAGCGTGACCTACGAGGCAATTCTCTGTTATAGGCGATGGCTACCACTTAACATCAGGTGGGCCATAAGCTTGTTTCATTGCATGTAATAAATAAATAATAAAAATCGTTATATGGTAATTATATAAATAAATTGAAAAGAGCCTTGTTATAACGTTAAATAATAATATCTAAATCCTACAGAAAATAATTGTCGATGTCAATGAAAATGATTTTAAAAAAGCATTAATTTCCATGCCTGCCTAGTGAGCGACTGAACAAACCCGAGTTTACCCGAGCGCTAAACAACGATCAAACGAAGCCAGCCGATTGTGCGTGCCGAATCGAAGAGATAAATGAGTCGGAATCAAAGCAAACTACTCCGGACCCGAGCTCTAACGATCACGAATCGAAAGATTAATTAATGATTCCTCGGAGTCGGAATCAAAGCAAACTACTCCGGACCCGAGCTCTAACGATCACGAATCGAAAGAATAATTCATGATTCCTCGGAGTCGGAATCAAAGCAAACTACTCCTGACCTGAGCTCTAACGATCACGAATCGAAAGATTAATTAATGATTCCTCGGAGTCGGAATCAAAGCAAACTACTCCGGACCCGAGCTCTAACGATCACGAATCGAAAGATTAATTAATGATTCTTCGGAGTCGGAATCAAAGCAAACTACTCCGGACCCGAGCTTTAACGATCACGAATCAAAAGAATAATTCATGATTCCTCGGAGTCGGAATCAAAGCCAACTACTCCGGACCCGAGCTTTAGCGATCACGAATCGAAAGAATAATTAATGATTCCGGAGTCGGAATCATTAGCAGTTGGCCGGACTCAATAAGACTTTCAACTCCGAGTGCTGAATCGACTCATTTCACTAACTCACTCCGGAGTTACTCATCGCTAGGCGGCAGTGTACCGCTGACTGTCGTACGGGAGGGTTGTGCTCGTCTGCCTCGAACTCACCTATTTTCTGGTCAGTTAGATGCGTGTGGCGGAAGGTGCGGGGCCGAAACAATAGCTACGCCCATTCGCTCAAGGTCATCGGCTACGGTTAGCGTCTTAATCACAGATGACGTAGTGATAACGTCGCAAAAAGTTTATCGAGCACGTGAAATTTTAAATAGCGCCATCTAAAGATTTTTTTGTATCATTATGAGCGGTAGTAAGGTAGAGGCCACATATAAATACGTGACGATTTTGTTTAATTCAGGATTCGTAACTCCTAGCGACATCTCGCGTCCTAGCGGATAATCAGATATCGAGTTGCGATAATTTGTAGGACATTATCAGTCTGGTAAATTATACTGGTCTGTGGTATTACTAAGCAGAGTCGAAACGATAAGAAATTTAAATAAAAATAAAAACATGTTGTGTGGAGATCGAACAAGATCGCTTTATAAATCTATTGGTAATATGGTAATAATAATATGGTAAATCTATAGGATGATGGTAAAAAATAAAACCTATTTAATTGCGAGTGATCTTACCCATACAATTGTCCGTTTCGTTCTTCGCGTCCAAAGATCTTCATCAGAAATATGGGCCAAACCTTGCGACACCCGTTTCAATTGAAAGTAATCAACAAAGTGTTTTATTTGGGAGATTTAAATTAAAATGCACAAAAAAATACATACGCGTTGAATGAGAACCTCCTTTTTTGAAGCCGGTAAAAAGTGGTCATGTGACGATATCGCATTAAGGGGGGCTTCCATAAAAAGGGTAATTTTACTGCCGTTTTTATAAAAAATGGTGCAGAACCCTTCATGCGCGAGTCGGACTCGCACTTGTTCGGTGTTTTACAATCAGTTATTGATACCTGCCGATGGTTTGGTTTACGTAGTACCCAATTAAAAGAAGCCTACAGGTTATTGAAGCCTCTGAATTACATCGATATTTTTACATCTTAAAACTACTTTTAAAATAATACTAACATATTACTGATCAAAGTAAGATCAACATGACTAAATACAACTCAAACAATAACCAAACAATAATCCTCCAAACTCTATCCTCTTAAGTAAAATGGCCAAAGGGCGCACCCCCACGCATTGTGCTTTTAATTCCAAGCAATAAGGGAGCGTGTCCACTGGAGTTATGAGAGGAAGCTAAGTGGCAAACGAGAAAAACATCCACATGCGAGGCTAGACAAATAAAGCAATCCGATAGCTATTTTTTTTTAATCTACTCGGAGATGGAACATGCCTATGGCCCACTAGATGTTAAGTGGTAACAATTAGATACAGCAAAGTATTGCCTCGTTATTCACGTACGTTAGAAACGTACCCTACGATGCACTGCCCTACGTCCGTCAACTTGAGGCATATAGGTGTAAATCCTCATCGGAGAACATATCATTCATACCGATACACAGTGATGCTCCTTGGCGGCAGAAATAAGTATGGTGGTAGTACTTCCCTGAGTAAGCCCTATCACAAGGGACTCTGCTACTCTTCGAGTTGCTCACCAGTTAGCTAACTCGCACATCTTTGGTGGAAGCACAGCTTTTGCTATGTTCGGGTTTGAAGAGGGGCCCGAGAAATTACAAGCACATGAGACTTTTCAACTGCATTTCTCAGGGTAACGGGAGCAAAGCAATATTAGGGAATTAGATAATGACATTAACTGGTGAAGAGGGAAGAGATCGGCTGCTATTAAGTGGGACTGGGCGGGCCACGTTGGATGAATGCACTCCGAGAAATGGGCCCATATCGTAACACCATGGACGCCTAAAGACGGAAGGCTACGTGAGGGTCGGCCTAGAAAGCGTTCTGGACACATTCGAAAGAGGTTGGTGGGAGATACCGACGGATAGGGATGCTTGGATAGACTTGGTTCATCATAATCTCAGCCCGTCTGTACCCACTATTGTATGCCTTCTCCTTCTCTTTGTTACGCCATTCTTTCCGATCCTTTACGAGTCTCATCCATTGACACCCAGCTACGCTGTTAATGTCATTCGACTATCGGGCAGATGGTCTGCCTCTTGGTTTACGAATATCATTTGGCCGCCACTCTGATAGGTTAGAATAAAAAAAACCTGGAAAACTTATTTTTCTAAATATAATTTAAAATGCTTAAGTACATTTTGATAATTTCAATTCAAAAAAGACATAAATAGTTACAATACAAGTAATAAAAACCATAACGTTGTTCCATCACTCAGGCTTGATAAAGTAAATAAAAGCTTTCTATGCCTAAGCATAACATTATTTATTAAGTTGCCTTTAGATATAATAGATTTAGATCGCAAGGAATATATTTATATATTTATAAAATTATAAAATTATTATTAAATGCTCCAAGACCTGAGCACTGCAAGTCTTGAGGTTGGACTAATGATGAATCGGTCAAAGACACAACAACTGACTAACACCAACAAACACAAAATCATGGTAGACGGGCAAGAATTATATTACCTGGATGACGTACATTTACTTGGGCCAGATTGTCTCCTTCGAAAACAGGCAAGCTAAAGAGGTCGGTCGCCGCGTCGAAAATGTCTTTAAGAGCTTCTGGCCTATGAAGACGCTAATGAAGGGATACCTTCCATTGTTACTTAAGCGTAAACTCATCGACATGTGTATTCTGCCCGTCTTTACCTATGGTGCCCAAACTTGGTCATTGACAGAATGTCAAAAGTCCAAACTCAAGGTTTGCCAAAGAGCCATGGAACGCAGTGTGTTAGGGGTAAAGATAATCGACTGGATCAGCAATAACACACTGCGCGCGAAGACCGGCAACGCAGATGTTGGCGACAAGACTGCCAGGCTGAAGTGGGACTGGGCGGGTCACGTCAGTTGTATGGTCACAGACAAATGGGCAACAGTCGTCACACAATGGGTGCCTGCAGATGGGCGTCGAAGCCGAGGCAGGCCGAGGAAGCGTTGGCGTGATGACCTCGATGCATTCCAAGATGGCTGGTGGGACGTGGCAGGTGATCGTGAGATGTAGAGGAACAGGGGGAGACCTTTGCCCAGCACTGGGAAAATATAGGTTAAAAAAAATATTAAATAAATAATACTATGATATTGACAAAGCACTAGCTGCCGACTTTAGCACATAGCGTACGTGTGACTAATTATTTTGTATTAATTGTAGGTACCTAGTACCTACTGTTTGTACTTCAGTCTTATTTTCTGTTAGAATGATTCTTACTTTTACAATGTGACGTTTCCTAGTGTGCATTTATAGTATCAAAAAAGAATAAAAATAAATATAGTACTGTAGAATATAATGCCAAGCAAGCCAAATCTTAGTTTAACGTAGCTTGTGAGCAACACAATTGTTATAGGCAGTGGGAACCGCGATGAGATTGTGCCTTAACCCTATCTTATAAAAAAATCTATATGTTATTTTTAGATAGGGTCCCGGGAAAACCCAGGAAACTTTTAGTCCCGGCCGAAAATTCCCCGGGGAAGCTGAAACTATTTCCACATGGGCGTATTTCGAGTGGTAGCCCAACTTAAATAAAAATGATACAACTTTTGAAATCCAATTTAACTGTAATAAAAGTTTTGGAAAGTTCAATTACAGTTACTAGCTTGATGGTAAAGCTCCTGAGCCCGCCCTCTGTGTGGTTCATTGAAGAGTTTGAAGGCAATTGCTCTACTCATACGTACTATAAAAGCCTGGTTTTTTTATTAGCGTCGATCATCATTTAACGACCGCCAGCCGTAAAGAGATGAACTCAATTTTCAGCCGTAACTCTGGTTTTTTAAGGCCTAGCTAACAGGTTCATGATGTCAGGGGGCAATCGCGCTAATTTTGAACGGTAATACCAAAGCTAAACCAAAACCAAATACGTTACGTTCCAACGTATGCTTTTAAAATTAAAAAATTGCGGTCCAGGTACAGATCTGTCAGAGTCTGGAATCATAACAGTAACTCACCGGTAAGAACAGTTCTATTCTACCGTCCACTGATCTTCTTCCTACCAAGGCTAGTTTTCTACAAACGGATGAAAACAGTGACCAGTGCCCAGCGAACAGACAGTTAAATTTTGTATGTATTATGTATATGTATGTTCTGTGTTAAGCCATTGAAAACTACGATCATTTCATCTATCCGAAAGCTAAAATATTGCTAAGAAACTTCGTGAAAATATATACCTACATACTGGGTCAGTCATCAGCAGCATTTGTCAACTAAAAGGACAGAAAATGCTTACAGTTGAACATCGTATGTGACAGCACAGAATATTCCAAGATTTTAAAAACCATCTCAAAAACTTTCAAGCCAGACGGGACTTGAACCCGCAACTTCCCTCTTGATACGAAGATACACTGCCAATTGTGCTACAGGTGTTTGTCATCTGGTCGAAGTTAGTGAGGTCAAAATTAGCGAGATGATTCAGTTTACGACTCGAAGCGCCGTTAGCTCCATATACCGGAAAGCTTTTTACAGTTTTTGACCTGCTCAATGGTAAACGTTGCAACATAGTATTCCATTGATAAACGACGATTATTTATGAACATTTAGTTGCTGTCAAAACAACCAGTAGGAAACAAAGTGTTACGTCACAGAATAATCTCGCCAAAAAGTTAAGGTCACCGTCAAAAAGAAAACCAACGCTATAGAATTTAAATACCTGTAAGGAGATTTACCAACTTATAAATAAAATTATAAGTTATCGGCACGTTAATTACTAGCCCTAATCTTGTTTTGAAATGATTTGCGATGTGCTATTCGGTTTCTAGTGGTTTTCTTTGTTGGTTTTCTTTGTTTCTAGTGGGTTTCTATCTTTTGTCTATTGTTGGCTTGTATAATTGGCATGCCCTTTAGACAGTCTCTTCAGAAGCTGACAGCAATTATAATGGCCTAAGTGGCGTCTTGTTATTATATTAGCAAGTTTATTCATATCTTCTATAATATAAAAATGAATCACAAAATGTGTTGGTAAGCGCATCTCAACAACGTCGGGACCAATTTGGCCAATTCTTTTTTGTTGTATTTCTTATTCTCAGGAGAAGGTTCTTATGAAAGAAAAAATTAAGAAAATTGCGCGCAAAATCAGAAAATTTAAGAATACTAAACCACCATATAAAATTATTTATAATCTAACCTTAGCGCTTTTATAATGTAACCTTACGACGTTTGACATAGAATTGACAGAATGCGTGCTGCAAATATCGTCAAAGAGGATGTAAAAAAAATGAATATAGTTTGAAACAGATGCTTCGGTCGGAGTTATCCCGAGATATTGTCTATATATATAAAAATGAATTGCTGTTCGTTAGTCTCGCTAAAACTCGAGAACGGGTGGAGCGATTTGGCTAATTTTGGTATTGAATTATTTGTGGAAGTCATTCATTTTCTCATACATAATAATGGCCGGGGACAACAATTGATAATTCTACCAGGGTGACGTATATTGACAGCCCGCGTTATATGCATGTCAAGGCAAAGCTTAAAAAATCAACCACCGTGCAATCGCACTGGTCTAAATAATCAGGCAAGCGCGATTCGGACTACGTACAGTGAAGGGTTTTTACTAATCCTCTGAACTATGATTTTTTTTTTAATTTTCAATCAAACTTAATATCAAGCCCTAAAAACTTAAATGATACCAACCAGGCGAGTAATTTGTTTTCTAATATCTGGTAAAAAATATTTTTTTCATTTTTATTCATACATAATTACTGATTAAAATGGGTATTAATCGCGTATGTACCTCTTTTATTTGTTATCCCAAAGTTTCGGCTGCGTTGCAACAGTCGTGGTCACGGGTGGACTGTTCATTCGTACAGCTTTTATAAAATAGGTAAGCAAATCATAATCATGCATTATGTAAGTAGGTACCTGTTAAACTGACTAAGCGGCAACGTTGCATTTTCATCTATTTTTTCTTGATTTGCTCTTTCAAAATGTTAAAAAAATGTTTATTGGAAATGTATTGATTACTGGATAAATATTCAAGCTAGCGGCATTAAACCCACTTCTAATATTTGTAAATACGATTCCGGATGTGTGTTTAAAATTAATATCGTACATAACGCATTGTTTATATAGATATAGATAAGTACCTTCTGCCAGTTTGCTAATCCTTTGGGCTGTCAGAGACTCATACCCGTCTAATTATTAGGGTTTAAATTAATATCGTACATAACGCATTGTTTATATAGATATAGATAAGTACCTTCTGCCAGTTTGCTAATCCTTTGGGCTGTCAGAGACTCATACCCGTCTAATTATTAGGGTTTAAATTAATATCGTACATAACGCATTGTTTATATAGATATAGATAAGTACCTTCTGCCAGTTTGCTAATCCTTTGGGCTGTCAGAGACTCATACCCGTCTAATTATTAGGGTTTAAATTAATATCGTACATAACGCATTGTTTATATAGATATAGATAAGTACCTTCTGCCAGTTTGCTAATCCTTTGGGCTGTCAGAGACTCATACCCGTCTAATTATTAGGGTTTAAATTAATATCGTACATAACGCATTGTTTATATAGATATAGATAAGTACCTTCTGCCAGTTTGCTAATCCTTTGGGCTGTCAGAGACTCATACCCGTCTAATTATTAGGGTTTAAATTAATATCGTACATAACGCATTGTTTATATAGATATAGATAAGTACCTTCTGCCAGTTTGCTAATCCTTTGGGCTGTCAGAGACTCATACCCGTCTAATTATTAGGGTTTAAATTAATATCGTACATAACGCATTGTTTATATAGATATAGATAAGTACCTTCTGCCAGTTTGCTAATCCTTTGGGCTGTCAGAGACTCATACCCGTCTAATTATTAGGGTTTAAATTAATATCGTACATAACGCATTGTTTATATAGATATAGATAAGTACCTTCTGCCAGTTTGCTAATCCTTTGGGCTGTCAGAGACTCATACCCGTCTAATTATTAGGGTTTAAATTAATATCGTACATAACGCATTGTTTATATAGATATAGATAAGTACCTTCTGCCAGTTTGCTAATCCTTTGGGCTGTCAGAGACTCATACCCGTCTAATTATTAGGGTTTAAATTAATATCGTACATAACGCATTGTTTATATAGATATAGATAAGTACCTTCTGCCAGTTTGCTAATCCTTTGGGCTGTCAGAGACTCATACCCGTCTAATTATTAGGGTTTAAATTAATATCGTACATAACGCATTGTTTATATAGATATAGATAAGTACCTTCTGCCAGTTTGCTAATCCTTTGGGCTGTCAGAGACTCATACCCGTCTAATTATTAGGGTTTAAATTAATATCGTACATAACGCATTGTTTATATAGATATAGATAAGTACCTTCTGCCAGTTTGCTAATCCTTTGGGCTGTCAGAGACTCATACCCGTCTAATTATTAGGGTTTAAATTAATATCGTACATAACGCATTGTTTATATAGATATAGATAAGTACCTTCTGCCAGTTTGCTAATCCTTTGGGCTGTCAGAGACTCATACCCGTCTAATTATTAGGGTTTAAATTAATATCGTACATAACGCATTGTTTATATAGATATAGATAAGTACCTTCTGCCAGTTTGCTAATCCTTTGGGCTGTCAGAGACTCATACCCGTCTAATTATTAGGGTTTAAATTAATATCGTACATAACGCATTGTTTATATAGATATAGATAAGTACCTTCTGCCAGTTTGCTAATCCTTTGGGCTGTCAGAGACTCATACCCGTCTAATTATTAGGGTTTAAATTAATATCGTACATAACGCATTGTTTATATAGATATAGATAAGTACCTTCTGCCAGTTTGCTAATCCTTTGGGCTGTCAGAGACTCATACCCGTCTAATTATTAGGGTTTAAATTAATATCGTACATAACGCATTGTTTATATAGATATAGATAAGTACCTTCTGCCAGTTTGCTAATCCTTTGGGCTGTCAGAGACTCATACCCGTCTAATTATTAGGGTTTAAATTAATATCGTACATAACGCATTGTTTATATAGATATAGATAAGTACCTTCTGCCAGTTTGCTAATCCTTTGGGCTGTCAGAGACTCATACCCGTCTAATTATTAGGGTTTAAATTAGGGTTTCCAACTTTACTTTTTTAAAGTATCGTAAATTTTTTATATCTGTGTGTTTTATATTTTTGAATAGCAAAATGAACTTTTCAGACCACATGCTCGACAATGAAAATTTTTATGTCATGTATAAACCTCACGGACAGTAGGTTATTAAATCCCTACGGCTGAGCTAGGAGTAAAGTTGTACTCAATTTCATTATGCCCTAGCGGGCATAATACAATAAAAATTTGGCACCTTGTCTGTATTAAAATTGAAACCAAAGATACCCACACCATAAGAACTTATTCGTAAATCAAAGTAACCTTTACACAGAATGCACCAATCTATATTTGGTATTTATTGTTTCGTAGAAAATATGAAACGTAGAGTATTCTCCTCGTGGATTAAGCTGTCTGCATCTTTGGTGTGCTTATATCCCTTTCTGCACTCACGATTCTAGTAACTCCCTCGCTCCGCTCGTTAGTTAACTCTAGAATCCTTCGTTACGTTCGGGATTCAATATAGCGTTCGTGACGCAGACCGACGGGTGAATAGCCGGCTGTGACGCAGGAGGTAGCGGGTTCGATTCCAGCCGCGGAATAAATGTTTACATGATATACAGATATTTGTTTCGGGTCTGGATGTTTTTGTTTCTATATATTATAAGTATGTATTTACGAAAAAAAGTATATAAGTATTTTATCAGTTATCTGGCTCCCATAATACAAGCTCTGCTTAGCTTGGGGCTAGATAGCGCTGTGTGAAATGACCAGCAATATTTATTTATTATTATTTTTATAACTGCTTTATTCGTTTAATAATTTACTATTATTTTCACCGAAACGTTTAAGTAGATGACTTAAATTTTAAAATGATCCCTACATAAATACAAAGCCAGAAATGGAAACACGATTCAAAAGATGAATTTGCACTACCCGAGAGTGTACAATTTTGTAAGTAAAATAGAATAGAATAGAATAATCATTTATTTGGCACACACAAAATGACACATGAAATAATTTTAAGGAATATAGGAACCTAGGTACTTTTGTGTAGGTACTTTATTTTCTAGCCCCTGTAGCTAGAAATACGTTATATCTGTATAAAAAAGTTGGCAACCCTAGTTATATTATTGTGCTTTATCGATAGGTTGGCTATCGTATGTATGTCAACTGTGTCGATGCTTAAACCGTCGAATAACCTAACAATTTATAAAGTTAGTGGGAATCGAACTTCGTTACCACTTCCTTCTTGGCCAATCAAATGAAGCAAGTCATTTAGTTTGATTGCTTTTATAACACAAAACTTCCATAATTCCCGATATTAATTTAGGCGGAGTTGCTTCCTAGACGTCCTATATTTATTGGTCTAGCGAGAAACAGTTTGCTTATTCGAACGTTGTTTGAGCAAGTCTGGGTATTTGATTATAATAATGTAACCGAAACTTTGAACCTTAACACCTGGTGATAAGCTTTAAAATGTAATACTTTTATGGGGTTATTATAAAATCACTTTTAGATAAATCATCACACTTCAATCACCTTTACACTTGCTACGAGCGTAGTATAAAACACGTAAAAAGTTTTTATGGAAGGTAAATAAAGATGAATTTTCTTTGAAACCAACTAAGCATATATTATTTACAAGAATCCGACCCGTTTATTGATCTGGGCCATGTCAATCAATTAATAACAAGCGAATACGACCCTTATCAATTTTCAGATGCCAGTCAAGCTCCATATCATAATATTACGTCTCGGCTTAGCCCCTCACAGATTAAAAAAGGGATGTCATATCTTTGTCGTAATTTTTTTCATGTTTGTTTACTAACGCCTGGATTACACGATCTAAAGCGGGCTTTACACTTTGCAATATTTTGAGCACTAAATACTTTCACTAAATAAACTAAAAACGTGATATGTAGGTATATTCCATACAAAGTATTACCTATTCTGTGACATAGTAGGTATAACTTCGAGAAGCTGACTATTATTTTACTATTACTTATTCTGTAACAGTCTCGGCGTAATAATACTGTTAAGTATTCTAGTACCGTAGTACACAAGATACCTATGTACATGGTATTCTAATGTGGTTAAGTAGAAGATTTTATTTAAACTAGATAGATCTTCGTTTGTCCACAATCTCACCTGATGGTAATTGATGATGTGGTCTAAGATCAAGAACGAAGATCTAGAAGAAACCTATTCACAGAGACCCAGATCGTATTCTTTAGGAAAAACAGACGACGGCAAAGTGTTCCATACCTTGGATCAAGAACGCAGAACCAAAACGGTGTGTGCGATTGGGTGGTATATCAACTAGGTACGGATGGTACTGAGCCGTGCGCCTGCTTGTCCTTTGATGAAAGGGGGATGGCGGGATCAGATCGTATAGTTCCTGGGCACATTTCCCGAAATGTATTCTGTAAAAGATCGATATGCTTGCACTTTTACAGCGGTGTTCGAGACTTTGGGTCTTATTCTCCGCCATATATTGCTCACCTATAAGCCTAAAAGCCCTACGTTCGACCGAGTCTAAGGTAGGGAGCTGGTATTTGGCCGAACCATCCCAAAGGTGGCAGCAGTACTCCATACCAGACCGGACTTGTGCTTTGTATAGACTAAGAAGCAGTCCTGGTGTGTATCTCCTGACGTTGTTAAGGATGACCAGCTTCATAGCAAATGTTTGAGTCCGAATAAAGTAATAAACACAGAATAAGAAAATAAATAAATGAATGAAATCATTTTATAAAAATCACCATCATCATCATCATCCACAGCCTGACTTCACCCACTGCTGAGTATAGGCCTCCCCAAGTTTGTGCCATCTGCCACGATCCTGCGCTAGTCTTACCCATTGACGGCCCGCGACTCTAACGATGTCGTCCACCCATCTCGCTGCCGGACGTCCAATCCTTCTATAGCCATTCCTCGGCAACCATTTAGTTTGAATTCAGTTTCAAAATCACCATAAAAATATAAATAAATAAAATTGTTGACAAGAAACAAGGCTGGTTAGCCTTTATATTGCATAAATACATAACAATAGAATACAAAACAGCATATAACTTGCAAGAAACTGTGTACAGATATTGAAAAATTGACGTAATATCAACAGTTGAGAGACTAAACGACTTTGGTTTTGTTATCAGCTGTAGAATAATAAGCTTTTTTTATTAGATTACGTAGTATGCTACTGATACATAGTATATTAGACATCTCATACGCACAAAGCAGTTCTCTTCCACCTCTTTTAAGCGCTCAGCCAAAGAGGCCGTAAATTGACTTCAATCATACCGAAGAACGATTTTAGGGGCCGATGATTAGCCTGTCCTTCAAAGAAAGACATAAAACATACTTACAAATTTTACATTTGTATTATTATATGGAGCGCAGCATTTTGGGTGTAAAGCGGATCGACCGGATTCCAAACTCCTGGCTGCGCTCGAAGACCGGCATCGCTGACGTTGGCATCAAGGCTGCAAAGCGGAAATGGGACAGGGCGGGTCATGTCTCCCGTATGCAACCCGATAGGTGGGCCAAGAAGGCGAGCATATGGACTCCTAAAGACGAAAAGCGATGTCGAGGAAGGCGCTGGAGCGATGACTTGGACGCCTTCCAAAGAGACTGGCGGGATATGGCTCTAGACCGTGATAAGTGGAAGGAAGAGGGGGAGGCCTTTGCTCAGCAGTGGGACTGTATGGGCTAGAAAAAAAATATTTTCTTCGATTTTAATCCACGAATCACTTTATAGCTCGCTATTATTTAATGACAGCTCAAGACTACCTTATTAAAATAATTAAAGTTTTTTAATCCTCAAACATCTTAAGCGGAACGAAGTTTGTAAATGATTCTGATAAACAATAATTACTTACGGCTAGGGCTGTTTGAAATTAGGAAGTTACAAGAACTTAAGGAATGGTTTTCTAGAAAGCGGTGACTGATTATGAGGTAGGTATAAAGTTTTGGCCGCAACTTTTTTGTCTAAAGGCGTTCATAAACGACATAGTTAAAACACAATTCTAGTGGATTACAACGTCTTAAGTATTCTAATTCAAATTTATTTTTATGAAATACATAGTACCTAAAGCAATAAAAAAGTTTAAACGTTGACAACTGCAAGGGAGGGAGGTACATAGGGGGGACCTTTGTCCTGCAGTGGGACGAGATGGGTTAGAAAAAAATATAAGTTAAAAACTGCAAAAATTATCCTGTAGATCATGCAGACATGATCGCGCGCGGCAGGAACCTATTTGTATAGTGGAAGCCTCCTGCGACGCAGGAGGTTGCGGGTTTGATTCCCGCTAGGGCACAAATATTTGCATGGTCTACAGATATTTCTGCTGGGTTTGGGTATTCTATCAGTTATCTGGTTCTTATAGTACAAGCTTTGCTTAGTTTAGGGCTAGATAGCGCTGTTTGAAATATCAAGCATTATTTATTCAGTGGGAAGCTGGACATTCCAATGCTTGGAGAAAAACTTTTCTACTCCAACGTTATTAATTTCTTCAAGTTATGTGCCCCTTCCCCCCCCCCCCCCTCCCACTGCCACTTAAGTCAGCTAATCTTAAATCGGTCACTGTATTTTATCTACTAATCTCGTCATGCAAATCGCATATCCTGTGACCGTATATTATGACCGTAATAAAACGGTTGCTGGATCTTAGAAGATCATTTTACGACGGAGTAAATATGAAACTCTGGCCCGTCTAATTAGTTAAGTTTATAAATTTGTTACCTATTTGGTATGCTAAGTGCCCGAAGCGCTGTAGGGGCGATTTTATGGCCAGTAAAACCAACTTTTTCATATTACACTGAGATTATTACTACACAAGTGCCTGTTAGGAAAACTATCTTATACTCATGCGATGCGGTTAGAATACATATTTTAGTAAAGAGGTACTATTGAGTACTGGACGCCGACGCCCCTGGCAAACGAGGTAATAAAACAGGACGAGCGACGATGATATTGCTATCTCGCTTGCTATTGCAGCCCTTACGGGAGCCGTTAGTGATGCGCCGAGTACCTATCGATAACACTAATTAACAGTTATTGTATTAAGAAGCAAACAAACATGTTTTCACACCACCTGCTCAACAATATCAAATTATATGTCAAGAAAACCTCAACGAAAGCAGGTGATTAAATCCCTACGGCTGAGCCGGGAGTAAAGTTGTACTGAATTTTATTATGCCCTCTGATTTGTATTTGGAACCTCATTTGTATTAATATTTGAACCGAAGAAACCTACACAATAAGTACTTATTCGTTCTCCTCGTGGATAAAGCTGTCTAAGTGTTGGGCGCGCTTATATCCCTCTCTACACTCAGGATTTTAGTTACTCCCTCGCTCCGGTCATGAGTTAACTCTAGAATCCTTCGTTGCGTTCGGGATTCAATATAGCGCCCGTGACGAAAGACACTGCTTTATCCATAATCTACTATAATTGGTTGGCCCCGTCTTGCCACGAAACTTGGCGTACACTATAGGAGCTTCATGACATATCTACACTAATATATTTTTGCACATAGCTCGAAGAACTGACAGCCGTTGGGGCAGAAAGGTTCTCGAGACCACGCACTGGAAAGCGCAGCGTAGAACGGTCCCCCACTAGATAGAAAGAAGACCTGATAAAGGTTGCTGGGAGCCGTTCGATACAGGCTGCACAAGATCCGTCGCTCTGGGAATCTATGGAGGAGGCCTGTGTTCAGCGATGTACGATTATAAATTCAAAAGTAGCTCCATAACTGCCTCTCTGCCTGTTTGTTACGGCTAGACCGACTTCGATGTTTGATATCTAAATAGGTTATAATTTAATAAATAAATATTGCTGGACATTTTATACAGCGCTATCTAGCCCGAAACTAAGCAGAGCTTGTACTATGGGAACCAGATAACTGATAGAATACTTATATACATATTTTTTTTGTAAATACATACTTATAATATATAGAAAAACACCCAGACACGGAACAAATATCTGTAGATCATGCAAACATTTGTTCCGCGGCAGGAATCGAACCCGCTACCTCCTGCGTCTCATCCGGCTATAGGCCCACTGCGCCACGGAGGTCTTCGGAGATTATGACTTGGATTGAAATTTAGTCTTTTAATTTGAAACAGTGGAGAGCGGAAACATGTATCAGAGGTAGGATAGGCAAAGGCAAGTCCAAACATTACGTTTGATGGAGTCTGTCAAATGAAAGTAGACCCTGAAAAATCGCGGCAAACTCAAAAAATATCAGCGTGGCAACCCAAACATTAGGGAATAACAATGATGCCACACTCCGATTCTCATTTTCCCTAATCTGTTGAAAACAAGTCAAGAGTATCTACCTACTTTAAACGACGACCTATTTGAAGAATATTAAGAGAGTGACTGAAACGAAAGAAGTAAGTCAGATTCATGGGAAATGGTCATCCGTGGTTCCTGTCTACATCTTCGGGAAAAGGCATTTTTTGTCTATTTTTCTGCTTCAGAATGACTAAACCTATAAAATAGTTCGATATTATTAATCTGCAGTTGATAAGAGGGTTAGAGTTCGTTATTATTATAGTTATGTATAGTACGTGCAATTATTATTTTATACCACCCTAAATTTACCCAGCTGTAGAACATAGCGTCCGTAGGTGGAAACACATTAGTATTGCCATGTAAAAAATGCGAGTGCCTACTTTCGTTTGACAGACTCTACATGGCCACTTTTCGCATAAAATTACCACTATTATAACCATATTGAATTACCAGTATTTTTATGCCTTATATAAATAGACTTGTTTCTGTATAGTATTTTTTTAAACAAAAAAGATTAAGAAATTACAAGAAAAATAAAACATAAGTCTGGAAGAAATCGCTTCTAAGCTATAAGACCGCCCATTGTACTGGCTGCTTTGTGATTTTTTAATTTAAGTCTGTTTTTTTGAAGTGTACAATAAAGTATTTTCATTCATTCATTCATTCATATAAAAGTTTTTAGAAATTTTCTCTAAAAGTTTCCGAATTTATCACTAACAATATGACTAGATGCTGCAAAATATCAAAAATCTAGAACTTTTTAAGTTTTCGCGAACTATACCTACTCATGTTTTTAAGACAAAACGGGTTCTTTCCCTTTCGGGTTCAGTGATACGTGCGATTCAGAAAACCAAGTGCGGGTGACGACATTCGCGCCTCCTGGCAATGACACCCGCCCGCTTCAGTCTCTCGTGACCACGGCCGATGTAACTTGGCCGTAACGTCGAGTTTAGTCAAAATTATGATTTTGATATAAATCTGTGCGCGAAAGGACCCGTTTTGTCTTAAAAACATGATCATAAATCTAGGCAGGTACGGAACCGTCGCTGCACAAGTCTCACTCGCACTTGACCTGTCTTATTTAAGCTTGTACACACGGCTACACATCAAGCTATACATTTCCAGTATAATCTGACCTCTTATTCTTCGAAAAGCCTACACAACGCGAGGTCGGCTTATACTGGAAATCATAGCATGATGTGTAGCCGTGTGTACATTTAGTTTTAATTTTGTAAGCCTTTATTTAACTACTTCATTTGCAAAATGCCTCCAGACAACATAAAGGTTCTTGAAATCAGTTAAAGAGGGTTAGAGAGGTACCTGCGCTGTATTCTCAGCCAGAATTAGAAGGTATTACCCGTGCGCGATAAGTTGGGACCTGAGCGCGGTGACGTCATATTGGCGTGTTTGTACCGCCCGCAAAAAAGCGAACATAACAAGCAGCCGCCCGCGGCTTCGTCTTTGTTATGTTACTCCCCTACCTAATTTATTATGTTACTCAGGGAGGACGCTGCTTTTTATCTAATCTTTTTTACACTATTTGAATAAAATAAAAATAGAATGTTTAAGTTTATACATTTATTTTATCTATTATTTACATTATCTCATCTTCGTCACTACTTAGTGGATTTATGCCTTCTAGAGGTTGTTCTTCGTCCTCAGTCTCACTATAATCACTTGACGAAGAGGTATCCGATAAATTTACAATTAATTGCGATTCATTTGTCTCTTGTAAGAAGTCATCGTCCCAATACTTTTGTCGAAGCCTGTCCACATGGTTGACTTCTTTTTTCCAGACAACAAAACAATAACACAAACGAAAACTAAAAGAATTCCAGAGCGCGTCGTTACGTGACTTAGGCCAGTACGAGACTAAAAACCTTAGTAAAAAATAGTGATGCAAACGGTACAATACGGGCACCATCGGGAAAATGCAGGGGAAGCGGTCGGGGAGTCGCATTCCTAGCAGGTCCCAAGTTATCGCGCACAAGTAAAGTTATTTTATTTCAGAAATGAGGAGATGGATAGACAACTCTTTATTGATGCACCAAATTAAGACTTACACGCGGTGGTACACACGGCTACACATCAAGCTATCCATTTCCAGTATAAGCTGACCTCGTATTGTGTGGGCTTTTCGTAGAATGAGAGGTCTACTTATACTGGAATATATAGCTTGATTTGTGGCCGTGTGTACAATGGGCAGCCTTATTGTTTAAAGCGATTTCTTCCAGGCAACCTTTGGATGGACTGGATTGAAAAGAAAGTAAGAGTAGGCAGTGTTACACAATAAGTTGGTATTTAAGCAAGATAATTAATTAATATACCTACATTAATACATGTATATTTAAATGTTATAAATACTTAATTAAAATCAATTAATGCGATAATAACAGATAAAATAAAAGTTAGAACTTTAGAAAGCTGCAAAGTACAGTTTTAAAACCTCATTAAAAATGGGTATGGATGTGGCATGTCTGATGGTTCGTAGACAAACCACGATATAACCAAGAGGATTGTAAAACTGAAGTGACATTCCGTTGGAAAGCGCAGGGTTTGACCTCTCCCCTCCCTAGATGACGCCCCGATAAGGGTTGCTGGGAGCCGTTGGGTGCAAGCCGCACATGAGAGCTAAACATAGGATGAGCAGTTGAAGTCCTGTGGAACATAGTGTGACATGGCATTGACATTGTCAGTAAGAACTAGCCCAGTTTACACATCAATCCCTAAACGTATTTAACGACTAAACATTCAGTTTTTCTTTATAGGCTTGCGTTTGACCACGATATCGCCTGATGGTAAGTGATGATGCAATCTACGATGGAACACGCTTGTCTAGAAGAATCCTGTTTACTCGCGACTTGAAGACACCCAGGTTGTTTTTATCAGGAAACACAGACTAAATACGTTTAAGTATAAATAAAATTCGTTTATTGGAGGCACAACATATATGTACAATCATATGGATCACACAAACTAAAATTAAATGTATAATAAATATTGCTGGACATTTCACACAGCGCTGTCTTGCCCCAAACTAA
Source organism: Philereme vetulata (assembly GCA_918857605.2). NCBI lineage: Eukaryota > Metazoa > Arthropoda > Insecta > Lepidoptera > Geometridae > Philereme > Philereme vetulata. The sequence continues at coordinate 1,465,764 of OU975471.1, read as the reverse complement.
GCAGAGCTTATATAAAGCAGAGCTTTATAGAAACCAGATAATGGATAGAATATTTATATACATTTTTTTGGTAAATACATACTTAAAATATATAGAGAAATAACCAGACCCGGAACAAATATCTGTTGATCATGAAAATATTTGTTCCGCGGCGGGAATCGAACCCGCTACCTCCTGCGTCTCAGCCGGCTATTCGCCTACTGCACCACAATGCTATGAATGACACGATATGATTGTGCTATGACTATCCGTCCGCATTCGGTCTTTAAGCCCTCTTCTTTAGGGGTATCTCAGCTACCATAAGGGGTAGCAAGTTAAAATTTTAACAGATTGTGTTTTATGACCTGAATCTCAACGAATACTAAAAAAACAACCCATATACAAATAATCTAAATAGGCTTTTTTGCTGTTCTAGGTCTTATTTATAAGACTATTTTATGACCAGTCTTAAAGTATGGAAGCGAAACTTGGGCCGTAACGCAGAAGAACATACATACCATCCAAGTCGCCGAAATGAAGATGCTGAGGTGGATGTGCGGCGTCACCAGGCTCGATAAAATCCGTAACGAGTAGGTGTGAGGAAGCCTGGGGATGCGCGACATCGCTGACAAGATGCAGGAGAGTCGGCTGCGATGGTACGGTCACGTGAAGAGGAGGCCACCTGACTACGTATGGAATTTGGCACTACAACTTACCATCCCCGGTCGAAGATCTAGAGGTAGACCCAAGACAAGGTGGAGAGATGTAGTTCCAAAAGACATGAGAGAGTGCCAAGTTTCTGATGGCGACGTCGAGGATAGAGCGAAGTGGAGAAGAACGACCAGGAAAGCTGACCCCACCACCATGTGGGATACATAGCTGGGAAGAGAGAGAGAGAGAGAGGTGACCCCAAATTATTATCAATGTTAAACTGAAAAGGGTCATTGACCTCTATTAGGAGACCAATGTTTTTTTAATTGTTTCGAAATCTATGTTCTTCATTGAAAAATCACCATAGAATCAGCTAATTTAAACTTACCTTGTTACGACAAAAAGGTTTAAGGCGGTTTTAAAAAAATCCTTACCAATTTTTGTTCAGGATTTTTTAAACAGTGTTTAGTGGGTGTTTAACTTTTTGTGGTAAGACCCTAACAATCAGCTAAATTAATAACGATAAGTACTTAGAAAACTTTCGTGATTGATTTCAATCATTATTACAAACACGGGATTTCTCACGTACCGTTTAAACGTTTAGTGCGTTTAAACTAAGTTCTATGGAAGGCGCAAAATCTAAAAACAATTAACAAAAAAGCTTATAATAATCTTTTCCTGAAAAAAACACTCAAGTAAATAATTGTTTTGCATAGTTACGTCCCCTAATTATATAACTTGGGCAATGGATAGAACTATACGACTGTTCAAAAGATGCCAGTGAAGTCATCTATGGTCAAGCTATGGGTTGCACATCTAAACACTCAACACCTTTACTAGTGGTAGAGCTTTTGTGAATGGGCTCGAGGAAGTGGGCACCACCTCCTTACCGTTATCTGCCGCCAAATAGCAGTAATTGTGCTGCTGTGTTCCGGTTAGATGGTAATGGTATGTTCCTGGAATTACTGGCACATAGGCATAACAGCTAAGTCCTATAGTATGGCAACGTATCCACATAGAGATCAAGACAACATAATAGCTTGTTTTGAATTCTATGTGGGTATCCATGGGCTGCAGTAGCCACTTAACATCTGGTGGACTGCATGCTCGTTTGCCATATAAGTAGTATAAAAAAACCTAAACAGAATCATTTTAGTATACTATTTATACTAAAAACGGGATATTTACCATGATTTGTGAGTATTTAATTCGGTGGTAACATCACTTACCAATCGTGCATTCGACCTGTGTGATGAGAATCACATTCAGAGTGAATTGGCGCATGTCCGAAATGTGTTGGTGAGGAACGGTTATAAACTGCGGTACTTACCAGCTCGACCAAGACCTAAAGCCCACAGTTGCAGAGTGGAACGAAAACCTGCTTTTCTACCATATGTTAAAGGAGTGACAGATAAAATCGCAAACATTCTACAAAAAATTTCACTTAAGACCATCTTTACTCCTTTAAAGAAAATTACACAATACCTGCGCTCACCAAAAGATTGTTTTCCCGTAGAAAAACCAAGAGTGTATAAAATAGACTGTAGCTGTGGGAGTTCTTATATTGGTCAAACCAAACGCACAATAGCTTGTCGGGTGAAGGAACATATCAGGGCGGTGAAGAATGTTGACAGACAAAAGTCTGCCATAGCGGAACATCTGCTGGACTCAGGCTCAAACCACTGGATCGAGCTACACAACCCACAAGTAATCTCAACTGAGCGACATTACATGCCAAGACTGGTTCAAGAGGCAATTGAGATTGCCAAACACAAGAATTTCAATCGTGAAGATGGTTTTCAATTATCTGGAGCCTGGAATCCTGTGGTGAGAATGTGTAAGAACCGAAGAAGTGAAGTGTCAATTACGCGTCCTAATACCGTGAGTGTTGTGTGTCGGAATCGAGCTATAATCGAGAATGAAACCGGTGATAGTAATAGAATTAGCGAATTCATTCCTAGCAAGAGATTAAGAAAGAGGGTAGATCGTTATATCTGCCAATAACTACCTACTCGCAAAGACTTCAGTTTACCCGTGATCATGGCGCATGCAACTGCGTCGAAATATCGGGATACTCAAATACTCACAAATCATGGTAAATATCCCGTTTTTAGTATAAATAGTATTCATAACCATGATAGTTTCAAAAGTTATATCATTTTAGTATATTTTGACGATACGCGAACCAACAGAACGTCAGTACGAAAGAAAAGTTTCCTCCACTGTATGTTTTCAAATTATTCTGGCACCATTTCATTTTAATCAAAAAATCGCGTAGACGTGTCATGCAAACCAATTTATTATGTGCGCACACACCAAACCACATCGAATACTAATATTCAGTATGTATATTCCGCGATTCAAGCCGCGTACAGATTTGGCAAATGACAGACAAATTGGCGGCTGCGCACGTGGCACACGGCACCGACACCCGCTACCAGTCAAGTTACAATAAAGTGAAGTTTGACTTTGCCCCAACTTTGCCAGCTCTTTCCAAGCTCTTATAAGTTACAAATCCACTGGTGCACGAGTGGTTTCTCGGCCCATCCACTTTCATTCCTTTCTTGTCCTGTTGGTCAAACTGTACAGAAACACGACGGAATAAAATTCTTAAGTTTTTATATTTATTTATTAGTTACGTCAACATGGTGAACACTTACACATTCAATTCTTATCACTAGTTATAATAAAATTTGCATGCACTTAATAATGAGAATTAAAAAAAACTATACTGGCACTTAAAACTATGATAGTAAACGAACTTAATTAACAATAAAATTAAGTAGGCGCATTATTTGTGTTTCCTTTAATATTTGTGTTAGGTGGGTAGTTTTGTATTGTTGGGTTGTTACTATTCTTGAATCGAAGGTTTTGCATTTCCTTTTACTACTTGTAGTGTGGAAATCAAGCAGGTCTTCAGCTTGGTTCGATATCTTAGGTTTTTTAACTTTTCTCGATATGCTGGACATTTCACGCAGCGCCATCTAGCCCCAAAATAAGCAAAGCTTGTACTATGGGACCCAGTTAACTGATATAATACTTTGATATGTTTTTTTTAAATACTTACTTATATTATATAGAGAAACAACCAGACCCGAAACAAATATCTGTAGATCATGCAAACATTTCTTCCGCGGCGGGAATCGAACCAGCAACCTCCTGCGTCTCAGCCGGCTATTCGCCCACTGCGCCACGGAGGTCGTTATACATTGAAAGAAAAAAAACACTCATACATTGCGTCCCCACTCCTTAACCGATTTGAATCCCTATTTTCTCATAAAACTAGATATCATGATTTGTGAGTTTTTGAGTGTCTTAATATTTCGGCACAGTTGCACGTTGCATTGTTAAACGTTTAAAGTGATATCTTCCAGGCAACCTTTGGAAGAGAATATGTGAACAAATGAAGCCCATACATGATTTTGAATCACTTAATTGTGTATATTTATTTGCAGAAGAGGAGCACTCTTTAGAGAATTATGCAACAGAATCGACCATTGTACACACGGCTACACATCAAGTTATATATTTCCAGTATAAGCTGACCTCGCATTGTGTAGGCTTTTCATAGAAAGAGAGGTCAGCTTATACTGGAAATGTATAGCTTGATGTGTAGCCGTGTGTACATGTATTTAAATGAAGTTGTCATTTGCTATAGAAATATTTTGTCACACAAAGAGTTTGTCATCGGTTTCGTTACAAATTTTTGTGTCATTACATTAACTGTGTCCCATCAATCAAAAGCATCAGAGGGTGTTTTCATCGCTTAGGGCTTTGACACACTGGCTGCGGTGAAAAAACCAAAATGGCCACCAGTCGTAATATTAGTATTTTTATTTATAGTGTTATCCGAACACATGCGGAAAATTCCAAGATTTTTAAAATCATCTCAAAAATTTCGCGTATCAAGAGAAAGGTCGCGGGTTCACGTCCCGTCTAGGCTTGAAATTTTTGAGATGATTTTAAAAGTCGTAATATTGTCTTACCAAAACAGGCATATAAATTCATAGATTTAAATTAGTTTAATAAACCATAATCAAAAAATTAATCAATGACTAGAAATTATATAAGTACTAGCTCGCGGCTCGCACGCGTGATTTGTCGATACAAAATAATCTTTGCCTCCGGTCTAAGCCAAATTTAATAAAAAATCAGCTATTTCTACTTGAAAGCCTAACCAATAAACAAACTCACTTTCGCATTTTTAATATTAGCATGATAGTATGATAAATATATTTGGATGGGTTAAACGCATTGCGTGTCGCATTGCAACGACATTGCATTCGTTAAACGCTGAATATGGCTGTATCTACACAAAAACTACACCTACATTTTGTATTATACACATTGTATTACCCATATTATGCAATTGTGGGTAATAACAAGTATTACCCATATTATGCCATAAATACAATGTGTATAATACAATAATAAGGTGTAGTTATTTTAGGTACAGCCATATTCAGCGTTTAACGAATGCAATGTCGTTGCAATGCGACACGCAATGCAATGCCTTTAACCAATCCAAATCTATTTATCATAATATCATACTAATATTATGCAATAAATATCTACAATTTGAAATTTGATTTATTTTGAGATATTTCAAATAATTATTACGTGTAAGAAACTTATACAATATTTATTATTGACGTAATGCAAAGACTGTTAATACAAATATTATGTATAGGTATTTTTCAAACTTTCGCGAACAGTATCCATAATTACTTTTTTAAACGGATATTCGCAACACAATCGGTTTGATACATAAAAAAGTTAATGACACATACACGATAAATACCCGTTTAAATAATTAATTGTATTAAGTATACGCTGTATACCTCAAAGCGGCCCCCTTATTACCCAAGACAAATTGCTAACGCGTCGCTATCGCTAGTCAGGCCATCCCTTTCACACGTACAGTACGTACCTCACATGTAAAAGGGATGGCCTGACCGCAACTGCAGTCGATTACATACCTCACCTATGTGACGCCTTATATTTTTTTTTGCAACCGCAACTGACCCCCAACCGAACCGCATTTAGCCCGCAAACTTTCGTCTATCTCAACCTTTATTTAAGCCCATTTTGCTGCTAAGCGATATTTGTGATATCTTTGCGAAATTGCAATTATTCGGAGTGGTCTCGGCCAGCTGTGACGAGTGGCTGAAAGTATTATTTATTTTGAATAATACGTTTAACAATACACACAAATACGTATAACTCACAAAAGGTGTGCTTAGTGCTAACAGAGTAGTAGTAGCTAGTAAACATAATATATATATACTGATTAGTAGATTTATAAGTCTTAACAATCATCATTATTCTAACTAAAAAGTACAAATTCTTAAGTCGCTAACCGTAGCCGATGACCTTGAGCGGATGGGCGTAGCTATTGTTTCGGCCCCGCACCTTCCGCCACACGCATCTAACCAACCAGCAAAAAGGTGAGTGCGAGGCAGATGAGCACAACCCTCCCGTACGACAGTCAGCGGTACACTGCCGCCTGTCGCCCGCGCAACCACCTTCTAAGGGTAAGCCCGCTAATTATACGAAAAAATTGAAAATAATTAATTGCCACGTGAAAGACCGTCGCAGCACAGCATCATTTGTTCAACTTGAAGGTATAGTCTTTGTCCACATTTAGGTGAAAGAAAAATTACAAAAGTTTACGTCGTTTAGAGGTTGAATCGAATTGAGTGTCGAAAACAGCTACAAATTGTTATTTTTTTTTCTCATACAATAAACAATAAACAGGTTGAACTTTTTTGTATATTCACTTTGCAGATAAAAGGTCAATGAATGACATATATTTTTTTGAGCACATGAAACTGACTCCTCCCTGAGGAGAAAGCCTCCAAATAAGACCAATCAGCTACTATATTCCCCTTAAGTCGATAGCATTGTATGGAAGAGCAACGACGCCCTGCCGTCATACAGTGTAAACTAGTACGGAGGGTAGTCACTTGACTATGTATTCAGGAGACTGGAAAACTTAAGTTACAATAGGAAACATATGTATATAACATAATGTATATAGTTTAAGTCTAGATTTTAAGTTTGTAAACTTACTTTTTTGTAATTAATTTTACTTTCGGTACTATAAAAAAAAGAAAAAACAAAGAGTTATACCTAGTCAGGTCAAAAGTATTGTCACACAGTAAAAACTTTTCTTTTAGAATGCTGGCCACAAAAAAGTTTATAGAATTCGAATTTCGAATTGTTCATGAAAATAAAAATGTATGCTTTTTAGAATTTTACTCATTTTTAAATATGGAGTGGACGCTTAAAGAAAACCGTGTTGCAGTTAATGCGTTGCATCATTGCGGTTACGCGCCAATTCAAATTTTTGACATACTGATGAAATTGGAATATAACCAAAAGATTCATTTATCGCACCATCAAACGATACAATGAAGACTCTAGTGCAGATGACAGGTCAAGAAGTGGTCGTCCTCGGTCTGTTAGGACTCCAGCAGTAATAAAAGCTGTGAAGGCGCGAATTCAAAGAAATCCCAAACGTAAGCAGAAACTGTTGGCCCTTCAGATGGGGTTAAGCAGAACCACGGTGAAAAGGGTGTTAAATGAAGACTTAGGGCTTCGGGCATATCGTAGAAAAACAGGACATTGTTTGAATGCTCGTCTAATGGACCTGAGACTGAAGAGATGTCGCGCTTTGTTGAAGCGGTACGCGGGAAAAAAATATCGGGAAATCCTTTTTTAGATGAAAATTTTTTTACCGTAGAAGAGAGCTACAACAAACAAAATGATAAGGTGTACGCACACAGTAGTGAAGAAGCGAGCAACCGTATTCCGCGTGTCCAACGAGGTCATTTTCCATCTTCGCTCATGGTACGGTTGGGAGTTTCTTATTGGGGCTTAACAGAGGTACATTTTTGTGAGAAAGGTGTAAAAACGAATGCAGTTGTGTATCAAAATACAGTCCTGACGAACCTTGTGGAACCTGTTTCTCATACCATGTTCAATAACAGGCACTGGGTATTCCAACAAGATTCGGTGCCAGCTCATAGAGCGAAGAGCACACAAGACTGGCTGGCGGCGCGTGAAATCGACTTCTTCCGGCACGAAGACTGGCCCTCCTCCAGTCCAGATTTGAATCCGTTAGATTACAAGATATGGCAACACTTGGAGGAAAAGGCGTGCTCACAGCCTCATCCCAATTTGGAGTCACTCAAGACATCCTTGATTAAGGCAGCCGCCGATATTGACATGGACCTCGATCGTGCTGCGATAGACGACTGGTCGCGCAGATTGAAGGCCTGTATTCAAAATCACAGAGGTCATTTTGAATAAACTTTAGTGTCATAAAAATCTATGTTTTGTTAAGTTCATTTTGGTATATAAATGGTTACATAATGAATAAACTTGTTTCAATTATTTTATATTAAACATGTGACAGAATTTATGACCTGACTAGGTATATATACCGGTCCACCAATGCAGCTATTCTATAAGTAATCCTATCTATTACACAAAACTATCACACTTTATATTGTAAATGCAAAAGTTTGTAAGTTTGTTTATTTATTTGTTTGTATGTTTGTTACTCAATCACATTGTAACGGCTCAACTGATTACGATCAAATTTAGTATTTCTGTATATTATAACCTGGACCAACACATAAGCTAATTTTTATCCCATAAATCAGGAAACAATTATTTCGGTCTTCGCGAGTGCGAAGCCGCTGGCGGGTCAGCTAGTAGTTGCATAAAGGTTTATTGATAACTAGATTCCGCCAGCAGCTACGCACGTGTGGTTTGTAAACAAAAAGTAGCCTATGTGTTAATCCACGTTATAATCTACGCACATATAAAATTTCATTGAAATCGGTTCAGCCGTTACGACGAAAGAGTCACAAACGTCCACACATACATCCATACAAACTTTCGCGTTTATAATATTAGTAGGATTATGTAGAAAAACTTGAAATACACGGTGCCGGGATTCATGTGCTTCAAACGAAAACCAACGATGGAGGGTCCCATGGGCTATACCTGAATTACCCCCTATGAATGCTCTACAAGTAACAAATCATTTGTGAGTAAAATGTATTTGTGTGTAATCATCATTATCATCATCATATCAGCCGTAGGACATCCACTGCTGGACAAAGGCCTCCCTCATTGATCTCCAGGAACTGCGGTTGGAAGCGGCCTGCATCCAACATCGACCTGCGGTTCTTACCAAGTCGTCTTCCCATCTTGTAAGTGGACGTCCTACGCTGCACTTGCTGGTCCGTGGCCTCCACTCGAGAACTTTCCGGCCCCATCGGCCATCTGTTCTGCGCGCTATATGGCTTGCCCATTGCCACTTCAACGTGCTAATCCGTCGGGCTATGTCGGTGACTTGAGTTCTCCTACGTATCTCCTCATTTCTGATTCGATCCCGTAGAGAAACCCCGAGCATAGCCCTCTCCATAGCTCGTTGAGCGACTCTGAGCTTATTCATAAGGCCAATAGTGAAGGACCACGTCTTGGTTCCATATGTCATCACTGGCAACACACACTGATTGAAGACTTTCGTCTTAAGGCACTGAGTTATGTTTGACGAAAAGACGTTGCGAAATTTCCCAAACGCTGTCCATCCGAGTTGGATTCGATGATTGACTTCTTTCTCGAAGTTGGACCTACCTAGTTGGACTGTTTGTCCTAGGTATACATACGCGCCGTCAACTTCAAGAGCTGAGTTCTCAACCATAACTGGGGCAGGCACGACACGGACATTCGACATAATTTTCGTCTTGTCCATGTTCATGTTAAGCCCTACCCGTTGGGAGACTCGATTGAGGCCTTTGAGCATCGTGCTGAGCTCTTTCATCGACTTTGCCATGACCACAATATCATCGGCAAACCGAAGGTGAGCGATGTATTCGCCGTTAATATTGATGGCCAGTCCTTTCCATTCCAGAAGCTTGAAGGCATCTTCCAAAGCGGTCGTAAACAGTTTCGGAGAGATGACATCTCCCTGTCTTACGCTTCTTTTTAAGAGAATCGTCTTCGAGCTCTGCTCTTCTACTCGGACTGACATAGTGGCATAAAGTGCATTGTGTGTATTAAAGTATTGAAATAAAACTATTTAAATAGACATCCATCGATAGTTTCATCATCATCATCAACTTATAACAGTCCACTGCTTGACGTAGGTCTCTCCCAGGGTGCGCCATTGAGCCCGATCCTCAGCTCTTCTTATCCAATCCTTGCCAGCCACAGCGCGCAAATAGTCGTTTCATCTAGCCGGAGGCCATCCTACACTTTGCTTGCTTAGACGTGGTCTCCACTCCAGAACACGTTTTTGTTTGGACCACATGAAATTTGACACCGTGTTTATTATTAAAATATTTGAAAATTACATTTTTCAAAGTTAACTTGACATCTATTGCTAAGCTAGGTTTTTCGAATTAACTTCATTGACTTACTGTTGCAAAACTCAAGGCATCGTGAACATTTTGAAGTAGTTAAAATATGCTTAGCCGCAAAATGATGCCAAAAAAGATCAAATTAAAAAAAAATACTAAATTTTCTCTTCTTCAAGTCTGTTGGAGTATCTTAGATAAGATTGGCTTTACAAATTAGAAAAGTTGTTATTTTTTGCCATTCAATCCCGTTTCACTTACTACATAGAAATCAAAGAATTAAAAAATGTCTAGTTCTAAATGAATAGACGGATAATCTTTTTTAAATCATGTTTTCTTGAAAAGCGGCTAAAAAGCTGTAAATCACGGTCACATTATAGCGGCGTTCAGTAACATTTACAGATGGAAAGGTTGCAGAGTGCCGTTGGGTGTAGGCCGCACCATCGATCGCTCTGGAAGTCTATGGGGAATATAACATAAGTTCACCAGTGGACGTCCACGTTGATAATCACGATTTCCACTGAAATCTAGTTTATTTAAATCATACTAACGGTCTTAAATCGTTGATGGCTTTTGACGGAATTGCTGCTGAGAACTCATCATCATCATCTCAGCCCACATCCACCCACTGCTGGGCATAGGCCAACTCGCTATCACGCCATTCTCTCCAGTCCTGTGGCAAGTGCATCCATTGCCTTCCCGCAACTCTCGCGATGTCGTCCGACCATCTGGCTGGTGGTCTGCCAACTGGTCTGCGCCCTTTTTGCGGCCACCACTCGGTTGCTGCCCTCGTCTATCTTCCGTCTTTCCTCCTTGCCAAGTGTCCAGCCCATCTCCACTTCACCTGGTTGATCCTTCTACCCACATCCACGACTTTGGTTCTGCGTCGTATTTCGATGTTGGGTATGTGGTCCAATACCGAGATGCCTAACATGTCACGTTCCATTGCTCTCTGAGTAACCTGCTGATAACTAATTGCCTATATTTACAATCCTACTTTTTTATCTAGCCTATACTGTCTCACTGCTGGGCAAAGGCCTCCCCCTCATCTCTCCACTTTTCTAGATCTTGTCCCGCCAGTCCCTATAAAAAAAGTGTCCAAATCATCGCGCCACCGCTTCTTAAGCCTTCCACGGTGTCGCTTTCCATCCACAGAGATCCATCCAGTTACGACCCACTTATTTGGTTGCATGCGTGAGACATTATCCGCCCAATCCCATTTTAACAATCCTACTACCCCAATAATATTATAAGCGCGAAAGTTTGTATGGATGTATGTATGTTTGTTACTCTTTCACGCAAAAACTACTCAATGGATTTTATTGAAATTTGGTATGTAGGTGAATTATAATCTGAAATAACACATATGCTACTTTTTATCGACAAAAACGTGTGAAAACCCGCGGCTGGTAATATTATACATGTGAAAGTTTTGATATTTGTTGTCAATCACGTCGTAGCGGCTGCACCGATTTCGATGAAAGATCATTGGGCGGTTTTGACCCACTTTTTTTTTTCGCGCACAGTGTTCAAATCACTTTTAAAGTAAAGTATTCAATTCCACTTTTCTAAATATGTAAATTTTTTTTATGTATCTGCTGGAGGAAAAATGTTATGTAACAGTATGTATGTGAGTCTAACTATAATTCTATTAGACTAAAAACTAAAGATTTTACTGTCAGCATTGTGAAAATGTATGTACAAGCATAAGAAAAATGTTTGTATCGCATAACAGATTGTATGTCTCTCTCGCTCGCACTTTCGACAGGTAGAAAATAACAGTAAGGTATCGAAGTGCGCGTGCGACGCGCCGCCTGCGCCCCACCCGCTCTGACCGCCCCGCAGTCGTACGTCATCCTTCGTTTCGATCTGTGCGTTTAAACTCGTGTTTCCGATTTTTGCATTTTATTGATTACTTGAGCGTGTTTTATGGACCCCTGATTTTGCTTGACGATTGGTTTACATTAACATGGAAAGACAAAATAGTTGCGTGTCGTGTAATCGATCTGTTTTACGTCGACGAAAACACATATTGACAGTTCTCTTTTTGGAAAGACAAAGGGATCTTGTAGATTTATTATTGCAAGAAATAATACCACGTGAGGTAAGTACACTACACTGTCATCGTATGTGTATGACTCGTCGCGTGCTCTTGATTGTACAAATGTTGCTTTGCTCAATGTAATGGCTCATTTTACTTCTTGATAAATGGAGGAATATATATTTTTTTTTCAATTGTTTCAGATTACTTTTAATGGCTCACGGGCCATGTGCCATGCTTGTTGGTCAAGGTTAGATCGTCGTTTACGGAATCAACCCGTACAAAATGAACAAGTACAAAATATACCAGTACAAGATCAGCCAGTTGAAGAGCAACCAGTGCAAGATCAAGTACAATTGCAGCCTAGTTTTGTTACGCCTAGAGGATATAAGCGAGCATCGAATACAGCGAGACATTGTATTTTTACAAACTGTAGAAATGTAGTGGCCCATAATGTTCCACTATATGCTAAGTTCCAACTCTTACACAATCACAATTTTTATATACCAGAATTAGCTCGGGTTTGCAATGCTCATTTTATGAGGAATGATTGGGTAGACTTGCTCAACACTACATCCCACGAAAACTTTGACAGTACTCATGTTGTTGGTATGATGAATTTATATAAATGGGGTATCGAACAAAGAAGCAACCTTGATTTCGAAAATATTGAAGAAATAGAGGACAATGAATTTCACTTTTGGACGGGACTAACAAAATATCAATTTAATGTTATTTTGAACCAAACGCCTTCACTGGGTGATCAATCAGTTCATCCTGCCACAGTTCTTGGAATTTTTTTAACAAAAATAAGAACCGGTGAACCAGATGAGCGATTAGCCACTAAATTCAATATGTCGAGGAGAACCCTAGAAAGGAAGTTGGCGATAGCAAGAGAATGCTTAAGTAATGATTTTGTTCCACAGCATTTGGGCTTAAATCATATTACTAGGGAAGATGTGGTGGCCAAGAATCTTGCAATTCCAAGCCTTTTTTTTGGTGGTAACTATAATGAACCGGCGGCCATTCTCGTATGTGATGGAACATATATTTATCTACAAAAGAGTTCGAATTTCCTTTTCCAGCGCAAAACTTACAGTCTTCATAAGTTTCGGAAATTAGTAAAACCCTTCCTTATAGTATGTACCGACGGCTACATAGTAGATGTTACGGGGCCTTACACTGCGACTACTTCGGACGCAAGCATTATGCGTGACCTGATGCAAGAAGATTCTCCGATTCATGGGTTCTTGAGAGTTAATGATGTTTTTATATTGGATCGTGGATTTCGGGATTCGATTGATAAAATTGAGGAATGCGGGTATAATCCTCACATGCCGCCTACAAGAGTAAGAGGAGAACAACTGACGACACTAGATGCTAATAAATCTAGATTAATAACAATGATCCGGTGGGTAGTGGAAACCATTAACGGCAGATTCAAGAAAGATTTTAAAATCTTCCGCCATGTATATTTTAACGTTGCCATGAGAAACATGATGGTCGACTTCAAAATAACTGCGGCCATAATTAATGCTACTCGCCATCCATATGAGGACCATATGTATGCGGAACAATTCATAAGAATTATAAATGAACGAATGAATGAACCCAATGAGATGGCAGAATATGTGATTAACCATAATTTAAACAGGCAGAGAGTAGCGTTTGTGCGACTCGATGGCAATGATCCGGATTTTGATGACTTTCCTCGGCTTACATTTGACGAATTAATATTGTTTACGTTGGGATCATACCACTTGAGAATCGCAAGATCGTATTGCCACGAGCACATGCGTGAGGATGGTGTATACACTATCGAACTATACCGGCACCAAGAAATGATTGAAAATAAGATATTGATAAGAGGCAGAATACAGTCACGACACGTCCGTGCAAAGCAGTACTACACCTATATTTTAGTAGATCCTACCCATATTGGAAGAAATAGCATCCAACAGTATTACTGCTCGTGTATACACGGCCGTCGCACTGTCGGAAGCTGTGCACATGTTGTAAGCGTCGTATACTTTCTGTCATGGGCCAGGCATCAAGACGTCATAGACGCGCCTGCAGCCTTTTTAGATGAATTAACTATAGATTTTGATAATGCAGAATAAAAATATTATTACCGCAAAATGGATTTTATTTTCGTATTCCTGGAAATTGTTCAAAACAACTGTTTTACAAAGTATTTTTACAGTCAGGCCAATAGTTTTTACTTAGTTCATTATAAAAATGCTATAATAATAATTTAAAAATGCTATAATAATTATTTTAAAAATGCTATAATATTAATTAAAAAAATTTTTTTTGCGGTTCTCCCATATCCTGCAATAATGCGACCCATACCATTAAGTAACATATACATTTAACTACATACCTAGCCCTGTTTCGTTTTTGTGCGCCGTGGGTCATATGTCCGAACAAAATGCCCAATGACCTTTGATATATACATAGATTATAACCTGCGTTAACACATAGGCTACTTTGTGTTGACAAACAACGTGTGCGAAGCTGCTAGCGGATGCTAGTGTACAATAATCTTTTGTTACAATATATTGGTGTATTGCAGAATCAATGGGATATTGCCAAGCTTATACTACAAGAGTGGATACTACGCACTGAAAAGTGCAGCGGATATAACTATACGTACTTTATTTATATTTATTAAATTATTTGTGTTAAAATCTTAATAGCGGTCTTGAAGCGTGATTAGCTTTTCGCAGAACTTTTCAATTCAATCCAGTATGGATTAGTAGAATACTAGTGGTTCGCCCCGAACTGAGATCTCGCGAGTCTCTCATAAAAACAAAAATATATTATTCGTAATCTTTGACTATAAAAATAGTGCCATGAAATAAAAACCAGCTTTCTTGACCTACAGTGTCATTCAAATTACAAGTAACGGGAGGTCATATTATTTGGATATACTTTTTGGGATACATACAACATGCAATTATTCTGGATTTCAGACTTTTGCCTATATTTGTGTCACTAAATCTACACGAATACCAAATTTCAGCATTGTGCGGCCACTGGTGTACCCTATGAATATTGTCAAAGTATTGTTCTTATTATGGCTAATAACTCAAAAACTAAAGCAGGGTTGAAATGTAGTAACAAATCCCTTTAATTCGACGTCCTATTTGACCAAATAGTCTCATTGTCATTTTTTTACCCCTCTTGAACCCCTATATCTCGACAAGCCCCCTACATTTTATCTCATTTAGTCACACCAAAATTGTGCCATCACTACCTTCATAAGTATCAAATTTCACGATGATCGGATCAACGCTTCGAAAGTTATCTTCGGACAAACAAACATACATACATACAACGCCGATTTGCCCAAGTTGATTTGGAGATGTCGCTTCGCTCAATCAATAAAATCTTAAAACTATTAGTACAATTGCTTTCTCAGAGCACTAATTGCTCGTGCTAAACATATTAACAACAATACTTTTGCTGCAATATATTGCTGTGTTTAAGATGTACACACGGCTACACAATTCCAGTATAAGCTGACCACTCATTCTACGAAAATCCTGCACAATGTTGTCAGCTTATACTGGAAAAATAGCTTGATGTGTAGCCGTGTGTACCATCAATGAAATATTCCCAGGTTATAAAGCAAAATTGCGAAGAGTGTTGCACAATTGACGGCAATTTGGTAGCTATTCGCTAGCAGCTAGAAATTGCCACAAAACTGGTAATATATAAGGACCTAGTATTCACGCGGCCACTTGGATTGAGCGCTTGGATTCAGTGACATTACAAGTGATTTTATGTTTCATAGGACATTTCCAACAATCCGACTCCAACAGGCTTTATATCAACCTATGAATCTGGTACCTCAGTTGGCATATTAAAATGATTCATATTTTGTTATTCACAATTATTTATTACAATAAGTGACACAATCAGAACAAAATAAACGAAGCAAAGCACAGAGAAGGACAAGACTAATATAGAGATTGACAAAATACCCATAGAACCACATCACAAAACATACAGCCCCAGTAATTGTTTGTTGTAATACCTAATGTTCTTAATTATGAGTTACTGACCACAATAATCACAATAATATGATAAACTAGCTGACAAATCCGCAGCTTTGCACGCGTAGTTTTTCAATAAAAACATTACCCTCCTGTGCAGTTGGGTAAAAAGTAGCCTATGTCACCCCGGGGGATAGTGTAGCTTCTCTACAGTGATATTTTTTTTTTAAATCGGTTTTGTAGTTTTAGAGCTTATGCAATACAAACTAACAAATTTTTGCTCTTTATATTATTAGTATGGGCTAAAGTCACCACAGAGTGGACGCCTCTCGAGTGGAGCATCGACGAAAGGTTGCTAGCCTATCAGTTTTTTATTGAGTACATTTCGGGGAGTGTGCGGCGGAACTATTCAACCTGATCCCACCATCTTCTTTCTATCAACGGACAACCAGACGCTCTGTGGTGCGCCACCGCTATATGGTATAAATACCTCACATTCGCACAAAGCGGTTCTCTTCGTCCTTTATTATGCGCACCGCTTAAGAGTGGAACGCCTTGCCAGAGTCTGTGTTTCCTGATAGCTACAACCTGGGTATCTTTAAGTCGCGAGTGAATAGGTTTCTTCTAGGCAAGCGTGTACCATCGTAGACTGCATCATCGCTTACCATCAGGCGAGATCGTGGTCAAACGCAAGCCCATAATATAAATTAAAAAAAAAAATGTAAAAAAAAAAAAAAATGTCTTTGTTTGTTTATTTATTTTTTGTTTGTTTTTTACTCAATAACATCGTAACAGCTGAACCGATTTCGGTGAAATATAGTATATACGTAGATTATAACCTGGATCACCACATAGGCTACCTTTTATCTCATAAATCGGTTTCTATGGGATAAAAATGGGGTGTCAAGTCAAGTAGCAACAGCGAGTTCTGCTTTATTTCTAGGTAACCCTCACATTTATTAGTGTAACGCGTACGAAGTCACGGGCAACAGCTAGTAATAAATAAATAAAAGAGCATTTATTCATTAACCACAGGTTTCTAAAATTTGGTAGGTAGGTACAGGTACCTACAGAATATAAGGTAAGTACAGTTACAGACAATTGTGAGATTGGTCTCTATCAGATATAAGTTGGGGAAAAAGTTTCTTCGCATTTTTTAAGAAAATTCAAAACATTTTTTAATATAGTTTATTTACATTTAATTAAAGTATGTAGGTACCATTTTGTTCGATAACTTTTGCCATCTTGTAGGTAGGGACATGATCCCTTTGCTATAGAAATTTTGGGGCTTCTGATCAAAATACCGTGACAAATAATTTTCGCAGTCCTCTCGTGATGTTAACCTGATACTGCCTAAAGAATTCTGAAGAGACCGAAACAGGTGGAAATCTGAAGGTGCAAGGTCAGGACTATACGGCGGATGCATTAACACCTCCCAGCCAAACTTTCTTAATTTTTGCTGAGTGGCTAAAGATGTGTGAGGTCTAGCGTTATCATGATGAATAACCACACCTCTTCTGTTGATTAATTCCGGCCGCTTTCTCTCAACTTCTTGCTTTAATCTCATCAATTGTTCGCAGTAGAGTTCAGAATTGATGGTCCTGCCTGGTGGTAACAGCTCATAATGAATAATGCCCTTCCAATCCCATCATACACACAGCATCACCTTGTTGAGAGTTAACCCGGGTTTCGCCACAGTCTGTGAAGCCCGACCGGCCTTTGACCACAACCTTTTTCACACGTTCTTGTCGTACGTGATCCACTTTCCATCACCAGTTATCAGTTTCTTCAAAAATGGTTCGGTTTCATTACGTTGTAAAAAAGAATCACAAATGAGTACACGGTTCATTAGGTTTCTTTCAGTGAGCTCGCGGGGTACCCAAATATCGAGCTTTTTTGTGTACCCAGTTTTTTTCAAATGCGCCAAAACTGTTTTGTGGTCAATTCCCAGTTCTTCAGCTACGTTGTAACTACGGATATGCCAATTATGCTCCACTTTTTCAAAAGTGGCATCAATTTTATCCGTAATAGGGCGACCAGAGCGACGTGCATCTTTTACATCAAAATTTCCGGATTGAAAACGCTTAAACTAAATTTGTGCTACTCTCACAGACACTGCACTAGGTCCATAAACATCGCAAATTTTTTTCGCGGCTTGCGTTGCATTTTTACCTTTGTTGTAGTAAAATTTTAAAATGTATCGAATTTCTTCATTAGGTTCACTCATCTTCACAGTACGAAAAACAAATAAAAATCACACATTTTCCTAATTTGAATTTGGAATTATTTTCTTTAAAATTTAAACTTTGAATGATACCAAAACCAGCCAGATACAAATAGTATAGACAAAGACATTTTATTACAAGTTCATACATACTATAATGCGAAAAGACTTTTTCCCCAATCTATTAGATATTAGCTACAACACCATTATAATAAAATTAATCGAAAAGAACAAAACAATGATGTTTAAATCGTACAATGGGCGATCTACAGTAACATTACAGTAGGAAAAAACTGACACTCTGGGAGTGCCGACAGAAGTGAAAATTCGGAACTTATATACAGAGTTGTCAGTGTCAGCAACAGCCAGTGTCAATAGTCAGTGACAGGTGTCACGAGTTCAATGAAACAATGCCGCAACTATACGGGCTGAAACAATGCCCAAAAACATACCGGCCCACAGTGGTCTAAACACAATGGTTTTTTCCTACCTCAAAAATGTTCAACGCGCCTAAAGAAGTTTTCACTTCAAAAATATATTATCTTATCACAGTAGTAAATTGAATATCTATTGTGCGAGTAGATTAAAAGTTCCAGAACTCACTGATGCTAATTATCAACCTCGCATTTGTCAGAGCTGTGCAAACAGCATCTGTGATTCTAGTTAGGTATTCGATTTACCGTAGATAATGTGTTGACATGCCAGAAGTAATAAAACGACAAACGTTTCGGACGGCAGCAACAGTTTGGTAACGACAGAGAACCCACAGCGTTAAAATAACGAATCCAATTGACAGTTAATTAACGGTGTGTTACCATCATATCACGGTCCTAGTTTTTCAGTAATCTAAAACAAACCTGTCATGTTATCTACGATATTAATTTAAAACACACATCCTGAATCGTACCTTTAGCTAGAATATTTATCCAGTAATCGATACATTTCTAATAAACAATTTTTAATATTTATAAACTTCAATTCAGCGGCGCCTATGCGCCGATGTTGCTAAGGGCGGGTTTCTATATCCGTTGGCAACCAGCTACGACTCGTTTCTCCTTGAAAAACTGTCAAAAGTTTGACATTAGTATGACACTTTTTCAAGGAGATACGCGGCGTAGTCGGTTACCGACGGATATAGGAACCAGTCATTAGTCAGTATAACAGATACCGTTTTACAGTTTAGATATATGTTGAATGAAAATGATTTGTTTACCATTTTTATGCAGGCTGTTTCATTGATATTTTAAGGAATTGATGTTAAGTTTGTTTGCTAATTTAAAATTTTCTATTGTAACGAAATTGTACAAAACTATTTTACAATAATAGCTATAAACACTACACGTGTTTTCATTTAATGCCGTACATAACATTACAAGTTGTATATATTTGACTTAGAAAACTTTACTGGTGGTAGAGCTTTTGTGAACGGGCTCGAGGAAGTGGACACCGCCGCCTTTCCTTTATCTGCCGCCAAATAGCAGTACTTGTGCTGCTGTGTTCCGGTTAGATGGTAATGGTATGTTCCTGTAATTACTGGCATATAGGCATAACAGCTAAGTCCTATAGTATGACATCGTATCCACATAGAGATCAAGACAACATAATAGCTTGTTTTGAATTCTATGTGGATATCCATGGGCTGCAGTAGCCACTTAACATCTGGTGGACTGCATGCTCGTTTGCCATATAAGTTGTATATAAAAAGAACTTTCGTGATCAGTCAGCCCGAGGTCATGACTGTTGCAACACAGCCGAAACGTCGGGATAACAAATAAAAAGGTACATACGCGATAAATACCCGTTTTAATCAATAATTATGTACAGTGATCGCGAAAGTTTGAAAAATACTTTCGTGATATATTTCAATCATTATTATAAATACGGGATTTATCACGTACCGTTTTACCGGTGTTTCGACCGACAATGTTTCGGTTCAGTACGTGAACCTTCATCAGGGTGAGTATGATCCGTTCCGCACTGATGAAGGTTCACGAATAATAAATAAATAAACAACACTGGATATTTCACACAGTGCTATCTAGCCCCAAACTAAGCAGAGCTTTTACCATGGCAACCAGATAGCTAATATATTTTTTTTTATCTAGTCTATGCTGTCCTACTGCTAGGCAAAGGCCTCCCCCTCATATCTCCATTTTTCTCGATCTTGTACCATCTATAAAAAGCGTCCAAACCATCGCGCCACCGCTTATTAGGCCTTCCACGGTGTCGCCTTCCATCCACAGGGATCCATCCAGTACCTTAGCCCACCTATTTGGTTGACGGAGATATGACCCGCCCATTCCCACTTCAACTTCGCAGCCTTGATACCGACGTCAGCGATGCCAGTCCTTGAGCGCAGCGAGGTGTTCCGAATAGAATAATGTTACGCCGAGGCTGTTACAGGATAAGTAATAGTAAAACCGGTTTATCGAAGTTATACCTACTGTGTCACAGAATAGGTAATACTTGGTGTGGAATATAGGTATATTCCACACCAAGTATTACCTATTCTGTGATATATATATATATATATATATATATATATATATATATATATATATATATATATATATATTCTATTCTGTGTGCGTGGTATGTAGGTACATACCACGCACAGAATAAGGAATAGTAGTCGATCGAAATACCTACACTTTTCTAGTTACTAGTGGAAACGTCGAGAAGGTTCTGGAAATAATGCGCGGTATAAATAGTGCGTAGAGAGGTCCGCAGAGGCAGTCTTAATTTGGCGATACGTGCGAAAATTTCGGCGATTTTTAGTGGTTTATTGCGCATTTATCATATTAGTGTTGAATAAAAGTGTTATTTTGGTTATATTGATTTTCATTATGTTATCCCGAACCCTCAGCTCGTAACAATACTTATATACATTTTAAAATACTTTACTTTTAATATGCATCCATATGATCTGATCGAAACACCGATAAACCGGTACGTGATAAATCCCGTATATATAATAACGTTGTAATATACTTCGGGTCATATAGTAAATGAAAAACAAACACACGTGCCTATATTGAAAATCACATAGGTTTGTGCAAACAACCGTCTCAGCTAGCCGCCAGGTTCTATCAATCTACGTAACGACCATTAGCATAAGCCGGTACAAGCAAAGGCCGAGAGTACGTACTGTGATAGATACTATGGCAGCTAGTAAAGCTCTATTAGGTATTATTGGTACCTGCGATTTACTAGGTACTCATCACTATCATTATCACATCAGACGTCCATGGCTGAAATTATCTTTATCTGTATTTTATATTTATCGTATCGTTATCTTTATATTATCTTACCTTTATCTTACATTTATATTATCTTTACCTTATATTTATTGTATCTTTGGATTATATTTATCTTATATTTGTCTTTATCTTATCTTATCGTTATCTTAGCTCTATCTTAACTTTATCTTATCTTTATCTTATATTGATCTTATCTTTATCTTTCTAGGGTTCCTGAACAAAATGGTAACGGAACCCTTATGATGTGACTTTATCTATCCGTCCGTCCGTCACAGCTTGATTATCTCAGCAATTGAAACTGAAACTTGGAAGTAGTAGTCAAATTACGGGATTTGAACCTAAAACCTTCTCTTTGGTATGGGGATACAATGATCAACTTCGCCACCTTCAAAGGTCTTGTATATCTAAAAGTTTATTTCGGTAACTTGTAAATAATACATTCAGGTTAAAGTATCTCCTTTTAAGCAAACATAGGCTTGTATCCGAACGACCGCTCTTCTATGGCCATTGCAGTATTGTTTAAGCATTAAAACGAACTTACCTAGTGCTGTTAGATTCCAAAAAATATATTAAAATTATTTGTGTGACATCGACAACACAAACAAGTAACTTTCTAACAAAAAATATAACCGATCTACCAATTTTAATTAAATTTCCATGGGATCAATCTAAAAGTATATCCTTTTAAATAAAAAACTAAATTTCCAAATCGGTTGATATTATAACGGAGTTCTGAGCTAACAAACATAACGTTACATAAAAATTAAACCAATTTAAGACTTATTGGCTGAGAAAGCGTTGGTGGGACGATTTCAACACCTTCCAAAGAGGATGGTGGGAGATAGTGTCAGATAGGAATGTTTGGAGGGACTTGGGGGAGACCTTTGCCCAGCAGTGGGATGAGATAGGTTAGGAAAAAATAAAAAATACATGATTTTCTCATGGATGCCATTGTCAGAACTGGACCAAATGGAAATGAGACAACACAGGAAGTACATACTTTTAAATAAAAAAAGAACCATCAAAATCGGTTCACCCAGTCGAAAGTTCTGAAGTAACAAAATAAAAAAATACAGTCGAATTGAGAACCTCCTTTTTTGAAGTCAGTTAAAACCAGTAATGAAAGGTTGCCTGCAACCTTTTATTACTGTTTTTCAGTCGGCCTGCCGACCATAGATAAAAGCCAGCAACTGACGCCGAGCGGGAGAGTGAGACGGGAGATGGTTTTTATTGTATTTTAGCAATTTGGATCTGAAGTGTGACAGAGATAGCACCATAACTCGTAATGCTGCTAGTAAGAAATGGGCTTCGGACGAGACCTGAAGTATAAGTATATGTACCTACCTACCTACAATACATTTCAGTAAAAATATACAGTTAGTTTGTGTATGAGTATGTTTAAGGTGGTGTGTTTTTGTATCGAGGGAGTGTGTGCGTTAGTGTGTGTATGTATGAAAAATAGGACAGTAATTAGAAGAATATGTAAATTACAAACAAATTACATTAAAAAAACTTTGTTTAGCTTAATAAGTATCAAATCTCTCTCATGTCAGCTCACCAAGCTTGTACCAATTTTAAATTTGCCGGAATATATTCCAACATGAGTTGGATGCAGAGGAATACAGCCTTCATAATTTAATGAAATAGTGTGCTTGAAAGTCTGAAGCTTTCCGAGCGATGCGAGCAATATGATGTGTATGCTACTTTGCGATATTATGGCAGGGATAAAGTATTATAAACATGTTTATTCTCACTCTTTTTTATATTATACGTGCTTTTGGTGCTTTACTCCTATTCACCCTTAGTTCGGTGTCCTATTCCAGACCGAAACCAGTTTGTTCTATTTTATTTAGTTCAAACACATTTCATTTAAGCCACGACACTTCTAAGCTATAATTCATCGACAATACTTAACTCCTATGTAAAGTTACTTCGAAAAACTTGTGGTTGAAGCTCGTAACACCTAATGTAATGATACTTCTAACAAGAATCTAGTCACTGTTGTTTAATTGCTAGGGGATATACTTTATGACTTTGATTATACAATAATTAGTGTCCGACCGAAACAGGTTTTTCAGCCGAAACCGAACCTTCGGCCGTGCTCTCATTTTCGGCCGAAACTTAGATTAGATTAGATAATTTCTTTATTGCACATTATTAAATACAAACATATAAAAGAAAATACAATTTTAAATCATAGGTACAATGGGCGGCCTTATCGCTAAAAGCGATCTTTTCCAGGCAACCTTTGGATGGACAGGATTTATATGAACAAATAAGGACGGCAGCAAAAGATTTTTTTTTAGAATCTTTTTAAAAAAAAAAAACAAACATATATTACAATTTATAAAAAATATTGTTAATATAAAATAAACTGCTTAATTATATTAAATAATATAATCATAAAATAACATAAATATTAATATTAAGATACATGAAATATATATATATATATATATATTGTCATACCTACATACATAAATTATAAAAATGTATAAATAAATAAACGGCCTAGTGAGCGATGGATGACAGAAAGTGTTGTCTGACCATGTTTTTAATGATAGGGAGAGATTTTGCATGACGAATTGAGACAGGTAGGGCATTCCAGAGTCTGGTAGCCTGCAGGGTAAAAGAGATACTATAAAATACTGAGGTATGGTGGGGAGTTTTTAATTGAAGGGTTTCAAAGGAACGTAAGGATCGAGAGTTGGAAAGGTGAAGAAAGTCAAAGCGTTCTTTGAGGTAGGACGGAGTAGAAGGGATGAAAAGGATGCTGTAAAGGAGGGAAAGGATATGCGCATTCTGGCGAAGGCGGATGGGTAACCACTTAAGTCTGTGGCGATACTCAGAAATGTGGTCGAACTTGCGCAAGCCAAATATGAATCTAATAGAGAAATTCTGGAGACGCTCAAGCTTGTTGAGTTGGTCTTCAGTTAAATCAAGATAGCTGGCGTCAGCGTAATCGAGAATGGGATGCAGCAATGTCTGTGCAAGTGCAATTTTGGTGGAAGTTGGAAGGAAGTTTCGCAGCCGTTTAAGAGAGGCAGCTGCAGCTAAGGTCTTTCGGCTTACCGCTGCTAGTTGTGGTCCCCAAGATAACTGACGATCCATGAGTACCCCCAGATTCTTGACTACCTTGCTAACTTCTATTGATGTACCGTCAAATTTCACTTCAGGTAAATCAAGCCAATCGATTTGTGTAATCATCCGCAAGCTTCCTATAACAATCACTTGAGTATTCGTTGGATTTACTTTCAGCCCGTATATTTTGCTCCACTAAAGAATACTCTGGAGATCACTATTTATGTCAGTAATTGATTCACGTAACCATCCAACAGGGGCTTGGGTATAAATTTGCAAATCATCTGCATAGAGGTGGTAGGACGAAGAGAGTTGTTCAGAGATGGAATTAATAAAGATGGCAAAAAGAAGAGGAGATAAAACGCCGCCCTGAGGTACACCAGCACTCAATTGATACCAAGAGGAAAATGTGTCGTCAATACGGATACGTTGCCGGTGTCCAAACAGGTAACTACGAAACCAGTCAATTACTGTTGGAGATATGTTAAGAGAGCGAAGAAAAGCTAACAGTATATCGAAATCCACATTGTTAAAGGCATTGCTGAAATCCAGCAGGGATAGGACAGTGACCAGCCCAGATTCCATACCATGCCTGATATCATCGGTGATTTTGATGAGAGCAGAAACAGTGCTATGGCCTGGGCGAAACCCGGACTGAAAGGGATTCAAGAGGTTGTTTGTGTTAAGGAATGAGCTGAGTTGGTGATGTATAAGACGCTCTAAGACTTTGGATAAGAACGGGAGAATGGATATAGGACGGTACTCGGAAAAGTACGAAGGATTTGTTTTTTTAGGAAACGGGATTATTTGAGCTTCCTTCCACGCACTTGGAAACGTTCCAGTGTCGATAAAAGAATTAAGCAGATACGTAATTACGTGGACGATTTCATTGAGAATCGGAGTTATCATTCTTTTACTAATGCAGTCACTACCAACTGCATTAGATGTAATGGATGATATGCTCTTCTTAACATAACAATCAGTAAATTGGCGAAACAAAAAAGGTGAAGAGTCAGGAGTTGGTAATGAAGAAAGATAATTTAATGTTTGTGTCTTCGTAGGGCCATCAAAATTAGATGAAGAGGAGAAATGTAGATTCAGAGAATCTACGTCCAAGTCCTTAGGAATATATCTTGGCGTGATTTTCCAACTCCTAGTGACCGCAAGAACTTCATTGATATATCATGGATATATCGGCGTTAAGCATCTCTACACACCCTATTGCAGTGATTTCTACTCTCAGCATACTTCTCCCGGTTTGCATCAGAATTATTGCGTTTGAATCTAACCTTGGCTGCGAGTTTCTTGTGCATTTCGGCTCGTATCTGGTCGGTAAGCCACGGCGCCGGGAGATGTTTCATTTTGACCGCTCGTACTGGGGCATGTACGTCGTACAATCTCGTCATGTTACCGTTAAAACAATCAACTTTATCATCAATAGATTCAGCGTTAAAAACCTCAGATCAGTCCGCGTTTTGGGCATCATTGCGCAAAGACTCCACATCCATACCTCCAAAATTGCGCTAAAAAATAATTTTTGGCTTGGCTTTGGGAGGGCGAACTTTATATGAAAGGAATAATAGATCGTGATATGAAAATTCATCCGCTGTACACTGACCGTGCTTGGCGACATGAACTGAAGATGAAATAAATATTAAATCCAGAAGGGAAGGTTGACAATTTGGAAAATGATGCGTTGGATTTAAAGGAAGAATGGTCAAGTTATTAGCCTGGACAATATTTTTTAAAGAACTGGAACGGTGGTCATGCTTATTTAAGCATGTATTAAAATCTCCCGAGATAATAGTGTGGTCGTGAAGGGGAGTAAACTCTTCAAGCAGTTTTTTTAAAGAGGAGAAGTAATCAATACGCATTGACGGCGAGTAGTAAACTCCAAGCAGTATTTTACGATGAGATAAAGTAACTTGAAGGAATAGATGCTCACCAGCACTGGGCGGGGGTGGCTGTGCAGACATACTAATAACAGTGAATGGAATATGAGAACGGAGGTATATGGCTACACCACCAGCCCCCGATCCAGTGCGGTCATTGCGAATGAGTTGGAATCCTGGTAGTGCATAAGCAGTAGAGGGTAAACAAGGTTTTAACCAGGACTCGGACACAAGAATAGCGTGAATGCATTTTAAATATAATGACGCCAGCATTTCTGTGAAGTGAGCCGGAATGCTTTGTGCATTTATATGCACCACATTGAAGTTCTTGGGAACATCACGAAAAATTGATTCTAGGGTATCACAAAGAGTTGGAATACTACTGAAACTATCGTCAGAACAGTCCCCAACTGAGGAGGAGCAAGATATAAATTCAAAATCATCAGAGTCACTCATTAAAATATATATAAATAATAAATATAATATAATAAATACCTAGTTATAAATATTGCTTTGATGGGCTGACAACTAGTCACAAACAATATCTTGTCGCGTTTAGTCCGTGTCCACCCGCCAGCTACCTGTAAACTGTACATAAAATTAACAATATCAAAGAGAAAAATATAAAATTAAAAATACTTAATAAGTCTAATCCAACCGCGCCGGTTTCACACGAATAATAATAACACTAGGCACAAAAAATAACATATCCAAACATAAAAAGTAATGGAACGTTTTTGGGTTGTCACTTCGGTTAAATTGATGTTTGACAATGACATTTGCCTTGATGGAGTTTGAGTCACCGTTTGCACACAACATAAAGTAAACAAAAATTTTGGGTTGAAAAATAAAGAAAGAAAGTGAATAGACGGTACTTATCAAGGTGGATAATAGAGTAAATTGACCCGGATTTACTCGGTTGGATTCAGCTTTGTATGATGAACAACACACTATTTTCGGGAAGCCGCCGCACGTCTGGCCTTCGACAGAGCAGCTGTCTCCTTCACTACAGGCGCTATAGTCGTTTTAATTACCGCCGGTGCCTCCGTTTGTGGGAACTTGTTCAATTCCTCGATGCTGGAGACTCGGTGCCTAGCTCCGTCAGGCCCGAGTACGAAGACAAGGGCCTGGCTGGTCCAACATCTCATGACACCAAAACGCTTGCGCCCCGCCATAAACGTTTCGTGACACGCCTTGGTTAGGAACTCAGAGAGCGTTACTCCTGTGTTCTTCAGAGCGGCCTTAGAGGACCACATCTTGTCCCGTACCGTAACGTCTCGCAGCTTGCATAGGATAGGACGTGGCTTATCAGACGTAGCGCGGCCCATACGATGGCATCGGCTGATGCAGGCTTTTGAAAAGCCAGGTTGCTTCAACCTATCCGACACAGTCCGCACCACTACATCTACCGTATCTTCTTGAGTAGACTCTGGAGCACCATGGAAGAGCAAGATTTACCTCCGACTACGCATCTCCAGATTGTCCATTTGGGTACCAAGCATAGAAATTTGCTTTTGAAGTGTGCCGAGAGATTTTACCACATATTTCTTGAAGATTGCAAACTCATTAGACAAGGCTGGTATGTCTGCCACTGGTGACTTGCTTCTAAGGAGCTTCTGCTCAAATTCCTCCATAGTGTCTTGAAACATTTGCCCCATCTCAGACAAGGATTTTTGGAATGTTGTAGCATCCATGTTGTTGATGAAGCTTAGTGAAGTGCAGTGATGTCAATAAAACTGGTGTGTTGATGTGAAAATTGCAAGGAGAACAGTAGATGGCAGGTAGAGTAGGTTATTTATTGATTTAACACATTAATATTATAACTTTTTGTTTTTTTACTATTTCATTTAACTAAACAAATAAGAGGTTACAAAAATGCGTGTTTACTATCTCACACCTACCGCCGCAAAAAAAAAACTTACTTAAACATATTAAAAAAAATCTATTGTATACTGAAATCTAGTGATTTTTCCACACATTTATTTGCATATACAATGTATATTATACATGCAGACAGTTAAATAGTGTAACAAGTAAAAACCAAAAAAAATACTTACCTAAAATCAATGTGCAAAACACAACCTCAAATCACTGCGATTATCAATAGACGGCGGCGACCTGAGCCGGCGGCGCGGTGGGCAAGCTCGAGTTAGCCACGAAGTTCGCCGAACAACACACGATTATTCACAAAAGAATTGAAGTTTCGGCCCACCCGAAAGTTTCGGCCATTTTTTGGCCGAAACCGAAACTAAGGCCGTAACTAGATTTCTTGGCCGAAACTGGCCGAAACCGAAAC
This sequence comes from Philereme vetulata, assembly GCA_918857605.2. Taxonomy (NCBI): domain Eukaryota; kingdom Metazoa; phylum Arthropoda; class Insecta; order Lepidoptera; family Geometridae; genus Philereme; species Philereme vetulata. The sequence continues at coordinate 1,436,965 of OU975471.1, read as the reverse complement.
CGAACTTTCGGTGGGTCACTAAAAATAATATACAATTGTCAACGTCAACGTGAATGAATTGTCTGTGGTCATAGCCAACAGCTTCACTATAGTATTGTGACATTTTTGGGACTAAATTTATAAATATAAATTACTCTTCCACCTTTATTATGCGCACCGCCAAGGAGTGGCACGTTTGTCAGAGTCTATGTTTCCTGATAACTACAACCTAAGGGTCTTCAAGTCGCAAGTGAATAGGTTTATTCTAGGCAAGCGTGTACCATCGTAGACTGCATCATCGCTTACCATCAGGCGTGATCGTGGTCAAACGCCAGCCTAAAATTTATAAATAAATGTATGTACATTCCTAAAGAGACCGTCCTGCATTTGGAACAAAACTTTTAGTTGCCATACTTTCGAGAGCACTCAAGCTGAAGTGTTTTGGTATTCAAATTATATTATTTGCCTAATGATTTTCATAGACACTTCATAATTTATTTTGTTATTGACAATCGGCGGCCTAAACAGCGGCTTTCACGCTCAGTGATTTATTAATACCCCCCATTTTACGAAATGAAACAGTGAGGTATAAAGAGTAACGATCAATACCTGTCAAGCCAAAATAAAATTCAATTAAAACCCTCCCGAGGGTTCTTTCGGATAAACGGAAGGCATGAGAATTGAAAATGATGTGAATAGATTCCCTTGAATGAGTATTCAAAGTGGTGTTTTGTTACAGAAAATTTAGCTCCTTCGATTAATGGTACAAAAGGAGCTGATAAGCAGGACGGAATAATGCTTTAAATTGGTAATCACACTTCAACCAGAAATGTAAAAATTTAGGGTTCGGGGGTTTATTTTGTGTTGGAGGATTTTTTGTGTTGGATTATTTTCATACACTGCTCCCAATACACTTTTTAAGGTCGTCATTTCATCAGTTGGCGGTTGACCTAGCTGCGTTTTTCAGTGCGTGGTAATAAAGAAAAAATCTATAGATACGTATCTATCTATCTATAGATAGATCTATAGATACGTGGTTGATTTTTGGACTTTACCCGGAAGGAAACATTTATTTTTAAAATAAGTAAAACTGCATTCAAAGATTTTTGAAAATGCGCTTGCCAATAGTGAAATTGTTCCGACAATTAAAAAAAATACACGTTTTTAAAAAATAACACCAAGGATCAAATCATGGTCTTCCTTTAATTTGAGATACCATGTTTGTTTGAGAGATTTGATCCTTAAAATTGACCCTATCGATTGGTGCCATAAAAATGCAGTGTTATTTTTTTGTATTTGTGTCGTTTCCATTTCCAGCAAGCGTGTTATCAAAAATGGTTGAAAACAGTTTTGCTTCCTTTTAAAAATAAAGGAATGTTTCCTTAGAGTGAAATTGACTATTAATATTAATATATAGTTAATTAGAGTACTTTCCCTTCAGGTATGGCTCAAAAATTTCAAAAGGAGAATAAATAGAGTTTTGCTCTGTAAAATCAATTAACATTGTATTAGCTAGTTGCTAGCGGTAGTGGTGAGTGTCCAGCGTAGATTAAAGGCTTAACTGCGGCGTTTTACATTGTTTTTGGTTTCTGCATAGATGGATTTTACTCGATTGCTGCCTGGAGGTATATTTTTAACACCCTTGTTAAATAAATCTGTCTGGCTGATTTAAATATGGTTTTTATTATTTATATAAGGTGTTTGATAATATACGAACAAAAATAAAAGGGGTTATTTTGATGAGCACAATAAATAATTTTGTGAAATGCTTACCATAGAAATGTAAAATACATTTTTGCATGTAAAAACAAACACTTTATTAAACTTATGTTGTGCTATTGCATAATGCTTGCCATCTAACCACAGCTACTGTACTGGTGACATCCCGAGATATTTCTTTTGTTGTCCTTTTCTAACCCAAAACCCGCAGCCATTTCTGAAAGAGATATCAAATCGGCCTTTATGTTGGGATATTGATTGCAAAAGTAGACAGTAAGTTTTATATAGAATTAATCACATAAACTTAGTCGATTTTCTTTAAAATTTTATAATAAAACTAGTAATTTTTTTTTCGAGATGTCTTTATTTATGTTTTGAGAAACCGTCACTTGAATATCGTCAGTATATTACCAAACACCCTGTATATTTTTTTTACTGGCTCGTACTGTCGCACTGCTGGGCATAGGCCTCGCCCTCTTCCTTCCACTTATCACGGTCTAGAGCCAGATCCCGCCAGTCTCTTTGGAAGACGTCCAGTACAAGAATTTAAATATTAATTTAAAATAATGCTGGACATTTTGCACAACGCTATCTAGCCCCAAACTAAGTGTAGCTTGAACTATGGGAACCAGCTAACTGTAAAGAAAGAAAGAAGTATCATCATCATCATATCAGCCGTAGGACGTCCACTGCTGGACAAAGGCCTCCCTCATTGATCTCCAGGAACTGCGGTTGGAAGCGGCCTGCATCCAACGCCGACCTGCGGTTCTTACCAAGTCGTCTGCCCATCTTGTGGGTGGACGTCCTACGCTGCGCTTGTCGGTCCGTGGCCTCCACTCGAGAACCTTTCGGCCCCATCGGCCATCTGTTCTGCGCGCTATATGGCCTGCCCATTGCCACTTCAACGTGCTAATCCGTCGGGCTATGTCGGTGACTTGAGTTCTCCTACGTATCTCCTCATTTCTGATTCGATCCCGTAGAGAAACTCCGAGCATAGCCCTCTCCATAGCTCGTTGAGCGACTCTGAGCTTATTCATAAGGCCAATAGTGAAGGACCACGTCTCGGTTCCATATGTCATCACTGCTAACACACACTGATTGTAGACTTTCGTCTTAAGGCGTATAAGAAGTATAAAAAATGTTAATTATACCATCACAAGAAACAAAGAAAATAATTTTACTATAACATAATAAATTAGTGGTTCTGTGAGAACAGTAGACCTCGCGTCCCGAGTCCAACATGTAATTTGCACAACAAAATGTACGTAGAAAATCCAATTTTAAATCGAATTTCAGGTGATTGAATTTTCCAATAGGTTTACATATGTAGACTTTTGAGCAAAATATTTGCTTAAGTTTTAGCGATTGCTTGCGTTCCTTTACTCCGAAAGAGGAGGTTGAATCTGGTGTCTACGGGGTTGTCTCGTGAAGGCGGAGAGGACTGCGTGGTCTGATCGGCACAGGTAGCTATACATTTTCAGAAAAAAAAATGAAAAATGTATGTATATCCCACAGCAAACTAGCTTCCCTTTCCCTTTTCCCCCTCCATCAACCCCTTATAGAACTTTTTTCGAAACACGTGTAGAATGAAGTCCTTAGTTGTGCCTCTCAAATTTGATTGAAATACGTCAATAAATAATGCTACAACAAACTTCCCCCTTATTTTCCCTCCAACCAAAAATCGCGATGGACTGAAAAGTTTAAATGAATCAAGGAACTTGTGTACCTATTTTCGTCAAAATCGGCTTTAAATTAGTTAGCAGACTATTATGAATAAGAGGGCCTATCTTTCGTTTTTTCCTATTGATACAAAATACCTAGGTACTAAGGTACCAATTGGAAAACTTTGCACTTGGTTAAGTGAGTAAAGTTGACTTCATCAAAATTTAACAAAATAAAAAGACATACGATTCAGTAAATATCAAGTTTAATTTACCTAGTCAGGTCATAAGTATTGACAGACAGTAAAAACTTTTATTTTAGAATGCTGGCCACAAAAATGTTTATTGAATTCGAATTTCGAATTGTTCATGAAAATAAAAATGTATACTTTTTAGAATTTTACTCATTTTTACATATGGAGTGGACGCTTAAAGAAGACCGTGTTGCAGTTATTGCGTTGCATCGTTGCGGTTACGCGTCAATTCAAATTTTTGACATACTGAAAAATTTTAATATAACCAAAAAGTTCGTTTATCGCACCATCAAACGATACAATGAAGACTCTAGTGTAGATGACAGGTCAAGAAGTGGTCGCCCTTGGTCTGTTAGGACTCCAGCAGTGATAAAAGCTGTGGGCGCGAATTCAAAGAAATCCCAAACGTAAGCAGAAACTGTTGGCCCTTCAGATGGGGTTAAGCAGAACTACGGTGAAAAAGGTGTTAAATGAAGACTTAGGACTTCGGGCATATCAAAGAAAAATAGGACATCGTTTGAATGCTCGTCTAATGGACCATAGACTGAAGAGATGTCGCGCTTAGTTGAAGCGGTACGCGGGAAAAAAATATCGGGAAATTCTTTTTTCGGATGAAAAAAATTTTACCGTAGAAGAGAGCTACAACAAACAAAATGATAAGGTGAACGCACACATTAGTGAAGAAGCGAGCAACCGTATTCCGCGTGTACAACGAGGTCATTTTCCATCCTCGCTCATGGTATGGTTGGGAGTTTCTTACTGGGGCTTAACAGAGGTACATTTTTGTGAGAAAGGTTTAAAAACGAATGCAGTTGTGTATCAAAATACAGTCATGACGAACCTTGTGGAACCTGTTTCTCACACCATGTTCAATAACAGGCACTGGGTATTCCAACGAGATTCGGCGCCAGCTCATAGAGCGAAGAGCACAAAAGACTGGCTGGCGGCGCGTGAAATCGACTTCATCCGGCACGAAGACTGGCCCTCCTCCAGTCCAGATTTGAATCCGTTAGATTACAAGATATGGCAACACTTGGAGGAAAAGGCGTGCTCAAAGCCTCATCCCAATTTGGAGTCACTCAAGACATCCTTGATTAAGGCAGCCGCCGATATTGACATGGACCTCGTTCGTGCTGCGATAGACGACTGGCCGCGCAGATTGAAGGCCTGTATTCAAAATCACGGAGGTCATTTTGAATAAACTTTAGTGTCATAAGAATCTATGTTTTGTTAAGTTCATTTTGGTGTATAAATGGTTACATAATGAATAAACTTGTTTCAATTATTTTATATTAAACCTGTGACAGAATTTATGACCTGACTAGGTATAATGATTATTACAAATTAAGTACTTAAAGAATCTTAAGTAGGTAGGAAATTATATTAAAAAAAGTATTAATTCGCAAAGAGAAAATAAAACATTCAGTGTGATGGATGAACCTGGTGACAATCTACCAATCTAGCTACATCCGGTTCAATATTGGTGAGTTGTAGCCTTAAATCTTCACGTTCGTTGATTTTCAAATGGTTTCTTTGTTTCGTCAAAATGTTTGTTACCACACTGAAGCTTTTTTCAACTAGGTAGATAGAAAAGCGATAAGGTATTTTTCAGCAATGTTTCACAATGTAGGATACTGTTTTTCAATGTTGCGTTGCAACCAGAACTTCTGATAGCCTTGGTTGAACTTCTGCTTAAACTCTTCATCTGTGCTGATGGTAATCAACTCTTCTTGCATTATCACATTGGCTTCTTCTATGGCTGTGGTATTGTACGGATTTATTATCCATTGAGGAATTTGTAAATTTAAAAGAACCTCAAACCTCTCCTTAAAATCCTTGTGTAATGCGTCCAAGTGAGTGACATATAATAAAATGTCATCATCTTGAAGCATTTCTGGTAATTTTGACAAATGCGGAAACTACGAATATTCTTTTCTGCCTAAATTTTGTTTATAAAGGACTGGTTTACCCACGAAGGCCGATGTTATTGATTTTGTTTTAATCAAGTTAAGATCGTTACCCTGCAGCTGCAAATTAACTTTGTTGAATATTCCAAAGATATCAGTCAAGTAATAAATATCTGTTATACAATTGTTCAGATTTTCTTTCAAATTTGGATCTTTTTCTTGTAAAAACTCCAACGCAGATTCAAAAATGCCTGAAAATCTTTCTAAGCAAAAGCCTCTTGGTAGCCAGCGAACTTCAGTGTGCAGAAGTAATCGAGTAAAAACTTCGTCGTTTTCCTCACATAGCTGAGCAAATAACCGAGAGTTCAAAGAATTGCTTCGAATCTTGTTGATAGCATTTATTACATATTGCAAAGACTTATGCAATCTAGGACTCTGATTTTTTGCTACTAAATGCTGCCTGTGAATCACGCAGTAAATGACCAGTATATCAGGCAGTTGTCGCTTTAAGTGAGCTATAAAACCACGATGACGACCAACCATAGACGGTGCACCATCAGTCGCAACAGAAACAATGTTTTTCCATGGAATAGCTTTGTCAGTAAAAAAATGTTCCACGGCCTGAAAAATCGATTATCCTCTGGTATTTGTCTCTAAATATGTAGCAAAAAGCAGTTCTTGGCACATATTTTCAACTTTGATATATCGAACATATCCTAACAACAGAGCTTCATTGCCGGGTAATGTAGACTCGTCCAACTGGAGAGAGAATCTGTTGATCTGTAAGAACTTGCATAAAATGTTTTCCACATCCCGTCCCATCTCTGTCTATGCGTCTCTGAACGGTGTTATTGCTCAAAGGTATTCTCTTTAAAATATCCTGTGTGGGTTTGTGCAATACATTGTTAAGGACCTCCGCAATGGCTGGTAAGATAAGCTGCTCTCCAATTGTGTGGGGTTTCCCCGACTTCGCTATTAGTAAAGATACATTATAGGACGCTCGTAAACCATCATCGTCTTTAATAGATGATGACGCAAACATCGATCTTATGGATGGCCTTTTGTCTAGTTTTTCTTTAAGTGCTTGAAAATATGATAAGGGCTTACTTTTTTTGTCAACATGTACTCTTGATAAGTGGTCATCCATTTTTGAAGGCTTCATGGCATCGTTACTGAATACTTTTTCACATATGATCACATACATCGGCAAGTGTTGATTTGATGGAGATGCAATAAATCCGAACTTCAAGTAGTCCAAACTGCATTTTTTTCGTGTCCGTCATCATAAAACTCTCAGTAATCCTGCAAATAAAAAAATAAGACTCTACCTTAATAAAAAACAATAATAAACTGTTAAATTTACTGGTAATTTTTTACAATTGAAACAACTGAGGCAACTGCAAACTGTTGCAAACAATCTACACATAGCTCAACTGATCACTATCACACAGTGGGGCAATGCAGACAGCCTCCCCAAGACGCTGGCTGCATTGCCCTATTGTATGGCAATGCTGATGCGCTGTGCCGGATAAAAACTGTTTGGTACTTACCCTGTTAATTTTTTATAGACTGCAGATATTGTATGGTTACGCTATTAACTCGCGTAGGGAGCTCAGTATTTTGTAAATTCTTTTTCAATCACTTTACTTCACTTAATTTAGCTATGTTATAACTTTGTAATCTCTTGAAATAAATGAGTACTTATTTGAGTTATTATCGTTCAAGCTCCAACGAATTTCAAAACGCAAATGAACTTTCAACCTAAGTGCAAGCTCGTTAAATAGTAAAATATCGGGAACATGTTTAGACTTGCAACTTGATCATGAATTCGTTCGTATTTAATCGCGTAAGCGTCAAATAGAGAGCAAGTCAAAACACGCCTGAAAGACGTACGCTCGAACTCATTATCTTGCACAAACTTGTCCACATTGACTTGCCGAGTTTTTCATCTTGTACGAACTTGAGACTTTACATTACTACAACAATGCTATTTCCTACAAAAATATTAATTATTCTTAATACACGTAACACAACATAAACAATACAGTACCTACCTACCTATCTTGAAAGATTTAAATAAGAACTTGTGTTAATTAAATAGGGGTTGATTTTTAGACCTCGTCGACCCCCAAAATCAGTTTTCGTTTATGTCGACCCCTAGGAAACCCCCTAGGAACTTCGGGAATCCCTGAACTAGACTGTCGCCCCGAGCTGAGGTCTCACGAGTTTCCCATAAAAACAAAAATAAAAAAAAATATTTGCTATATTTGACTATTAAAAAGAGTGCCCTAAAATGAACAACCAAATTACTTGCCCTACAGTTTCTTTAAAATTACAGGTAACGAGAGTTCATGTAAAATGGTAATGCTTTTCGGGGTAGAAATTGCAATTATTCTGGATTTCAAACTTTTACCAATATTTGTGTTACTAAAGCTACTCACATACTAAATTTCAGCACTGTGAGGTCACTGGTGTACCCTGTGAATTTCGTCAAAGTTCAGTTTTTATTCTGGATAATAACTAAGGATCGGCATAGGTAGTGCTATTTTAGGTCCATGAACCTGAATGATAAGTTAATATTGATATGCTTCGGGATTTATTCCCCGATTCCCGGGAATATTTTTTTTAATGTCGATGTAAATGAAGTTAAATTGTTTATGATAGCATGAGTACACACGACGACATATCAAACTACTCATTTCTGGTTAAGACTAGTCCCGCACAGTGTTGTTTGTCATAATACTTACTGGTCCATAGGCGGGATCTGATTATACTCGAAACGGATGGTTTAATGTGTCGTCATGTGTACAACTACAATGACTTTATAAAAAAAAATATTTCCCGGGATTTAGAAGGCATATCCATGTTAAGCTAACGGTCACTAATTCCCGTGAATAGCACTACCTATACCGATCACTAATAATAACTTACAAGTTGCTGGCGAAAACTAGCATAAAATAATTATTTTATAAGATCAGCCATAGGACATCCGCTGCTGAATATATGCCTAGATAAATTTTCAGAGCGACCGATCTTGTGCCGCCCGTACCCAACGGCTTCACCAACCTATATCAGGCCGTCCATCTAGTGGTGGCCGTCCTACGCTGCGCTTTCCAATGCGTGGTATCCATTTGAGAACCTTTCTGCTCTAACGGTTATCAGTTGTTTGGTCTATATGCCCCGCCTACCACCACTACAGTTTATTAATCCTCTTGGCTACAAAATTACAAGGGGTTTACCCCAAATTGAGATTCCGCGAGTCTCCGATTAAGAGCTTGTCCAGAAAGGGCGAATTCGTCGCGATTCTCTCGCGCGTATTACGCGCGACTGTGGCGTCTAGAAGGAGCGTACCAACTCGCGAGTATTAGGGGACGGATAAATAATTCAGTATCAAAATGTTCGCGGTCCATTTCTCTTGACACATGCACTCGGCGGACGCAGTGTATTGGTGCCAATATCGTTTCGCGGCGAATTCGCCCCTTCTGGAAAAGGTCTAAAACAACAGAATATTACCTATTTGTATTCTTTGACTATCAAAATAGTGCCACGAAATATATAACCAGATTACTTGACCTACAGTTTCATTCAAAAAAGAGAACCACAACACACGTTCATGTGTTGTGGTTCTCTTTTTTGGGGTACAAATTGCAGTTATTCTAGATTTCAGACTTTTGCCTATATTTTGGTCACTAAAGCTTCACGCATACTAAATTTCAGCACTGTAGGGTCACTGGAGTATTCTGTGAATTTTGTCAAAGTTCAGTTTTTGTTATGGCTACTTACTTCATAACTACAAAGTTTAAACATAAATAAAAAAGGAATCGAAATGTACTCACAAAGACCTTCTATTAAACGTACCACTTATCCGGATAGTACCATTTTTTTTACCCCTCTTGAACCCCAATATCTCATACCCCTACCCCATTTTTAGCTTATTTAGTCACACCAAAATTATGCTGACACTACCTATCAATATACCAAATTTCACGATGATCGGATAAACGCTTCGAAAGTTGTCCTCGGACAAATAAACATACATACATACCATACATACAACGCCGATTTGCCCAATTTGATTTAAAGATCTCGCTCCGCTCGATCAGTAATGAAATAATCATTAGTACCATTTATTTTGTTTTATTAATTTCAGATTATTTAGTATTCTAAAAAAGAAATGGTTTAACCGGTGAAGAAGAATAATAATAAACACAAAACGTCATTCTTAATGCATAAAATGTGACTTGTAATACATTAAATAAATATTACTCGAGCGCGATAACTTGGGACCTGCTAGGAATGCGACTCCCCGACCGCTTCCCCTGCACTTCCCCGATAGCGCCCGTATTGTACCGTTCGCATCACTATTTTTTACTAGGGTTTTTAGTCTCGTACTGGCCTACGTCACGTAACGACGCGCTCTGGAATTATTTAAGTTTTCGTTTGTGTTATTGTTTTGTTGTCTGGAAAAAAGAAGTCAACCATGTGGACAGGCTTCGACAAAAGTATTGGGACGATGACCTCTTACAAAAGACGAATGAATCGCAATTAATTGTAAACTTATCGGATACCTCTTCGTCAAGTGATTATAGTGAGACTGAGGACAAAGAACAACCTCTAGAAGGCATAAATCCACTAAGTAGTGACGAAGATGAGATAATGTAAATAATAGATAAAATAAATGTATAAACTTAAACATTGTATTTTTATTTTATTCAAATAGTGTAAAAAAGATTAGATAAAAAGCAGCGTCCTCCCTGAGTAACATAATAAATTAGGTTAAAAAAAACAAAGACGAAGCCACGGGCGGCTGCTTGTTATGTTCGCTTTTTTGCGAGCGGTACAAACACGCCAATATGACGTCACCGCGCTCAGGTCCCAGCTTATCGCGCATGGGTAATACACATTTGTTTTAGATACCGGCATTGTAATATTCAACTTTTAATAGAACAAAAACATACCCAGGAGCATGCATTTCGATGCACGAAAATTAATTTAATTGACACATGCTGGACTAACAATAAAGTAAATTCATAAGGACAACAAAAAAACATGCAATGCGAAAGAAAATTAGTTACTCAATTGTATATTACAAATAAAAACTTTTAAGTTATAGTTGTCAAGATTTTTTTTCTGAGGTTTTTTTTTATATTATAAGAATGTTTTTACAAAAACAAAGTATATAAATATGCTATCAGTTATCTGTTTCCTTTAAAGTAATACCTGGGGAGACGATAAATCGATTATTGAGAAACAATGTTTTGTTCAACAAATTTTGTTTTTTCCATTTGTAATTCATATATGTTATAGTTAAGGATACGTGCTAGAACGCCTGTGTTGTAAAAATACGATTCCGTAAAATTTTCTCGACAGAAAAAAAATCCAAAGATGACTCCAAATTTATCTTAAAACCATTCTTATGCGATTAATACTTCAATTTAGATCTTGAAACTTTATACAGTAATTCTACACAATATAGATATGTGCACATATGTTTTAAATTTTCAAAATACTTTTTAATTTTACCATAAAATGAAAATAACTAACTATTGCACTAATGAAACCATTCACGAAATTCACGTAATCGCGTAATTCTTAGGTAGAATTTATATTAAGTTGGTTTTTGTAAAGACGCAGTAATGATAAATAAGCACAGCAAGAAAATTAAGGGACTGAATGATAAAAAACCGGCAAACATATGAACCACGGCGAGATAGGACGTGCAGCGGCGCGCGGAGAAGCGGGGGGGAAATTCGAGTTTGGACTGAGGTATAGTCAACTCTTAAGTTCTGCTTAGTTTGGGGCTAGATAGTGGTGTGGGAAATATCTAGCAATATTTATTAATTAATTTATATTGACAAATGTGTGTGAAACCACGGGCGGAAGTAGTAGGATCACGAGAAACACTCCTCAAAAGTTTTCTATTTTTAAATACACCCTGTATATTCACAACGGAGCATGAAATATACAACCCTTATTTAGTATCCAAGGTAAACAAGCACGTGTATGTTCAGTACAAAGGGTAGCAAACAATACCTTTATAACACAACTTGTCGCGCTCATAAATCATTGTGGTACACAAACTTAAGTAAAATAAACATCGTTGAAACTAATTAGAGTAGAAAATTCACGTGGGACCAACAGGGTCCTGTCCGGCCACGCTACGTCTTCATAACAAATAAATAATAAATTTGGATTTATGATTTAAAATATAAATAAAAATGTATTTATGATCTATGGTGCCGAAACATGGACGCTCACGCAGGACGCTGTGTACAGGTTAAAAGTTGCACAGAGAGCCATGGAGCGTACCATGCTTGGCATCAGACTGTTAGATCGAGTTCCAAACGTCGAGATCCGTAGCCGAACGAAGGTTCATGACGTTGGGATTCGAGTTATGGAGCTCAAATGGTCTTGGGCAGGACACTTGGCTAGACGTGGTGATGACAGATGGAGCAGGACAATGACTGAATGGTGGCCGAGGAGCGGGTATAGAAGGGTAGGGTGTCCAGCGGCGAGATGGGTGGACGACATCGTAAAGGTCGTGAGCCGTCAGTGGGTAAGACTAGCGCAGGATCGTGGTGGATGGCACAAACTTGGGAAGACCAATACCCAACAATGGGTGAAGTCAGGCTGTAGATGATGATGATTTAAAATGTCAAAAAAATACCATGGTTGGTAAAAAATATTGAACATTACAAAGTTTGCAAAGCATAAAATCAGAAATACAATATGTAACAAAAACCCTGTCAGATCATGGTGTGATAAAGTATCGCATATATGCAGATGTTTTTTTAACATCTGTCCGTCTTTAATTTTTATGTCAGAATACGCTCTTCATGGATCCGACAAGGTTTTTGTTACATATTGTATACTATCTGACCAATCCGCAGCTTCGCAAGCGTAGTTTTTCAATAAAAACATTACCCTCCTTCTGCGCAGTTGGGTAAAAGTAGCATATGCCACCCGGGGATAGTGTAGCTTCCCAACAGTGAAATATTTTTTTAAATCGTTGTAGTAGTTTTGGAGCCTTTTCAATACAAGCAAACAAAAAATCAAATCTTTCCTCTTTATAATATTAGTATACATATGAATTATAATTTATAGAAATATATAAAAAAATAACAGGAAAATATTACTGTTCTTGATTAGATTAAATGAGAAAGAATATACAATTATTTACAATAAAAATACAGAAGAAACAGTTGAATAATCTAAAGACCGTTGCAAACGAACTATAGATAGCTCAACTACTCCAGATCACTACCAGGCGGAATTATCCCCAAGACACTGTTTGCATTGCCCCGCTGAATCGCAATGCTTATGCCTTAACCCAGATAAGCGCCAGCTTTCGGATCACACGTCGCTTCGACCAGAGACCCAGAAAGAATTTTGAAAATGCGATGGGTCCCGGTAATCCATAGACCCAGGGTCGAGACTTCTATATTTGTGCCGCTTGAGCCACACCGGCTTTAACTGCTGTACCAGACAGATGAGATGGCGCAAGGGTATCGACGCGCGTGGCATACCACACTAAAGGCCTACTTTTCTCCCAAGGTATAAGCGTCATACCGTCAGGCCTCTTACCATCATCACGTATCAGACCGTTCGGTTCGAGAGTGGCTGGAACGTTGACGCTGCAAAAATCCCGGCGGATAATATCATTAAAGGCTAGCGTGACGAGAAATCTTACCGGCGTCCCTGGAACACGATAATCCATCGTGACCAAGCTGGCAATGGCACTGATGAGGGGCGCAGCCCCAGACACCCAACCGTGAACAAGTTGCAATCTGTAAAGTTATAGGATCCATTAAAGTACCAGTATTCTGAGAAACAAGAGCTTGCAGACAAAGTTCTGACTCCCATTTGGAAACAGCTAGGAGACGCGCATGATCTGTGGAGCTTGAACACGTTTGTAACAGACAATTCCGTATCAACTTGCACAGAGGCCTGTCCCATTGCCGTTGAGACGAAATATGATTACTTATTTGAATATGATATCAGTATTTGGGCAAGCATTTTGCCAAGTCATTCTAGCCTCGTCAAGAAAAGATGTTGTGAAAATATTGCCAGATAAAATCGAAGCAGGAGTTAGATTTTGTATAACTAAAGCACTTATGCTTGATTAGATTAGATAGTATCGTTTAGATTAGATGCCGTCACGGCATGTGTGCATACGAATCGGTCTACCTCCAAGTCGCGCCAATATTGTTTAACATCAAAAATTAGCAATCCAACTTTCCTACCTACTGCTACGCAGACTGAGCGTGGCCAGACTTTATGGGCCAAGCACAGTTTGATGTTGAACTCACAAAATTAGGGAAGTTTAGGGCGAAGTCGTCTGTACAAGTTAATTTGAACTGCTCGAGTAACTCGTGACACTAATTCAATTAGTTACAAGGTATGCAAACAATGCATGCGAACGATTGGATTGCTCTTGTTTGTCGTCTATGGTGATTCTATAAACATACAAATAATGTTTTCACACCACCTGCTCCACAATGTCAAACTATATGTCATGTAAACCTCACTGAAAGCAAGGTAAATCCCTACGGTTGAGCCGGGAGTAAAGTTCTACTGAATTTCATTATGCCGACGAGGGTATAATGAAATGGAATTTGGTAATTTGAATTTGGAACTACATCTGTATTAAAAAGTTTATATCTGAACTTATTCGTAAATCAAACTAACCTCTGCACAGAATGCATCAACCTGAATTGGTTTTTATTGTCTCTCAGAAAGTGTGAAACGTAGAGTATTCTCCTCCTGGGTAAAGGGGTGCTTGGACGTGCTTGTAACCCTCTCTGCACTCAGGATTCTAGTAACTCCCTCGCTCCGCTCGTGAGTTTAACTCTAGAATCTTTCGTTATAAGTCGTGGCACGTAAGTCTAGCGCTGAACGATACGCGGAAGGGATAGCTGCGCATGTGTACTGTCGCGAAAGCAATACAATAGCCAATAGCTACTATTGGCTTAATTGGAGATGTTCCTTACCGTTGCAATTGACGTATTTGTAGACTCTGCTGTCCTTTTTTGGATTTTTCCTAAATCGCCATTTAATTAAATTTTTGCCGCCTTAATAATTTCGGCAGTTTGTTTTATCTGGCTCTTTACAGTGCTGCTGTCCGAATGAGTAAAATACTTGTAGCTTCATCAATCTCACTTTTGATTTGTTTCAAAGAATCAATTAATTCATAAGATTCCCTTTTTAAAAACCAATTCACGCCATAAACCATTTTCCTTGCCTGTCTTTTCAAAACAGTATTTCTTCTACGCATATTCACTTTAAAGTCACAAACAAACTTAAAAAACTGAATTTAACAAACAAATTCAAATAACAGCAATAACAATACAATTAAGAACGCGACTGTACACTGGATGTGCGCGGGGTGTCATATCAGTGCGGGGGACGGAATGCAATTGGAGAGCCAAACGCCTGGCGTTTATCCCGCTAGCCCCCCTTAGGTACCTTATTTATTACTTCTGCGCAATAACGGTCAGCGCCAAAGTTTCGTGCTGCTACTTATACGTTCAGGATTCAATATAGCGCCGGGGACACAAGACACTGCTTTATCCTATCCTATAAAGTATTTTCCAAACTTTCGCGAACACTGTACATAATTACTGGTTTAAACGGGTTTTTATGCTGTATGTACCTTTTTGATTTGTTATCCCGACGTTTCGACTGTGTTGCAACAGCCGAGGTCACGGGTAGACTGACATACGTGATAAGTACCCGTTAATTAAATCAGTAATTATATAATAATGTTATTTATAATTAGCTGACACGCCCCGGCTTCGTACGGATTTTAAAATAATATTTGAGTACATACCTACACGCGTATTTAGGTAGGTACTATGTGTGTAGTGTTGGTAACTAAGTATTAACGAGTAGAAGAGGTATTGTTTGGTATTCTTCTAAAAATTTTTAGGCAATTTCGTACTGTCAATATATTGAAAACGCGATAAAAACAAATTACATATTATATGAAGGGTGTACGAAATTTTAAATCAATTGATCTATGTTGGAAGGTACAAGGCATCCAAAAAATGAATAAAGCACAAATTCTATAATTGCGCCTCTTTGAGTTCTAAAAATGTGCAAAATTCTAAAGCCAATGACTCACTGGAGCACAAAGGGGAGTCGTGCATATTTCAGTGTTGTGTAGCGCAGAGCACAATTCAAGTCATATCAGTAGTAACACAGTGTACTAACCTCGTAACAGTATTTCATTTCCTTAAAAACCTTTTTCATCTGACACTGTGACAACACAAACGTATTTTCATACACTCGTATTTCAAAATAAAAAACTCGTGACATTTTTAGGATAGAACTTTTTAAATTTTCGCGAACTATACTCATGTTTTTAAAACAAACTGGCTTTTTCGCGCACATATTTATATCAAAATCATAATTTTGACTAACCTCGACGTTTCGGCAGAGTTACATCGGCCGTGGTTACGAGAGACTGAAAGCGGGCGGGTGTCATTGCCGAGATGCGCGAATGTTGTCACCAACTACCCGCACTTGGTTTTCTGAATCGCAAGTATCACTGTTTCGACATATATTTTTTGGGTAGATTTTAGGGCCTAGCGTAGATACTTATGTAAGTGAGAAGTTAACAAGCGCGTTGGTCAATGACAGCAGCATTCATTTTTTAAACGTCATTACGTCGACGACCTCTGTGGCGCAGTGGGCGAATAGTTGGCGGGAGGTTGCGGGTGCAATCCCCGCTGCGGGACAGTTATCAGTTATCTGGTTCCCATTGTAAAGGTTTTGTCTAGTTTGGAGCTAGATAGCGCTGTGTGAAATGACCAGCATTATTCATTTGTTATTATTATTACCTGTAGCTAATCACATCAAATGAATCATGCTGTTATTGATACTAACTGGTGAACTAAATTTGTCAAGTACCAAACTAGATACAAACGCGGCTGTTTATGGAGCCATGTGGGGACACTTCAAGGATTTATTTGCGTAACTGTACTGATAAGATTAGAAGTATTACTTACTTTTTGGGATTTAGGATGAGCAGTCACCCATTCATACACGCAAGCGGTGGTGAATCTCTTATTTATACATTAGGAATGACAAACAGCTATGCATTGTGTAAGTGTATTAGTTACACGACATGGTATGAACAAAATATAGTGGACTAGCTTCTGCCCGCGGTTGCGCATGCGTGGTTTTTCTATAAAAAGTTGCCTATGTGGTAAAATAGGTTATAATCTTCGTACATACCAAATTTAATCGAAATCGATTTAGCCGTTACGACGTGATTGAGTAACAAACAAACATCCAAACTTCCGCATTTTTAATATTAGTGTAATGTGCAACCTACGACGTCAACCACAGATTACTAATGTATATATATATACTATGAGATATATCATTCATACAGGTAAGAGTTTAAAGCTGCAAAAGTATACAAACGCTACTTGTCTTCTAACTTATACAGTTTGTTAAAGATAAGTTAGAATTGCGTTGCTTATATCAACCTCTACGGTGGCAAATGTTTAAAATACCAAGGTGTAGGCTACCGAGGAAAATGCTCCAGTGTGAAGCTTTCTTGTTTTTTTATTGGCTTGTCGGAATTGTGCTGACACAAGACCCAGGAAAAGGAGTTTAGGAGATATTTTCTGTTAAGATGATAAATAAAATAATGCTGGAATTTTCACACAGCACTAACTAGCACCTTACTATGCAAAAATTGTACTATGAATGTAGCTAGGGAATCAGGTAGGTAACTTTTTTTTATAAATTATTGGCTTGCTTTTGACCATGATCTCGCCTGATGGTAAGCGATGATGCAGTCTACGGTGGTACACGCTTGCCTAGAAGAAACCTATTCACTCGCGACTTAAAGATACCCAGGTTATAGCTATCAGGAAACACAGACTCTGGCAAGGTGTTCCACTCATTGGCGGTGCGCATAATAAAGGACGAAGAGAACCGCTTTGTGCGAAAGGGAGGTATTTCTACCATATAGCGGTGGCGCACCGCAGAGCGCCTGGTTGTCCGTTGATAGAATGGAGATGGTGGAAAACTGAAATAATACTGTTCCCCTCTTTGGCACAGAGCTCCAAAGTACCAATTGCTTCGTTTGACTCCCTTCAGGGAAGAGCCGTTAGAATCATCAGCGATCCTAAACTCGCCAACAGACTGGAACCACTGAGTCAACGCTGTGACATCGAATCGCTGAATGTTTTCTACCTGTATAATGGGGAATGTTCTGAGAAGCCATTCTATCTCATCCCGTCGTCGAGATTTTACCACCGCACTTTCGACAACGTAATAAAGCTCATCCACATATCATCCAATTGGGTATCGCTCATCACACGTTTCACGCGATCTTTTCTAACCCATACTTGTAAGATGTGGAATGAGCTACCATCATTTCCCGTTAGGCTACGACATGCCACAAGAGAAATGTTATGAGGTTTCTAAAGAGTAGGGATGACAATCAACAATACTCCGGATGTTGCCGGTGTCAATAGGGACGGTGACCGCTTACCATCAGGTGAGCTGTAAGCCTTCTCCACAAATAACATAAAAAATAATAATAATACATTATATTTATTCAAATTTATTTAATTAAAGAGAAAAACCAAGACACGAAACAAATATCTGTAGAACATCAAACATTTTTTTCCACGGCGGAAATTTAACTCGCAACGTCCTACGTCTCAGCCGACTATTCGCCTACTGCGCCACAGAGGTCGTCGACTCAAACTTCACCTAGTTTGTTGTATGTGGTTGTATGAAAATACCGCAAGTAATTTAGAGTCGAAATACGATTGGTGTGCGGTTTGCACAAAAGCAGCTAGTAATCGAAACATAGCCATGTAAGGAAACCGCAGATACGTACACTGGTCTATATCTTATCTACTGTTTAACCTACCAACCTAACTTCAAGGTAATACAATTTTATTATCAGATAAAATATACAATTGTTGACAAGACAAGAAACAGTATACAACAATGATACTTATCATCCGCCGGGCTTTTTGCAGCGTCAACGTTCCAGCCGTTTTCGAACCGAACGGTCTGATACTGGACGATTGTAAGCGGCCTAAAGGTATGACTCTTGTACCTTGGGAAAAAGGTAGGCCTTAGGAGTGGGACGCCACGTGCGTCGATACTCTTGCACCGTCTCATCTGTTTAGTACAGCAGTTGGGGCCGGTGCGGCAGCAATTTCAGCCGAAGATCTCAAGCAGCGCAAATTATATATGGAAGTCTCGACAGAGCTTACGTATTTGAGTCATTTGGGGTCGTGACCCTGGATCCACGGGGTACCGGGGCCCATCGCGTTTTCAAAATTCTTTCTGGGCGTCTGGTCGAAGCGACGTGTAATACGAAAGCTGGCGCTAATCTGGGTTAACGCATAATCATTGCAATTCAGCGGGGCAATGCAGCAAGTGTCTTGGGGACACTTCCGCCTGGTAGTGATCTGGGGTAGTTGAGCTATCTATAGACCGTTTGCAGCGGTCTTTAGATGATTCAATTGTTTCTTCTGTATGTTATTCGTGTAAATATTTATTATTATTAAAGGCATTTTGCCTCCATTTTAAGTAAATAAACAGTTGAATCAACTATAGACCGTTCCAAACGGTCTATAGATAGATCAACTGCTCGAGATCACTATCAGGCGGAAGTGTCCCCAAGATACTGACTACATTGCCCCGCTGAATTGCAATTCGTTGCTTGAACCAGACGCCAAGAAAAAAATAAAATAAAAAGCAATAATAATAATAATCAGCAATGTGCTTAAAATAATTATTTAATCTCCATTTTACACAAATATATCACAGAAACAGCTTACAAAATGAACATGTACGATATTCATCGTAAAAGTATATGTATATATTTATTTATGTAAGTATATTTTAGGTTAAGGTGTTTATTTATTTTTATCCTACATAAATAGGTATTTATTGTAACACCGCCTCCACACAAGTCTTTTCAATCCAGTCCATCTAAATGTTGCCTGGAAGAGATCGCTTTGAGCGATAAGGCCGCCCATTTTACCACCATGTATTAGTCTTTAAGTTTTCTAGGTTAAGTTATTTTTTATTTGTTTTAACAATAAAGAATTATCTATCTATCTATCTATGTATGTACAAAGTCGACGCTAACCCTAAAAAAAGTTTTCTTCCAGCAAACCTTTGAAGATAGAGTCTTATGCTGCGCTTGCGTGGAATCACATAAACAATAAACTTTTCCTGCATAAAATATTAGTCATCATCACCATATCAGCCTTAGGACGTCCACTGCTGGACAAAGGCCTCCCTCATTGATCTCCAGGAACTGCGGTTGGAAGCAGCCTGCATCCAACGCCGACCTGTGGTTCTTACCAAGTTGTCTGCCCATCTTGTAGGTGGACGTCCTACGCTGCGCTTGCCGGTCCGTGGCCTCCATTCGAGAACTTTCCAGCCCCATCGGCCATCTGTTCTGCGCGCTATACTCGTATGGCCTGGCCATTGCCACTTCAACGTCCTAATCCGTCGGGCTATGTCGGTGACTTGAGTTCTCCTACGTATCTCCTCATTTCTGATTCGATCTTGTAGAGTAACCCTGAGCATAGCCCTCTCCATAGCTCGTAAAATATTAGTACTCATAGATAATTAATTATTAATAAATAGTTAGCAATTTCCCAATAATATATCCCTACGCAGGTAGTTTCCAATACCTGTTAGGAGATACTCAACTTCCTCTTGTAAATATCATTAGACCCATCTTCTTGTTGGGTTTATTTCAATGGCGCTCGACGGCTTCAAGCCTCCTCGACTAACTGGATGAGTTTATTGGAGTTTAAATTCTGCAAAAATATTTTGAAGCTTACGCGCTGTAAACGAATTCATTAAAACGAGGGCCAAATTAGCTGCTTTAGACAAACTTCAGCTTTCAGTAAAGGTTTAAATGCAAATATTAGAGCTATTCAATTCAGTGATAGCTAAAAATACTCGTCATTTTGATTATTATTAGAGTAGTTTTACAAAAAATGCTTGGTAATTTGAAAAATTGTGTTTTAAATAGTCTTTAATATGAAAGAAGAAATGAATAAGGTTGCTGGGAGCCGTTCGGTGTAGGCCGCACAAAATTGGTCGCTCTCGAAATCTATGGGAGAGGGTTCAGCAGTGTCTTTTTGGTGATATGATGATAATGATAGTCTTTAATCATTAGTATTTTGTTATGTTATGTTTAAAGTAGTTCAGCAAATTTCATAAACAAACTCACCCGAAATTGACTTATTTAATTCATCTCCAAATACATTTAAAAACATAATCTCAAAGAACTGGTTTGATGTGACTTCTTAACTGTCCGTTACTTACTTTTGTCTTGTCTAAATTACATGTAATATCTTTTCTTTTTTTAAACATTCAAGCTAGCAAATAGACTCAATATGCGAAAACGTCTAAATGGTGATTAGCTATAAGTATAAACTAATGATTAAGCTTTTTTATCACTGTATGTTTTCCGAAGAAATAAAAATAAATTTTCTGTCCCTCACTAGATAGTAAAAAGACCACGTATTAAAGGTTGCAGTGGATGTCCTATGGCTTCAATGATGCTGAACTAATATTCTTATTTAGCCAGTTTTTTAGCGTTCCGTACCCAAAGGGTAAAACGGCACCCTGTTCCGCTGTTTGTTTGACTGTCTGTTTGTCCGTCTGTCACCAGGCAGTATCTCATGAACCGTGATAGTTAGACAGTTGAAATTTTTGCAGATGATGTATTTCTGTTGCCGCTATAACAAAAAATACTAAAAACAGAATAAAATAAATATTTAAGAGGGGCTCCTATACAACAAACGTGATTTTTTTTTGCTAGTTTCAGCTCGATATTGATAACGGCAACAGGTAGACGCTTGAAATAATTACAGAATATTTAGTTATATATTCACTCTCAAACTAAATAATTAAATTAAAATAAAACAAATATTTAAGGAGGCTCCCATACAAAAAAACATAATTTTTTGCCGTTTTTATAGATAATGGTACCTTTCGTGGGCGAGTCATACTCACACTTGGCCGGTTTTTTAAACTTATTCAGCTTGTTATTGTCAAAAGTGAAGCGTTGACTACCTGAACTGATGGTAAGGGATGTGTAGTCGAAGATGCAGTACGCTAGCCTAGGAAGAACTTGTTCACTCTGCACTTTTAGTTGTCCGATGAAGCAGTTTTTTCAGCGTTGGTTTCTTCCCCAAGTTATCGAGAGAACTCTTACTCTAAATAATATAGACAGGCAAAGTCACGCGAACTCGCAGGATCTGTCAAGTTTTCCGCAACATTTGTCCCCGGAGAGTACAAGGCTATGCGAAAGTTTGTTGGTCCACAGGTTTTATTTATTTACAGACACATTTCTCGGGTCACATTAGACCCCTAAACTGCGCGCGTCTGACCCGGGGACTCTAAACAATTCTCCTTTTCAGGATCAATGTTTACCGTCAAAAATTCATTGGAAAGCTTTTCGCTGGAGAGGAAACTAACTTTCGTACAATTTTTTGAACTTGGAAAATATTGAGGATATGTATTTTGTTGTTAGCCTGTTTTGAACTTTCTCAGTCACGATTTTTTTAAACCACATTTTATAACCCTAATGAGACGCATGCTTTATTTTTAACCCCTGAAGCAAGAATAGAGGTGTAATAAGTTAAACGCCTATGTCTGTATGTGTGCCTGTCTGTCTTTCTGTGGCATCGTAGTGACCAAATGAATCGATTGATTCGGACGCGGTTAACGGTTCGGAGCTAGCTTAATTGGGGTAGTTCTTAGCTTTGTGTAATGAAGATAAGGTTTTTTTTTGACAAATTATAGGCTAGCGTTTGACTACGATCTCGCCAGATGGTAAGCGATGATGCAGTCTACGATGGTACACGCTTGCCTAGGTTGTAGTTATCAGGAAACACAGACTCAGGCAAGGCGTTGCACTCCTTGGCGGTGAGCATAATAAAGGAAGAGTACCGCTTTGTGCGTATGGGTATGTCTACCATGTAGCGGTGGTGCACCGCGATGCGTCTGGTTGTCCGCTGATAGAATGGGAATGGTGGGATCAGGTTGAAGAGCTCCGCAGCAC
The DNA here is from genome assembly GCA_918857605.2 of Philereme vetulata. Taxonomy (NCBI): domain Eukaryota; kingdom Metazoa; phylum Arthropoda; class Insecta; order Lepidoptera; family Geometridae; genus Philereme; species Philereme vetulata. The sequence goes on along the minus strand of OU975471.1, from coordinate 1,414,371 downwards.
ACTTTCCTTAATGTATCCGATAGAAAACCGTGAGGCTTGCAACCTTTCGACGATGCTCGAGGCTGTGGAGCCTTGCGTCTGCTAATTCGTCATTGCAAATGAGCTTCTTGGTTCTTCTCTCAATTGAATCTAGAGCCTCTAGCTGGTACTTCGCTGATCCGTTCAAGAGATGAGAACAGTACTCCAGACATGATCGGACTTGTACTTGGTATAAGTTGAGCAACTGTCCTGGTGTGAAGTATTGCCTCACCTTTGCAAGTATACCAAACTGTTTAGCGGCCACCTGGGCTTTCGACTCGATGTAGGACCCGAAGTTAGGAGTCGGTCAGCCTTTCTGAAGGTTATCAGCACTTTTCCTTTTTGGCGAAGAGATATCCACTGTAAAACGGAAACTGATTACCTATAGGTTTTTAAAACTATTAATTTAAACTTCTTAAACCACATTTAATACTATTATTCGTTTGAGCTATAAGTCAATATTAGAAAATTAAAATAGTGCAAATGAATACTTACTTTAGCTATGCCAAAATCAAACCGAGGTTACATCTATCAATTATTATTATAAAAATAATTATTAACGGACACGTTAGTCGAAGAACTGGTTAAGACGACCTCTCAGTGGATTCTGAATGCGCGGCGGCCACGAAGGAAGGCCCAGACGGCAATGGTGGGATTACTCCACCACGATAAGGATTGGCCCAATATAACTCACAATATATAAATAAATAAATAAATGAGGCTGGATATTTCACAAACGCTATCTAGCCCCAAACTAAGCAGAACTTGTACTGTGGGAACCAGATAACTAATACAATACTTACATACTGTTTTTTTTGTAAATACATACTTATAATGTATAGCAAGATATCCAAACCCTGATCTGTAGATCATACATACATTTGTTCCACAGCGGGAATCTAACCCGCTACCTCCTGCGTCTCAGCCGACTATTCGCCCTCTGTACCACGGAAGTCGATAGAGATCTGTGGAAGAGATCAAGAGCAGGGCTTATTTTTCTGCTGTGGGAAACAACCAGGCTTATTGATCGAGCGAAGCGAGAAATGAACTTGGGCAAATCGGCGTTTTTTTTATTTTTATTTAAGGACTTTTAAACTACGTTTATGTCAGCCATATAATGAGAAAATCATATATTTAACAAACTTAGAAAAAAAATCAACTCCCTAAAATCGGCGTTGTATGTATGCATGTTTGTTTGTCTGAGGATAACTTTCGAACCTTTTATCCGATCATCGTGAAATTTGGCATAAAGGTAGGTAGTGGTGACACAATTTTGATGGGACTAAAAATGTGTGGGGGTTGTTGAGATATTGGGATTGAAGAGGGGTAAAAAAACAAAATTGAACTATCCGGTCAAGTGGTACGTCTAATAAAAGGCCTTTGTAAGGTCCCGATTTTTATTTTTACGATAAACTTTGTAGTTTTTAAGTTATTAGCCATAATAAAAACTAAACTTTGACAAAATTGACACGGTACACCAGTGACCCCAAAGTGCTAAAATTTGGCGTGTAGCTTTAGTGACACAAATATAGAGAAAAGTCTGAAATTCGTCTTAAAATTCTACCTACTGGTGGGGTAGGTACGTATATGTTCTAGCTGTAGGTCTAATTTAATCTCATTGTTTTGTAATTTTCCCTTCTATCTACCTATTTTGTTTGTGATCCGTTCTATGTTTCTTTGTGTGTCAAATAAATAATTCTATTTTATTCTAAATTCAGAGTAATAGCAATTTCTAGCCCAAAAAAGAATAACCAATTAACATGAACTCCGTTACCTGTAATTTGAATAAAACTGTAGGTCAAGTTAGGTGGTTATGCATTTTGTTGCACTATTTTGATATTCAAAGATTATAAATAATATTTTTTTGTTTTTATGGGAGACTCGCGAGATCTCAGTTCGGGGCGAACCACTAGTAAAGAATAAATAAAAAAATATCTTTCAATATTATACATGATTTTTTTATTTATTTAGTTGTAAAAAACATATATGTACTTATAAAATTATTACACTTAAAAAACCTTAGTAGGTTTGTCCTAAGTACAAATTCGACATTCCTCTTGAGTATATTTATAACTATTAGTATACCTGTACGAAATTTTTATAGATATATTTTATTCTGTACGTCGTACAATACGTACATAGATTGTATACCAATATCGCTGGTAGTTGGGTAAAAAAAGAAGCCGCTATTGTGCTTGGAAAAAGATCTAAGTAGAGTCAATATCAAAAAAGTTACAAAACCGCCTGGATCACCCCAAATACAGATAAGCTAGCTACCTACCAGCTTAACCAATTTTAATTAGGATTATGTATTAAGCCAAATTCAATAACCTCGCAGATTATTGAATTGTATTCTGAGGGCGGCGATCCCCGATCGCATAACTCAATTTACCTTATCCTTTTCTACTAAAGTTGGTGTTATAGTATTTCAGTGAGAATCATAATGTTAATAACTGATTATACCGTACATTTACACGAATACTTGCATGTGACAAAACCCCATAGGACCCCATAGCGCTGGATAGCCAGTGCAACCCAGCACATGCTGAGTTAAAGCCTTTTTGTGACACATGCAGTGAGTACGATGAGACACACACACTGCAATATTTTGCATTTTTATTTAATTTTAATCTTTTAGTAATTGTTTCTTTGTTCTTTTTGTTATGTCTCCTGTGTGTGTTTGTTTTGTTGTACCATTGGTGTTGTACACAAATAAATGTTTTTGTTTTGATTTGAATAGTGTGGGCCTCATAATAAAATTCGAGGTCGTTCAGCAAGCTGTGGAGAAGGATATCCTTAGCATTTCTCTACGAGACTAAATTAGCTTTTTCATGAGACCACTAAATAGGGCATAAGGGCGTGGACACATGTCTACGGTGCAGCACTGGCACGGCGCCGCCGCCGCTATCGGTAGACGGTGGTGCGTCGTGCCGCGGCACGGTGCCGTGTTCACGGCAGCAACCATCGTTTCAAACATACAGTTTTGGTCTTGATATGAACCACGAAAGATATTTTATCCTGTTCCTGTTGCTAAGACAACTAATGAAGAAAAAACAGAATACAAAGAAAATATTGGGTGAATCTAAGCAACAGCAAAACTTAAACTGCCGAGCGGTGCACCGTAAACGGCACCGTGCCGCGGCAAGTCGCTGCGCTGTCTCCCGGTAGCGGCGCCGTGCCGCTATACGATAGCCGGTGCCGCACTGTAGACATGTGTTCACGCCCTAAGAGATAAAATTCATTCAATTATGTTCTAATTAAATAATTTACTACCAATTTAAAGTAATAACTAAAGACAAAGACTATTAAAATATATAACAATAAATTAGTTATCAAAAATATTAATAAATGAAAAAATTAAGTTATTTCTCTTTAGAAATAACTTTATTTTAATTTTTTAATCTGAACTTAAGTTCTTTTTCTAGTAGAGGTAAAATAAATCAGGTACAATAAATGATTATGGTAAAAAATATGAAATTTATTAAATGTTTGATAAAATATAAATTTATAAGAATAAACTAAGTTCAACTTGTTTTAAAATTTCGATTAAATGCAATAGAAGCAGTTCCGCGCGGTACGGCACAGTCATATGTACTTAGCCTAATACTTTTTTCACTAAATAAAGCCCGTCACAGACTTAGCTATAATATATATAAATATTTGTATAGCTAGGCATTTACTATACATTTTCTATACTAATTTTCGAGTGACCGCACACTCAGCTATAATACATATTTCTGTGACGTCACCAAGCTATACCGTAATATAAATTATTGCATATTAATGCGTGCGAACACTAGGACGACCATCATAAAAATAAAGGCAAAATATATATTTCTCAGTGTGCGGTAGCTTGCTATAATATGACTAGTCAGGTCATAAGTATTGTCACACAGTAAAAACTTTTCTTTTAGAATGCTGGCCACAAAAAAGTTTATAGAATTAGAATTTCGAATTGTTCATGAAAATAAAAATGTATACTTTTTAGAATTTTACTCATTTTTAAATATGGAGTGGACGCTTAAAGAAGACCGTGTTGCAGTTATTGCGTTGCATCATTGCGGTTACGCGCCAATTCAAATTTTTGACATACTGAAAAATTTGAATATAACCAAAAGATTCGTTTATCGCACCATCAAACGATACAATGAAGACTCTAGTGTAGATGATAGGTCAAGAAGTGGTCGCCCTGCGGTCTCTTAGGACTCCAGCAGTGATAAAAGCTGTGAAGGCGCGAATTCAAATAAATCCCAAACGTAAGCAGAAACTGTTGGCCCTTCAGATGGGGTTAAGCAGAACCACGCTGAAAATGGTGTTAAATGAAGACTTAGGGCTTCGGGCATATCGAAGAAAAACAGGACATCGTTTGAATGCTCGTCTAATGGACCTGAGACTGAAGAGATGCCACGCTTTGTTGAAGCGGTACGCGGGAAAAAAATATCGGGAAATTCTTTTTTCGGATGAAAAAATTTTTACCGTAGAAGAGAGCTACAACAAACAAAATAATAAGGTGTACCCACACAGTAGTGAAGAAGCGAACAACCGTATTCCGCGTGTCCAACGAGGTCATTTTCCATCCTCGCTCATGGTATGGTTGGGAGTTTCTTATTGGGGCTTAACAGAGGTACATTTTTGTGAGAAAGGTGTAAAAACGAATGCAGTTGTGTATCAAAATACAGTCTTGTGGAACCTGTTTCTCATACCATGTTCAATAACAGGCGCTGGGTATTCCAACAAGATTCGGCGCCAGCTCATAGAGCGAAGAGCACACAAAACTGGCTGGCGGCGCGTGAAATCGACTTCATCCGGCACGAAGACTGGCCCTCCTCCAGTCCAGATTTGAATCCGTTAGATTACAAGATATGGCAACACTTGGAGGAAAAGGCGTGCTCAAAGCCTCATCTCAATTTGGAGTCACTCAAGACATCCTTGATTAAGGCAGCCGCCGATATTGACATGGACCTCGTTCGTGCTGCGATAGACGACTGGCCGCGCAGATTGAAGGCCTGTATTCAAAATCACGGAGGTCATTTTGAATAAACTTTAGTGTTATAAGAATCTATGTTTTGTTAAGTTCATTTTGGTATATAAATGGTTACATAATGAATAAACTTGTTTCAATTATTTTATATTAAACATGTGACATAATTTATGAGCTGACTAGGTATATTATAGTACGGTATATTAATATATATTATAGCTAAGTCTGTGACGGGCTTAACAGTATATTTAACATGATTTGTGAGTTTATGAGTAGGTATTGATCATGGTAAATATCCCGCTGTTCGTTAAAATAGTGTTTAACAAAATTAAACATAACACTGTTAGTACATAGTACTTTAAATCTAGTTAATTCCAATGCTAAAGCTTTTGAAACTATCATGGTTATGAACACTATTTGCACTAAATACGGGATATTTCTATCCTAATACTGTCTGGAAGAGATAATTGTAACCGGTAATTTGTACTTCGCGATATAAGCATTTATTTTATATTAGTTTTGTAGATGTCGTGCGCAACAAGTGTTCTTTTCTACATATATAACAACATATAGGTAGACCCGACGAGAACGTTCAAGGTATTGCATCTAAAATCCAATAATGGCAATTTTTCAATTATTGGGAAAATTATTCAATAGATAAATTATTTATCATTAGCCCATTATTTTATAAATTTTTCATTCAAACGTGTTTAAATCCTGAGCTGTGAGCTATTTGATAAAAAGCCTTGGGCACTGCAGGCCGTACGCAGCAGAATCGGTCCTATCCAAATATTTGAGATACCAACCGTTCCATAGGGAACATTTTAGGATATTATGATACCAAAATAATTTTGTGTGTTTACGTTTGCCTAAATTATGCTAAGTTATCCACTCCGCTTGTTTGATTTAAACATTAAGCTTACCTACATGGCTGTTTGCTTTTCAAAATATCACGACCTGGTATACTTCTTTTTATGTGCTGAATCTATACTAATACCTACTAATATACTAATCATCATCATCATCCACAGCCTGACTTCACCCATTGGTATAGGCCTCTCCAAATTTGTGCCATCCACCACGATCCTGCGCTAGTCTCACCCACTGAACGCCCGCGACGTTTACGATGTCGTCCACCCATCTCGCCGCTAAACGTCCTACCCTTCTATACCCGCTCCTCGGCCACCATTCAGTCACTGTACTGCGTCTAGCCAAGTATCCTACCCAAAACCATTTGAGCTTCATAACTCGAATCCCAACGTCATGAACCTTCGTTCGTCTACGGATCTCGACGTTTGGAACTCGATCAAACAGTCTGATGCCGAGCACGATGTGCTCCATGGCTTTAATTCAATATGACACAGCGCAAGTGCGTCACACCCATGGACAATACACGTCGCAGACTTTAAGTGTCAGCAAATAGTTTTAAGAGTGCGTATGTTAGTCACTAGGGTATATACTTATATGAGCCGTAGAATTAAATGTTAACAAAATTTTAACCTTTCTATTGTTGCCTGGAATAACGGTTTATTGTTAGTATTATTTATATCTGTGTACATATCAAATGAGATGGTGATCAATAATGTACCTTCCCTCCAGGTTCGAATATTCTAACCAGTAAAACATAATTTGAATAAGTTATAAATTTAATTTAACAAACAATTAGAGAGCTTTATCGTTTTCTATCACTAACAAAACCAACCGACTAGTGCGAGTCTGACTCGCGCACGTGATTCCGTATTTTGTTTTAAATCTGATATAACTACAAATTAACTATTTTCTGACTCTTAACTGAGGCTGATCTTACATGATAATTCTGGGTCAAAGTGAAGTACTAGGGCGACTTGCGCAACGATGTCTAAACGTATTTAGTGACTAAATATGATTCAGAAGTGTCAAATCATACAAAGGCGTCAAATTTAAACGTTTTTAGTCCCTTAATACGTTTAGAGATCGATGTGATAACCAGGCTAAGTTTAGGATTGATTTATTTGCAAATGTCAGAGTATGCGGCCTAGATGGCTGTATATTTTGGTTGCGTTGACAAGCTCCACGTCAACGTAAGCTTAAGTTTTTAATATTAATTTAAACTTGATACCTCTACACATTTCTAAGTACAAGGGTCTTGCCAGACAGATGGACAACAAAGTAATCCTACAAATAAGGGTTCATTTTTTTCTAGACCCCTAAAATTAAATATTAGGTCTTTACCTATGAAATTGCCGTTTTGTATGGAATAAGTGAAAGTACTTATTTCTTTAAACTTTTTTGGTAAAAGTAATAGTCGGTAGGTGCAAGGTCTAGTGAGTATGGCGGATGAAGGAGAGCTTCCAACCCCAGCTCTTGCAGTTTGGAGACTGTCTGTTGTGCAGTATGGGGTCGCGCGTTGTCGTGAAGGAGCAGTGGGGACGACCGATTGACCAAAGCTGGTTGCCGATGTGCAAGCTTCTCCATCATTGTCTTCAGTTCTTCACAGTACACATCTGCAGTAATGCTCATACCGTTTTGTGAAAAGGTGTGGTGAATCACACCCACACTAGACAACCAAACAGTAACCATCACCTTTTTAGGGGTCATTTTTGGTTTAGGGCATTGTTTTGGTGCGGAACCAGGATCTAACCAACTTGCTGAGCGCTTTCGATTGTCGAACAGAATCCATTTTTCATCGCACGTAACAATTCGGTTCAAAATTCCTTCATTTCTTTGCCTATTGAGCAGCGCGAGGCAGGTCTCAACGCGTACGTTGCGCTGGTGATCATTAAGTTCGTGAGGCACCCATCTATCAAGTTTTTTTACCTTGCCTATTTGTCTCAAATGGATCAAAATTGTTTTGATGCTTACATCAAAAGCTGCTGCTAGCTCAGCTGTAGATTGAGTTTCGTCAGTTTCCACAATCGCCTTTAATTCATCATTGTTGACCAAAGTTTCCGGACGATCACGAACTTCATTTTTCAAGTCAAAATTTTCCAGAACGGAACCAGGAAAACCAATAACGGGTTGTGCGTTCGTTTTTACAGTTCTTTCCTTAAACGTTTTTGATGTTACACGCCGTTTGTGTCGCGTTGGTGCCACGACGGAACCCATATTTCATAATTTAACGAATTTTTAAATTATCCATTATGAGCAAAAAATGTTCAAATGTAATGAAAATACAACGCTAATCAATAAACTTAAGACTGAGTTGTAAAAATAATGTCATGTTTTTAAAATAAATTAAATTTGAATTTAGAATACAAAGCCATTCTAAACTTTTTTTCTATTTGAAATGACCAGTACTGAAGAACGGCAATTTCATAGGTAAAGACTTATTACTAATTATCATCATTATTATAAATAGGTATAATAATTATATAATAAATAGGTTTAATATTATAAATAGGATTAATATTATATTAAATATAACTGCATTACCACTCACTGACTGACTCATTGACATGTTTGTCCCCCCAGATGCCCCCTCGTAGGGTAGAAATGTTTGGTAGGATCGTATAGAGAGAGTTCCGATGAGTTGGGAATAAATCCTAAAGTACCCCTTTTGTCCCCCATTCGCTCCCATTCAACTAGTATCTCGGAAAGTAAAAGTCTTAGCGTATTAGCGCAAAAACTAATGTTGCTCAAGACATTTTTTATATCCGGATCCATAAAAAAATAGTCTTTCATACAAAATACTTTTGTGTGATTACCGTAAACCGTATATTTCGTTTACCGTAACTTTCATACTGTTTTTGTAGGGAGCCAGACGGATTTTGGGTAATGTAAAATTTGCTTAATTCTATTTATTGGTGTTGGAGGGGCATGAGATAACTTAGCAAATTTTCAAGTTTATGCGACATCCATCATCATCATTTTGAAACCTCCAATTTTTATTTGGTTTTTGGAGGGGCATAAGGCAACAATCTTAGTAAATATTGATGTTTATGCGACATCCACCTTCATCATTTTGAGACGTCCCATATTTTTTTTTTAGTTTTTGGAGGGGCATAAGGCAACTTTCTTAGTAAATTTTCTTGTTTATGCTACGGGATGTAATCAGAAATGAGGAGATACGTAGGAGAACTCAAGTCACCGACATAGCCCGACGGATTAGCACGTTGAAGTGGCAATGGGCAGGCCATATAGCGCGCAGAACAGATGGCCGATGGGGCCGAAAGGTTCTCGAGTGGAGGCCACGGACCGGCAAGCGCAGCGTAGGACGTCCACCCACAAGATGGGCAGACGACTTGGTAAGAACCGCAGGTCGGCGTTGGATGCAGACCGCTTCCAACCGCAGTTCCTGGAGATCAATGAGGGAGGCCTTTGTCCAGCAGTGGACGTCCTACGGCTGATATGATGATGATGATGATGATGCGACATCCATCATCATCATTTTGAAACGTTCAAATTTTTTTGCTTTTTTTTTGGAAGGGCATAAGGCAACTTTCTTAGTAAATTTTCTTGTTTATGCGACATCCATCATCATCATTTTGAAACGTTAAAATTTTTTGCTTTGTATTTTTTGAAGGGCATAAGGCAACTTTCTTAGTAAATTTTCTTGTTTATGCGACATCCATCATCATCATTTTGAATTGTTCAAATTTTTTTGGTTTTTATTTTTGGAAGGGCATAAGGCAACTTTCTTAGTAAATTTTCTTGTTTATGCGACATCCATCATCATCATTTTGAAACGTTAAAATTTTTTGCTTTGTATTTTTGGAAGGGCATAAGGCAACTTTCTTAGTAAATTTTCTTGTTTATGCGACATCCATCATCATCATTTTGAAACGTTAAAATTTTTTTGCTTTTTATTTTTGGAAGGGCATAAGGCAACTTTCTTAGTAAATTCCATTTCGATACCCTCTTTGATTTTTGCTTCCACTTGGATATCCTCTTTGACTGATTCTTCCATTAATATAACCTCTTTGATTGCTTCATCCACTTGGGTATCGTCTTTGATCGCGTTTTCTACTTAAATATGATTTTTAATTGCATCAATCACTTTGATATCCTTTTCGATTTCTTTTTCCACTTGAATATCCTCTTTGAATGCTTTTTCCATTTTTATATCCTCATTGATGATTGCTTCTTCCACTTCGATATCCTCTTTGATTGCTTCTCCTACTTCGATATCCTCTTTGTTTGCTTTTTCAATTTTGATATCCTCTTTGATTGCTTCTTCCACTTCGATATCCTCCTTGATTGCTTCTCCTACTTCGATATCATCTTTGTTTGCTTTTTGCATTTTAATATCTTCTTTGATAGACACTTCCACTTTGATAACCTCTTTGATTGCTTCTTCCACTACGATATCCTCATTGATTGCTTTTTTTAATTTAATATCTTATTCGATTGCTTCGTAAACTTCGATATCTTATTTAATAAATTCTTCCACTTCGATATCTTCGTTGATTGCTTCTTTGAATACGATATCCTCTTAACAAAATTATGATTTTTCTGAAAAAATTAAATCGCTCTTATTTTCTAAACGGAAGCAAATAGGCATGATAAACTTTTACAAAACTAAAGTAGTTTAGTTAATAAGTTTTAGTTAAGTATAAATTTTGTTGTTTATTAAGTTAAGTTTTTATTTTATGTCATCTTCAAGTGGTGATGAGATTTTTTTATCATTTTTGTCTTGTGCTAATGATGATGATTCAAGCAGCGACGACAGTTTTCGCAGTATTCCAACTCCTTTCCATACTCTTGAAACACAGTTTAGAGATGTCTCAAGAAATTTTAATGTCCTACACATTAACGCGCACAGCATTCCGGCTCATTACCCAGATATGTTGGCGTCTTTTGATCTAATTAACATTCATGCTATATTAGTCTCCGAGTCTTGGTTAAAACCCTGTTTGCCGACTACTTCATATTCGTTGCCAGGTTTTATTTTAATAAGAAATGACCGCTCAGATGGACGTGGTGGAGGCGTAGCTATATACTTACGCACGCACATCCCCTACTCCGTGATTCACATGTCTCCACAACCACCATCTCCCGGCGCAGGCGAACACCTCTTTGCTGAAGTTCATCTCTCTCGCACCAAAATTCTACTCGGGGTCTATTATAGCAATCACCTATTTTCTGTCTCTTGAAAGGCTTCTCGAAGACCTTACTCCTTCTTATAACCACACCATTATTATGGGGGACTTTAACACTTGCCTCCTAAAGCAGGACTCTCGCTCTTTCTCACTTCAAAATCTCGCTAAGGCTAGCAACTTGACCATACTTCCTCTAACAGCTACTCACTTCTTTCCGGATTGTTCTCCTTCTCTTCTTGACCTAATTTTCGTATCTTCGCCAAACAATGTGGCTAAGCATGGTCAAACTTCGGCGGCTGCTTTCTCTTATCACGATCTGATCTACTTGTCATACAAAGTTCGTCCGCCGAAAGCAAAGCCTAAAATCCACATGCAGCGTAACTTTGGTGGAATGAACCTTGAGAACGTTCGTGAGGATGCCCGAAATATTGATTGGTCAGAGGTCATGAGTGCTTGTAACGTCGATGACATGGCAGCTTCTTTCAATACTCAACAAGCTTTACGACATACATGCACCCATACGTGCTATCAAAATTAAACACCTCCCTGCGCCATGGATTACGGACGAAATCCGCACTGTAACGTCGATGACATGGCAGCTTCTTTCAATACTCAACAAGCTTTACGACATACATGCACCCATACGTGCTATCAAAATTAAACACCTCCCTGCGCCATGGATTACGGACGAAATTCGCACTGCAATGCACAAAAAGGCTATGGCAAAAGTAAGAATGGCATGCAAGCCTACGGAGGTCAATAAGGCGAAATATCACGATCGCCGCAATCACTGCAACAGGTTGTGTAGGGATGCACAACGCCGATTCATTCACGATTCTGTTGATAAAAGTAATGATTCATCCAAAGTATGGAAATTTCTTAGAACACTGGGTGTTGGTAAATCAAAACAAGAATCTATTCCTAAAAACTTAGACATTGATCTACTCAATCAGCACTTTTCATATTCCTCAAATATTGATGGATTAACTAAGCTCAATACACTAAAATATCTTTCTTCTCAGCCAACCCCAGACTTCCCTCAGTTTCAGTTTAGTCAATTCGACGATTGCGATGTTAAAAGGAGCATTGCATCTGTTACTTCAAATGCTGTGGGCAATGACTGTATCAGTCGAAATATGATTGTTCCCATTCTTGATAAAATTATCCACGTTATTACGCATATCCTAAATTCCTCTATCAATTCTAGCTCATTTCCCGATGCCTGGAAAGAAGCTCAGATTATTCCCTTACCTAAAAAATCCAATCCTTCCTCTTTTGCTGATTACCGTCCAATATCCATCCTTCCTTACTTATCTAAAATCCTTGAACGCCTTATTCATCAACAGTTAAGTACCTTCCTTTCCAAAAACTCCCTGTTAAATTCTTTTCAATCTGGTTTCCGTCCAGGTCATAGCACCGTAACAGCCCTGGTTAAAACAACAGACGACATTCGGTCTGGGATGGACAGTCAGAAGCTGACAGCAATGATACTCCTTGACTTCAGCAGCGCTTTCAATAATGTGGACTTCGACCTACTTCTGGGTATTTTATGCTCCTTTAACATATCTCCAATGTCAATTGACTGGTTTCATAGTTACTTGTTTGGGCGCCGTCAGCGCATCCGTGTTGAAGAGTCTTACTCTTCGTGGTGCAATCTTTCTGCCGGTGTCCCACAAGGTGGCGTTTTATCCCCTCTCCTATTCGCTATGTTAATTCATTCTATCTAACAAAATTTAACTTCTTCCTACCACCTGTACACAGATGACTTGCAAATTTATACTCAAGCTACAGTTGAAAATATTGACGGAGCCATTAGCTTACTAAATACTGACCTTGACCGGATATGTGACTGGAGTAAATCCTTTGGCCTTACAGTCAACCCAAACAAAACACAGGCCATTATAATTGGTAGCTCCATACAGATCTCCAAAATCAATTTTGCACAACTACCATCCATAGTTTTTGACGGAACCCCTATAGACATCACCCAGTCAGTGAAAAATCTAGGAATACAGATGGATACCTGTTTAACCTGGGTTCCTTGTATCAATGAAATTAGCCACAGGGTATTTTCATCATATGGATCTTTACGGAGACTTCGTAACTTCTTGCCGACTGCTACCAAGGTTACGCTTGCACAGACCCTTTTACTTCCATTCCTGGACTACGCCGACGCCTGCTATCTTGACATCACTGAAGCCCAACTGAGCAAACTTGAGCGCCTTCAAAACCTCTGTATTCGGTTCATATTTGGCTTGCGCAAGTATGACCATATTTCTGATTTTCGCACAAAGCTCAAGTGGCTCTCCATCCGTCTTCGCCGGAATGCACACATACTGTCCCTTTTGTATAACATCCTTTTTAACCCTTCTTCTCCCTTCTATCTTAAGGAGCGTTTTGAGTTTCTCCACCAGGCTAATGATCGCAATTTGCGTTCTTCAGATTCCCTCCAACTTAAAAATCCTGTCCATACGACAGAGTTTTATAGTCGATCCTTCACTGTAACAGCCGTACGATTGTGGAACGCTTTGCCCCTCTCTATAAGAACATCCAAGTCTATTAGTAATTTTAAAAATAAAGTGCACACCCATTGTCTGTTCTTGTGTTGAAGTTGTAGCTGCTTGTTAATTCATCATTACCACTTTTAGAGTTGCTTATTTAAATTAAATTTGTGTTATTACTGGTAATTTAGGTTTATAGTATGTAGATATGTTTTTAAATTTATATAGATGCACCGCCGTCATGTGTTACATTTTTATCCTGTCCATACAAAGGTTGTCTGGAAGAGATCGCTTTTAGCGATAAGACCGCCCATTGTACTAAATTTATTTGTAAGAATTATGTTCTGTATTTTACTTTGGTGTACAATAAAGAGTTATCTTATCTTATCTTATCTTTACAAAATGTTAGTACAAAATTTTAGTGGAATCCAGGTCCAGCGAGTTCAGGTCCAGGGAGTCCAGGTCCAGGGGGTCCAGATCCAGAGGATCAAGGTCCAAGGTGTCCAGGTCCAGAGGGAATCCAGCGTGTCCAGGTCAAGAGGGTCAAGGTCCAGGGAGTCTAGGTCCAGATGGGGTCCAGGTCCAGGGATTCAGGTGCAGGTGGTTTAGGTACAGGGAGATCAGGACCAGGAGTTCCAGGTCCAGAGGGTTAAGGTCCAGGGGGTTCAGGTCCAGGGGGTACAGGTCCATGTGGTCTTGGTCTAGGGAGTCCAGATCCAGGAGGTCTAGTTCAGTGCATCCAGGTTCAGGGGGTCTAGATCCAGGGAGTCCAGGTCCTGAAGGGATCCAGAGGGTCCAGGTTAAGGGGGTTCAGTTCCAGGTCCAGGGAGTACAGGTCCACTTGGTCCAAATCCAGGGGGTCCAGATCCAAGGAGCCCAGATCTAAAGGGTCTAGGTCCAGGTCCAGAGGGTCCAGGTCCAGAGGGGATCCAGGGGGTCCACGTCCAGGTCCAGGGAGTCCAGGTCCAGGGGTCCTGGTCCAGGGGATGTAGATATAAATTGATTGAGTGGTACCTCCTTAATTTCATAACGTAACTTATTATACATTCTTATACACATACAATACACATTTTTAATATAAACTAGCTGACCCGCCGAACTTCGTGCCGCCTTAACATGCATATGACGTGGGCTGCAAATCTACGTCGCCCCGGTAGAATGGTCAATCGGCCATTATTAGCTGCATCTATATATGAGAAAATGAATTTTCGTCATAATTTCTTTTTGCGTGAATTTTTCCGATATTTTGATAGTTATTATGCTATTCGTTGTAATAATCGCGGGGAACCGTTGGGCGCAAACGGCTGCCAACGGCTCGTTGTGGCGATCTAACGGGGAGGCCTATATTCAGCAGTAGACGTCTTCCGTGAAGCGAGATCTCTAAATCAACTTCGGCAAATTGGCGTGGTATGTATGTATGTATGTTTCTCCGAGAATAACTTTCGTAACGTTGATTCGATCATCGTGAAATTTAATACATTGGTAGGTAGGATGGCACAATTTTGGTGTGACTTAATGAGCTAAAAATGTGGAGGGGTTGTTGAGATATAGAGGTTCTAGAGAGATAAAAAAAAATAAAATGAGGCTATCAGGTCAAGTGTGACGTCAAATTAAAGGTATCCGTTAATACATTTAGACTCAGTTTTTACTTTTCGTAAATTCTTTATAGTTTTTAAGTGATTAGCCATGATAAAAACTAAACTTTGACAAAATTTACAGGGTACACCAGTGACCCCACAGTACTGTGATTTTGATATGCGTGTAGCTTAAGGGACACAAACATAGGCAAAAGTCTGAAATCCAGAATAACTGCAATTTGTCCCCAAAAAAATTAAACACAGTACATGAACTCCCGTTACCTGTAATTTGAATGAAACTGTAGGTCAAGTAAAGTATTTTTTCGTGGCACTATTTTTAAAGTCAAATATTACAAATAATATTTTTCTGTTTTAATCGGAGACTCGCGAGATCCTATAACCTAGGTAACTTTAAGTTAGTTATATAGTTAGTTAGTATACAAAACATCAGTGCAAATTTCTTTAAATAATTGAACAGTAGTCATTTCTAAATTGTATCGAATTAATTACATCTTATTATAGTTGGAAAACTAATATCAATGCATTTCTAATTAATTATTCATCACTTGTTTGAAATATCATTAAAAAGTGTTATTATCGAGTTATTACGTGATTAATGAAAGAAACTGTGCCGTTTTATTGATTTCCTACAGTAATTAGACAACTTATTATATACTAAGTATTATGTTTAGATATTTAGACTGTTCAGTTAACTAGTGAATGTTCACTGGTTGTTTTTATAGTGACTCCTGTCGTGTTTCGCATGCTTATTTACCTAGTTAAAAACTGACACTGTATACGCCACCAGCCTGTATAATGTATTTATTTATTTTATGTAAGTATATAGTAGTATCCAAATGTTGTTGGAGCTAGAAACTAGAGATGGTCGACTCATATGTTTATCTTGGCCATGTTTTATCTTTTGGCAAGTAGTATCAGATGAAAGAAGTGACCAGGCATGTTCAACTTGGATGGGCAACTTTCGGCAAACTAGATGACATACTAAAATCTACGCGTATTCCACAACGTCTTAAAACAAGTCTGTATAATCAATGTGTCCTGCCAACTATGACTTATGGTGCCGAGACATGAAGGCTCACGAAGGAGGCTGTGCACAAAATAGGTGAAGCACAGAGAGCCATGGAGCGCGCCATGCTCGGCATCACATTCTTAAATCGAGTTCCCAATACCAAAATTCGCAAGCAGACTAAAGTACAAGACGTCAGCAAGCGAATATTGGGGCTCAAGTGGAGTTGGGCAGGACACTTGACCAGACGTAGTGACGACAGTTAGACTAATGGCGGGTCCCTATATCCGTCGGTAACCAGCTACAACTCGTTTCTCCTTGAAAGCCTGTCAAAAGTTTGACACTTTTTCAAGGAGATACGAGGCGTAGTCGGTTACCGATGAATATAGGAACCCGCCATAAGGCACTAACAGAGTGGAGGCCGAGAACTGGACATCAAAATAGGGGACGTTCACCAGCGAGGTGGGTCGACGACATCCATAAGACCGTGGGTCGTATGTGGTTCAGACTGGCACAGGATCGGGAAGAATGCCAGAAACAAAGAGAGACCTATGCCCAGCAGTGGGTCGACACGGGCTAAGAATGGTGATGATGGTGATATAGTAGGCAATGCCAACAGCACACGTAGTAAATACAATATTAAAAAGCATTTTTAAAACAACTCTATAAAATGTGTGACAATAACAGGCACGCACAGAAACTCCAATAAAATTTGAAACAAACAAAAGTTAGTTTTGCAAACAATAAAACACAGACAAGAAAATAATAGGTACTTCAGTACAAATTAAAATAAAACAATTCTTAAACTTAAAAACTAATAAAAAAAAGAGAGAAACCTGTTTAAACAGCCGTGTGGTCTTGGTGACCGCCAAGATAGTGGTGCAGTAGTTTGTTCCTAAAAATTCGTAATGAGTCCCTAAAGTAACCTAAATCTGGTAAAGTTTTTGAAATTAAACTGTACCCATTACACATTCTAATAAGAATGTTCTAAAAGTATATTTAAACAGATTTATAGGCCCGTATTTCAGCCACTGTAACTACCAAAACTCCACAAAAGCTCTACTCGAGCACACTCAAAGTCTAATTCGAACATCACATAATAAATAACGTACCCTTTTCAATACATCGAACGTAAGTCACGCAAAGAGTAAGCCGAAACCGCGCGTGAAGAATGGCCACATATTTCAATGGGACCGAATCTTTACAGAATAGTGGATCGAGTCGCCGTAGATAACTCTATATCATCTACTACTAGGAGTTGAGTTTTTCGATAAAACTTTACGTAACTTTTACTTAGAAAACTTTCGTGATTTATTTCAATCATTATTATAAATACGGGATTTATCGAGGTGAGACGTTTTTCGGAGCGGATCGCACTCGCCCTAATAAAGGTTCACGGATTGAACGGAAACATTGTCGGTCGAAACACCGATAAAACGGTACGTGATAAATCCCGTATTTATAATAATGACTTTACGTAACGTTTGATCGTAAACTTCCTCATTTTATTTTATGTTGTTCTCTGTACTAGGTACTGGTTATGCTAATATTTAAATTCGAACATAACTCTGTCTTTCTGTCTATCTATTTGTTACGTTTATATTTCGATGGGTGTATGATGACCGGGATTGCGATATAGGCTACTTTTTACTCGACTGCCAGGAGGAAGGTAGGAAAGTAGAAAATACACGCGTACGAAGCCGTGGGTTGAGGCTAGTAAATTATTTAGTGAAAAAGTTTCTAGTTTGTTTGTTTGTAAGGAAAATCTCAGAAACTAACCGATTCTGAAAATTATTTAACTGATAGAAAGGTAGTTAAGTGTTTTAGGGTATTTTTTTCCTATTACAGAGTGGTGGTCAAGGGATGCTCGTAGACCAAGAGGCAGACAACTTGCCCGATGGTCGAATGACATTGAAAGCGTAGATGGGTGTCAAATGGATGAGACTCGCAAGGGACAGAAAAGAATGGCGTAATAAAGTGGAGGCCTATACCCAACAGTGGGTGCGGACGGGCTGAGATAAAGGAGTGAGTGAACCTATAATTTCCCACTGCTGGGCAAAGGTCTCCCCCACATTCCTCCACATTTCGTGATCACTCGCCACTTCCCATCAGCCATATTGAAAAGCATCAAGGTCATCACGCCAACGCTTCCTCGGCCTATATACCTATGTTTTTTTTTATCGTCTAGTTGTCTGCATAGGTGTATAATTAGGCAAAACTGTTATAAACCTTTTTGTACAACGTGTTGAAGCAGTAAAAATAAACAGTTGTTGTTCTATGCTTGGACACCGGTGCCCCTAGTTATTACGTCAACCAGTTGCTGTCGCCCGTCTGTATTTCATCCAGGCCGTCACTTTTACACCAATAGTTCGTATGTAAGGGATTCCTTGACCATCGACAACAGCGAGACAGCAATTGACTTACATATTAATAAGGCAACCGACAATACATCACTAAAATGTAACAGTTTTTGAATAGTCTGTTTTAAATACCTATATCCTAACACCCTAGCCCATTCTTACTCGTAAACTTCAGTTGCATTACGATCAAGGTGGCACCACCTTTGAGGTACCGTCAAGTAGGCCATCTTTACCATATTTTTATAAGAAAATACCTGTATTGAGTATTTGTTTTACTAGGAGGGTTTAATATTCAGTTTTTATGTAATTAAGCAATCTTTCCCTTTAGTTATATACATAATTTGTGTTCCTAAGCATCATAGCTACGGCACTACCACAAAAATAAAAATCAGGTAAATATGACACAGTTTTGGCAACTTTACCTGCTGCTATTTTCTCCTTGGATCCAGCTAGAACTAAGCAAATTAGGTAAAGATAGTATTCGTTGATACGTTGACCACATGACCTGTTAGTTAAATTACCATTATTTTTTAAAAAATCTTCAAGATTTCTACAAATATCTATGTTACCAGCTTGAAAAAAGTTTTGGGGTACCAGTTATTCATTAGAAAGCTACTAAAATAGTAATAAAAAATCTACCCTATTACCATTTTGTCTAATTTCAGTTTTTATCATGCAAGAAGTCTTTATCATTAAGGCAAAGTTGATCCTTTTGGGTAAAGATGATCCATTTGACCGGTACGTCAAACGTTGCACTGAAAGTTGAAAGGCCCCAAGATTAGATCAAAACATTTATTGATAAGTCCGGCTTGCGCAACCTTCTCAAAATTTTTCGATATTTTCTTATTCGCCCCAAGCAAGATTTAACATTCGATGATTCACCCAGTTTATATTATGTGGGATGGATAGGGTACTCGTTCACTCATGAACATTTTTCAGTAACATGCAATAACGCCGTTGTCGCAATGATTTGTGAGGCCGCTTTATCTTGAGCAGTCATAATATTACAGTCATAAAGTAGATACTAATTTTGGCATTGAGCCTGCGAGAAAGTGGATTGCTAGAGTTTGGATTTTCAAGTGGCGTTGGAAAAGTTTATGATGAAACGTTATGAAATATTTACATTTTGAGTTGTATACGTTCGTGGTTCTGGCACAGGATTGAGAAGAGTGACATGAACAAAGAGATACCCATGGCCAGCAGTGGGTCAACACTGAGATGATAAATAAAAATAAATAAATATAAATATTTCTGGACATTTCACACAGCGCTATCTAGCCCTAAACTAAGCTGAGCTTGTACACACGGCTTAGCTTGATGTGTAGCCGTGTGTACTATGGGAACCAGTTAACTGATAGAATACTTACCGGAACAAATCTTTAGATCATGCAAACATTTGTTCCGCAGCAGGAATCGAATCCGCTATCTCCTACGTATCAGCCGGCTATTTGCCCACTACACCACGGAGGTCATCGATGATGATGATAATGAATTGATTCCTTTGGTATTACGAACGTCCATAGACAGCGGTAACCGTTCAACATTAAACGGGTTGCAGTAGTATAAAAAAAATTGTTAGTGTCATAATGTTGACATAATAATGAAGATAGATGATAGATGCGCAAGATAGCGGACAATGTCGGGGATTCCTAAAGGATGAAGAGACAATGGAGCGTACTGCTGCACTGTACACATGAAGCCGGACTGAAGAAGGGACTGCATGAGCTCATCGAGTCCTCTTTGACGTGAGCATCGACCTCGGAGGCTCTAAAAAACTGCTGCCATCAACATAAAGTCCTACTCCACTAGTTTAAGGAATTGGAATGGCTGGCGTCAGGTAAGAAGAAGGTCAGGTAGAGAAAAAGGCCAGGTATTGTCGCTTTATGTTAAGAAGTTACAGGTAAGTTTTTTGTTTACTGTTCTGGTCGCGTGTCCCCTCGCTGTAAACACACTCGACGGTATTACGTTTAATTACTCAGTAACTGAAACTAGTTGCTACCTTATCGGACCGTTTTGAAACCTTGTAGTAATATTGAGCAAGCTACACACTACTTTAGTCTAATTTGTAATAGAAACTATGCGCAAAATACCTCATTATCGTCTTCATATCTGCCATAGGACGTCTACTGCTGAACACAGGCCTCTCACATAGGTTTCCAGAGTGACCAATCTTGTGCGGCCTGTACCCAACGGCTCCCAGCAACCTTTATCGGATCGTCTTTTCATTTAGTGAGGGGCCGTTCTACGCTGCGCTTTATAGTGCGTGGTCTCCTGTCGACAACCTTTCTGCCCCAACAGCCGTCAGTTATTCGAGCTATTTGCCCCGCCCACTGCTACTCTTAATTTGAAAATAGAACGAGGCTAATTACATTCATAATATGGTATAATGAAATATAAGCACAATGAAAAATCCTTATATTTATTTAAAAATTTAACTGGCACATATAAATACGGGATTTATCACGTACCATTTTATCGGTGTTTCGACCGACAATGTTTCGGTTCAATTCGTGAACCTTCATCAGGGTGAGTGCGATCCGCTCCAAATAACGATTCGCGGTAGTGGGGATTGCTTCAACGATGGCCCAACGTGTGGACAGGCTGCGTCATCATCATTATCATCACTGCTTGCACAGGGAGCAATTCTGGTACCATTTTTGTTTTTAGTATATATTAATGATCTTCCCCATCTTGTAAGGGACGATCATGAGGTTGTATTGTTTGCAGATGACACGTCACTTTTATTTAAATTAAAGCGACGACAAACCGATTTTGACGATGTAAAGTAAACAATGCAATCTCTAAGGTCGTAAAATGGTTAAATGTAAACAATCTACTTCAAAATGAAAAGAAAACAAAATGTATTAGATTTATACTACCTAAAGTTAAAGCACCATAAGTTGAAGCAGATATAAAAACCAAAGACGAGGAGTTGGCTCTTGTGCACACTACCGTATTCTTAGGTATAACCCTAGATAATAAGCTTCAATGGGGCCCTCAAATTGATAGTTGTCGAAGAGACTCAGTTCTGCGGCATACGCAGTCAAAAAGATCCGTCTTTTTACAAACGTAGACACAGGTAGACTAGTTTACTTCAGCTACTTCCACAGAATTGTGTTATACGGTATACTGCAGCTGTAGGGGTGTGCTGCAGATATAAATACCGTTTTTGTGCTGCAGAAGAGGGCTGCTCGTGCAATTTATAATATGGGCCCCAGAGAATCATTACGCAATAAGTTTAAAGAAATAAATATTATGACATTCCCTTGTCAATACATCTATAAAAATCTGATGTATGTTTACCAAAATATTAATTTGTTTAAAAAAAATAGCGATAATTATAATTTTAATACTAGAAATGAAGATAAACTCGCTGTTGCCTCTTGTAGACTCCATAAAGCTAGTAAATCGTTTAAAGGGCAAGGTGTTCGCTTTTATAACAAACTCCCAAGTGATGTACAAAAATTGTCACATAACAAATTTAAAAACTCAATTTAACAAAATCTTTATAAACAAGCCTACTATAAAATATCGGATTATTTAGATGATAGAGAAGCTTGGGATTGAAATTGCTCCAACTCGTTCAAAATGTTACAATTTAGACGTAATTTATTTTCTGTATTGTAATGTATTCTAAAAGGATCAATAAAAAAACAACCAGCGTTGTTTCTTGTCTTTCTTTCCTGGCTTGGTCGCGAAGGAACAGGTTGTAAAATTGACGCTTCGAAGTGATACTTGTGATTTTAATGAATAATTGATTGATTTTTTTTTTTAGATTTTGACTTTGAGTTTGCTTATTATTATCATCATCGATCGAAACTGCGATAAAACGGTACGTGATGAATCCCGTATTTATAATAATAATTGGAACTGTCACCATTACGGATAAAAAAGAACCATGGACACTGGACACGGATTCAGCTTAATTTCCTTGCCTTCATGGTGAAAGGTTATGTGTTATACTCGAGTGTAAACGATTAATAACTCCCTCGAAACCTTAGCATCACTGCTCGCGTTCGCTTTCAGCCCTTGTATAACAATATACTATTGTTTATTTGTAGATGAAAAACGCCTTTGCTTAGACCTTTTTCATCTATAGTTCTGATAAAAACTTTTTCAGCGGATTTTTCATCTTGGAAAGAGTATTTTGCTCTTCGATATCTGAGTGCAAAAGCCGTTTTTATCCGCTAGAGGAGAAAGTAAATTTAATTTAGAACATCGTGTGCACTAAGTTTGTGAATTCAAAACATCATTAAACCTATTTACTTCTTCCTCCATGGTGCCGAATTTATCATACAACCTTTTTTAATTTGTTAAAAACTCAGACTCGGAACCTTCTTGGTGTATTACTTTTTTTTGCATTTAGTCATTTCCTCGCCGAGGTGGGATGAAAAGTTACGTGTTGCACTCGAATGCAAAGATTTTCACCTCGTGCTCTTTTGATTCTCTCGCTATCGCTCAGGATTCAAAATTGAGCACGCTGTTAAAAAGCAACTTTGCACTCTTGTATAAATAACAAATAACTATTTTTCATCAAGTTTCAGACTGGTCTAAGTTATAGCCAACTCACTTAACTTCTAAGATTGGAAGTTTTAATAATTTCCCTGAAAATGGTTATGGGTGATATTTATGCCTTTTGATTACAAACTACGTTTAATTGCGAAATTGCAAGCCTACACGAGTACAGTAAAATTGCAGTTCGCAGTAAATTCCAATAGTTTTTTTACTTTAATTTTTTAGGGTTCCCGCATGTAAACTGATAGCACCTAACCACCTTTTTGTTGAGGATAATTGGATGAATATATCAGTTTACGTGTTCAGTAGACAATATGAAAAACATTGATTATTTTGCAGTTTTGCTATTGCTAAATTTATTTTCATTTGGTAGGTTACAAAGCTTTATTTTCTAACTAGCTGTTTCCCGCGACTTTGTACGCGTTACACTACTAAATGCTTATAACTAGCTGTTGCAACTTGACTTGAGACCCCATTTTTATCCCATGGGAACTGATTTATGGGATAAAAGGTAGCCTATATAAGGAACCACGTTACAATGTATATATATACCAAATATCATCGTAATCGGTTCAGCCGTTACGACGTGATTGAGTAACAAACAAATAACCAAACTTTCACATTTATAATATTACGATAAGATAAGATAACTCTTTATTGTACACCAAAGTAAAATACAGAACATAATTATTACAAATAGATTTAGTACAAGAGGCGGTATTATCGCTGAAAGCGATCTCTTCCAGACAACCTTTGTATGGACATGATTATAATGTTACATATGATGGCGGTGCATCTATATACAATTAAAAACATATCTACATACTAGAAACCTAAAATACTAGTAATAACACAATTTAATTTTAAATAAGCAACTATAAAAATGGTTATGATTAATTAACAAGCAGTTACAACTTCAACGTCCATTAATATTAGTGTGATAAATTATGTTGCGTAGTTATTACACGTATTCGATCCGAAAAGTCTGAATCATTTTAGGTGGGCCAATGCACACATTTTGTCAGTATTTAGGTTGGCTTGCACAAAGATCTTTAAAGCTATTAGACTACTAAACATGTTTAAATTTGACGTACTTATGTGATTTGACAACCCCTTACTTTAATTACGTGAGACATTTTTGACGATTTTTTGACCCCCTCTACCTCTGGTGATATGTCGCGAGATTTGTTTCAACCCCCTCCTCCCTCCCTTTATCTCACGTGAGATTCACAAAATTTGAATTCATATGGTAAATGCGTTGGACTTATTTAAAAACACAACACAATTGGCTTCATAATTTCAAGATTGCATCTGTCGTAATCAAGATGTATGTACAGTGATAATTTTTAAAAAAATTGAAAATACGTGATATTAGCCGACCCCCCCCCCCTCCCCACACTCCCACACGTGAGATTAGGCGAGATTCAGCTAGACCCCTTCCTCCCCTGAACACCTCACATAATTAATGGACGGCACCTTTGCAATGAGTTATTGGACATGATCGACCAGTAGTTGGACCAGAGGTTTATCTTGCGCATACCTACTCTATCTTTTGGCAAAGAACATCAAAGAAAGAAGGTCGCAAACATTGTAAAGAACCTGCTTTAAATTTGCTTCACTCTTACATAACGTTTCCCAAGGTTATAAATTGCAGGTTGGTCCCGTGCCCAAAATGCCTGTGGCCGTTTTTTGAAACACTATCACATCGGAAAGCACTGCACCAACCAAATAATAAAGTTTCATTAAAAAAACACATGAAATATGAGTCAATTAGTTCTTTAATACGGTGATGTGGAGGTGGCATAGTTTGTCTCCCTGTCGATGTACTGACTATTTTAGAACTGATATAATTGTCTTCTTCTTGAGATAATGCCACCTCCACGGTGGCATAATTTGTTTCATACGGGTGTACATTTTAAAAACAATTGAATGGTTTTACTTTGATTTATTTCAATCATTATTATACATACAGGATCTTTATAATGCGCGCAGCCAATGATGAGACCTGTCATACCTGTCACCCACCTTAACTTGGGACCACAGCGGCGTATGCGCGGTCTGCGGGGAATGACACACGACTGAATACGCATGCGTGACGCCATACTTCGCCGTCCCTCCCTGCTTGCCTCGCATACCGCCAAAACCGTCAAGAACTATCTACTGCACATGTATGACCACGTGACCCGTTAAGTCTCATCTTTGACTGCGCGCATTATAACACGTATCGTTTTTTTGAAGTCCGTGCGTTTTATCGGTGTGACGGTCGACAATGGCACGTAGTGCGGGACAAGACTAGGGAATGCAATCCCGACTCGAGATTGCAAATTGGAGATCCCGCGGGATTAGAAATATCAATCCCGCGGGATCCCAGAATTTTCGGGATCCCGTCTAGTTTAAAAAAAATGTTAAATTCGGATGACTGAAAAAGCTAATAACTGCTTGTTTGTGATAGTGAGGTTAACTAAAATAACATATCACTCGAAAGAAAATAAAAATATTTATTCTTTAATCTTACCAACTAAATAATTATCGTCACCTGTCGCTAATATTCGGAAATAGTCGGAATAGTTTTCTAACGCTGTTTGGCGTTCCTGCCGCTCGCGGCCGTCAGTCAGCTCGCCGCTTGCGCCCCGAGTGGACGTGTGTAGCGTCGCTGACCACTGCCGCCCAATCCCGTCAATCTCGAACGGGATCTCGTCATATGATGCGTCGGGATTGATCCCGTAAAATTATACGAGATTTAGCGAGATCGGGATTGCATTCCCTAGACAAGACGCGGTGCGAAGCGGATCGCAATCACGGTGAAGGTTCAAGAATTGAACCAAAACATCGTAACACCTATAAAAAGATACGTGATAAATCCCGTATTTTTAATAATGATGGTAGATTTTACTTGTAGGTACGCTTGTAATTTTTTACCACACAGTTAAACGGAGATAGTAAATAATAATGAACGGTTATTTATTTATTTAAATATATAGTTATAGTAGGTGGCTTAATTTGTTTTTTTCTATCTAGCCTATGCTGTTCCACTGCTGGGCAAAGGCCTCCCCCTCATCTTTCCACTTTTCTCGATCTTGTACTAAATCCCGCCAGTCCCTATAAAAAGCGTCCAAATCATCGCGCCACCGCTTCTTAGGCCTTCCACGGTCTCGCTTTCCATCCACAGGGTCCAGTAACGGCCTTAGCCCACCTATTTGGTTGCATGCGGGAGACATGACCTGGCCCAATTCCACTTCAACTGGGCAGCCTTGATACCGACGTCAGCGATGCCGGTCCTTGAGCGCAGCGAGGTGTTCCGAATTCTGTCTATTCTCTTGACACCCAAAATTTTGCGCTATCGCTCTTTGGCAAACCCCGAGCTTGGACTTTTGAGATTCAGTCAGTGACCAAGACTGGGCACCGTAGGTTAGGACAGGCAGAATACACAATGTCGATGAGTTTTAGTGATAATGAAAGGTCACCTTTCATAAATGTCTTCATGGACCAGTAGCTCTTCCAGGCATTGTCGATACGACGATCGATTAGATTTAATTATATTCTAAAAAAATCTTCGACCTTTCCCACAGCTAAGATTCCTAAAATTTTTTTCATACAAAGCTGCACTATGGGAACCAAATAACTGACATAAAACATAAATTATTGGTTTTTTGTAAATCTGATAAGTTAAAAACTAAATTCGCTATATTAAAGACGGTCAAAAATAACAAATGAAATCTACATTAGAACGTTAAATTGAATTAATTGAAAATTATTGCGTTAATTGAAATACGTTTCGCAATTGTAAAAAAAATACTGTTCCGATAATCCCTTAAAAAAGTTTCTTCATAATCATTATTTGTGTCTAAAACACCCTCGGCAAGATATTGACAACTCAACCGAAATGAAACAAACTCCTTTAGGAGCCCGCAAATAGGCAAATAACTGTGTTCTATGAAAGCCCTCATAATACGAACTTAGGACGTCAATAAGCAAGGTTTCGTATTATTTTGGAAACAATAGTCGCCATTGAAACAGAGAACAAAGCCTTTTCGTGAGCCTCAATAATGCACGGTTCGACCACGCTTCAAACTACATATTAAGCTACTTATTTGATAAGCGTACTTTGCAAAATGATTTTGAAACTTTTGTACTCGGTCTGTTGTGTTAGAAATAGCTAGGACTCCATTGAATGAACCTATAATTGACATATAGATACCCTGTCGACTGACTATTTTAGAACTGAGATAAGTGCTTTGCAATCTACATAACACAATATATTTATTAAAAAAGTACGATATATGTTTGTAGATGATTTTTTATATTGGTAAACATTTTGTCAATTTGAAAGTATTAATAATGTGTTTTATGCTTAGTGCTTAGTTTTATTTTTGTGATTTGGACTACGAATTTATTATATTTTAGATTGGCACTCATCACATTAAATAAATATTAATATGTATATTAAATATTTGAAATGCTGCACAAAAGTTGTTGACGTAGGTATGCGGATTGCAAGGTGATGGAGATGGGCGGGACACTTGGGTTAACGGGCGTTGGACTAAGGCAATAACAGAATGCCATAATCAAGGGATGCTCGTAGACCAAAAGGCATACCACCCGCTCGATGACTGACATTGTCAACGTAGCTGGGAAACAATGGACGAGACTCATGGACATTGATGAGAATGGCGTTATAAAGAGGAGGCCTATGATTTCAAATGTAGGTAGTGTAGTGTTCATTCGTTGATCGATTCGCACGCTCGCAATCACTTCGGTACTAACTAAGGAGTCTTATTTAAAGAAAGAATATAGGTACTATTATGAAAAAGACTATAAAATTCAAAACAAAAAGTTGAATCATCTAAAGACCGTTGCAAACCGGTCTATAGATAGCTCAACTGATCCATATCACTACCAGGCGGAAGTGTCCCCAAGGCATTGGATGCATTACCCCGCTGAATGGATGAATGAAAACTCTTTATTATACCTTACAAGCTAGACACAACAGATATAAAAATAAAACAAATAAATGTAAGCATAATGGGCGGCCTTATTGCTTAACAAAGCGATATCTTCAAGACAACCTTTGGATGGAGGGGATCATTGCTGAATTGCAATGCATATGCGTTGACCTAGATAAGCGTCAGCTCTCGGATCACATGTCGCTTTGACTAGATGCTCAGAAAAAATTTAGAAAATGCGATGGGCCACGGTACCCCATGGACCCAGGGTATTGACCTTATTCTTTCTGTTGGTAAATTTATTTATCAACCTACCCCCAATGGCAGAACACTACAGCACGGTAGGAATTGAATCATCTAATGTTTTCTTGTAATTTTATTTCAAATCACATATGATAACTTTGGCATGCTTACGAAGAAAAAAGATGTGTCTCAATTTTACGGTACTAAATTGAGATGTCTTTAAAAAAAAAATATAATTTATTTTTGTTAGCCACCAGCCATTCAATTCGCTTCAGTCTCCCGTGTGATTGTTCAAATTATCTTGTATCAAATTTTGCCGTAAATACCTAATAAAATATTTCTCAAACATGATTTTTCGATCACGTGCCGTAACGAATGCTCACCAGACCAATCACGATAACCGCTCATACACCTACGTCTATGATCGTGCCTTATAAATAACCGTCGTCTTTTGAATGTACGGCATTATGTGTGAAACGGAGTCAAAGAGAGAGATATCGAGAGTGTTCAGTGACGCCGGCGAGGTACGAGTAGCGTGAGAGATGGCTTTCAATATCAAATTGAATTCCGCGGTTCATTGATTTTCAATTTGTTGGGGAGTACTCTCATCGCTTACCATAGACACTCACGTTCCGACCGTTGTAAATCTTTGGGATTTCTTGCAATAATAATTTTGATATTTTTCGGTGATATTTTAAGAGGCTTTAGTTACAGATAGTGTTATAATTGGATAGAGTGAATATGTAGTTTAGGCAAACGTATTTCATCTTCGGCCACACCACTACTTACCATATGCGTTAGCATATATAGTAGTCTGTACTTACCATCAGGTGAGGCAATGATCAAAATATTGTTAAATTTTACCTTATACTTTTTTTAAATGCCACGTAGTGTTGATTTTGGACCCATAACGATTTAAAAGAAAAAAAACTTAAGTACGAGATAAAAGTCAGCTATCATTTTTAGGGTAAAATGTAATGTGTGTATTGTATGTATGTTTTAATAACTGAAAAAGCTAACAACAAACAAAAAACTCGCACCTCACGAAAATAACCACTTGGAAGCTTTATATTTCGTAACGGATTCTGGTAACATAAAAGTGTATAAGAAACCTTATAGAGTTTTCGAAGACCTAGTCAACGATACTCCAAACAATGGGCTTCGTGAGTAAAAAAAAAACATCAAAAAAAACTTTGAAGACCATATTGAAGACTTAACTAGAAAGCATTTTTTTATTTTTAATTTTATCTTACTAGATGTCACATAAAACTATGATGACCTCCGTGGTGCAGTGGGCGAATAGCCAGCTAAGACGCAGGAGGAAGCAGGTTCGATTCCCGGTGCGTAACAAATGTTTGCCAGATCTACAGAGATTTGTTCCGGTAGCCGTATTACCTAAGCCAAATTGCTGTCGTGTCGCTATCCTAGTCAGGCCATCCCTTTCACACGTACAGTACGTACCTCACGTGTGAAAGGGATGGCCTGACTAGCGATAGCTCACGACAGCAATTTGGCTTATGTAATACGGTTACCGGTCTGGATGTTTTTCTATATAAACCCCTAAAAATGTTTGTAGATGCAGAGTCGATCCTCTTTGATTAAAATCACCTAATTGGCTCTTTTTACAACGTAAGAATGGCTTTTGATCTATTCGTCAAATTGAGTGTAAAGATTTCGTTAAACAAAAAAGGTACAAGAAAATAGATTTTGCTATGAGCATTTCGCGGAGAGGAAATGTGTGTTTCCCATGATTTATATCCGAAATAGGGGCGTGAGGTAGCTGGCTCATGAAACGGCTGCCCAGCGGCGATAAGCTGAAACCATTCTATACAGAACAAGCCTTTTCACACTATACCCCAAGTGACCGGGCATGCCGTCGAGTATTGTACGCTGCAAGGGTTATTGCTTCCTGGAATTCCTGAACTACACGCAACAAGGAAATACACAGCGAACGCAATTACAGGAATCGCACCTTGTTATAATTGTTGCATCTGGCACGTAGCTGTACTATAGCAATAAGGTGTGATATTTTGTTGTATGTTCTTTAAAGATTCTTTAATAATCTTTGGTAACCCGTCATCTACATTTTAGTCTATTATGGTCGTAGATTCAAACAATCAGTGTGATAAATAGATTCAATCCTAATCTTTGAGACTTATTCAATCAGAAGGAGTTTCTTAAAACTTGGACTAATATATTAACAAGCTTTTATTTAACTTGCAATGTATGTATGTTTGTCCGGGTGGAATCTTGCAACTGAATTATACATCAATTATCTTTAACCAATTGAGCTAAAATTTGGTATACATGCTTATTTTAGATGACAATGCATGCTTAGCTATGAGAAGTCATTTTAATTCCAATATGGCGGATCATCCAAGATGGCGAACTAGTTATTTTTCATCCCTACACAGTATGGGTATCAAATGAAAGGGCTTGCTGAGGAAAACACGAAAACTAATACAATGTCATATTAAATCCAAAATATGGGGGACCATCCAAGATGCATACTATAAATCCAATATGGCGGGACCTCCAAGATGGCGGAGGATGTTTTCTGGTTTTCTGAAGTCACTAACAGTTGAATTTTAACACATTAAATGAAATGCACCGACTTAGAAACATTCCCAATCATAACTAAAAAATAGTTATTGGAAGGTAACTTTTGTGTTTCGAATTATTTATTTTGCATATTTTGCAGATTAACGGTGATCACAGCGCATAGGCTCTTTTTAACGAGCTTCCTTTCGGCGGCTTGCACCATGTGCAAAAGCCTCAAGAAAGAAAATAAACAAGCTGCTCAGACCTTATATGCTCCCAATATAATCTGCGCAGGATAACATCGGCTCATAGAACTCTTAAAACTCGTATCCGTTCGCGAAAAGATGAAAGTATCGTTTTTACTGTCTATAAAACGGCAGCACAGAATGAAGCTTTTCAATAACGAGTTGTGCTTGATTTTATTTTTCATTTTATGCCAGATTAAGTTGCAGTTTTATTTTTGGAAGCTTTACTACTCGTATATGGAATACTAAAAGCTTTATAACTTTAGTGAGTTCATCGGTTGTTATGCTCACAGTTGAATGTGAAATGATCGCGAAATGTGGAGAAAAATATCGCGTTGAAATCGTAACCAACAATTATTATGGAGTCTTTTCATAAAAAATATAATCTCAAATAGTTTTTAGGTAGGTACTCGTAAAATAAATGACTTTATCTCAGTATCAAGTAGCATGACTGCCCTAGATATATCTATCTACGAGAATACAGTAAAATGTAATTTTAGCGTACAGTGAGACACGGGCGTTTCAACTGTGACTACTAAAATATAATTTGTCTCTATTCCTCAGTTATTTGCGATTCTCGTAAAGGGCAAATAAGTATAATGTGACATTACCTAGTTCTTAAGATGCTATTGTACACTTGTTTCTGCAAATAAATAACTTGTAACTTGTATCTTCTTCCGTAGAGAGAAACTTTTCTATGGCGGGAATATTTGCTCGGCAGGATGCAAATTTGGTTCCCATTGCGGGACAGATGTTTGCACAAAACAAGATAATGAACCTAATAAGGGTAATCGATGATATTCCTACAATTAGATCCTCTAATCAATTATATTAATTTATTTATTTATTAGGCAAGACAAAGATAACACATAGCAACGCGAACAAACCAAATATTTTTTCTAATATTTTTTTCTTTATTCTAAATTGCGCAGAAGTTATTCTGCATTACATCGCATTTACAGCATTAATTTAAATCACGGGTAGGGCTGATAACTAGTATTTCATAGAGCGAAGCGAGATCTCTAAATCAACTTGGGCAAATCGGCATTGTATGTATGTATGTTTGTTTGTCCGAGGATAACTTTCGAAGCGTTGATCCGATCATCGTCGAATTCGATACATAGGTAGGTAGATGGCACAATTCTGGTGAGACTAAATAAGTTAAAAAAGTTGGGGGGTTGTTGAGATATTGGGGTTCACGTGGGGTAAAAAAATGAAAACGAGACTATTAGGTCAAATGGGACGTTAAATGTAAGGTCTTCATTAGTACATTTAGATTCCGGTTTGGTTTTTAGTAAATTCCTTATAGTTTTTGAGTTATCAGCCATTAAATACTGAACTTTCACAAAATTCACAAGGTACACCAGTGACCCCACAGTGCTGTAATTTGGTATGCGTGTAGCTTAAATTTCACAAATATGTATAGGCAAAAGTCTGAAATCTAGATAATTGCAATTTGTACCCCAAAAAAAGGAACCACAGCAGATGAACTCCCGTTACCTGTAATTTGAATGAAACTGTAGGTCAAGTATTTGGTAAATTATTTCGTGGCATTATTTTGATAGTCAAAGATTACAAATAATATTTTTTTGTTTTGATCGTAGACTCGCAAGATCTCAGTTCGGGTCGTACCACTAGTGTAATACAGGTCTTTTTTCAAATTAATTACCATGAATTTTATTTAATTTTCAATCTACCTTAATTTCAAGTCCTAAAATATCAAAGAAATAGCCTGTTTACCTAATATAGGTAAACAAATCATATTCATTCATCATTAATGTACCTAGGTACCTGTTAAATTGTCTACCAGTCCATCGACACTGCATAGTAAGCTGAATTATGAACGTACTTTGTACCAACAATTTAATATTAAAATAATCCTCTAAATTAAAACGATTACCGATTCTTTTGGGTAGCAGGTGTCTTAACGTCTATTTGATTTGGACGCATTATACCTTTTTTACTGTTGGTAGACCTGTTGAGTTATTATAATCTATGGTTTGTTGGATAAACATTGTATGTTATTTTATTGTTGTGGAATTATTGTGTTTTACAGTGTTTAAACTCCTTTTCGAGTGTATTTGGATATTATGGGAGGGAAATCCCTAAGAAAATGTGAAGTTTGTGGCATTAGGCGTGTCAGAAGAAGATATTCTGGCATATTTTTAGCCCGATTTCCACTTGACCCGGCCAGATAAAACTTAGTGTATTTCAATACCAATTTACTTTGGCTTGTATTTGTTAGTTGTTTTTACTCATATTTGTAGTGGATATCATGTAAATACTAATTAAATACGTAAACTGAACTATTTTCACAAAATTCATATTGAGCAAATACAAATAGTGATGTGATGTGTACAATTTATCGATAAACTTTTTTGTTATAGGTGCCGTTTATGGGTAAAGTTGACAGGAAATGAGGACTTGGCGTACTTACCTATTCAAATACTAAACGAAAATATATTCATAAGTGGCAATCATTTTGCAAAAACTGCTTTTAGTAAAAAGAGAAATAGATTGAAAAGGAATGCCATACCATCTTTGCCAAATCCTAAATGAATAAACAATAAAATTAGAAGAACAGTCTGCTAATGTTTTGAAAATTGCTCAACTGCGAAGTGCTGCTAAGTAATGTACGTGTTCTTAACTTTGATAATATTTGTGCTATATATATTAGTAGTGAAAATCTCATAAAACATCTCTTTTTCAGGTCCTGAGTCAACCGACTATATTTTACAGCTTGAAAAACCAGTACCTAACGTTGTATCAAATGTAAAACTTGACTAGAATGGTACAGTCAGCATCAGAAGTATGATAGCGGCTAAGATGGTCAAATGATATATACTGTGAGCATCTGCCAAATTTTGCGTCAATTAATTAACATACTTCTGATGCTGACTGCACATACAGGTTATATTATGTTCAATAAATAACTGATTTTTTATGGCGTATATTTTATTTCGTACGACCAGCACTAAGGTGAAAAGTAGGTAGGTGCAACTACGAAAATCGAATATATATCGATGGAAAAGCATGATTCGTATTTGTCAAGCCCTAATAACGAATTGGCTTTTACAGTGTTGGTATTACTTTTATGTTGCCAGGTTGGTACAAAGTACGTTCATAACTCCGTTCAGTGGCTTGTAAGAAAGTGCCGACTTTTATAACGTAGTATATACGCGGTCACATTAACTCGACGCATCGCTGGAATGCGGGTCCCCGCCCGCTTCCCCCCGCATTCCCCTTTCTCGCCTGGCAAGTCTCAGTACGGTCAGCAAATATGAGAAAAAGGGAATTGTATCCAATAATAACAAAAGGCAAAGAAGCCGAAAAGAGCAGGTTTTTTTCCACACCGTACTTGAGCGCCAAAATGACGTCACATGGTCAAGCGTCTAGTTAATGTGACCGCGTTGTAAGCGGCATCGGTGCAAAGGCGTCGCCGATTTACGTTAATGATTGTTTATGAGAAATGTATCGATTACTGGATAAATATTTTAGCTACCGGTATTAAACCAATCCCTAAAAACAGTTAATATGATTCTGCATATGTGTTTTAAATTTATTGTCGTGAATGTGATGACAGCTTGTTAAAGCTTTCATATATGCACAACAAAATAAACTCTTCATTTCAAAAATAATTGGTATGACAACTTCAATAGAACTTATCTTTTACCATATTAAATAAATCTGTCATTTCATAAACAAATTGTCAATTATACAACACAAAAGGGTCTATTACGTATTCAAACCTAAATTGAACTTTTCCACATATCAATCGTCAAATACTGAGATTTCTTTAATAAGCCTGTCATGCCATTTCATACACATAAACTTGTTACATTACTAAGGTTATATTTGTTGTCACTGCCATAAGGGAATAGAAATGGAATTCCCGATACAATAACAGCGTGAGGCCGCCCAGATTGGTACTTAATCGTAAGTGACACCTACCGAAATGGCTATTAGATATCACTATTGGACTTACGATACAGTCAAGGAAAATAGCGATGGTGTTTAGGTGCCAAATCTTGGCCCGACTTCTGAAGGCAGGCTACATTTATTGTGTGTAATTATGCCTTTCTGGTTTCAACGCTAAAAGATGGTTATTATAAGTTTGACGCCTATGTGTCTGACTGCGTTTGTTTTTATATTAAACTTGTAGACACACAAGCTGACGAGCCTCCTGATGTTAAGTTGCCACCGCCGCCTATATACTCCTGCAGCACTCGTGGTACTGCAGTCGCGTTGCCTAGCACTTAATACCCTATTTACACCTCTCTTGAAGGAGTTAATTTTGAAGCCCACAGGAAAACCTCCGGAGGAAGGTCATTCCACATCTTGCAGGTGCGTGGAAAAAACGAGCGTGTGTGTGTGTTTGTGTTTCTATCTATGGCATCGTAGTTCGCAAACGGATTGCCCGATTCAGACTTTTTTTAATAGGTAGCTAGGAAGTATTGGGTAGTTTTTAGCTACGAGTATGTCAGTTTTCATGAGCCGGGTTAGGAATGTTTTTTTATTTTGTAAAAATTAAGTTGTGTCTCCTAGTGAACTTTGGTTATGATCAAACCATGTAATGGTTATCAAATTTTTTTTTTATATCACTAAGGTAGCAAACAAGCATACGGCCAGCCTGATGGTAAGCGGTTACCGTAGCCTCGCGCGTTGCCGACCCTTTAAAATTTTCAAAACGCCCCTATTGAAGAATCCCATACTGTAGTCCCTAGGGAAAACCTCGGCAGGAATACCATTCCACAAGCAAAGTGTTCGCGGGAGGAAATTCCTTCCGAACCTCACGGTACGCGACCACATCATCTCTAAAGTGTGGGGATGGATTCCCTGCCGATGGCGAGCGGTGCGATGATAAAAGCAGGTACCATATCAAACAACTTTTCAGAACACAACCCATTATACAAGCAGTAGAATACACACAGCGAGACAAAATCTCTCCTGAGACTTAATGGCTCAATATCGCTATTGAAAAATGAATCGCCAACAATTCTTACAGCTCGTCTTTGAATCACACGGTCCTAGTTGATATCCAGGTGCTCCTGCCCATAAATGACAGCAGTACTCCAGGCACACACCTATATCAAACGTATACTGAGTTAAAAAAAACTAAAAAGCGCGACCGTAGAATGTATAGCTCTGCTAAGTGCATTACTAGCTGTTGCCTGCGACTTCGTACGCGGTACACTACTAAATGTAACTTTTGAAACTATCATGATTATGAACACTATTTATACTAAAAACGGGATATTTACCATGATTTGTGAGTATTTGAGTATCCCGATATTTCGGCGCAGTTGCATGCGCCATGATCACGGTTAAACTGAAGTCTTTGCGAGTAGGTAGTTATTGGCAGATATAACGATCTACCCTCTTTTTTAGTCTCTTGCTAGGAATTAATTCGCTAATTCTATTACGATTGAAATTCTTGTGTTTGGCAATCAAGAGGCAATTGAGATTGCCAAACACAAGAATTTCAATCGTGAAGATGGTTTTCAATTATCTGGAGCCTGGAATCCAGTGGTGAGAATGTGTAAGAACAGAAGAAGTGAAGTGTCAATTACGCGTCCTGATATCGTGAGTGTTGTGTGTCGGAATCGAGTTATGATCGAGAATGAAGCCGGTGGTAGTAATAGAATTAGCGAATTAATTCCTAGCAAGAGACTAAGAAAGAGGGTAGATCGTTATATCTGCCAATAACTACCTACTCGCAAAGACTTCAGTTTACCCGTAATCATGGCGCATGCAACTGCGCCGAAATATCGGGATACTCAAATACTCACAAATCATGGTAAATATCCCGTTTTTAGTATAAATAGTACACTAATAAATGTGTCGGTAACCTAGAAATAAAGCTAAACTTGCTGTTGCAACTTGACTTGACACCCTATTTTTATCTCACTAGAACTGATTTACAGGATAAAAGGTAGCTTATATGGTAATCCAGGTTATAATCTACATATATACCAAAACTAATCGAAATCGGTTCAGCCGCTACGACGTGATTGAGTAACAAACAAATAAATAAATAAAGAAACATTCAAACTTTCACATTTTTAATATTAGTGTGATTTATACCTACTGATTACTCGTTGATATAATATGACTATACTAGATGCCAACGCTCCTGGCAGAGGTCATACCCTAACGTAAGGACAAGCGATGATATTGGTATCTCGCTCGCTCTTGCAGCCCTTACGGGAGCTGTTAGTGATGCGCCGAGTACCTATCGTTATCAATAATTATTAGTAATTGTATTGAAAAGGGAATAAACATGTTTATTGGTTGGCCGCGTCTGCCGCGAGTCTTGACGTATTTATAGTCAACCAAAGACCTCGATAGATTTACACCGTAAACAGTTATTTTGTCGCATTTTAATTAAGAACTAAGCCCTCCAATCACAATTTCCGCCAGTCAAATTTTGAAGCAGCTCGGAAAAAGGTAATCACTAAAATGAAAATAAAATATTCATAGAGGTAACGTAAACCAACAATTCGTAATTTGGAAATTCATTCCTGCAATCGAAAGTCTTGAGAGACCGATGTGAAACTTCGCAACTACTTGGGTAATTGCGCCCAAAGTTGGAAAATGAAAAGGCCCTGGAGCTGGAGTTGAAATGACGAATTTAATATTACTGAGAGAAATGCAAAAACTATAAGTATCTTATAAAGTATCTTTAAAAAAACTACTTACGTACTTTGTCGGAGTTTTTCCGTACGCCTTCCGGCTTGCTTTGCTTATATTTTTTTAGAGAAACTTTGCAAGACTGGACCCAATCAATATAAAAAAACTGTTAATTTTCGTCCATGCTAATATTGAAAATTCGATAGTAACTGTATCTCTGTCTGTTTGTTGCGTTTTTACGACTAACCGGCTAGATCGATTTCGATGAAATTTTGTAAACAGAAATATTATGACCGAGTTTGGGACAAAGGACTTTTACCCAACTGCGTAGAAGAAGGGTAATATTTTTATTGACAAACCACGCATAACCACTAGAGTGGAACTCACTTC
Organism: Philereme vetulata; assembly: GCA_918857605.2. Classification (NCBI taxonomy): domain Eukaryota; kingdom Metazoa; phylum Arthropoda; class Insecta; order Lepidoptera; family Geometridae; genus Philereme; species Philereme vetulata. The sequence goes on along the minus strand of OU975471.1, from coordinate 1,376,383 downwards.
CGGCGTATGTTTTTCCGAACCACTATAATCTGGGAGTAATCAAGTCCAGATTGAACAAGTTCTTTCTAGGCAAGCGTGCTCCATCTTCGATCACACAAACACTTACCATCAGGTGAGGTAGTGCTCAAGCACTTCGCCGTCTTTTTTGACGACCTCCGTGGCGCAGTGGGTGAATAGCCGGCTGAGACGCAGGAGGTACCGGGTTCGATTCCCGCCGCGGAACAAATGTTTGCATGATCTACAGATATTTGTTCCGGGTCTAGTTGTTTTCCTATATATTATAATTATGTATTTACAAAAAAAAGTATATAAGTATTCTATCAGTTATCTGGTTCCCATAATACAAGCTCTGCTTAGTTTGGGGCTAGATAGCGTTGTGTGAATTGTCCAGCAATATTTATGTCTTATTTATTTATTTATCTTCTATAAAAAAAATTGTGCTTTAGACCACACGACTGAAGTTAAACTTCTTTTTCAAAATATTAATTTAGAAAATTGTTCAAGAACGAAATTAAATGACAAAAAATAATCAAGAAATCATCGTTCGCATAACGCTATCAAACTCGCAAACGAACTACTGACTGAGATATATTTCATGCGCTGGCTATGAGAGGAAGAGAGAAAGAAAATGTGCGCGCGCACTGCTCTCTCTTGCTCCTACAATATGATACGGAAAATAGACCTGCACTGTGTCTTAGATATACGAAACGTAACTGGATATGAGAAAAAGAGAGAAAGAACATGTGTGCTTGCACCTCTCTCTTTTGCCCTACAGTAATATTTGAAACGTAACTCTCTTTCTATCTTCACTAACTTATATCTCCCTCTCAAACTCCGTTCGCCTCGGCCGATCACCACTTTTCATAACGCTTTTGTCACGCATTCACCAGGTTACTTCCCAATTCAAGCCTGCGTAAAGAAGTTTTGCTTCAAAAACGCGTTGGAAGTCTAAGCGGATCAGCTAGTTCAAAATTCGAGTAAATGATTGGTACTTATCAAATGTTTAGTTGTGTTATGTTCAACCTGGTACCCTGATCATTCTTTAGTAACTTGTATCGTCTAAAGATGAATTTTGCTTCTACCGTAACTGCTTGTAAACTTCTGATTACGTACATACGCGGGTGAAGGGGCCTACTGTGTTTAAATGTAAGAAAATAAAACAACGGACTAACGAAACGTCACAATTATCACAAATGTTACGTAGTATTCACGATTTAGAGTTGTTGGGGGCGATACTCTCGAAGTTGTCGACGAATATGTATACCTAAGACAAACTGTTCAATTAGGTAAGTCCATCTTCGACAAAGAGGTCGCACGAAGAATCCAACTCGGCTGGGCAGCGTTCGGGAAACTTCGCGATATCTTCTCGTCCAAAATTCCCCAGAGCCTGAAGACTAAAGTCTTCAACCAGTGTGTGTTGCCAGTGATGACCTATGGCACTGAAACGTGGTCCTTTACTCATGGCCTCATGACCAAGCTCAAGGCCGCTCAACGAGCTATGGAGAGGGCTATGCTCGGGGTCTCTTTGCGTGACAAAATCCGTAATGAGGAAATCCACAGACGAACTAAAGTTAACGATATAGCTCTCAAAACTAGCAAGTTGAAGTGGCAATGGGCAGGCCACATCGCTCGTAGAACCGATAACCGTTGGGGAAGAAAGGTTCTCGAATGGAGACCACGGACTGGAAGACGCAGCGTAGGCCGGCCCCCCATAAGGTAGACCGACGATCTAGTAAGAATCGCGGGGAGCCGTTGGGCGCAAACGGCTACCAACCGCTCGTTGTGGCGATCTAAGGGGGAGGCCTATGTTCAGCAGTGGACGTCTCCCTGCTGATGATGATGATGATTCACGATTTTGAAGAAAAATAATAGTTAAGACAATACATGAAATCTCATGTCTTAGATTTTTACACCATCTCAAAAATTTCAAGCCTGAACGGGACTTGAACCCTTCCTCTTGATACGAAGACGCACTATCCAATTGTGCAACCAGTAGGCCTAGCAAGAAGGCTGTAGAGAAGAATTTAGTCACGAGTCATTTTTCGGAACATAGAAGACACTTGTTGACCGTCTCGAGCACGGCGATTACGCGAATGAACGGGAAGAAATGTTGTCGACACTTCCTCGGTAGTAATCTACAACGCCGAGAACGATAGCCATCATTTTCTCTATCTTTGATGTTTAAAGATAGACAACTTTCTTCTGAAATTGTCTAGGTCTTGCGATGCCTAGACAACACTGTCTTCCCAAGTTGTCTCTTTTGTACTCTTTTCAATCGCGTGCTTGCCAACATATTTTTGTTAGATATATAATAAATTATATATACAACGTACATTGCTATATACAGAGTATCCTTCTCTTATCTAGGAAAAAAACATATTGAGCCTGCTCGGGGCAAAGACAATTTCGGAAAAATCGACAGAGAATGGAATATAATAACGCTTTATTGTACATCACACTCAAATTTAAAAATAATATAATAAAACAAATAACAATACACGCAGAAATACAAGTGGCGGTCCGAGTCTTGTCGTTTCTTCGAAGAGTAGACAAGGAAATCGCTGTGCTAGCCCTTCAGGCCACGTCACGTCACGTTTTTACGAAATTAGTGAGATCACTGTCCAATTGTGCAACCAGGCCATGTCACGTCAGGGACGAAGTAAGATGGAATTTTTCCACATGTGTTCGGATAACACTCTATAAATAAAAATACTATCTCATGTCTTGACTAATAAACACGCACAAGAAAAGAGTCGCAGGCTTAAACCCGTATTACCCTGTACAGCTAAACATTTAATTATATTACCAGCTGCGTCGGGTCGAGCCATAGGGGAGCTGCAAGTAGGTTTTTGCGACAGCTTTTAATAAGCTTTGGGCTTTTGCGGCGTACGTCATTCTGGGAAATATAACTTTGCTCCCCCATAAATACACTCAGAATCTGTAATTGGGCTCTCATGTCAAGGGCTTAGGCTTTCAAGTTGTTTATTTTAACGGAACTCGAATTAATCTTTGTTATTAGGGAAATTGTTTATGCGAGAGGTATTAAAAATAAAAAAATATGCGCACGACTCTTTTAATGCAATACAGTTCCCGTGTGGGGTCCTTGCCAAATAACCGACCATTATGGCCATACATCTTTATGAAAATAATAAGTGGTGTCATTAATTATGTTCTGTGTTCGGTTTTAGTTTTAAATAATAAAAAGAAAAAAACTGGCCATCACGGGATGCCCGGCACATGTAATGGCTCATGATGGCACATGATGGCCCAGGGCTGGACCAACGAGATGGTCATACGATGGTTGAAAAGTGACTGTACGATGGCGACATTCAGTTGTGATTAAGTCGTTTTCCAAGATGGACGTGGAGGCATTAGCCGCCGCGGCAATCTATCTATACACCACTTACCAATATTTTCTAAATATTGGTAATAGATAACTGATATACTTAATACAGTACATTACATATATAGATATTGTTCAATAAACATAGAAAATACTCAGTACACCGTAAACAAATATCTGCAGATCGAGCACGCACTGTGGAATGGGACACGTGAAGACACGTACTGCCATCGCTGGACCACTACCTTTGATGTGCGGACGAAAAACCGACACCGTGGCCATCCCATCGCCATCCCGCCGCACAATAAGCCATCCGATACAACTGCGCCTTTCACACGATGGCCCATCTTAGTGGGCTAGTGTGATGGTCCATCGTGTAGAGGGGCCATTAAACATCTGAATTGGTGGCTATTGAAAGAACTTATTAATAAAGAAAACCGTTTTACTTATCTTACTCATCATCATAAGCTATATAAATATGCGTGACAGCCCAACGTTTTAACGGCCTTGGGACTTGCCACTTGGGGCTTTGTACTTGACTTTCTACAAGCTTTTTATTAACTTGCAATGTATATATATTTGTCCGGGTGGAATCTTGCAACTGAATTTTAAACCCGTTTTCCCCAACCGATTGACCTGAAATTTGGAATACACGCTTATTTTGGATGATAATGCATGCTTAGCTATGTGGCGTCATTCTAATTCCAATATGGCTGATCATCCAAGATGGCGGAGTAGTTATTTTATCTGCACTACCGCAGCAGGGGTATCAAATGAAAGGGAAGACGAACACCCAGGAGAGCACGAAAACGAATACAACGTCACATTAAATCCAAAATATTTGGGATCATTTAAAATGTATACTATAAATCCAATATGGCGGACCTCCAAGATGGCGGAGGATGTTTTCTAGTTTTCTGAAGTCAATGAGAGCTGATTATTTTTAGAATAAAGAGTTGAAGTTTGTTGTTTGTAAATCTGTTCCTAGATGATATCGAAGCAAGGTCTGATGATGGAACTGGAAGGTGGCCATGAGAACTATGTAATAAAACGACGCAACTAGTGTTTGGACTCATTTGAATCTGTGTGCAGTTCTGATTATGAATTTTATAAAAGCTTGTTTTGAAAAAGTATTTTTTCAACAAAACACTTATTTATAAAATATGTTATATATTAAAATATATTTTTTTCCTATGCAATATAAAATATAAGTGACGGCATGTCGGCATACGATCTTACCCCCTAGGTGCGCCAATAGATGTTTCACATCAAAATCCCTTTCTCAGATCCCACATCCTCTCAGATCTCTGACCATTACACATTACACCCCAGGTAATGCCCAAACAGTCTAGTCCATCCAAAGGTTGCCTGGTAGAAATCGCTATTTAGCGATAAGACCGCCAACTGTATCCATACATTTACGTTGTTTTTTTTTTAATTTGTATTATTTTATGGTGAGCTATAAAGAATTAACTAATCTAATCTAAAGTTGGTCACAGGGAAGTCCAAACCTTACTTTTAATACCCACTTTTTACATAGTCGTTAGTTTTCCATACGTGACAAATTGCAAAGCCCATCGCCTCTTATTATGGTACCCACGTAATTCCATGTTGAGAGTTTCTTTACACCTGTAAGCCTCAAGTTGATGGACGCAGGGTTGTGCAACATAGGGCACGTTTATGAGTTCTAAAAATTTATACAAATAAACTCATATACTAATATATAAAATATATTTGAAAGTACTTTTATTTTATTTCGTTTAAAAAAATGTATACTAAATAATACTCAGATTAATATTGAGCGTGAAAAATGAAAAGTTTTATTGAGTGCGGCCATTTTAATCCATTTAGAGTTTCGCTTCAATATACTATGTTTACGCACACTGGAAAATGTTCAGTCGTGAAAATTCTGTACTAAAATACCAACATAGAGCGACATCGGCGCGCGTACCATGAGCGCCAACACTACAAAAAAATCGAGCACGAAGCCTAACTGAAGTATTCTCCAAACAGCATTTTTCAACGACTTTTTATGCTTATTTACCAAGGGCACCGCTGCACCTATTTAGTCTGTGTATTTGCGAAAGTTTGCTACAACTCTAGCAATTAAAATTTGTAGGGGACTCCAAGCTGAAATTATGCATGGAGTGAGAGCACTAGCCGTTGGTTCACCCTCGAATATTAATATTAATGAGCTGTGACACGGCGTTCAGGCCTGTCCCGAGCTCCTGTTTCTTTTGATTGTAAATTCAGCTTTGTTTATGAACTTGTTGCATTTTGAAGATGTAATCTTTGAGCGCGGATCCTTTGTTTCTAAAATGAGTTATATAAGCAGTTTTATGTGGTAGCTTTATTGAGATCGTCCTTTGTGCTGGTCGTAGTGCACAAAGTGGTGCTAAGTGGATGGTGCGAGAGCCTTCACTAACCAGCTATTTATCTTTGGGACTTTTGAGACTTTTTGGTACCTACAGTTTTTATTAAACAAATTTTATATAAAAACTAAACTTAAAAACAAAGTTTACATAACACACTAATATTATAAATGTGAAAGTTTGGATGTTTGTTTGTTTGTTACTCAATCACGTCGTTACGGCTGAACTTATTTCGATGAAATTTGGTATATACGTAGATTATAACCTGGATCACTACATAAGTTACCTTTTATCCTATAAATTAGTTCTCATGAGATAAAAATGTGGTGTCAAGTCAAGTTGCAACAGCGAATTTATCGGAGTTTATTGTTATTTGTGTTTCTTTTGTTTTTTTTTTAATAAACATTAATATTGTTAAAAGTTAGCACGCCAACCTTTTTTGTTACCTCTGAGGTTGGCAGGTAGAAAATGCTATTAGCATTAAGCCCACCTTTTGTACATGTAATTTGTATTTTTGTGCAATAAAGTATTAAATAAATAAATAAATAAATTTAGCTTTATTTCTGCGTTACCTCCACATTTAGTAGTGTAACGCGTACGAAGTCGCGGGCAACAGCTAGTATTATAAATGCTAAAATTTGGATGTTTATTTGTTACTCAATTGCGTCATAACGGCTGAACCGATATCGATGATGTTTGGTATATAATTATAACCTGGATTACCACATAGGCTACCTTTTATCCCATAAATCACTTTTCATGGAATAAAAATGGAGTGTCAAGTCAAGTCGCAACAGTGAGTTTAGTTTTATTTATAGATTACCTAGAAAGAAAGAAAGCAAGAAAATATATTTATTTGAACCCACTTGACATCACACACAATAAGAAAAAACAATAAAAACAAAGGCAAAGTCAAGATTCACTCAGACAGACAATACTGGTGTTGCGTGGGGACAAAATGGACCTACACTTTTAGGAGTGATACGCGTACGAAGTCGCGGGCAACGGCTAGTTTTTATATAAATAACATTTTAAATAACAGACTTTGCACCACTTTGTACCCCACGACCAGCACAAGGGGCGATCTCAATAAAGCTACCCTAATTGCTACTGGCCAGGTTCTGATCATTCCTAATAATAATTTACAAATGATGTTTAGTAGAGTGGTAGTTTTAGATTTTGTAATTCACTATAAGTAAAGGCTGATATTAAGCTAAGTTACTCGGTGATTTCGAGAACATTCGTAATTATTGTTACGCCGAGGCTGTTACAGAATAAGTAATAGTCGGCGTCTCGAAATTATACCTACTGTGACACAGAATAGGTAATACTTGGTGTAGAATATACCTACATGCTACGTTTTTACCTACAGTTGCAGAGAATAAGAAATAGCAGTCGGTCGAAATACCTACACGTTTCTAGTCGCCAGTGGAAAAGTAGAGAAACTTCGAGAGATAGTACCGGCGTGGTATAAAAAGTGCGTAGAGACGCCTGAAGAGATCAGTCTTAATTTGGCGATACATGTAAATATTTCAGTGACTTTTAGTGGTATATTGTGCAACAGTGGTGTGATTTAGTGCGTTGTAAATGCTTGTGATTAAAATCGTTTATTTATCATTTTTGTGTTGAATAAAAGTGATAATTTGGTTAGATTGATTTTCATTATTTTATCCCGAACCCTTAGCTCGTAATAATATTTAAATATTATCACGATACTGTCAATACCATCAATATTTCCTCGTATCGCGTGATAATATTGATAGCGTAACAGCCACCTCCATTCTCACTACCAAATGAGCGCAATCATTGTCTTGTTGTTCATAAATATCACGTTTTAATCTGCACACAGAACAAAACGGAACGTCGGAGCACAATAAAGAAAGCTTAATGTGACGGTTCTGTTTTCTTGTCACGTTTTTTCGTCGTTTAAACGTCCCTCCAACAAATGGCTCGGAACATAACTACATCGACACAGCCGTCTACCGAATACGAGAAAAAATAAAGATAACTGGGATGTAGGTACCTACTGAAGCTTCAAATAGAGGACTATATCTAACGGTAGAAGGTATATACAGAGTGTCCCGGTCCAAGTATTGGCCATGAAAGTTAACAACTTTTTATAGAAAAAAGTAATAATTTTAACATGTCAAGACAAATTACACGAACTTTTATTTAGGCAATTGGGTAGTTATTTTCTTATTTCTATTTGTTTTTTTTAGTACTTAGTTAAGCAAGAAAACCTAAGTTTTTTACCTACCACGGTTGACGGGTACAAAATGATTTTAGCATTAAGTCCTCCATTCGTACATTTTTCTGTTTGTGTAATAAAGAATTGAAACAAACAAAGAAACTTTTTAGCTTTAAATCGGCTGTTTTTAGAGTTTGCACCTTCCCTAGAACTTACTTTATGTACTAACCTACGCAAAGTTCGACATAAGCTCTTTTATGCCCCCCGCCCCCCTCCCCATGAGATTATATACTAATTCTGGGATACCCTGTATAGAGGGTAGAAAGTAGCAGCTGGTCAATAACGCAGAAGGTGGGTTTATTGCTAAAAGATTTTTTCTACCTGCCAACCTAAAAAGTAGCAAAAATGGTGGGCGTGCTAAAATTAATTTAACGAAAAAACACAATTAACAATAAGCTCAGGTAAGAATATATTAATTATTAATTCAAAACATATAGATAACAATTAACGTAGTACCTATGTGTGTTGTATGTAATAGTATTTTTTGTTTTATATCTATAAATATATATATATATATATATATATATATTTGTTATATTTCTCATATATATATATTCTATGTATTATTATTGTTATATCAAGTAGGTTTATGTATTTATTCTAACTGTAATCGGAGTTTATTGTTATTTGTGTTTCTTTTGTTTTTTTTATAATAAACATTAATATTGTTAAAAGTTAGCACGCCAACCTTTTTTGTTACCTCTGAGGTTGGCAGGTAAAAAATGCTAGTAGCATTAAGCCCACCTTTTGTACGTGTAATTTGTATTTTTGTGCAATAAAGTATTAAATAAATAAATAAAACAATTCCTACTAAGAATACACATAATTTCTACTACATACCTACCTATACCATACCTACATAAATCTAAAATATTGACTAGAGGCCTTAGAATTTATAAAATATGCTACGCTACCTAATACTAAAAACTTCCTTTAAATCTAAGACTGGAATTCTCATAAAGCATAATATTTTATCATTTTCTCCAAATCACATTAAATGTAAAAGTTTTCCAGAAAATAACTTTTTCTTTACTAAGTAATTATAACTTTCAAAAGTTTTATTGTTATGTCTACGTGATAATTATTCGAGCGAAGCAAGATCTCCAAATCAACTTGGGCAAATAGCGTTGTACGTATATCCGTTTGTTCGAGGATAAACTTACGAAGCGTTTATCCGATAATCGTGAAATTTTGTATATATGTAGGTAGTGATGGCACGATCCTGGTGTGACTAACTGAGCTAAAAATGTGAGGTAATTCTTGAGATATTGGGGTTCAAGAGAGGTAAAGAAAAAACAAAATGGGACTATCTAGTGTATCCACTATCAAGTGGCACGTCTTATGAAAAGTCTATACCAGTATATTTAGACCATAATTTTATTTTTAGTTTAAGCCTTGTATTTTTGAGTTATTTATTAGACATAATAAAAACTGAACTTTGACGAAATTCACAGGGTAGGTACACCAGTGACTCAAGTGCTGTAATTTGGTACGCTTTATTGACACAAATATAGGAAAAAGTCTGAAATATAACTGCAATTTCTACCCCAAAAAAATTAACGAAATTAACATGATTTCCCGTTACCTGTAATTTGAATGAAAGTATAGATCCAGCAATTTGGTTTTACATTTCATGGCACTATATTAGTAGTCAAAGATTACAAATAATATTTAATTTTTATTTACATGGGAGATTCGCGAGATCTCAGTTCGGGGCTAACCACTAGTGTAGTTATGTTTTATAATATTCTAATCTAAGTTTCTAAAAGTCTGCAGGGTAAGTTTTTGTATTAAAAACTCAAAGTAAGTTACATAGTTCACGTAAAAACTTCGTTCATCACATAACAAATTATCTTATCTTCCTAAAAATATCTACATGTTTCTTTTAATTTATTTTCCATTGTAGGTACTTATATAACACCTAAGTTACGTCAAAAAAAAAGACAAATCAATAACAATATGTACTTATACCTCAAAAAACAGAAATCGAGCTTAATTATGTTAATACTTATAAAATTAAAAAGCAGATCTGCATATTAATAGTCCGTCGTTTAACATTTTCAAACGGAAAGTTAAAGAGCACTATCTTTCTCTGTAATTTTATTTTATTGTAGGTATATATTTATCATTGTAGGTATATATTTATTTTTGTATATATTAGTCTATTTATTTATTTATTAAATTCATTCATTTTATTACTTTCTTTTGGTATATTTCGTTTTATTTGTTTAAGATATATGTACATATTTATGATTCTTGTACACGCACCTACCTTTAAAATCATCTCTCTCTCTAGCCTCAAAGGTTTGCTGGAAGAAAACTCTTTTTAGGGTTAAGCTCGCCTTTGTACATGTCCTCTATTTCTGTACTTTATTATGTATTTTCTTGTGTACAATAAAGAATAAAGAATAAAGAATTAATGGCTACTTACTTACTATTACGGCTACTTACTCTGACTCTTACACCATAACCGCTACTCGTCTCTGGAATAATATGCCACCAAACTATTTCGAGACTACTTCAGTGGAAGCAATTAGATTGAGACTCTATAGGCACCTTCTCGGTGAAACCGACCAAAAATGAGCAACTAATTCTTTCCTTATCACTTCTTCTATTGTTATGTATGTATTTTCATTTATGTTTATTTATGTATGTAGTTTAGTCTATGATAAAAAGTATTTAAGTAGTATGTACCTATGCTATTTTATTAGTCCTGTGCAAATTTTTCTTTAGTTCCCTTTCCTGTGCACTACCTACACATCTTATCTACAATACACAAAGGTTATCTGGAAAAGAATGTTCATTAGCATTAAGTTCGCCTTTGTACTAGTGTTATAAGTGCAATAAAGTATGTTCAATCAATCAATTAATGCAGTCTACTTACCAAAGCTGCCGACCCGCCAACACAGGATGGTGGCTTCTTGTCGGCGACTTTATTACAAGACAATCATTGTTGGCAACTTCAAGCACTCGCGCGTGCTACCCGGCCACGTGCCGTCAACAACAATGCCGCCGAGCTGTGTCGGCGTGTCGGCGGCTTTGGTGTGTAGACTGCTTAAGAAACCTGAGGTTGTCCAACATTGGGATTAATAAAGTCGCGAGCCGTCCTAAAAATATTGGCGACATCCGTTGCGCAATGGATTAATAGCCGGCTGAGTCGCAAGAGGTTACAATTTCCGCTGCGGAATAAATGTTTGCATGATCTACAAATATTTTTTCAGGATCTGTGTGTTTCTCTATAATTATAAGTATTATATGTATGTATTTACAAAAAAATATATATAACTATTCTATCAAGTATCTGGTTCGCATTAGTACTTTGCTGAGTTTAGGGTCAGTAGCCAGTAAACAAATAATGATGCATTTTAACTGAGCCCTATCGTGCCTCAGAGGGCACGTTATAGTGGTAGCGATTATGTTGAATACTGACTAACTAACATTTCTTAATATACAAACTGGCTTGTTTATTTAATGCTTAAAACCAAATTAAGTAGTATGTTGGTTAACATACATATTATAATAAAGTTATTTTCGTACAAACTTACTTTAACTAGGCAGATTTTTTGTATGAGTTACGTACACACGGCTACACATCAAGCTATATATTTCCAGTATAAGCTGACCTTTCATTCTATGAAAAGGCTTCACAATGCGAGGTCAGCTTATACTGGAATTGTATAGCTTGATGTGTAGCCGTGTGTACATACATAAATAAATAAATGAATATTGTTGGATATTTCACACAACGCTATCTAACTCCAAACTAAGCGCTTGTACCATGGGAACCAGATAACTGATAGAACACATAAACCTATACATTATTTTTTGTAAATACATACATAAAATATTAAGAGAAACAACCAGACCTGGAACAAATACTGTAGATCATGCAAACATTTGTTCCGCGGCGGGAATCGAAGCCGGCTATTGACCCACTGCACCACGGAGTTCGTCATAAATTATTATTTTGACCGTGCAAGGTTTTACAAGTAACAATATCCTAAGTACGAGGAGACCATTTTATCATAGGCGATTTAATACCCAATGTTCTCTCTATAACCAACTTCAAAATAATCTTTTCTTTATGTAGGAATTTTTTATTATGTATTTTTTATGTATTTACTGGTGGTAGAGCTTTTGTGAACGAGCTCGAGGAAGTGGGCACCACCGCCTTACCTTTATTTGCCACCAAATCGCAGTACTTGTGCTGCTGTGTTCTGGTTAGATGGTAATGGTACGTTCCTGTAATTACTGACACATAGGTATAACAGCATAGTCCTAAATAGTATGGCAACGTATCCACATAGAGATCAAGACAACATAATACCTTGTTTTGAATTCTATGTGGATATCCATGAGCTGCAGTAGCCACTTAACATCTGGTGGACTGCATGCTCGTTTGCCATATAAGTAGTATAAAAAAAATGTTCTCCGATTACTCGAAGATGCCTGGACTGATTCGAGAACTTCGTATTTTGGTTACAAGGGATCCCGATAAAATCGATGGCAACCATCAATTTTTATTGTTATCTGAGGTCAGTTATGTTTATATTAGAAAAATACTTGTAGGAATTAGGATTAATTCTAATCTTCTATGATAATTCTAATCAGTTGTAGACTCGAGTACGTGCGGGCGATATAATCCATTTGGGCTCACTCGCTCAATGCAAATTTGAATTAGAATTATCTGAAGGTATAATCATATATATACCTAGTCAGGTCATAAATTCTGTCACATGTTTAATATAAAATAATTGAAACAAGTTTATTCATTATGTAACCATTTATATACCAAAATGAACTTAACAAAACATAGACTCTTATGACACTAAAGTTTATTCAAAATGACGTCCGTGATTTTGAATAAAGGCCTTCAATCTGTGCGGTCAGTCGTTTATCGCAGCACGAACGAGGTCCATGTCAATATCGGCGGCTGCCTTAATCAAGGATGTCTTGAGTGACTCCAAATTGGGATGACGCTTTGAGCACGCCTTTTCCTCCAAGTGTTGCCATATCTTGTAATCTAACGGATTCAAATCTGGACTGGAGGAGGGCCAGTCTTTGTGCCGGATGAAGTCGATTTCACGCGCCGCCAGCCGGTCTTGTGTGCTCTTCGCTCTATGAGCTGGCGCCGAATCTTGTTGGAATACCCAGTGCCTGTTATTGAACATGGTATGAGAAACAGGTTCCACAAGGTTCGTCAGGACTGTATTTTGATACACAACTGCATTCGTTTTTACACCTTTCTCACAAAAATGTACCTCTGTTAAGCCCCAATAAGAAACTCCCAACCATACCATGAGCGAGGATGGAAAATGACCTCGTTGGACACGCGGAATACGGTTGCTCGCGTACCGCTTATCACTACTGTGTGCGTACACCTTATCATTTTGTTTGTTGTAGCTCTCTTCTACGGTAAAAATTTTTTCATTCGAAAAAAGAATTTCCCGATATTTTTTTCCCGCGTACCGCTTCAACAAAGCGCGGCATCTCTTCAGTCTCAGGTCCATTAGACGAGCATTCAAACGATGTCCTGTTTTTCTTCGATATGCCTGAAGCCCTAAGTCTTCATTTAACACTCTTTTCACCGTGGTTCTGCTCAAACCGATCATGAAGGGCCAGCTGTTTCTGCTTACGTTTGGGATTTCTTTGAATTCGCGCCTTCACAGCTTTTATCACTGCTGGAGTCCTAACAGACCGAGGGCGACCACTTCTTGACCTGTCATCTACACTAGAGTCTTCATTGTATCGTTTGATGGTGCGATAAACGAATCTTTTGGTTATATTCAAATTTTTCAGTATGTCAAAAATTTGAATTGGCGCGTAACCGCAACGATGCAACGCAATAACTGCAACACGGTCTTCTATAAGCGTCCACTCTATATTTAAAAATGAGTAAAATTCTAAAAAGTATACATTTTTATTTTTATGAACAATTCGAAATTCGAATTCTATAAACTTTTTTGTGGCCAGCATTCTAAAAGAAAAGTGTTTACTGTGTGACAATACTTATGACCTGACTAGGTAATATAATAGTATCTATCGATGTCTAGTCATTGATGAACTAATTGATTAAACTAGATTACAATCGGAAATTAATATGATTGATAAACTGTTAAGCTCGCCTTTGTACATGTCCTTTTTGAAAGTTATTATATCTGAGTGCACTACAGAGTAAACTTAAAAAAATATGCAACGACCACAGAAAAAATAGGTTATCCGATTCCCATATTACAAGGTCTGCTAAGTTTGGGGCTAGATATTGCTGTGTGAAATGTTCAGCACTATTTTATGTTTATAATAGTTTTAGAAATCTTGTTTACATGTTTTCTTGGCTTACCATTCATACAACTGGTATATCACTAACATCCAACTGCATCGCGATCTAGAGGTGCTAACGGTGACAGAAAGTAGCTATAATACTGAAATCTTAGGCTGAACGAATGGTGCATCACCCAAATGAGCTAATGAAAAAAAACACAACCTTTAATAGATTAAAGAGGACTGCTCCTCAAGACCTCATATACGAGTAGCACATAAATGGAAGATAAAAAGGCCACTAGGCTTAATCTGTACATGTGCAGCGCGAACTATAAACCGAACTCTAGCTCAATGACCTGATGGCCAGATTGCAAGAAAATAAGGATACATAAAAAAATGTAACTAGTGATCGCTGCTAAATCGTAGTCTCATTTTTCTTTCTTTCTAAAACACATCAACAGTGCATGACAATAGGGTCAACAAGTTTGTGGAAGATTGGTCAGAATAATAATTCTCGTAATCGCAACCATCACAGACTCGTTTAAGATAAAGGATTTAGGATGATATAACTGACTCCATCTCCGAATGTTATAAATCTGAAAAAGCGAAAAGGATGCAAAATTTGCTTACAGCACTAGTCTTTATTAATATCAGCTACGCCAGAAAGGCAGAATCAAGGACCTACTTACCTAACAGAAAGCTTTAATGCAAAATTGGATTTCGCGGTCCATTAATTTTCAATTTGCGTGATTGCAATTTTGGAGGTTTGCTCGTTCGAAGACGTCTGGATCGGGGACAGAAAATAACAAAAAGGCTTTAGCCGAAGATTGGAAAGAATACATTACTGGCCTCGGATTCTCGCGATATTTACGAAGAAGATTGTTTGCCCTGAAATGATATATTGATTTGATTATTTCTAACATGATTGACGGAATATTGGGCTTGTTTTTTTCTATATCTAATATTATAGTTTGATAAGTCGCTTTAATATTTAATGGTATCATCGCTTCCGCCATTTAAGGGTAAAAGTTGAATGAATTAATGAAAACACTTTATTGTACACAGTATAAACAAAAAAAAAATACAAACAAAATAGAAAATATAAAGCAAATAGTACAATGGGCGGTCTTATCGCTTAGAAGCGATCTCTTCCAGACAACCTTTAGATGGAGAAGATTTTGTTATAACAAAGATAATGGTCGGGGGTGTACATTTATGGCCAAACTATTTAAAGAGAGTGCGTCTAATACGAAAATAAAAAATATAACTAGATCATAAATTTTATAAATAAATACTAATACAAATAGAACATATGTACTTACATTAAATATATATATATATATATACACACATAGAATATAATAAATACATATTATTATACATATTTAATATAACAATATGGTTTATAAAGATAAGCTGATAAATGCGATTACATACATATATAAATGAGTTGTGCGATACTCCGACGTTTCTCACAAATACAAACTTTTAACCCTGGATTTAAATATGGCTAGGAATGGGGCTTGCCGTATTGTTACTGGTAACGCGTTCCAGAGATGTACTGCACAGACGATAAAGGATTTGTCGTAGAAGTCAGTACTGTGCACTGGAGTTTTGAGCAATAGATTTTCAGACGACCGGAGTAGGCGGGGGTTGGAGGAATGAAGGAACTCAAATAGCTCCTTCATATAGGAAGGGGTTAAGGGATTTTGGAGGATGTTGTATAATAGGGAAAGGATATGAGCATTCCGGCGAAGACGAATCGGTAGCCACTTGAGTTTGAGACGAAATTCAGAGTCATGATCGAATTTCCGGAGACGGAAAATAAATCTGATGCAGAAATTTCAGAAGTCGCTCAAGCTTGTTAAGCTGGTTCTCCGTAAGGTCAAGATAACTGGCATCAGCATAATTAAGGACAAGAAGAAGAAGAGATTATGCAAGCGCAATTTTTGTTGCGGTAGGTAAGAAGTTACGCAGTCGTCTGAGTGAGCCCGTACATGCATACATCTTCCGACTCACAGCATCCAACTGCGGACCCCAAGACATGGAGTTATCTATCAGTATGCCCAAGTTCTTGACATGTTTGCTAGGCAAAACAGTGACACCATTAAATTCTATGCTAGGGAGAGACGACCAGTCGATTTTTGATAGAGAACGAGAGCTACCTACTACGACCACTTCGGTTTTCGTGGAGTTCACTTTGATACCGTAAGCCTTACTCCAGTCCCGAATACGATAAAGGTCACTGCTCGTGCGATAGATTGTACCAACCAGGTCCTTAGGTGGAGCTGAAGTATAAATTTGGAGATCGTCTGCATAGAGATGGTAGGAAGAAGTAAGTTGGTGTGATATTGAATTAATAAAAAGCGCAAATAGAAGAGGAGATAAAACGCCACCCTAGGAACACCGGCTGATGTGAAGCACCAAGATAAAAAGGTTCATTAACGCGAATCCGCTGCTGGCGCCCGTGCAGATAACTGCGAAACCAGTCAATCACCGATGTTAATAGAGCGGAGTACACCAAGGAGAATATCGAAATCAACAGTGTTAAATGCATTGCTGAAATCTAATAACGTAAGGATGGTGAGTTGTCCGTTTTCCATACCCAGTCTTATGTCATCAGTGATTTTCACAAGAACAGTAATCGTACTATGACCAGGTCGGAAACCGGACTGGAGAGGATAAAGTAAATTTTGTTGAACAAGGAAAGAGCTGAACTGATTGTGGATCAGTCGTTCAAGGACTTTGGATAGGAATGGGAGAATGGAGATAGGACGGTAATCGGTAAAAGAAGAGGGCTTAGACTTTTTAGGAAGAGGAATTATGTGTGCCTCCTTCCAAACCGTAGGAACGGAGCCAGAGGAAGCGGAGAAATTGAGTAGGTGACAAATCATAGGAAGTACTTCATCCATGATAGGAATAAGCATATTCCGACCAATGTTGTCACCTCCCACAGCGCTGAATGTAATAGATAGGATGCTCTTCTTAACATCACATGCGTTGAATTGACTAAATTCATAAGGTAGATATTTAGGAGTTGGCAACGAAGAAAGATAAGTTAAAGTGTTAAGTTTGTCATACGAGTCCATGTTCGTTGACGACGAAAAATGAGAGTTAAGAGAATTAATGTCGAGGTCTTTAGTGATAGTGTCGAGATGAGACTTGCTAACTCCTAGTGTTCTTAAAAATTTCCAGACTTTAGCAGGATCGGTGTTTGTTACGGAAGAATGAATATGGTGACGTTGTGTATCCCTACATACTCTATTGCAGCGATTCCGGGCTACAAAATATTTATCTTTACTCGCGTCACTGCCACGTTGTTTGTATTTGGCCTTAGCTGCAGCCTTTTTATTCATCAATGTCTTGATTTAATCTGTAAGCCATGGAGCCGGCAGATGCTTCATTTTGATTGCGCGGATCGGAACATGGATATCAAAAAGCTGCGTTATCGTGGTATTAAAGATGGAGATTTTATCATCGATGGTATCAGCAGCCATTACCGGAAACCAATCTATTTTTTGAGCGTCGGCTCTTAACCTTTCCACATCCATGCCACTAAAATTGCGCTGCAGAAGAATTTTGGGGTTTGGTTTGGGAGGGCAAATTACACAGCCGAATATTGACCGTGTTTAGCAACATGTTGTAGGGACGAGACTAGAATCAAATCTAAAAGTGATGGAATACAATTTGGAAAGTGGTGAGTGGCACTAAACGGGAGGATATGCATGTTGCTAGACCTAACAATCGATTCGAGGGAAAGACTATGAGAGTCTTGTTTCACAAGACATTTATTAAAGTCGCCCATAACAATGGTATAACTGTACAAAGGTAAGAGATCTTCAAGGAGTTTTTCAAAGAAGGAGAAAAAGTTCATGCGTAAGGTGGGGCTGTAATAGACTCCGAGTTGAATTTTTGTATGAGAAAGGATTACTTCGATGAAGAGGTGCTCGCCAGCGTTTGCTGGGGGAGGTTGTGTAGATGTACTTACAACAGAGAAAGGAATATGTGACCGTAAGTAGATAGCTACACCGCCACAAGCACTACCTGTTCGGTCGTTACGGATCAAAGTAAATCCAGGGAGGGAGTATAACGTTGAAGGAAGACATGATTTGAGAAAAGACTCGGATACTAATACAGCATGAAGGTTTTTACTATCAAATGATGCCAGCATGTCAGGTAAATGAGCCGGAACACTCTGGGCATTTATATGGACAACGTTGAAGTTTTTGGTTACGTCTGAAAAGTTGCACGTTATTGAATCAGCTAGGGATGGCAAACTCGTAAAACTAAGATTACTGTTCGCACTCGATCGAGATCGAGAGGAACTCATCATCATCAGTATCGCTCAAAGACATAAAATAGAATATTACTACATAAACGTAAAAATAAAAAATATATTAATAATAATAAAAACAAATAAAATAAGTAACTATTTGCTCAAACTAACCTGAACTCCACCTACCAGCTGTATTCCGGGTTTCTTACAAAAAAAAAAATTTAGAACGAAATATTAACAAAATGGGTAAATAATAATTTAAAAAAACGGCTCAAAAGACTGAAACTCAAAACATAAAAAAAGTTGAATTGACACTGACATTAACACCAACTTCACTACACTAAACGTCAAAGTCGTCAAATCACACATTTACACACGTTACAAGCACAAGTTTAGTTGGCATAATAAAAAAAAGAAATTAATAAATTATTGCGGGTATAAACAGATGAATAACGCACTAACAAGTTATCAAGACCCACTATGAATCATCGAACACGAGACATTAATGACGGTGCACCCAACCTATTTCTTCGACGATGCGCCTGTGCCAGCCCATCTGACGGCGGCCTAGATTCCTTCTGCGGGGCCGCAGCTGACACCGCCGTCGCCAGCGCCGCCTGTGTGGCTGGCTTTTGGGTGTCTGGCGGCATCAACTTGTTGAGCTCAGTGAGGCTGCAGATGCGATGTCTGGCACCGTCCAAACCGATGATGTGGATGTATCCATCTCTGGTCCAGCAGTTTTTAATACCGAAGCGCTCCCTCGCTGACATAAAGGCAAGGTGTCTCTGCCTCGTCAAGAACTCTGACAGCGTGATGTTACTGCCTTTTAGGTTGGTTTTAGCAAACCAAACATTATCCCGCATGGTCACATCACACACCTTCACCAAGATTGGACGAGGCCTGTCGCTGCTCGCAGCACGTCCCATGCGATGGTACCGACTTATGTATATGAGCACCAGTAAAGTCCGGCAGCTTCAACTTTGCCTTCACAGTCTTTACTATGACCGATGCTATTTCCTCCTTATTGTCTTCCGGCACACCATGTAAAAGGATGATCTTGCGACGGCTTCGCATCTCCTGATGATCGGCGTCGCGTGCCAGGATCTCCACCTGCTGCTGAAGAGTCCTCAAAACCCCCAACGTGAATGACTTGAAGGCAGAGTAGTCAGCTGCAATACTCTCCAAGGTAGTGGGAGAAGAGGACTTCTGCAGGGCTCTTTCGAAACGCGTCAGCCTATCATGAAGAGCTTCAATTACCTCGGACAGAGGCTGTCGGTCATCCATTCTGAGTGAACTTGAGTGCAGTGTTGTTGTCCCAGAGCTATGTTGTATGGTACAAATTAGTGGAGAGTGTGATTGTGGCTGGTGAAGTTCACAGGTATTTACGCAATTTAACATATTTATTTACTTGTTTCTATTGTTATAGTATTTTAAAATAATAAATTTAATTCAGAGCACTTTTGTAGTTGTTGCTTCACCTACCCACCACATGCGAAAAAAGTTGTACGTAGTACTTGTGCCTCTGTGGTAAAAGTATGGTTTCTTAACTAGCATTAAACTGCATAGTGTATACATAACTTTAATCTATAAAACTAACAAAACTACTTACTTACTAGATATTGATGTTCCTAACACACACAGTTTACAAAAGACCATTACAGAGAAAATCCACAAATATACCGAACCGAAAGAAGCAATGATACGCATTTGGAAGTTAAACAAAGTGTACATTATGCCTCTGATACTCTCCAGCACTGGAATAATACCGAAATGTCTCCATCATTATCTCAAGGTAATTGATATTCCAGTAAATACTTATTTAACCATGCAGAAGACTGCTATTCTTAATATGTGTCAGATTGTAAGAAAGTTTTTACAAGAAGACACAAGCGTTCAATCTCAACATGATTCGTACTTGGTTTAGGCCCGTGAGCTTCATAAAAACCAATAACCACAAACAAAAAAACCACAAAAAAAAAAAAATGGCGATATCGAGAGATGTCTAAAATCCCTTAATTAATGTTAGAGTCTCATACCAAAGCCCGATTTAATTTAAAGCATCTAAATAATGAAATACGCTTTTCACGGACCATCAAAACGAATTGAACGTGACTTTAGGCGTTTTACCGTTCCGCCGCTTACAATAAAACACGTGGCGTTATTCCCCTCATGCTGTCTGATAGCTTTAAAACGAACAGTTTTCAAAGTTATCATCTATTAATATTAAAATAATCGCTGATGTACAAGATAGTCTAAGTAAATCTTAAAATACCTATTCTTTTTCAAGAACAAGCACCTAAAACCTGGTCGTTCGGTAGAAGATCGCCCGTTTCCCAAGACGGACTTCTTCCCATCTTAAGTCTGCTTAATACCAATCATTTTCTTTTGCAAGTACAGTAATA
Organism: Philereme vetulata; assembly: GCA_918857605.2. Taxonomy (NCBI): domain Eukaryota; kingdom Metazoa; phylum Arthropoda; class Insecta; order Lepidoptera; family Geometridae; genus Philereme; species Philereme vetulata. The sequence continues at coordinate 1,355,481 of OU975471.1, read as the reverse complement.
CCCCGAAATTACGAGATAGGTGGGACCGAGCGATAACCGTGTAAGTCGAATTCGCGTAAGTCGGGATTCAACTTTGCGTATAAATTATATGCAATTTTTGTTCTTTTGGGTGACATAATTAGAGGTTATCAATAAAACGCACTGCTTACGTAAAACAATTCTACGCGGAACACGTTCGAACCTTTCGTAAACGGAACACTAAAGGTGGCGGTTCGCGTCGCGACAAAGACAGGAGACCGAGACAAGAGACTGAAACGAGAGACCGCTACGGTTACTTAACTTTAGGCAATGTATAAGCATCAGTTAGGGAGCGAGACAGAGACAGGAGACAGAGACGCCAGACCGGAGACTGCGCGACGGTTGATGCCTCTGACCAGTAGTGTCTCGTGTCGCGCTCGAAAAGTACGTGTGTTTATTGTAAAAATGACTACTTTTGAAGACTGTGAAAAGCTGATTCCACTGATCAGACAACATCCTCTAATATACGATGCACAACTAGACTCCTACAGAGACGAAAATTTCCATCGACAGACACTCCGATACTGAATGAATTGTAGCTACGTTGCAGTCTCGGTCTCGATCCACAGTACATGCAGAAGAGACTGAGACACTTGTCGCGGTCTCCCGTCTCAGTCTCCTGTTTTGGTCTCTTGTCTACGTCGCGACGCGAACCGCCACCTTAAGTCGAATTCGCGTAAGTCAGAGTTCCGCTTTGCATATAAATATATGCATTTTTTATTCTTTAGGATGACATAATTAGAGGTTAGCCATAAAACACACTGCGTATACCTAATCATTTATTTTTCTTTATACGCAAAATAATTCCACGCGGAACACGTTCGAACCTTTCGTAAACGGATCACTAACAGGGCGGTAGAGTTGACGAATTTGCGTAAAACGGGGTAGCGTACTCGTATGTCGGGGGTATTACTGTATTTTCAAAACCTGCCTCTATCTATCTGTCGCAATATCTGTTATTAAAAGATTTGATGTCAAAAATAAAAAGTAGATAACTGTAGGTACGAGTATCTACGATAGGTATGAAAAACAATTGAACGTATGCACGTACCATTTTGATATTCTCTGACTACGGAGTGACCCGGATAGAACGCTGCCGCTTACCCGCGATATCTTCGACTTCAAATGTCCAAATTCGCTTCAGTTTGTTACAAGTGAATTATAGTTAAAGTCCTTGCACAGTATAAATATATATTAAAGCAGTAATGACATATGTGGACTTAAATTTAAAGCTTTGTACCCTACAGGGTCAATGTTCTTCGCTCTAAAATAAATATAAAAATAGCAAATGTATAAACCTAGATGTAAGTAAATATTATATGAAGTATTAATTAATGTTAGCGGAATTAACTCCTAATTGATAAGGATTTTTATTAAGATTTGCGGGATCTCAGTTCGTCGCGAACCATGTTTAATAAAAAAGCATGTATTTAAAACAAATAGTTTAATACGTACTCTATAACACATCTGGTTCTCATACAATCTTTGTTTATTTTGGGGTTTAATAGCGTCACAAAATAGATAAGTGCAGAAGTAAAGTTCGGGCTAATTTTGATTTGATTACACACGGTACCTACAATATTCTGCAACCAAAAACACAACATTTTTGTTAAGAACGTTTATTCGTTGTCACGTTAATTATCACAAGTAAATTCACAATCAACTACCATTATGTCCCACAAAACATGATTTACGTCTTGTCAAAGCGCACCACTCGCGGCGGGCGTTTGACCGACTTGACCCGAGATTCTTGTGAGCGCGCTCTTTTAGATTTATGATCTTATATTTTTAAAATATAATCACGACCACAATATGTAACATAAATAAAATAATTCATACGTTAGATTTTTCAAAAACCTTCCATAAATTACGAACCAGACTGGATTTCGTTACTTTTGAGATGAATTATTTACAACCCACCCTTTGATGCAAGGACTTAAAATACAGTTTCTTGATTTAACTTTTGAAACTATCATGATTATGAACACTATTTATACTAAAAATGGGATATTTACCATGATTTGTAAGTATTTGAGTATCCCGATATTTCGACGCAGTATCATGCGCCATCATCACGGGTAAACTGAAGTCTTTGCGAGTAGGTAGTTATTGGAAGATATAACGATCTACCCTCTTTCTTAGTCTCTTGCTAGGAATTAATTCTATTACTACCACCGGTTACATTCTCGATCAGTAATATAAAGTAGCCTATGTTTGAATCCAAATCATAACCTATCAACACACTAAATTTCATCGAAATCGGTTCAGCCGTTACGACGTGATTGAAATTAAATGAAATGAAATTTATTTATTTACCAGAAGCATGGTTGTTCAGGCTAACGCCTTCAAAAATGACAGATTAACGATTTATATTTATATTCTTTAAGGCGCTTTGTAACTAGCTCATTCTAAGATTCATTCGATAATTCATCGGTCTGGTTTTACCATTCGTTCACTCACTTGTTATCATACTATACTGGACGCACACCTATTTTTATTAAATTTAATCCTGCCGCAATTTTGGGGTTTTATTTGCACCGGAATATCCTCCAAAGATATTACAATGGTGTATAAGTGTATAAGAATTTTTATGTATAACTGAATTAATTTTATGTAACTGTAATTTTCACGCTGTTAATCGTTGAAGTATGTGATACCTACCTATAATAGCTGTATCAACATACATACAGCTACCTATAGAGCTGTATATGAAACCTATATGAAACCTACGAGTACCTATATAGCTGTATCAACATACAGCTGGTATAGGTAGGTTTCACATACTTCACCGATTAACAGCGCGAATATTACAGTTACATAAAATTAATTCAGTTATTAACCGTGGGGCGCCGGCAATAGAATGTTGCCCCTCCGCTCTTGTCCGTGGATGCAGTAGGAGTCTGCTAAGGGATACCTCCGAAAGATGGGCAGCAGCGTCTTTTCGTGTTTTCAATACCTATACTGCGCTCGCCAACCCGCCTGCCAAGCGTGGCGAGTATGGCAACAACCCCCTCATGGATTTACAACATAAAACCAGGCCCCGAGTCCCCGGCGGCCCCGCTAATCCTGGCTACGGTAGCAGTCACGGTAACGGTGGGGCCAGGGGTGCTAAGAATCCCCGGGAGACGATCGGCTACCAAACCTTACGACGACCACTGGCCCTGGTAACACACAACATCCGCACTTTGAGGACGGACGAAAAGATTGTTGAGCTGGAAGAAGAAATTAGTAGATTACACTGGGACATTTTGGGGTTATCAGAAGTCCGTAGAGAGGGCGAGGACACGATATCCCTTAAGTCTGGTAACCTACTATACTACCGGGAGGACGACCAACAGTCCCAAGGTGGTGTTGGGTTTCTCGTTCACAAGTCACTCATCAACAACATTATCACCATCGACAGTGTGTCGAGCGAAGCGAGAACGACAAGGCGCCTGGTGAGGACGGAATCACTTCAGAGTTTCTGAAAGCGGGTGGATCACCGGTACTTAAAGTTCTTCAGAAGCTATATAATTCCTCCTTGCTTGAAGGTACGACGCCAAAAGCATGGAACGAGGGCGTGGTGGTTCTGTTCTTCAAAAAAGGTGACAACACCTTGCTTAAGAATTACAGACCCATCTTGCTCTTGAGCCATGTTTATAAGCTGTTTTCGAGGGTCATCGCGAACCTTCTCGAACGCAGGTTTGATGACTTCCAGCCTCCCAAACAAGCCGGGTTCCGTAAAGGCTACAGTACCATAGACCTCATACATACGCTGCGGCAAGTCATACAGAAGACCAAAGAGTATAACTTGCCGCTATGTCTCGCATTTGTGGACTATGAGAAAACCTTCGATTCGATCGAAACAAGGGCAGTGCTTGAGTCTTTCCAACGATGCCGTATTGACTATCGGTACATCGAAGTGTTGAAGTGTTTGTATAAAAACGCCACTATGTCAGTCCGAGTACACGAACAGAGCTCGAAGGCAATTCCCTTAAAAAGAGGCGTAAGACAGGGAGATGTCATCTCTCCGAAACTGTTTACGACCGCATTGGTAGATGCTTTCAAGCTTCTGGAATGGAAAGGACTGGGCATCAATATTAACGGCGAATACATCACTCACTTTCGGTTTGCCGACGATATTGTCGTCATGGCAAAGTCGATGGAAGAGCTCAGCACGATGCTCGAAGGCCTCAATCGAGTCTCCCAACGGGTAGGACTTAAAATGAACATGGACAAGACGAAAATCATGTCGAATGTCCATGTCGTCCCTGCCCCAGTTATGGTTGAGAACTCGGCTCTTGAAGTTGTCGACGCGTATGTATACCTAGGACAAACAGTCCAATTAGGTAGGTTCAACTTCGAGAAAGAGGCCAATCGTCGAATCCAACTCGGATGGGCAGCGTTTGGGAAACTTCGCATCGTCTTTTCGTCCTATATACCTCAGTGCCATAAGACGAAAGTCTTCAATCAGTGTGTGTTACCAGTGATGACATATGGAACCGAGACGCGGTCCTTCACTATTGGCCTTATGAATAAGCTCAGAGTCGCTCAACGAGCTATGGAGAGGGCTATGCTCGGAGTTTCTCTACGGGATCGAATCAGAAATGAGGAGATACGTAGGAGAACTCAAGTCACCGACATAGCCCGACGGATTAGCACGTTGAAGTGGCAATGGGCAGGACATATAGCGCGCAGAACAGATTGCCGATGGGGCCGGAAAGTTATCGAATGGAGGCCACGGACCGGCAAGCGCAGCGTAGGACAAGATGGGCAGATGACTTGGTAAAAACCGCAGGTCGGCGTTGGAAGCAGGCCGCTTCCAATCGCAGTTCCTGGAGATCAATGAGGGAGGCCTTTGTTCAGCAGTGGACGTCATACGGCTGATATGATGATGCATTCAGTTATACATAAAAATTCTTCAGTTTAATAAAAATCAATCAATATTAAGATCAAGTGTCGTAAAGCCCATAAGATAATCAATTAAAAAATTAAAATTATTAAGGCTATGAAATTAATAAATTAAAATTAGTAGGTATGTCAGAATTTCATGTCAAAGAAATCATTAATCGTATAGAAACATTTGTCAACTAGCCACCCGTACAGCTTTGTCTTGATTGAGTAACAATCAAATAAATAAACACCCAAACTTTCACATTTATAATATTAATGTGACTAAGCGTTTATTGTAAGTTTTGGACATGACTTTGGCATTATTTCCCATCGAAATAATTTTAAGGAATAATCTTTTTGCTGCACTTTGTCTATAGTAAATCCTTAATATTAACATAATATTAATTACAAATTAAATGGTGCAGTATTAATGGTACACATATTAAAAAAAGAACTATTTGAGGTTCACTCATAAGATTATTCCCAAGTTCCCAACGCAGTTACAGGAGCAAGAAATCCAATACAACTCACAATTCAACGTCTTAAATCAACGGCTCATATAAGTGTGAATACTGCATCTCAAGGCTTACCGTGCCTAGCTTGCAACGAACTCAAACGACACTTACTACGTTGTTTGATCGCTCCTGGAAGTTAAGTGAGCACTGTTCTTTGGATTTACCCAGTCGCCGCCGGACTGCCAACTTCTGTTTGCGACGTATGAACTCGTGTGTGACTTGAAAACTTCCCCTACTTACTTTAGAAGTGGTTAGTTTATCTTTAAATTAGCGTACATTAAATTTTAATAACTATAAAACAAAACAATTAAGTTCGGGCAATAGAACATTTGATATGAAGGAGGCCTTTACTCAAAAAGGGATTACGGTTTACTGTTTAAGATTCTTTAGAATAGAATACTCTATATTGCACACCAACAAAATTCAAAATACAAAGAAATTCACAAAAATAATGCTAAGTACAATTGTCGGTCTAATCGCTAAAAGCGATCTATTATTTTTATTTTTTTATTATTATTTTTTTACAAAATCCACAGCTCTTAGAATATAACAGGTGTATCTTATGTTAAGACTTACAGCCAATAAAGGATTTACATTTTATAATTTAAATACTTATACATTGACGACTCTCTCCCAGACAACCTTTGAATGGGCAGGACAAAACAAAATCAAAAAGACGGCGGTGTATCTATGTTCATAAACCTACATAAACTACCTATACCTACTTACTAATAAACTAAAAATATATACAAATATCATCCCGGGGGGAAGCATGGAAACTGTTCTTCAAGAAAGGTGACAACACCTTGCTTAAGAATTACAGACCCATCTCGCTTGAGCCATGTTTATAAGCTGTTTTCAAGGGTCATCACGAACCGTCTCGAACGCAGGTTTGATGTCTTCCAGCCTCCCGAACAAGCCGGGTTCTGTAAAGGCTACAGTACCATAGACCACATACATACGCTGCGGCAAGTCATACAGAAGACCGAAGAGTATAACTTGCCGCTATGTCTCGCATTTGTGGACTATTTTTCTCTATTCTATTCTTTTCAATCCCTTCTCTCCTGAAAGATAGATTTGAATTTCTCCATTCTTCAAATAACTATACTCTTAGGTCATCAGAAAACTTGATACTCAGAACTCCTTCGCACAGCACTTCCTTTTACAGCGCTTCTTTTACTGTCCAGGCTGTTCAGCTGTGGAATGCTCTGCCCGAAGAAGTAAGACGGTCATCGTCCTTACACGTCTTCAAATTGAAGGTGAAACATCATTACCTGACGATGTCATCTTCCTACCGTTATTTATTTACTATTTATGTACTTATTTTATCTGTTAGTATAGTTTGCTATATGTACATATATGCCTATATATTAGTCTATTTTATAAGTATATTAAGTATTAGGATTAAAACTTCATATTATTATTATATCTTAGAATATATTATGTGTAAATGTAATGTATCCGCTAAAGTACACCGCACTCCGTAATTTTTAAAAAAATTCGCTCCATCCAAAGGTTGCCTGAAAGAGATCGCTTTTAGCGATAAGGCCGCCCATTGTATTGCCTTATTTATTTTAACCCAGTACTTATTTTTTTATTATTTCTGTTTGTGTGGTAATTCAATAAAGAGTTATCTATCTATCTATCTATCTACTATGAGAAAGCCTTCGATTCGATCGAAACATGGGCAGTGCTTGAGTCTTTCCAACGATTCCGTATTGACTATCGGTACATCGAAGTGTTCAAGTGTTCGTATAAAAACGCCAGTGCAAGAACAGAGCTTGAAGGCGATTCTCTTAAAAAAAGGCGTAAGCCAGGGAGATGTCATCTCTCCGAAACTGTTTACGACCGCTTTGGAAGATGCCTTCAAGCTTCTGGAATGGAAAGGACTGGGCATCAATATTAACGGCGAATACATCACTCATCTTCGGTTTGCCGACGATATTGTGGTCATGGAAAAGTCGATGGAAAAGCTCAGCACGATGCTCGAAGGCCTCAATCGAGTCTCCCAACGGGTAGGGCTTAAAATGAACATGGACAAGATGAAAATTATGTCGAATGTCCATCTCGTGCCTGCCTCAGTTATGGTTGAGAACTCGGCTCTTGAAGTTGTCGACGCGTATGTATACAAACAGTCCAATTAGGTAGGCCCAACTTCGAGAAAGAGGTCAATCGTCGAATCCAACTCGGATGGGCAGCGTTTGGGAAACTTCGCAACGTCTTTTCGTCCAACATACTTCAGTGGCTTAAGACGAAAGTCTTCAATCAGTGTGTGTTACCAGTGACGACATATGGAACCGAGACGTGGTCCTTCACTATTGGCCTTATGAATAAGCTCAGAGTCGCTCAACGAGCTATGGAGAGGGCTATGCTCGGGGTTTCTCTACGGGATCGAATCAGAAATGAGGAGATACGTAGGAGAATTCAAGTCACCGACATAGCCCGACGGATTAGCACGTTGAAGTGGCAATGGGCAGGCCATAAAGCGCGCAGAACAGATGGCCGATGGGGCCGTAAAGTTCTCGAATGGAGGCCACGGACCGGCAAGCGCAGCGTAGGACGTCCACCTACAAGATGGGAAGACGACTTGGTATGAACCGCAGGTCGGCGTTGGATGCAGGCCGCTTCCAACCGCAGTTCCTGGAGATCAATGAGGGAGGCCTTAGTCCAGCAGTGGACGTCCTACTGCTGATATGATGATGATGATGATATACAAATATAATAATATATCATCATCATCCACAGCCCGACTTCACCCACTGCTGGGTATAGGCCTCCCCAAGTTTGTAATATATATAATAATATATATCCTACTAATATTATAAACGAAAGTAAACTCTTTCACGCCGGAACGGCTAAACCGATTGCGATGAAATTTTGTATGTACGTAGATCATAATCTGGATTAACACATAGGCTTTCTATTGGCAAAGCACGCGTGCGAAGCCTCGGATTGGTCAACTATTATATATATATAAACTACAACAATTAAGAGATAAACATAACGATAAACTAGCAGTGCGTAGACGAAGAAAAGAAATGGTTGTATAACTTAGCTTTAAAGATAAGAAGAGATTTTGATGGTCTGATAGAGAAACGTAAAGCGTACCACAGCCGCACAGCTTGAACTGTAAAGGAGTCGCCATAAAATTGAAAACTGTGGACTATATTCTCATACGATTTACAAAATAAATCACTTACTGAGATATATAATTATTCTTAGTATTAAAATACGCATATAGGTTGTTGAAGTAAGAATTTTGATAGTATTAGAGATTTGGGCTCGAAGTCAGTGGCAGTGCTCAATGTACTTCCCTCTTAAATTATTATAAGAATAAAAAATCTATGTACAGTCTGTTCAATAAGAACGTGACCGGTATAAAAACATTTATCAGTAAGTTTTTAGCAAAACTAAAAATACGAGCTGGTAGCCCAACATTTTGTCTATTATGCGTCATCAAACAAAAATAATTTTCGATTTTGCTTCGCACAGAGCGGACGTTTTACGATATGAGTACTTACCACGTATGGTTCCCGCTATGAGGCAGTGTTTCTTTGTACGCATCCCACAGAACCCAAAATGTCGCGCGCTTAGGCTGCTAAGTACATAAATAATAGTCTACGGTATTCGTGATCAAGAGGATGAACCGATATTTAGATACAAAAAATGTTGATGACCTACCAGAACGTGGTAAAACGAGAAAGACGTCATTCGCTGAAGATAAACGGATTAGTCAACTGTTATCCGCGCGATCTGTGCGGTCTGCACAAAAACAATTAAAACACGTTTAGCAGAAATTAGGTTAAAATAGCGAAGTACATTTAAAAAACCACTCCTTTCAAAAGGGCACATTGAAAAAAAGTTGGCCTGGCCGTCAGAAAACAAAGACCGTGACTGGGACAAAAGAATATTTTCTGACGAAGCATAGTTTTGGGCAACTAGTATCTCACCTCGTGCTTGATCAATTGCTGATAACAGACTTATCAAACGAACTGTTAAACACCCGTTAAAGGAGCATGTTTGGGGATACTTCTCAAACAGAATATCTGACAATTTGAACTTGGTTACATAATATACTAGAAAGCATTATTGACATCTGCCCGAACGTTGTTCCCAAGGTCAAATGAAACATGGATATACAAGAGGACACCTAACACGAAGTCGCCTATGCACCACCTGGAAACAAGAAAACGACATCGAGATTTAGGACTGGCCTCTCTATCTCCTGACGCAAACCCAATTGAAAATGTTTGGGCGCGATGAAGCTAAGAAAAAAAAAGAGTAACAGAAAAAAAAATCACTAACAGCTTGGTGTTTATTTACTCGAAATATTAAAACCATATTATGGAGATCATTGTCCCATGACTACGCTGAAAAAATTAGTCGAAAGTATACCTCGACGATGCCAGGTTATTGTGGAGAACGGAGGAGACTGGACACCTTAATAAGATAAAGCATCCTAGGACGGATAATTAACTATGGGTTTATTTATTTTTAAATGCTAGACGTATTTTTAGGATTCCGTAGCCAATTGGCAAAAAACGGAACCCTTATGGATTCGTCATGTCTGTCCGTCCGTACGTCACAGCCACTTTTTTCCGAAACTATAAGAACTATACTGTTGAAACTTGGTAAGAAGATGTATTCTGTGAACCGCATTAAGATTTTCACACAAAAATAGAAAAAACAAAAACACAATACATTTTGGGGGTTCCCTATACTTAGAACTGAAACTCAAAATTTTTAATTTTTTTCAGTTTTTTTCTAAACTGAATAGTTTGCGCGAGAGACACTTCCAAAGTGATAACACGTATGCCCCCCCCCCCCCCCCCCCGTCTTAAATAAGAGAATGATAAAACTAAAAAAAATATATGATGTACTTTACCACGCAAACTTCCACCGAAAATTGGTTTGAACGAGATCTAGTAAGTAGTTTTTTTTAATACGTCTTATATCGTAAACCGCAATTTACTTTTCATTCAATCAACTAGGTAATGGTACGGAACCCTTCGTGCGCGAGTCCGACCCGCACTTGGCCGGTTTTTTTGTATAGATTAAACCGGTGACGCTCTTTTCTTACATAGTGTACATGTGAGCTAATATTATATGAAATATCAATTAATGTTAGCGGAATGAACTCCTAATTGATTAGGAATTTTATTCAGATTTGCGGGATCTCAGTTCGTCGCGAACCATGTTTAATAAAAAGTATGTATTCACAATAAAATTATCATACGTATTCTATCAGATATCTGGTTCATATATCTGCTTAGCTTGGGGCTAGATAGCGTCACAACATAGATGGTGCAGGAGTAATGTTGGGGCTAATTTTGATTTGATTACACACGATACCTACAATATTCTGCATCCAACACACAAGATTTTTGATAAGAACGTTTATTCGTTGTCACGTAAATTGTCACAAGTAAATTCAAAAGCAATTAGAAAATTATTTATTCATGGGTACGCCTGTTATCGCTCGTTGCACTAAGCTTCCGTACTATTCTGTGATAGCACCGTATGATATGTCCCGAATCATCAATATCCATTAATGTCCCATCGTTGATTGATTGATATTGGTAATGCTTTATTGTACATCACACAAAAAAGGATATAAAAAAAAAAACAAATAACAAGACACGCGGAAATACAAGTGGCGGTCTTATTGCTAAAAGCGATCTCTTCCAGACAACCTTTGGATATACTGGATTTCACAAGAACGTTATAGGACGGTAGCTTTAAATAAAATAATTGAAGAAACAGTGTACTTACATCATCATCATCATCATCTCAGCCCATATCCACCCACTGCTGGGTATAGGCCTCCTCGTTATCACGCCAATCTCTCCGATCTGCCTTCCCGCAACTCTCGCGATGTTGTCCGACCATCTGGCTGGTGGTCTGCCTACCGGTCTGCGCCCTTCTTGCGGCCACCACTCGGTTGCTGCCCTCGTCCATCTTCCGTCTTTCCTCCTTGCCAAGTGTCCAGCCTATCTCCACTTCAGCTGGTTGATCCTTCTACCCACATCCACGACTTTGGTTCTGCGTCGTATTTCGATGTTGGGTATATGGTTCGACAGCGACTTTTGTACTTACATAAGCAAAATAAATATATATCAACTCATCAATAGATTACGTACATAATAATATAGCAGAGTACTTGCATAAAAATTCCATATTAATACACACGGCTACACATCAAGCTATGCGATACCAGTATAAGCTGAGTTCGCATTGTGTAGGCTTTTCGTAGATTGAGAGGTCAGCTTATACTGGAAATTATAGCATGATGTGTAGCCGTGTGTACATTAGGTAAAATACATTATGTAGTTAGTAGTTATATTACATATAATATGCATATAATAGAAAGATGAAATAAAACCATGAGTAGCGTTAATGTAACGATAGATGAGAATCATTATGGGATGAGTCTTTAAAAGTTCCACAATGCTAATAAAAATTCATACAAAATGTAAACGTAACGAAAGAGTGTCTTAATTATTTGACTAACCTCCCCACACAAACGCGAAGGAAGCACTTAATTGCAATTTCAAGCGGTGGAAAATTAAACGAACTTGCAATTATACGATACTGAGCTCTATTTCTTTAAGCAGAAGGTCGATTCAAAATCTTTCAGCTGCAAACCGCTTTGTTTCTGAGAACAGAATGCTGCAGAGTTAAAATTGAACACATGGTGCTTGTACGCTTCGCTTCGGTGACTTGATGGATGAAATGTCAATTGCAAGGACATTTTAATGCATTAACTTGATGGATAAATAAAGGTACATTTTGTTATCCAAACTAATACCAAATATTTGAAAGTAGCTCAAACAACTGGACTGATCTTGATGAAATTTGGCATAAAGTTGATTTAAAATAGACAAGTTTGTTAAATAAAACATTACTTTCCTTTTGTACAGTCGGGTAAAAAGTAGCCTACGTCTCAAATATCAATCCTTACCTTGTGAAAGGTCTCACCCTGGGTAGTAGGTACACACGGCTACACAGCTAGCTAAGCATTCCATTATAAGCTGACCTCTCATTCTTTGAAAAGCTTACACAATGCGAGGTCAGCCTATACTGGAAATTCATAGCTTGATGTGCAGCCTTGTGTAATACCACCACCTACCTATTTCTATTTCCCTACCTATTTCTTCCACTAAGCCGCATTGCTGTGATACGGTTTGAAGGATATGGTTGCCGATGAAATTACAGGTCCCATGAGGCTTTACGCATGTATACCTCAAGTTGATGGACGCAGATCAGTGCATCGTAGGGCACGTATCTAGTGGTTACCACTGAGCATCAGGTGGGCCATATGCTTGATCCAACATTAGGTCATAATTTTTTTTATTTTTAAAGCCAGCCCCGAACTAGCTACTAAGCTACGCGCTATTAAGCTTTTACTATGGGAACCAGATAACTGATAAAATACTGATAATGTATATGGTGTTGCAATTTAAACTAATTATATGGAAGGGAAAGTTTCTACACAAAAAATAACAAATAAATGTATCTATAAAATGTACTTGTTTAATAATCAAAATCTCGAAAAAATTTATTAAATGCTGGTCGATGAAATATTAGAGAGCTAGCTTATTGTACGATGCCACAGTTTAATAAAATGTAACTAGGAGCCATTCAATGACCCTGCTAGTCCAATAAACTCGCCCTGTCAATAGCCAGCCCGGTCAATTACTCAACCAGTCAACAGAGCGCGTATGGTGAGTACGGTAGAGCGGTAAGTACCTACATGTTAGGCACAAAAACTTAAAAATAAATTTATTTGGATTAAAAAAAATATTATTTATTATTTATGTTCCTAAATTAAAAATTACCCCGTTTATCAATTAATTTCAAAAAATCCTGGGCAGGCGGCATAGTAATATTACTTCTGTCAAGACCATAACACAAACAAGCAAATGCAAACGAGAAAACGGCTTGATTGTTTTATGGTTGCATTACATCTGATCCATTTTAATGGACTTATTAAAACTCAAACATTAAATTATCTTTTCTCGTTACCAACTCCCGACTTTTCACCTTTTTTGTTTCGTCAATTTACTGATTGTGATGTTAAGAGAAGCATATCATCCATATCTTCGAACGCCGTTGGCAGTGACTGTGTTAGTAAAAGGATGATTACACCTATTCTTAATGAAATTGTCCACACCATTACCCACTTATTTAACTTCTCCGTCAACACGGGAACCTATCCAAGCACATGGAAGGAGGCTCAAATAACGCCCATTCCCAAAAAACCTAATCCTGCGTCCTTTTCTGAGTACCGTCCCATTTCCATTCTCCCGTTCCTATCCAAAGTCCTAGAACGTCTTGTACACCAGCAACTTAGCCTTTTCCTTAATTCAAACAGCCTCCTTAACCCCTTTCAATCCGGTTTTCGCCCAGGCCATAGCACCGTCTCTGCTCTCATCAAAATCACTGATGATATCAGGCTTGGTATGGAGAACGGACGGGTCACTGTTCTCTCTCTGCTGGATTTCAGCAATGCATTCAATAACGTTGATTTTGATATCCTATTAGCTTTTCTTCGCTCTCTTAACATATCTCCAGCAGTAATTGAATGGTTTCGTAGTTACCTGTTTAGACGCCGGCAACGTATCCGTATTGACGATACATATTCTTCTTGGTGTGAATTGAGTGCCGGTGTACCTCAGGGCGGCGTTTTATCTCCTCTTCTTTTTGCTATTTTCATAAATTCTATCTCTGAACAACTCTCTTCGTCCTACCACCTTTATGCAGATGATTTGCAAATTTATACCCAAGCCCCTATTGGGTGGTTAGATGAAGCAATTAATAGCATAAACAGTGATTTACAGAATATACTACAGTGGTGCAAATTATATGGGTTTAAAGTCAATCCATCAAAAACCCAAGTAATAGTAATGGGAAGCTCGCGGATGATTACTCAAATCGATTGGCTTGATCTTCCACAGGTAAAATTTGACGGTACTTCAATAGCAATCAGCAAGGTGGTAAAAAATCTGGGGGTACTCATGGATAGCCATCTATCTTGGGGACCTCAACTAGCAGCAGTAAGCCGAAAGACCTTTGCTGCAGCTTCCTCTCTTAAACGGCTGCGAAACTTCCTTCCGACTTCCACCAAAATTGCACTTGCACAATCATTGTTGCATCCCATTCTCGACTATGCTGACGCCAGCTATCTTGATTTAACTGAAGATCAACTCAACAAGCTTGAGCGTCTCCAGAATTTCTCTATTAGATTCATATTTGGCTTGCGTAAATACGATCACATTTCTGAGTATCGCCACAGGCTCAAGTGGTTACCCATCCGCCTTCGTCGGAATGCTCACATCCTGTCCCTTCTTTACAGCATCCTTTTCATTTCTTCTACTCCGCCCTACCTCAAAGAACGCTTTGAGTTTCTTCATGTTTCCAACTCCCGGTCCTTACGCTCCTCTGAAAACCTTAAATTGAAAACTCCTCATCATACCTCAGTATTTTATACTAACTCCTTCACTCTTCAGGCTACCAGACTCTGGAATGCACTACCTGTTTCAATTCGTAACGCCAAATCCCTGCCTGTTTTTAAAAACATGGTTAATAATCATTATCTGTCGTCCATCGCTAACTAAGACTTTGCAACTTTTTTTTTTTTTTTTTTTTTAATTTTGAATATAATTTTTTATTGTTTTTTCTAATTACCTATGTATTTTGAAGTAGGTTATATAATATTATAAAATTATTTATATATATTTATATGTATATTTTATTTTAGTCATTTATGTACTAATTCTGTTAGTTATTATTTGATTAACGCCGCCGTTCTCATTTGTTCACACAGATCCTGTCCATCCAAAGGTTGCCTGGAAGAGATCGCTTTTAGCGATAAGGACGCCCATTGTACCTTTGATTTAATTTTGTATTCTCTTTTGTTTGTTTTATTTTTAATGGTGTGCAATAAAGAAGTTATCTATCTATCTATCTACATCAATGCAGCAAATTTTGTATATAAAAACTTACTTTGTTTTGTCTCACTAGATAAGGTCATATAACTTGAAATACGACAACTTACGTACGCCTTTATACGAGAATTTACGAAGACAAGATGAAACAATGGTTGCCGTCTTGCCTTAGACAAACTTGGGTACAGTCCGCTTCAGGATAGTTAAAACTTACCTTAGTTTATCATCATCACCATACAAGCCATGGACGTCCACTGAACATAAAGGCTTCCTCTATAGATTTCTAGAGCGGCCGATCTTGTGCAGCCTGCACCCAACGGCTCCCAGCAACCTTTATCAAGTCGTTATCTCTAGCTTGTCACATCACCCTAACTGCACTCTAGCTTCAACCAGCTGTATCTCGAGAACTAGACGTTCTAGGTTAGCTGTGTCTTTAGAGAAATGGTTCAATAAGATCTGCATTTCAGATGTCAACTGTCAAAGTGTGTAGTTCGAAGGCTCTTATCAGAAATTCAGATCGCATTGATACCTACCATTTGTTTTATGACACCGCTAGCCTAGAACGTCTAGTTTCCAAGATACGTCTGTTTGAAGTTTGACAGCTGTCATCATAAATGCAGATCTCATTGATACCTACCCGGATTGTTGTGATTTACAGTTTACAAAATATCTAGTTATAGAATGTCTAGAGTCTGGCTAATGAAAGTTGATACTGAAAAAGCGCGGCAAATTTAAAAAATATCAGCATGGCAACCCTAAAGTAAAAAGGAAAGTTGGAACAACTCACTTTGATACTTTGACATTTATTTTTATTTTACGAGTGGTTGCTTGCAATTTTGTCCGCGTTATGACGAGATTAAAAGTAGCTTATATCACTTGTTAACTCTTTATTAACTCCATACCAAACATCACACGGATACGTCACTCCATTGTGGCGTATTAAAGGAACAAACAGGCTATCAAACACTATCATGAGTATCAATATTATCATGAGTTTAAATATTTGTAAATCTATGTGAGTATGTATCAAAGAAAACAACACCATATATTTTATACTGTTTTTTAATCACTATAATCAAAATCTGAATCTAAAAATTCAACATGGAGGGAATCGTCAGAAGCACTGGAGTCGCTGCTGTATCTTAAATTGATGATGAAGCTTTGTAAATTATTTTTAGTTATATGGTATCTTCTTTTGTACTGGTCTTCCACATGAATGACATGGTCTGTCATTTTTTTCCAATCATCTGCTGTAATACACTCAAAAGATTGTTTTATGAGATCCTCGAACTCTTTTGGAGTTCGGCTTACATTTCTTTTTGCTAGACTCCATATGAGTTCTATAGCATTTAGGTCACAATGATATGGAGGATGTCTTAGCACTATGAAGTGCTAAGACATCCTCCATAACATTGTGACCTAAAAGCTAAAAACGGACATGAGTCCGTTTTGGCTTAAAAGTTCATCAGCTTCATAAATAGGTTCTGGTGTGTTCTGTTTTACTAAGCAGAGCAACTCTGCTTTTGAATTGTATGTTTCAAATGAAATACCATTCAATGTAAGCAAATTCTGTATCTCTAACTTTCGATTTTGAGATGTGGGCGCTTTATTTATTATAACAGAATGGTATGATGCATTGTCCATTACAATTACACTTGGTTCATTCAAATTGGGCATAAGGTTTTCTTGAAGCCATTTGTTGAAGTTTGTGGAATTCATGTCATGGTGGTAGTCGGCCATTTTCAATTTGGTGCTAAATACTAACAATGAGTTTGGAACAGGGCCTTTCTCTGATCCTGCATGCACAATAATATATCGTTTTTCTGACGATATATTTTCAATTATTCCACTTGTTGATGGATCTTGCCAACATTTTTTAAGCTTATAGGTTTTGTGGACATAAGTTTCATCTAAGTAGATTATTGGCTTGCCTTCTGCACGTTTCGATGCAATGGTACGCAAAAAGCGATGTCTCCATGCAGCTATATCATACCGTTCAATTAATAATGAACGTTCATTTTTTTTTTCTTAAATTCATAACCGTTGGCTAATAATATGCGACGGAGAGTTTCACGACATCCACCAAATTCTATACTTTCTTTTAACTCTACCAACAAAGATCTTAATGTTGGTACTTGTTTCCTCACAATGTAAAATTCGTTTACTTTATTACGAATAACATCCATATCGAAACTATCTAAGTTCGACACTTTTGAAGGGTGAGGTCGTTTTTTACCTGGAGTCCTCCAGACCCCTTCGTTCACCGCACCTTCTTTTTTAATTCTCTTCAATGTAATAACACTTAAATCTGTAAAAAAAATAAAATAAAATGTCAATTATCGTGAGTCTCATAACTAAGAAATAATAGAAAATACACAAGTATAACAAAACTAGTCTAAGATTAACGTTGAGTGAAAACTTACCGGTGAGTGAAGATAGTTCTACTAAGTACTGGTTCTGCGATTTCATCATATCTTTTTGATCTAAATCTGTGATCTTTTCAATTGCTTGTTTTACTTCAGCAGTTCGTGCATTATCCTCAAGACTATCTGTAAAAGAACAATAACATTATATAAAGTAACTGAAACTAATATGTACTTATTTAAAATAAAAAAATATCAAGACATTTTGACCGTACTAACCTAAAAAATCAGTCACAGTACGTAAACAATCCTGTTATTCTCGCAATATGGCTTGTTTCACAAGCTTTTTCTCTTAATATTTCGAAATCATACAAAACAATAGTTTTCGCACTTCACTCTTTATAGTTTTATTCATTTTTATAGCATTAACACGGATATATCACAACAAAACTATACGCAAGTCAACCACAACGAAACATCAACAACACG
Organism: Philereme vetulata; assembly: GCA_918857605.2. Taxonomy (NCBI): domain Eukaryota; kingdom Metazoa; phylum Arthropoda; class Insecta; order Lepidoptera; family Geometridae; genus Philereme; species Philereme vetulata. The sequence continues at coordinate 1,337,277 of OU975471.1, read as the reverse complement.
CCATCTTATTGCGTCAGAGATAGGGATACCATACACTGATTCTGATTTTACCAAATCTTTCGGAAAACAGCCGAAAATTAATTTCTTTAAAATAAAATTGCCAAGTTATTCTGTAGTAAATAGTGTACCTAATTAATTAAGCTATTTATTAGACCAACTTAAGGCTTAGTGTTGCTCTTGAAATGATCCAACACGTACATACGATACTTATTTTCGATGAATACAATTTTAGCACACGTACAAATTTATAAAACTCATTTTATAAAATGTTTAAAATAAGTTTGTTTTAAAAATGCCTTTTTGGAATTAATTGTTCCTAAGTACTTTCTGCTTAAAATACCCCAATTTGTAGGGTAAATATCCGATGGTAGGAACACTTTAGTGTTGTCATATAAAAAGTTTGCAAAAAAATCCAGTATCTACTTTCGTTAGCCAGACTCTAGTTTCCGTGATACGGGTGTTTAAAGTTTGACAGCTGTCATCAGAAATGCAGATCTAATTAGCCGGGTCCACACCAGACGATGCAACGCGCTCCAATTGCACTTGGTAGGAGCGCGCTAAACAGGATCGTCTGGTGTGGACGTGCCTCGCGCAATCCAAACTACAAATATGGATCGCGCGCTCCTCGCCGCAAGCGATCCGATTTTTTCGAATTTAGTGACAAAAAATATCTAGCGACATCTAGCGACTTTTTAAAATAACGAAAGAAGAACGAAAGAAAGAATACATAGAACTAGCAGCAGTGGTAGATTCACACATTTCCCGAGTACAGGCTGTTAAATTTTTGCCGTCCTTCATTCCAACAAGTTAAGTTATAGTTTTTGGTTATATTTCTGAGCGAATCGATAAGGCGGCTAAATGTAGTATGCTACTGGTTGGGAGCCGCGAACTGGGTGTTATACAATAGAATATAGAAGTTTGTGGTACCGTTGCTTGAATGTACAATGAAAGGGAAGAGGGAAAAGTCATCGGAAATATGGCTTATAGACTTCTTTCTGCAAAATACTTGTCAGAAAAAAAAGGTCCCCAAATTTGCCACTCCTAAAATCTGCCGCCCTAGGCTCAAGCCTACTCAGCCTGTAGGTAAATCCACCACTGACTAGCCGATTTGGCTATAACAGTTTTGTCACTGCCACATTCAAACGATGAAGTCGAGCGAATGTTCAGTGTGATGAATATCTTAAAAAATAAACTAAGAAACGGATTGGCGCCTGTTACTCTGAACTCAATCATTCTTATAAGAAACCAATTAAATATTTTAAACTAGACTTACCATAACTACGTATTGCCTGAAGATGTTCTTTCCAAAATCTCAAAAACCATTAAAAAAACAAAGAGTACCAAAAAGGGCCATCAACTTCCAGAACTGCTCCTGCCAATGTTTGTGATGAGGATGACGTCTTAGTTAGATGACGAAATGTTGCAATTTATTCAATTTTGATTACCTAATAATAATAATCCTCCTAGCCGATTTCGGCTACAGAGACTTGACTTTGTGATTATTGGCCTAGGTGTTTAGCCTGTATGTGGCTGATGTACCCTATTTTTGCGCTAAAAGTCCGGTTACAATGAACACAAGTTAAGGCGCCATTAATGTAGTTGTAATTGATATTAGCCGGCGGTCGACTTTTAAGCTGATCTCGTTTTAAGTCTAGTTCTTGCCTCCTTTCTTCTTCAAACTCGTACACTTTGTCCTGAACATGACGCCTCCATTCAGGTCGTTTTTCAGCGAGAGCCTCCCAGCGCGACGGATCGATACAACACCTCTTCATGTGCCTCTTCTGTACGTCTTTGAAACGTAGGAACTGACCTCCGCGTTTCCGCTTACCATGTTCTAGTTCACAGAAGAAAATGCGTTTCGCCCTTCGCTCATCAGACATCCGAGACAGGTGCCCGCACCAACGCAGCTGACGCCGCATCAAATATGCCTCTATGCCACAGACATTAGCCCGTCGTAGAACATCGGTATTACGGACCCGATCCGACCACTTGATGTTAAGAATGTCGCGGAGGCATTTCAGATGGAATCTGTCTAACGTGCGTATGTGTCTGCGATACAGGCACCATGTCTCTGACGAGTACAAGATGTTAGGAAGTACAATAGCCATATACACCTTAATCTTGGTACTCAATTTGATGTTATGGGAGCGAAATACCTGGACTCGTAGTTTACCAAAAGCAGCCATAGCGGAGCCAAGTCTGCTGTTGATCTCCGAGTCAAGGTCGCATTTTGTTGTTATGCTGCTTCCCAGATATCTGAATGTATCGACCTGTTTTATGGGCTTTCCATCGATTTGCAGATTCAGTGGAGCTTGGTTAACAGTGTCCATGGCCATCACCTCTGTCTTTGTAATATTAATTTTGAGGCCAAATCTACAGCACGCAGCGTCAAGCCGAGTCATCAAGTCCTGGAGTCCCTCAGAAGATTCCGCAACGAAACATAGGTCATCAGCATACATCAATTCGGTAATGAGGTCATACGATACCTTTGTGTGCGCTTTTAACCTAGCCAGGTTAAAGATACTGCCATCTGTGCGAAAACGTATGCGGATCCCTTCGGTGTTGGCTTGTAAAGTCTCCCTCACGACAACGGAAAAGTACAGAGCAAAAAGAGTGGGTGCTAATACACAGCCTTGTTTTACACCACAAGTGACAGGGAATTGCTCTGTCTGCTCACCATTGACGGTTACGCAACAAGTCATGTTGTCGTGAAGAAGTCTTATCAAGCGTATAAATTTGTCGGTGCAACCAAGTTTCGAAAGCACAATCCACAAAGCTTCGCGAGGTACACTGTCAAAAGCTTTCTCCAGATCAACAAAACAGAGAAACAGAGGTTGACACTGTTCCCTGCTTTTCTCTTGCAGTTGTCTAAGAGAGAATATGGCCTCGCATGTGCCGCGATTGGGTCTAAACCCAAATTGCGTTTCAGGCAATATACTTTCAGAGAGCTCCATAAGACGATTTAAGAGTACTCTGGCAAAAGTTTTTCCTGGAGTAGACAGAAGTGATATACCCCTATAAGAGTTGCAAACAGATCGATCACCTTTATTTTTATACAAAGAGCAAATTAGTGATACGCCAAAACTAGGAGGAACGAACTCCATTTCCCACATGCGCTGGAAAAATTGCCAAATCTTGTAGTGCAACTCATCTCCGCCATATTTTAATAGTTCTCCTGGTATGTTATCGATGCCGACAGCCAGTTTTTCTGCGCTTTGATGGCGATGATAACTTCCTCAAGAGAAGGAGGCTGATCTAGATCTACGGCTTGTGGTAAGGCAGGAAGTGATGCTAAATAGTTTATGTCAGCAGAACGATCCACATTGAGTAAGCTGTTATAGTGTTCTGCCCAGCGAGTAAGAACTTCTCCTTTGCTTACCAGGAGGGTACCTGAAAGTGATTTCAGTGGTACGTTTACTCGATGTGGACTTCCTACTAACTTTTTAATCTCGTTAAAGAAATCGCCGAGTCTATTCGAATCAGCAAGCCACTGAATATAGCGAACCTTGTTCAGCCACCACTCATCTTTTGCGTTTCGAGTTAGTCTCCTTATTTGGCTCGTACTCTCCTTTATTTTTTCAGAAGCAGTTGTCTGATTTCCCTTTCGAAGGAGCTGGCGGTGTTTTTCTAGGGCGACTGTCAATGTATTATCATTTTCGTCAAACCAGTCTTCACAGACACGAGGTTTTTGGCCTAAGATCTCAGTAGCCGCATTGATGGTATTTGTAGTTAACAGTTTCCAGCCCTCGTCTAACTGTTCATCTTCGGGGTGTATGCCTGCTGTAAAGGTATTGACAGCTTCCCTGTAATTTGCCAATATTTCAGCAGACTCTAGCTTTTTCAGATGAAGACAGTTAGGCTTAGCCCTGCGAGGTCTACGGCAAGGGCTAAGACGCAAAAATAGTTTTGTAACAACAAGTCGGTGATCCGACCAACAGTTTGCGCCCCTCATTACTCTCGTTACTTTGACATCCGCTATATCCCGTTGACGGACTATAGCATAATCAATAAGATGCCAATGCTTGGACCTTGGGTGCATCCAGGTAGTTTTGTATTTATTTGGGAGTCTAAACATGGTATTGGTAATACCCAGATGAAATTGGGAACAGAGGCTTAGTAACAGTTGCCCATTACTGTTCATGTTACCAATGCCATGTCGCCCTATCACCCGAGGCCAAGCTTCAAAATCACGTCCGACGCGAGCATTAAAGTCGCCAAGAAGCAAAACTTTCTCACAGCGCCGGATTTTAGTCAGCACTTCTGACACTTCCTCATAAAATTTGTCCTTGACGTCATCACTTTTGTCGAGTGTTGGCGAATATACGCTGATAACATTTAAGTATTTATTGTTTCGAAGATGGAAACGTAAGGACATGACACGATCAGAGATAGCAACTGGATGTTCTTCCAACTTAGAGGCTAAAGTAGTTTTAATAGCAAAGCCTACTCCTGACCGTCTAGGCTCAGAAGCTGGTGTGCCTTTCCAGAAGAAAGTGTACCCACCACCACGTTCAACAAGCTCACCTTCGTCAGCTAGATGTGTTTCGCTGAGAGCGGCTATGTCGACGTCATAGCGTTTGAGCTCGCGAGCCACAATGGCGGTTTTACGTTCTGGGCAGAGGTTGTTGGGTCGGTCTAAAAGAGTACGTACATTCCACGCACCAAAAGTCATATTCATCTGCATGTTTTTAGATTTTTTGATTACCTATTGTTTGTGCAAACCTACATATTTTTTTTATGTAATATGTAAGGAAAAAGGCAAACGGCCCGCGTGATGGGAAGTAAGTGGTGGTTATCTTCAAGTAAACACTTAAATATTAACCGTCTTTTATTAATGCAATATCCTTATAAAAATCTAGCGACATTTTACCAGATTTTTCATATATCTGGCGACTTTTCGGTGCTAGCTTAGCGACTTTTTTTTTGCCTGAGCGGCAACCCTGCTAAAAGGTGCGTCACCTAAGTCTCTTCGAGCACGCGCTGTGGACACTTGTGTTTTGAGTCGCGCGATCCGGCAATTATGAATAGACAGGATTGTGAACGTTTAATATCCCTGTATAGGGAGCGTAATAGAAATAAGAAAACGCATGAGACAGTTAAAATGGCAGTGGGCAGGACACATTTGTAGATTGGAAAACGATAGGTGGACAAAACTGGTGACAGAGATCCCACTGAAAGGAAAAAGGAGACAGTGTAGACCAAAAAGGAGATGGAGAGATATTTTTACCCAACGACGTGGACCGGTATGGATGAGAACAGCGAGAGAGAGGGATGTATGGAAAGATTTAGGGGAGGCCTACGCCGTGGAGGCGACTATTGCGGAAGAAATGGATACTTAAGACCAAAATAGTGATAGTATAATTAATTAGTATGTAAATATAAGTGATAAAGTAAGTAATGTTAGAATACGCAGTGGAAATAAAGGCATTTTTATTTTATTTATAGGAAACGTAAATGCCTGTGGGACTCAAACGACAACTGTTATACTAATAGAGGCGAGGGAAAAAATGCTTGGCGGCACACTTGGAAAAATATAAGTTGCTGCTGCTGCGGCAATTCGTCGCTGTTGTAGGACGTGTAACTCCATAGCGAGTCAAAGTTCAACTGACTTTGATTCACTATGGATCAAATGGAGCACGTTGGAGCAGCCCGTCAGGATCGCAAGAAATTGCCGCTGGATCAGACGAGTACGATCCGTGATCAATGCTCGATCCCTGGATCGCAGATCGTGCAATTTCCGATCCAAGATGGATCGTCTGGTGTGGACCTGGCTATTAATACCTACAATTTGTTTTGTTTTTTAAGGTATAAATTCGAAACGAAAAAATAACCGGGCGAGTTAACGATTACAACTAATATATTTACGGGATATCCATATCTCGCCTGACCGGGCGAGTTGGTGGTTGACTCACTATAAGGGTTTCAAGTACGACTAAGAGACTCTGATATTATGTCGAATGTTATCGATTAGCAATGCAATTCAATGCAGTGCGAACCATGATATTTTCCAAATAAGTTTGATGTGGTTTCGATGCTGACTGTATATTATGTGGCTCGAAAGTTGCTGTACAATACCATTCTACACATACCTAGTTGTGTTTTCTTGTTGAAACTTCTCATGTGAATTGTTAAATTCCATCTCGGAGCCCCTACTTCCTAACTAGATTTTAATTATGAATATCTGGAGATTGCGGACAACTGAGGTAGTGGTACCTCCCTATTGCGGTGCACTAATTTGGCTGGCTTCACCGAACTTTAAAATTAGAAAAATACTCAAATAGTTTTAATTTTTTATACGACATGGAAATAGAACAAGCTTATGGCTCACCTAATGTTAAGTGGTAATCATCATCTATAACAGAGAATTGCCTCGAAGATCACGCTCATTAGAAATGTGCCCTATGGTGCAATGGCACAGTTCGAAGCGTATGGTTACCGTGAAATTACAGGCACATGAGGCTTTACACCTATATGCTTTAAGTTGATGGACGCTAGGCAGTGTATCGTAGAATACGTTTCTAAGGTGCGTGACCTATGACGCGTTACCACTGTTACATTTGAGTTTTTGTCCCACGATGGAAAGAGGAAGAAAATCCCAAATGTTACTTGAAGTGGGTTTGCAGTACAATAAAACGATTTATTCGATCACAGCTAGTATCATTTTATTCTATTTTAACAACTCCACACAAAAAATGGAAATGGGAATTTTATACTATTTGGGAAATTTTTACAATAACTTTGTTTGCAATGTAGATACTTAAAAAATAGTGTCTAACTTTATCTAATCCTTATTACTAAACCAAAACACAAAACACACATCAGGTGGGCCATATACTTGCTTCATCAACCAGTAACATCAAAAAATATACATATATATAAAAATTGCTGGCACCGTTACGTCGGTTTTAGTTAGAGCAGTGCGTTTCTAACATATGTGTTCGCTGGTCGCCTTCATATTATAACTCTCGCCTTTGCTAACAACTAGCCGTGAAATTACACGAGAGACGTGAGATTCGGAAGTGGATATAAATTATAAGGCTTTACGTTGAACGCGCAAAAAGTGTTCACGTACAGGTTGCTCTGCAACACGTAACCTAATCAAAAGGGGATTTGTTTTAATGTTTGTTTAATTTTAAACTTTATCGTTTAACTGAAAATAAACACATTTATTTTTACACTAACTGTAACTGGCGACTTCTAACGCATAAAACTACTAAACGTGTACATTCGCTGAAATTTTAATCTACAGGTAAAAAGTTGTGCCCTGTGCGTTGTTTTAACATTTTAAAGAGCGATTATATATGTTACTAGCTGACTAATCCGCAGCTTCGCATGCGTAGTTTTCCAATTAAAATATTACCCGCGTAGTAATATTTTGGGTGTTGGGTATAAAGTAGCTTATGTTACCCGCGGATAGTGTAGCTTTCCAACGGTGAAATATTTTTTTAAATCGGTCCAGTAGTTTAGGAGTCAATGCAAACAAACAAACAAATCTTTCCTCTTTATAATATTATTTTTGTAGATATTGATATGTTCTATAATATTGTAGAACATACGACGAAAGACGCAGCGCATGCGACGAAAGACGTTTTAATAGGCACTTTTTTCACCTTGGGTTACGTTACTTAAGTTTTAGTAAGGATCCCTAATTTTTTCTAGCAATAAATATAACCTATGTCACTCAGGGTAAATGTAGATTTCCAATGGTGAAAGAATTTTTGAAATCGGCACAGTAGTTTTTGAGTTTATTCATTACAAACATACACACACACAAAAATACAAATCTTTCCTCTTTATAATATTAATATAGACTAGTATAGATGTTATATACATATATAGACATATGTTAGATTAAGGTGTATATCTAAAGAACCTAAGTTATTCGGCCGCTGCAGTTGAAACCTTAGTATACGTAATGCAAATGTGGTGCCCAGCTCCAAACAATGGCACACGTCCTTGCATGCCCATCCTGCTCCAATGCTCCAATGAACGTGGCGACGTACTTGTCAAAATGGCTATAGTCTTGACACATCGACACGAAAGAAGAAATAACCTAAATACGACCCTTCAACTGTTATCTATTATCTGTCATCCCTGATAGTCAAATAAACCGTAAAACACCTCGCAAATAATAATATATTTTAAAAGGACATAATCATGATATTTTTAAATTTTTCCATTATGTAGTTCTCTTTATTCTCTCCTGGCTTCATCATCAGGTCCTGGTATTCATTATATCATCAAAAACCTTGCAAAAACAATTTGAAAGAACTCAAAACCTTCTCTTTTCTTTATCCAATAAGTACCGGCTTTCTCCTAGCTTCGTTATCAGACCCTGGTGTTGAAAGGAATGATAAAATATTTCATTGTTTACGTATAACCGTAACTTCATAAACCTAATAATAACATCCTTTTTAACCCTTCTTCTCCCTTCTATCTTAAGGAGCGTTTTGAGTTTCTCCACCAGGCTAATGATCGCAATTTGCGTTCTTCAGATTCCCTCCAACTTAAAACTCCTGTCCATACGACAGAGTTTTATAGTCGATCCTTCACTGTAACAGCCGTACGATTGTGGAACGCTTTGCCCCTCTCTATAAGAACATCCAAGTCTATTAGTAATTTTAAAACAAAAGTGCACACCCATTATCTGTCCTTGTGTTGAAGTTGTAGCTGCTTGTTAATTCATCATAACCACTTTTAGAGTTGCTTATTTAAATTAAATTTGTGTTATTACTGGTAATTTAGGTTTATAATATGTAGATATGTTTTTAAATTTATATAGATGCACCGCCGTCATGTGTTACATTTTGATCCTGTCCATACAAAGGTTGTCTGGAAGAGATCGCTTTTAGCGATAAGACCGCCCATTGTACTAAATCTATTTGTAAGAATTATGTTATGTATTTTACTTTGGTGTACAATAAAGAGTTATCTTATCTTATTATACCTTATCTTATCTTAATTAATAAAGTTTATGAATACGAGCTACAGCATCCCTTTTCAACCCTAGAGGTGATTTTCCAGATTATAATTATATTTTTAAAATAATATTTTAACATAAGAAATCCAACACATTTTTGGATTTGATTTGACTCACCCAGGGGGTGAAATAATGAATCACTAAATTTTTTTTATTCTTAAAAGCTAGGCACAACAACAGATATAAACATAATTGGCGGTCTTATCGCTAAACAAAGAGCGATGCGACTCGGTGCTTGTGGTGACTCGGTGCTCTCGCCGAGAAAGCTGCGCAGCGCGGCGCAGATCGGCGTAAGGAGGTGTATGTACTTCGACTAGTATACATTCGCTCTCATTAAAATTTGTATCTTTTTTGTGTAATTAACAAGTTATATACCGTATCATTATCTTAAAAAGTGCGCGCGCCGTCGCGTCTCGGTGAGAGATGACCCTAACTAAGGTTGTATTCCGACATAAAATATTTTAGAGTGACGTTCAATTTATAGACTTCGTCCTGTTTAGCATGACATCGTATTTATGGCAGAACTATTCCAGAACTCTGGCTATTCTGTCCTGAGCAGTATCCAGCCGTCCTTTATAAGTGACATTTATAGTCCGTCTACACTAAATCTGCGTAACGCAGTTAACGCAACAAGTTTATATTATAACTATTTATTTATCATTTTAGGCCTTTTTAAAATCTATCTTATATAACAAGGGCTGTGGATTTTGTTAAATAAATAAAATATAGAAGATAGTTTTAGCAGCATCCGTTTGTGAGGTAAGGCACTTACGTAAATGAATTTTGAGATCGTTATTTATTTATACATGAAACAAATACCTACTTTTAATATTTGAGGATTTCAGGTTATGAGAGGTACATGAAAGGTTGAAGGTATAAAAACAGTACACTAAAATTCTACCAATACTGGCCTACAGACTGACACATCATTACAATAAACTAAAATTTGAGTTCAAATATATTTTAAAGCAAGACTAATATTTATAAATCATAATAAATAATAATTATCTAGCTCAGTATATCCCCTTGATGGACATCCGCGTATCTCTTACACATTATGCAGACCCATGAAGATATCTCCAACTACCCCGATAAGGGGCAAGTCAAAGATTACATTTGATACATGCCACTTTATGCATAGAAGCTGAACAATTATGATTAGATGGTATGTCGCAAGACCATCGCCGCTAATTAGAATACTTAATTAAAATTTAAAATAGCATTAATACTAAACAGCCTTAGAATTTTCGTTTCCAAGACATGCAATTTGAAAATAATTATATATGATTACAATCATATATAATTATTTTCAAATTGCATATATAAGGTACAATTTATTAGTGTCAGAATTAAAAAAAACAAGTGTGCTTTAGACCACACAACTGAAGTAAAACTTCTTTTTCAAAACATTAATTTATATAATTGATCAATTACAAAACTGTCCACACGTCTGTAGGTCATTCTTCTATGTTCATTCTGGACAGATGCAACTCGCACTCGCACATTAACATTTAAAAATATACGAAACCTAACTCTCTCAATTTCTATCTTCACTAACTTATATCTCTCTCTCAACTTCCGTTCGCACTTTTCGTAACGCATTCACCAGCTTACTCCCCAATTCAAGCGTGCGTTCAAGTTTTACTTCAAACATTTACTAGAATCTATTTTTACCATCGCTATGCAGACTTAGCGTGCCGTTCCTTTTAAGTGACATTTATTTGCGACATCTGACAGCCACCGACTCAACTAATGCTATTTGCGAGAACTTCTTTTCGAGCTACTTATTCATTTTTTCTCTGTAAAATAAAATATACAGGATACAAAACCTGTTTTGTTATGGACAACATTAATTTAAAATACATTTAGAGGATTTAATACCGGTGGCTTGAATAATTATCCAGTAATCAATACATTTCGAATAAACAATGTTTTACGTGGATCAGCGGCGTCTTTGCGACGATGCCGCCTAGTCAGTATAACAGATGAGTGAATATGATTTGCATACCTGTTTTATAGCGGCTGTTTGATTCATATTTTAGGACTTGAAAATTAGGTTGTCTGAAAATTTAAAATGTTCTATGTTAATGTATTCTAAATAACCTTTTTACAACAATACTAGCCATTAGACCTACCCGTGTTTCCATTTAATGTCATACATAACAAAACACGTAGTTTAAAAGAACCTTTCAAAGTGGTTCATCCGTTTGGTAACTACGATGCCACAGACAAACACACAAACGTAGACGTTGAATTTATACCACCTCTATTTTTACGTCAGGGGTTAAAATGAATTCAAAACTCATATTATTTCAGGAAATAATCCTGAAAATTGTAATCCGCTTTCATCCGCGTAATCAGAAGTTTTTTGTGTTATGTGCCTATCTCAGGACTTATGACTTAACCCAATTCGGCAAATTTATAAAAAACTAGCTGTCCAATCCGCAGCTTCGCACGCGTAGTTTTTCAATAAAACATTACCCTTCTTCTGCGCAGTTGGGTAAAAAGTAGCCTTTGTCATCCGGGTATAGTCTAGCTTCCCAACAGTGAAATAATTTTTTAAATCGGTCCATTAGTTTCGGAGCCTATTCAATACAAGCAAACAAATCTACTCTTTATAATATTAGTATAGCTATAGACGATTATATTAAGGAGCCATACCATCATGTAAGGATTATAAAAGTCAATATTTTCATAAACTGCTAAATTTCCAATGTTGTTGATGTTGTCATAGCAACGGTGATTATTAAAAAAATACGAGCCTTACAGTAGTCGCTTATGATGTGTAACATCATTTTTATTGAACACCATATAAACGAAAAATTACAAATAAAATAGAAAACAGAAAACAAACCTTAGTATTATCTACCGAATTCATCACTCTGAAAGTTGGTAATTGAAAACTCGATAACAGCTCCGTAAACGCGATTAGCCGTAAGTAAATTTAAAAAGAGTGTTCGCGATTACGCTAAACTCAAGGCTCAGTTGTTCTTCCTTACGATGTTGTTAATCTACCAATCCACGCACGCCACCATCACATTTTTTTTATACTACTTATATGGCAAACGAGCATGCAGTCCACCAGATGTCAAGTGGCTACTGCAGCCCATGGATATCCACATAGAATTCAAAACAAGCTATTATGTTGTATTGATCTCTATGTGGATACGTTGCCATACTATAGGACTAAGCTGTTATGCCTATGTGCCAGTAATTTCAGGAACATACCATTACCATCTAACCCGAACACAGCAGCACAAGTACTGCTATTTGGCGGCAGATAAAGGTAAGGCGGTGGTGTACACTTCCTCGAGCCCGTTCACAAAAGCTCTACCACCAGTAAGTACCACGTGATTATTTAAAACTTATTTCTATTGGTTGATAAATCAATGTTCCTTTTACCCGCTTCTCAAATTTTGTACAAAGGTAGACGCCATTACACACATTGTGGTAACAATAGAAAGACCTGTTTTAATTTAAAAATATCCTGAAATCCGATAAGTAAATATCCAGTAAGGTGAATCGTCAAATTAAGTACCTGGCATCGCACAGTAGGTACAAATAGAATGAGGCTCATTGTATTTATATAAATATGCTGTGATGAAATAAACCCCCCATGACAAATCCTTATTTTAAGTTATTTAGTTAGTTTTAGTTAGTTTAGTTTTTAGTTAGTTTATTGGTAATATTTTAACCAACTTCAAAAAAGAAGAAAGTTCTTAATTCGATTGTATTTTTTTATGTTTGTTAGCTCAGACCTCCTTTATGTATAGGTGTTACCCGATTTGTAAAATTAGTTTTTTGTTTGCAAGTATATACTTTTATTGGCCGTGTGGTCCCGGCGTAATAATAGGGCCACCCTTTTTCATCCCGTGGGAGCCGTGTGAGCCGGCAAAGGGAGATGTTCCAGGGAATAGGCAGCAGCATTCTTCTGTGTACTAATCATCAACCACTGCGATCACCAAGCCGCCTGCCAAGCGTGGTGATTATGGCAAAACCCCCCCTATGATAGACACAACAAACAAACGGCCCCCAGTCCCCAGCGTCTCCGTCATTCTTGGAAGTGGTAGCAACCAGGGCAGTGGCGGAGCAGGGGGTGCTAAGACGCAGCGTAGACCGGTCCCCCATAAGGTGGACCGACGATCTAGTAATAATCGCGGGGAGCCGTTGGGCGCAAACGGCTACCAACCGCTCGTTGTGGCGATCTAAAGGGGAGGCCTATGTTCAGCAGTGGACGTCTTCCGGCTGATGATGATGATATACTTTTAGATTGATCCCATGGAAATTTCATCAAAATTGGTAGAGTAGTTTGGTTTTTACTGTTATCTGAAGTCGGTTATATTTTTGTTAAAGTTACTTGTAGTATTTGGGATGCAGTACATCCATAATTATCAATTATTATTATTAAATCAAAGAGAACTTAATATGGTCTAGTAGTTAAACATATCTGACCACCGCGCACGTTCATTGTTCAAAGCGCAGTCCCGGTTTCCTGTTACACATTTCCGTCCCATTTGCCAAAATCAGTCCCACAAACCGATCGGAAAGATGTTACACATTAAAAATATTGTTTTCGTTGAATACCAAAAGGTATCAAGTGGCCATTTTGCATTTGACATAATGTCATAGTGAATTGCATTATTTGAAATTTTTTTAAAGCGTTTCTGCGTCAAGAGCCTTATCACCTACACGAATTGTAAGCCAACCTGTATAAATATATTATTAAGATTTGCGTTAAAATATAGGAAAAATACCAAAATATTCAAAAGATTATTTGTATCAATATTATAAATACGGGATTTATCACGTACCTACCGCCTTATCAGTGTTTTGACTGGCAATCCCATCAATGATAAAACCCGTATTTTTATTAAAGATTTAAATAAATCACGAACGTTTTCTAAGCTTCTTTGTAGTTGATGTCTTTTTCTCACAAGTATTAATAGCGATTTGAAACAGAGTCGGGTGATTTGATTACTGGTTTTGCATAACTTTCCAATAATTTAAAGCAAGTTTAGACTCAGTGGAAGGCGCCCTATCATTGTATAAATCACAGTTATTTGAAAAGGTCATATGTCTCACGCAATATCTGAACTTGGTCCCTAGGGGGATATATTATTTTCATTTTCCATTACTTTTATTTTCAATAAGAAAAAGAACACTAAGTTCACTTTTCAAGACCACTTCACAGTCGACCCGCCCGCGGCTTCGCACGCTTGAAATTTCCCGTTCCCGTGGGAACTTCGGGGTAAAAATTATATAAAATACTCTTGTCAAAGTGACGCGACACTTCATGTAAATGACTTCACGTCAATGAACGACGGTTAAATTATATTGATATTGTTCATACAATGTTTAAAAAATGAGAAGGGGGGGGGGGTAAGGGTGATAAATACTTTACGACATATTCTCATACCTACCAAATATACAAAAAAAATATAAAAAATAGTCGACCCGTTTCGGAGGAGTGCGACCACAAAAACCGTGACAAAAGATTTTTATATATTAGTTCAATAATAAAAAATGCTGGACATTTCACACTGCGCTATCTAGCCCCAAACTAAGCACAGCTTGCACGATGTACTATAACCAGATAACTGATAGAAAACTAACACAAGGTATACCTATTTTGTAAGTTTATACTTACTTAAATTCATAGAGAAACACCCAGATCCGGAAAAAATATCTGTAGGTCATGCAAACATTTGTTTTGCGGTGGGAATCGGACGTGCAACACCTTGCGTCTAAGCCAACTATTCGCCCACTGCACCACGTAGGTCACCAAAAGTAAAATACGATCGCACTTTTGGAAGTAAAACTTCTTTACGCACACTTGACTTGGTAAGCTGGTGAATGCGTTACGAAAAGTGCGAACGGAAGTAGAGAGGGAAATATAAATAACGATGAAAAGAGACAGTCATCATCATCATCATCATATCAGCCGTAGGACGTCCACTGCTGGACAAAGGCCTCCCTCATTGATCTCCAGGAACTGCGGTTGGAAGCGGCCTGCATCCAACGCCGACCTGCGGTTCTTACCAAGTCGTCTGCCCATCTTGTGGGTGGACGTCCTACGCTGCGCTTGCCGGTCCGTGGCCTCCACTCGAGAACCTTTCGGCCCCATCGGCCATCTGTTCTGCGCGCTATATGGCCTGCCCATTGCCACTTCAACGTGCTAATCCGTCGGGCTATGTCGGTGACTTGAGTTCTCCTACGTATCTCCTCATTTCTGATTTGATCCCGTAGAGAAACCCCGAGCATAGCCCTCTCCATAGCTCGTTGAGCGACTCTGAGCTTATTCATAAGGCCAATAGTGAAGGACCACGTCTCGGTTCCATATGTCATCACTGGTAACACACACTGATTGTAGACTTTCGTCTTAAGGCACTGAGGTATGTTGGACGAAAAGACGTTGCGAAGTTTCCCAAACGCTGCCCATCCGAGTTGGATTCGACGATTGACCTCTTTCTCGAAGTTGGACCTACCTAATTGGACTGTTTGTCCTAGGTATACATACGCGTCGACAACTTCAAGAGCCGAGTTCTCAACCATAACTGGGGCAGGGACGACATGGACATTCGACATGATTTTCGTCTTGTCCATGTTCATTTTTAAGTCCTACCCGTTGGGAGACTCGATTGAGGCCTTCGAGCATCGTGCTGAGCTCTTCCATCGACTTTGCCATGACCACAATATCGTCGGCAAACCGAAAGTGAGTGATGTATTCGCCGTTAATATTGATGCCCAGTCCTTTCCATTCCAGAAGCTTGAAAGCATCTACCAATGCGGTCGTAAACAGTTTCGGAGAGATGACATCTCCCTGTCTTACGCCTCTTTTTAAGGGAATCGCCTTCGAGCTCTGTTCATGTACTCGGACTGACATAGTGGCGTTTTTATACAAACACTTCAACACTTCGATGTACCGATAGTCAATACGGCATCGTTGGAGAGACTCAAGCACTGCCCATGTTTCGATCGAATCGAAGGCTTTCTCATAGTCCACAAACGCGAGACATAGCGGCAAGTTATACTCTTCGGTCTTCTGTATGACTTGCCGCAGCGTATGTATGTGGTCTATGGTACTGTAGCCTTTACAGAACCCGGCTTGTTCGGAAGGCTGGAAGTCATCAAACCTGCGTTCGAGACGGTTCGCGATGACCCTCGAAAACAGCTTATAAACATGGCTCAAAAGCGAGATGGGTCTGTAATTCTTAAGCAAGGTGTTGTCACCTTTCTTGAAGAACAGAACCACCACGCCCCCGTTCCATGCTTTTGGCGTCGTACCTTCAAGCAAGGCGGAATTAAAAAGCTTCTGAAGGACTTTAAGTACCGGTGATCCACCCGCTTTCAGAAGCTCTGAAGTGATTCCGTCCTCACCCGGCGCCTTGTCGTTCTTAAGCTTTTTTAAGGCCATCCTGATCTCATACAGGCTGATGTCCGGAATATCTTCGGTATAATGTCGGGTCAGTTTGGCTCTTGGGTCGTTGGCCGCACTGCAAACAGGTTTAGTGACCGAATCGTAGAGCCGTCCATAGAACCTTTCGACTTCCCTTAACACTTCCGCTTTACTTGACGTTATGCTGCCATCTTCCCTCTTCAGCTTCGTCATGCGGCTCTGCCCAATAGAATTATCTCTCGCGAACACTTTGGAGCCTTTATTCCGCTCTATCGTATCTTTAATACGAGATGTATTAAAGGTACGAATATCGTGCCGAAAGAGACAGTCACGTTTCGTATATTTTTAAACGTTAATGTGCGAGCGCGAGTTGCGTCCGTCCAGAATGAACATAGACTGATCGACCTACAGACGTGTGGGCAATTTTGTAATTTAACAATTTTATTAATTAATATTTTTAAAAAGAAGTTTTACTTTACTGTGTTCTAAAGCACACTCGTTATTTTATTAGTCTATTTTAGTTCATCTAATTTGTTTTCATTAAAATCTCTGTAATTATATAAAATTAAAAATAATTATTATTTATATAATAAGATAACCATGAAACCATTTTGTTAGTAAAACGCTTAAATATAGGGGAGTTAGTTACTAATTGCGTTTTAGTCCTCTGCGTGAGCTTCCACAACAAAGGACAACCAAGTTTGTTGTTACAAACTTAGTTTGGGTGCCAAGCATGACAGACAGATTGCTTCACACGCGAGCTTTTTCAATAAAAAGTAGGCTATGTTTCAATCCAAGTCATAATGTTCCAATGTACCAAACACAGAAACGTAATCTTTCACTATAAGGCTGCTTTTCCACCAGAGATGTGCTATGCAGCTATGCTGCGAGGATGTACAAGCTAAGCTATTAAACTATGTGACCGTTTCCACTGATACTAAGCTATGTAGCGGAGCGACTAAGATGTGCTATGAAGATGCACCGCCGCAAAGTAGCTGTGCGAGGAAAATTATAATATTATTTAATTATTAAAATAATATACCTCGTGCTGCCATAATCTCTGGTTTAGGACAAGGTTTAAAACGACCCGTATCGCAGTAATGGAAAGCACAGATAAATCTGTGCCGCTGGGAACGTGTTAAAATTGCCTCTAACTTACCTCTTATCTCTGAGATCCGATGATATCCATCATGAAGATGAGATGATAGATAGATGATAGATATGAGATGATAGTTAGATGTTAAAAATTCACAATCATTATCAGTCCTTGTCGACCCACTGCTGGGCACAGGCCTTTCTTCGTTTCTGCTATTCTTTCCAATCCTGTGCCAGTCTGAACCACGTACGTTAAAAATTCAATGTCCGTTAATTGAGTGAGGGACCTGAATAAAATAATCAAGTGCCTAGTACCGTTGGAATCGATTTGGACGCGAATGCATCAAGTGACCGTAATTGGAATCGACAAACTGATCGCAATTTCGATGTCGGTACTATCAAGTGCCTAACCGATTCTTTGTTAATTCATTTAAGTATAACTGATTATATATTATTACTAGCTGTTTGCCCGCGACTTCGTACGCGTTACACTACTAAATGTGCACTAATTCATCACAACACATCACATTAATTTATGTGATGTTCATTGAGGATGTGTGTTTATTTATTTGTGTGTTACTCAATCACGTCAAAATGGTTAAACCAATTTGGATGAAATTTCGTATATGTATAGAATTTATTCTGGATTAACACATATGCTACTTTTTATTCTATAAATCAGCTAAAAAAGTTACAGCTACTCGTACATAAGCGTCTTGCAGTCCACTCCCTTTAAGTTAAATATTCTCGCAATGGTGAGCCATACAAAACGCTAGCCGTAGTGATCTCAGCCAACTCTCTGTATGTTAGATATAGGCGCAATGATGAGTCAAAAAAGTCTTAGCTGTTACCAGTGGCTTCGCGCACGTTTTTCTATGGTGTAAAAATACATACCTACAGCTAATTTTAAGAGACTCTAGTGAGACTAAAAAAAGCAGGCTGATAAACTCAGCGGTGGCTAAAAATTTGGTATCACTCATCTTTGCGACCTTATTTATCTTAAAGAGGGTGGTGGGTTGGGTGATGCCGCGCTTACTCTAATTTTTTTGACTTATTATTTCAACCCTATAGTTAGATAGGTTATTGTTATTGATGTGAGTTGGTCAGGGGACGCTGCAGTTTTTACAATCTTCTATGGTCCTGGGGAGTGGGGACGCTGTGTTGGCTTCAAACTTTTATCACTTATCATTGCAATGCCATCAAACTTAAAGGGAATGGGCTGCGGGACGCTGTGGTAGATCCAAATTTTGTAGCCCTACGTAACTTGTAGTGGGTTAAGTGGGGTCCGATGCGTTTTTTATGACTATTTATTTCAATTTGGGTGGCTTAGGGAATGCTGCGCTAGCCGACAAATTTTTATGACTAATAATTTTTACAACCCAATTTTTCTTAAAAAGATTGGGCTGGTGGATGCTGCGGTAGCTGAATTTGTATGACTCATTGTTGCTGCCCTTGTAAATTGTAGTTATTTGGATTTGGGTAAAGCTGTTTAGCTGCAAATTTTTACTACTCATCATTGTGACCCTACTTATCTTAAAGAAGGTGGGCTCGGAGATGCTGCGGTAGAAGCTAATTTTTTGACTGATCATTATCCTATTCATCTTAAAAAGACCCTAATTAAAAATACCTTATTTATAGTTGAAGAAAGTGAGACACTGCCGTAGCTGTTTTTTTTTTACTTAACATTGCGACTCTTTCTAACTTAAGGGAGTGGGCTAAGGGGCTCTACGTTAGCTGCATTTTTTATTGCTATCATTGTACCTATATAACACGAAAAGTATGGGCTCGGAAAAGCTGCGGTAGCTATAAATTTCTTATGACTCATCACTGCGACATTAACAAACTTAAAGGAAGTGGATAGCAAGACGCTGCAATAGTTGGTATTTTTTTATTGTTCATCCTTGAGACTCTATTTATATACATATAAGAAGGTATATTGGGGGATGCTGAGGTAACAGTTTATTTTATGACTAATCATTGCAACATTATAAATCTTAAAATGGTCGGTGGCAAGGCATGATGCTGAGTTGGAACCCATTTGCTGCAGTAGCACATACACACCTACTTGCTTCTTTTTAATTTTTCCCTGACTACATTGTGAATTTATTATTTCATTCTATTGTTTCTATGTTTGTTGTAATTTCTGTTTTCTCTTACTTGTGCTTTCTCTTTGATGTTATATCTTTTCATTGTATTATGTAAATTTGTGTGTGTTATGGTAGCAAATAAAAGTCTGTCTATGTCTATGTCTTGAAAATCATAAAAATAATCTAGCTACCGCAGCATCCTCCAGCTGCGGTAGCTCATCTATTTTTATGATTTACAGTTGCGGCCTATCTGACTTGTAGTGAGTTGGTTGGAGGATGCTGCAGTAGCTGAAATTGTGTATGATTCATCACTGCGACTCTATTTTCATTGAAGAGTATGCTGGAGATACTGCGGTAGCTGATTTTTGAAGCAAAACTTGTACTATGGGAACCAGAGAACTGATAGAATAGGTACATAAATGCTTTTTTTTGTAAATACATACTACACACCTACTATAACGAAAAATATCCAGACCCTGAACTGATCTTTAAATCATGCAAACATTTGTTACGCAGCGGGAATCGAACCCGCTACTTCCTGAGTTTTAGCCGGCTATTCACCCATTGCGCCACGGAAATCGTTAGCTAAACTTTTGCAAAGTTTAAACTCAATCCGTTTAGTAGTTTGGTCGTGAAGGGGTAACAAAGACCAAAATAATTTTCCTATAGAAACTTTGACACCCCATGTTTATTCCATGGGACCTGATTTATGAGATAGAAAGTAGCCTGTTTGTTAATAAATAAATATTGCTGGACATTTTACACGGCGCTATCTAGCCCCAAACTAAGCAGAGCTTGTACTATGGTAACCAGATAACTGATAGAATGCATATATACTTTTTTTGTAAATACACACTTATAATACATAGAAAAACGTCCAGACCCGGAACAAATATTTGTAGATCATGCAAACGTTTGTTCCGCGGCGGGAATCGAACCCGCTACCTCCTGCGTCTCAGCTGGCTATTCGCCCACTGCGCCACAGAGGTCGCCAGGACTAATCCAGGTTATAATCTACGTAAATACTAAATTTCATCGAAATCGGTTCAGTCGTTACGACGTGATTGAGTAACTAACAAACAAACAAACGATAAGCGATAAGACCGCCTGTTATATGTAGTTTGTAAACATCATCGAGCACACACGTATATCAGTGGTGTTCTTAAATAAAGTCCCGCAAGCTAAACTGAATCTTAGGCACAATCATCACCGCCGAAAGAAAGCATACAGCTTAATAGTAGTTATTTGTTTATGTATTTTCTATGTTGTTTGTATTTGTTTTGTTTATATGATGTACACTAAAGTGTTTCTTTTATTCTTTCATTCATTCAAACAAATAAACGAACATACAAACTTTCAAATTTATACTATTAGTGTGATTCACTCCTGGCTTCATGTTCAGTGATTTGATTATAGTCTCGCAAAAACAATTTAATAGAACCCAAACACGATAAATCTACTGTTATACATTAAAGAGTTCTGTTGAATCCCTGCTGGTTCCATCAACAGACCCTGGTACACCTGGATATCGTCAAACGTCTCACAAAAACAATTTAAAAGAACACATTCACGACCGTCCTAGTATTCATTAAGGACTTCTGTTGATTTCCAGGCTCCATCATCAGCCCCGGCAGACATTATCTGTATTATCGTTATAAATATCACACAAACAACTTAAAAGGACCCAAACACGACCGTTGTACTGTTATCTATTAAATACTTCTGTTGATTCTTTCCTGGCTCCATCATCACACCCTGGTTTACATTTACCATCATACATCTCACACAAATAAAAGGTTGGGGAAAAAGTCTTTTCGCATTATAGTATGTATGAACTTGTTATAAAATCTCTTTGGCTATACTATTTGTATCTTGCTGGTTTTGGTATCCTTCAAAGTTTAAACTTTAAAGAAGATAATTCCAAATTTAAATTAGGAAAACGTGTGATTTTTATTTGTTTTTCGTACTGAAAAATGAGTGAATCTAATAAAGAAATTCGATACATTTTAAAATTTTACTACAAAAAAAGTAAAAATGTAACGCAAGCCGCGAAAAAAATTTGCGATGTTTATAGACCTAGTGCAGTGTCTGTGAGAGTAGCACAAATTTGGTTTAAACGTTTTCAATTCGGAAATTTTGATGTCAAAGATGCACGTCGCTCTGGTCGCCCTATTAAATTGATGCCATTTTTGAAAAAGTGGAGCAAGATCAGTAGTTACGACGTAGTTAAAGAACTGGGAATTGACAACAAAACAGTTTTGGCGCATTTAAAAAAAACTGTATACACAAAAAAACTCGATATTTGGGTACCCCACGAGCTCACTGAAAGAAACCTAATGAACCGTGTACTCATTTGTGATTCTTTATTACGACGTAATGAAAACGAACCATTTTTGAAGAAGCTGATAACTGGTGCTGAAAAGTGGATCACGTACGACAAGAACGTGCGAAAAAGGTCGTGGTCAAAGGCCGGTCAGGCTTCACAGACTGTGGCGAAACCCGGATTAACTCGCAACAAGGTGATACTGTGTGTGTGGTGGGATTGGAAGGGCATTATTCATTATGAGCTGTTACCACCAGGCTGGACCATCGATTCTGAACTCTACTGCGAACAACTGATGAGATTAAAGCAAGAAGTTCAGAAAAAGCGGCCAGAACTAATCAACAGAAGGGGTGTGGTTTTTCATCATGATAACACTAGACCTCACACATCTTTAGCCACTCAGCAAAAATTAAGAGAGTTTGGCTGGGAGGTGTTAATGCATCCGCCGTATAGTCCTGACCTTGCACCTTCAGATTTCCACCTGTTTTAGTCTCTTCAGAATTCTTTAAGCAGTGTTAGGTTAACATCACGAGAGGACTGCAAAAACTACTTGTCGCGGTATTTTGATCAGAAGCCCCAAAATTTCTATAGCAATGTGATCATGTCCCTACCTACAAGATGGCAAAAAGTTATCGAACAAATGGTACCTACATACTTTAGTTAAATGTAAATATACAATATTAAAAAATATTTTGAATTTTCTTAAAAAATGCGAAGGAACTTTTTCCTTGTTCAAAGTGAACCAGGTGAGATTGCAAAAATGTTTATGGATCATTTTAAAGTACATTCACCCCTAGGACAGTCAGCTGAGATGGTCGGTACTGAGTTCGGCGGTCTGGAGGATGAGCCCCTTCTGCGTTTCTCAGCGAAACAAGTGAAAGCTGTTATAAAAGGTATGAGCAGGGGCAAATCTCCCGGACACGACGGACTCAGTATTGAACATTTAAGGTATGCTGGAGTCCACTTACCAAGAGTCCTATCCATGTTCTTTGCGCTATGTCTCAGTCATTCGTACTTACCAGCAGGTTTAATGAACACGATAGTTATACCCATAGTTAAGAACAGGACAGGAGATATCTCGGACAAGGGAAACTATCGCCCGATCTCCCTGGCCACGATTATTGCTAAGGTGTTGGACGGTTTGCTTAATAATTGCCTACAAAAATATACAAAACTACATGACGCCCAGTTCGGATTTCAGCCTGGACTTTCTACTGAAAGTGCTATTGTGGGGCTTAAGCATACTGTCCAATACTACACAGGCCGTAAAACGCCGGTGTATGCCTGTTTTTTGGACCTCTCCAAAGCATTTGATCTCGTGTCATATGATGTGCTTTGGAGGAAGCTAAGGGACAGGAATGTACCGGCGGAAATCCTGAAAATTTTTCAATACTGGTATGCAAACCAGATTAACCATGTTAGATGGTCTAACACATTTTCAGAGTCATATCGGTTGGAGTGTGGGGTGAGGCAGGGGGGGTTGAGCTCTCCCAAGCTGTTTAACATTTATGTTAATGATCTCATAGTTGAGCTCAGCAGCATGCGTGTCGGATGTCGTATAGACGGCATTAGTATTAATAATTTAAGTTATGCGGACGACATGGTGCTGCTGGGACCAACTGTGGGATCTATTAGTAAAATGCTGCGAGTCTGTGAGCAGTATGTCATATCACATGGACTTGTATATAATGTTAAAAAATGTGAATATATGGTCTTTAAGGCCGCCGGTAAGTGCCCAGAAAATATACCGAATATTACCTTAAATGGTATAAAAATACGTAGGGTTTTTGAATTTAAATACCTTGGGCATTTCCTCACCGACGACCTTAAAGACAATGTAGATATTGAGAGGGAGCGTAGGGCGCTGGCGGTCCGTGGTAATATGTTGGCCCGTAGGTTTGCCCGTTGTACAGATGAAGTTAAAATATCGCTTTTTAAGGCCTTCTGTCAGAGCTTCTACACGGGTAATCTGTGGGTAGCATATTCCAAAAGATCACTGGATGTCCTACGCATCCAATATAATAATATTTTTAGGATGCTGTTGAGGCTGCCGCGTTTTTGCAGTGCGTCGGAGATGTTTGCCCAACACAGGACTGATGGCTTTCATGCCATAATCCGTAAAAAGACAGCATCTCTGATGAGCAGATTACGGGATAGTCACAACAACATCCTAAAAACTGTTGCTGAGAGATGCACCTCTCCTATTTGGAAGCATTTCGTAAAAAAAATGATTTATTAATTAAGTAGTTGATTGTCTGATGTGTTGTTTCTATTATTATCTTTATTATTTTGTCATGTCTTGTCTTTTACTAACCAATTATGCATAAGTTGTACTAACAAAATGGACTGTAAACCGTCTTAAATAAAAACTTTTGATTGATTGATTGATTTTTCCCCAACCTAATAATTTAAAAGAACCCGAAACATAACCGTTCTACTTTAATCCATTAAGGAATTCTGTTGATCACCTGTTGGCTCCATTTTATTTTTGACAACATTTAAAATGACACCACAATCAATTGTTTTATACAAGAGGTCTTATTTTGACCTAGGGGTTCCTGGAAATATTTAAATTTATTACTAATTTTAACTATTTCAAAATACTCTTAAATCTGGCTAAAACGAAAAATGAGATTATATTGTCAAACAAAGTGGTCCTATGCCTTTTTTCAGAAAAAACTCTGAAAGTGCTGAAATATCTATTAGTTTATTTTATTAGGGGAATAAAATTTGATCGGTCTACTACTAACGATACCTGAAAACAGACTATTATTGTGTTATTTTATACTCTTATTTTGGTTCCCTTGGGGTGCGAAAGTCAAAAAAATCCTTTCTTAGTCCATCCGTACACCCTAAAAAAACACACTCTATATTTCAAGTCTCTAGGATCAGAGGTTTAGGCTGTGCGTTGATTTTCAGTCTGTCTGTCAGTCTCGTAACAATTATTTAATATACTGATGATGATGATGATGGTTAAGAGCGGTCTATTTCCCCGTCTTCAGACGCTGGTAGTCAATTGTATCGTGAAACGTCTCGCAGAAACAATTTTATAGAACTAAAACACGATACATCTACTGTTATCGATTAAAGAGTTCTGTAGATTCCCTCCTGGCTCCATCATCAGACCCTGGTGGTCTTACCATGATAAAATGTTTCATTATTTACCTATAAAAAGCATTTATGCAAAGTTATACGTTTGTAAATGCAAATGAAATTGTTTTATAACAAACTTAAACATCACTTTTCAACTCTATGAGGTGATTTTCAGATAGAATTACTATCCCATGTTTCATTATGGACCTTGCTTAGTATTTAAGTAAAAATGTAAGTCTATTAACCCTAGAAACAATGTTTTGCCAAACAGAGTTCAACACCCTTTTTCACCCACCCACTGGATGAATTTTGAAAAATAAAAAAATACCATTTCTCTTATTTTTGTTGAAGAATATGTTCACCAAGTTTCAAGTTTATAAACCCAATAACCACGGTTTTTCATACAACCGTAAATCCTTTTTTGATCCCCTTGGGGGATGAACTTCCAAAAATCCGTTCTTAGTGTTCACTTTTACACCACAAAGAACATACCATCCAAACTTCAAGTTTCTAGGACCAGTGGTTTGGGCTGTGCGTTGTCTATATGTCAGTCAATCAGGACAACGATTCTTATATATATTAGATTGATTTGTTTATATCATCAGTGTGTTTGTTCATTCAACTTATAGTATTTTATTTCTAGTGTTATCCGAACACACTAACACTATAAATAAAACGTGTTCGGATAACACTATAAATAAAATACTATTTGAAATAAGCAACACGACATCTCTTGTCAATGTACTGAACTGCAACGTTTCGTATTGAGCAGGTACAAAAATCTGTATAAGTTTTCCTGTAGATGGAGCTAACGGCGCTTTAGTCGTAATTCTGAATCATCTCACTAATTTCGACCTAGACGTGAAATGGCCTGGTAGCACAGTTGGATAGTGCATCCTCGTATCAAGAATGAAGGTTGTGGGCTCAAGTCCCGTCTATGCTTGAAATTTTTGAAATGATTTTAAAAATCTTGGCATTTAACTTATGTTTTTTGTGAGGATTGAAACGGAAAAGGAACGATTAGTTTTACGTGAGATACGCACTGTAGTCGTAATGACAGGCGGGCGACAGCAATTAGCTTACGCTATAAAGGTACGGGTCAGCACTGACTTGTCAAAAATTTAAAGTCAGTACTCGGTGCAAATTTGCTTATTAGGCACTTGTCTCACCGCCGGCGATGAGCGAGAAGCGAGTAGAGCTAGAAACTAGAAACAAGTTGGCGAGCAGCGAGAAGCGAGTGTGTAGTTCCTATAGTTGTCTCACTGGGTTATGAAGCGAGTGAGCGAGTGCGGTAAGTGATACTCATCATCCCACCGCGTGTATTCTGACCGCCAAGCGAGCATCGCTGAGCGAGTATCGCTGAGCGAGTGTTGTAGTCGTTGCGTCAAAATAGTGGAGAGCGAGTTCTCGCCGGCAGTGTGAACGGCCAGCGATCAACTATACGTGTCTCTTTTGCTGACACGGAACGTATATCTTTTGTTCGTTTCTTGAGCGTGGTAATAGTTGATAGCTAATCGCTTACCCGCCGGCGGTGAGACAAGTGCTTAGGAGTTTTACCTCTTGAAAGAAATAATTTTCATATTGAATAAAGTCATAATTCTTTGCTATTTTAATCATCTGCAAACATTCCAAAGCATACTTTATAGCTTAATTCAAAGCAGAGAAAATTATTGAAGCATCAAAAATGAAAAAGTGTAGATAAATTGCCACGTCAGCTTTCTAGATATTTCAAAGCAAAATCCAGTACGAAGAACCGTTCTTTCTTTTATGCAGAACTTACCTTGGCGTGTTAAATTTTTAATAACTTAATTACAAAAACTCGACATCACTATTCTTTAAAAGAACCCCGATTTTGTCACTCTGCTGGGAAAAGGCCTCCCACAAATTATTCAAGCTATCTCTTTAGTAAACGTTGTTTCACTAATAATTAATAAGAAAGTTAATATTGTAAGAAAGTTCACAAGGATCACTTTCAAACGTCAGTTGAAAACGCAAGTACTATTTTAGCGTCAATATTTGCTTTTACTACCTAGGCTTCCCTTTCAAACCTATATAAACATGGTCAGATGTTTAGTGTAATGCTCATCAAAGCATACACGTTTTCAACTTATTGTACATGTTATGTAATAGGTTCAATTTTATTTGTATAAGTTTTGAGAAACGTTATAAATCATATGTTTGTTCATTCTAGGATTAAATTCACACTGGAATTGTACTAATTAAGCTTTTAATATCTAATAAAGAACTTTAAAAATAGAAATTGAATTGACTTTCAAACGTCAATTTTACTGCCTGTTTCTTCGCGACCAGTCCAGGAAAGAAAAGCAAAAACACAAGGCTGGTTATTCTTTTTAATGACTCTTTTAGAATACATACCAATACAGAAAATAAATAATGTCAAAATCATAAAATTTTTGACCGAGTTAAAGCAATTTCAACCCCAAACTTTTCTATCATCTAAATCATCATCATCATCATATCAGCCGTAGGACGTTCACTGCTGGACAAAGGCCTCCCTCATTGATCTCCAGGAACTGCGGTTGGAAGCGGCCTGCATCCAACGCCGACCTGCGGTTCTTACCAAGTCGTCTGCCCATCTTGTAGGTGGATGTCCTACGCTGCGCTTGCCAGTCCGTGGCTTCCACTCCAGAACCTTCCGGCCCCATCATCCATCTGTTCTGCGCTCTATATGGCCTGCCCATTGCCACTTCAACGTGCTAATCCGTCGGGCTAAGTCGGTGACTTGAAATCTCTTACGTATCTCCTCATTTTTGATTCGATCCCGTAGAGAAACCCCGAGCATAGCCCTCTCCATAGCTCGTTGAGCGACTCTGAGCTTATTCATAAGGCTAATAGTGAAGGACCACGTCTCGGTTCCATATGTCATCACTAGTAACACACACTGATTGAAGACTTTCGTCTTAAGGCACTGAGGTATGTTGGACGGAAAGACGTTGCGAAGTTTCCCCGAGCCCATCCGAGTTGGATTCGACGATTGACCTCTTTCTCGAAGTTGGACCTACCTAATTGGACTGTTTGTTCTAGGTATACATACGCGTCGACAACTTCAAGAGGCGAGTTCTCAACCATAACTGGGGCAGGCACGACATGGACATTCGACATAATTTTCGTCTTGTCCATGTTCATTTTAAGCCCTACCCGTTGGGAGGCTCCATTGAGGCCTTCGAGCATCGTGCTGAGCTATTCCATCGACTTTGATCGACATCGACCATGACCACAATATCGTCGCAAACCAAAGGTGAGTGATGTATTCGCTGTTAATATAATATATATATGTAATCATCTAAATAATCCAATAGAATAAAATAATGCTTTATTGTACACCAGTATTACTTAAAGAACTAATTAATGCTAAATATAGTACAATGGGCGGCCTTATCGCTGAAAGCGATTTCATCCAGGCAACCTTTGGATGGAAAGTAATGAGCGAAGCAGTAATAGACAGCGGTGCACAGAGTATGATTACAAATGAAAAGTAATAAAAAAAATAATAAAAAACTGTACTTATAATCCTAATACATAAATAAATACCTACAGACTAATGTATAGCCAACTAATAAACCTATATCAATAACCTGACATATCTTTTAAAATGAAGTCAATTAAAATAAAAAAAACGAGTTTGCTTTAGACTAAACGACTGAAGTAAAACTTCTTTTTCTAACTATTAATTTATAAAATTTTTCAATTACAAAATTGTCCACACCTCTGTAGGTCGATCAGTCTATGTTAATTCTGGACAGACGCAACTCGCAGTTGCACATTAACGTTTAAAAATATACGAAACGTATCTCTCTTTCTTTCTATCTTTACTAACTTATATCTCCCTCTCAACTTCCGTTCGCACTTTTCGTAATGCATTCATCAGCTTACTCCCCAAGTCAAGCGTAAAGAAGTTTTACTTCAATAATACATAGATAAATGAATAGGTAACATAAATGACAAGAAAGCTAGTAGGCCTTAAGGTCATGCTGCTTTATTTGCAGCTAATATGTTATAGTAGGCTTTTTTATAAAGATTTTGTTTAAGGCGAAAATAGTAGCTGATTGGTTTTATTTCGAGGCTTTCTTCTCAGGGAGGAATCAGTTTTATGTGCTCAAAAAAATATACATAAGTCCTTCATTGACCTTTTATCTGCAAAAAGAACATAAAAAAAAAGTTCTACCTGTTTATTTACTATGAGAAAAATAAATAACAAACTGTAGCTGTTTTCGACTTTCCATTTGATTCAACCTCTAAACGACGTAAAATTTTGTAATTTTTCTTTCATCTAAATCTTAATTATTTTAAATTTTTCCGAATAGTCAGTACTCTTAGAAGGTGGTTGCGCTGGCGACGGGCGGCAGTATACCGCTGACTGTCGTACGGGAGGGTGGTGCTCGTCTGCCTCACACTCACCTATTTGCTGGTCGGTGAGATGCATGTGGCGGAAGGTGCGGTTGGTGCGGGGCCGAAACAATAACTACGCCCATTCGCTCAAGGTCATCGGCTACAGTTAGCGCCCTTATTATGTTTTTGAATTTGTTAGTTCACTTGGGAGTTTGTTATACAAGCGACACTCACGACACACGGCATCCTAGTGTAAGGTTTATTTAAAAGAAAACAAGAAGCATTTCGCAGTTGTCATTTAAACACCTGAGTAAGTACTCAACTGACAGAAACTATGATAATGATGATATTTATTTTCCTCAGCAGGTGTTTGGTTTTCAACTTTGTCTCTATCACGATGAGAAAAGAGTTGATAAATTGAGAAAACCTTTGTTATGAGACTACAAAGTTAATAATTTACTACAGTAGGTACGTGCAGTCACGTTGTACTTTAGGTACATGCATCTTTCTTCCTGAAGTTTAGAAAGTAATTAAAAAAAGTACTTTTCAGAATATTTTTTGCTATTGACTTTGTTGGGAAACTTTGGACTTTTTTAGACTTCCTTGGAGTTTTATACAGGGTTGCGTGGTAAACTGTGTAAATTTTTAACCAGGTGAATATGCCTGCAATATACGTCATCATCATCACACTAAATCAAAATCAAACTATTTATGTTCATAAAAATCACAATGATCACTTTGAAATGTCAATTTTACTGCCGGAACAGGCAGCCAGACAATGATCAAGCCGATCAAGACTGTATTCTAAAAAACTAATAAGTGCGAAAGTGTGTTTGTTGTTGCTACGCTTTCACGTCGCAACGGCTGAACAGGTTTCGGTTAAATTTTGTATATATTGATGATTTTTCGATAATAAATGTGCTCTTTCTTAATCCAGGTCAATTTCCCAAATTTCATTGAAATCTGGCCAGAAATTTAGTTTTGTAAACGGAACAAACATAGTTACTTGTGAATTTGAATAGAGGCTCTAAATTCAATTGAGAGAAAAGCCAAGAATCTCAGTTGCTATGACGAGTTAGCGGATGCAAGGCTCCACAGCCTTGAGCATCATCGAAAGGTTGCAAGCCTCTCGGTTTTCTATCGGATACATTTCGGAGAGAATGCTGCGGAGCTTTTCAACCTGATCCCACCAACCCTATTCTATCATCGGACAACCAGACGCCCCGCGGTGCGCCACCGCTATATGATAGACATACCTCCCATACGCACAAAGCGGTACTCGTCCACTTTTATTATGCGCACCGCCAAGGAGTGAAACGCCTTGCCTGAGTCTGTGTTTCCTGATAATTACAACTTAGGGGTCTTCAAGTCGCGAGTGAATAGGTTTCTTCTAGACAAGCGTGTACCGTCGTAGACTGCATCATCGCTTACTATAATATTTGTATGGATAAAATTGGTAAAATTGTGTGTGGTAGTGGCCAAAACTGGTGGCAGATTGTATGACCGACATGGCTTCTAATCGCTGGAAACAATGAGTTCACAGAAAACAATTTGTATTTCTATTGATATTTTTTAATAAAATAGATTAAAGATTTCAGAAAAAAATTGAAAAAGTTTCTAAGTGGTTGATGAAAATGGCTCCAACGCCGCCAGTACCAACGTTAGCTGGTTAGTTTGCTAGGCATCCATGTTGGGGCTAATGTTTTTTTCTAGACCCACACGTTGGACGAGTGGCGTTGGGGTCAACATGTGGAGCCCGCGTAAAGGACTTGCTAATAATACCACATCACTGGGGTGCGAACAAAAAATGTTATTATCCTTTTTAGGGTTCCGTACCTAAAGGGTAAAACGGCACCCTATTACTAAGGCTCCGCTGCCTGTCTGTATGTCTGTCTGTCCATCTGTCACCAGACTGTATCTCATGTACCGTGGTAGTTAGACAGGTTAAATTTTCGCAGATGATGTATTGTTGTTGCCGCTATACCAACAAATACAGAAAACAATAAAAAAAGAATAAAATAAATATTTAAGGGGGCTCCCATACAACAAACGTGATTTTTTTGTTCGATTAAGCTCGATATTGATATTTTGAAGAATATATTTTGAAGAAGTTTTACTTCAGTCGTGTGGTCTAAAGCATACTCAATTTTTTATTTTGTGTTTTGGGAGACTCGCGAGATCTCAGTTCGGGGCGAACCACTAGTTATACAGGGAACAGTAATCGACAGAGAACAAAAATAAAAGCGGGGTTTGCACACACTTCCCATTAAACTAACGTGACCATTTTTTTTTGTCAGAGCGGGACGCTTCTGGAATTAAACAAAAAAACTTATTTTAATAGGTATTTATTAAAAAGAAAAGGAAAAACTATATATTAGGTATATTATTATGAAATTTTAACATTAGATAGATAGATAGATAATTTCTTTACTGCACACCATTAAAAATAAAACAAACAAAAGAGGATACAAAATTAAATCAAAGGTACAATGGGCGGCCTTATCGCTAAAAGCGATCTCTTCCAGGCAACCTTTGGATGGACAGGATCTGTGTGAACAAATGAGGACGGCGGCGTTGATCAAATAATAACTAACAGAATTAGTACATAAATGACTAAAATAAAATATACATATAAATAAATATAAATAATTTTATAATATCAAATAACCTACTTCTAAATACATAGGTAATTAGATTAGAATTAGATTATATATATACATATAAATGTTTATTAACCATGTTTTTAAAAACAGGAAGGGATTTGGCGTTACGAATTGAAACAGGTAGTGCATTCCAGAGTCTGGTAGTCTGAAGAGTGAAGGAGTTAGTATAAAATACTGAGGTATGATGAGGAGTTTTCGATTTAAGGTTTTCAGCGGAGCGTAAGGACCGGAAGTAGATTGTTAGATTGCGGTTGAAGACGCATCTGTTTTGTATGTGTCGGTGGAGCAAATTAGTTTTAAAATGTCGGGTCTAATTTATAAGTAGGAATGGATCTTATCACATGATTTGACGATGTCTGTCTTTGTAATTAAAATGGATTACAGAAATAGGGCACTTGGTCCCGTTGTAAAAGCGGGACATTTTGCTCTGGTTGGGACAACGGGACAGACAGCCTGAAAGCGGGACTGTCCCGTCAAAAGCGGGACGAATGGTCACGTTACATTAAACAGATCTACTCTAGAAGCATTTGAGACGCAGAAGAGAATGCAGAATGCAGAACTGAGAGTCAGAAGATTGTATTTATAGCGCTACTCGTAACTATGCTCTTGCATAGTAACGAACGAGATAATATTTCATTTAAATGCATGAAAACTCGCAGCTGTGATTTCCAGTTATTTGATATACTATAAATAAACTAAATTAAATTATTGTTGGATTTAGTTCTGTATAAAAACAAACCTTGTTAAGTTTGTATTTTACGCGATTCGCTGCGGGCGTTGGTGCAATGTGCCTATTAGAACAGGAGGCGGCTGTAGGAAACATACCTTATAGAATAATACACGTATAAATAAGTATAAATCTCCGTGGCGCAGTGGGCGAATAGCCGTCTGAGATGCAGGAGGTTGCGTGTTCGATTCTCGCTGCGGAACAAATGTTTGCATGTTCTGTAGATCATCCTGGTTCCTTGTCCGGTATTACTCTGTCTATACAAATATTATAAAGAGGAAAGATTTGTATATTTGTATGATTGTAATGAATAAACTCAAAAACTACGAATCCGATTTCCAAAGTTATTTCATCATTAGAATGCTAAATTGTCCCTGAGTAACATAGGCTACTTTTTAGCCGACTGCGCAGAAGGAAGGTAATGTTTTTATTCATAAACCATGCGTGCGAAGCCGGAGGCAGGTCAGCTAGTATATGATAACTATTGTTTACTAGCCTATACTGCCCCACTGCTGGGCATTATAAGTATACGTTTACAAAAAAAAGACTTCGGATTTGGACAAGTATAGAAACAAACCCGTGTAATCACTTGAAACTGGGATAGTTATGAACAAACCCAGATGTAAAACCAGTTTTCTATTAAAAAACCCCATCCGAATTGGTCCATCCAGCTCTTCTGCCACAGAAGACAGACGGACAATGAAATGATTCTATAAAGGGAAATGATCCTATCCTTTTTAAAGTTCCGTACCCAAAGGGTAAAACGAGACCCTATTACTAAAACTCCGATATCTGTCTGTCCGTCTTATACCAGGCTGTATCTCATGAACCGTAGTAGGTAGACAGTTGAAATTTTTACAGATTGTGTATTTCTGTTTCCGATATAATAACAAATACTAAAAACAGAATAAAATTAATATTTAGGGGGCTCCCATACAACAAACGTGATTTTTTTGCTCGTTTTTGCTCGACATGTATAACGGAAACAGGTAAACGCTCGAAATATTCACAGAATATTTATTTATATATTCACTTTATAAAAAATAATTTAATTAAAATAAAACAATTATTTAAAGGGGGGCTCCTGTACAACAGACATGATTTTTTTGCCGTTTTTATAGATAATGGTACGGAACCCTTCGCGCGCGAGTCCGACTCGCACACGGGATTTAGCTTTTAAGTTGCGGAACCCTAATAAATATCAAGTCGAGTGCAGGCCGCACAAGATCTATGATATTCTAATAAATCTCTATTTCAGACAACAATAGAAAAGTACAAGGTGTTGAAACTTAATTCTACACCTTATGTAAATAATATCTTAGTTACTACCATACAATACCAAAATACTTAAAACTATTTGCTGACACGTAAAGACTGATGTCAATCATAGGAGGGGTTTTGCCATAATCACCACGCTTGGCAGGCGGCTTGGTGATCGCAGTGGTTGGTGATTAGTACACAGAAGAATGCTGAAACGTGGTCCTTTACTCATGGCCTCATGACCAAGCTCAAGGTCGCTCAACGAGCTATAGAGAGGGCTATGCTCGGGGTCTCTTTGCGTGACAAAATCCGCAATGAGGAATTCCGCAGAAGAACTAAAGTTGCCGACATAGCTCTCAAAATTAGCAAGTTGAAGTGGCAATGGGCAGGCCACATCGCTCGCAGAACCGATAACCGTTGAGAAAGAAAGGTTCTCGAGTGGAAACCACGGACTGGAAGACGCAGCGTAGGCCGGCCCCCCACAAGGTGGACCGAATATCTAGTATGAATCGCGGGAAGCCTATGGGCGCAAACGGCTACCATCCGCTCGTTGTGGTGATCTAAGGGGGAGGCCTATGTTCAGCAGTGGCCGTCTCCCGGCTGATGATGATGATGATGAAAGACTGCTACGTGTGACGCTCTTGCGCTGTGTCGTGTAGTCATCCGCGAAAATGACGAAACAACTTTTCGGCCAATGACATATGATATGACTAGCTTCCGCACGGAGCTTTGCACGCGTAATTTATCAATAAAAAGTAGTCTATGTTCCAATCCAGGTCGTAATCTATCTATATACCAAATTTCATCGAAATCGGTTCAGCTGTTATGACGTGATTGAGTAACACACAAACATCCAAACATTTGCATTTAAAAATAGATTAGATTAGATAGATTAGATAATTTCTTTATTGCACACCATTAAATATAAACATATTTAAGAAAACACACTTTTAAATCATAGGTACAATGGGCGGCCTTATCGCTAAGAGTGATTTCTTAACTGACGTGAGTTTTACTGGCGTCCGTGATGTCAATGCAGGTTAGATGGCTGAAAACCAGCGTTGAGCAATAAGTGTATTGTTCAGCATAATGCTGAGCCATTCTCCTTTTTCGGCACAGGGCTCATACTGACTGGATACCTATCTTTTCTTTTTTTTGTATTTTATTGTTTATGTAAACGTGTTTTTGATTGTCTGTATTTAATTGTCTGTCTTTAATTATCCACTGTATGTAGTTTCTGTGTGATTGTTACTTGTGTCGAAATAAATGTATATATCTATTTATCTATCTATCTCTTCCAGGTAACCTTATTTTAATAATATTAGTGAGTTGATGATAATAAATGTCGGTGGCTGTACTGCACTGTCAGGGATGGTTTTGTACAGTGCTCGCAGATTCTATTGGCGCAGTATGCCTATTGCAGGCTATTGCAGCTTTAATGCTCTGTGGCTTGGAGTCCGTCCACGTAGGGGTCACCCATAAAAGTGGTCGACCCGGGCTTGCTTCAAATTGTTTTGGTCCCACAAACTCGCACGGAACAGTTAACACGGCTCGACACTGTGGACCACCAGTTACTAAATTTTAAAGTGTCTGCGGTCGAAACTAGATTTTCACGCGCACAATCGCAGTGGAACTTTGAATGTGACGGATAGTTTGTTTTACCTAACTATTTATATATACACTACATGTTTTGTCACGTACGACATTAATTGAAAACACGGGTAGGGCTAATGGCTAGTATTGCTGTAAAATAGGTTTTTTTTTTCAAATTATCTACCATAGATAATTTTAAATTTTCAAACACATTAAAATCCTAAAATATCAATGAAACATCTAGTATAAAATAGCTAAACAAATCATATTTATTCATCATGTAAGTAGGTACTTGTTAAACTGACTAAGCGGCATCGTCGCAAAGGCGCAGCCGATTTTCGTTAAGAATTGTTTATTGAAAATGTATTCATTACTGTACATTCAAGCCACCGGTATTAAAGCCACCTCTAAAATCAGTTATTTCGGATGTATGTTTTAAATTAATGTCTTAAATAAAAAAACACTTAGTTTTTAAGTTAGTCTCGCACAAACTCGAAAATGGCGTGACCGATTTGGGTGATTAATTTTTTATATTATCCTATTTTTTCTTGCAACATCCTTATTTGTTGGTGCCCTGACATGCATATAACGCGGGCTGTCACTAAACGTCACCTTGGTAGAATTGTCAATTGTTGTCCCCGGCCATCATTTTACAGCCATACTCAACCATAGACAAAATAACGTTTAGCTGTCATTTGCATTTTGTTATTCCATGTCAGATGCGCTTTTGTTATACCACGTTTTATAGTGACTTGTATTCTCTTTGAAGTTTTATGTAACGTCACACAGGAACGCGGTCGAACGATATAAAAAGTATCTTATGTCCGTCTCCTGGTTCTAAGCTACTTCCCCACCAATTTTCAGCCAAATCGGTTCAGTTTTTCTTGAGTTATAAATAGTGTAACTAACACGACTTTCTTTTATATATATAGATGGTGTGCAATACAGACATAATCTATCTCTCTAATTAAATACATTTCCCAGAGTACCGTGCATGAGGTCCACAAAACAACTAGAAACTGCCTAATTGCAGAACCACTTCATACCATTCATGTACTCTCAGTCCTTGTAGAAAGGTTCTTGCTTACAATGTACTCCGTACATGTATGTTAACACCAGAGACTATTATTTGGTCTGCGGTTAACACGAAAGAGTTGTCCTCTTATTATACAAGGTGTTTCGGATATGCGAGGCTATTTTGAAACGTCGAAAAGCTGTCGGATCCCAATTTTTTTGAATGAAAACTTCTTTACGCACGCTTGACTTGGGGAGTAAGCTGGTGAATGCGTTACGAAAAGTGCGAACGGAAGTTGAGAGGGTGATATAAGTTAGTGAAGATAGAAAGAGAGAGAGTTACGTTTCGTATATTACTGTAGAAGCAAGAGAGATAGAGGTGCGCGCGCAAACTTTCTTTCTCTCTTCCTCTCATAGCCAGTGCATGATAAATTATGTATCTCAGTCAGTATAATACTCATCATCTCAGTCATTTAAACTGACTTTGTTAAGTTGATGTAGCAGAAGTATTAAGATATATTAAGATCGGTATAAGATATAGTAAAAAATCAGCCAAGTGCGAGCCGGACTCGCACACGAAGGGTTCCCTACCAATAGCTATGAAAACGGCAAAAAAATCACATTTGTTGTATGGGAGCCTCCTTAAATACTTGTTTTATTTTAATTTAATTGTTTATTTTTAAAGGGAATATATAACTAAATATTCTTTGAATATTTCAAGCGTCTACCTGTTGCCGTTATCAAAACGAGCAAAAAAATCACGTTTGTTGTATGGGAGCCCTCCTTAAATATTTATTTTATTCTGTTTTTAGTATTTGTTGTTATAGCGGCAACAGAAACACATCATCTGTAATAATTTCAACTATCTAACTATCACGGTTCATGAGATACAGCCTGGTGACAGACGGACATAGAGACAGACAGACAGCAGAGTCTTAGTACAGGGTGCCGTTTTACTCTTTGGTACGGAACCCTAAAAAAACAACCTACTTAATACCAACTTAAATGAACTGTAGCTTCTAAGGAACTCCACACACCAAGGCAACTCCAGAAAATATAACGGGCTAAAAATAGCAGATTTTTTTCGCGTTACTCAGCTGTCAAATTTTAGAAAGGTACTTGATATACAAGGCACTTCGGATATGTATGTTGTCCTCTATACAAGGTGTTAAAGGGGTTCATTAACAGGATTCTGTTTTATATTCAGTGATTTTTACCATCCAAAGTTTAAATGATATCAACCACAGGACGTCCACTGCTAAGAATAGGAGCGACTGATTTTGTACGGCTTGTACCCAACAGCTCCCAGCGACCTCCATTGCATAAAAAAATTCATGGATAAACAATTTCAAATATTTAATAAAATAAAAAATCATTAGAACTTTAACTTTTGTTATTCCTTAACGATTTGGAATGCCATACGAATAAACAGTTAATAACTCTCTACTAAATCTGTTAAGCGTCGCTCTGATAGGGTTTGCAGCATACAGCCCCGCAGAACTGCCCTAGCTGGAAGACACTACTTTTATATAAGCTGTCCTTTTTTTTTCTTATTTTATTGGTGACCTGTAATACAGGTTTTCTAAACCTATCTCAGGCACCAGTCCCTCACGAAACAGGTTTTATAGTTAGGCTTACACAACTATATATGAAATTTAGGACGTTAACTAAATCCTACCTACTGAAACTTAGATTATATTTTTTTTTTGTAAAACCTAATTGTGATGGGAAATTAAACCTTTTATTTTATTTATTAATTGTTTATTTTATACAACAGAGTAAACAAAGCTATTGACATTTATCCGCTGTCATTCCACAGATGTAAAATTAAATGCAAAACCTGGCTTCAGTCACTAACGTCCGATGATACCGAGAATATTTTGATCTCTCCTACATAGCAAAATTAACAACACGCGAACACGTATGCACTCACTCACTCACACACAAACTCGCGCAAAAACTCACTTCTACACACACACCCACACACACACACCACACAAACACACCACACACTCGCAGTATTCAACTTAAAATCATAATCATATTTAGAATAAACATTTACTTGCATCGACTTGTTAAAAGCTGGAACGTTGTTCGGTTTGGTTTTGGAAGAGGGCGCTGACACTGCTACTCAGTTTTTTAACTTTTGCAGTTGTCAACATTTTCATTTGTCTATTGTACTTTCTTTATGTTCCAAATAAATAATTTTGAATAACTTCCATTAAACCCAACTTTCCATCTTGGGGAATTCTACGCTGCGCCTTCCAGTTCGTGGTATCTATTCAAGATCTTTTCAGCCCCATCGGCTGTTACAGGGCTTCTCACACCCTGTACATGAAATATGGAGATAGAGCCAGCGCTGGCTCGCTGCAAATATACGAAACGACTGAAAGCACTGTAGGTAACTAAACGAGTTTGTAACGACTTACTTGAGGTGCATGCATCTCCAAATTTGAATTTCATATTTTGGTAGAGACAGTAATTTAAATATAGTTTGCTTGGAGGATTATAAGCGAGGCGGCGAGACCAAGCAACCTTACCTACCAGAGTACCTATGTATATCCGTACCGAAAACCGACTGCATACACTCGATACAAAGCGCCAGATAAGTTTTTTTGTTGCCCTCGACTTCGTACGCGTTACAATACTGAACGTGTAGGTTACCTAGAAATAAAGCTAAACTCGCTGTTGCAACTTGATTTGATATTCTATTTTTATCCTATGGAATAGTCAAATCAGTGTGTGTTACCAGTGTTGACATATGGAACCGAGACGTGGTCCTTCACTATTGGCCTTATGAATAAGCTCAGAGTCGCTCAACGAGCTAAGGAGAGGGCTATGCTCGGGGTTTCTCTACGGGATCGAATCAGAAATGAGGAGATACGTAGGAAAACTCAAGTCACCAACATAGCCCGACGGATTAGCACGTTGAAGTGGCAATGGTCAGGCAATATAGCGCGCAGAACAGATGCCGGCCGATGGGGCCGGAAAGTTCTCGAATGGAGGCCACGGACCGGCAAGCACAGCGTAGGACGTCCACCTACAAGATGGTCAGACGACTTGGTAAGAACCGCAGGTCGGCGTTGGATGCAGGCCGCTTCCAATCGCAGTTCCTGGAGATCAATGAGGGAGGCCTTCGTCCAGCAGTGGACGTCCTACGGCTGATATGATGATGATGATGATCCCATGGGAACTGATTTATGAGATAAATGGTAGCCTATGTAGTTATCCAGGTTATATTCTACGTATATACCAAATATCATCAAACTCGGTTCAACCGTTACGGCGTGATTGAGTTACAAACAAATAAACATCCAAACTTTCGCATTTTTTTTATTTATTAAGCGCACAAAACACATTACAATCACTTACAGTTAAAGATTACAAAAATGCTGTTTTGATCTGGATTGCAACATAAACACATGTTCGTACAGCTTAAATAACTTACAAATCAAGAAACAGATAGAATATATATATAATAGAATATATATATATGTATATATATATTATTCTATATAAATTTAAAATTTTCAATGCTTATTGTAAATAGAGAGTAAAAAATAAATGAATGAATGAAAAATCTTTATTATACCTTACAAGCTAGACATAACAGATTTAAAGATTTTTATAAATAATCACTTAATAAACACATTTTGTATGCGGTCAATTGCACAGAGAATTTGAATAAATAAGTAAAACCATTAACAAAATATCTAATCGAATAACATTTAAATAACATAATTTATAAAATTAGTTTGATTTAAACACACAAGCTGACGGGCCTCCTGATAAATATTAATAAATATTGCTGGACATTTCACACAGCGCTATCTAGCTCCAAACTAAGCAGAGCTGGTACTATGAGAACCAGATAACTGATCAAATACTTATATACTTTTTTTTGTAAATACATACTTATGTTTTTAAGACAAAACGGGTCTTTTCGCGCACAGATTTATATCAAAATTATAATTTTGACTAACCTCGACGTTTCGGCCAAGTTCGCGAAAATTTAAAAAGTTCTAATACATACTTATGATAGAAAAACATCAGACCCGGAACAAATATCTGTAGATCTTGTAAACATTTGCTCCGCGGCGGGAATCGAACCAGCTACCACCTGCGTCTCAGCCGGCTGCAACACTGCAACACGAAGGTCTTGAAATGATGTTAATTGGTTGTGTATACGTACATAAAGGCATACTCCATCTTATTATACTTACGCTTAGAACGCATGTGGTAAGATTTTTATAACTAAGTTTGGTCTAACACACAATATTACGTCTCCGAAAATCATAAAATTAATATGTAGTTATATCACAAAAAATCCATCCCTAAAGGGAAGTTAGGGGAGTTTTTTTTAATCACGCTCCCTGAGTAAATAAAATCGCTCCCTCTCGTGAGATGTCGTTGAATTTTTTTTTATCTAGCCTACATTTTCCCACTGCTGGGCAAAGGCCTCCCCCAACTCCTTCCACCTATCGCGATCCTTGGCAGATTCCCTCCATTCCTTCTCGAATCCGCTGATGTTGTCGCGCCAACGCTTTCGCAGCCGACCCCGACGTCAACCGATCGGTTCTCCGGAATCCTAGGATGCTGCGTTCCATTGCCTTTTGGAAAATCTTGAGCTTGGACTTCTGCAGCTCGGTCAATGATCATGTTTTCGCACCGTAGGTTAGAACCGGCAGGTAACATGTCGTTGAATAGGCCTTTACAAACTTTCAAACGCGGTATAAGGTTTTACAAACACTTTTTTGATACAAGAGCCCGTTTACGAAATATAGAGCCTTAAAATTTCCATTTTCGTTATAGTCGTGTGATAACCCTCTTCCCCTTACCCCCTTTCCAGCCTAAATGCTATTCTTGTATGCCAAAAAACTATCGTTAGTAGTGGTTCATATACTCTAATCTATATATATAAAAGAAAGTCGTGTTAGTTACACTTATTATAACTCAAGAACGGCTGAACCGATATGACTGAAATTCGGTAGAGAGGTAGCTAAGAACCAGGAAAAGGACATAGGATACTTTTTATCCTGTTTCCGTTGTTCCCGTGGCACATCAAAGAGAGTACAAGTCACTATAAAACATCGTATAACAAAAACGCATCTGACATGGAATAACAAAACAGCTATGACAGCAAATGACAGCTTAACGTAATTTTGTCTATGGTTAGGTATGGTAGTATAATGATGGCCGGGGACAACCCTTGACAATTCTACCAAGGTGACGTTTAATGACAGCCCGCGTTATATGCATGTCAAGGCGGTACGAAGTTCGGCGGGCCCACTTGTTGTAAGAATACATAACAAAGCCGAATAGTCTTTACTAGTTTAAATGCAGTAGTCAAACAACTTACGTCTGTAGTTGGGTTGTTATACTAGTGTTGAAATTATTACTTAGGGCGACTTGCACAACGCTGCCTACACGTATTTAGTAGCTAAATATGATTTAAGGAGTGTTCAAATCATACAAATACGTCAAATTTAAACATTTTAGTCGCTAAATACGTTTAGTGATATTTGTGCAAGCCGGCCGCAATCTTTGAGTAATAAATTAATGCCACGATACACATATACAATTAACTTGACCTACAGTTTCATTCAAATTAGAGGTAATGGGGGTTCATGTTATTTGGTTATTAGTTTAGGGGTATAAATTGCAGTAATTATGGGTTAAACTTTCCCTTATATTTGTGTCACTAAAGCTACACGAATGCCAAATTTCAGCATTGTGGGGTCACTGGCGTACCCTGAGAATTTTGTCAAAGTTTTGATTTTATTATGGTTAATAACTCAAAAACTACAATGATTAAACTAAAAACGGGGTTAAAACGTATTAATGAAGACCTTTTATTTGACGTCCCATTTGACTTAATAGTCATTTCATTTATTTTACCCCCCTTGAACCCCAATATCTCAATAACCCCTTACACATTTTAGCTCATTTAATCACATCAAAATTGTGCTATCA
Organism: Philereme vetulata; assembly: GCA_918857605.2. Taxonomy (NCBI): domain Eukaryota; kingdom Metazoa; phylum Arthropoda; class Insecta; order Lepidoptera; family Geometridae; genus Philereme; species Philereme vetulata. The sequence goes on along the minus strand of OU975471.1, from coordinate 1,294,723 downwards.
CTATCTACATGAATATAAAATTTCACGATGATAGGATCAACGCTTCGAAAGTTATCCTCGGACAAACAAACAGACATGCATACACATTTCCATACATTTATACATACATGTATACAACGCCGATTTGTCCCAGGTTATTTGGAGAACTTGCTTCGCTCGATCAATAATGTTGTTCATACTGTGTAATCAAAATCAATGGAATAATTAACTTTGTATGTTAATATGACTAAGAAACAGCCATAGCGTCTACGAAACCCTTCCAATGTATTTTATCCTTCTTCTTAGTGGCAAATCGTGGTAGATACTCGTTAAGTAGGGTTTACTACGGTCGCCTCTCAGCCTAATAGTTTGCTTGGAGGATTATCTTTAAAAGTGGTCTAGAAACTGGAAACTTGGATAACATTTTGAAGCGGTGGCATCATTTTTAGTTACCAACTTACTAACAAGCTAACAGAATATAACTGTCGCCTAATGACTTCCTTACTATTCAGAAATATCTATGAAGATAAGTTAATAACTTTTTCTCAAACATGCTTGGAAATTTGAGCATTATTTTGACCATCTTCTTCGAGATAAATTGAAATTGCTGTATTGACCAAATACATGCGAGCAGCGGCCGGCAATAATTGTATGAAAATCCATATATGTCGTGGTTTAGCGGCCAAATAAACTTAGACCATAAAATAACCAAATAACATAGTAAACTTATATCTGTCGTGTAATTTAAAAATAGAACGATCTTTTACTCCAAAACATGGCAACCAAGAAGGTTATCTTATCGAAAGTTTTATTTAAATTTCGAACTGGCTAGCAAATAGAAAACAAAGAACACTTTATCGCGGGAATAGTTATTTGTTATACAAGAGTGCAAAGTTGCTATTTAACCGCGTGCTTAATTTTGATGACCGAGCAAGCGAAGGATTCTAAAATTAGAATCCTGATCGTTAGCGAGGGAATCAAAGAGCACGAGGTGAAAAATTTTTAAACTCGAGTGCAACACGTAACTTTTTATCCCACCTCAGCGAGGAAATGACTAAATGCACAAAAAAAATACATCAAGAAAGTTCCGAGTCTGAGTTTTTAACAAATTAAAAAAGGTTGTATGATAAATTTGGCATCATGGAGGTAGAAGAAATAGGTTTAATGATGTTTTGAATTCACAAACTTAGTGCAGACGATGTTCTAAATTCTATTTACATTATCCTCTAGCGGATAAAAACGGCTTTTGCACTCAGATATCGAAGAGCAAAAATATTCTTTCCGAGATTGTTATTTGTTGTTTGTCATCGATTTTGAAAAATAATTGTATTTTTTATTATATTTTATAATTTCCGCGCCATATTTGAGAAAAGTACTATACAAGCCTCGGCCACAACTAGGCATTGATGGACTTACGTATGTGCGCCTCGGCCCACATTTACACGTTCGTCCATCAATGCCTCTTGCTGGCCGCTGCAGTAATGTACTAATACTGTATTACTTAACATTATATAAAACATTTTTATGTATTGAACTAGTTTATATATTTAATATGTATTTTTTCTGTTAATTTTGTTCTGTATTTTTAATATAGTATAAAAAATAATAATTGTATGCAAACACATTCGTTCTTACGAGTTCTAATGACTTTCCTAAAAAAGGTTTCTGCAGAATAACAGCGCCCAGCTGTCGATCGGTGGCGAGGCATAATGCTGAGCTGGAACCCATTTGCTGCAGTAGCACATACACACCTACTTGCCTCTTTTTAATTTTTCCCTGACTACATTGTACATTTATTATTTCATTCTATTGTTTCTATGTTTGTTGTATTTTCTGTGTTCTCTTGTGCTTTCTCTTTGATGTTATACCTTTTGATTGTATTGTGTGAATTTGTGTGTGCTGTGGTAGCAAATAAATGTCTGTCTATGTCTATAGTAAAACTTGTTCTGTTTAAAACTTCTTTTTATGTTTTTTTGTGTCCTTAAAAATCGCGTCCACTATGTAATTATTTATTAGTCTTACTCGGTCCTAAAGATCTCAACGGAAGACCAGCGCAGGTTCTAACGTCCTGCAGACGCTGAGTTGGGACCTTTTTGCAACCAATTTGTGTGTCTAGCTTTAAGTTTTATTTTGTTATAATATTAATGTACTCTATTATTTTTTATAGTTAAATAATGCTCGAAATTTCACACAGCGCTATCTAGACCCAAACTAAGTAAAGCCTGTATTATGGAAACCAGATAACTGATACAATACTCAAATACTTTTTTAACACTTAGGCCCGGAACAAATATCTTGCAAACATTTGTTCCGCGGTGGGAATCGAACCCGCACCACATATTGCACAACTTTCGAATCTTCGAATAGTTTTTCCAGTATTTTTCGGAATATAAAATAAATTATATATACTTAAAGAGTTGCAATTTAAACTACAAATATTTACGTAGATAATTATTTTAAGGTGTTTTTCCTAACATATTATAGGTATTTACCGCCCTGCTTTAGGTTTTGTACGCGCTTTGTTGACTGGTTCGGTACATTGAACCAGCAGGTACTATTGAACGGCTCGTAGTATTTTTTAGTAATCTGCTACATTAGAAAAAAATATGGATAAAGTAAAGCAAAGTAAAAGACATTTATTTAGGACAACAGTACAGTACAGTACATACAAAACAGAAGGTAATAAAATAAAATAAAACATTGAAAAAAACATTAAAAATAGCATAATGAAAAATGGTAGATGCTTACCTATAAAAATACAGAAAGATATATAAAACAATATATAAAAGGCACTAAGTGACCACACAGACCAACGCTGGTTTTCATACTGAGCCTGTTATTGTAACCTCACGACCAGAGAGAGACACCGAACAAACATGAAAAAACAGGCATTAGTAAAATACATACATATAAAGTGCCTATCTACGTATAAAAAATTAGAATAAAATAAATGAATAAAGGGCGGAAATAAGGAAGGAAAGATTAAGAAAAGAACAGACAGAGACCAATCAAAAACAGGTTTGACCATGAAGAGTATAGAGCAGATTAAATACCTACCCACCAATACTCGAAGCGCAATGTCCAGTGAGTGAAGCAGGCGTTATATGTATTTCTGGCGAAGAATAAGTTCCTTTTTGAGTGCCGACTTGAAGGTTGTCATGGTTTTTAACGCTCGAAGTGGTGAGGGCAAGTCATTCCAACACCGTGTGGCCACGAATCGGAATGAACCCCGAAAGGCTACGGATTTATGCCTAGGCGTTAAAAAAATCAGATTTAATAATTTTTATTTTTTGGATAGAAACCGTCCTTTCAGTCATTAATATAAATACGGGATTTATCACGCACAGCCTTATCGGTGTTTCGACCGACAATGTTTCGGTTCAATTCCTGAACCTTCATCAGATTGAGCGCGATCCGCTCCGAATAACGTCTCGCCTCGCACTACGCTGCGCGCCGCTGCCCTCTGCGCGCGAGTGGACGGGCTGGGTGGTGGGGATTGGGTCAACGAAGGTCCAACGTGTTGACCGTCCTTTCAGTGTAATTAGTTTAAATTTCAACACCATATACTTATACAAAACATTGACCACCAACAACAAAATCATGATTATGTATTATTTTTGAATTAATTATCCATCAGGTTTGTCTTAATTAATTCAGCAGACCTACCTATAATATTGGGGACTCATTTGTTATTACTTCGGCGGAATAACTTAAAACTTATGATATCTATAAATTCTGGATCCTGTAGCAATTATGATACAGGTTGCTTCAAAATATGTGTGTAAACGTATAAGTGAGTCATTGTACTCGAACACGATAACAATGTTTGGTATACTACTTTTAAACGAATGAACAAATAGTAACATCTGTTGAATCTATATTCAACAGATGTTACTATTTGTTCATTCAATTAGTAAAAAGTACGTAAGTCATTCAATTAGTAGTCAATTAAGTAAAAAAATTGTGGATCGGCTGTTTTTGATGGCATATATTAATTTGCAAAATTTTCATGTTTATGACAAGTTATATGGTATAAAAAGACGAAGAAATAGCTTGCCTTTTTGATATAATTTTATTTCATATTATTATACTTTTTAACAAAAATATAACCGATTAAAAAACACAGAAAATCGAGAAAATGTGGAAATATATTTCCAAATTTGATGTCTTTCATGAACCTCATCATTAGATTTCACCACCACCCCAAGGCGGAAGGTACTCCATGACGGATTTCCTCACGTAAAAAATAGTCAGAATACACATGTCGATCAGTTGACGTTTTAGTGATAATGGAATGTCGCCTTTCATGGTACGGCATTCGATTTCTTCGTCCTGCCTGTGTTATTATTAATGAATATTAAAATGTTGCTATCTAATTAAAATGTATCCATTAACTCGTGGTCGAAACAAGAATAAGATTATAAATAAACAGCAACATAAATCTCGAAATAATACAACTAAAATGATATTCGGTGCCTGCAACGTACGTACACTTCCCGACCGTGTGCCCTGAATGAAACACAGCAATTGTAGCTCGAGAGCTCGGACGCTACGATGTGGACATCGCTGCTCTTAGTGAAACTCATCTGGCTGAAGAAGGCGATCTAGTAGAACACGGTGGAGGATTTACATTTTTCTGGAAAGGTACAGCTGCCACTGAGCCCACAAGATCCGCCGTGGGCTTTGCAACTAAAAACAAAATTGTCTTTAAGCTAGAAGAGCAACCCGTTGGTATATCTGATCGAATTATCTCACTGCGTCTTAGTTTACATAATGGAAACCATCATAATCTAATAAGCATATTTGCTCCAACGCTGGATAAAAGGGATGAAATAAAGGATAAGTTCTACGAAGAGCTTACTCAAACATTGACAAAAGTTCGCCTAAGTGAAAAGATCTTGCTTTTAGGTGACTTTAACGCACGTGTAGGCCGTGACTTTGAAGCATGGCCACACGTGTTGGGGAGATATGGAGTTGGTGCTATGAACAGTAACGGCCAATTATTGCTTAGTCTATGCTGACAACTCAATTTGGCTATCACCAACACCATGTTTAGACTGCCCATAAAATACAAGACAACGTGGATGCATCCGCGTTCAAAACACTGGCACTTAATCGATTATGCCATTGTAAGACAACAAGATCTTTCTCAAGTTACGTGTTATGCGCGGTGCAAACTGTTGGACAGATCACATACTCGTAATCACTAAATTGAGCCTGCGTCTTCGCCCACCTTTTAGACCTACCAGAGCAAAACCAACTAGTTTAAATCTACATAAGCTGGAAAGTAAGGAAGCACGGCTACAGTATATAAATACTTTAAACAATGTAATATCTGACAAACTATATCAGATCACTTCCAGAACACCTACGAGTAAGTGATTTAGATCTGCCTCCTACCATCGAGGAAGTTGTCAAAGCGATTAAGGCCCAACAGAATAAAAAGGCAGTTGGAGTTGACAACTTACCAGGAGAACTACTCAAATATGGAGGAGATAAGTTGCATACTATTATTCACCAGTTCTTTTTGCGTATGTGGGAAGAAGAGCGTTCTTCTTGCGAAGAAGAAAAATTCTTGCGATCTTTGGGATGTATCTACATCATTACTAAAGAAACTTAAATATGAACTAGCAGTTCCTTTGTCAAATGTAATAAATGACTGTATCAAAAAAGGCAATTTCCCAGACCTGCTTAAAGTTGCAAAGATAATACCACTATATAAAGCAGGGTCTCACTCTGATGCTAATAATTATAGACCTATCTCTCTTTTACCGGCTTTTAGTAAAATATATGAGAAATTCATAATAAATGAGCTGTACAAGTTTGTGGAATCCAGTAAGACTATTAACAGCAGGCAGTTCGGATTTCAAAAGAATAAAAGCACTGCTCATGCAATAACTACTCTGCTGGAAAGAGTCTTATGGGATCTGGACAGCTCTAAGAACACGTATGGCTTATTTTGCGACCTCTCCAAAGCCTTCGATTGTGTCTGTCATCAAACTTTATTGGCAAAACTAAATCATTATGGCATACGCAATAATGAACTTTCAATTATTATGTCTTACCTTCAAAATAGAACGCAAATAACAGAATGTAATAGTTATAGGTCCAAATCGACTGACATAAAAATGGGTGTACCACAAGGGTCCATCTTAGGGCCCTTGCTATTCATTATATACATAAATGACCTGGTAATATGCGTAGAAAAGGAAACAGACATTGTACTTTTTGCTGACGACACTACAGTCGTAGTTAGTGATAAAAATAAAGAAAAGGTATGCATGAAATTAGATAAGTTATTGTTAAATATCAATGAATGGTTTAAGGCAAACAATCTTTTACTTAATGTAAATAAGACTAATATTATGAGATTTTTCCTGGGCAGTGCTAAAAGTATTGACCCATTTCAAAATACAGTTATTAATAATTCAATTAATTTTATAAGTGACGTAAAATTTTTAGGAGTTAAAATAGATAATAAGTTGACATGGAACAGCCATATTGACATTCTAGTAGGTAAACTTAAGTCAGCCGCGTATGCAATTAAAACCATAAGACAGTTAAGCGACGTACGCGCTGCCAAAACAGTGTATCATGCGTATTTCCACTCGTTGATGACGTATGGTATACTAGCCTGGGGAAATGCATCACAGTCAAATAGAGTGTTTTTGTTGCAAAAGCGAGCAATACGATTTATATTGCAAATTGATAAATTAGACTCTTGTAGACTACGATTTAGGGAATTAGATATTTTGACATTTACTGAAGAATATATTTTTCAAAATTTAATTTATGCTAAATTACATATTGACGATTTCAAAGCAAACAAAGACATACATAGTTACAATACACGTAATAAAAACAATATTATTGTTCCATCACACAGGCTTGACAAAATAAATAAAAGCTTTTTATGCCTAAGCATAAAATTATTTAATAAGTTACCTTTAGTTATAAGAAATTTAGATTGTAAGGAATATAATTATAAAATTAGAAAGTTATTATTGTATAAATCATATTATGATATTGACGAAGCACTAGCTGATGACTTTAGCACATACTTTAGTACGTGTGAATAATATATATATATATTTTTTTTTTGATTGTACCTACCTATATTTTTGGTACTGATAGTGATACTGTTAAAGTTTATTTATAATGTATTCTGCTGTGACGTTTCCTAGTGTACATTTAAAGTATCAATAAGGAATAAAAATAAATACAATACAATACAATACAGCAAGTCCCAACCCAATTTGGGATATCCCGTATTTGCCTACGAACTGTATAAGAATAATACTGTATAAGAATTAATACTGTATAAGAACAAGGAAGAACGTGCAGATTGTAACTCATACAGGGGTATCTCACTTTTATCAAGTCCGGGTAAAATCTTTGCAAAAGTACTCCTTAGTCGTTTTATCGTGCTGTCTGAGGGTATACCTACCAGAAACTCAATTTGGGTTTCAGCCAAACCGGGGAACCTGTGAAGCAATCTTCTCACTATGTCAAGTACAGGAAAAAAGCAGAGAACAAGGGCAACCGTGATATCTCTGCTTTGTAGACTTAGAGAATGCATTTGACAGCGTTCCTCGAGATGTCCTATGGACATAAACTTGAATGTACCGATAAATTTATAAGAGGCTTCTTCACGAAAATATGACCTGCTGCGTCTCTACTAATGGTCAGGAATCCGATTTCTTTCCTATCACCTGTGGAGTGAAACAAGGCTGTGTCCTCGCACTTACATTATTTGCTCTTTACTTTTCAGTGGTTGTCAGAGAAGCACTACGCGTACAGTACAACAATGAGTTTAGAGTGCTGATGGGGTTGCCACGTTTCTACAGTGCATCAGGTATGTTCAGTGAGGCGCACACAGATGGCTTCCACGCCATTATAAGAAAGCGGTGTGCGCCGCTCTTAAAATGCCTGCGTGGCAGCCCCAACATCATTCTGAGCACATTGGCGGACAGGGGGGGACTCTCCGTTTCTGGGGCACTGGTTAAGCCTCCATGTAACCCCCTATAAAGGACGTTGCCCCGGTCACTGATAGTCCCTCGTGTCCGCGTACGTGTACGTGTATGTATTAAGTAGGTATATGTTTATTTGTGTATGTGTCATTTAATTTAATTGTATAATTTTAATTTCATTCTTGTTTAATTTAATTTGACTTAATTTTAATTTAATATAATTTTTGTTTGGTTTTCTTATTTAGTTTATGAATATGTATGAGTTGAAATGAAATGAAATAAACAATTTTTATTTTATTTCATTATTTACTACGAGATAATACAGATGGTATTCGAATACGGTTTCGTACTGACGGAGGCATATTCAACTTAGCCCGGCTCAAAGCCCCCACCAAGGTCTCATACGATATAATCACTGAGATAATGTATGCTGACGACCTGTGCTTTGTTGCTGAAACATCAGAGGGTCTGCAAAACCTGATGAATAAACTTGGCGCTACATGTTGTAGATTCGGTCTAAAAATCAGTGTTACTAAGACTGAAGGGATGGTAATGGATGCAGACAATCATGCTCCGCCGAATTTACTTCTTGGCGACAAAGTTTTAAAGCAGGTGGACAAATTTAAGTATTTAGGTAGGTCCATCACAACTAAAACTGATCTCGACTCTGAAGTTAACTATAGAATCGGTGCTGCCGCTGCTGCTTTTGGAAAACTGTGAGTCAAAGTTTTTCATTCCCATCATATCAAGCTGAGCACTAAAATCAAGATTTACATGGCGATCGTCTTACCGAATATTCTATACTCTGCAGAAACGTGGTGCCTGTACCGCAGGCACATAAAAATCCTTGACAGGTTTTATCTCAAGTGTCTCCGTGACATTATGAACATTCAATGGTCGGATCGTGTTAGAAATACTGATGTTCTTCGACGTGCTACTGTTTGCGGAATGGAAGCGTACCTGATGCGCCGTCAGCTGTGGTGGTGCGGGCATGTATCGCATATGGCCAACGAGAGAGTGGTGAAGCGCATTTTCTATTCGGAGCTTCTAAATAGGCCAAAACGGAGAAGACTTGTGCAGCAAAATGTCTATACTTTTGAAGATGAACGCAAACGTGAACTGGATAAAAAACGTGACCAACTTAAAAAGAAACCGCCTGCAAACATAACGTACCATTATGTTAACGGCGCTCTGACTTGCACTCTATGTGCACGCACATTTAAAACTAAGATTGGCTACTCAAGTCATCTATGAGCGCACCAACGTAACGTAACATAGCAGAAATAATATCGCCGTAGCCGAAATCGGCCTGGATGACATCATCATCATCATCATTGTAGTTAATGTTTACGAACTAAAAAACTTTCGTAATTTACTTCAGTCAATTAATTTATTTGCAAGCAACAATACCATCATCTCAGCTCATTCATCCTTACTGATGTGACTGTCTAATTGATATGTTTACGTTAACTACCTTGGATATTGTTTATCTTTCGACCGAGAGGATAGAGTTAAGGAGATCATGCGGCGCTAACAGCTAGGCTGGGATGCATTTAGCAAGTTAGAAGACATTTTCAGTGATCTGAAAATGCCTCAGTGCCTGAAAATAAAGTTTAACAACCAGTGTGCCTTACCCATATTAATGTTCGGCGCTGAAGCATGGCATGGACCAAGCAAGCTGTGTAGAGAATGAAGATTGCACAAAGGGTCATGGAGCGTGGCATGTTCGCCATAATATATACATATCTACTAGACCAAGTTTGAAATACGATAATCCGTGGACGGACAAAGGTAGCGGATATTAGAGACCGTAGAACTTTTAAAATTTTCGCGAACTATACTCATGTTTTTAAGACGAAACGGGTCTTTTCGCGCACAGATTTACTTCAAAATTATAATTTTGACTAACCTCGACGTTTCGGCCAAGTTACATCGGCCGTGGTCACGAGAGCCTGACAGACTCTCTCGTGACCACGGCCGATGTAACGGGTCTTTTCGCGCACAGATTTATATCAAAGTTATGGTTTTGATATAAATCTGTGCGCGAAAAGACCCGTTTCGTCTTAAAAACATTAGAGACCGTATTGGCAGACTAAATAGGCGTTGGGCCAGACTGGCAATACTTGATGATGGCAGGTGGTGTAAGGCCCTGACTGAATTCCACAATTCGGTCAGGGCCTTACACCAAGAGAGAGCAAATGAGGCCATGGCAGACTATCAGCCCGGTGGGAGGACGATATAGAGTCAAACTCACTGTTGCCACTTGTAGACTCCATAAAGTTAGTTAAGCGTTTAAAGGGCAAGGTGTTCGCTTTTATAACAAACTCCCAAGTGATGTACAAAAATTGACAATTAACAAATTTAAAAACACAATTAAACAAAATCTTTATAAAAAAGCCTACAATAAAATATCGGAGTATTTAGATGATAGAGAAGCTTGGGATTGAAATTGCTCCAACTCGTTCAAAATGTTACAATTTAGACGTAATTTATTTCCTGTATTGTTATGTATTCTAAAAGTATCATTAAAAAAAACAACTATCCTTGTTTCTTGCCTTTCTTTCCTGGCTTAGTCGCGAAGGAACAGACAGTAAAATTGACGTTTCAAAGTGATCCTTGTGATTTTAATAACTAAAAGATTTTGACCTTGACTTTGACGTAGAGGGTATAGAAGAGGCGGATTTGCGTTAATGTTTTTGCTTGAATATTCTAGAATTGTATTTATAAGAATGTTATTTGTTTTAATTTATATAGGATCTGGTTGCAAATAGCACAAAATCGGATGAAAATTATGGCGTAAACTATTCGTACAGAACCCCTTATTCTGCACCCTATTGACCCCTCATTGAACAACCCTTAAAATCTGATCCTTGTGTCTCTTGACTTCATAGAATGTTTGTGTACTCGATCGTTACCCAAGTAACTCGAAGTTATTACTAAGTAACGCAGGTCGTATCCTTGTCCTTGTTTTGTTTATTAATGAGAAGGTCGGGAGACAGCCGAGATTTAGTACCGAATTATGACGGTAATATCTACTTGCTAAACGTGAAGTGTAAAGATTAATTTTAGACATTGCTTCAAGAGAATTTTGGTGCTGCTCAAGAACCACCTACCATCAAAAAAAAATTTAGCATATGACGATCTCTGTGGCGTAGTGGGCGATAAGTCAGCAGAGACGCAGAACGGTTTTTTTTTGCTTTTAAAAGGTATTGAATATAAATGGTAACAGCGTATTACAACTAAACACAGTTTAGTATAATAGAATCTTAAATTAGAGTAACTCAGCAGGATATAGCACCTTTATAAGTTTTTTGATAAAATTAGTATTTAAGAGAGTTACACTTTGTAAATCAGTTTTCTAAATTGTATGTAAACATTTTTTTTCTAGAAGTACTTATTAAAAAGTTGCTATGAGCACTTTGTGTAGCGCGCATTTTTAAGGTCAAGAAATCAAGCTTAATCTATCTGTTTACAAGTAATTAGTCCTCAAAATTTTTAGGTTGACAAACCTACCATGCTGATGTTACGGTTATATTAAAACTTGGTCATAATACAACCAAAAAAACATTATTTTCTTAAACATAGGGTACATTTCAAGTCGTTGCGGACGGCATGCGATACAGCAGAGACGCAGAACGGTGCGGGTTAAATACTCGCCGCGCGTATCTACAAATATTTGCTCCAAGTCTGGTGGTTTAATTATTTATTTTTTCGTTATTAAACACAAATAGATGACAGATAAAAAAGCTTACAAAAGCGACATCTACAAAGGCGAGCTTAACCAAAATAAGAGTTTCCAGCAAACGCTTGAAGGTTTTCGACGGAAATGATGAAACTATAAGGGTTTCTAGTGAAACCACGAACCCTACAATAAAATGGTTCTTCTTTACATAGTATTATTATTTCTTCTACGGAAGTTTGCGTGGCGTTATATAAATTGATGTTTCGAAGTGATGTTTAATTAATAAAAAGATTTTGAATTTTAAATTTTTATATTAATAATAAAATATAAGACTAAAAATTGTTCATTAGTAAGTCATTGACTCATACTTATTAGGTACTCATAAAATAATTAAAATAATAAGAAAACCAATCAATAAATTAAATTAAATTAAATAAGAATAAAATTAGAGCATTTGTGAACGGACTCGAGGAAGGGGGCACCACCGCCTTACCCTTATCTGCCGCCAAATAGCAGTACTTGTGCTGCTGTGTTCCGGTTAGATGGTAATGGTATGTTCCTGAAATTACTGGCACATAGGCATAACAGCTAAGTCATATAGTATGGCAACGTATCCACATAGAGATCAAGACAACATAATACCTTGTTTTGAATTCTATGTGGATATCCATGGGCTGCAGTAGCCACTTAACATCTGGTGGACTGCATACTCGTCTGCCATATAAGTTGTATAAAAAAAATTTAAATTATGCAATGTAAAATGCACGTGTGGAAACCCCTGCTATAAATAAAGTGTGATAATTGAAATGGCATAGGAGCACGCTAACGACCTTAGCCATAATTCAAAATCAATAGATGCATTCACGTTGCAATGACGGAGGGAAGTTTGATTAACATAACTTTTTTAAATGATACCGTAATATTCTACTACTCTGAGGACTTAGCCAAGTTACATTCGATTAGCGATGACGCTAATCGATAAGTCCAAAAATGTATGGGATTTGACACATGCTATGGAAATATCACGTGATATATCGACAAGGAACATATGTAGATATCGAATCGATTCGAAGCGAATATAACTTGGCTAAGCACTCTAGTCAATACTTAGATAAAGTGAAATTAAAAATTTAAATATAATTAAAATAAACTGCAAGAGTCTTACCACAAACAAAGTTAATCACTGTTTAGCTCGTGTTTAAAAAATGTATATACAAAAATTAGTAGGTATTTTTTAAACACGCGTTAAACGGTTGTTTATCTTTTTTGTGGTAACAAAGTTAAGATTTATAAAACCATCTCAAAAACTTTCAAGCTGGACGGGACTCAAATCCGCAACTCTTAAATAAACTACTGTTACGGAATGAGCATGGCAACAAGAGACGTGACCATCCTAGACACCGCTAAGCCGGTCGAGGCTTCGCGCGGGAGCAAGCGCCACGTTCGGCACAGTCACTTTACCTCGGACGATTGGAGCGCGCGGTCGTGTGATGTGCATTCAGTTTAATTGCTGGTCGATTGTAGTGTGTTTTTGTAATTATTTTCACGGAATACTGTTGTTTTGTTGAGATTAGTTGTGATTTTTTAATAAATGTTGATACTGTTTTGTTAGACTACTTAAATTATGATAAAATTAATAAATCATTCTAGACATACACAGCGCCATCTAATGACAAGCTAAATCAATTTTTTACTATGGGAACCAGATAACTGATACAATACTTGTGCGAGGCGAGACGTTATTCGGAGCGGATCGCACTCACCCTGATGAAGGTTCACGAATTGAACCGAAACATTGTCGGTCGAAACACCAATAAGACGGTACGTGATAAATCCCGTATTTATAATAATGATTGGGGCAATACTCATTATTTTATCGGTGTTAAGAGCGACAATGATGTACACAAATACTTATAGTATGTGATACAATACATTTTTTTGTAAACACGCCCTTATCTACATATAAACAAAGTCGGGTTAGTTACACCATTTATAACTCCAGAACGGCTGGAACAATTTCTATAAAATTTAGTATATAGTTAGATTGTGATCGGGATTGAGACATAGGCTACTTTTAATTCGACTGCGCGAAAGACTGCGAAAGAGGGCAATGTTTTTATTAAAAACCGCCCCCGTGCGAAGCCGCGGGCGGGTCAGCTAGTAATATATAGAATAACATCCAGACCCGCAATCAATATCCGTAGATAATACAAACATTTGTTCCGCGGCGGGAATTGAACCCGCAGCCTCCTGCGTCTCAGCCGGCTCTGCGCCCACGGCTTAGTGTGGTATTAAGATTTTAAGATCACGTCCTGTTGGTTTAGAGTATCTGAACCAACACGACGTGATCTCAAAATCACCTTTATTTAAAAACTATAATCACTGTCCTTCAAATTGAATATTGTGTAATATGTAGTGACTAGAACAACTGTTTGCAAATTCACTCCGGCAAATTATATCATCAATATTTGAATTTATTACACTGCTGACCAATCCGCAGCTTTGCACGCGTAGTTTACAATAAAAACATTACCCTCCTTCTGCGCAGTTGGGTAAAAAGTAGCCTATGTCACACGTGGATAATGTAGCTTCCCAACAGTGAAAGAATTTTTTTAATCGGTCCAGTAGTTTCGGAGCCTATTCAATACAAATAAATAAACAAACAAATCTTTTCTCTTTATAATATTATAGTGTGGGCACATGCCAAAATCCAAACACATTTGAGCCTTTCACCAATTTATTTGCAAGTTTTATGTTTCACATCGGCTTAACTACACGTGAAAACCCTTTCTTTTCCTCTTAATCTACTCAGGACTTCCATTCGCGTCGCGCTCCCCCATTTTCCTTCTTCTTCCCCCGTTTTTTTTTAAATCATCCCACCGTTGCGACTCGCGCGCCACAGACTCAAAATATATTCCGCCGCTTGCCTAGCACGACTGGAACCGAACTCCAAAAAAAAAACTTCAACATAAAAAATGTTCACCTTCACAAATATCATTATTAATTCTAAAATAATTTTAGGCTTCTCAAAACATTAGATAAAAATTATTGGTAATAAATAACCCGCGTTATACAATATCGAATCGGGTCGGGTTGAAAGTCATGACACAAATTGATAATAATTGATAATATAAATATCTATGTTATTCGATGTCAAAAATAATCATTTAATGTTATTCAATTTGTGAATAACATTAAATGATTATTTTGACATCGAATAACATAGATATTTATAATTAATATTATAATTACCCTAACAACAGAAAACAAATAAAATCCAAGTCATCACGCCATCTCCGTGGTGGTCTGCCGCGTAGGCAAGTTGCGTTAGGGACCCAATCAGTTATTATCTTTGTCCATAGATCTTCGGGCATGCGACAGACGTGACCAGATCAATCCCACTTGAGCTGTGCTGATTTTTTTGTAACATCCAGAATCTTTGTTTGCGAGCGCAGTACGGAGTTCCGTATTCGGTCTGATAACCGGACACCTAAAATACTGCGCTCCATAGCCCGCTGACATACCTCGAGTTTGGACCTTTGTTGAACAGTCAAAGACCAAGTCTGTGCACCGTAGGTGAGGATGGGGAGAACGCACATGTCCATGAGTTTGCGTTTAAGGCAGAGTAGTAGTTCGCCTTTCATTAGTTGTTTCATCGACCAATATCTCCTTAAGAAATATATATATCTATTATTCGGATATGCCATGGTATTTGGGAGAACTATTTCCTAGGCCACAGCCACCTTGGAAGACTGGAATTCATTCTTTGTATTTCTAAATCGGTTCACTCGGCTTTTGCATCCTTTGCATACGGAACTCTAAAAAATGTAATCATACGTTGACTGTATTATTATACTGAGTCACTAGTTTGAACCCTTTGGGTATAGAAATGCCGTGGGGCGTCGGCAGTAGAATGTTTCCCCTCCGCTCTTGCCCGTGGATGCAGTAGGAATCTGCTAAGACCTCCGAAAGATGGGCAGCAGCGTCGTTTCGTGTTTTCAATACTTATACTGCGCTCGCCAACAATCAATGAGGGAGGCATTTGTCCAGCAGTGGACGTCCTACGGCTGATATGATGATGATGATGGGTATAGAACTTTATAACCCTGTTTGTTCTCGCTTGCCGAGAGTAGGCATACATTCTGTTACATAAACAGGTAGTGGAAACATTGCAGATTTATGACGAATTGAAACAGAATTACAAACGAGCATAGCAATTAGCTTCAATGGGCTATGATTAATTAATTTTCTTGTTTTGATTGCTTTATACATCTATGTATACCAACAGAACTATATACAGTAACTGTGCAGTAGCTTTAGCAACTCCCTTAGCTTTTTATAAGGTAAGATGTAGAAAATACACCTATACGCGTAGATGATTTGTGTTTGTTATTATTTTAACACTAATAATAGTTCGTTTGACTACAATCTCACCTGATAGTAAGCGAACTCATTTTCAAAACGTTAAAAATGAGAAAACCTTTCTTTTTATCGTGGTAATATCACACTTATACCTATTATAAGTGCCAACGTTTATATGTTTGTTTATTTGTCAATCAATCACGTCGTAACGGCTAAACCGATTTCAATGAAACTTAATATGTACGTAGATTATAACCTGGATTAACATATAGGCTACTTTTTATCCTTTAAGTTAGGTCCCATGCAATTAAACTGGTGTGTCAAATTAAGTTGCAACAGCGAGTTTAGCTTGATTTCTAGGTTATTACATTTAGTAGTGTAACGCGTACGAAGTCGCAGGCAACAGCTAGTAATATAATAAAATCATCAAATATGGTATTACTAGCTTCTGCCCGCGGCTTTGCGCGTGTTGTTTGTCAATAAAAATTAACCTATGTGTTAATCCAAGTTGTAATCTACCTACATACAAAATTTCATTAAAATCCATTCGGTAGTTTTTGCGTGAGAGAGTAATATACATCCATACATACATCCATACAAACTTTCGCGTTTATAATATTAGTGGGATTTAGGGGTAGAATTATTTTATCACAGGCGTTTGGTTTAGCCTGGTCTCATTCACAGTGACTAGAACAACTGTTTGCAAATTCACTCTGTTAAATTACATTTTGTTTTTCTTATATATAAGCCTATTCCATTTAATTCATTTTTTCTGTTATAACAGAATAGTAGAACTATGACGACCTCCGTGGCGTAGTGGGCGAATAGCTGTCTGAGCTTGCGGGTTAGAATTCCTCCGCGGAATAAATGTTTGCATGATCTACAGATATTTGTTCCGAGTCTGGTTGTTTCTCTATATATATTATACTAGCTGACCCGCTCGCGGCTTCATATGCGTGGTATTTTAATAAAAACATTACCCTCCTTTTGCGCACTCGGGTAAAAAGTAGCCTATGTCCTTCCCCAGAATATAATTTATATCTCCTTGCCAAATTTGTTTAGCCGTTTAGTTATGAAAGGGTAACAAACAAACTAACAAACAAACAAATACTTTCGTAGTTGCTTTATATGTACGTAGGTCACACTAAAAGTTTTGCGTAACTTAGAAAAACAACATGTTATAACCAATATATTATGTTTATTTCTTTTTAATATACTCTCCTTTACATTTTAAACGTTTTTTCATGCCATCGAACCATTTTTTAAAACAGGACGACCACAGATCTGAAGGCATGTGTTCTACGTGCTGATTGAACGCTATCACTGCCTCTTCGGAGTTGGTAAAAGTGAAACCTCTCATCAAATCTATGATATTGGGGAAAATACAGAAATCACAGGGTGCTAGGTCGGGGCTATGTGCAGGATGGGTGACGAGTTGTACTTTTTCGGAAGCTAAAAACGACTTTGTTTTGTTGGCCGTGTGTGAAGAAGCGTTGTCATGATGTAGGAGAACGCGGCTTTTTGGTCGTCTTTCGTGAACTTTTTCTAACACCCTGGGTAAACCAATGGTAGAATACCACTTGGCATTAACACTCTTTTGATCTTCAAGTGGAATTGTGCAGATGCGACCCGTAGCTGAGAAAAAAATAAGTTTCGTCTCCTGTGACAATGTCATACACAGCATTAGAATGTTCGTGGTCGTACTTCAGTAGCATCTGTGAGCACCATTCCACGCGAGCCTGCTTCTGCTCCGCTGTCAGTTCATGAGGGATCCAATGACAACAAAGTTTCCGAACTTTCAATTCTTTGTGTAAAATTTTCTGAGTTTGGTTTATACAAATCCCCAATAGTCCTCGAATTGTCTCATAGGTAATCCGCGGGTTTTCTTTAATTAGCCGCAGTAGCCACACTATTTTCGTTGACGGCAGTTGAAGGCCTCCCTTCACGAAATTCGTCATGTAAAGAAACCCGACCTCTCTAAAATTCAGTAAACCATCGCCTTACGGTGCTCAAACAAGGTGCTTGTCTCCCAAAAGCATTTTGAAGACGAGCGCCACAGTCTTGCGGAGAGAGAGCTTTTAAAATCATAAAAAATCATCGCTCTAAAATCTTTTCGACTTCATTCCATTTTCGTTGCGTACGTAGAACTTTGATGTGTGATAAAAAACAATTGACAAATGATTTCTCGTCAATTTGTTTTTTACTAAGAAAGTTGCGACGTTTCAAAAAATAGGACATTCAAAATTCAAATAATTCCGGTTAGCTAGAAGTCCAAAACTTTTAGTGTGCCCCATGTATTATACATATAAACCTTCCTCTTGAATCACTGTATATATTGCTGAAAACTGCATTAAAATCAATTGTGTAGTTTAAAAGATCTAAGCGAACAGACAGCGGAAGCGACTTCATTTTAACTACTCGTATGTGAAATAGTTATAGCAGTAAATACGTATTTACAAAAAAGTATATAAGTATTCTATCTGTTATCTGGATCACATAGTAGAATAGTTCTAGGGTGCAAATATACATATAAAAACTTTGATATCCCATTTTTATTTCATAGCAACTGATTTAGGGAATAAAAAGTAGCTTATATGTTAATCCAGGCTATGATCTACGTACATACCAAATTTCATCGAAATCGAATCGGCCGTTTGGTCGTGATTGAGTAACAAACAAACAAATAAATAAACAAACATCCAAATTTTTGCATTTATAATATTAAGTGTGTTATAAATTATTTTCACACATCTTACATGGATCATGGGCCATAGTTATCTTATAACTTTCTGTTACTTATCCATGAAGTGCATTACAGCCAATAAAATCTGTCCGTGGTCGACCAAGGAAGACAGAACAGGTGAGCCACGACCAAGGAGTGATTCTAGGCAGTACAGTGGCTGCAAACTTGCCGAATGCTGTTTTAATTGATCTTGAATAATGATAAAATGACAAGGGTTCCGTACCCAAAGGGTATAACGGGACCCTATTACTAAGGCTCCGCTGTCTGTCTGTTTGTCACCAGGCTGTATTTCATGAACCGTGATAGTTAGGCAGTTGAAATTTTAACATATGATGTATTTCTATTGCCGCTATAATAACAAATACTAAAAACAGAATAAAACCAATATTTAAGGGGGACTCCTATACAATAAACGTGATTTTTGTGCTCGTTTTAGCTCAATATTGATAACGGAAACAGGTAGACGCTTGAAATATTTACAGAATATTTAGGTATATATTCAAATTAAAAATAAATAATATAACTAAAATAAAACTAATATTTAAGGGGGGTTCCCTATACAACAAACGTGATTTTTTTGCCGCCGTTTTTATAGATACGAAACCCTTCGTGCGCGAGTCCGACTCGCACTTGGCTGGTTTTTTTCTTAATGCTCAAATGACGATTAGAACTTGAAAATGCCACTAGCAACTATAATATTAGAGTCGCGTAAGTAAGTCGTGGTGAAGAAGTGGAATAGCCGACGGAGCAAAAGGTTACTGGTTCGATTCCCGCTGCGAAACACATGTTTGCATCATCTGCAAATATTTATTCCGGATCCTCAGGACCCGTATTATTCGTATCCGAATCCACAATACAAAGAATTATTAGTGGAACTATGGAATTATTGGATGTTATTTATTTCGTAGAAAAACTAATTAATATAGCATTATGTTAGCGTTTCCTAGCATGAATAAATCATCTGAAATTAATAGAAGCCTGTAGGTATAATAAATGACGCGATATATCAAGATGTATTAACGGGAGTAACATTGCAGGTGAGGTGAGATTAAGTCTACGTGCGATGTACAATCCCGTGTCTTGATTTATACTGTGCACTGTTCCTAACACAGGGTACAGGAATACAGTAGGAAAGAACATCACCATATCAGCAACAGGACGTCCACTGCTAATATAGGCTTCTAGATTTCCAGAGCGACCGATCTTATAGATACTTTTTGTATTGTATTGTATTCATTTATTTTAGATAATCATAATACATAACCACAATCACAATAAATTATATCAAATCAAATTAAATTAAATTTAACCAAAACAAATGAAGCTAAATTATGTACAATCAAACAGATTAAATCAATATTAAATAATTATTAATAAATTTAAATTTTGTAAAATTATGTATCGGTGTACGTACACACGGCTACACATCAAGCTATACATTGGCAGTATAAGCTGACCTCGCATTGTATAGGCTTTTCGTAGAATGAGAGGTCAGCTTATACTGGATTTTTATAGCTTAATAAGTAGCCGTGTGTACATGCTGGAACAACACACCGGATGAAATATGTCCATATAGGGGACACACAACGCCCTGCCACAGTTTGTAGGATGGTGTTGAGGCTGGCTCGCGTCCCGCTCATCAGAGATGTTGTTTTCTTCCTAATGATGGCATGAAATCCATCAGTTTGATACTGAGCAAACATCTCTGAGGCACTACAAAAACGGGGGAGCCTCAACATCATCCTAAAGGACTCGTATACTGGACTCATAGGGCATCCAGCGATTTTTTGGTGTAGTTTACCCATAGATTACCCGTGTACAGACTCTGACTATATGCCTTAAAAAGTGTGACTAACTTCATCAGAGCACCGGGCGAATCTACGAGTCAGCATGTTACCCCTAACCGCCAGAGCCCTACGCTCCTTTTGCCAGCATCAGGTCGTTTTTCCGTCTAGAGGGGAGCCAACGCACGCTACGCTGCGCGTCAATCAAATCAAATGTATTTATTGTTTGAAATATATGTCCTGTTACAAAGATATCAGTAGTAAATACAGAATCAATACATTTCTGCCTTTCAAGGCATGCAATATTAAAATCTACAAAGTCATATCTTATCACTAAATAATAACATCTGAACCAAATGATTTATAATAGCTAACACTATCACTACATAGTATAAAACAAAGTCGATTCCCGCTGTTTGTCCCTATGTATACTTAGGTTTTAGATCTCTAAAACTACGCAACAAATTATGATGTGGTTTTTTTAATAGATAGAATGATTCAAGAGAAAGGATTAAATGTATAAAACATGGATAATATAGTAAAGAAACACTAAAAATTTTAGAGGTTTCTAATGTGATGTCGTAAATAAACACATTTTTAGCGCTTACATTGTAAACGCTGGCTGAACTCTACGAAATAGATCAAAATAATGTACTACAGTATTGTACACCTTGAAATGTCTACAAAAAAGTCTACGTATGTATATGTCTATCTCTTAGCAATAACCCACAATAACCATATAGTAGTCATAAAAATGAAGTTAAATTTGGCATCATTTTAGCTGTTATTTTTCAGTTATATATTAATTTATTATGGTACAGTAACATTTATTTAACAGTACAGTTTTTAACTTTTTCCGAAACATTGAACAAGATAGCTCTCTCAGTGACTCCGGGAGCTTGTTGTAAATGAACGGAGCCATACAGAAGATGATTTTGCGCAGTAAGGCGGTCTTAGAGTTATAAGATAAGATAACTCTTTATTGTACACCAAAGTAAAATACAGAACACAATTCCTACAAATAGATTTAGTACAATGGGCGGTCTTATCGCTAAAAGCGATCTCTTCCAGACAACCTTTGTATGGACAGGATCAAAATGTAACACATGACGGCGGTGCATCTATATAAATTTAAAAACATATCTACATACTATAAACCTAAATTACCAGTAATAACACAAATTTAATTTAAATAAGCAACTCTAAAAGTGGTTATGATGAATTAACAAGCAGCTACAACTTCAACACAAGGACAGATAATGGGTGTGCACTTTTGTTTTAAAATTACTAATAGACTTGGATGTTCTTATAGAGAGGGGCAAAGCGTTCCACAATCGTACGGCTGTTACAGTGAAGGATCGACTATAAAACTCTGTCGTATGGACAGGAGTTTTAAGTTGGAGTGAATCTGAAGAACGCAAATTGCGATCATTAGCCTGGTGGAGAAACTCAAAACGCTCCTTAAGATAGAAGGGAGAAGAAGGGTTAAAAAGGATGTTATACAAAAGGGACAGTATGTGTGCTGCTCACTGCTATTTCACGTACTTGTTTTTATTACGCGTCTCCTCATTTCTGATTCGATCTCGTAGATCGTGAAATATTCAGCATTATTTATTAGCTCTCTTTCGACAGTTGGTCAAAAACGTGAAATAACACTCATTTATCCTACTGTTTACGCTTAGACTGTGTCCGCATTGTACACTTTATTATGAATCATGAAACACAATGCTTGTCAGGCGGGCTTATCGCTGCGCTCGCAAGTGTTGCTGGTGTAAATGACAAAGATTACTGTTGTTTCGGTAACAATGTGAAGGGAAATACATACTCGCTTCTCTCTGCAATAAATAAATTGCGTTTACGGTAGAATATTACAGGCACATAAGACGTATAACTTTTCAAAATTTTTATTAAACTGGTATTATGCTCGTTACTCGTTGTTTGCCAGATTGGAGCTTACAGCCTGGTCATTTATCTCGACGTCTGATCTCATGGTAGTCTGGAAGAGATAGCGCAAAGCGAATATATCTTTTCTCAGTGGTAGCTCCGAGTACTCCAGCCTGCTCTGTTATAAAACGATAATAATAATTAATAAAATATTCACGATATTATGTTTATCGTGAACGTTGAGGCGATAAAGGACGTCATCACTGATAACTTTTGCTGCTGTTTCATGATCCTTTTGTCTCAATAACCTAGGGGAAGGGCGGTCAAGACGGATAGAGTGGGCAAGATGGTTACTTGAAATATCCCGAAGTCGCAGCGAAATTTTACGATCTCTGCATAACATAAGCGTGTCTAAGCGCCGACCGTGTCCCCGCTATTGTTATGCAGAGATCGTAAAGTTTGGCTGCGTCTTCGGGATATTTCAAGTATCCATCTTGCCCACTCTATTCGTCTTGCCCGCCCTTTCCTATATCTACAAAAATCCAACCTGCAATTAGAAGATAACAGAATAGATGCCCTAACTACCTTATTAAAATATGGGGTTACTCCATTTTTTCTGTCTCAATAACCTAGGGGAAGGGCGTGCAAGACGGATAGAGTGGGCAAGATGGTTACTTGAAATATCCCGAAATCGCAGCGAAATTTTACGATCTCTGCATAACATAAGCGTGTCTAAGCGCCGACCGTGTCCCCGCTATTGTTATGCAGAGATCGTAAAATTTGGCTGCGTCTTCGGGATATTTCAAGTATCCATCTTGCCCACTCTATTCGTATTGCCCGCCCTTTCCTATATCTACACAACTCCAACCTGCAATTAGAAGATAATAGAATAGATGCCCTAACTACCATATTAAAACATGGGGTTACTCTATTTTTTATGTCTCAATAACCAAGGGGAAGGGCGTGCAAGACGGATAGAGTGGGCAAGATGGTTACTTGAAATATCCCGAAATCGCAGCGAAATTTTACGATCTCTGCATAACATAAGCGTGTCTAAACGCCGACCGTGTCCCCGCTATTGTTATGCAGAGATCGTAAAATTTGGCTGCGTCTTCGGGATATTTCAAGTATCCATCTTGCCCACTCTATTCGTATTGCCCGCCCTTTCCTATATCTACACAACTCCAACCTGCAATTAGAAGATAACAGAATAGATGCCCTAACTACCATATTAAAATATGGGGATACTCAATTTTTTTGTATACTTATCAATGCAACTTTTCGCAAAGATGTGTTAAAGAAATTATAGCGTTTATTTATTTTTTAAATAAGATTAGACAACTTTTTAATGTATACCAAAATAAAAGACAGAACCTCATTTCATGCAAGTTGATTTTGTACAATGATTATTTATTATATCGTTGGTAGGTACAAATATCTGACTACATTTTGCTAAATTGTTTAAACTATATTCTGACAAGCAAAATGACTACATAATGAGAAAAAGGTTGGCGTGCACTATATTTAAAATGTTATGAATTTAAATACAATTAAAAGTTAGGGAGTGTATAAACATCAGTGCAGGCTGCAGTCTAATGTTATATACACTTAACTAATAACATAATCACACTAATATTATAAATGCGAAAGTTTGGATGTTAGTTTGTTTGTTTGTTTGGTGCTTAATCACGCCGTAACATCTGATCCAACTTCGATGAAATTTGGTATATACGTAGATTATAACCTGGATCACCACATAGGCTACCATTTATCCCATAAATCAGTTCTCATGGGATAAAAATGAGATGTCAAAGTTTATATATGTATTTTGCACCCCAGAAAAACGTAGGCGAAGCTGCTGACAACAACTAGTTGTAAAATAAACCAGTTGCCTGTTTTATTTTCAATGAATTCTGTATAAAATGACGAATTCACTAGATGACTCTGTGAAAAGTGGCGAAAACTAGTAATTTGATCACATATAAATGTGAAATTATTATTATAAATGTGAAAGTTTGGATGTTTGTTTGTTACTCAATCACGTCATAATGGCTGAACTAATTTTAATGAAATTTAGTATGTCCATAGAATAAGACCAGGATTGATGGGACGACCTCCGTGGCACAGTGGGCGAAAAGTCGGCTGAGACGCAGGAGGTAGCGGGTTCGATTCCTGCCACGGAACAAACGTCTGCATGATTTACAGATATTTGTTCCGGGTCTGATTGTTTTTCTATATATTATAAGTATGTATTTACAATATATATATATATATATAAGTGTTCTATCAGTTATCTGGTTCCTATAATACAAGGTCTGC